>CM045991.1:6832483-8207934 GCA_025175895.1 Wurfbainia villosa
TGCATGCGGTGATGTGTGTTGTAATAAATTAGATTTATTATTTTATTCCTTCCACAGGCACATGTTTACTAAACATGTTCAACACACATCAGCCAAGTGCCTAAACCCAACAAAGGGTATCGTGAGCCTGTGTTGTGTTTCACATAATCAGAAATTGTTTTATGATAGTCATAATGATATTTCTGGAAATTTTCTACTTTTGGAAAGTTAGAAGTATTTATGGAAATTTTTCAATTTTGGAAAGTCTAGAAGTATTTATGAAATCTTCTACTATTGGAAAGTTGAAGTATTTATGGAAATTGATATTTTCCATAAATAAAATATTGGATGAGATGTGGGAAATTTGTTTCCTAATTTAATCAGGACTTGATGTGGGAAATCAAATCTTAAAATATTTTATTTCCATAAGTAGTTTTGATGATTTAGGAAATTGGTTTCCTAAATTGAATTTCCTTAATCAAATAATTCCATGAATAAAATATGTGATTAGATTTGGAAATTTGTTTCCTAATTTAATCATGATTTGATTTGGAGAATCAAATCTTAAACATATTTTATTTCCATAAATAGTTATGACATATAAGGAAATTTTGTACATGACATAATTGTATGTCCTGTAATTGCATTAGATGCATATCATTATGTCATGCGTGTCGTGACATGTAGATGTATGTCATGTATGTCATGCCATGTAGATAATAGTTATTTGCATGCAAAGAGGATGAGACATAAAACCCTAACTCAATATTAAAGCCTACACCTTCCATTAATATGGTTAGAACCAGAGTTCCGTTTCTTGTTTGGGTTGTTGGACTCTCTCCAAGCCCGGCTCGAACCCGAACATGTTCAAACCATGGAATAGTTTAATACTAATATGGTAAGAGTCAGAGGTCAATCGTTAGCTTTGGTTGTTTGACTCTCTCCAAGCCGGGCTAATTGGTTGAATGCGCTCTAACCATATTAAAACTATTTCTCGATTAATGGGTTGGCTTTAACCTGGAGCATCGGCTTGTTGGACTCTCTCCAAGGTCGATGTGAAGGGAGGTGAAGTTGGGTGCTATGCATATGATGCATACTTGTTAATGAGTTAACAACCCGATGTATGTGTGAACATTCAATTAGTTGATAGCACATTGTGATAGTTGCATATATGTGATATGCAGTTGGTATATTTGATACCTACCATCGTAGCTATGAATGACTTGTTGGACTCTCTCCAAGGTTGTTCATATATATGATGGATATCAGCCCATTCGGAGATGGACCTACGATCTCCCGAAGTGATTTTGGGGTTTTTGAAATTTGAAAAATGAATGGGATTTATAAATGTATGTTGATGCATTTTAAAATCATTTTCTCATATATGCTCGTTTAGTATTTCTAAGTTAATCTATTGATCATGATGTCTTTGAATTTGCATTCCATTTTGGATTCGAATAAATTGACTGGGCCGAACTTCTTGGACTGACTTAGAAACTTGAGAATTGTTCTCAAGGTGGAAAAGCTTGTGTATGTCCTCGAAGCGCCTCTTCCCGCCCGTCCTAGTGACAATGCAACTCTGGACCAATTGTTGGCCTATCAAAAACATATGACTAATTCTGAAATGGCGAGTTGCATCATGCTAGCCACAATGGTACCTGAGCTGCGGAAGCAACATGAGCATATGGATGCTTATACCATAGTCTTTCGTCTTTATGAGTTGGTTGATGAGCAAGTGAGATTCGAAAGGTTCGAAGTCTCTAAGCTCCTCTTCACCTCTGAGATGCAAGAAGGTTCATCTGTGGTATCGCCAACATGTCAAGACCTGTGAGCCTTCTGTGAAGCATGAGCAGGGGATGGTACTGTGAGTTGATTCATCGAAGAAAGGTTCTAAGAGGAAGTCAAAAGATTAGCAGAAGGGGAAGAAAAAGGCTAAAAAATGTAGAACCATCTCAAAAGGGCACTTGCCATCATTATGGCAAGGAGGGTCGTTGGCGAAGAAATTGCAAGATTTATCTAGAGTTCGTGAAGAAGAATAAGGCATCGGATGCCCCATCTTCTTCAGATATCTTCGTTATTGACTGTCATTCTATTTCCTCAAACACTTGGGTATTGGATACTGGGTGTGACTCACATATATGTAATGACATACATGGGCTAAAGAATAGAAGAAGACTCGTCAATGGAGAGTCAAATTTACGTGTTGGGAATGGAGCAAAGGTTGCTGCACTCTCCATCGGAACGTATTTGTTGAAACTCCCTGCAGGACTTGTCTTAGAACTGGACAATTACTT
Organism: Wurfbainia villosa; assembly: GCA_025175895.1. Taxonomy (NCBI): domain Eukaryota; kingdom Viridiplantae; phylum Streptophyta; class Magnoliopsida; order Zingiberales; family Zingiberaceae; genus Wurfbainia; species Wurfbainia villosa. The sequence continues at coordinate 6,834,757 of CM045991.1, forward strand.
TTATGTTCCTTCATTGATAAAGAACATCATTTCTATTTCTTGTTTAAATAAAAATGATTACCATTTGACGTTTAATAACAATTGTTGTTATATAACTTTGAATGACGTACTTTATGGAACTGGAACTTTGAGCAATGATATTTATACGTTGGACATATCCAGTGACATTTTCAATATCGAAGCGTGCTCGAAAGGATAATCAATTAGACTCCTACATGTGGCATTGTCGTCTTGGCCATTCTAGCAAGAAACGCATGTCCGAATTACACCGATGTGGAATTCTAGAATCGTTTGAATTGGATTCATATGATACATGTGAATCATGCTTAAAAGGCAAGATGACTAAGTTATCTTTTACAGGAAAAGGTAAACAAGTGGGAGAGTTGCTAGGTCTAATACATACTGATGTATGTGGACCTATGTCAACTCAAGCTTTAGGAGGCTATAGCTACTTCATTACCTTCACCGATGATCACTTACGGTTTGGGTATGTGTTCTTGATGAAACACAAGTCTGAAGCCTTTGAAAGGTTCAAAGAATTCAGAAATGAAGTAGAGAAACAACATGACAAGAGTATTAAAATACTTCGATCGGATCGAGGTGGTGAATACTTAAGTCAAGAGTTTCTTGATTATCTAAGAGACACTGGTATATTGTCTCATATACATATACAAAGACATAATGGTGTATCTGAGAGGCGTAACCGGACCTTGTTGGACATGGTCAGGTCAATGATGAATCATGCGACTCTTCCCAAGTCCTTTTGGGGCCATGCACTTCAGACAGCTGTTTACTTGTTAAACAGAATGTTAAGCAAGGTAGTCTCTACTACTCCATATGAGATATGGAATAGTAAGAAATCTCATGTATCTTACTTGAAGATATGAGATTGTCCTGCTTATGTGAAGCGGACTGTATCAGACAAATTGGATGCTAAGTCTGATAAATGTCTATTTATTGGATACCCTAAGGAAACAAGGGGTTACCAATTCTATCATCCTGTGGAACAAAAGGTGTTTGTTTCAAGGCATGTTGTGTTTCTAGAGAAAGAGTTTCTCTTGCAAGAAAACAGTGGGAGTGTCGTCGAGCTTGAGGAGGCTCGAGAGACTCAAATAGACATTGATGAGATACCTGGTGAAGCACAACAGTCGATAACTCATAGTGATGAGCAATCGGCTGGACCTATTGAAACACCACATCTTCGTAGATCTGGTAGAACACGCAACATTCCTGAGAGATATGGATTTCTCGTAAGTGAATCGAATGACGTGTTACTCATTGATGATGAGGAGCCTACCAGTTATGAAGAAGTGCTGACAAGTTCAGAAAGGGATAAGTGGCTTGATGCCATGAAGTCGGAAATGAATTCCATGTATGAAAACCAAGTTTGGAACTTGGTTGACCCACCTGAAGGCATCAAGCCTATAGGGTGCAAGTGGGTTTTCAAGAAGAAAACCGACATGGATGGTAATGTGATTACCTATAAGGCTAGATTAGTGGCGAAAGGATATCGTCAAAAACAAGGTGTTGATTATGACGAAACCTATTCGCCTGTAGCTATGCTTAAATTCATTCGGATGCTCCTGGCCATAGCGGCTCATTATGATTATGAGATATGGAAGATGGATGTGAAAACAGCTTTCCTTAATGGAAACCTGCTCGAGGACATGTATATGATACAGCCTGAGGGTTTCACATCGGTTGATAAAACCAAGGTATGCAAATTGCGACGATCCATTTATGGATTGAAGCAAGCATCCAGGAGCTGGAATATCCGTTTTGATGAGACGATCAAAAAGTTTGATTTCTCACAAAATCCAGACGAACCTTGTGTGTACAAGAAGGTTAGTGGGAGTGCAGTCGTGTTCCTAGTATTGTATGTCGATGACATATTACTTATAGGAGACGATGTTTCAGTCTTACAGTTAGTTAAGATTTAATTATCCAAGACATTCTCCATGAAAGACCTAGGAGAAGCAACCTACATCCTCGAGCTTAAGATCTATAGAGATAGATCGAAACGGTTGCTTGGTCTTTCACAGTCTACATATATAGACCGAGTGCTAAAGAGGTTTAGCATGTCGGAATCCAAGAAAGGTTTCCTACCCATCAGGCATGGGATATACCTTTCGAAGTCTATGTGTCCGTGCACAGCAGACGAGAGGATTTGCATGAGTAAGATTCCCTATGCATCCGCAATAGGATCTATCATATATGCTATGTTATGTACGAGGCCTGATGTATCGTATGCTCTGAGTGTCACAAGTAGATACCAGTCTGATCCAGGAATAGATCATTGGGTGACTGTTAAGACAATCCTTAAGTACTTAAGAAGAACTAAGGATGTGTTCCTAATATATGGAGAAGGGTACATGGTGATACGTGGGTATACGGATGCCAGCTCAAGACAGACAAAGATGATTCCATGTCTCAGTCTGGGTATGTATTCACCTAGAATGGAGGTGCAATAAGTTGGAAAGGTTCCAAGTTTGACACTATAGCGGATTCTTCCACTAAGGTAGAATACATTGCAGCTTCGGAAGCAGCAAAGGAAGCGGTTTGGATCAAGAAATTCATTTATGAACTTGGTGTGATTTCAGCCATTGTTGAAGCAATACCGGTCTACTGCGACAACAATGGAGCTATTGCACAGGCGAAAGAGCCAAGGTCTCATCAATAATCCAAACATGTGCTTCGCCGCTATCATCTTATCAGAGAGATCATCAGTAGGAAGGAAATACAAAACGAGAAAATCCCCCTTTGAAAGGAACTTAGCGGATCCTTTGACTAAGACATTACCTCAAAGTAAGTTTGAGGGTCATGTTAGAGCTTATGGTATTGGATATCATAGCAATTGGCATTAGGCCAAGTGGGAGTTTGTTAGTAATATATGAGAGATGTCCTAAGGCGCCTTATGTTTGAACCATTTATATGATAAATGAAGATTCACTATTTGAGTATACATGTTTTCATGTATTTGATTAGATCTTAAACTCATTTACTGAATGTCCACGATACGATTCACAGCATGAGAGAATTTGTGATTGGATCACAACTAGTGAGTATCTCTACATGTGTAATTGTGATGTATCAGAATTATCCCTAGTCGATGAATTGATGGATTTGGACACCATTGATTCTATCGAGACTAACACGAGGTATACTCCTTGGTGTATCCAAGCAGCTGATTCTCACTAGCTGGAGACATTGTGATATCCGGAGTTAATCGTGGATGATAGTTATGGTAACTAGTTCATTAGAGTGACCAGCCGTAAGACTTCATATGATTCTCTGCATATAAAGATATATCAATGAAGTTCTTACTGTAGCTTAAGTGCGATGTTCCTTTGACTTGCGGTATTCAAGTCATCTTGATCATAAAGACTTATGCTTTGACATCTTAAGCAAGCATCTCTGAGGAGATGTGGACCCGGGATGATTGGGTATAAGTCGAAGTGATCGAAGGTGTTTGAATAGCCTATAAAGGATTCATCACTCCTTGCGAGGAGATGTATACTCATGGCCTCTCATCGGATTGTTACTAAAGTCTTTGGCCAAAGCATTACATGTTTAGAGTAAGGTACTCTTCGATACATGTGCAATAACTAGAATCTGTAGGACGAGGAAATGATACTTGGGCTAGGTGTGACGTAGTCAACCTAGTGGGGACTGACACTATAGACCATGTCCTGAACCAAGTGGGTATAAGATGAGTGAAGGGAATGGGGCACGATTCATTCGAGCTGCTGAAGGGTTTCATAAGTAGTTCTGGATCAACCGTTGATCTTTTCTGTTAATTGGGGATCATGATGTACTACTAGGTGTCACTCATGATCATTCTATAATTAAGGGTTAATTATAGACGACCAACATAAACCCAGAACCTATTTTGTCACACGCACAACGAGCATAATCCGAAGGATTTAAAACGAGCTTGAGAATGAGATTCTCAGACCGAGAGAAACTAGGTTTGGTTGGACCAAACATAGAGCGAGCATGAAATCATTTCAGTCGCAATGGAAGCGTGGATGGGCCGTGTCTTATGAAGACATGATGGATGAACCAAATTGGTTTGGTTCTAATCCAATGGAGGAGAATAAACCAAAGGGTTTGGTTTGTTTTAAACGAATGAACCAAAGTTGGTTTGGTTCGTTTTAACTTAAAATAAACCATCATGGTTTGGTTTATTTTAACTTAAATTAATGGAGCGGGTTAACGGGCTTTTGGTTATGATCCGATAACCATTAAGAGAATTTGTTCTCTATAAAATAGGGCTTAAGGGTTTTGTTAAGCCCTAATCCAAGTCCTTGCAACCCTAAGTTGCCGCCCCCTCCTCTCCTTGGTGTAGTCGACGCCAACCCCACCTTGCCGCCGCCCACCACCACCCAGCTCCCTTGCCGGCATCCAAAAGGTGTTGTCCTTCCCTCTTGCCGGCGTCGAGCTGCTGCCGGAGGAGCTTCGGTGATCTCCTTTGGGTCCGGCGACAAGGTGAGCCTCAACCTTCCTTATTTGGCCAGCCCCTATTCCTCCACCAAAGCTGTCCAGTTTTCTGGACAGCTTGTTTCCTTCTTGTCGGAGCATCGTTTGGACGACGTTTGGAGCTCCGACAGTGGTAGCCTTGTCGGGGATTCGATCTCCGGTAATCCTCATAGGTGGAGGATGAAGGATTCGTCAAACGGTTGACGAATACCTCTCCGAAGAAGCGAGTTTTTGAGGACTTGTTTTGGATCCGAATTTTGATTCAGATAGTGATCTTCTCTCGATCACATCGTCTTCAACACGAGGCTAGTAACCTGTACGAAGACGAGGCTCGTGACTTTGTGAAGTCATCCCGAAGATACTCGGCGTGGATACGGATAGAGACGATTCTAGCGAGAATCGTTCCGGTTGATGTCTTTCCCGCTACACGTGATACGTCAGGTATACATAGTATAAATTTCCTTTTATTGCAAAATTTGAATTTACGGTTATGTATACACATGTTGTACTATGCATGCATGTGATGTGTGTGTTGTAATAAATTAGATTTATTATTTTATTCCTTCCGCTGTGCACATGTTTACGAAACATGTTCGAACACACACTCGCCGCAATACCGGAAACCCAACACACACACACACACACACACACACACACACACACATATATATATATAGCATCATACATGGCAATGCAAATGCATGGTCATGCCTGCACACTCCACTCGCTACCACGACCCTAGTGTGGCCTAGGTGGCATGACATGATAACTATCCCAACTCAACAATTACCACTACTCTCGAGTAGTCGAGTGGACAGTATGAATAAATAGCTATAAGCTACAAAACGGGGGTTCTTGCTACTGACCGCTCCGACTATCACTACCCATGAGTAGTCGAGCACCGCACACAGGACAAATTGCATGCAACTCCAACTATTACCATCAAGGGTCGAGTGCACACACAGATGATTTGATTTCACACCAACTACTACTACCACAAGTAACCGTAGAGGTAGGATGACTGACGACCTTCTCACTCACAAGGGAGACCAAGTCGACAGCATGCATGCAATGTAATGATGCACAACTCACACACATAAATCCATAACACTCTCTCTATCACATAGAGAGTCACACCCAATCAACAACTAACCATGCTAGGACCTCCAGTCCATAGACAATACCATACACATAAATCCACAACACACTCTCTATCTCACAGAGAGTCATATACAACAATCAACCAACCACACTAAGACCACTAGTCTGTAACAACACACCATTGACAACCCACGCAACCACACCCAAAATATGATCCACAATAGATGCACACCATAAAGGGATGTGACACGACGATCAAACCCACATTTGGATCCACCACCTACCACCAATAGTACAACATGACAACCTAAACCAAAACTACAACTACACCCGGCTACATGCACTTACGTAACATCTATAAATCAAACATATATAGGGTCTGTAATCCACAATAGTGATGAACAAAACTGTAAAGATAACAATAGAGCATCTCAATGTTCAAAGACTAAGTATCAAGCAACGGAACAGAATAATAAGAGTAGAGTCAAGGTAATGATACTATCATCATCATAAATAAATCCATGCACTAGGATCAACAAACTACCTGACCAAGGTAGGAATTACCCACCTGATATGAAACTCATGGCAATAATCTTCACGCCCACGGACCTGCTTCGTAACCAAGTCTTGCATACAACATAAACTATCGTTAAGTCCTATGATACGATTAACTGTCAAATCGAATCCTACATCGATCTCGTATTCAAATCAATTAACCAAATGCTTGTTAAAGTCTCGATCACATATCCTACATAATCCCAGTTTGAACACCATGAGTATACCCACCGATTCCAATTAGCAAATACACTAACCTACAACATTCAACTACACTCAATCCTACTTATTTATAAACTAACCCATTCAATTCAATACACCAAATTCACCATCAACAAAACGAAACAAAACCCAAATAGCTATCTAACCACTTCATATGCTACCACTTGCCTCCACTGAACTCACCTAATGTTGCTCCACTCACTCACAATCGCACAACCACTGAAGTCTATCACCGTCTAGCTTGCTCTATCGAAGACACCTGCATTTCATATAAGTAAACATCCCAACCAGAAACTATATCAACACAACATCAGAAACACTAGCCTACAAGATCACTACAAATCTGGATCCAAGCTCACCACATGATACAACCAACCAAATCCCAATTCATCGTATCTATAGGGTACCCGATGTACTACTAAGATTCAACGATCACACAAAAAAATGGAGAAACAAAGCTACCCAATCATGATAACCAGAAATCAGAAGGGATAGGAAATTAAGTAATACCTGAATTGAATCTAACACCATGGCATACCTTCTATATCAACTGTAGTCGTCGACCCAAGACATACAAAACACTGCTGTGGCACCAGATCTCTACCACGATGACAATATCGCTGATCAGCTCGCATGAAGGGGTCGACAAGTGCCAAAGAGGAAGGAATCGGCTGACCTACGGCAAGGGAAACCAACTGTGGTGGTGATGTCGTCGGATCGCCCGCTCAAGAAGGCCGACGAGAGTTGGGACTGGAGGAAACCCAATCTGGGCAATGCGGAGAGGCAGAGTCGCGATGAGGAAGAGAAGAGAAATCACGGTGAGGAAGTGGTTGAGGAGTGAGTGCATCGATAGGGAAAAGAATAGATCGAGGGAAAATAGGAGAAGAAAAACCTAAGTTTAGGTATTTAAGTATAAGGTTAATTAAACTCATTAATCCCCCAACTATAGATAACATAAACAGACCCTATCAAAGTCTATTTATTTTATCCCCATGGAATATCTTAAAACATTCATTTAATTTCAGGAAAATTTCTGCAAATTCCTCGTAAATTGCATAAGATAATTTCTTAATTTAGAAGGGATATTTTATTATTATTTTATTTTTTTCGATATCTTACATATATCCTTTAAAAAGCTTATGAAAAGCTTAAGTACTTTGAAAAGCCTACATACTTTGAAACACTAATGTGCTCTGTCATAAGTAGCATAATTAAGTGATTTTCATAAACTTAACTTTTATCTTAAATCAATCTTTCTTATTTTAAAAGTTAATCACTTGAACTCACTTATTGGTTAAGTAATTCTTAAATCATGAATTTTGGCATTGAAAAATAATTTATAATGTTTTGATGTATACCAAAGGGGGAGAGAGAGTGGTTTAAAGTTAATGCATTTACTTGATATTGGTTATAAGAATGTATTTAATGACTTCGTGCATTGCATATGAACTTAAACTTGATATACTATGAATTTTGATGCATTGTATGTGAACTTGATGGTACATTTTGAACTTATTGTTACATTTTATAATATTTCTCCTAACTTTAATTGATGTGTTGTTATACATTAAAAAGGAGAAGATTGTTGTTGCAAAAAGCACAACTCCATAGTTTTGATGTATGAACCATAGTTAAAGTTAGGATTAGCTTCTGATCTAACATACAGTTAAGTATGTAGACTTAACAAAAAGTCCTAGTAGATCGTGTTGACCAGATACTAGGTAGAAGTCTTGATAGATCAGAAGGATCGGACACCAAGCAGGAAGTCAAGATGGGTTGTGTGGATCGGACATCTGACAGAAGACTGGTTGGGTCAGGAGACTAGACAACAAGTAGGAAGCCTAACTAGGTCAGGAAGACCGGACAACTAGCATGAAACCCTAGTGGGTTAGATCGAATGTCAAGCATGGTAGGTCCGGCTGGACAACCGACAGATAAACCTCCAGTGAAGAGGTGAGGTCGAGTCCTCTGTAGGGGGACAATGTAGGCGTCGATCCAACGCATAGTCTGAGTTGGACTAAGAAGTTGAGATCAAGCAGTATTATTACTGTCATTTAATATTATAATGAATATTGTGCTAATATTATTTTATAGGTCTCCAAGCGACTGGAATGTTTCCAGGCACCTCAAACCCAGTCGATTGGGTATGGTCCAATCGACTGGGATGTCGAGTTAGCAAGGTAGGCTAGAGATCGACTGAAGATTGTGAGACCAAGATGACAAGTATTCCAGTCGACTAGGATAGGAAATCTCTCGAACAGTAGAGGAGCGGAGCAAGCCAGCTTGGAGTCGATTGGACTGGGTCCAATCGATTGGAAAGCCTGAAATACCAAATTGATAGGCTGATTTGGAGTCGATTGGAAAATGCTTATATAAGAAATGGAGAGCCAGCTTCGAACACAATAATTCTCCTACCTCAAAGTGATGTCGCCATCATCCCCTATCTACAAAAGCTCCTACACACTGACCTTTCACAAGTCCGATACTCTGAGCTACATTGTCATCTCCAAAGTGTCGGTATGACTCTTGTTATTTTCATATTCGCTTATTGTACTTAAATTTAAGAAGAGAAGGTTGCTTGTTACCTCTCTCTTTATGCTTTGTAAAAAAGTGAAACCCTCTGAGATTGAGAGTTCTCGATTCGGAGGGACTTTAGTAGATTTCCCATCGAGGTAACTCTCAGAGATTTATGGGCCTTGGAGTAGCAATCCAACTCGGGTTGTAAACCAAGTAAAAAAGAATTATTCATTTATTTTATTCCACTGCAAATTACTCGTATTTTATTCAAAAAGAAAAAGAATAGTTTTCAAAGTTAAAAAAAAAAGAAAATTTTATAATTTTCGAGATTCACCCCCCCCCCTCTCGGAAATCCCGATCCTACATTGATTTTGCTAAAATTAAAATTGCCTTTTCATTTGTCTTGGATTTTCAGATTTTCTCCTCGGTCCATTTCTTTTTCTTGAGGAGTCTTCCTTTGGTAGAGCTTCGAAGTCATTTGTTAGGGCGAATCACTCTTCGATGTTCATTTGAAAGAACATCTCCATCCTCAACTTCTATTGACTGAACTCTCCTAGCCCGTAAGGAGGTGGGAATCTTATGTCGAGTCCAAATTTGCCCCCAACCTCCATTGCCCCTAACTCTATGCTCCTTCGGCTATCAGTTAGTAAAAGAGTAGCCTTGCTCTGATACCACTTGTTGGGACCGTTGGTATGCTAGAGGGGGGGGGGGGGGATAAATAGCGATCTTAGATTTCTCTCGAATCTCTCTCGTCGTGATTGTTTCATGCAAATACAAACAAAACAAACACCACCACAACACAATGTTTTTATGTGGTTCGTAACTCAAGTTTCTACTCCACGGTCGAGCTTAGTGATCCACACCCACTAACTCTTCTCCTTCTCGAAAACATTCAGAAGTGGAGAAACCTTGTACAACAAAGATTATACAAAATAAGTAACCAAATACAAGTAAAAGCGAATATAAATAAGGAACAACTTTACACGTATAATGCTTTTGTTAGATCTCTTTTGGTTGCTTTGGAATGCCTTAAAGGTCTGGAAAGCAACGTCGTTTCCCCTTCAAATTCTTTAGAAACCGACTGCGAAAATCTACTCGTCAAGCTCCTTTTATAAGCTCCACCTCGGGCTTCTTTCTCGTTGACCAGTCGACTGCTCATCACCCTCAATCGACTGCCACTTGAATCCAAGGCTACTGACACCGTCATTTTTCTATATTATCATTCAACGAATACATAGTAGTTGACTATTGTCCACACAGTCGAGGCGTTGGTCGAGCAAGCCTTGCTTCTGACCTGCCATTGTCAAGTCTTCAATCGATTGCTCTACCACAACAGTTGACTGCTTATCAGAGCTACTATTTCTCAATCGCCCGAGTAGCTCCTCAGACTTCCCGAGCACAGGTCAATCGACTGCTCTTCCACAGCAGTCGACTGTCGACAACCACTTAAGTTTCTTTAGCACCGCAGTTCCAATCACCTCATTACTCTTCCCAAGCATCAACTAGTCGACTGCTATCCAACATCAGTCGACTGTCAAGCACCATAGTTGTTTCTCGAGCCGCATAGTGCCAAGCACTCAGTCTAAAATCTGAGCCCTACAGCGGGAGTCGGCTACACTGGACCAGTTGACTGGGCAAATCCTCTAGTCAACTACCTGATAATTGTTATTTTATCATATTATTTTGGTCCTTAATATCAATGTTTTTATCCCCTCGAGTGATTTATTGTTGATTATTAATATGTTTTATGAGTTTGGATTCATTTTGGACCTTATTATAAATTCTCCTAAATTTTAGACTTATATACAAATTTTATCTTTATTTGTAGGAGATCGAGATGAGCCAATGAACTAGACTCAAGTTGGATCGAATATGGCTTCATTTAGGGTCATAATGAGCGTTTCAAGTTGATTTAATCTGAGCCCTTCATCAAGATCAAAGGAAATCCAATCAAGAGATCAGGTCTGAGCGATATGGATCGTCCGATGAAAGCAGCTTAATTTTGAGCCATCTATCCAGATCTGGAGAGATCCAATCCGTACATTTAGATATGGACATCTTAACCCTTCATCCAGATTTGATCGATCATGATCGTCCCTTCAGATTGATCAGATCCAGTCATCCAGAGTTGGATTGATCACCATCGTTGGATAGAGCATCCTAATTAAGCAAATATTGATTCATCAAAACCTAGCTTTAATGGAGGGCTGAGATTGAGGGGTGAAATGATCGGACGGTCAAGGAAATTGGCCTTTAAAATCCAACATCTTCCTAATCGCAAGATCGCGCAGCACAAAACAGTCTCACTCATGCGAACAGCCAGCGTCGATCTTCCTCCTCACTCGCGAGCGGCGACCTCCCTCCACGAGCGACGGTGACAGCTTCGGCAACCCACTTCTGACGACCTTCCTTCCCTCTAGCCGACAGCAATCTCATCCCCTTCACCGGTAGATCGAGATGTCGGGATTCGGACAGTTTGGTCGGCAGCGAGAGGAGAGGTAGAGATTCCGACGATTCCACTTCTTCACTGGTTCCCACTCCCTTCCCGTGACCGGGATTAGGATGCTCTGCCTTCGACATCCATCCATTAGTTGTCGAGATTAGGAGCTCCGCCATCCATTGTCAGTGAAGAGTTCTACCGCCACTATTCCAGTTCCCACTCCCTTCCTGTGGTCGGGATTAGGCCGCTCCACCTTTGACATCCATCCATTAGCTGTCGGGATTAGGAGCTCCACCATCCACAACCGGAGCAATAGGCTCACATCCATCTAGTTCAACACTTACCAGAGGATTTTCGACAAGGAATCCATCCATTGGCTGCGTCGATTGGCAAGCTTTGCCATCCATCACCGAAGGAAGTTGTTCGGGTTATCGCCGTCGCCGGAGAGGGAGGTCCCTTCTCTAGGTGTTGAGAATCATCGGTTTATTATCTTTGGAATTTTAATTGAATAGTTTGTTTACGCTATATTTGGATTAGTGAATTGAGCTTGTTATCATCCCCCAATTGTTGTTGTTGTAGGTTCAATCGTAGCTTAAGTTATTGACTTGTAGTTTAGTTTGTAGTTAGTTTGTAGATTGACTTGTAGTTTAGTTTGTAGTTAGTTTGTAGTTTAATTTGTAGTTAGGTTGTAGATTGTCTTGTAGTTTACATTGTAGTTAATTCGTAGTTTGTCTTAGAGTTTAATTAGTAGTTTCATTTGGATGTTTATCTTGTTGTTTCCTTTAATGCTTAATTGTGATGCTTGATTCTAGGTTTTAATTCAGTTGTTTTATTCCGTTGTTAATTAGGAGCTTAGCTATAGTTTATTTTGTAGGTTATGAATTAGTGTTAGTTAGTCACAACTTTACTTAATGTTGGATTATCTTTCAATTATTCGTGTTGATAGCTTTCAATTTGTCGTTCATGAATTATTTGTGCTTAGTTGCAACTTTGCTTAGTTGTTCATTAGGTTAATGGTTCCTTAGCTTAATTGTTTGTTAGTTTGATTACTTGTTTGTTTAAGTGTTATTTCCATTAGTTAGAGGTGTTTAATAATAGGTTAGATTTATTTCATGTTTTCCTTTATACTCATGTTATTTTGCATTTGAATTATTATTAAATTCCTGCATTGTTTTTATGTTTTTAAATGTTCTTCTTTGAATGCTTAGTTTATATCTTCTTTAATTTATCAACGTAGCTTAGTTAGATTAAGGTTTTAATTACTTGCATTGTTTTTCATTCAGTAGGATTAGTCTTTTAAATTCCAACCCCCATTTGAATAGAAAAAAACCAAAGCAATAAGTAGGAATCCTAAGATTACTATTCTAGTGATTACACTCATTGGAAAATGATCCAGGCTGCCCACTATGTTATATTAGTGTAGAGAGGGTTTGGTAATTAATTTGGAACGGTACCACAACAATTCATTGTACATTCACTACCACACCTCAAACGTGAAGTTTAACCCAAGTATGATCCCCTAATATTTGATGCTTACTCTTAGCCTAGACCTAAGCATTCTAGCCACTTCCATCAGCCTCACGCCTCTAGGATCCATCAAAGTCCTCCATGACTCGTTCATCCTTGTACTAGCCTTCAAGTGCTTCCATCGGCTATTGTCTTGCTTTTGGGTCTACCTTTGCTAAGAGGTCGCGCCTCCGGGACTTTCATTGCCAAGGCTCCATCTTTGAACATTCTCTTTGCCAAGTATTCATACTTAGACTTTTCTTGCTTACCTAGCATCTAATCAACCGTGACGTGCTAGAACTTCCCTTGCCAAGCTCAATCTCCCCGATCAGCTATGACTTCATTTGCCAAGCTCAATCTCCCTGATCAATCGAGACTTTATTGACAAACACGGCCACCCGTGACTGTCGGGACTTCTCTTCACCAAATGTCCGGTCTCCCTTGGTCGACTTGGATTTCTCTTGCCAACTCCTAGTTGGACTTTTCCAACATCGAGTGTCCAATCACCCTTGACTTGGATTTTCCTTGCCAACTCTAAGTTGGACTTTTCCAACACCAAGTGTCGATCACCTTGACCGACTTGGATTTCTCCTCATCAAGTATCTTATCAACCTTGACCTCCTTGACTTTATGCTCATCTCTAACTCGAGTCCCACTCGAGCACATTTATCAAACATCAAAACACTACTCGAGTCTCACTCGAGTCCGGTCAATCGTGACTGGACCGATTGCCAACCACGATCCAACTAGCTTTCGATGAACAAAACACAAAAAGTTTCGTCATTTGGTAGCTTATGGAAGTCAACTAATGGCTTATGGCAATCGGTGATTGGTTGAAATTCAACGTGGATCAAGTCATTGTGAGACAACGATCGATGACCAATCGACGAGGGGTAAGGTCAGTCGACTGACAGGTGGAAAAGCAAGCAATGTGGAACTTATAAAATGAAGACTTGAAGATGTTTTCAAGGGTTGGTTCTTGGAGTCTTTGAAGAGGAATTATTGTTGCATTCCAGATCTTTAGAGGTCATTTCATAGCAACCAACAAGCATTCAACCAAAAGCAAACTTGTAAAGTATTTTTCTTTTGTTTATTTGATTCATTCTTTGTATTGGTTGTTGTATCATAAGCTCCAAATATTGTAAGAGGTTTCTCCACCTCCGGTGTGATTCTGAGAAGGAGAAAGTTTTAATGATGGTGCATCGCCAGAGCTAAGTTGTGGAGTAGGAATCAGGAATTACGAACCACGTAAATTCCCAGTGTTGTGGCTGCGAGTTGTTCATGTCTTATGTATTTGTTTATGTTGTTTTGTTTCCGCTGCGCATAACCTTTGTAGACAAGCAATCACAAATGAAATCGAAGAAGATCAAATCGGTGCTATTCACCTCCCCCCCTCTAGCGCACACAACGGTCCCATCACTAACTCAAGAATTGTTGAACGCAAAACTCATTTACATCCAACCTTGCTCTGATACCAATGTTAGGAAAATAACTAAAAAAGAAATACTTATAGAATATAAATCTTATCCCTCATTTTTTCTTAAAGTTCTTCAAACTACTTTTCTGATCACGAACTCCTCACAATCGAGATGATAGTCACGTTTCTCAAACTATCATCGTAATGTCACAATGTATCAACCCTTAACCCTGTGATGGGTGATGGTTACTCTATTATTCTACACAACAAGATAGAGATTCATAGATAGCACTCTTGTTCTGCCTTGCAAGCACAACATTTCTCTATTGTTGCTTCTCCTTCACTTTATCCTCTCCATAACTCTTTCTTCCTCCCCCTCATACTTCACACAAGAAGTATAAATTTATTGGAGAAAATTAGAATATGGATAGTTATTCCATTGGGGATCGATTACTATGATCCACTTATATTAGTGGAGTCACTTATGTTAGTGGAGTCATGAGATAATCCCATTATCGCATTTGAATGTCTCATAGTGGGCATCAGTTACTAACACTTTTGTTACTGAGGGATTTAAAAATTTAAGAAAGAAAAAAAGATCATGAACATGTTAGAAATCAGAGCATTATTAACAACAGGTGTATGATTGTGGATTATGACTTAATGAATCAAAATAACATATTGAAACTTGTTTGATCAATCAATCTAGTTAGGTAGTTGTTGATTATTGTATTTGTTTGACAACATCAACTGATTGCATAAGATTTCTTGTGCATCAAAGATTACCATTTCATGGTCATGATGAATCCACTCACTCAATCATAGTAATTTTCTTGAATTGTTAGGATTTCTTGCTAACTATAGTGAGGATATTAATAAAGTTGCACTGGACAATGCTCCATCAAACTACAATTTAACATCGCCTAATTTTCAATAAGAAAAGTATCATATCCATTATCTATTTAATCACTAATTCTATTCTTGGAGATCTTTGTGATGAATTATTTATTATATTGGTTGATGAGGCTCGAGATGTATTTGTTAAAGAGCAAATGACATTACTTTATGATTTGTAGATGAAAGGGGAAATATTATTGAATACTTTAATTTCTAGGCATTGTACATGTGAGTGACACTACTGTCTTATCACTTAAGATTGCTATTGATTCTTTGTTGTGCCAATATGAGCTATCTATATCTAATTTATGGAACCAAGGATACGATGGAGTTAGCAATACGAGAGGAGAATTCAATGGCTTAAAAAACTTAATTATGTTAGAGAACAAGTCAACTTATTATATTCATTGTTTTGTTCATTAACTACTTGCACTTGTAATTGTTGCTAAAAATCACATTAAGATTTCTACTTTTTTTTTATGAGGTTTTACAATTGAATAATATTGTTGGAGTGACTATTATTTGAAAAAAGTTATTGAAAGAATTTATAATGATGATATCTTCACTAGACGAGGTATGAATCAAGAGAAGACATTGAAAAGAACTAAGAATTCATGTTAGGATTCACATTATAATACATTATTGAGTTTGATATGCTTGTATCCTTCAATTATTGATGTCTTTTTAATTGTTGAAGAGGTGGGAAAAGATCACAAGCAAAGGGTACAAGTAAATAATAGGTTGGAATTGATGGAAAAATATGAATTCATATTTCAAATGCACTTAATGAAGAATATCTTGGAAAAATCCTGACTATGCACTACAACAAAATTTTGAAAACAATGGTGAAAAATCGTTTATACATAACTCAAATCATGATAAATCAACACGTTGAGAAAGCTATGGCGTTCAAAGACAAGCTGTTAAAAAGCTTGTCTTTTCCTTAAATCGACAATGGTTTTTCACCATTGTCTTTGTACTCCATAGCTTTCTCACTGCGTCGATTTACCACAGTTTTTTTGAGTTATAGACAACGATTTTTCATCATTGTGTTTCAAGTGAAACTACAACGGATTATAACCGTTGTTTTTGAGTATCCTATATTTCTCAACACATCGATTTACCACGAATTTTTTGGATCATAGATAATGATTTTTCACCGTTGTATTTCAATAAAAAGGAAATGGATTATACCAGTTGTCTTTGATCGACGATTTCCCATGAGTTTTTGAGTCATACATAATGATTTTTAACCGTTGTCATTTGTATCTATTATTATTTTAACCATTGTCATTTCTCAAAACAATAAACTGTTGTCGTATCATACAACAATATCAAAAAGAATTATAAAAAATATATATACAAGTGCACTTGTAGCAATACAATACAAGCTCATATCATCTCATTTTAAATGATCACTTTTAAAAACACATATACAACAGTACTTATACCAAAAGAAGTACATATCATATGCTTAGTACACCACCAAAAGAGTTATGTATAACCAAAACACATATTACAATACCAAACCAAAAGAGTTATGAATACCTAAATATCTTACTCATCAAATATATGATCTTGTATGCATTCAGCCTACTCCGAACGTACTTCATTAATTTCTTTGCACCTATCATAATTTTTGTAAATTGCAAGTGAATAAATAAGTGAAAATGTAAACTACTGAACACTTTGAGTACTATGTGATAATTAATTGCATAGATCATTTTAAAAATAAGTTTCAATAAGAAAATTTCAAAATATGTCTAAAATTACTATTAGTCGCAGAGAAGCCTTGTCAATGGATGTGGCACCTTCAATTACATCTCTCATATATCGGAAAACAAAATAACTGCACTAGGCTCCATCTGATTGAAGGGGAGCCTGTGTTTAAAAAAAATGGTAATAGCAAATTAATAACTTAATTGGAATAACAATACAAATAAGGAGAAGATTACAGTCGACAATAAAGGTTTTCTAGAAGCATAAGAACACTAGCTGTAAACTTGCAACTAACATTGGTCCAAGTTAAATGGTTCTCTCTCAAAGAATACAAAATGTTTTCTAAACCTGTATTATGTCACAAAAAAACTATAATAAGCATCAAACTGCAACAAGTTTCTGAACAAAAGAAATACATAGTATCGAGATTTTTTAGTTACTAGAAAACATACCTTGACTATTTATCACAAAGGTTATTTCTTCCCATGCTTGCCAATTTCTATATTGAACAGTTTCAATGCCCTTCATATAATCATAAGAGATTATACACTTTTAATGCATCTAGTATACAAGGAAAAATTATAATAAACATTCACAATATTTTCCTAATAAAGCTTACATATTCACAATATTCTTTCAAGTCTCATCATGATTACGACGACTGAGAGGACCCAACAAAGAAACAACCTCTTTGTGAGGATCGATGATAGTCAAAATCCAACGGAAATTGCATTTATACACAATATTAATACATGTAGTTAAGCAAGTGTTTATCAAAGTAAAAATGAGCGTTCTACCTCTGTTATACATACCTAATGTTAACTGGAACCAAAACTAATTGATTTGTTGGTGTGTCATATCAACCTAACTGCCAAACCATGGGCCCTCTTATCAACTAATGTGAAGTGACACCCAACAGCATATGGATCCACAAATTTAAACCTCTCAAGATTATTTTCCTCTTTCATCTTTCTATACAAATGCCTACCATTTAAACATAAAAGAAAATGCACAAGACTAGGATAAATATAAATTACAAATCAAGAGTTAAAGTGCATGAAAACATGCAATATACGTACCATATGTACACAACTATGCAATTGTATGAAATTGCTGCCAAGTTACAAAAAGGAATGATGTCTTGAAGACAAACACTGGCTTCAAACATACCACCAAATACATCATACTCCAGTATTAATTTGATAGTCTGGTGATCATGAAGAGAATTCTTGCAATAACAATACAATAACGACAACGATTTAGGTACACTTGATGACTACACTACTGATGATTGCACACTCGGTGATTGCAATCGATGCTTCTTTTAAGCACGGTCAGCCTTTTTCCCTTGAGCTTCTAGTAAGTGACAATATATACTTGTTAGACACTTCTACAATTAAATTTAAATAGATTGTAGCATTTACCGAAGGATCTTGTGTTTGCATCAAGTGTATGGGTCAAGCTACATGTGATCCTATAGCATCATCGACACTTTGACATGTAGGGTTTAGAACTAGAAAAGAGATTGATTCATCCAATGCTTCATCAATGGTGACGAAGAAATGGTTCATACATTTACTTGGATCACCGTTAAGATGCTCATCAACTCCCCCAATACTAACAATTGTACCAAAAGCTACATGGATGCTCAATTCCAAACTCAATGCAACTAATTGACCCTATAAGACAAAGCATAGTGCTTCAACCTATAAAAAATAAATGTCTTTAAATCGGACAATTCAATGATATCATTAGAGATTAAAGATACCTTTAAAGCCTCGACCTTGTTAATCATATACACATCACCATCACTATCTACTTTCATCTCATTTGATGGACCATGATCATGTTTTAACTCATTTTCTTACAAGGTGGGAGGAAACTTCACACTACAACTTCCCTTCTCATCATTGTCAAACTCACATACACCTTTTTTGAAAACCATTGCTTCTAACTTGTTTATTCGATCCTCCTGCTCTAAAATTTTTTTCTGTTGCTCCAACAACATATTTTATTGATCATTAAATACAGCTTGCTGAGCACGAGACCCCCATTTTGACAAGCCAAAGTATGTACTTGGAGTAACGTAAGCTCCAACTTCCCTTATACGTCCACCATGTTCCTTGGATTCAAGTGTAACTATGAGAATGTCTTGTGTTGATTCACTAGGCACTAGCTTTCCCTTCTATAAGATACTATCATCCTGCAATGCACATAAAACATATATTGATTGCTATTTAAATGGAAACCATTAACATAACAAGCTTAAATCTAAAATATGTGCTTACAATTTTTGAGGTTGTTGTCCTCAGCTGATCCCCAACAAACTCCCCTTCTTTATTGAGTCTCTCTTTCTTCCAAAGAATAGTTCGGTTGATTTCATTATCATTACACAATTCATTCTTCTAATAACATTAAAAAAACAACTCAATTATATTTAAACTGCTCCCAAGTTATATATCAAATTTATTGTAATTGGTAATTAAATATTACTTACTATTTCTTCAGCAAGGCGTGCATATCCTTTGCGAGAAATTCGATGGGGGTATTTATTTTGGGCTCTCCTTTCCTGTTATTTCTCACTTATTTCCTTAAAAAAATCAAACAAGAAAACAATGTTAACCATTGCCAATCACACTAGCCTATTAATAGTTCATAATTTGAGACAAGAGATTTAAAACTCTTACTTTAAAATCATCATACAAACGACTTATCACGAACTTATTCCATATGTTTGTTGGAATACTTGATCCTGGAGAGGTGGCATATGCAACTTCTCTGGAGTGTTGTGATTGAGAAAAATGTAGTTTTGTATGAGACTACTTTTCCATTGGCGCCACTTTTCATTCGCCGAATTCAAACATCCCTTTTCCCAACTGGCATCAACTTTGTACACCAACTACAAATGCATAAAAAATAGATACACATCAAATGTTAACAAACAACATAAAAAGAGTAATTTGTATTTATATTTACATTCACGGCTTCCCACACATGCTCCTTGATGTCATTAGAAACATGCTTTCAAGTTTTGTAAGTTATTGGTACTTTCTCTTGAACAATCTGGTCAAGGGAACTTTGCATTTTAGCCGCATTTTCCCCAATAGGTTGTCCAAGATTATTAAAAGTAACTTTCAGTATAATGCCCCTAGTCCTTAGCCTTGAAATACTATCCATATGTATAGGACCTCTTGTCGTTCTATTTAATTGTGTGCCAATTGAATCCTTTGTGCAGTCAAGATTTTTCTCGTCTAATAAATCAATGCCAATCTTAGTCTTAACCTTGTCAAGGTTTGTACCTCCTCGTTTGCTTTTATTTTTTGCCATAGAACTAACAAACCTGTTAATCACAAAATCTAGAGGACAAGTAAACAAAGCATTCAACAATGCTATCACTTGGGAGGGAAGAAATTGCAATTGATTAAAAGAACACAATGACATATTCTGATAATTGCATTATGGCTTCCGCCAACTATTAATTGTAGATGTCACAAACACCTCTTTAGTTAGATTAGAATCATTTGAAGTGAGATCTAATAATATTATTTGTAGGAGGGTATGACCCCTTTAAATAATCTATCAAAAGGTGCTAGTGGTGAGAAACTTCAAGGAATCCTTATGAAGCACATGGAGGAGCAAAGGAAGTGCAAAGCTATTGAGTCATGTAGTGAAGCAAAAGCTAAAATGGATGAGTTTGAAATAGCTATTTTAGGTATTGTAGGGTTGCATGATCTAAAAATGCAATTGTGCAGAAGGGAAAGGGCCATGCTTTTTTATGAGAAAAGAAGAGCATGATGATAGCTATTTGATATAGTACATGATGAGGTTCTTCTCAAACATTGGCTATACTTTTTCAATTCAACATGCTATAGTGCCACTAATTTAGTATACGTTTCTCAAATGGAAACCTAGTTATTTGTTCTTTAACTTGGATGTATATTTGAACATGAAAAACATATAGTTGTGTCCATGAGTCATTCAAGAGGAATTTCCTATATATTTCTCATGTGATGAAACGATTTCAGTATTCCACTAAAAATCCTAGATATGTGTTGGTTGTAGCAATCCACTTTTGTGGGGAATATGAGTCAAAACCATGCTTTCGTTTCTCTGGGAGCAACTAAGTGGTCATTCAATAAACAACTATCGAGAGTTTTATGTCCATCTCCTAGAGGTACTCAATTTGGATCATTAATTGATTTCTAGGTTTCAAGATGAAGCAGAATCTCCTATTTAGTTTCCATCATTAATTTTGGAACCTTGAATAAGACTGCCTGTGATAAGATTGAGGGTGAATTTTAGCAATCACTTATTTTGATTCTACATACTTCAATTAGAATCCTAGCACTTATTTTTTGCAAATTGGATACATGGTCATTCTTTTGCAGATCAGTAGAATCAAATGTTACATTTTTCTATAACACATCAGTACCTGAATGGTAGTCAAACTATAATAGAAAAATAGAAAGAAGCTTTACAATAGTAGGCCTCATCCTGTTAAGGAAAAAAAAGGAACAACTAATGCAAGGGAAGGGGTCAGCACACAATGAAAAAACAATCAGTTAGACCACGCTGGAAATTTTAATGTCAACTTGTTTAAGCACGATCAATAGATTTTACCTAATGGAATGAAAAGTATAAGAGGTTTCATAAAGCCAACCTAAATAATTGTGACAAAAATGAAAGTTGTTGTGACAACCTAGATCTATTCACATGAAATTAAAGTTATTGGAAAGTCTTAAACCAAAAATACAATGATCATTCTATTTTAAATGAGATTGAAATAGCATATGTAATATTAATTATAGAACTATTACATCCCATCACAATCTTCGCGAATGCATAGTGGTTCATTGTCATCTACTCCATCAACATCCATTATTGGAAGCCCTCGAGAAAAACATTGATGGTTGGTTGTAGTTTCTTCAAAATTACCACCAATAATATTTTCATAGTAGTCTCTAGTAGGAGTTGCAAGTGCAACAAACCATGTGGGATCTTCAAGGTCTTTAAGGTAAAAAACTTATTTAAGCTTGACTCCCTAAGATGAATGAATTAGATTTGAATCCTATCCTTCATAATACTTAACACTAATAGATCATATTATAACATCATAACTACTTCAAAAGCGAACATCAAATCACTAACATCAAAACTTTCAAAAGAATAAAGGATATATAACTACTTCATAAACCACTTTAAGATTTGGTAACATCTTATTTGAAAATAAGACTCGAAGATGATTGATTATTTTATTTCGCGCTACCTCATTTCTTAAAGAGCCCTCTACAACTTATCACATCACCATTTCGTTAACAACTACTCATTACAAACTAGATGTGTCAATTTCAAGTATATATAAGTCTAATAAACCGAATGATTGCCTCGTAAGTTCTGTTCGGCCAACGAACATCGATAGTGTTAGTTTTGCCTCTTGAATGGAGTCAAGGAAGAAAAGTTTACCATAATAGATAGTTGTTAGAATTGGTAAAGGAAAAAAGAACAAATGATATGGCTGGACAACTAGGTACAACAACAACTAAAAGAAATATGCTGAAATTTCTTGCTATGGACTAGAAGAAAAGGAACAACACGACTCCAACAAAAACATGAATCAAATCAACTAAATGTCTACTGTTGATTTTGGTTTAACTAGATAAGAATAATGATAAAAGATAGAAAATGACAAATGAGGGAATTCTTACCCTCTTTGTTGGTGGTCACGATAAGCTTTCGTGGTCAAAACCAAACTTCTAATTATAGCGGGCCTCAGTGAGCTTAACGACTATGGTAGCAGCACAAAGCGAGCTTAACAACTATAGAAGGAGAATAGAGGGATGTTGTTGATGATCATGAGGAAAAGAAAATTCAAGAAAGTTGCTGGGAAAACAATGAAAGAAGATCAAGAGAAAATAAGAAGACCTTGTCTTCTTCATTAGCGACCTCGCTTCCTTCCGGCGAAATCCAATCCAGTGACAAGGAAAAATTGTTGTTGTTGCTTCTCGTACTCTTGAGAAAAGGAAGAACTAGGGTAGCAGTCGACTAGGAAATCAGGAGAAAGAAGGGAAGAGTGAAGGAGACAGAAGAATCGCGTGAGAATGGAGGAGAAAGCTTGTGGTTTCGGGTTGTGTACTTCTTAGGGTTTAGAGCTTTCATTTATTTTTTTTTTTGTGATTACCAATGAAAGTCATACATCTATCCCAATTATGGCATGATTTTTAAGGGGGAAAAAAGAAAATCGTTATAATTTCATTGACAACGATCTATAACCGTTGTATTATTATTACAACGACAACGGTTTTTGACCGTTGTACCAAACGTTGTAAAAATATTCTTATTGACAATAGTTCATTGCATCGTTGTCCCAACTGTTGTTAAGATAAAAAAAAATCTTAAAGACAACAGTTTGGAGCACCATTGTAAAATGCATTGTTGATTTAAAAAAATACACTCAAACGACAACGAATAGTGTAAAATCATTATCTTTTGTATTATATGAGCGCTCAAAGACAATGGTTTTGTTAAAAACCGTTATTTTTTTTATCAAAATCACAATGATTTCTTCTAAAACCGTTGTCTTTGTGGATTTATGGTGTTGTCTTTTAGCATTTTTGTTGTAGTGATGCCACTGTAAAGATATCATTCTTCTTGAAACAAAGAATAGTGGTTATAAAGTCCTTTGTGATATTTATTATGTTCCAAAATAGACTAAGAATATCTTGAGTATTGATCAACTTTTGAAAAGAAACTTTAAGATTCATATGAAAGATTATTATGCTTTAGCTATGAGATCAAGATTCTAACCCTATTGCTAAGGTTTCGATGACTAAAAATAGGATGTTGTTATTGGACTTGAAGAATTGCAGGCCTATGTACTTGAAAACTTGTATCTAGAATCCATCATGGAATTGGCATATGAGGTTTGATCATTTGAATTTTAGCATACTAAAAAACTTTGAGAGATCATAAGATGGTGAAAGGGATTTTAAAGATTGATCACCCTAATCAACTATGTGAAGCATGCTTATTTGGCAAGCATCCTGGAAAGAACACTCTGAAGCAATCCATTTCGAGAGCAACCAAACCACTCCAACTTATCCATGTTGATATTTGTGGTCCTATCAAGTTTGAATCTATCGATAATGTTGGTGTAATCAACCTCTGGTTAAGATTAACTAAACTCGAGTTGAGTTTTGATGTTCGAGCAATATGTGTTGATAGCAGAGATAATTTCAAAAGAAGATTATTGGTTAAGGGTAAGCTCGACTTGATCCTTGAGCAAGATGACAAGTGAAATGAGTGATTGTTGAAAATTATTGGTTCGTTTGTTGAACGAGAAGTTTAAGTTGGTCAAGGAGGACTGAATAATTTGCATGAGATGTGAAGACCAAGTGGGTCATGGAGGATTGGACATTTGACATAAGATGAAAAGTGAAATTCAAGTGGATCATAGAGGACTAGACACTCGACATGAGATGCAAAGTCTTAGTGGGTCATGAAGGATCGGACATAATTAGCCGATCAAATACTTGGCATGTGATAGAAGTCCTGTCGTCGTGGTGGACCATATGCTAGGTATGAGATGGAAAGTCCAAACATATCAATGAGAACCCAATATTTGATAATAATGAAATCGAGTGGGTCAAAGTTAGAGATATTTGTACGGAAAGAGAAATGCAACAGTTAAAGAGGATCAAAAGTTTGACAATGAAGAAATCCTTGTAGGTGAAGGTTGACCAAATATTAGATGAGTGAAGTCTTGGCAAGTCAAAGATGATTGGATGTGTTAACAAGTCAAGGATGACTGGATGCTAAGCAAAAAATTCTAGTAGGTTATGGCAACTAGATACTAGACAAAGTGAGGTTTCAAGTTTTAATTGTGGTCAATCATGTTAGCTTTAACAATTGTTGAAGTGAACATCCTTCTGTCGAAGCTCCAATTGTCTTTCTCGATGCGGAGTTTAACAATGAGTTTCTCGATATTTATCTCCTTATACTTGTGCTTCAAGTAGTTCTTATAGTCTTTCCAGTCAAGAGGCAACTTTTAAATGATATTTTTCACTTAGAAGGTTTCATTCACCTCTATGTCTTTTGAGTAAACTCGTGCAGGATCACCTAAAACTCCTGGATTTGGCTTATCACTTTGTAGTCCAAGAATCAACTAACAATGAACTTCTTGGTTCCCTCATCCTCCTTTTTGTATTTTCGATCCAAGGTAGGGGTGACCACTGCTAACTGTAACCCATGGCTCAAAACCGAACTAAAATCGCGTTCGGTTCTAGTTCTTAAATTTTTGGAATCGAAATCGAATCAAAACCGAATCGAATCCGAACAGACCTGAATCAAATCTAACCGAATTAAGTTTTTTTTATTAAAATCGGAATTGAATTTTTAAAAATAATTTGATATTTATTTTTGAACAAAAACTAAACTCATTTAAAATTCAAAATTTTATTAGTGTGTCACAATTATAATAATAAATATGCATAAAAATCAAAATTAAAATCATTTAAAATTCATATTTGATATCATTTCATCACAACAATCAACATGCACAAAAATTAAAACATTCAAAACTTAAAATTTTCATTATTACATCACAATTATAAAAAAAAAATAATCATAAAAATCAAAGTCATTTAAATGGTATGTGAACTACGATGGCTTTGATTCCTTTAGACTCCAAAATGATACATAGGCAACTTAATATATATAAATTAAGTTCAAATTCCTTCTTTTTTTTAAGTGTTAAATCAAAGAATGAGAGATGTAATGTAATAGCCTGAATTTTCATTCCTATACTTTTATTTAGAGAAAAATAGAAATAAGAATAGGAATAAAAAAAATGTGAATAAATGGTTCGTTAGCCAAGACTCGAACCATAAACCTTTGGTTTAGGGGAATAGGCTTACTACCACTAAGTCATAAGATTACTAATGAGTAGGATATAACAGAATATATCTATAGGCAGGAAAAAAAAGAAGTTGGTTAATTTGGCTAATCATTTAAAGGGGGTAATTAAGTTAAGGAAAACCCTAGTTTATATTTATTTTTTTTCTATTTTCCTTTCCCTAAACCCTTGCGCCGAACCCAACCCACCTCTTCTCCTCCTCTTCTCTCCAGCTGCCGAAGCATCCCTCTCTCTCTCGTTTTTTTTCCAGCCGCCGAAGCATCTCTCTCTCTCGTTCTTCCTCCGCCGAATCAAAGAAAGGAGCAGCCTTCGTTGAGTTTTCTTCAAGAAATATTTTTCCAGAACGTGATCAATTCTCCCCTTGATTTTTCCTCCACGGTGCAAGCCACCTCCATCTCCAATTACTTTTCTCCACCGTGGGATAATTCAAGAGGGGATTTTCAAGAGGGATCTCCTCAAGGACTTGGTAGAGGATCACGCTAAAGCAAAGGAACACGTAGGAGGTCTTCTCTTTATGAAGTCTAACAGTATAAATTGGGGAAAAAACATAGGAAGTAAGTATTGCTCACATGCAGTATAAGTAGTTATCGTATGTCATTGATATATTTTCTTTGTGTTTGTTATCTCTAGTTACATGGTTGAGCAATTTATATGCATGTATATAAGCCAGTTATGCATGGTATTTTTAGTTACATAATTTTTTTTTTACTCGTTATGTCATGTTTGATTTAGTATCATGTTTAGATCCATGATAAGAATGTGATTTATGATCATGCATCTTTGTAGATGAGTTGTAACACAATTATATGCATAATGTAGAGTAAGATGTAAAAAAATATTTCCTTTATAAAGAAAATTTAAAGATGCTCCCGTTGAATTGGGGATTAAGAGACATGATCTTGATATGCTCCCCATTTCAATTTTGGGGGTCAAGAGCATAATGATCTTTATGGTGCTCCCCATTCGTGGTTTAGGGGATTAAGAGCATTTTTTCAGTATGTATAAGAATATAAGTATAAAGGAAGTATTTTACTTTTGAGGCATGTATCGGGCATTAGTTTCTCCCACGGGCCAAGACCCTCGATTTGATTACCTAGTAGGTTCGGTGGTTGCCAACCCCAGGAAAGCGTGCATTGGTACTATGTCGGACTCATATTCGAATGATTATTAATTTGAAGTATCAGTATAAGTATAAGTAAAAATTTTAAAGTTAATCATTCAGATTCGGATATGCTTGTTTACAAGTTTTAAAATACTTAAGAGAATGGTTTATACAAGAGACATGTATTCAGAGTTATGATTTCCAGTTATGCTTGCATATGTATCAATGTATCAAGGGTAAGAGAACTGGTTGCATGATTTCATACGTTGCATATTTTTGTGAGCATAGCAAGTACTTACTAAGCATTATTACTTACAGTTTGCATTTCCTTATACTGCAAATAAAGGTAAAGAAAAGCTTCAGTAAGGTGGCATGGCGGATGAAGTGTTTAGAGTGTGTGGCGATGGAACAGTGGAAATAAAAGATCCTAAGTGCAAATGTCTAAACCAGATTTTAAGTTTCTAATTATTTTTTGATATTGTTGAAGTTCAACTGAATTGGTTATTGTTTAAGTGATGTCAAGGTCCTTATGATCATTTTAGTTGTTAGTATATTGCATGAATTTTGGAATGATGGTAATATGGGGTGATGATTAAAGTATAGTGTCAGAGTAAGAAAAAGAGAAGAATTTGAGAATAAGATAGTAAAGTAGTAACATCTCCCCTAGTAGAGAGTGGAAAGACTAGGGGGGAGGTCCTTATGATCATTTTAGTTGTTAGCATATTACGTTAGTATATTGCATAAATTTTGAAATGATGGTAATATGGGGGGATGATTAAAGTATAGTGTCAGAATAAGATAAGGAAGAATTAAGATAGAGACAGTAAAGTAGTGACATCTCCCCTAGTAGAGAGTGGAAAGACTAGGGGGTGATACAAGATGGTATCAGAGCGGGTTCCGCCCTTACGTCACACACACATCGAGCATCAATCCTGCCGCCTCTAAGTAAGCAAGTATTTATCGCTTTATTTCCTTTATGAGTAGTAAGGAATGCTTCTTTTAAGTTAAACATGCTCACCTAGAATGTTCTCTTTGAGTTAAACATGCTTGCATATATATATATAAAGATGATAGACAGTAAGTAATAGAGCATACCTAGATATGTATGTGAAGATGAAAAAAAATAATGATAATAGCCTGATAGTGGTTTCACTTTATCATCTTATGAAGAGAAGGAAATGCCTCGAGAAAGACCCCGTGGAGGACAAGAAATGAATGAAGAAGTACCACCATCTGCCTGGATGCAGATAGTCACTCAGCTCCAACAAAGAAGTGGCGAGAGCAGAGTCATCAATAGCTTGATGGCGAATCGTGAAAATCTGTTACTAAGCGGTGACTCGAATATCATTCAAAGCGCATCTTACGCCCCACGGACCCTGGCAGCTCGATGGGAGGTGAGGCAAGAGGCTTATCTGATTCAATGGCAAAAGATGAAGCCAGAGAGTTTTGTCGGTGCCAGTGAACCATGGAATGCTCAGGCATGGTTCAAGACAGTAGAGAGCATAGTGGAACTGTTGGACTGACATAAGAATGAGAAAGTTAAGTGCGCCTTGTTCTGTCTGACCGGAGATGTCAGAATGTGGTGGGAGCGAGTAAAGGCCAATAGGGTGGTGAACCAAATATCATGGACGGACTTTGAGACGGAGTTCTTCGAGGAGTTCTTCTATATGTGAGTCACCAATAAGCATTATGATGAGTTCATGGAGTTCTGACAAGGGGATTTATCGATAGATGAAGCGGTAAAGAAGTTCAATAGATTGGCTCACTATGTCCGAAGTCAATACCGAGAAGGAAAGAGTTAGGTTGATGCTAAAGTTGTTGAGACCGAAGATAACTCTGAATGTGACTGGTAGAGTTAATAGACCACATACCACTGAAGAGCTAATCAGCAGTGTGCTAATCACGGAGCATTACATGAATAGTATCAAGCACCAGAAGCTAGCCTCGACAGAAAGCAAAAGCCAGGGAAGTTCAGAGGTCGAAACCTCGGAGCGGTAATTGAAGGCGAAACAACAATGGCAAGAGGAAACAGTGGAATAATGCAAAGGGAGGTTCAGCCAGTAAGCAGCCTATGTATCTTACATATTCTAAGTGTGGGAGGAAGCATCCAAGAGTTTGCCGCCAGAGCGTGAGCTTGTGTTATATATGTGGTGTCGAGGGATACTTCGCCAAATAGTGCCCCACCAAGACCAATCTACCTCCGCTACAATCTACTCAGTATGGAGGTAGAACCACCAACTACATCGGATCACGAGGAGCACTAGAGGGTCATTACATCAGCCAAGGAAGATTGGAGGCCCCATCAGTTACACCTAATGCCTGGATCTTCTCCCTCACCAAGGAAGAGGTAGCAAATGCTTCTACAGTGGTCACAGGTCAGATATCTATCCTTAGTCAACATGCTACCGTACTATTTGATACTGGAGCAACTCATTCTTTCATGTCTATGGCATTTGATAAAAAGATAGATATAACTCTGGATATCTTAGATATTCAGTTTTTAATGACCCTACCTTCGAGTGAAATAATGACATTTACACACTGGTTGCATGTCATGCCGGTCAAAATTTCAGACAGAGAGCTTTATAGTGATCTGGTCTTGCTGGACATGCATGACTATGATGTCATCTTTGGAATGGATTTTCGAGCAAGTATGGTGCTTCCATTGAGTGTAAATGGCGAAGAGTAGTATTCCAAGAGGCCGAGGCTAAATTTGAGTTTATGGGAGAACCAAGGAAGAAGACTAAGAAGTTATTGTCTGTCATGGAAGCTCAGAAGATGTTAGCTGGTGGATGCACTGGTATTTAGCACATATAGTTGATACTAAGCAAGAAAGAAGCCAAAAGTTAGAAGACGTCCCAATTGTATGTGACTACCCGGGAGTATCGATTTAGCTACCAGACTAGCACCTAGAAGGGAAGTTGAGTTTGAGATCGAGCTTATTCTCGTACTAACCCAATCTCAAAAGCACCCTATCGTATGGCTCCAATGAATTGAAAGAGCTTCGTGAACAATTACAGGAGTTACTAGACAAGGGATTCATCCGCTCATTCATTCCCCGTGGGGAGCTCCGGTGTTGTTCGTGAAAAAGAAAAATGGGTCTATGAGGATGTGCATAGACTACCGAGCCTTGAATCAAGTGACGATCAAGAACAGATATCCTCTGCCAAGGATAGAGGATTTATTTGATCAATTGAGGGGAGTCACAGTCTTCTCCAAGATTGACTTGCGATCCGGTTATCATCAAGTAAGAGTTAAAGAGGAGGATATACCGAAAACAGCTTTCCGAACGAGGTATGGACACTATGAGTTCGTGGTCATGCCCTTCGGAGTGACCAATGCACCTGCTATGTTTATGGACTTGATGAATCGGATATTTAAGGAGTTCCTTGACAAGTTTATGGTCTTCTTCATTGACGACATCCTTATCTACTCGAGAACCCAGGAGGAACATGTCGAACACTTGAAGACAGTCTTGCAGACCCTTCAGCAAAGACAGTTATATACAAAGTTCTCCAAGTGTGAGTTTTGGCTCGATCGAATATCATTTCTGGGTCATATTATTTCAAAAGATGGAGTTATGGTGGACCCGACAAAGATAGAAGCAGTCAGTAATTGGGGTCAATCAAAGAATGCCAGTGAAATCAGAAGTTTCCTCGGATTAGCAGGTACTATCAAAAGTTTGTGGAAAACTTCTCAAGGATAGCTTCACCATTGACAGTTCTTACCAGAAAGAATAAGAAGTTCGAATGGACCGAAGATTGTGAAAAGAGCTTCCTTGAATTAAAGAGGAGACTCACAAGTGCTCCAGTGCTTACCCTTCTAGAAAGTAATGAGGGATTTAACATGTATAGTGATGTGTCCAAGATGGGACTCGGAGCAGTACTTATGCAGAAGAGTAAAGTCATTGCTTATGCATCTAGGCAACTCAAGGACTATGAAAAGAATTACCCCACTCATGACCTTGAGTTGGCAGTAGTGGTCTTTGCTCTAAAAGTTTGGAGACATTACCTATATGGAGTCCAATGTAAGATTTACACAGATCACCAGAGTCTGAAGTATTTCTTCACTCAGAAGGATCTAAATATGCGACAGTGCAGATGGCTTGAGCTAGTAAAGGACTATGACTGTGAAATCCACTACCATCCTAGAAAGGCAAATAAAGTAGCAGACGCGCTGAGTAGAAAATCATGCACCACTTTGATGTCCCTAGAAACACTATCCCAACCACTAGAGAAAGAGATAATGAATTTTAGGTTTGAAATCATTTCTGGACAACTCTCCGCCTTGACCATAGTACCTACACTGTTTGGGGATATATTAGCAAGACAGGACAAAGATCCTAGCCTCCAAAGAATCAAGCAAGAGATCCAAGAAGGAAAGGATGAAGGATTCTGTGTCTCTGACAATGGGGTATTATATTTGGGTGAACGCCTATGTATCCCCAATGACCCAGACTTAAGAAAGAAGATCCTAGAAGAAGCTAATGGGACCCCATATTCGATGCATCCTGGATCCACCAAGATGTATCAAGATATGAAAGGGAAATTCTGGTGGCTTGGTATGAAGAGGGACGTGGCTAAGTATGTTAGCACCTGTCTGACATGTCAGAGAGTGAAAGCAGAACACTAGAGACCAGGAGGAGTTCTACAGTCTATCTAGATTCCAAAATGGAAGTGGGAGGAAATAGCCATGGATTTCATAATAGGACTGCCCAAAACAACCAATGGATACGATTCTATTTGGGTAGTTGTCGATAGATTGACAAAGTTTTCTCACTTCATGCCTATCAGAATATCATATTCCATGGAGCAGTTAGCCCAGTTATATGTTAAGGAAGTGATTAGACTGCATGGAGTACCTAAGACCATTATCTCAGATAGAGATAGTCGCTTCACTTCACACTTCTGGGAGTGTTCTGAAAGCCCTCAAGACTAAGCTACGATTCAAGATCAGCATTTCATCCTCGCACATACGGGCAAATGTAAAGAGTGAAATGAGATTCTCGAGGATATGCTAAGAGCTCAGGCCTTAGATTTTAAAGGAAGTTGGTGTAAATATTTGTGTTTGCGTAGTTTGCCTATAATAATAATAGTTATCCAACCACAATTGGAATGGCACCTTACGAAGCCTTGTATGGAAGGAGATGCAGATCACCTATCTGTTGGTATGAGGGTGGCGAGAAGAAAGAAATGTGACTCAAGACTGATTTTATGGATGATGTCACCAAAGCTATAAAGAACATACGCCAAAGGATAGAGACTGCCCAGAGTCGACAGAAGAGTTACGCCGATGTCCGATGCAGTTCCCTAGAGTTCCAAGTCGGGGATTCAGTGTTCATTAAGGTAGCTCCTATGAAAGGGGTAATGAGGTTTGGGAAGAAAGGCAAGTTAAGTCCTAGATATGTAGGCCCTTACCTGATCACTAAGAGAGTTGGTAAAGTAGCTTATGAGCTAGAGCTACCACAGGAGATGTCAACTATCCACATTGTATTTCATGTTTCAATGCTTAAGAAGCACATCCCAGATATCAACCAAGTGATTAAGCCATAGACGGTACAGATTCAGACAGATCTAAGTTATGAAAGTCGACCTATTCAGATAATAGATCGAGCAGTCAAGAAACTAAGAAATAAAGAGGTACCGTTAGTAAAAGTCTTATGGCAAAGTCAAAGATTTGAAGAAGCAACCTGGGAACGTGAGAATGACATGAAGCAAAAGTACCTCGAGCTATTCTAAGTTTCGAGGATGAAACTTTTATAAGGTATAAGGGATTGTAACAGCCCAAATTTTTGTTCCTATACTTTTATTTAGAGAAAAATAGAAATAAGAATAGGAATAAAAAAATGTGAATAAATGGTTCGTTAGCCGGGGCTACCATAAACCTTTGGTTTGGGGGAATAGGCTTCCTACCACTAAGTCATAAGTTTACCAATGAGTAGGATATAACAGAATATATCTATAGGCAGGAAAAAGAGAGAAGTTGGTTGATTTGGCTAATCATTTAAAGGGGGTAATTAAGTTAAGGAAAACCCTAGTTTATATTTATTTATTTTTTCTATTTTCCTTTCCCTAAACCCTTGCGCCGAACCCAACCCACCTCTTCTCCTCCTCTTCTCTCCAGCCGCCGAAGCATCCCTCTCTCTCTCATTTTTTTTTCCAGCCGTCGAAGCACCTCTCTCTCTCGTTCTTCCTCCGCCGAATCAAAGAAAGGAGTAGCCTTTTGTTGAGTTTTCTTCAAGAAATATTTTTCCAGAACGTGATCGATTCTCCCCTTGATTTTTCCTCCACGGTGCAAGCCACCTCCATCTCCAATTACTTTTCTCCACCGTGGGATAATTCAAGAGGGGATTTTCAAGAGGGATCTCCTCAAGGACTTGGTAGAAGATCACGCTAAAGAAAAGGAACACATAGGAGGTCTTCTCTTTACAAAGTCTAACGGTATAAATTGGGGAAAAATTATAGGAAGTAAGTATTGCTCACATGCAGTATAAGTAGTTATCGTATGT
Organism: Wurfbainia villosa; assembly: GCA_025175895.1. Classification (NCBI taxonomy): domain Eukaryota; kingdom Viridiplantae; phylum Streptophyta; class Magnoliopsida; order Zingiberales; family Zingiberaceae; genus Wurfbainia; species Wurfbainia villosa. The sequence goes on from CM045991.1 coordinate 6,868,131, forward strand.
CATTGATATATTTTTTTGTGCTTGTTATCTCCAGTTATATGGTTGAGCAGTTTATATGCATGTATATGAGTCAGTTATGCATGGTATTTTTAGTTACATGATATTTTTACTCGTTATGTCATATTTGATTTAGTATCATGTTTAGATCCATGATAAAAATGTGATTTATAATCATGCATGTCGTAGATGAGTTGTAGCTTACAATTATATGCATGATGTAGAGTAAGATGTAAAAAAAAATATTTCCTTTATAAAGAAAATTTAAAGATGCTCCCCGTTCAAATTGGGGATTAAGAGCACAACGATATTTAGTATGCTCCCCATTTCAGTTTTGGGGGTCAAGAGCATAATGATCTTTATGGTACTCCTCATTCGTGGTTTAGGGGATTAAGAGCATTTTTTTAGTATATATAAGAATATAAGTATAAAGGAAGTATTTTACTTTTGACAGGGCATGTACCGGGCATCAGTTTCGCCCACGGGCCAAGGCCCTCAGTTTCAATTACCCTAGTAGGTTCGGTGGTTGGTCACCCCAGCCTATTAGAAAAGCGCGCATTGGTACTATACCGGACCCATATCCAGAATGATTATTAATTTGAAGTATCAGTATAAGTACAAGTAAAAGTTTTCCAAGTTAATTATTCTAGTTCAGATACACTATTTACAAGTTTTAAAATACTTAAAGCATGGTTTATACAAGAGACATGTATTCAGAGTTATGATTTTCAGTTATGCTTACATGTGTATCAATGTATCAAGGGTAAGAGAACTGGTTGCATGATTTCATACGTTGCATGTTTTTGTGAGCATAGAAGGTACTTACTATGCGTTATTGCTTACAATTTGTATTTCCTTATACTGCAGATAAAGGTAAAGAAAAGCTTCAGTAAAGTGGCATAACGGATGAAGTGCTTGGAGTGTGTGGCGACGGAACAGTGGAAATAAAAGATCCTAAGTACAGATGTCTAAACCAGATTTTTAGTTTCTAGTTATTTTTTTTTTATATTGTTGAAGTTCAATTGGATTGCTTATGGTTGAGACCAAAGAATGCTAGAGTCATGTTGGGTTAGTCTTAATACTTGCATGTTATGTGAAGATCTTGAATTGGTTATTTTTTAAATGATGTCAATGTCCTTATGATCATTTTAGCTGTTAGCATATTGCGTTAGTATATTGCATGAATTTTGGAATGATGGTAATATAGGGGGATGATTAAAGTATAGTATCAGATTAAGATAAGGAAGAATTAAAGAAACAGACAGTAAAGTAGTAACATCTCCCTTAGTAGAGAGTGGAAGACTAAGGGGTGTTACATGTAACATATTGTAATAATATATATATATACACTTTTTTTTAATTTATTGATGTGAATTTATTAATTAAATATGTTTCGATGATAATTTATTATGATAAATATTTGATTTAAAGAGTTATATAAAATAAATAAATAGACATAAGTTAAATCTCCACGTATAAAATTTAAATTTAAATTAAAATAAATCGATCAAATTAATGAATTGAAAAATAGTATACTTAAATCACCTATTAAAGAAATGAGAGACTTAAAATTAAATAATTTCAATTTTGGTTCTAAACGGTTCGAACTGAAATCGAATCGTAAGGAACCGAAACTGTCGATTAACGGTTCAGTTTCTGTTCCGATGGATGATGAACTGGAACCGGCGGTTCCGAAATCAAAATCGAACCGTAAGGAACCAGAACCGATAGTTCCGAAATCGGAACCAAAACCATTGATGAGTGATTCGGTTTCGGTTCCAATGGATGACAAACCAGAACCGATAGTTCCAAAATCGAAATTGGCGATTTCGGAACCATGGTCACCCCTAATCCAAGGACTCCCACAGTTCTTTAACTATTCTCTTCATGTTATACACAATGTACAATGAGTCAGTCATATAATTGAGGATGTAGTTTCGGTAGAAGAATTCTAAATGGTTCCATAATTCCACTGTAGTGATGGTTTGGACCTCACTTGTACTCTCGATTGAATTAGGAGGTTCCTGAGTCAAGAACTGAGTCACGTTTAGCATGGTTAGTTAGAAGAGCATCTTATATTATCATTGCTTAAAATTCAACCCTGTGAATTTCTCTAATTTTTTTCTATGATTGGTTGAACATTTTCAATCAGGGCAGAAAGGGTCATCATGTGTTGAGCATCTTGCTTTTCAATACCTTATATGGTTATCTCGATAGAATCAAATTCTGATTTAAGCCTGTTAAACAATCTTGCTTCAAATATTGTTATAGGAATTATATGGAAATGATACGAACCCCACCAACAATTGTGATGGAATTCGAGACAAAGATGGCTAGAACCCCAGGATTAGAAGACAAGAGTTTGAGCCTTGACCCGTAACCAAGGATTGGCACGAACCAAGACCATGAAAGAGAAGAAATGCCACACCCGGAAGTGATAAGTTTCAATTGTTGAATGTCACAAGGATAAACTCGATAAGTTCAGAAGTCCTTTCAAGAACTAAGAAGAGCACACAAATATTTCTTACCAAAAAAGTTCCCTTCCATGTTAGGATTTGCCTCCCTTATATAGTGGGAGTAAGCAAGTAAGAGTACAAAATGCATGCAACAATTAGAGTACCCATGCTTGCATGTAAGCATGCACACAACTTAGAAACTCGAAACTCAAAACAATTATAGTACCTAGACTTGCATGTAAGCATGCACACAACTTAGAAATTCAAACAATTATAGTACCTAGGCTTGCATGTAAGCATGCACACAACTTAGAAGCTCAAAAAATTATAGTACCTAGGCTTGCATGTAAGCATGCACAACTTAGAAATCCTCAAAACTCAAGTCTTCATACGTCTTTAATGCATTAGCAAGTTCCCGTAATTATTTAGTGTTCTTCCACCGATGATGCCCGAATGAGTCAAGGATTGATAAGTCCGATTACGTGGATTAGGCCTTAATCTGCACTTGGGTTTATCTTGGTCTCTTCTTTCTCATGATCCGTCCAGTGTTCGTCGATTTGTCCATTTAATGCTTCCTTGAAACGCTTTGCTCGAAGTCTTGTAATTGGACCTTCTGGAAGCGATAAATGATCATTCGTAGCTTCATCCTTAAGCCAACAAGCAGCCCCTTAACTTGCATCATTCTCCCCCTCTTGAAAAGGATTTGTCCTCAAATCATTACCTACATCAAATGGGGATAAATCAGCAACATTGAAAGTAGAATGTACACCATACTCACCTGGCAACTCAAGTTTATAGGCATTATCATTGATACGCTCAATCACTTGGAATGGTCCATCGCCTCGAGGTAGAAGTTTAGAACGTTGTTTTTTTTGGAAATCGTTCCTTTCGTAGGTGCAACCAGACCCATTCTCCTGGTTCAAACACAACTTTCTTGTGCCCCTTGTTAGCTTGTTGAACATATTGTTGGGTTCTCCTCTCAATATTCAGTCGTGCTTGCTCATGGATCCTCTTCACAAATTCAGCCTTTTGCTTACCATCTAAGTTTAAATGCTCACTCAAAGGCAAAGGAATCAAATCTAGGAGTGACAAGGGATTGAATCCATAAACAACTTCAAAAGGTGAAAACTTAGTTGCATAATATATACTTTTGTTGTAAGCAAATTCAACATGAGGTAGACACTCTTCCCCTGTTTTCAAGTTCTTTTTAATGATGGCACGGAGTAAGAAGAATAATGTTCGATTGACAACTTCAATTTGCCCATCGATTTGGGGATGACAAGTAGTAGAAAATAACAATTTAGTATCCAATTTTCCCCATAAAATCTTCCAAAAATAACTCAAAAACTTTCCATCCCTATCAGAAACAATGGTCCTAGGCATGCCATGCAACCTAATAACCCCTCTAAAAAATAAATCAGCTATATGTGAGGCATCATCAATTTTATGACATGGAATGAAATGTGTCATTTTGGAAAACCTATCTACTACATAAAATCGAGTCTCTCCTCTTAGTTGGGGTAGTCCCAAAACAAAGTCCATAGAAATATCAGTCCAAGGTTCACTAGGTATAGGCAAAGGTGTATACAAGTCATGTGGTTTCAACTTTGATTTAGGTTGTTTGCAAGTGATACACTTCTCACAAATTTTCTCGACATCCCGCTTCATATGAGGCCAAAAAAAATGATCTTGCAAAACCCCTAAAACAGACCTTAAATGGTTGATATGTTCTTCTAAGCTCTGGCTATAAATCAAAATATCATCGAAATATACAACTACAAATCGTCCTAAAAAAGCACGCAAAATATGGTTCATTAAACGCATAAAAGTGCTCGAAGCATTAGTTAAACCAAAAGGCATTACTAACCATTCATATAAGCCATGCTTGGTCTTAAAACCTATCTTCCATTCATCACCTTCCTTCATCCTAATCTGATGATATCCACTCCTCAAATCAATTTTTGTGAACATGCAAGAACCCTACAATTCATCAAGCATATCATCGAGTCTAGGAATGGGGTGGTGATACTTTACCGTTATATTGTTGATGGCTCGACAATCCACACACATCCTCCATGTACCATCCTTCTTGGGAACAAGTAACGCAGGGACGACACAAGGCCTCATGCTTTCTCGAACATATCCTTTTTCAAGTAATTCAGTAACTTGCCTTTGAAGTTCTTTGGTTTCCTCTGGATTGCTTCTATAGGTAGGTCGATTTGGGATGGATGCACTGGGTATGAAGTCGATTTGTTCAATTCCACACATCGGAGGCAACCCATGTGAAACCTCTTCAGGAAAGACATCTTTGAATTCCTGTAAAACAGAAACAACAACATTTGGCAAAGAATTGTTAAGTTCATTAGTGCTTAAGAGTATCTCCTTATACAAAAGGATAAGAGGCACCCTATTTGAAAACAAAGCTTGTTTGATCTCACTTTTTTTTTTCATAGAAGCTATTTTCCTTTCTCTCAACTTCTTTTCTCTCAACTACTTTTCCCTTAATTTCTTTTCTCTCAATTTCTTTTTTTGTTTTTATCTCTGTTTCTTTTTCTCTCTTCTTTTCTTTTCTCTCAATTTCTTTTTCTCCATTCTTTTCTTTTTTTTCTCAGTTTCTTTTCTCTCAATTTTTTTTCCTCCATTCTTTTCTTTTTTTCTCAGTTTCTTTTCTCTCAATTTCTTTTTCTCTCTTTTTCTCTGTAGCTCTTTGTAATTTCAGCTGATCCTCCATAACTTATCTTGGACTTAATGGTACAAGAGTAAAAGGTTGTCCCTTCTGAGTAAAGGAATATCTATTTGTGTACCCATCATGAGTTACCTTCCGATCAAATTGCCAAGGTCTTCCTAATAATAGATGGCATGCATGCATGGGAACCACATCAAATAACAACTCATCGTCATATTTGCCAATGGAAATTGCTACCAAGACTTGCTTTGTTACCTTGATTTCACCGCAATCATTCAGCCACCAAATCAGTACTTGCCACATTGGTGCAACTCCCTCCATCAATAATAACGCTGCAAACCTTGTTATTCACAAAGCAACGAGTATGGAATAAGTTCTCCCTTTGATTATCTTCTTCCTCCTTAGCTTGTAGATTGAGAACTCGTCAGGCTACCAATAAGTCTCCAACAATGGCATGTTGTTCATCATCACTATCCTCTTCTGGTGGTACTTCCTCTGCTACTTCCTCCTCATCTTTTGACTCAAGCTCTCCTTGGGCATTTATCACCATTACCCTTTTGTTCACACATTGGCTAGCTATGTGGCTACGCCCCTGGAATTTAAAGCACTTGATATCGCGGGATTTAGAAGAAGTGTACCCGATAGTACCTTGAGCAGCAGATGTTGTTGGTTTGGGCTTCTTGAAGGGTTCAAACTTTGGCTTGTTTTGTAGATGCTCGTCCCTTCTTGGAGCTGCTCTCCAAGGGTTGTTGGTAGCCATGGGTTGTCCCTTCTTTGCCAATCCCCTCCGCTTGAGTTGTTCCTCCACTTTTAGTGTCTGGTGGATCATATCCGATAGCTCAACATAGTGTTGTAATTCAACAATATCAGCAATTTCTGGATTTAATCCATGCAAAAACTTAGCCATGGTGGCTTCTCAATCTTCATCGATATTAGCACGCATCATGGACAATTCCATTTCCTTGAAGTACTCATCAACACTTTTGGAGCCTTGAGATAACCTCTACAGCCACTGATATAAGCTCCTATAGTAATGGCTGGGTATAAACCTTTTTCTCATGAGCACTTTCATCTCCTCCCAAGTGGACACAGGTTGCTCTCTATTTCTTCTTCGATTCATCACCACTTGATCCCACCAAACAATAGCATAATCAGTGAATTCAATGGCCGCTAGCTTAACCTTCTTAAGCTCTGAAAAATCATGACACTCAAACACCATCTCCATCTTTGTTTCCCACTCTAAATAAACTTCTGGATCATTTTTCCCTTGGAACGATGGAATCTTCAACTTTATTCCTCCTAAGTCATTATTTCTTCTAGTTCCACCCGGATTCCGATCCTCACTACGTCTGTTTCTATCTCCTCTATATCCAATCCAACCCTCAGTTGTAGTTTTGCTCACCAAATTCTTCTACTCTCTCTTCTTCTTCCTCATCAACCCACTCAGCACGCCTCTGTGGTGGCACCGTAGAATAGTCTGGCTCATGTCTTCTCGGTGTCCCCCCTTCCACTCGATCCAACCTCTCATGGATAACTTCTAATTCAGCCCTCATCATCCGCCTTATTTCCCCCATCAACGCTTGCACTTGCAGATTGGGAGGTTGTCTAGTCGCCTCCGTTGTATCATCTTCCTGGTTGTTGGACATTTCTGCAAAGATGAAAGAAACCTCACAAAGCACTCCCTCACGTATATGTTTTTCTTTTTTTTTTCTCTCAAGAGTAGGGCACTCACACTCGTATTTGTGGAAGGATCTCTTTAGTTCTTGATCAAACTTTAGAACAAATCGGAATATCACATAGCAATTCAAACAAATGAAACTTATGATGACGGAAGAGAAAATGAACGAGAAACAAGCGAAACTAATGATGGCGGAATAGAAAATGAAAGAGTAGACAAGAGAAACAAACGAAACTTATAATGGCAGAATAAAAATGAAAGAGTGAAGATTAAGAGAAAAAAAATGAATAATGAACTCTCGAAGTAATTCTAAAGATTCAATAATACTTGGATTTGCACAAACAACTTCTTTTTTTTCTTTTTTTTTTTCTGATACTTTCTTCTTCTTTTTCCTTTTTTTTTGTACCACGTTTTTTTTTTTTAACCACGAATTTTTTTTTCCCTTCCTTCTTTTTTTTTTTTTTGTATAGACCAGCAAGTAAAGATAGATTTAACACTTAGCTTTAACACGAAGCTCTGATACCAGATGATATGAACCCCACCAACAATTGTAATGGAATCCGAGACAAAGATGGCTAGAACCCCAGGATTAGAAGACAAGAGTTTGAACCTTGACCCGTAATCAAGGATTGGCACAAACCAAGACTACGAAAGAGAAGAAACGCCACACCCGGAAGTGATAAGTTTCGATTGTTGAATGCCACGAGGATAAACTCGATAAGTTCAAAAGTTCTTTCAAGAACTAAGAAGAGCACACAAATATTTCTTACCCAAAAAGTTCCCTTCCGTGTTAGGATTTGCCTCCCTTATATAGTGGGAGTAAACAAGTAAGAGTACAAAATGCATGCAACAATTAGAGTGTCTATGCTTGCATGTAAGCATGCACACAACTTAGAAACACAAAACAATTATAGTACCTAGGCTTGCATGTAAGCATGCACACAACTTAGAAACTCAAACAATTATAGTACCTAGGCTTGCATGTAAGCATGCACAACTTAGAAATCCTCAAAACTCAAGTCTGCATATGTCTTTAATACATTAGCAAGTTCCCGTAATTATTTAGTGTTCTTCCACCAATGATGCCCAGATGAGTCAAGGATCGATAAGTCCGATTACATGGATTAGGCCTTGATCTGCACTTGGGCTTATCTTGGTCTCTTCTTTCTCATGATTCGTCCAGTATTCGTCGATTAGTCCATTTAATATTTTCTTGAAACGTTTTTCTCGAAGTCTTGTAATTGAACCTTCTGGAAGCGATAAATGATCCTTCGTAACTTCATCCTTAAGCCAACAAGTAGCCCCTTGACTTGCATCAGGAAATAATCTGAATTTGAAATTATAAAAAAAATAGTTTAGACTTATTTATGAAGATAGCCTTATCATGTCATGCAATTGAGAAGACTGGAGGTTGGTGATCACAACCTGTATTATCGCAATATGGTATCAAATAAATTATTGAACTCTACACTAATATAATTAAAGATTCAAATCATCTCTTACAAGAGTGTAGTCGGCGAATAGTAGTCTCAAGATCAATTTATTTGGAAATGAAATTTGAATTTTTCTATTGTAAATGAGGGGTTTGATAAAATTTAGAAAGGAAAAAATAATTCAAGTAATCAAAATTCTAATCTAATGCAATTGAATTAAATATATTGACAAAAGTAAATAAAATGAAAGATAGAAAATACTTTGTGAGCAAAAATTAAATGGAGTTAAGTATCAAAACTCAAATGTAACAATTAAATGGAATTTTAAAAAACATAAAGTAAAGCATTTCTAATCTAATCTAACCTAAGTACAATCTAAATGAAAGGAACGACTTAAGACATTCAAATATTATAACAAAGTATTGCAAAAAAGTAAACAACTTAAATTTATTAACTAAAGTAGCTCAACTGCGGGCATTAATACAAACACAAATGAAGCTAAGCTAAACTAAGTCCTAAAGATAAAATGGAGATGTTTCCCTCAGATCATATGAATGTTGGCAGTATCTCTCCTAACTTAGATGAGTGTTTGTGGATAATGATGGTCACCGGAGATGAAGATGGAGATGCGCCTCTCCTAATCCAGATGAGGGTTGATGGTATATCATCGAAAGCAGAGCGGACTCTCCTCTCTAAACCGAAGAGAGGTGGAGATGAAGGAGATTGAGGTGGAATAGGGGTTGTAGAATGGTGGAGCGGACTCTCCTCTCTATTCGATATGATGTCATGGAACTTCCAACATCCAGCTTATGAAAATCCAATTCCATCAACCTATTTTTCTTTCACATTTCCAACACTAACTACCGTAGAAATAAGCTTCTGCACTTAATTATCAGTTATTAACTTTTGTTGGCCTGTTAATATCAGGAAGCAAGTTCTGGTTTCGCTACTCGTAATGAAGTTTCAAACAGTTTAGGGAGTTGGAGTGCAAAAGGCAACGAATAGCTTCCAGTGAAAGAACTACAAGCATTTCTTGAGAAAGGAAATCACTTGAACAGTTCGGATGGTAGAATAACAAGAGTCATCTCCGGGAATGGATGAGTGCATAGCCTTGGGCAGAGGCCAAGTGAATCAACTCGGATTGGATGATTCTTCTGAAAAATTCACAGCAAAGAATTATAGTATTGTAGTGTTGTGAACATTTTTGGAGTATATTTTGCACTCAAATTAATGGCCAAGTGGGGCTTCCACTTGAATAAACTTTGTACATCTTGAAGGAATCAGGTGCAGCCTATGAATATCTTAACGTGGCCACTATTTTTTTTTTTTTTTTGGGTACTTGATTATGGCATTCATAATTTAATTCCAAGATCACATCAAAAGCAAAAGATCACAGTTGATGGAACGCCAAGTAAATTCAAAAGGCAGTACTGATCATTTTATAATTCACATCTTCAAAGAAGCTGCTGTTGATACTTAACCTTTGAAAACTGATGACCCTCTATTATTATTCACCCCCAAAAAAATGATTACTAAAAGGCTTTTCATAGCGAAGTGAACTTTTAGGGATGAGAAGACATACTTCACGGCTAGGCTCATAAAGTTGGCCATTGAGATAAGCCTTCTCTTGAACTGAGCCAAGTTGATTCGACTTAACAAAGAACTTTTGCTCAAACAGTTGGTCATTGAGATGAGCCTTCTCTTCGACTGTAGCAATTAAAGTTTGGCCATTGACAAAAGTAATTGGAGAATCGAGTCGGCTGAGGAGCAAGTGCAAACAAAATGAGATGACTGAGAAAGCTTATAGCCAAAGCCACATGTTTCTTTTACTCTCCAAAGGTACTTTTCGTCCTTGACACACACTCTCATCTATGCTTCACCCACATGTGGATGTATTTGGAGATCAGACGCATGAGATTGTGACAGATCGATTGGTTGACTAGCATTTAAGCTCCAATTTGTTGTGGCGTTTGACTGGGCTGACATCTACGTAGATTTTTCCGAGTGGAATAATAGCACCTAACGATCCAATCCACTTAACTTGTCTGATAAAACTAAATGTTCTATCCCCATCCTGAGTTGTCATGGATGGTGATAGTTTTGCTTTCTTCTCCAACGTTTCTGAATTGATCCCTTGCTGCATAAGGCCACTAAAGTCAGGTCCTTGATGAAGAATATTTGGCAGAAAATGGTGACCATGAACGGGAATTCTTTTTCCACATCTTATGATTCATCGAACCGGAAAAGCAAAAGGATAAGGAGATTCTGAAGTTATGGCACCAGTTAAGAAGTAAAAAAGTTCATCAGTTCAGTAATAGAAATCCTATACGTTTCCGATGGAGACCTGATTAATGACAACATTATTGAGACCGCAAAGAGAGAGAGAGAGAGAGGTTTGTAGGGAAGCAGCAGCTGTTCTTCCATATATTTGTTTCTACTCTTAGGATACAAGGCACTTTAAACAATGGTATTTCATCTAAATCTCCTTTTTTTTTCCCTGCCTAATTGAACATTCTTGTGATATTTACAAAAAAAAAAGCAGATGTGGTACTGCAATGGCAATAAGATGTAACTGTCACACTGCCACCTCCAATGAAACAAAATTTGCTACTTTCTGAACCTAAGGAAGATCAAGGTGCTTTTTCTCCAGATTCATCGAGTATAGCTCGTTCAATAGTTATCAAGTCCATGAAATCGCTATCTGTGTCTATTTGGAGCTCTTTAAACATTGCCATAACTTGAATCATTGTGGGTCTTTTCAGTGGTCGATCATCCAAGCACTGACAGGCAATATTCAGATATCTGAAGAGCTCGGCTAGCTCAGATTTTGTCTGCATCAAGTCAGGATCAAAGATTTCACTGTACCTGTTCTCTTTCACCAATTGTTTAGCCCATCCAACAAGGTTGTTGTCCTCGAATTCCGTCGGGTCGATGGGTTTCTTCCCTGATAGGAGCTCCAAGAGCACTACCCGTAGCTATATACATCCCCTTTTGTTGTGCACCTAAAGCTCTGGTAGTACTCCGGTGGCACATAGCCAGGTGTTCCGGCGAGCGTGCTCACGCTGAGATGAGTGTCGAGAGCATTCATAAGCCTCGCCATTCCGAAATCTGACACGCAGGCCTCTAAATTCTCATCCAGGAGAACGTTGCTGGATTTCATGTCTCTGTGTATGATGTGAGGAATACAACTATGGTGAAGGAAAGCGAGCCCCCTAGCTGAGCCGATTGCAATCTTCTTTCTCGCTGTCCAATCCAGCCTGATGGCTCCTCCCTTTGCCTTTTCATGAAGAAGAACATCTAAGCTTCCGAACTTCATGTAGTCATAGACCAAAAGCCTCTCTTCGCCGATCTTGCAGTAGCCGAGCAGAGGTACAAGGTTTCGATGCTTAATTTTGCCAATCGTCTCCATTTCTGCAGTGAACTCCCGATCCCCCTGGCCAGTGACATGTATTAGCTTCTTGATCGCAACCACCGTTCCATCTTTGAGTCGAGCTTTGTAGACCTCTCCAAAGCCACCAGAACCAATCAAGCTATCAGCACTGAAGCCATTGGTGGCCTCGAGGAGGTGTGCAAATGTCAGCTTCCTCAGAGGTTTCTCAAAAGTGGCAACATTGATGCTGAGAGGTTCGAGAACACCAGAGAGCTTCCAGCTATTCGTCCCGGAGGCTGGGAGACTCTCAACGTAGCCAACTCTCAAGTTCTCAGTTTTCTGGTGCCTCTTCATCCGATAAAGAGAAAATACAAGCGAAAATATGATCAGCACAGATATCACAATGCCAAAGAAAATGCTGCCGCCGAAGAATCTCCTCCTCCGACCGGAATCATGGGACAAGTCCTGGCCTCCAGCTTTAGCCCCACATGGCGGCAAAGGTAGCCCGCAAAGACCAGAATTGTTCGCATAGCGCGACGAAGGGAATGTGGTGAGCTGCCCTGTGGTTGGAATCGGACCGGTGAGGTTGTTGTTTGAGACATCCAAGTCGCTTAGGAATGTGAGACTTCCTAGTCCGCCGGGGAGGTAGCCTGTGAGATGATTGTTGGAGACGTCGAGGACGCCGATGTATTTTAAACCACCAAAAGATTCAGGTATCGAACCAGTTAGCTGATTGTGCCCCATGTTGAGAACTTGGAGGTACTCCATCAACCCAATGTTCTCCGGTATCGTCCCTGAGAGCGAGTTGTATGAGAGGTCTAGGTAGATCATACTTCCATTTCTTGTAAAAGTATAGACAGTTGTTCCAGTGTAGATTCTAGTGGCAGGACAAGAATGCACCAAGGGGAAGTTGGCCAGCCTCTCTGTCCTGATGTCCTCGAACTCAAACAGCACGCCGGCGCCCGGGCATATGTTCCCCGCTTCATTTCTCAAGAATGCAAATTGCTTACCGGAGACAATTCCCGGGACTATAAGCCCTTCTTGTTCTGCAAGGGATGGAGGAATGTTACCCATAAGGTCGTTGCTGGTGAGATCAAGCCATATGAGATTCCGACAGCTACCGAGTCCCACTGGTATCTCGCCCGAAAGCAAGTTGTTGCCTAGTTGGAGGATAGCCAGGCTCTGGAGGTTTCCGATACCGATAGGAATGCTTCCTGTAAGCAAGTTTCCTGAGAGAGAAACCCAAATAAGATTCACGCAGTTGGAGAAGGAGGGTGGGATTGTGCCATTGATCCTGTTGTAGCTCAGAATTAAGGTCTCCATTGTGGCATTGTTTGAGCAGAGGCTATCAGGTATCTCACCGGAGAGATTGTTAGCCCAGATCACTAAGTCCACAAGCTTCGGCAGCGACCAGATTCCCGGGGGAATCGGCCCACTCAATTCTGTTAAAGCTAAGATCAAGTGTTTGAAGATTACTGCAGTTTCCAAGGTCCCCAGGCACTGCTCCTGAGAGAAAATTGTTTGGCAGCAAGATCTTCTGAAGGTTAGGGAGAGAGGAGCAGAGCCCGGTGGGGATTTCGCCGGTAAAGCCGTTGGAACCGAGATCAATAACCTCAAGCAATGGACAGCTCGTCAATGCCTCCAATGGAACAGGGCCGGTGATGTTGTTGAAGGGAGGTGGAGATATCGCAGAGAAGAAATGGTGCTGATGACTTCCTCGACGAAATTGCCAGAGAGCTGGTTGTCTCCGAGTTCCAACCGCATCAGCAATGAGCATGAGTTGAAGGTCGAAGGCAAGCCACCGGTGAGGTTGTTTCCAGAGAGGTTAAGCTCCACCAGAGTCCCACATGTATGGCCCAGCTCACGCGGGATCTCGCCCCAAAATTGGTTGTTTGCCATCGACAACCGCCGCAAATTTGAAAAATTTCCCAAAAAGGACGGGATCTGTCTGGTGAATTCATTTCCGGAGAGGTCGAGCTCGGCGAGCTGCTTACAGTTGGCCAAGCTCAGGGGAAGCCCGGCGCCGCTCAGGCCGGTGTAGGACAAATCGAGCACCTTGATGCTTCCACAGCTCCCAAAATCGAAGCTTGAGAAGCCGCCGGAAAGATTGTTGTGAGAGAGGTCGAGAGTGGCAAGGATGGAGCACGGCCGAAGGGCGCCCAGACTCGCGGCGAGCTTGTTGTCGGAGAAATTGAGGAAACTGAGATTGGCGCAGCTCGAGAGGGAGTAGTTGAGCAGCCCGGCGTCGGGTATGCGATTGCGAGACAAGTCCAGCACACGGATTGAAGCGCTGAAGGGAAAGATGCCTCCGGTGATTGCGTTCCGCGAGAGATTGAGCGAAACCAAGCTCCGGCAGGAGGCCAAGAACCCGGCGGTAACGGTCGAGTTCAAGGCATTCGACGAAATGTCCACCGTTTCAAAACTGCAGGTTTGGGCTGAGGAGCCGGCGCTGCCGTAGGAGAGGTTGCCGTAGAAGGAATTCCCCCGGAGATTGAGATCGCGCAGCGCCGTAAGGGCCATGAGATGCTCGAGGTCGAGGCGGCCGCTGAGGCCCATGTTGCTGAGGTTGAGGCTGCGAACCCGACCGTCGGACGTCGAGCAGAAGACCCCCGTCCAGGAACAGGGGCTGCCACTGGAGCTGTTGCTGGACAAATTCCAGCTCTGCAGAAAGCCGTTGGGGTCGGAATCGACGGAGTCGCTCATGAATTGGATCAAAGCAGAGGCCTCCTCTAGCATCTCCACGGAAGAAGGCAAAGCAAGCATGCTCGTGACGAAAAAACCGAAGAATAGAGCGAAGCTACCTCTCTCCATAGCTCCAGATAATCCACAGGGAACAGAGGCGACACCTTTCTGATATGCTGCTCCTCCTCCTTGGCCTTTCGAACCCTCACATCGGTGAGTATCCTACAGAAGCAACTGCACAAGGTTCACCGGCACAGAGAAAAACTCGGTAGAATCGCCGGTGGAGAAGAATAAAGACCCAATTTTGCCGTCAATGCTTTAATCTGCAAGCAAACCAACACAAATCATCATAAAACGGATGAAATTCTTCATGGAATCTTCAAACCAAATTAAACCCCTCAAACAAATAAACAAAAAAAAAACTCACCTTTTTTGGAGCTGCTGGAATCGATCTCCATCTATCTCTTGCAGAGACGAAGAGACGGAAGCAGTCAAAATGCGATATCGACGGGTGGGTTTAAACCGGAAACGGACAGCAAAAGGAGAGGTTTTGCTTCGGAGAAGAGAAGAGAAGAGAAAGAACAAGCAAAGCTCAACTACCACAGAGAAAGAGCAGACCACGGGGAATTAAACTATCAAAGGAGACGATTAATTAAACCAAGTTAATCGAACTCTGCGCAATCACTTTGCTTCCATCTTCAGCACTGGAAAAAAGGAAAAATTCTCGATTAATTAAGCAACGCCCTTCTTTTTCCTCTCCGTCCCTCGCACCCTCCTCCTCCCTGCCGGTCAAACTGGGATTTGATGCTCCCGAGTCCGCCTTTTTGGCATCCCTCTTTCCCAAAACATAAACTAATCCATCCTCACACCCCCCACTTTATAAAATCCAAAGTTTGAATCCGCAACTTCCCCTTCCCCCGATCAGAACAGTTGAATTTTTTTTTATCCGCGCAGAGCTGGACGAGTAGCATCTAGCCCCCGCCATGGAGCTCTCTTTCTGGAACAGGTGTCGCGCAGAGTTTTGTTCGGCTCCAAGCAAAGCGATGGGTCGACCCATTTACACGTGAAGCAGAGCCGAAACTTTCTGTATTGCTGTCTCCCATCATCATTCTTGACGCAGCGCCATATTTTGGTTTCCACGAGGCATCGTCGCCCCTGTTTTGATGCGGCTTGTTCATGGGACGGACGCATGATCTATCGGCGTATCTATTTATTTAAGTGATAGATTAGATTAGATCAGATAGGGAAATAAGAAATCTTTCTCGAGCCTGTACTTAGATCTTCCCTAATTAATGCGGCCGCCCGGTTGTACAGCGTAGGTTAGCCCGCGCGGACCGGACCGGCGGTGAAATACTACTTGGATCCGGTTCAAATCTAACACGCCTGTCGCGTACGCCACCTGATCGTTTGACCCTTCCCGAAGTAGCTAGCAGCGGCAGCTCCGTTCGGCCGAAGATCTTGCCAAGTGGCACCCGATCCAGCAATCAAATGGAAATCAGGTAAGCCCACGGGAATTTAAAATTTTTTTAATGCACTTCATCAATTTCTAGGAGATAAAATGATAAAATAAAGTAGGTATTATATTACAGATGAACAGTGGCAATTTTGTAGTTATCGGGGATTAGGTGCCGGCGAGCGTGAACGAATTCCACGGCGGCTAGCTCGGGGGAAAAAAAAATACGAAATATTTTTTTTAAAAAAATATATGTATATAAAAATTAATAGAGAGGCGGAGGAGCTGCTGAATCCTCGGAAATAAACAACGGATTCGTATTAAAATAAATAATAATTTAATAAATCGCCCGGTTTCATTCGTCGTCGCGTAGTGCTTATCTATTCGCCCCGGTGGGGCCCGGCGCAACGCAATCGGCGGGTGCACGAGCGGCACTTAATCGTACCGGATAACGACTCGTGGCAGACAAGACGCAACCAACCGCTGGGACCGCGGATCCGCGCACCGCACGCGGTGAGCTTACCTCGATGGGTATTTTGGGTACGGAGAAAAGGGCGGGCACGGTACGGACCCGAACCCGCACGGGAACGTAGCTGCCGCTGACGCGCACGTGCGAGCTCTTGTGGTTAACGTAAAAACGATTTTTTTTTTTCTTCCTATAAAATTAATCGATGATAAGAGGGGGGGAAAAAACAATATTGAAATCAAACTATTTATTTTTAAAAGTCAAATCGACCGATGATTGGTTCCGAAACCATTGGGTAAGAAAGAAATAAATCGATCATTCTAAGATTAGTTAGATATAAAACTTGAATATTTAATATTAGTAAAAAAAATCAATTTGTCAACGCAGAGAGGATATTAAAATTAACTGAAATATTTTTGATTTAAAATAAATCTAAAAACTAAAACCATAAGGGGCTAATTTAAAATTAAATTGAATTTTAAATAGATAAGCAACCATATTAAATGTATAATAAACTTACTGTCTTTGAGAGATACTATTAATTAAGAAAAGTGACTAAAAAATAATTAATATACTGACTTACTTTATTTAATTTCATAAGTTTTAAATGAATTATTTCATGTTGTACTCAAGCTGCAAAATTAAATTAATTTAGTCATTAGAATGAGTTATGAGTTAGGTTAACCACTCGATTGAGTTAATTAAGCAAATCCATAGATAGAAGATTCAATATATTATTGAACCACCTGCGTCAGTTTTGAGATTTATCATTTCGCATACTACCTTTTATATTTATTAAAATACATAATTATTTTTAATTATGTCCTCCGTTTTATTATCAATTAATCGACTAATGATGTATCATCAGTCAATTGATATATAACAGTTAAATTCATCAGTCAATTTCTAAATTTACTATGTGTGATTTGTAATCATCAATAGATTACTGAAACTCATCAGTCGACTATTAAATATTTTGTCAATTTTAAAAATTCATGACTTTCTATCTAGATTATGAAATTAATGTCTAAAAATATGATGGTATTCAAGATGAAGTAAAAGCGCAATGAATTTGGTTTGAATGTTTCTGAAGTGCTTAAGTCAGTAAATTTTGATTAAAATCTATTGATGACTTTAAGAATCTTAGAATCACTCTAAATTATGATCATTATACTCTTGAGAATCTCCTAAGTATAATTACGCCCTCACATCTTGATTCTACAATTAAAATTGAGAGGTATAGAGTTTTAAAATCTCCCAAACTTTGAAATAATTTGACACAATATCATTAGAGGGTTTAAACCTGTCATGCTTGTCAATATCAACAAAAGTTTTCTAGGACTCCTTGAGTAAAACCATATAACGATTTTGAAATTTGGAACACATTAAATACATCAATAATTTTTTATCAAAATTTATTGAAGGCCTTAGAAATCTCATAATCAATTCAAATCAAGACCACTCTCCTCTTGAGTGCAATTATATCCTTGGAGTGTGATTCCATAGTTTTGATTAATTGTATGGCTCTTTAATGAGTTTGTGTCAAATTATTTTAAGATTGTGAAAAATTAAAAAAACTCATAACTTTCAATCTAAGTTATGAATTCCAAGTTCAAGAGCATGGCTACACTCAGAAGATTTTTAGGAGTGTAATGGTCTTGATTTAAAGTGATTATAAGGTTCATAAGATTATAAAAAAGTTTTGCTCAAAACTTATTGATGACTTTATAGTATGACTGCCAAACATTCTATTTTCTGGCCACTTAATTTTAGTCGACTGCTCAACTCTAATAGTCGATTGCTAGTGGTCAATCGACTGTCAGAGTCATAGTAAGCAGTCGAGCCTCAATCGACTACTCGACCAGTCGACTAAGTCATAACCTTAATCGACTATTCAAGTCAACTAGGTCTCTCAAGTATCGTGCACTCGAACAATCAATTGATCAATACCATCAGTCGACTAAAACACCTCAAACATGAGGATTAATCCAAGTATGATCTCCTCATATTTGATACTCACCCTTAACCTAGATTTAAGTCTTCTAGCCACCTCAATCAGTTTCACGCTCTCAGAATCCATCCAAATCCTCAACAATTCGTTCATCCTTCGCACTAGCCTTCAAATACTTCCATCGACTATATTATGTTAATCGGGTCTCCTTTGCCAAGAGGTCGTGCATCCGGGACTTCTCCATTGTCAAGCCTCAATGCTTGGACTTTCACCGTCAATACTGTAAACTTTAGACTTACATGAGCAAGACTACGCCCTTGGACTTTCCGTTGCCAAATATCCATATTTAAACTTTCACTGCCAAAACTACATACTTGGACTTACATGGTCAAGACTATATTTTTTCTTTGTCAAGTATTCATACTTGAACTTCTTCATTGTCAAGAATTCAATCTTGAACTTTCTTTGTCAAGTCTCCAAATTTGAACTTCCACTCGAATCTCACTCGAGCGAGGTTAATCTTGACCTGAGGCCGATTGCTCTAATAATTTCCTCATCACAATCTCCCCCATATGATCTTAGATATCTCAATCATCCACTACCATACTACTAATCTCATATATCACAATAATGGTCAAATCCATTGTCAAACATCAAAATCCTACCAATTGCACCAACAGTTTGAAGGTTATGAAGATTTTAAAAATCTATACCTTTCAGTTTAGGTTGTAGAATTTAAAATTTAGAGTGTAATGTTCTTGGTTTGAAATAATTTTGAGAGTTCTAAAGTCATCAGTGAATTTTAGTTAAAATTCGATTATAACCTTAAATATCTCAGAAATACTTCAAATCAAATTCAATGTCGATGTACTCTTTATATCATCCTAATTACAATCATACCTTTTAAATATGAATTTCATAGTATACATAGAGACACATAGGTTTTTGAAATTGACAAAACTTTAGCAATTGAATGATGAGTTTAGACCGTCGATTGATGATCATAAATAGAACATAGCAAGTTTAGAAATCAACTAATAAACTCAAATGTTATACATTAGTCAGACTAATAATGCATCATCAATCGATTGCTCATCACAAATCAAGTATATAGTCAATTTAGGAATCGACTAATGATAAAACAGAGACATAAATAAAATCAATTACGTATTTCAGTAAATATGTAAAATGATAAATACCGCATAAGATTATTAGTTTAACAAGTCTCTTTTTAAGAAAGGAGTAGATTAAAGAAAGAAAAAGAAAAACAACTCATCTTTTTTTTTTGTTTGCTTTAGATAAATAAAAAATAGACAAGAGTTTTTACGATTCAATCAATTCACATGAACCAACGGAAGTGTTTGGAGGAATTGGAACAAGACTATGGGGAGGTGAAGACGACGAAACTAGCTAGTGCTAGTTTAATTAAAGTTTTGTGGTAAGCGATCGAGGGAATATTTAATTTAATTAGTGGATGGGCCTTTGGCACATGCACATCATTATATTGATTTGGGAGTTGGAGTCTTAATTAAATTCGATGGAGATTCGAGGGAGAGCATTAATGGCGAGGATCGTTTTTAAGTTCATATTAAATTCTCGACGACAATTTGCATGTGTTTCTCCTCGTGACATTTACATCAAAGTAAATGAGAGGCATGAATGTTTGAGCTTTTGCTCGCTTCCATGGGTGCAATCCGCATTAACAAAGCTAACGACGATAATACATCCAAATTATGATCTCGTAATGCGTGAACCCTCATCGAAAAATCCAAAAAAAAATTATAATTCATATATTGTCTCATTTAATTTAATTTATTTGTTTTTTTTCCCTTCTTCTTGCGTTAACGTTTAAGTTTTTTTTTTTAAAGAATATGTTAATGGGGAATGGAGAAAAGTTTTTGTCTATCTTTTCCGCAATTCTCGTAATTAATTAAATTTAAAATGTATAGGTGTATGTTTGGACAGGAATGAAAAGGGTGCCACTTTTTTTTTTAAACAAAATAATGATCGTATTTTTTTTCATTTTAAAAATATGTTTGTTCCGATATTTATAATAGTTTTGAATAAAATTACTATTAATATGGATGAGAATTAGTCTAATTTAAGTAAATCAGTATAATTTGAATATAGTAGTAATAGTTTTGATCAAAAATTTTATACAGTAAAGTAATTAATAAAAATTTCTTGAAGTAGTTTTGATTAAAATTACTAGCTATAAGAAAATTAAATAATGCATTTTCAAGATGAAAAATAGAATTAGACGCCTTTTAGTATTTTTTTTTTTAAATAGAGCTTCCTTTTTTGAGGAAGAACTAAAATAAAGAGTGTTATTTTAATTTTTCAAATATAATTTAGTTTATGTGGAGTTCTCTAGGCATGCTTAACGGATTGGATCAATCCGGAATCAAATCGAAACCAATCTATTAAATTAATCGATTTGGATGAAAACCGCTCCGATTGGCTCGGTTTTGTTCCAACCGATTCAAACTTTCGAAATCTGATTCGGAACCGGTTCTGATTCCGATTTGGATGTAGTTTTGATTGCTAATTTAAAGTTGAAAATTCTTAGCATGTTAACATCTCTACAAGATTATTTTACGATAGAAAAAAGAATAGGATTATCAACATGCGCGTTAGATGAATTTAGAAGCTCAAATTTTAGGAAGGTGATTCGAACGGCTTTGAATCGATCCGAATCGATCAACCGATTCGAATTTGTTTTGAATCTTCGATCGGTTCCAACGCTGACGTAATCCGAACCGATCGAATCAATCGAATCCTAACCGCAGAACCGATAAACATGCTTAGAGCTCTCAAACGGTAATTAAATCTAAACTATAATATCTTTTAAAATCTGTTAAATATTTTATTAATATCAAAATGCTGTTGTTTCGCATCAAAATCCTAAACAGCAATTTAAGAAGGTAAAATAAATTTTCAAGATATATATATATATATATATCTTAGACGATCATAAATAATATATCAAACGAACAGAACCAAAAAAAATTTATTAACAACAATAAAATAAAATAACATTTATTTAAATATAAATGATCATATAATAAAAAAAAATTAATGAAATAAAACTTAATTATTATTGTATAAATAAACTCTTAATAAATTGCGTAAATTTATTTATTTAATTGACTTTAATTATATTAAAGAAACATAAATAAATTCTTAATAGCCAAGCAATAAATTTACTCACGACCATTTTAATTTATTTACAGCCCTATTTGTGATTCTCATTCCATTTCCTCCTACCAGACAACTTTCTTAATTCTTCCTCTCATGCACAACTTATGAGACATCAATTTGAGACAACATTGCACCACCCTAAGGAAAAACCGAGTTACCACATTTCATGAATCATAAGCCTTGTACAGATCCAGCAACAGCCCCAAGATTAAAATGACCACATCTAAATCTGCTTTACAAAATGACAAAAAGAGTTGTTGGTGCTCTAACCATACAAAGATGAGAATTCCACAACAAATCGGCTACATGAAATGACATTGAATGCTCGTATCGATATTTACACAGCTGCTGCTGTCTTTCTCTACCATAATCTATCATGAGGTTTATTTCAATATGCTAGGTGTGTAAGAATAGAGTCGTAATGAATGCATGACAAGCCATAGAAGCTGATCCATCAACAGCACGAGTTTGATTTCTTCCTGCTTGCCTCCTGCAGCTCAATATGAAGTTTTGTGAAATAATAGAAACCCAGCAGGCAGGTTAAGCTCGCCAACTTTATACATGACGACGGAATCCTCCTCCTCTTTAATTGCTCTGGCTCAACTCATCTGCTATACAGCCATAAAACTGCAAAACTGAGTAGAAGGATCCAGCCGCAAAAATAGTGGTAAAGCACATACATGTAACTTACAAGTTCTTAATCATCTTAGAACAGTAGATTAGTAGAGGTAAGCTGTCGTACTGGTGCTCAAAAGTCCCATAACAAGTTTTGGGATATTCCATATATCTTTATTCAAATTCAAGCTCTTCATTTTTTATCTCTCTGTTTATCTTATCTTAAAAGTTTAAAACAATATAGTGGAATAAATATGAATTTATCCGATATAGATTTTTATGCGGTGGCTAGTTTATAGAAGAACCAAACAGAATTAAATTAGCATTTTTGTAGTGTTGAATTTGGAGACTATTGGTGTTAATCTAGAGCGTTTAACTATTAGACAAACTCAGTATTGGCATCATCCTGTCTTGAAGCCATTTCCAGATGACATTGTGCAAATATCCAAGAGATGATATATTTATAAAATTCAATAAATGCACTCCTTCAAGAGCCATCCAAGACTATAACAATATTTCTCAAAGAAAGAAACAAACAAAAAAACTAGTTCATTTCTTGATATTCAAACAATTTATTTGATATCAGGAAAAGAAAAGGTTTGACATCATACCAGAATCATCTTCATTATCATTTTGAGTAGTAAAGAATGGAGTTAAGTAATTTTTATCCAATGCAGTGAAGGATGTAGTGCTGCAGTAGTAAAACAGACGGCTTAGAAAGTGTAATATTAAAGGATAAGGAGATTGGGACTTCAAATCTGAAAGAACCTCTTATGAAACTCCTTGAGTTTCATCTTTATTTTACTCCCAGATGATGTTCCTTCTTGGTAAGTTGGAGCAATGTAGCCGTTATTACTGTCAAAGTTCTGAAACACCATAACATATAAGGAAAAAAAAAACTCAATGGATCTCAAAAATTGTTTTTAAAAGATTATGAAAGGTAACAAGAAATATATGACCAAAAAAAGTAACAAGAAATGTGTGCCAGTTAATAGTACCTCTGAGAAATTGAGTTCTAGTGTACCATTTTGATCATCACCGACTACTTCTAGAGCTTCAAGCATGGTACCAGTTGAGCCACCAATCAATATTACCTGCACGAAAGTCATTTTGTTGTGCAAAAGGTTATCAACACAGTATCTCAAGTTATTAATCATTCTTTTGTGCTTGATATTTTGAACATGTAGATGCAACAAATAATTGAGATTTTAAACACAACTACTCAAATTATTAATCATTCATTTTAAGCTTGATAGTTACTACTAACTAGTTCATATTGGAAGAGAATAAGATAGTAACAATTAAGTAATTACATAAAAATCAACAACACCAAAACAAGCACATATATACAATCAACTAAGATAGATTAATGAAATTATAGAAATATGCCAACGTAAACTAGTTTCCATAGCCTATTTTTTTATCTTGGAGCTTATATTCCACTACCAATACATGTTGATTATCCA
The DNA here is from genome assembly GCA_025175895.1 of Wurfbainia villosa. Taxonomy (NCBI): domain Eukaryota; kingdom Viridiplantae; phylum Streptophyta; class Magnoliopsida; order Zingiberales; family Zingiberaceae; genus Wurfbainia; species Wurfbainia villosa. Next base: position 6,891,585 of record CM045991.1, read on the forward strand.
TTTAAGATTTAAATTACTTATAATGCTGTTTTCTTGATAATCTTATGCTGGCAGGGAATAGTTGGAACTCCCAGTTTGGTGGTTGTTGTGTTCTTGATAAATTTATATACGTTCAACATGTGAAGGAAAAGCTTCAAAATGATGGATATCATAATGCAAAGGAAAAAAAGATTGACAAATATCTACACTGTTTCCTGTTTACTAGATTTCACTGCAAACATGAGAACCTACTGTTAGAACAATTATCGCAGTTGTAGCAGTAAGAATTGTTTTTCCATGAGCCTCAGGGAGATCATGTACTGACTGCAGAGCAAGGGCAAAAGCCATAGCTCCTCGAAGACCTGTTTGTGTGTAAAAAAAAAGGTAAAATGAATACAACATAGTGGAATTAGAGAAAATAAATAGCCAATTTACTCACCACTATACCAAAGTGCCTTTTGATGGTTAGGAGGTATTTTGCGATTTGTCGGTCGAACCATGTTCACTAAATTAGCACAAGTAAAAACATTTGCAGCCCTACAAAATAAATCAACATAGACAATAAGTTATCACATGACTAACACCTAAAAACCTTTGAAAAATTTATTTAACTTGGAATTCCTAGAAGTTTGGATTGGTAAATATAGCTTACAAGAATATACAGAAAAACAATCAAAGTTTTTATTCAATTAAGGCATACAATTAATGTCTACTTCCTGGGTCATGGGACCATAAAACATTAGAAATAACAGAAACCATATCATAAGGGCCAAAGGCACATTCGTGCAGAAAAAAACTTCGCAACCGTAATCTTTGGTCAAAGCATTACATATTTCTAAAGTAATGACACTAGAGGAGGAACCTTCGTGTTGATTAATAAATCCAAATCACAAGTATAACTTAATATTTCAATTTGGTTGAATAAAAATGAAATGTTCACAAACCTGAAATACTTGATTCATTCAGAAACAGAAAGACAAGTAGTAATTGATACCATGTACTATACAGTGGAAAGCAATAATGAAATACTCTCTGCTATCCACTTTAATCTCAGGGAAATTTATTCTAAAAATGGAGATTTGAAACTAAAGGTAGTAGGCCAATACCTTGCAACACCTATGAAGATCTAGTCCACCAATGAAGATCATAGTTAAGGAAGCGATAGCTACCCCTTCAAATGTAATAAAAGATATTCTTCTTAATCGAGTCACAAGGATACAATTGAAAAGAAAATAAACCCTAAGTGTGACCAGCTATGCTCCTCCATTGCAATGTCAAAACCCATGTAAATAAACCTGTATAACACAGTAGAGAAGGTAGGGTTCGTAAAGGAACACATGGTATAAAATAGATAAAGGGCATGCAATGAATATCTTCCTACACAAATGTTTCCGCTAGCGATGAGATCAAGTGGAAAAATGAAGTAGTAAAACGTTGAGAGTTCTCTGACAAATTTGAGAATGTATAATGCTTCATTACCTGCAAGAAATGCAAATGTAAACACTTGAGAATAACTAGCTACGGCACAATTGTTGAAAAAAGAGTAAATACTTACAATTCCAGTTAACAGTATTGACACGATGCCAGATAACCCAAATCCTTCGGCAAGCATGTAGCTGCAGATACACCATGTCACTTATTTATTCCTACTTTATAAAAGCAAATTAATCCAGAAGATAAGATCGCTTACGAGAAATAAGGGAAAAGGACAAAGAGACAACACTCCAAATTCTGAAGGCTGAAAGGAAAAAAAGGGTGTAAATTATTTAAATAGGACAAAAACACCAAGAACCAGGGAGAGAAATAACAAAATTCTTACTTCTCAATATCCAATCCAGCATATTTGAAGAGGTATTCAGAAGTTAAGGATTTCCAATGTGCATATGTTTTCAAACTCTGCATTATGAACTGAGATTTAAATAACAAAAAAAGTGCTACAACCCAATTTAGGCTGACAACAATTCTCAATCATTCTCTGACATGTTTTCAACCGTAGCAGATCTGCATACATTCAGCATTGAATGATTGCTTAAATGATCAAAAGAAGAGATGTTTAGGACAATGGAAGAAAATGATATAGTGCTGAAGCACAATAAATATAAGAATTTCTATTTTGGGCTTTAATTGCTGGATGAATTGATTGTCCCTTATACACAATTGTTTAAAAATGATATATAAAAATATCAGAACACATTCAGCGAACAAAATTGTAGTTTTCTATGATGCTTCCATTCATTGTGAAGCATATATGAATAGGTCTTTGAAACTGTAAAAACAACGCAGGTCATATTTTCATAGTTATCAAATTGATACCTAGATTCAATTATGATCCATACATCCATGCAATGGTTTATCATGCATGCAATAGTCTATCCCACAGGAAGATTTTCTGATCTTTCTTTAGCATTAAAAGCATCATGAAAGCGACAACTCAAACTAAAAGACGATTGATTGTCCAACCATCTTCACCAGATACACAACTTTCATGCATGGAGGGATTGGAATAACTGACACAAGTTAACGCAGTTACCCTAGATTTGATCGGGATAGAAGGGGTTAAAAATACTGAGGGGGAATAAACTATAAACACTATTAGAAAATTAAAAAGAAATGTTAGTACATTCTTTCAAAATAAAGTAACAGATTTTGGAAGCAGTGTTTTCCTGCAGATAACAGTTAAGAAAATAACCTTCTGCATCAGGATACACAATGGTTTGTTGTTGCAATCGGTCTCATGTCAAGATTGACCAAATTCGAGTTGGACTCGAGTTGAGTTTCAATGTTTGATAATATGACTCAATGTAAAGGATGATATGAGGGAGATTGTTGGTGCAATCAACCTCAGGACAAGGTTGATCAAGCTCGAGTGAGACTCGAGTTAAGTTTCGATATATGAATGATAATATTATAGGATAGTATGTTACATCCGTAGTTATATACGGTTTAGCATGAAGTCAAATAGGTCGAGGTTGACCAGATACTTAACAAATGGAAAATCCAAGTGGGTTAGGAAAAACCAAGCACTTGGTGATCGAAGTCCAACATGGAATTGGCAAGTGAGGAAATTCAAGTGGATCAAGGAAGACCGGACACTTGGTGATGGGAAAGTCCAACAGAGGAGTTGGAAAGAATGAAGTCCAGGTGGGTCAAGGTTGACCGGATACTTGGCACGAAGAGGAAAAGTCCAAGCAGGTCAAAGAAGATCGAATACTTGGTGTCGGAAAAGTTCAAGCAGGTCAAGGAGGACCGAATGCTTGGTGTCGGATAAGACCTTGCAAGTCTAGAGACCGGAGGTAAGGTAAAAAATATCCAAACATGTCAAGAAGGACCGGATGTTTGGTAATAGGGAAGTCCTAACTGGTTAAGGTGACCGAATGACTAGGCAAGTGAAGTTCTGGCAGGTTAAGGTGACCGGATGACTAGGCAAGTCAAGTCCCTACAGGTCAAGGGTGATCATGCTTGGCAAGTGAAGTCCCGACAGGTCAAGGATGACTATGCTGGAAAAGTGAAATCCCGACAGGTCAAGGTTGACCATGCTTGGCATGTGAAATCCCGACAAGTCAAGGGTGATTGTGCTTGGCAAGTGAAGTCCCGACAGGTCTGGAAGACAGTGCTTGGCAGGTAAAGTCCCAACAAGTCAGGGAGACCGAGCTTGGAAAGGGAAGTTCTAGTGGGTCACGATTGACCGGATGCTAGACAAGAGAGATTCCGACGGATCAAGAGTGATCGGATGCTGGATGAGAAAAGTCATTATAGGTTGAGGTCAACCGGATACCGAGTGAAGCAAGAGTTGGGTTGAAATTAAACTGAAACTAAGGTATCAGTCGACTGTTGGTTGAGGGTAGTCAACAAGTCGAATGCTGGTTGAGGTAGCCGACTAGTGGGAAGGAGTGTTCAAGCGACGAGAAGTTGTTACTCAGAAATGAGAACTTGAATCGGCACTCAGGCGATGGCGGTGGCTAGACCAGTCGACTGGTTCGACGCTCGGGCGATGAGAAACTAAATGCTCGAGAAGAGGTGCTTGGGTGCACGAGAAGGTGCTCGGCGCAGTCGCGACTTGGGTGCTCGAGCAAGCGACACTCAGGAAAGGTGCTTAGACGAGTGGTGCTTGGGAACGAGACATTGAGTGCAGTGCTCGAGCGATGGTGCTCGGGTAAGGTGTTTAGGTGATTGTGGTGATCAAGAAAATGGAAAACCGAGTGCGCGACTCAACAGTCGAGTGCTGTGGATGGGCAGTCGACTGGATGAAGGGAAGAGTCGGGAACTCAGGTGCTCGAACAGCCGCGGTACTCGGGATGGAAAACCGGGTACTCGAGAAGGTTACGACATAGCAGTTGACTAGCTATTGTGAAAAGAGCATAGAAAGTCTCCGAATCGATTGGCCAGTCGACTGGTGGCTCGGTAGTCGACTGGTGTCAAATATAAGTCGAATGATGGACTGAAATCCGACATGGATCATGTCGTTGGTGTTGTGACCGATTGGATGCTCTAGAGGGGGGATGAATAGCGATTTCTCGATTTCATGCTTCGATCTCATGTTCTTGTCTACACGTTTGTTAGTGCGCAGCGGAATATAAAATAAAATGCAAAAACAAATAAGAACACAAGCACATGAATACAATGTTTTTACGTGGTTCGGGACTTATGGTTCCTACTCCATGGTCGAGCCCTAACGAGCTTTAGTGATGCACACCACCACTATAACTTCTTCTTAGAAACAATCTGAAGGTGGAGAAACCTCTTACAAGAGTTTACAATAAGTACAACAACCAAAATACAAGATACAAAAGCAAAACAAATTAAAGTAAAAAAAACTTGAATGCTATTTTGGTTGTTTTGGATTGCTCTTGAAGGTCTGAAACAATAGCACTTCCCCTTCAAAATCGCCCAAGCATAACGAAGAGTTCCTAGCTTCAGAATTTCAGATTTTGAAATTTTGGGGTTTTGTGTATATGGGTTTATAGGGCATCTTTTGATGTTTGACAATGGGATATGAGTATAGAGGATAATATGACTATGGGATGGTATGAGACATTTATAGTCATATGGAAGTTGAGTATAGAAAGTCCAACTGGGAGTTGGCAATCAAGAAATCCAAGTAGGTCAAAGGTGACCAGATACTTAACGAGGGAAAATCCAAGTGAGACTTGGTGATGGAAAGTCCAAGAGTGGAGTCTTGGTCGTGTAAGTCCAAGTGTGCAGTCTTGACAGCGAAAGTTCAAGTATAAATACTTAGCACGGGAAGAAGGAAGTCCTGGTAAGTCAAGAGTAACCGGATGACTAGACAAGAGAAGATCCGACTGATCAAGAGATCGAGCTTGACAGTAAAAGCCCTAACAGGTCACGGCTGACTAGATGCTAGGCAAGTGAGGAAAGTCCAAGTATGGATACTTGGCAAGGAAAAGTCTAAGGATGGAGACTTGACAATGGAAGTCCCGAAGGCACAGCTTCTTGGCAAAGGTAGACTCGTTAGCATGACGAAGCTGACGGAAGCACTTGAAGGCTAGCACAAGGGTGAACGAGTCGTGGAGGACTCAGATGGATCCTAGAGGCGTGAGACTCATGGAAGTAGCTTGAAGGCTTAGGTCTAGGCTAAGGATACTCAGTAGCATTACTAAATCGATGGAAACACTTGAAGGCTAGCGCGAATGGTGAAGGAGTCGTGGAAGACTCAGATGAACCCTGAGGGCATGAGGCTGATGGAAGTGACTTGAAGACTTAGGTCTAGGCTGAGAGTGAGTGTTAAGTATAAAGGATGTGTTAAACCTCAATTCTGAGGTTTAACAGTTGACTGGGGGTTTTGCCTAGTCGACTAGTCCAGTGTGACCGACTCCCGCTGTGGGGTTCAAATTTTAGACTAAGTGCTCGACACTGTGCGGTTCGGGAAACATCCATGGTGCTCGGTAGTTGACTACTGTAGAGAGGCAGTCGACTGGCCACTGTGAGCTCGGGACTTAAACTAAATGCTCGGCACTTGGTGAGTGGGCAAACGAGATAGGTGCTCAGCAGCGGGAAATCTGAAGGGTGGTCGGGTGAAGTGAGAAACAATAGCTTCGACAGGCTGATCACTATGGTAAAGCGATCGAAGCTCGATCCAAGTCGAAGCAAGGCGCGCTAACCAACGCCTCGGATGCATAACAATAACTATTATGTATCCGTTGAGCGGTGATCCAAAGAAACAGAGGTGTCAGTAGCCTCTGGATTCGAGTGACAATCGACTAAGGGTGATGGGCAGTCGACTAATCGGCGAGAAAGAAGCCCGACACAGAGCGTATAAAAGGAGTTCGACGGGGAGATTTCTAGAGCCGGTTTCTTGGGAGATTTTGAAGGGAAGTGTTGCTGCATTCCAGGTCTTCAAAAGCTCTCCAACGCAAGCAACAAACAAGTGATCAAAAGTAAACTTCTTGTAAAGTGCTCTTTACATTTCTTTCATACTTATATTTGGTTGTGTATTTTTGTTGTAAATTCATATTGTAAGGGGTTTCATCACCTTCGGAGTGTTGGCGAGGAGACAAGAGTTTTAGTGGAGTAGACACTAAAGCTTTGCCATGGAGTAGGAACCGTAGGCTCCGAACTACGTAAAACATTGTGCAGTGCTTGTGTTGTTTTTGTTTGTGTTTATTTTTGTATATTTCGCTGCGCACTAACGATTGTAGACAAACAAGCACGAACCGAATCAAAGTGAAATCAAAAGACGTTATTCATCTCCCCTCCTCTAGCGTACCAGTGGTCCCAACAATCGACACCAAAACAAGAGGAGACCTTTAGGTGACGTTTGGTTTGAAGGTGGGAATAGGAATGGGAATGGGTTTGATAGTATACTGGAATAGGAGTGGATTTAGCTATTCCAATAATATTGTTTGGTTTATAAGTCGAATGGAGCAATCGACGTGGCACGCCGACCAACGACGGCGACGGCGACGGCCGATCGGCGACCGACGGCGGCCAATGCCCGGCAGCGTTGACGACCGTCGGGCGAGCGACGGGCGACGATGAACGGGAATGAAACCTAAACCCACCATGTGAGATGGGTTTTGTTGATTCCCAATTATTTAGAATTGATTCTCAAACCCTCCTTCCTAAAACCATTAACCAAATACTCTATATGATTCTCATTCTCATTCCCTCATTCCAAACCCACCAACCAAATGTCACCTTACATTCGGAGCCAAAGAACAAGCTCATGATTCCCCTACCACCAAGATAGGTAACTCAAATGTCATTATTAAAAATAAAAATCATATAATATGTTTTGAGTATAGGGAGAAGAGACAATATAAGAGTAAGTGCCCAACAAAAATCAAAAAGAAGATTCCAGGGACACCAATGGCCAAGGAGAAGCCTAAGGAGGTCGGAACCTCAATGCGCAAAGGAAAGAAGCATATAGTATGCTTCTCATGCAATCAAAAGGGCCACTACCGATACCAATATCCAAGGGGAAAACATTCTCGGAAGGACAAAGGAAAGAGCTCAAGTGTTAGGAGGAGTTACTAAGGCAAGGCCTAAGGTATCTCTTCATAATGCATTTTCAATTTTTCATGATAAAGAGCATGCTAGTAATAAATATTATCTTTTAGGTGCTCAACATCATAATAATAGGCCTAAGATTAATTTTAGATCAAGAATTACCCTACTTAAGGAGAACCTTAAAACCTTTAGAGGTAAACCTAGTTTAGATAAAGATGGGAAGGATAAGATAAATCTAAGCAATAAGCCAAAGAAGACTAGACATATGCCTAAAAGAAAGAATGTTTAAAAATATAATGGAAAAAATAAAACTTGAAGCATTAGAGGAAGCAAATTAAATCTTGAGGTCAAGACTTGATAAATTAGAAAAGACCTTCGAAAAGATGAAAATACATTTAAAGGGTCAAATGGACAAAATCTAGATATTGGTAAGAAAGAACCATCTAAGAACAAGAAAGATTTGGGATACAAACCTAAGTCCAAGGGGAACATGCCCTCCTACCATAGGGTTCCATATAGTTATGGAACTAAGCCTAGGTCTAGAAGTGTTAAGGTTATAAAGGAAGTCATCCTTAGAGTTGACCTTCATGAAAGTCAAATGACTAAGACTTCCAAGAAGCCTAGAAAAGTCATTAGAAAGGTATCAAGGTATCAAGGGAGATTATTCCTAGTGAATACCCAAGGAGCTCCAATAGGTGTTGGGTTCCTAGGAGTATGATCCTTTCACACTAGATAGGTATAGTGTGTGTCAACCTAAAATAAAAAGGTAATTAACCTAACCATAGTGAAGTTGACACCCTAGAGTATTGTCAAGGTATAGTTATACTTTGAAAATAAATTTAGAATTATGATTCAAAAAGAATTTAGGATGTGTCAATGAAAATAAAAGTATGAAAATTAACTATAATTGACACAATTAGATTAAAGTCAATAGTGTGCCAAATTGGGAATTTTGACATACTCGAGGGAGTCAACAGTGTACCTACACTCTAGGTAAGATAATCAAATGGGATATGCCTAAATAGAAATGCACGATCCCTTTGTTGAGGAAAAAATCAATTTACATCTCACAAAAATTATAGGATGACATGTGTGTGCATTGAAATACTTTAGACACATGTGAGATGTTAGAATAATGAGTTAAGTACAAGGTGCTTATATGTTGCATCAAAATGTACTCAAACTCTTTAAATTATAGAAATAAATTATGAAGAAAGCTAATGTACAAGTCATGTACACTTGACCCATAGATCATGATTGAAAATAAAATTTGAAAACACTTTTAAAATTATTTTATAAAACCTTAGTGAAGTCTATTTTTTTGATAGGAATTACCATTGAGGAAACTAATACAAGTTAGGCTTAAAGCATTGAAGATTTCAATGATTTTCAACTTTATATCATTCTTTTAAAATAATGGGTATTTTAATAAAACATTATTTTTCACCCTTAGTTTTTGACATAAGTAATGTTTACATGAAATTTCAAGATTTTTAAAAATTATCGAATTACTTATGAATTTGTAAACTATGTCTGAAGATCTAGTTTCTGAAAATTCAAAAACCAGTCAACTGGACCAGTCGACAAGTGATGGTAGTCCATTTTTAGCTGAACAAGGTTCATTTAGTTATTTATCAGCAACCCTAGGTTAGTTAACTACTCATAACCCTCAAATATGCTTAGACAAGCATTGAAATGGTGAAATTTTGAGTGACAATGAATAAAAGAGTTAATAAGGATAAGAATCAATTTTAGAGGGATATTAAAATTCAAGGTTGAACTTTTGCCTTTATTTTTGAAATTTTAGATTTCCTATAGGCTTAGGATCTCTCCAAAGATATTGTTGGTGCAATAGTTAAAGGGGGAGCAAACCTTTAAGGGGAGATTATCCATCAAGATGTGATGATTGATTAGTGATAAGGGTTTTATCACTAAGGAAAATGAAAGGTTGAAGAGGAAAGAAAATAGGCCGAATGAGTAAAGTCATAAAAGACTTTTTGATGTGTGCCCTAAGGGCGAGAATGAAGTGTTTAAGTTAGGAAACTTTCATTATGCTTTGGTACAAGAAGAGTCAAGTTGGGCTTATGGGCCAGTCTAATTTAAAGATATTGTCAAACATTAAAAAGAGGAAGATTGTTGGTGCAATCGGTCTCAGGTCAAGGTTGCCTAAGCTCGAGTTGGGCTCGAGTTGGGTTTCAATGTTTGACAATATGACTAAAGGTAAAGAATTATATGAGAGAGATTGTTGGTGCAATCAACCTTAGGATAAGGCTGATCAAGCTCAATTGAGGCTCGAGTTGAGTTTCGATATATGGATGACAATATGACAATGGGATGGTATGGGACATTCGTAGTCATATAGAGTTTAACGTGAAGTCATGTAGGTCAAGGTTGACCAAATACTTGACGAGTGGAAAATCCAAGTGGATCAGAGAATACCAGACACTTGGTGATCGAAGTCCAACAAGGAGTTAGCAAGTGAAGAAATCCAAGTGGATCAGGGAAGACTATACACTTAGTGGTTGGATAGTCCAACAAGGGAATTGGAAAAAGTGAAGTCTAGGTGAGTCAAGATTGACCGGACACTTGGCAAGAATATGAAAAGTCCAAGCAGATGAAGGAGAACCAGATGTTTAGTGTCGAAAAAGTCCAAGCAGATCAAGAAAGACCAAATGCTTGGTGTCGGAAAAACCTTTGCAGGTTTGGAGACCAGAGACAAGGCAAGGAAAGTCCAAACAGATCAAGGAAGACCAGATGTTTGGTGATAGGAAAGTCCTGACAAGTCAAGGTGATCGAGTGGCTAGGCAAGTGAAGTCCTGACAGGTTAAAGTGATCAGATGACTAGGCAAGTGAAGTCCCGACAGGTCATGTGCTTGGCAGGCAAAATCCCAATAGGTCAAGGGCGACCGTGCTTAGCAAGTGACGTCGTGGTAGATCAAGGGTGACCGTACTTGGGTGAAGTCCCGATAGGTCAAGGGTGACCGTGTTTGGCAGGTGAAGTCCCAACAGGTCTAGAAGACCATGCTTGACAGGTGAAGTCCCGGCAGATCAAGAAACTCGAGCTTGACAAGGAAAGTCCTAATAGGTCACGGTTGACCGGTTGCTAGCCAAGGGAGGTTCCGACAGATCAAGAGTGATCGAATGTTGGACGAGAAAGGTTCTGGTAGGTTGAGGTCAACTGGATACCAAGTGAAGAAAGAGTTGGGTTGAAATTAGACTGAAACTAAGGTATCAGTCGACTAATGACAGTGTTCAAGTTAGTTCAACCCGATTGAGTTATGGGCAGTTGACTACTAGTTGAGGGCAGTCGACTATTGGGAAGGAGTGCTCGAGTGACAGGAAGATATTATTCAAGAACGAGAACTCGAGTCGGCACTCGGGTATTTGACTGGCGGCTAGACCAGTCGATTGGTTCGGTGCTCGGGCGATGAGAAACTCGGCACTCGAGAAGAGGTGCTCGGTCGCACAAAAAGGTGCTCGAGGTAGCCGCGACTCGAGTGCTCGGGCAAGCGGCACTCGGGAAAAGTGCTTGGACGAGTGGTACTTGGGAACGACGCGCTGAGTGCAGTGCTCGGTCGATAGTGCTCGGGTGACTGTGGTGATCGGGAAAATGGGAAATCAAGTGCCCGACTCAACAGTCGACTGCTATGGATGGGCAGTCGACAGGTTGAAGGGAAGAGTCGGAGACTCGGGTGCTCGAGCAACCGCGATACTCATGATGGAAAATCAGGTACTCGGGAAGACTACGATACAACAATCGACTGTTGTGGTAAAGCTGTAGACTAACTATTGTGCAAAGCGCACAGAAAGTCTTCAAATCGACTGCCCAGTTGATTGATGGACTGAAATCCGACGTGAACCATGCCGTTGAGAGCAATTGGTCGAGAAATCAGTCGACTGAGGGGTAAGGTCAGTCGACTAGTAGGCGAAAATCAGCCGTTGAGTAGCTTATAAAAGGAGGTTTCATGGAGCTTTTGAAGTGTCAGTTCTTGGAGACTTTGAAAAAGATTAGTTACTGCAATCCAGACCTTCAAGGAGCATTCCAAAGCAACCAACAACAATCAAGCAAAAAGCATTATTGTGTAAAGCGTTCTTCTTACTGTAATTTGTTTATTTCCTTTACACTTTGTATTTGGTTGCATTTTTTGTAAACTCCAAATTATAAGTGATTTCTCCACCTTCGAAAGTTTTTGAGAAGGAGAAAGATAGTGGTGACTAGTAGGAGTTAGGTCGTGGAGTAGGAATCGGAGATTACGAACCACATAAAATCAGGTGTCTTGTGCTTGTGTTGTGTTTTGTTTATGTTGTTTTGTTTCCGCTGCGTATAATCTATTGTAGATAAGCACATGAGAAAACGACAAAATCGAGAGACGATCGAGTCGCTATTCACCCCCCTCTAGCACACAAATGGTCCTAACATGATCTGGGTTAGAATATGTTCCAAATTATTGATGCAACTTCTTAATAATTATATTACCAAATCTGACAGAAGTATGACAATATAAATTATTTACATTCTTAGGAATGAGAAAACTGATGTAACTTTTTTAGAATTTGAAAATGCGCTGGCTCTTTACAAAACAATAAACAGGATGAATAGAATAATGAAGTGGAAGTAATGAGGATTGAATTAACAAATGAGATTTTGATAAAGGATATCAGAGAAGAAATAAATCCAACGCCAACCCCTGTGCAAAAGCAAACACGAATTAGATATGCTTAAAAATAAGAAACTGAGGTACCTTAATATAAGCTATTAACAAAGTTACACGGCATAAATGGTCATTGCAAAGTTATTATGAGCAAGATTCTGCTCACATAGAACATTACATGGAAAAAGAGTCCATTGGAGAAACAAAATTTTCATAAGTTTTGAGTTATTGATTCAGTAACTCACCGAGAAGAATTGAGATTCAACCAGATTAAAAATAGATGAGATTCTAACCTGCAGACATCGAGCCAACAAATGTCTCAAGAAACCTCAGTACAAGCACAAGAAAGCTTTGTCCTGAGGAAGCACGACTTGACATGGTCCTAGAGTAAATAGATTTCATCAAACAGTGAAAAGATATAACTGAGACACAATAAGGGAAATGCATCCTCAAGCCCATGAGCAAACCTGTACAAGGAGATAGCGATCTGCATTTCCAACAAAATAAAAACAAAATCACTGGGGGATGCAAAAATGCCTAGCAGTTTTTAACATACTAAAAGGGAACATACTGCATCATTTAAAACTGATTCTCCAAACACCAAGGCATATAGATTCACGTCAGTACCAAGTTCCTACACAAAAAAGGAGAAGAAATGAAACCATGAGAAATAGAGTAAATCAAAGATTAAACACAAGATGAATATATCAGACTAACAAATTTCCATATATGCAATCTATCTAATCTCAGACGAGAACAGTTGTTAGTTGATCATAATTATTTAATTTATTTATTAGTCAATCATCTACTTCAATCATAAACTTTAAGTTTGACAGTGGTAAAATAGAGAACCCACAATCTGAAAACAAAATATTAATATACGCTTATTTACAAGTTTCAGAGCCAGATTATTTAGGTGAGAAAAAGATAAAAGCCACCACGATTTTTCATTGTATAGCAAACATGAACGAGTAGTGAGAGCCAGAAAGAAGAGACATGACAAGGTTGTATGTATGTACTTTTTGATTTTGGTTAGTAACAGTTTTCTGTTTTCAATTTGATGCATCCTTATTTTCTGTTTTTCATTTTTGCCCAGGTTTAATAGGCAGATTGTACCACAATCTTGACCCACTAGTACATGGTCGATATGTGTCATTCCAGCTTCCAGACAAAACCCTTCCTGATGCCAGAACCCACACCTATGGTTTCAAACTAAGAAGTCTGGAGTATCACAACAGAAGATTTCCAAGGAATGCAAAAGAACATTGGTAAGCCAAGAAATAGACTACTAGCAAGCTACATAAGTTTAATATTCATCCTATCTTCTTGAAGTTATGAATGAGAAGAAATAGCAGATGCCATAAGAGATGCTCATTGGAAAGTATCATATTTCCAATGTCTTCTGGTTGACAACATTTAGGTTGAAGTAGATAGTTAATCTAAAAAAGCACGTTCAAGATACCTGGAAAATAGATAGTACTGTTACAGGATCAGTCGCTGATATAAGAGCACCAAACATCAGGCACTCAACTAATGGTAATTTGTACATCAGAAATGCTAACCCGCCAAGATAGCTGCAAATTAAAATAACATTTATAAAATTATACTAGAGTAGAGTTCTTTAATTTTAATAAATCAGACCCTGGGCTCCAAATGTTCTTACACTAAAAAGCCTGTGACAACTGCAGCAATAAATGTCCCTAAAATAGCAAATGTAACAATGGCTCCAAAGTTTGAAAAAAATGGTTTCTGTAGATATCAAACATAAGAATACATCAGATTCAACATTAGTGGGAGCACATTCTTACAAGATTGATATAACCTTAGAAGCTTACCGGTGCTAAACTGAACCCTGATTGAGTAGGTTAAAGTTAAGAAAAACTAAATATCAATTTAGAACATTAGGATGATGCAATTGCTTTGTAATTTTAAAAACTGTAGAAAAACAATTAATCTATAATATGCACAAGTTGGATATAATATAATTGGTGGCAACAAGAAAAGGAAGAAAAATTCTTCATGGAAATTAAACCACCTCCTGTAAAGAGACCAAAAATAACATATTATTACAGATAAAATATGCCTGTTAGGGACAAACAGAAGCAAAAAAACACAAACCTGCTATTGGCTTCAGTATCTGAAACGTTAGCAAGTATACCAACAAGTAGACCTGCCATTACAAAGTAAAAAGTACTTCATTGTGCTACTCCCATTTACTTCAAAAGACACATCTGTTCATGAAATTATAATTACCATAATAACTTTACATCAAATTCCGTTTGATTAAATTATGATGAATATTGCACTATGACCTGTAACTAATTAGAGCATGTTAGTAAAGGAACATGTTAAAGTAATTGTAGCAATAATAAACTATAAAGGATAGCCCGATGCATGAGCATTCCGTCAATACGGAGTCCCAAAGAAGAGTCTATTGTAGACGGTCTTACCCTCCTTTGTAAGAGGTTATTTTCGTGACTTGAACTTGTGACCTTCATATCACATGACAACAACTTTACCATTGTGCCAAGGCTCTCATTCTAGTAATGATAAACCATCCTGATAGAAAATTCAAATACGTCGTAGATTATGTTAATGGTTATTGCTTCCCTGGAAGTAACTTGTTTGTCGAGTCTACTTGCTTGCTTAATAGGATACATTGAAAAACACCATTCCAGAGATTCATTATTATTGTTTTCAGTGATTCCACTAATTTTTCTTTTAAAATGTAAAATAGAGTGAAATATTAGAAACTAAGAAATTTACATGTAATTTAATAGGAGTTGGAACAGGAAGTAATGCCAACAAGTGTACAAGTATGTGATAAGGGACCAGAAACAAACAACAACTATGTTGAGCACATCAATGAAACTAATTTCATGAATTTTATATACATGTATTAGTCAGAAACTTAAGTGAGTTCTATGGGAATTAGAAAGGTTGACTGGTATAATATGCCCACAAAATATGGCCAATGTTTTTAGATCTCCATTTATTAGCATGTAATTCTTAGTAGGTGCTGAAGATAACCCAAGGAATAGTGTTTCATACATTCACCACTAAAGTAACATTATAGAAGATGTTGTTGTCCAGGACCAAACCCTTTCTTTCTACCATTAAGTGAAGTTCCCTCCCAGATTAAGAATGTGCCATGACTTCATAAACTTCTTTCAGTTAGTTATTTTAAGCAACCTAGCCACACGATTGAAAGATAAATACGTATTTAGGACAGCTTTTTCCATTCGACGGAACCACTAGCTTTGTCATTTCGTTCTATGATAATCGATAACATGATCACGAGTGATGGAAGTATTATATCTACAATGCTAACCTTTAAAATTTTTGGGGTTAATAAGCCCAGTTTAAGCATGAAAATTTTCCTGAGAGTTCATTATATGATCCATAGTCTAAAAGGTTGGGATTTTTATTTTTTTTGTGAATTTTAGGTAAACGGAATAACGGAATTCCCACTATTCAAAACAACCCCAGTGGACTCGAGGAGGTACTTGCTCTCGAACTACAAAATTAGGGAATTAGGCGAGCAGTAAATAAAAGAAGCACAAGGATTGTAGAAATATAAACGTGAAACAAAGCAGTATAACAGGAAAAGTAAGTGTTACCGATGATGAGGGAAGCACTGGCCTCCGGAATGTAATAGAACTTGTGGCGCCGGAGCACATGACCTACGACAAAGGAGAGCACCAGCATAGAGATCTGGAGGAGGATGCCCACCCCGGCAGCCTGTTGCTCCTTCCCTGGCGGCGAGCTGAGCGCATGAGCAGTCGTATTGAGCTCCAACATCGCCAGCGTCGTTTCTCCGCCGATCAACCTCGCTTCTCGAGACGAACGATTTTCTTGCTCTGGACTGGGATGGCGTTCCCAAACAGCAGGTGGGCTTTGTTCAAAGACCGGCACCCATAGGAGGTCTATGCGAACGCAGTAAATTTGTCATACGTATTTCTCGTAACTCGAGCAGCTACCTTCGTCGTCGCTGGAAGGGCATATGGGTCCTCATAGAGACCTAGCGTTTATGTCCAATAAAATAGCAGGTACAAGACAAAAGTAGTTTGAAATATCAATTCAATAATATCTACCAGCAGGCAAGGGAGGCGATCGATCCATTTGACCCGGCCCGTGGAAGAAATGGGCAATCGGGCCGGATTAGTCTGTGTTCGGATCCGTTTTATAATATACAATTTATTCCATATTTTGGTCATTATATGAATACGTACTCAATTCTATTCTTTTAGTCCACGGTCAAACAGCCAAAAGCACAGGATAGAAGTATTCCTCCTCAAGTTGCAGTATCAGACGTACTTTTTTAAAAGTCCTTTCTTTTTTTCTTTTTTTTGTTCACGAAGAACAAATGACGTTCTTCTTTCTTTAATTATCACATATAGCAGAATGAAAAAGTTAAATCATATTTTTACAACATTTGAACTTCCCAATCCAACTCTGCTCCTCTACTTAATTTTCTCAATCTACTCGTCTATCTGGAAGATTGCTCCTGGATTTTGAATACTGATCGACCATGCATATCGATATCTGAAAAAAAAAAGTTTAATTAAATCTGACGACTAATAACATTGATTATATCATATCTGGAAGATTTCGTGTCATGGAAACTGGAAGGTGGAGGCAAGAGGGGAAGCGTCACTGCCCTTGGGAGGACTGATGGCGATCCAGAGCAGTGATATGGTGATGGCAAGGAGTCCCGACCATACGAAGACAATGGTGGGAGTCTTCCCCCTCCTCCCCATCAGTCCCTTGGCAAACGGGTAGAGATGAGCCAGCACCCAGAAGCTGAAGAAGGTCCCTCCCATCAGCTTGCTCCACTTGGGAACCTCACTGTAAATGGTCTTGGCGAAGCCAAAGGCGATGGCAATTATGTTCACCATCATGATGGTGATGGGAGGGATCATGAGCGACGTCCACTTCACCAAGTAGAGGTCTGCGTAGATGTCATCCTCATCCTCTGCAGCCGACTTGGAGGTGAGCGTGAAAGAGATCTCGATCCCAGCAACGACCTTGAGGAGTCCTTGGACCACGGCGTAGAGGTGGGCGCTGGTGCCGGAAATAAGCCAGAACTGCTCGTTGCGCCACCACTCCTCCAGACCAACGCCCGACCACTTCACCTCGAGGATGGCCAGGGCAATGAGCGTGAGGGTGATGGTGAGCAGGTAGACGAGGAAGGTGACGTTCAGAGTTTGGACGATGAAGAAGCCGGAGAAGAGGGAGAGGGCCGGGAGGAAGCAGTAGACGAGCAAGAAAATGGAGGTGAAGGGGTAGATTCCGACGTTGAGGTAGGCAAGGCGTTGCAGGATCTTGAGCCGGCGCGACGCCAGCAGGGCGTTGTTTCGAGAGAAGAAGATCTCGACGGAGCCCGTCGCCCACCGGAGCACCTGGTGGAGGCGATCCGTCAGGTTGATCGGCGCCGATCCACGGAAGGCGTCGCGCTTTGTGATGCAATACACCGAGCGCCACCCGCGGTTGTGCATTCGGTACCCAGTCACCACGTCCTCTGTCACCGATCCGTAGATCCAACCCACCGATCGCCCCACTCCGTCTTGTCCTCGTACCAACAGGATATGACGGAAACTGCCTCCGCCACCGTCGACGGATCGAGCGGCGGTCGTGGAACCGTCAGAGCACCGGGAGGGCGGCCATGCTTCACTCCAGGATGGTCGGCCAGAGGCCGGCCTTGGAATTCAGCCACCGGTATCGACTCGGACAATGCTGCAGAGTTGCCGAATCTCTTGGGCAGCAACGCCGGGTCGAGCTCCGCGTCGAAATCTTCGGCTCGAAGCGCCTGCGATTCTGAGTCAGCCTCTTTGTACGTGTTCTTCTTATGCTTGTTCATGAAGAACCGGGAGTACTCTGTTGCTCTCGGAGGGTCAAATCCGTAGAGTGCAAATCGTCGAAACAAGCAACCAGTCCCCACGTAAACAGGGCCCTATGAAAATGACCAAAAAATAAAAAATCTCATTTGAAAATACAGATACAGCGAAAGATTGAAGAAGATCTATATATGTTGTAGTTTTACCTGGACACCATCGAGAGCGCGCATGTTTCCATCAAAAAAGACAGTGTTGTGGTTAGCATAACGATCGGAGGGGTCAATGCCCTCGAATCTCTGGGGAAATTGAATGTAACAAATGCGATCGCCGCCTCTATCCATCATGAAGCACATGCCCTCGCGCAACGCATCGGCGTTGTAGATGTAGTGGTCGCAATCCAGGTTGAGGATGAAGGGGCCGTTGGACATGATCGCCGACGCTCGCACCAGCGCGTTCATGGCTCCGGCTTTCTTGTTGTGGTCGTATCCTCGTCGCTTCTCGCGCGACATGTACACCAGCATCGGCAACCGGATGTCCACTTCCGAGTAGTCGATGATTTGATCCTCCTCCGGCATGCCGTACAGCGGATCCGGCGAAGGGGGCTTCAGCATCACCTGCAAGATACTCGCGTGGTCGCCCTTGCCATGCTCAGGGGCGGACGCGGCCCAAGTCCCCGGCCAGTGCCGTCCGCCATCCATGTTGCCTTGGCAATTTTGATCGGCTCCGTCCGATCCCCACCGCTCTCCTTCAATTGCTTCATCGCTTTCACCTCCTCTCGCGCGTTGAACGCGTCGGAGCGCCTCCTGATGGAGTCGGGCAAGCCGTTGATCCTCACCTTGAACTCGTCGTACTCTCTTTTCACTTTTCGCCTGTCCTTCACGAAGTCCGCTCGCCTTTTATTCTTCGTCGGGTCGCCCTTCAGGTTGAAGTAGCTGTCAGGGTTTCTAGGTTCGATATCATGCTTCCGGCAAAAGGGAACCCAAATGTTGGCAAAGCTCGCTGCCTCCGCCATCGCCTCGAAAGTGAGCAGCGCGCCACCGTCGTCCGACACGTAGCACGCCAGCTTCTCCACCGGGTAGTTGATCGCCAGAATGGATAGAATCGTGTTGGCCGTCACCAGCGGGGGCTCCTTCTCGGGATCAGCGGTGGAGACAAAGAAGTCGACTCCGGGAAGGTCAGAGCGGCCTGTGGGGTTCGACGGAGTTACCGTTTCGAACTTTTCCTTGAGCACGGATAGATCGGTGGCCCTGTTGATCGGGTGCAACTTGGGGATGACGTCGAGGATCCAGGAGAAACCAAACCAGATCTCGCACACGATGGACATCCCCCACAGCCACATGGCCTCTTCGTTCGGATGGTTCAGTCTCCAGTTCAAGAAGAAACCGAGAGCGACCAATCGCACAAATATAAGCAACCTGTAAGGGCTGATGATTCCGGCAGGCATCGGAATCTTTCTAGTCAAGGGTTTCCAGCCCTTTTCCACCATATCAGGGATGCCATTTCCTTCCAGATCTTCCTCGTACATGTCATCTTTGGGCTGGAAGGCATTTCCGTAGCCGTGCCTGTGCTCTCGAACAGCCATCGGTTGTGGTCGAATTCTCCGGTCTGGCTACGCATCAGTGACATTCTGTTCTCGGCCATCTTGGAATTGCCGGGAGCCGGAAGAGAGAGGGCGCCGGAGCTGAAGTTTGGCGCGTCGTCGTCGTATTCCTCTGTCCTGTATGGTTCTTTGCAGCCTGGGCATTGGCCTCCGTCCTTGAGCGCATCCATGTAACAATCCCTGCATATCTTGAACCTGCACTCGCAGGGGTCGACGTCGTCGCCTCGCTCGTCCCTCATGACTTTGCCGTCGCATGCCGGCATGGCGCAGGAGGAGCCCTTAGCGCCGACCATCTGGGGGTGGGACACTTGGGAATCAATCACCTTGTCCATGACATGCGCCCTGGTGACGCTGTTGAATCCGCCGGTGAAGAGCGAATTGGAGACGTACTGTTCCTCGGCCTTGCGCGCCACCGACTCCGTCTCCGTCGGCCCGTCCATCGGTTGGTTGTCTGGCGTGGGCGGTATGTGCACGGTGTAGTTCATGTAGTCCCCTGCAATTTCTCCGGACATGTCGATGTCCTCCCTCGACAGGCTCACGTAGCGTCCGCTCGACGTCCTCCTGGCGAACTTCACCGTTTGCCCGCTCGCGCCCCGGTTCCCTTGATTACCGCCGGAGTTACGGATAGCCTTCTTCGATGGATTGTGCGACGCCATGCTCCTTCTCTTAATTTCCTCTTCTTATTCCTTCAAAAAATATTCTAAATGTCCAATTAACGGATCAGCGATTCCACAGAAACAAGAAGTGATCCAAAAAAGAATTACAATGAAATCACAGAAGACAAGATTACAAGGAAAAAAACGAATCAATGCGCATTAATTGAACCTTTGCTCGAATTGATCAATCGCTATTTGCCATTTCAACCATCCGCTCGACGATTATGATGTTCTTCATTAACTTCGAATCCTTTCTGTTTGCTTTATTTGGCTCTCTCTGCCTGAAATGCGTTGCTTGAATGCGTGGACAAGAGAGGGATAGAAGGAGGAGCGGTGAAAAGGAAGAAACGATAGAAATCCATGAAAAGTGGAGGCAATAGCTAGGACATTGTCCGAGTCAACAGCGAGCAGGGAAATTTTCTATACGGATGGAAAGAACACATATAATGTTTATGAATATTTCATGAACAAATTTATTCATTAATTTATCTAAAATTTAATTGCGAAAATATAATATATGAAGAATATTCTTGAACATGATTTTTTTTAAATATTCTTTCTAATTAAAAATAAAAAAATAGTATAAATTCGATGAATAAATTATAAGAATATTGATACATAAGTTCTATTACAAATTTAAATAAGATTTTTAATATATAAATTTAAATACAGCTAAGTTTAATTTAGTTCCTACTTAAATATATTTATAAAAAAAAATCCTCCTACACTGACTGAGCAAGCGCTCGTTCACATGATTTTGCAAGAAAAGAGAGAGCGCATTTATTTCTCTTCTTTTTTTTTTTTCTTTTTTTTTTCTTTCGATTTTTATGTTCCCTGGCGTGAGAAAGGTGATGGGATATTTATGAGCAGTATCGTGGAATGACGATTAGAATAAAGGGCAAAAAATAAAAAAGACTTCACAAATAATTATGTAAAAGAAATTATATATTTTTTAAAAAAAAAATAGCACCCCTATCGAATATTTTATATTAAAAATATCCCTTATTATAAGGTTGCAATAGTAACTGCTGCAATGCAAAAAAGTATATATATTATTTCAGTTTAATCAAAAACATATATCTCAAAATACGCTTTGATAATTTAGTCAAAATTACTTGAATTCCATCAAAATCATTTTAAATTGGTCCATTCTAAATCCTAAACTCTAAATCTTAATACTATTATATTAAAATACTTTTTATCAAGTTAGCAATTCTATAAACTTTATCAAAATCATTTTAAAATTGTTGTAGCAACTAGTTAGTTGTTAGTAACAGCAATTTAACTGTTACAACACTATAATAGTGTTATATTAACTTGTACATATTGTGACAAAAAGGATGCTACTTAACGATACGTTAAATGTATACCTTTTTTATTTTGACCCTAGAATAAATTTCATAAAAAGTTAAATAAAAGAGGTTCTGTGTGTGTATATACACACATGCAATCCTGTGTGTCTGTATATACATGTGAACAGTAAATTTATTGTTTACATCAATTGTATGAATAATAAATTTATTGTTCACATCAACTATGCATGCATAAACACACAGTTGACCAGCATATGTATATATATATCCAAGTTAAGAAAAACAATGGATTTAATAAGTGCAATAATGATATTTTGAAAAACAAGCGTGCCCTTTTATAAATATTTTAAATATATATATATATATATATATATATATATATATATATATATATATATATATATTATCTTTAGAAATCATTGATTCTTGATTTTTTTTATTGAATTTCTTATTCATTTCAATAAAGAAATTAGCCCCGAGTTTGGTGGACTTTACTGAAACTTACGGACAATACTTAATCGAGCAAAAGTAGTTTTAAAGCACCATGAAAGTGTTAGATCAGAAGTCTCTTTTTTTCAAGAAGAGAATTTTACGCAACAATAATAAGGATGCTTTAAATGAATATCATAATGTGTTTCGCTAAGGGTGCTAACGATCGCAAGTAAATAATGATGGAATCACTAGTCTAAATTATGTATTTATAAACATAATATATAGTATACAATATAATTCAAAATATAAATTTAATTTTATCAAGATTTTACAATGAATAATAAACATGATCAATAACATCATTAGTATAAACAGAATCTGATTGCAACGGAATATATAGTCATTGTCGAAGCGTTGTTTACGAAATCTAAAGATCTTTTATAAGATGCCAAGGTGATGGCGTCGAATCTCTCCCCACTAATAGGAAATGTCGAGATCTATCAGAGTACTCAGCCTTATGAGGATCATACTCTAATGTATATATATTGAGTCAGATCTGTTATCGATCTATCATTAATAATAAATCAAAATTAATGAGTTCTACACATACAACTCATATCCAATAATCCAAAAGTTATAAATAATCAATGATCACTTAATCGAGCTTGAACTAATATGACACAATCAATCGTACATGTTATGAAAAACAACATATAAGTCCTTCGAATTGAAAAATCGAATCCAACAATCACCTACTTGGATTATATATATGATCGTGTATATAACACTTATTCAAAAATTTCTTAATTGATCTCAAAATGTCATATCGAATAAAAAAATATAGTCTATTAACTTCATTGGTATAAGACTAAAATTATCATAATTATTATATATATCATATGTAACAAGATTCATCAATAATCATGCACAAGATCAATATCATTAACGACATAGATCAGATGTGCATGTATATAATTCTTAGTTAGGCAAAATATTACTCGTGATTTATCTCCCTTACAATGGTTATAGGACCAATCGGTAGGAGTCATCAGGATGATGGATTTTACCTTTTGCTCCAAGATGTGCATATATAACATAAAAATTACATGAAATGTGATATGTACATATCAATTTTTAATTGGTCTTCCTTATAATCCAAAATGAGGTCTCAATCATATATGTTTGCAAACATCGTATGCTAAACTACAATATCAAATTATAATTACTCTTTATGACTCCAAATGGAGTCTAATATCATATTTACAAATATTATATGCTAAACTGCAATAGTAAATCATGATAATTTTATTCAAAGTATCAAATGAAATATACACATAAAAGAAAACTTAAACTTGTATGATAATAAAAAATTACATGGGTTCATTATATAGAGTATCTAAAATAATAAATAAATATAGATTCCTACCAAATATGTACTTCATTCACGTGAAAAGAGCCTTATACTTAGCATATGCTAATAAAAAATTATAGGCGACAAGACCTTATTGAATAGATTTGCTAACATGGAGTGTGTTCAAATATGATTTATTAGTATTTGACCATTTTGTATTTTTTTTTATCGTAAAGTACTTAATGTTGATGTGTTTTGACTTTAACAAGCTACAGTTGTTCTTGGCATCAAATTTTGTAGCTTTGTTATCACAGTATATCTGTAATGGTCTCCTAATGTCATTCATAATCTATAACCATGTGATAAAATTTCGTAGCTAATTTTTGTGATTTGGTGCTTAATAATAGGTTATAAATTTTGCCACCATTGTTGAGATGACTATTAATATTAATATAGTTGATTATTATTATTGAGAATGATAGATTAGTCTTTTTACTATTATTTTGGTTGTCTATTTATATTCCTCTTTTCTTTGTAAACCCTAAGATGTGATATACAATTTAGTTAGCCTCCTTTTGCGACTATCTCTTTCTCTCCTTCTCTTTGTATTATCTTTTACATTCTATTTGCATTCTATTTGCATTCTTTGCTTTCTTCTCATGGTATCAGAGCTAATCCATCTTTGCTTTCTTCTCTTTATTTTCAAAATTCTTTGAAGCAACCGTAGAAGAATTACTTTTTCTTGAGTTTCAGTTGTTATATTGTCTTGAAATTTTGAGAGAACATTCCTCACATCCAGGGCTACACTTTGAACGGTGGAAATCGGATTTTGAGTCTGTTAAGTTCATTTGACAAAGAAAAACATGATTATTAATTCAGTTTTTACAAGCAAAAGGGTGATTAGAATGCGCAGTATCCCAAGTTGTCAAATAAAACATTACCAACACAATAAACTTCTCTTTAGAAATCTGGTAGTCAACCACAACAATGAGTTCTTAAACCTGGAGCATCCAACATTGCAGTAGCAGTTCCTTCTACAGACTCTGGAGTGACTCAATCATCCAATGCCACAACTATTGCTCTTATTGAACAGTTTCAGAAGTTCCTTGCATCTCAGCCACATGTTATGGCTGTCTCTTCTCACATAGGTTTTCTCTCTAGTGATACCTCAGGTATACTTTCCCTTATCTAGATCCTTGATTCTGAAGTTTCACATCATATGTCGTCTAATGTCAATTCTTTTGTGTCTATAAATTCATCTTCTTCTGTGTCGGTCATGACTGCTGATGGTACTTCCATGCCATTAGTTGGTTTTGATTCTATTTGTATGTCAAATTTATCTCTATATGATGCATATCGTATTCCTAATCTTACTTTGAATCTTGTCTCAGTTGGTCAATTATGTGATTCTAGTTTCAAAGTTTTCTTTACTGCATCTTCATGTTATGTGCAAGATCCACAGTCCTAGAAGCAGATTGGGATAGGTCATAGATAGGGGGGATTATATGTATTGGAAGAGTTGAAAATTCCAGATGTTGTAGCTTCTAGTGTTGATTTGGCATCCTTTCGGTTAAGCTCTACTTCTTCTAAGTTTTATTTGTGGCATTCTCGCCTTGGACATATTTCTTCTTCTAATTTGAAATACTTAGCTTCTAAGTGAAATTTAGGAAATTTGAAAACTCATGATATTTCAAATTGTTGTGGTTGCAAATTGGCAAAATTTTCTGCTTTACCTTTCTATAGAAGTATCTCTGTTTATCTTGTACTTTTTGAGTTGGTTCATTCTGATGTGTGGGGTCCATCTTCTGTTCCTACAAAAGGTGGATTCCGTTACTATGTTTCTTTTATTGATGATTGTACCTGTTACACTTGGATATATCTTATGAAAATAGTTTCAATTTTCTTAGTATCTATCATATGTTTTGTGTCATAGTCAAAACTCAACATAATGCTGTCATCAAATGTTTTAGATGTGATTTGGGTGGTGAATACACATCCAATATTTTTTCTGAACTACTCGCCTCAGATGGTACATTTTATCAAAGTTCTTGTACTGAAACTCCAGAATAAAATGATGTTACTGAAAGAAAAATAAACATATTATTGAAACTATACGTTCTCTCCTATTATCTACATATGTTCCTAGCGAATTCTGGGGGGAAGTTGTTCTTACTGCAGTCCATTCTATCAATAGAATTTCATCTTCTATTACATCCGGTTTGTCTCATTTTGAAAAATTATATGGTCATGTTCTTGATTATTCTGTCTTAAAAGTTTTTGGATCCACATGTTTTGTCCTCCATTCTCATGTTGAGCACAATAAGCTTAGTTCTCAGTCTGCTCTTTGTGTTTTTCTTGGTTACAGCGAGGGTCAAAAGGGATATGGATGTTATGATCCAGTTAGTCAAAAACTTTGTCTCGCATCATGTTATTTTTCTTGAACATATCCCATTCTATTCCATTCCCTCTGGCACTCCTAATCTTCAAAAATCTAATCTTACTCGTATTGATCCCTTTGCACTGACTCCGATAATATGTCGTCTCATGTTTCACCACAATTAGACCACCCTAGCGCCTCCTCTTCCAATGATGCTACTTGTAGGATTGACACTCATATAGATTCTAGTCATCAGCTTACAGATGATCCCCCTGTCCCTACTACCTCCTATGATGCTCTTGTGATAGCGGATCCTCCTCCTCGTTACACTCAATGATCCCATAAGTCCACTCAACTACCTGATTCTGTATATTCTACTTATTCCGGTTATTTCTCTTCCTTTTTGGCTTCTATTCATAAATTGTCTGAGCCCTCTTCTTATAGAGATGCTGCTTTTGATCCTCTTTGGCAGTAGGCTATGACAGAAGAACTTTCTGCTTTATATTAAACATGTATCTGAGATCTTGTTCCTATTCCTTTGGGAAAGCATGCGATTGGTTCTCGATGGGTGTATAAGATTAAAACTAAATCTAATGAGTCAGTTGAGCAGTATAAAGCTCATTTGGTTGCTAAAGGATTTTCCCAATAATATGATATGGATTACGAGGAAACTTTTGCTCTAGTTTCCAAGCTTGTTACTATCCGCACTCTCATTGCAATTGTCTCAATCCGTCAGTGGTCTATTTTTCAGATGGATGTTAAAAATGCTTTTTTAAATGGAGATCTTCAAGAAGAAGTTTACATGGTACCTCCACAAGGTGTCGCTCATAGACCTGGTGAAGTTTGCAGACTAAAGAAGTCTCTTTATGGACTAAAACAAGTTCTTCGAGCTTGGTTTGATAAGTTATCCATTGTGATTGCATCTCTTAGCTTCCTTCCTAACCAACATGACTCCGCTCTTTTTGTTTGTTGTATTTCGTTGGGTCACATGTTACTCTCTCTTTATGTTGATGATATGATTATTACAGGAGATGATATAAGTGGAATAGCATAGTTGAAATTACATTTGGCTCGTGAGTTTGAGATGAAAGATTTGGATCTCCTATGTTATTTTTTGGGAATTGAAGTAGCTTATTCTCCTCGTGGATATCTTCTATCACAATCCAAATATATTAGTGATATTTTGGAACAAGCTCGTTTATCATACACTCGTACTGTTGATACTCTGCTTGAGGTTAATACACGATTTTCTTCTACTGATGGTGTTCCCTTGTCATATCCTTCTTTATATCGCACTCTAGTTGGCAGTCTAGTATATCTCACCATCACTAGACCTGACATTACTTATGTTGTCCACATTGTCAGTCAGTTTGTTGCTTCTCCAACTTCAGCACATTGGGGAGTTGTACTTTGCATCCTTCGATATCTTCGAGATATCCAGTTTCATAGTCTCCTTTATCCTTCCACTTCTACCTTAGAGTTGCATGCCTACTCAGATGTAGATTGGGGTGGTGATTTTATAGATCGTAAGTCTACCACCGGATTTTGTGTTTTCTTGGGAGACTCCCTTATCTCTTGGAAGAGTAAAAAGTAAAATGTTATCTCTCGTTCTTCTACCGAAGTAGAATATGTTGGTGCAGTAGGCACCTAAGTCGAACCTGGGTTTTGATTATAACAAACGATACAAAGTTAAGCTCATATCGTTATCTCACGAGCTGAATCGAGTGTGCAGAAGATTGATATAGCTGGAGCTGAAGGCTAGCGACACCCGGAGGAAGCCGCGGTGGTCGGGCGATACTCGAGTGACCTCGGAGGGAGCCGAAGGAATCGAGTGGAAAGCCGGAAGCAAAAGCAACACGTAAGTATCGAGGTAAGCTCGTGTGTGTGAGCGTGAGTGAGGTCGTATCCTCCTTACGGGGATGATCTTAAGCGTAGATCCGACCAGAGACATCCCATCGATGGTCCAGGTCGAGATCGGACGGTCGAAGGCTGTCGAAATAATGTTTTCTTTGAGCTAACTTTGCCTCGCAATGCAAGCATCATTGACGGCTACTGAGGACTCGATCGGTCATTAATCACCGATCACGGAGGTCGATCGACTTGAGATGTCGCCATCACGATCGATGATGGCCATCACGATCGATGGTCAATTATCACCCCATTTCAAGGAGATTGGTGCTCAATTTTGATTGGCTAGGGTTCCTCTCGAAAAGGGGCTCAAAGGCTATAAAAGGAGGGCCAAACCTAGGGTTTCATAATTAATTCTAAGTGCTCAAAAGCTTCCGCAACGCTGCGACTCTCCGACGACTCTACGACAACGAAGTGCTGCCAACAACCCTAGCTTAAGGTCTTTCTTTTTAGTTGTTGGTATAATCCTTGTTATTGTTTTCAATATTACAATTCTTTTACTCGAGGTTTTTCTATCGTTGCATTTTACTTTAATAGAAGAGAGGGTTTGTCTCTCTATCATTTTGCTTCGAAAGTTTTTTTTGTAATCGTCAAACTCCTACCTCCAACGAGGAGGAGTGTTTTAGTGAATTGCCCTCCGTACACGGTCTAGGACCGTTAGGGCCTTGGAGTAGTAGCCGAAGGCTACGAACCAAGTAAAAAATAAACTTGTCTCTTTTTGTTTCATTTACTTTTCCGCTGCACTCAATTCTTTTGATACGAACTCGAAGAAAAAGGTTTTTCGCTATTCACCCCCCCTCTAGCGAACCGCATCGATCCAACAATTGGTATCAGAGCCGGGGGTTGCTAAGATTTGGTGAAACCACCAATCTAGCCATTTTTACAGATTTATTTTTCTTTTAATTTTTTTATTATTTATTTCGCTTTGTTAGGTTTTTCTCCCGCACTACTAATCCAAGACGCGAGTCTTGGTACTTGTTTTTGTGTTTTTTGTCGTTGCTAGTTTTTTTCGTCTTCGTCTCTTTTTGTCCTTCGTGTTAATGGCCCATCTCGAGGATTTTAGCACCGTCTGACCACCGTTTTACAACGGTGACGATTTTCGTTACTGGAAAGGTCGGATGGAGTGCTTCCTAAAAACCCAAATAGAGATGTGGATTGTGATCCAAACCGGGTTTACCCTTCCTACTAATGAAGAAGGTGAATCCTTGGATTACAATCAGTGGTCCATTGCCACTAAATGACAAGTCGAGGCAGATGCAAAGGCGACTCAAATCCTGCAGTGCGGGCTATCCAAGGAGGAGCAACCAGTCGGACCCTTCATCGCTGCAAGAGATCTGCGGAGGTGATCGAGTTACACGAAGGATCGGATCAAGCTAAGGTTTGCAAACGTGATTTGTTGTTCAATAAATTGTACACACTAAAAATGCAGGAACACGAGACGGCAACACAATTGCACGCCCGCTTCCAGGACATCATCAACAACCTACACGCAATCAGGCAAAAGGTCGAAAACCGCGACCTTATAAGGTATGTTCTAAACTCTTTTCCGAGGACTACCTTGTGGGCATCCATGGTCGACGCCTGCAAGGTTTCCAAGGACCTTTCTAAAGTTAGAATAGATGAATTATTTTCTGATTTCGAATTACATGAGCAGTCCAACTCGGAACCCGAGAGGGGTATAGCCTTGTTTGCAGGTTCAAAGAAGAAGAAAATCGCAAGCAAGCCACCACCAACCGAGGAGGAAGACGAATTCGAAGAAGAAGTTGACCTGGAGTTGACTGCCGAACTAATGAACCTAGCTCGAAGGATAGCCAAGGGACGAAAGCGAACCACGACTCGACCCAACCAAGGTAAACCTAAAAGTTCTAATATTAGGTGTTATGAGTGTAACAGGCTTGGACATATCAAGTCCGAGTGCCCCAAGCTCAACCACCAAGCACCTAAGCACAAGAAGGCCCTCAACACGACATGGGAAGAAGCGTCATCCGAAGAAGACGAAGACCACGTCTTCATGGCGAAATCGATTGAGTCAGACACGGAGACCGAACCTGAACTTGAGTCAGAACCTGAGGATGACTCGGACTACGAAGGTACCTTCAAGTCAAGCCACGGATACGCATCCGGTTCAAAAGATACCCTTAAAGTAAGTTGAACTTTATTTAATACTTTACATAATATGGTTAGGTTTTTGTCTAGGAAGTTAGCTAAGTCCGAGTCCAAGGTCGAGACCCTGGTTGAGAAAGTTAAACTCCTCAAACACGAGGTCTCCCTAACCTCTTCGACTAGTCGAGTTCAAGAGAAGGACTCAACTCGGGTTGAAAAACTCGAAGTTGAGAACTCTCTCTTGAAAAGTCAAGTTGAAGATCTTAGGAATACGTTGGAAAGGTTCACTTCGGGATCCAAAGGACTTGACCTCCTACTTGGATCTCAAAGGGCCGTGTACAACAAGGCTGGACTAGGGTTTAACTCAAACACGACTAATAGGTCGTATATGTCGATTGTAAGTCGACATAGGAAACATGTCCAAGCATGGGTCCCTAAGAACTTTTTGATTTCAACTCTAGGATCCAACCCGTACTGGGTTCCCAAGGACCAAATCCACTATGTGGATAGACCGAATCGATTCAACGGTCTAGGGGGAGCCAGTACAAAACATGTTTGTGCTTTAACTTAGAAATTACATGTTTTTTTTTAAACTTGTGAACTCACTATGTTTGTGCTTTAGCTTAGAAATTGCATGCTTAGTTTTTTTTAACTTGTGAACTCACTTAGAACATGTACAAAATCAACTAAAATCATTCGAAAAGATTGAGCCTCGGGGAGCCTCTTTTCAAATAACCAACTAAAATCCTTCGAAAAGATTGAGCCTCGGGGAGCCTCTTTTCAAAAATAACCAGTTAGACTAGGAAATAGTCTTAGGTGAGTCAAGTCATCATTTTCTTGAAAATGGCTTTGTCTAAGGAAGTGGTCGATGATCCGATAAAAGAAGGCCCCTGTGCCTCGCCACGACCTGGAAGTCATGATCTTGAAAAGGTAAACTTGACAAGCCTAGGGTCAAATCCAAATCTAACATAAAATTACTTGAACCTAAATGCACTTAATCAACTTAATCAGAAGTCATTTCACAAAAAACACATAAGTATAACTTGCTTGATCATATAGACACAGGTGAGATGATCTAGGTTTAACAACGTACAACCAATTTTTTTTTTAAAAAATATCTATTATCCAATCCAACCACCTTGTGTGTAGGATCAATGGATGTTGGACAACGGTTGCTCCTGACACATGATCGGGGATCAACTCAAATTCACAAAGCTTCGATTCAAACGACAATGATCGGTAGCCTTTGGGAATAACGACAAGCTCAAAATCATCGGATCAGGTGATATCGAGCTTAACTCGAATTTTGTTATTAAAAATGTATTATTTGTAGAAAATTTTGAATATAACCTGCTTAGCGTAAGTCAATTATGTGACAATAACTATAAGGTCGTATTTTTAGAAAATGAATGTGTAATTAAAACAAATAATAAAACAGCTAAAACAATACTCAAAGGAACTAGGACAAATAACATTTATACAATTAACTTAATCAAATCCTCAGCCAAATGTCTTATGACACAGGAAGAGGAATCATGGTTGTGGCACCGACGACTCGGTCACTCGCACCCAAGACTCGTCCACAAGATGAGTCAGAGTGGCTTAGTCAGAGGCTTACCCAACCTCAACAATTTGGTTAATAAAATCTGTAATGTTTGTCAACAAGGAAAACAACCTAGGACACAACACAAGTTAACTAACCAAGAACGAACCTCAAGTGCACTTGAGCTCCTGCATATGGATCTATTCGATTCACATGGAGCCAAGTCACTCAATAGAAGCCAATATTGCTTAGTCATAATTGACGACTACTCCAGGTTTACCTGGGTTAGGTTCATCAAACATAAAAATGATACCCTAGATCAATTAATCAATCTATTCAAATTAATTGAGAATAAAAAAAACCTTAAGGTTAAAAGACTTAGAAGCGATCATGGTGGTGAATTCGAAAATCAAAGGTTCACCGACTTCTGTAACCTAAACGGATACCACCATGAATTCTCTTGCCCTAGGACCCCTCAACAAAATGGCCTAGTGGAGCGGAAAAACCGAACTCTACAAGAAGCCGCTAGGACCATGTTGAGCGAATACGACCTACCTGATAGGTTTTAGGCGGCGTTAGCACGACTTGCTATGTCCAGAATAGGATCCTTATAGTAAAGAGGCACCTTAAGACCTCCTACGAGATTTATCACAATAAAGTGCCCAACATCAAGTACTTTAGGGTATTTGGATGTAAGGTACATATCTTAAACACCAAGAACCACCTAAGGAAATTCAAATCCAAAACCTCCACCGGAATCTTCTTAGGATACTCAACCACGAGTAGGGCCTATAGGGTATATAACCACGATACCCTTAAAGTCGAAGAGACTATTAATGTAGTGTTCGATGAAGTACCCGAACCTACAAAACCCTTAATGACCCCAAGTGTTGAGCCCACTGATACCAAACTCGTCTTCGACCCTGAGATCGAGTCTAATCCACATCAACCAACTTCTCTTGTCGACCAAGTGACAAGTGATCCGAGTCAAACTAGTGTTCAACCAAGTCACCCCATTGATCAAGCATTAGGTGACACAAACCCAACCCAATCTAGGATTCAGACTAACCACCCTATCGATCAAGTGATAGGAGATCCTAATCTAGGAGTTCGAACTAGAGCATCCTATAGGAACCTTAGTCAAATTTCCTTAATTTCAAAGATAGAACCCAAATCAATTGAACAAGCTCTTCTTGATCCCGATTGGATTATTGCAATGCAAGAAGAGCTAGCTCAATTTACTAGGAATGAAGTGTGGGAATTAGTACCACCACCTAAAGACAAAACGATAATTGGAACAAGGTGGGTGTTTCGAAATAATCTTGATGATAAAGGTGAAGTAGTTAGAAACAAGGCTAGGTTAGTCGCCAAAGGGTTTAGTCAAGTCGAAGGCTTAGATTACAACGAAACCTATGCCCCAGTAGCTAGACTCGAATCCATTCGAATGTTGCTAGCTTATGCCGCACATCGAGGATTTAAGCTATTTCAAATGGATGTTAAGTCGGCATTCCTAAATGGATACATTAAAGAAGAAGTTTATGTTAGCCAACCCCATTGAAAATCTAGATAAACCCGATCATGTTCTAAAACTTAAGAAAGCTCTCTATGGACTTAAACAAGCTCCTCGAGCTTGGTACGAGAGACTTTCAATCCATCTTAAGTCAAAAGGGTTTAACCAAGGCTTAGTTGACCCAACTCTCTTCGTAAAAACCTTAGGTAAAGAAATATTCATAGCTCAAATTTACGTACGATATAATTTTTGGAACCTCTAACTCAACCTTACTAAGCGAGTTCGTTTCACTCATGGAAAGTGAGTTGAAATGAACTTGGTAGGCGAGTTAAGTTTCTTTTTAGGTCTACAAATTAAACAAACTAAGGATGGTATATACCTATATCAACAGAAATACACTAAGGAGTTAATTAAAAGATTTGGAATGCAAGACGCTAAGATAATAAACACCCCAATGGCGATTAATGTTAACATAGGAGAAGACCCAGAAAGTAAGTCCATTGACTTAAAGTACTATAGGAGCGCGATAGGAAGTCTCCTATACTTAACTGCGAGTCGACCCAACATCCTATTCGCAGTAAGTATGTGCGCCAGGTTTCAAACATGTGCTAAGGAGTCTCACCTAACCCTAGTTAAGCGTATCCTTAGATATCTTAAGGGTACACTTAACGTTGGTATTTGGTACCCTAGATCTACGGAGTTCAAACTAATCGGCTACTCCGATTCGGATTATGCCGGTAGTAAATGTTGGTGCAATCGGCCCAGGTCACGATTGACCAGGACTCGAGTTTGACTCGAGTGATGTTTCGACAAAAACATATGACAATGTAATTGTCATGGGAAAGTCCAAGTGGAACACTTGGCATTTGGTAAAGTCCAAGTCTTGAGTACTTGGCATGAAAAGTCCAAGTGGGACACTTGGCACATGAAAAGTCCAAGCATGGGTCTTGGCAATGTAAAAGTCCAAGCATGGGTCTTGGCAATGTAAAGTCCAACATGGGTTGGCAAGGAAAGTCCAAGCATGGTCTTGGGATGAAAAGTCCAACATGGGTTGACAAGGAAAGTCCAAGCATGGTCTTGGCATGGAAAGTCCAACATGGGTTGGCAAGGGAAAGTCCAAGCTTGAGTCTTGGCATTTGGGAAGTCCAAGGGGTTTGATATTGGCAGCGTAAAGTCCAAGCGGGAGTCTTGGCAGCATAAGACCAATGGTTGGCAGCGTAAAGTCCAAGCGGGAGTCTTGGCAGCATAAGACCAATGGTTGGCGGCGTAAAGTCCAAGCGGAGTTTTGGCGGCGTAAGTCCAATGTGCCTTGGCGGTGTAGACACTGTTAGCATGACATAGCCGAGGGAAGCACCTGGAGGCTAGCGCGATGGATGAACAAGTCATGGATGACTTGGAGGGATCCGAGAGGCGTGAGGCTGATGGAGGTGGCTAGAAGGCTTAGGTCTAGGCTAAGGGTGGTCTAGCAAGTATGGGGGCACCATACTTGGGTTTAAACCTCATCTTTGAGGTTGGCAGTCGACTGGCATTATGGCCGGTTCGACTGTCGTGAGTCGACTTGAGTTCGACTACCGTTTAAGAGCCGAATCGCTCGCAATGCGATCGCTCATTGAGCGATCGGCCCGATGTCGGCCGATCGCCAAGGGTCGATGATTGACTACTAGTTCACCCGAGCGAGATGCTCCGTGGCCGATCGGACGATCGATACTATTGCGATCGCGGCAATGATCGCTAATGTTGGCGATCGCGCCAAGAGATCTGTTGGAGTTTTTCTAGCGTGGATCGAGCCGTTGTCTCACGACAACAGTGGCATCAGTCGACTGGTGACTTATGGCAGTCGACTAATGGGCAAAAATCCAGGTCGCGCGCAAGGATAAAAGGAGCTCGACGGGAGGGTTTTTGTACCCGATTTTTTTGGACATTTTGAAGTGATTTACTGCTGTAAATCAGGGCTTTCAAGTGCTAGTCCAAGGCAATCAACAAGCAAGCTTCTAAAGAGTTTTTGTAAAGTGTTCTTTACTTCTCTTGTTGTATTTCTTCTTATATTTGCTTGTTGTATTTAGATTATTGTTGTAATCTTATTGTAAGAGGTTTCTCCACCTCTGACTTGTGTCGAGAAGGAGTATTTGTGATTAGTGAGTGCGTGTGCATCACTAGGGCTCTTTAGAGCTCGATCCGTGGAGTAGGAACCGTTCGGTTCCGAACCACGTTATATCTTTGTGTTCATGATTGTTGTATTTTGTTATTGCTTTCATTTCTATATTCCGCTGTGCTAACGAAATTGTAGACACGATCACGATCGAATTCCATCTTCGTACGGTCACAATGCTATTCACCCCCCCTCTAGCGGCGTCAAATCCCCAACAAGTGGTATCAGAGCCCGGGGCTCTTCTACGGACTAACCGCCGGGAGCTAGGACAAAGAAGCTAGAGGGTGAAGATGGAAGAACAATTGGGATGGAACATTAACACACCAATCCCTTACTCCTTCTATGGACAAGAAGGGTTTAAGCAATGGAAGTCAAGAATTGAAGACTTCCTAATGATGAGGG
This sequence comes from Wurfbainia villosa, assembly GCA_025175895.1. Taxonomy (NCBI): domain Eukaryota; kingdom Viridiplantae; phylum Streptophyta; class Magnoliopsida; order Zingiberales; family Zingiberaceae; genus Wurfbainia; species Wurfbainia villosa. Next base: position 6,926,864 of record CM045991.1, read on the forward strand.
ACTTCGAAGAATGGTCTATCTTAATGGAAGGATATAGCTATCCAAGAGGACCAAAAGATGGATTCCTCAAGAAAAAGAGATGGACCAAAGAGCAAGTCCAAGCCTTCGAAAAGAATGAGAAGGTAATGAAGTTGTTAATTGATTTAATACCTAACAATATCTTGTGTATGTTAGGTAATTATGTAGATGCAAATGAGCTATGGAGCCAAGTGGCCAAGCTCCATGAAAGCCCATCAATGGTCCAAGAGGAAGAGACCGAAGAGGCTAATGCATCACCCTCACAAGGAAGTGAGGACGTGGAGGTTGAGAGATCATCAACATCCAAAGAGGAAGAGGAAGTAGAATCGGAAGTTGATAGGGAGTCAATTTCCGGGTTGGTGGAGGAAGTGGAAGAAGCATCCACTTCTAGGATTGAGGAGGAGATTAGAGTTTCTCAACACCGAGCATCAAGAAGAAGCTTCTACATCCAGTCAAGATGAAGAAGTGTCAATTCCGAACTCCACCACTAACCTAGGTAACTCAAACACTCTAATTTCAAATAAAAATAATATTATGTGTTTTGAGTGTAGGGAATTTGGGCACTATAAGAGCAAGTGCCCAAAGAAGATTAGGAAAGCTCCACCGGCACCAAAAGTCAAGGATGCTGGTTCCCCAACATCTAAAGGCAAGGAGCACCTCATATGCTTCAAGTGCAATTCAAAAGGACATTATAGGAATCAATGTCCTAGGGGGAGCAAAAAGACCCAAGGAGGAGCATCACAAGTAGGGGAGCTTATAGCTAACCCTAAGGTATATTTAAATAATGCACCTTCTAAATTTAAAAGTCAAAAGCATGCTAGAAATTTTAATTCTCTTGCAATTCATAAAGAGCATGCTAGAAGTAAGGAATTTTGCTTAGGTGCTAAAAATGTTAACCTTAGGAGTAAAGAGAAATTTGGGACTAATGTCCCTAAAAATATTTTACCTAAAGGCAAACCTAGGTCAAATAACTCAAGATCAATTTTACCTAGGGAGACAATTAGAAAGGTGCAAGAGCACCTAGGTCTAAACCCTAAATGGACTAGGCATATGCCTAGGAAGTCCAATGCCCAAGATTTAAATCAAAACTCTAAAATCGGGCAATTAGAAAAGGAAAATCAAGTCTTGAGGTCAAGGCTTGAAAAACTTGAAAAGACCCTTAGGAATATACAAAACCAATTTAAAGGGTCAAATGGTCAAAGTCAAAGGTCCAAAAGTCAAAGTCAACACCAAGGACCTAAGAGTCAAAAGTCAACCAAAGGCAAGCAAGGTTTGGGTCACAAACCTAAGCCTAAGGTAGCTTACCATAGTGTTCCATTTGACTATGGAACACAAACTAGGTCTAGGAAGACCAAGGTCAATAGGGAAGTCATCCCTAGAATTGACCAAAGGGTGTGCCTAGTGGCTAGGGTTTCAAGGAAACCTAGGGTGGCCACTAAGAAGGTTGCAAGGGGAGTTACCCCTAGAGTCAACCTAGGTAAGACCCAAATGACCAAGGCTAACAAGCCTAGGAGGGTCATTAGGAAGGTATCTAGGGAGGTTATCCCTAAGGAATGCCTAATTAACCTTAGGAGCTCAAATCGGTTTTGTGTTCCTAAGAGCATGATTGATTCACGCTAAAAGAGTTTAGGGTGTGTCAACCTTAAATGGATGGGTAGTTAACTCAACCATGGCAAAGGTGGCATTTTAGGTTATTTTCAAGGTTATGGATACCTTGGAAATATATTTGAATTATCGTCCTAAAAGATTTTAGGGTGTGCCTATATTATTTGAGAAGCTTGATAAAATGATCAAAATTGGCACAATTTAGGTTTAGAGGTTAGTGTGCCATTTTGGGTTTTTGGCACACTTGGGAAAAAAAATAGAAATATGGCAAAATATAATTAATTATATCAAATGGCAAGTAATATTAAAATTTAGGTATTACTATACCTATATATTTTATATGCCATGCTTTGATTGCCATATGTCATGTCATGACATCATGCTTAGTTCTATGATTTTATATGTCATGTTCATGTTTAAGATTAAGGTTTTAAATGTCATGTGTTTTTAGATTTCATCTTAGGCCATGACATCATGATTATGAGCATGTGTTTATCTATATCATCTCTAATGCCATAATCATTCATGCATTTAAGACAATTTGGTTGAAATTGAACTAAGGACTATTGCATGACTTGAAGTCCCATTTATAAGGGAATCAAGTAGGGTTGCCTTAGAGAATGCATGAAACCCTAGATTAGGATAACCAAAACCCACATCTCACATCCAATTGACATGTATGTGTATTTATACACCCTAGATACATGTGAGATGCTAGGATATGAGTTAAGTTCAAGGTGCATAGTGTTTGCATCTAGATGAACTAAAACTCATCTAATTTCAATTTGTGGATCATTGGGAAAGCTTGTGTACAAGTCATGTACATTGAGCCCAAGGAATATGATCCAAAATAAGGTTTTAAAAACATTTTAAAATCATTTTGAAAAACCTTGGTGAAGTCTATCTTTTGATAGCAATCACCATTGATAGAGTTGATACAAAATAGAGCCAAACATTGAAAATTTCAATGGTTTTGAGTTTTGTATCAAACTCACTATTTTATGGGTAAAATAATTTTCAAATATTTTTCACCCATTGTGTGTGTCATAAGTATTATACGTATGAATTTTCATGATTTTTTGAATTACGTATAATTATTTATGAATTTCCAAAATTCATTTCTGATAGCTGAAAATCGAGATTTTGATTATCGATCAGCCCCTGCAATGGCGATCGGTGATGTAATCGATCGTGATTCGCGAGTCATTGCCAGTGTCTGATTTCGGGTTAACAAGGTTTGCTTAGCCCGTGTTCAGCTATGGAAAAGGTTCCTAATCACTCCTAACCCTAAGATATGCTTTAGGAAGCATTATAAAGGGTGAAAATTCATTGGATATGGATTAGGAGCTGTGTTAGGTCAAAGTATCAAATTTAGGGTGAGTGAAAGTTCTATGTTGAACTTAGAACCTTAATTTTGATGGTTTAGAGTTCCTATTAGCTTAGGGGCTTCCCAAGGACATTGTTGGTGCAATGATCAAGGGGGAGCAAGCCTTTAGGGGGAGGTATCCATCTTGGGATGATGGATGTATTTTTCTCCTTGGAGAGGAGAAGTTATTGGGAGAGTATCATCAATTGGGAAAATTGATGGGTTTTTGATACCCAATTTGGAAATTTAGAGAGATTATAGGCTTGCCTCTCTTGAGTGATATGGGACTTATCACTAGGACGATGGTAGGCATCATAGATATTTTTAGGTCAAAAAGAAAGAGATTGTAAGATCTCATTGGGACATGAGACATTGACCTCCTTGGAGAGATAACCTTTTTGATGTTAGTCAAAAAGAGGGAGAATGTTTGGGGGAGAACATTTGGAGAGTGTTTACCAATTTGGGATAATTGGTAAGGGATTTGAGTTAGTGGTCTAACTCAAATGATTTGTTTGGTTTTTGTCAAACATCAAAAAGGGGGAGATTGTTGGTGCAATCGGCCCAGGTCACGATTGACCAGGACTCGAGTTTGACTCGAGTGATGTTTTGATGTTTCGACAAAAACATATGACAATGTAATTGTCATGGGAAAGTCCAAGTGGAACACTTGGCATTTGGTAAAGTCCAAGTCTTGAGTACTTGGCATGAAAAGTCCAAGTGGGACACTTGGCACATGAAAAGTCCAAGCATGGGTCTTGGCAATGTAAAAGTCCAAGTATGGGTCTTGGCAATGTAAAGTCTAACATGGGTTGGCAAGGAAAGTCCAAGCATGGTCTTGGGATGAAAAGTCCAACATGGGTTGGCAAGGAAAGTCCAAGCATGGTCTTGGCATGGAAAGTCCAACATGGGTTGGCAAGGAAAGTCCAAGCATGGTCTTGGCATGGAAAGTCCAACATGGGTTGGCAAGGAAAAGTCCAAGCTTGAGTCTTGGCATTTGGGAAGTCCAAGGGGTTTGATATTGGCAGCGTAAAGTCCAAGCGGGAGTCTTGGCAGCATAAGACCAATGGTTGGCAGCGTAAAGTCTAAGCGGGAGTCTTGGCAGCATAAGACCAATGGTTGGCGGCGTAAAGTCCAAGCGGAGTCTTGGCGGTGTAAGTCCAATGTGCCTTGGCAGTGTAGACACCGTTAGCATGACATAGCCGAGGGAAGCACCTGGAGGCTAGCGCGATGGATGAACAAGTCATGGATGACTTGGAGGGATCCAAGAGGCGTGAGGCTGATGGAGGTGGCTAGAAGGCTTAGGTCTAGGCTAAGGGTGGTCTAGCAAGTATGGGGGTACCATACTTGGGTTAAAACCTCATCTTTGAGGTTGGCAGTCGACTGGCATTATGGCCGGTTCGACTGCTGTGAGTCGACTTGAGTTCGACCGCCGTTTAAGAGCCGGAATCGCCGGCGATCGCTCATTGGAGCAATCGAATCGATGTCTCTGACGATCGCCAAGGGTCAGCCAATCGCTAGTTCACCACGAGCGAGCAGAATGCTCCATAGCCGATCGCGTCGACTACGCGATCGCGATCAGCTAATGCCGGCGCTTGATCGCCAAGAGATCTGTTGGAGTTTTTCCAGCGTGGATCGAGCCGTTGTCTCACGACAACAGTGACATCGACCGTGACTTATGGCGCGATCGATGGGCGAAAAATCCGTGTCGCAAGGATAAAAGGAGCTCGACGGGAGGGTTTTTACACCCGATTTTTTTGGACATTTTGAAGCGATTTGCTGCTGCAAATCAGGGCTTTCAAGTGCTAGTCCAAGGCAATCAACAAGCAAGCTTCTAAAGAGTTTTTGTAAAGTGTTCTTTACTTCTCTTGTTGTATTTCTTCTTATATTTGCTTGTTGTATTTAGATTATTGTTGTAATCTTATTGTAAGAGGTTTCTCCACCTCCGACTTGTGTCGAGAAGGAGTATTTGTGATTAGTGAGTGCGTGTGCATCACTAGGGCTCTTTAGAGCTCGATCCGTGGAGTAGGAACCGTTCGGTTCCGAACCACGTTATATCTTTGTGTTCGTGATTGTTGTATTTCGTTATTGCTTTCATTTCTATATTCCGCTGCGCTAACGAAATTGTAGACACGATCACGATCGAATTCCATCTTCGTACGGTCACAACGCTATTCACCTTCCCTCTAGCGGCGTCAAATCCCCAACAGTAAACTCGATAGAAAGAGCACGAGTGGTTGTTGTCAACTACTCGGCTCGAGTCTAGTGAGTTGGTGCAGTAGGAAGCAACACTGTGTTGCTTTATCTACCACCGAAGCCGAATACATCGCGATGGGTGAGTGTGTCACGCAGCTTCTTTGGATGAAGCACACTCTCCGCGACTTTAAGTTAGACTTTACGAATACTAAACTTTACGTAGATAACATTAGTTCAATTAATCTAACTAAGAACCCTATATGCCATTCAAGGACAAAGCATATAGAGGTAAAACACCATTTCATTCGAGAACATGTAGCCAACGGCTCCATACAACTCGAATATGTTGACTCGAAGTCTAACCTAGCAGACCTATTTACTAAACCTCTACCCGAAGCCGAATTTAGTCTATTAAGATGAAAATTGGGCATGTGCATAATAGAATAGGTACTTGCAAATTATATGTTCTTACTACTATTTCTTTTTCATTATTATGGAACTAGCATAGGACATACCTTAGATATCATGCACCTATAGATTTAAGGAGCCAATACATCTCACAACACATAGGACTAATGTGTTTGTGTACTTAGCCACGTAGATGGGTGTGAGATGTTAGGACCTTACTCCTGGTTCCAGATGTAGAGCTAGTGCATCGCTATGAACCACGGAGTATAATCATACATACTAACCGACTCTGACCAGGACTGGTTGATCCTTCATATCAATCAAGCCAAATATGAGTCGAACATTTTATAGATGAAATTATTTTCAGTATATTATTTTCGAAATAATGTGGAACATGCTTGGACTTTAAAAATTAAAACTTATTTTTTTTCCACACACACCCTCACTCTTTTCGATATATGGCAAAAGGGGGAGAAAAAGGCCAAAGTTAAGGGATCATTTTTTTTATGGCCAAGGCTTCTTACTTTAACAAAATAAGTTAAGGGAATTCTTAACTTAAACACATTTAGTTTTCGTTAACAATACAAAAAGTAATTTACTTAACTCTTAGTTAATTTGTTAACAAAATGAAAGTAAAGGCCAAGGTTAAGAAATCATTTTAATTTATTTTAAACCCTATGGCCAATATTAAGTGATTTCGGTTACTTAATTCTTTTTTAGTAGCAAATATCAAAAAAATTCTTTCTCAAGTACTCACCCTCGGTCAAGGGGGAGGATTCCTCAAGGGGGAGCACTTGAAAAAGAGTTTTTATATACTCCTGCACATTCATGCATATCTCTTACTCAGTTTACTTAATGCACTTAATTTGTCTTTTTTAACTTTGTATGTGGGTTTGCCATAAATCAAAAAGGGGGAGATTGTTGGTGCAGTAGGCACCTAAGTCGAACCTGGATTTTGATTATAGCAAATGATACAAAGTTAAGCTCATATCGTTATCTCACGAGCTGAATCGAGTGTGCAGAAGATTGATATAGCTGGAGCTGAAGGCTAGCGACACCCGGAGGAAGCCGCGGTGGTCGGGTGATACTCGAGTGACCTCGGAGGGAGCCGAAGGAATCGAGTGGAAATCCGGAAGCAAAAGCAACACGTAAGTATCGAGGTAAGCTCGTGTGTGCGAGCGTGAGTGAGGTCGTATCCTCCTTACGGTGATGATCTTAAGCATAGATCCGACCAGAGACATCCCATCGATGGTCCAGGTCGAGATCGGACGGTCGAAGGCCGTCGAAATAATGTTTTCTTTGAGCTAACTTTGCCCTGCAGCTAGCATCAGTCGACTGCTAGCTTGGAGGACTCGACTGCCGTCAATCAGTCGACTGCCGGAGGTCAGCACTCGACTGATGGTCAATGATTAGATTCGAGGAGTCAAGGCTTATCACCCCATTTCAAGGAGATTTGTGCTCAATTTTGATTGGCTAGGGTTCCTCTCGAAAAGGGGCTCAAAGGCTATAAAAGGAGGGCAAAACCTAGGGTTTCATAATTAATTCTAAGTGCTCAAAAGCTTCCGTAACGTTGCGACTCTCTGACGACTCTACGACAATGAAGTGCTGCCAACAACCCTAGCTTAAGGTCTTTCTTTTTAGTTGTTGGTATAATCCTTGTTATTGTTTTCAATATTACAATTCTTTTACTCGAGGTTTTTCTATCGTTGCATTTTACTTTAATAGAAGAGAGGGTTTGTCTCTCTATCATTTTGCTTCGAAAGTTTTTTTTATAATTGTCAAACTCCTACCTCTAACGAGGAGGAGTGTTTTAGTGAATTGCCCTCCGTACACGATCTAGGACCGTTAGGGCCTTGGAGTAGTAGCCGAAGGCTATGAACCAAGTAAAAAATAAACTTGTCTCTTTTTGTTTCATTTACTTTTCCGCTGCACTCAATTCTTTTGATACGAACTCGAAGAAAAAGGTTTTTCGCTATTCACCCCCCCCTCTAGCGAACCGCATCGATCCAACAGAATATCATGCTATGACATCTACTACTACTAAAATTATTTGGTCACGTTGGTTACTTGCTGATATGGGTATTTGTTGGTGCAATCGACCCAAGTCACGATTGACCAGACTTGAGTTGGACTCGAGTAGTGTTTTGATGTTTTACATTGATGTCTGACAATGTTTTGGGGAGATTGTTAGTGCAATCAACCCGGGTCATGATTGACCGGACTCGAATTTAACTCGAGGGGTATTTTGATGGTTGACTAGGGTTGATCATGTGATGAAGAAAGTCCAAGTCATGGGTACTTGGCATGGAAAGTCCAAGTGGGGCACTTGTCATTTGGGAAAGTCCAAGTCTTATGTACTTTGCATGAAAAGTCCAAGCATGAGTCTTGGCAAGGGAAAGTCCAAGCTTGAGTCTTGACATTTGAAAAGTCAACATTGGGTTGGCATGGAAAGTCCAAGGATGTAGTCTTGGCCACGTAAGTCCAAGGGTATAATCTTGGCGGTGAAAGTCCAAGTCATGGGTACTTGACAATTGAGAAGTCCAAGGGGAATATTGGCGGCGTAAAGTTCAAGGGTGGAGTCTTGACAATATAAGTCCAATGGTTGGCGGCGTAAAGTCTAAACGGAGTCTTTGCAGAGTAAGTCCAATGTGCCTTAGCGGTGTAGACATCGTTAGCATGACAATAGTCGATGGAAGTACCTGAAGGCTAACATATGGATGAATAAGTCATGGATGACTTGGAGGGATCCGATAGGCGTGAGGCTGATGGAGGTGGCTGGAAGGCTTATGTATAGGCTAAGGGTGGTCTAGCAAGTATTAGGGCACCATACTTGGGGTTAAACCTCATGTTTGAGGTTATTGATTGATCGGGGCTTTATACCGGTCGGATGGACAAGTGTTTGACACTTAGCAACCGAGTCGACCCTCAGCAGTCGATTGTGATTATGACCAATTCGACTGTTGTGAGTCGACTAGTTATCGATCGCACGGGGCGAAAAAGCCTTGTGATTTGGATGCTCATTGAGCAAGCGATCGACGAGCAACGATCGACTAATGGAGCAGAGAATCCTCCGTAGCCGATCGGGCAATTGGCTACAGGCGCTGGTAGTCGAACTGCCACTGTTAGCAGTCGACTGCCCAGTGATCCGTTAGGATTTTTCAAACATGGATCAAGTCATTGTCTCACAGCAACAGTGTTGGCAGTCGACTGGGGCCTTATGACAATTGACTACCAAGCAGAAATCCAGCCCGAGTGAAGCTTTAAAAGGAGCTTGTGGAGAAGATTTTTGGCAAGGTTTCTTGAGGCGATTTGGAGAGCATTTGCTACTGCAATCCAGACCTTCAAGGCTACTCTTCAAACAACCAAAAGCAAGCAATCAAAGTTCTCTTGTAAAGTGTTTTTCTTTACTTATATTGTATTTCATACTTGTATTTGCTTGCAATTGTTGTATTACTTTGTGTAATCACTTGTACGAGGTTTCTCCGCCTCCGACTTGTTGTCGAGAAGGAGTTTATTGGATTAGTGGTGTGTGTTTGCATCGCTAGGGCACTTACGAGCCCAATCCGTGAAGTAAAAACCTTGAGGTTCTGAACCACGTTATATCATCGTGTTGTGATTGTGTTTGTGTATTTTATTTTTTTTATTATATATATTCCGCTGCGTATAACACACTTTGTAGTAAGCACGATCGAGATCCATCTTCGACGACGAATCGCTATTCACCTCCCCCTTTAGCGGGCGCACAGGTCCTAACAAGTAGTATTAGAGCTTGGAGCTCTTCTACGGACTAACACCCAAGAGCAAGATCGCTAGAGGGAAGATGGAATTGGAAGAACAATTAGGATGTGATATTAACACTCCGGTCCCGTATGCACTCTATGGACGAGAAGACTTTAATTCATGGAAGGCAAGGATTGAAGTCTTCATGATGACGAGGGATATCAAAGAGTGGTCTGCTTTGATGGAAGGATTTGAATATCCTAGAGGACCAAAGGGAGGTTTCCTCAAGATGAAGAGATGGACCGAGGAACAACTCCAAGGGTTTGAGAAAAATAAGAAGGTAATGAAATTTTTGATTGATTTAATATCTAACAATATTTTGTCTAGTTTAGGGGAATACATGGATGTCAAAGAGCTATGGAGCAAAGTGGCAAGATTCCATGAGAACCCACATTCGGCTCAAGAAGAGGAGAAGACCGAAGAAGAAAGCTCTTCCTCACAAGAAAGTGAGGATTCAGAAGTTGATAGAGAATCAACATCCAAATCGAAATCAATGGAAGAGGTAGAAGTATAAGAAGTCTCCACCTCTAGGATTGAGGGGGAGGAGATTAGATCATCTACACCGGAGAAACCTCAAGAAGAACCATCTACCTTCGGTCGAGAGGAAGAGGAAGCTCGGGACTCCCCTACCATGGAAGGTAATTCAAGCAATTCAATTAATATTAAAAATCATATCATATACTTTGAGTGTAGGGAAGTAGGACATTACAAGAATAAATGTCCTAAAAGAGTCAAGAAAAGTCAATCGGTGTCAAAGGTCAAGGATGTCGGTTCCCCAACAATTAAAAGCAAGGAGCACATCATTTGCTTTAAATGTCAACAAAAAAGGCATTATAGGAGTCAATGCCCTAGGGGGAGGAAGAAGACTCAAGAGGGAGCATCACATGTAGAGAGAACTTTAAAAGCAAACCCTAAGGTATATTTTAATAATGCACCTTCAACTTATGTTAAAAAGCCTGTTAGGAGTTATGTTAATAATCTTGCTATTTCTCATAAACAAAAGCATGCCAGTAGAAATAGACTTTATTGCTTAGGGGCTAAGCATGTTGACCTTAGGTTTAAGGGAAAATCTATTAATAATAATTCTAAACATATTCTACCTAGGGAGATTATTAGGAAAATAGAGGATCACCTAAGTATCAACCCTAAATGGACTAGGCATATGCCTAGGAAGGGCAAAAATGACCAAAGAAACAATGGACCCACCAAAATTGAAAAATTAGAAGTTGAAAATCAAGCCTTGAGGTCAAGGTTTGAGAAGTTGGAGAAGACCCTTAGGATTATGCAAAATCAAATGCAAGGGTCAAATGATCAAAAATCTAGGTCAAGGAGTCAAAACCTAGGGTTTAGAAAGCAAGGTACAACCAAGGGCAAGAAATGTTTGGGTCACAAACCTAAGTCCAAGGAGACCTATCATAATGTTTCATTCGATTATGGAACTCAAGCTAGGTCTAGAAAAACCAAGATCAATAGGGAAGTCATCCCTAAGGTTGACCAAGGTAGATGCCTAGTGGCTAGGGTTTCAAGAAAACTTAGGGAAGCCACTAAGGAGGTTACAAGGGGAGTTACCCCTAGAACTAACCTAGGCAAGACTCAAATGACCAAGACTTCAAAGCCTAGGAGGGTCATTAGGAGGGTATCTAGGGAAGTTATCCCTAAGGAATACCTAGTAAACCCAAGGAGCTCCAATAGGTATTGGGTTCCTAAGAGCGTGATTGATTCATGCTAAATGGGTTAGGGTGTGTCAACTTTAAATGGATGGGTAGTTGACATAACCATGGTAAAGGTGGCACTTTAGTTATTTTCAAGGTTATGGATACCTTGGAAATATGTTTGAATTTAAATCCTAAAAGATTTTAGGATGTGACAATGCAATTTATGGAAGTTGAAAAATCAATCAAATTGGCACAATTAGGGTTAGAGGTCATAGTGTGTCATTTTGGGTTTTTGGCACACTTGAGAGATAAATGGTAATATGGAAAAATAAATTTAATCATAACAAATGACAACTAATATTAAAATTTAAGTATTATATACCTTTATATTTTATTTGTCATGTCTTGATTGTCATATACCATGTCATGATATCAAGTTCATTTAAATCATATAAATGTCATGATTATGCTTAGGGTTTATCTTTTAATGTCAAGTATATTTAGATTAAATCATATGTCATGACATCATGATCATTGGTCATGCTTATTTATGTTATCTTTTATGTCATGATAATTCATGCATTTATGAAAATTGATTTAAAGACAATTGACATGACTTAAAGTCTCATGTATAAGGGAATCAAGTAGTATTGTCTTAGAAAAATGCATGTGACCCTAGTTTAGGATGAACAAAACTCACATCTCACATCAAATTGACTTGTATGTGTTTTCATACACTTTAGACATATGTGAGATTTTAGGAAATGAGTTAAGTTCAAGGTGCATAGTTTTTGCATCTAGATGAACTCAAACTCATCTAAAATCATGAAGGGATCATTGGGAAAGCTAATATACAAGTCATGTGCATTGAGCCCAAAGAATATGATCCAATATAAGGTTTTAAAACAATTTAAAAAACCTTGGTGCAATCTATCTTTTGATAGAAGTCACCATTGATGATGTTGATACAAAGAGGGCTCAAAACATTGAAGTTTTTCTTCATTCTTGAACTTTGTATCAATTTTACTATTTTATGGGTAAATTATTTTTCAAATATTTTTCACCTATTGTATTTGCTATCACCTCCACTCTTATCTATTGAAATTCTGATATCAATCTTTGCTGGGTGGTCAACTGTAATAGCGTCGCCGTCTTGCGACTCAGTGCATCCGCCACCACATTTGCCTTACCCGGGTGATAGTTAATATTGCAGTCATAATCTTTTACCAACTCCAACCATCGTCTCTGTCGCATATTCAGTTCCTTTTGAGTAAAGAAATATTTCAAACTTTTATGATCTGTGTATATCTCGCAACGTTCTCCGTAAAGATAGTGTCGCCAGATCTTCAAAGCGAAGACGACCGCTGCTAGTTCCAGATCATGTGTAGGATAATTCTGCTCATGCACCTTCAACTGACGTGATGCATAGGCAATGACCCTCCCCTTCTGCATCAATACAACCCCTAGACCAATTTTGGAGGCATCAGTGTACACCACAAATTGCTCGAAGTGTCAGCGCAAGCAGAGTGCTATCATCAACCTTTCCTTTAGCTCCATAAAACTCTTCTCGCACTGAGTAGTCCATTCATACCTCACCCCCTTCTTGGTCAACGACGTCAGGGGTAGCGCAATTCGTGAAAAATTCTGAATAAATCTGCGATAATACCCCGCTAGTCCCAGGAAACTTCGAATTTCTGTAACATTCCTCGGAGTAGCCCAACTCTGGATTGCCTCCACTTTGACTGGATCCACCTCTATTCCCCTCTCCGAGACTATATGTCCTAAAAATGCTATTTGTCTCAGCCAAAAATCGCATTTGCTGAACTTAGCGTATAACCGCTTATCCTTCAGAGTCTGCAGCACCAGCGTCAGATGTTGTCGGTGCTCTTCACGACTCTGAGAGTAAATTAGTATATCATCGATGAAGACAATCACAAACTGATCCAGGTATGGCTGGAAAATCCGGTTCATCAAATCCATAAAGGCTGCGGGGGCATTAGTGAGCCCAAACGACATAACTAGAAACTCATAATGACCATATCGAGTTCTGAATGCAGTTTTATGAACATCTTCTTCTTTCACCCTCAATTGGTGGTACCCCGACCTCAAGTCAATTTTTGAGAACACCGTTGCTCCCTGTAGTTGATCGAACAGATCATCGATTCTAGGCAACGGGTACTTGTTCTTGACTGTAACCCGGTTCAACTCCCGGTAGTCAATGCACAACCGCATTGAACCGTCCTTCTTACGGACAAACAACACTGGCGCTCCCCAGGGTGACACACTGGGTCGGATGAAACCCTTATCCAGTAGTTCTTGTAGTTGCTCCTTCAGTTCCTTCATTTCGGTGGGTGCCAGGCGGTACGGTGCTTTAGACACAGGGGTGGTTCCCGATATTAATTCTATTCCAAACTCAACCTCCCTGACAGGGGGTAATCCTGCAATATCCTCTGGAAATACATCGGGGAAATCCCGGACTACCTCTACTTCCTCCAGACTTGGTTTAAAAGTCTCAGAACTACCCATTATGTTGACTAGAAATCCGTTACACCCCTTACTTAACATTTTCTGAGCTTTACATGCTGATATAATAGGTAGATGACTCAACGTGGAGGTTGCATTGAAGATGACAAATCCATCATTTTGTAGTTTCAGTTTAACCGTCCTTTGTTTACAGTCAATAATGGCCTCGTACCGGGTCAACCAATCCATACTCAAAATTACATCAAAGTCCACCATCTCTAATACAATAAGTTCGGCGTACACTGTATAGTTCTGCATCCTTATCGGGCAGTTCCTCACTATTCTATTTCGGTCAGTTCTTCCCCGAAGGCAAGGACACGTTATAGCCATCAATCACATGAAATACCTAGTTTTGCATGTAGGCCACCGATATGAAAGAGTGTGTAGCTCGAGAATCAATTAAGGCATGGCGGGTAGGTTGACAATAGAAATTCTACTGTGATGATGGCGAATCCGGATCCACTGCTCTGTGTCATAGCATACACCCTTCCTCTAGTTGGCTCTTTGGTGAGGCGATTCATAGCAAAGTGCCCAGACTTCTTGCACTTGTAGCACACATCTGTACCCACCAAACACTGACCTGCATGAGTCTTATCGCACTTGGGACACTGAGTTTTGCTTTCGCCCTTGAAGACAGTATGGTGGTGGGTTCTGGTCATTTGTCGTGGCTGCGTGCAGCTGGTTGTTGCCTCGGCGGCTCGGTGCAAACTTCTTGACTCGGCGGAGGTTCCCTTCCACAGTAACTAGACCTCTTAGTCTGTACTTCCTTTATCATGTCATTCTGTCCCTCTCGCCATCGAGCACGATCCTGACCTCTCTAAGGTGGTAACTCGACTCACCCTGACATCATGACAAATGGCTGCCCTCAATCCCTCAGTGAAATGTTTCAGCTCCTCTACTGGTTTACTGACAATCATAGGTACAAAATATCGCCCCTTCTCGAATTCCTTGACATACTCAGTCATTGTTCGGTCCCCTTGGCGAAGCTCTAGGAATTCCCTGGCCATTCGGGTTACAGTGTCGTGATAAAGTATTTACCATAAACACCTCCTTGAATTCAACCCAAGTAATCAGTAGCTAAATCCACCTGACGCACCCTCCCACCATATCCGAGCATCGCCCCGCAACATGAATATGGCGCACCTCACCTTGTCAGCATCCGTAAGCTGCATGAAGTCATATATCGTCTCCAATGATCGAATCCATCCTTCTGCCACAATCGGGTCTGTACTTCCCTTAAACTCTGACGGTCCAAGATCCCTGAACTGCTTGTAAACTGGGTTCACACTGGCTGTGGGACCACTGTGGGTGTTTCCATGCTCCCTGGCTCTCAACAGCTGTTGGATCTGTTCTCCCTGAATCCGACTCTGTTCCTGCATAATTGCGGTAAGCCAAGCTCGAGCCGACTAACTCGCCCACTTCACCATTGTTTCTTCTACCGCCATTCTCCTATAAAACCCGATACCTGCATCGTTATCTCCAATTTGTACATAAACCTAAACATGATTACATTAAGACTACTACTTGAAAAGTAAATTTAAAGCTTACAAACGTGGAGATGGATGTATCTGAGTTCTTGATGAGATTGCATGCACACACTGTCCTTTAGGATCGTTCTCTCTGATATCAACTGAAAAGACTTAACCCAGTATGCATATACTTAATCCCCCAGTCACACATTAAAATTACCCATTATACACAAGATCGAATTGCCCGACACAAAATTTATTTTATTCCATCCAGTTTAGCAGTCTCAATTACACACTTAACCCTCTCAACAAGAAAAATAGAACATCAAAATCATCTCCCCTCAAACTGGAAACCCTGTTTCATAGATGCCCCGGACAATGTGTGCCATGCTCATCATCATCTCCTCAGTTACACCACCTCCGCTTCTTGCATCTCAATCTGGGTATCCTGTTCCCTACCTGAAATTTTTATGTGACATCATGAGTTCACAGCCCAGTAAGTAGATCAATGATAGGGATATACACAGGGAGGAAAATTCAACAGGGAACATATATCTCTACAACTGTAAATGTAAATTACTATAGCTCAACATACATTTTCGGTGACACTTTTCAAACATAACCAATACTTTTAACAACATGCCATTATAACAAGTACTGCGAACCCAATCATGCCTTTTTGTTATGCTAACTGTACCTAAACATAAACCCTCGTGGTACCTCACATTATGCATTTAAAATGCTGAGCCAGTCAAATACCTTAATTTCTTGTGAAATCCTGAGGTACCTCTAGAAAGAAATTAAGGGAATCAGTCATCAGTCATCAGTCATCAGTCAATCTGTCAATTTGGGTGGGCCCTCCCCGGAGCTCAACCCGGGGAGCCCAACCCGTCCAGACACCACTAATGCTCATGTACATACAGTTAGCTAAATAAAGAATTTTCTGTCATTTTCTATCATACTTAGTCACAGACGGATAACATAGAACATCATGGGTGAACATTTATAACTAAATATATAGCATCTAACCCCATACACAGGTAGATGATAATTACGCCCATATACATATAGTATCTAACCTCATACACAGGTAGATGATAATTACACACATGTACATATAGCATCTAACCTCACACACAGGTAGATGATAGTATAACTTATTTACATAACATCAGTGCACAAGAAAGATTTGGATAAACAATTAACTAAAAATAATAACAGTAATCATCATGGGTGGACAATTATATATATATTTATCTATATATAGCATCTAACCTCAAACACAGGTAGATAGTAAGTACACACATATACATATAGCATCCAACCTCATACACAGGTAGATGATAACTAACCACTTATATATATATATATATATATATATATATATAGCATCTGACCTCATACACAGGTAGATGATATTTATCACATATTACATATCATTTACAACATTAAGAAAAACTTATGAAGGATTAACTAAACATGCTGACCGATAACAAATATAGCAAGAATCATCTACGGACATAATGCGCATGTACATACACATTTATATCCACTCCAGCATGCTGATTTCTTTCAAACAAACTACTCATTACATCTATTAAATATTTATTTGACTATTATCTGAATATTTAACCCTCCTATACCTCCCTCGACGTACTCAATTCATAATGACCCTAACCTGTATATTATCAGTTATTAAAACCCAACCGAATGAAACCCACAACACCAATCCACGCATCAATTCAACAACAGCGATCCTAAAATCATAATCCGATCCCCTTCCCTCCTAATAGCAAAAGTCTGTTTTACCCATTCCATTCCCCCTGCCGCTCTCCTGTCGAGCACCCTCATCCACCGGTTCCGATCACCTTCCAACCAGAACTCCCATTACAGCCCAAAGATTTACTTCCCTAACCTCTTCCCATGATCCCTCTGCTCTTCACCTCCTCCAAGCCGACGGGAAACCCAGCTCCACCGGTTTTCCTTAGCTCAATCCATTCCAAAGATACCAAAAATCCACCCGTGACCCCTGCTAGAACTCAATCCGAAAACCCAAAGCTCAGGCCTAATTCAATCCCGAAATCCCGACTCCATCCCGCCGCAAAAGCCCCAAACGAAACCCGCTAAACCCTTCGCCCTCGCCAGCCCTAGCCAGAGATTACTTACCATGAAGAGGAAGGAGGAGGGGGTTCGCCGACGCCTCTTTTCACGTGGCTCATGAAAGGGAGAGTGGGTCAGCGAACGAAAAAGAAGGAAAAAAAGAAAAAGAAAAGGAAAATAAAAAGGGTTCGGCCTGGTTAAATGGGTTTTAGGGTTTTTCCCCTTCATGCCCCTCAACTGTGATTATTTAGGGTATAAATAGACCCCGAAATTTATCCTCCTTTTCCGATGACTTACGTCCGTGTATTTTTATCATTTTATTATTGTTATTATTATTATTATTTTTTTTTTCAAGACTTGACAACTCTTTCCCCCTTAAAAAAAAAATCGTCCTCGAAATTTGACTTACCAAATAGTTCAGGGTAACGGTCATGCATATCCCGCTCGATCTCCCAGGTAGCTTCCTCTATCTGTTGATTTCCCCATAAAACTTTCACCATTCCGATTTCTTTATTTTTCAGCTTCCGCACTTGATGATCCAATATTTGTTCTGGTATTACCTCGTAGGATAGATCGGGTGTCCACTGTATGACTTCATACCCAATCACATGTGCAGAGTTGGAAAGGTACCTCCTGAGCATGGATACGTGAAACACATTATGAACTCCCGCCAGGTTTGGTGGTAGAGCAACTCGGTATGCTCGTGTTCCAATCCGGTCGAGAATCTCAAAAGACCCAATATACCTCGGACTGAGTTTGCCCTTCCTTTCGAACCTCAGTACTCCCTTCATGGGTGACACTTTGAGAAATACATGGTCTCCCACTGTGAACTCTAGGTCCCTCCTTCGACAATCAGCATAACTCTTTTGGCGACTTTGTGCCGATTGCATTCTGTCCCGGATCTTTGCTACTAGTTCCACAGTTTGTGTCACAATCTCTGGACCCAGAACTGCCCTTTCTCCTACCTCTTCCCAATGTAGTGGGGTTCTACACCTCCTTCTGTATAGCGCTTCATAGGGAGCCATACCGATGGTGGATTGATAACTATTATTATAGGTGAACTCTACATAGGGCAGTTTGGACTACCAACCCCCTTTGAAATCTATAATGCAAGCTCGTAGCATATCTTCCAAAATCTGAATTACTCGCTCAGATTGACCGTCAGTCTGGGGATGGAAAGCAGTGCTGAAAGCAAGTTTTGTACCCAATCCCCGATGCAAACTCTTCCAGAACCCGGATGTAAATTTTGGATCTCTATCTGACACAATCTGATCCGGAATTCCATGTAACCTTACTATTTCCCGTATATACAACTCTGCATATTGTATCATAGTGAAAGTGGTTTTCACTGGTAAGAAGTGTGCTGACTTCGTCAATCGATCCACAATAACCCACACTGCATTTGATCCCTTAGTCGAGATCGGTAATCCTACCACAAAATCCATGGCAACATTTTCCCACTTCCAGACAGGTATCAGAAGTGGTTCAAGCAATCCCGCAGGCCTTTGGTGCTCAGCTTTCACCTGTTGACAGGTAAGGCACTCATGGACCATCTTGCTTATGTCTCTCTTCATGCCCGACCACCAATATAATAGCCGCATATCCTTATACATCTTTGTGCCGCCAAGGTGGATAGAGTACGAGGTAGTGTGAGATTCCCTCACGAGATTCTCCCTCAGGGATCCACCCTTAGGCACCCAGATGCGACCCTTGTATCGCACCATCCCATCAATCACTGAGTAGATGGTGCTACCCTTTGCTTCATCTTTGCGTTTCCATTCCATTAACTGTTGATCCGAGGCTTGCTCGCCTGAATCGATCCCGTAAAGTTCGATGCAACCGCTGATCGCCAACCTAACTGCTCACTGGTGCTATCACCTCCCTCTTATCTGAAATTCGATATCAATCTTTGCTGGGTGGTCAACTGTAATAGCGTCGCCGTCTTGCGGCTCAGCGCATCCGCCACCACATTTGCCTTACCCGGGTGATAGTTAATATTGCAGTCATAATCTTTTACCAACTCCAACCATCATCTCTGTCGCATATTCAGTTCCTTTTGAGTAAAGAAATATTTAAAACTTTTATGATCTGTGTAGATCTCGCAACGTTCTCCGTAAAGGTAGTGTCGCCAGATCTTCAAAGCGAAGACGACCGCTGCTAGTTCCAGGTCATGTGTAGGATAATTCTGCTCATGCACCTTCAACTGACGTGATGCATAGGCAATGACCCTCCCCTTCTACATCAATACAACCCCTAGACCAGTTTTGGAGGCATCAGTGTACACCACAACCGCCCGAAGTCTGAATCGCAGGCGCAAGCACAGGTGCTATCATCAACCTTTCCTTTAGCTCCATAAAACTCTTCTCGCACTGAGTAGTCCATTCATACCTCACCCCCTTCTTGGTCAACGACGTCAGCGCACTGTCGTGAAAATTTCAATAAATCTGCGATAATACCCGCTAGTCCCGTGAAACTTCAATTTCATAACATTCTCTGAGTAGCCCAACTCTGGATTGCCTCCACTTTGAATGGATCCACCTCTATTCCCCTCTCCGAGACTATATATCCCAAAAATGCTATTTGTCTCAACCAAAATCGCATTCTTGAACTTAGCGATATAGCTTATCCTTCGTAGTCTGCAGGCAGCGTCAAATGTTGTCGGTGCTCTTCACGACTCTGAGAGTAAATTAGTATATCATCGATGAAGACAATCACAAACTGATCCAGGTATGGCTGGAAAATCCAGTTCATCAAATCCATAAAGGCTGTGGGGGCATTAGTGAGCCCAAACGACATAACTAGAAACTCATAATGACCATATCGAGTTCTGAATGCAGTTTTATGAACATCTTCTTCTTTCACCCTCAATTGGTGGTACCCCGACCTCAAGTCAATTTTTGAGAACACCGTTGCTCCCTGTAGTTGATCGAACAGATCATCGATTCTAGGCAACGGGTACTTGTTCTTGACTGTAACCCGGTTCAACTCCCGGTAGTCAATGCACAACCGCATTGAACCGTCCTTCTTACGGACGAACAACACTGGCGCTCCCCAGGGTGACACACTGGGTCGGATGAAACCCTTATCCAGTAGTTCTTGTAGTTGCTCCTTCAGTTCCTTCATTTCGGTGGGTGCCAGGCGGTACGGTGCTTTAGACAGGGGTGGTTCCCGATATTAATTCTATTCCAAACTCAACCTCCCTGACAGGGGGTAATCCTGCAATATCCTCTGGAAATACATCGGGGAAATCCCGGACTACCTCTACTTCCTCCAGACTTGGTTTAAAAGTCTCAGAACTACCCATTATGTTGACTAGAAATCCGTTACACCCCTTACTTAACATTTTCTGAGCTTTACATGCTGATATAATAGGTAGATGACTCAACGTGGAGGTTGCATTGAAGATGACAAATCCATCATTTTGTAGTTTCAGTTTAACCGTCCTTTGTTTACAGTCAATAATGGCCTCGTACCGGGTCAACCAATCCATACTCAAAATTACATCAAAGTCCACCATCTCTAATACAATAAGTTCGGCGTACACTGTATAGTTCTGCATCCTTATCGGGCAGTTCCTCACTATTCTATTGCTGGTCAGTTCTTCCCCCGAAGGCAAGGACACGTTATAGCCGGTAGCCATCCAATCACATGAAATACCTAGTTTTGCAATGTAGGCCGTCGATATGAAAGAGTGTGTAGCTCCAGAATCAATTAAGGCATGAGCAAGTAGGTTGACAATAGAAATTCTACCTGTGATGATGACCGAATCCGGATCCACCTGCTCCTGTGTTATAGCATACACCCTTCCTCTAGTTGGCTCTTTGAGCTGAGGGCAGTTCATAGCAAAGTGCCCAGACTTCTTGCACTTGTAGCACACATCTGTACCCACCAAACACTGACCTGCATGAGTCTTATCGCACTTGGGACATTGAGTTTTGCTTTCGCCCTTGAAGACAGTATGGTCGACCGTCGGGTTCCTGGGTCGTGCCGTGGTCGCTCGAATCGTGGTTGTTTGCCTCGAAACTGGCTCGGTGCAAACTTCTTCTGACTCGACGCAGGAGGTTCCCTTCCCTGGTAACTAGACCTCTTAGTCTGTACTTCCTTTATCATGTCATTCTGTCTCTCTCGCCATCGAGCGATCCATGACCTCTCTGAAGGTGGTAACTCGACTCACCCTGACATCATGACAAATGGCTGCCCTCAATCCCTCAGTGAAATGTTTCAGCTCCTCTACTGGTTTACTGACAATCATAGGTACAAAATATCGCCCCTTCTCGAATTCCTTGACATACTCAGTCATTGTTCGGTCCCCTTGGCGAAGCTCTAGGAATTCCCTGGCCATTCGGGTTCTGGTGTCAGCAGTAAAGTATTTACCATAAAACACCTCCTTGAATTCAACCTGTAATCAGAGCTAAATCCACCGGCCAACGCACCTCCCACCATATCCGAGCATCGCTCAGCAACATGAATATGGCGCACCTCACCTTGTCACATCCGTAAGTGTCGCATGAAGTCATATATCGTCTCCAATGATCGAATCCATCCTTCGCCACAATCGGTCAGACTTCCCTTAAACTCGACGGTCCAAGATCCCGAAGATCGCCGCTTGTAAATCGGGTTCACACCCGTGGGACCACCGTGGGTGTTTCCATGCTCCCGGCTCTCAACATGTTGGATCTTCTCCCGAATCCGACTGCTCCTCGCATAATTGCGGTAAGCTCGTGGCCGACAACTCTGCCCCACTTCACCATTGTTTCTTCGGCCCGCCATTCTCCTATAAAACCCGATACCTGCATCGTTATCTCCAATTTGTACATAAACCTAAACATGATTACATTAAGACTACTACTTGAAAAGTAAATTTAAAGCTTACAAACGTGGAGATGGATGTATCTGAGTTCTTGATGAGATTGCATGCACACACTGTCCTTTAGGATCGTTCTCTCTGATATCAACTGAAAAGACTTAACCCAGTATGCATATACTTAATCCCCCAGTCACACATTAAAATTACCCATTATACACAAGATCGAATTGCCCGACACAAAATTTATTTTATTCCATCCAGTTTAGCAGTCTCAATTACACACTTAACCCTCTCAACCTGAAGAAAAATAGAACATCAAAATCATCTCCCCTCAAACTGGAAACCCTGTTTCATAGATGCCCCGGACAATGTGTGCCATGCTCATCATCATCTCCTCAGTTACACCACCTCCGCTTCTTGCATCTCAATCTGGGTATCCTGTTCCCTACCTGAAATTTTTATGTGACATCATGAGTTCACAGCCCAGTAAGTAGATCAATGATAGGGATATACACAGGGAGGAAAATTCAACAGGGAACATATATCTCTATAACTGTAAATGTAAACTACTATAGCTCAACATACATTTTCGGTGACACTTTCTGTAAGTCTATTTGAAACATAACCAATACTTTTAACAACATGCCATTATAACAAGTACTGCGAACCCAATCATGCCTTTCTGTTATGCTAACTGTACCTAAACATAAACCCTCGTGGTACCTCACATTATGCATTTAAAATGCTGAGCCAGTCAAATACCTTAATTTCTTGTGAAATCCTGAGGTACCTCTAGAAAGAAATTAAGGGAATCAGTCATCAGTCATCAGTCATCAGTCAATCTGTCAATTTGGGTGGGCCCTCCCCGGAGCTCAACCCGGGGAGCCCAACCCGTCCAGGCACCACTAATACTCATGTACATACAGTTAGCTAAATAAAGAATTTTCTGTCATTTTCTATCATACTCAGTCACAGACGGATAACATAGAACATCATGGGTGAACATTTATAACTAAATATATAGCATCTAACCTCATACACAGGTAGATGGTAATTACGCCCATATACATATAACATCTAACCTCATACACAGGTAGATGATAATTACACACATGTACATATAGCATCTAACCTCACACACAGGTAGATGATAATATAACTTATTTACATAACATCAGTGCACAAGAAAGATTTGGATAAACAATTAACTAAAAATAATAACAGTAATCATCATGGGTGGACAATTATATATATATTTATCTATATATAGCATCTAACCTCACACACAGGTAGATAGTAAGTACACACATATACATATAACATCCAACCTCATACACAGGTAGATGATAACTAACCACTTATATATATATATATATATATATATATATATATATATATATATATATATATATATATAGCATCTGACATCATACACAGGTAGATGATATTTATCACATATTACATATCATTTACAGCATTAAGAAAAACTTATGAAGGATTAACTAAACATGCTGACCGATAACAAATATAGCAAGAATCATCTACGGACATAATGCGCATATACATACACATTTATATCCACTCCAGCATGCTGATTTCTTTCAAACAAACTACTCATTACATCTATTAAACATTTATCTG
Source organism: Wurfbainia villosa (assembly GCA_025175895.1). NCBI lineage: Eukaryota > Viridiplantae > Streptophyta > Magnoliopsida > Zingiberales > Zingiberaceae > Wurfbainia > Wurfbainia villosa. Next base: position 6,950,429 of record CM045991.1, read on the forward strand.
ACTATTATCTGAATATTTAACCCTCCTATACCTCCCTCGACGTACTCAATTCATAATGACCTTAACTTGTATATTATCAGTTATTAAAACTCAACCGAATGAAACCCACAACACCAATCCACGCATCAATTCAACAACAGCGATCCTAAAATCATAATCCGATCCCCTTCCCTCCTAATAGCAAAAGTCTGTTTTACCCATTCCATTCCCCGCCTCTCCTGTCGAGCACCCTCATCCACCGGTTCCGATCACCTTCCAACCAGAACTCCCATTACAGCCCAAAGATTTACTTCCCTAACCTCTTCCCGTGATCCCTCTGCTCTTCACCTCCTCCAAGCCGACGGGAAACCCAGCTCCACCGGTTTTCCTTAGCTCAATCCATTCCAAAGATACCAAAAATCCACCCGTGACCCCTGTTAGAACTCAATCCGGAAACCCAAAGCTCAGGCCCGATTCAATCCCGAAATCCCGACTTCATCCCGCCGCAAAAGCCCCAAATGAAACCCACTAAACCCTCCGCCCTCGCCAGCCCTAGCCAGAGATTACTCACCGTGAAGAGGAAGGAGGAGGGTTGGTGTAGCTCCGGCAGCTTGGCGTCGTCTCCGACGGAGGGGATTCGACGATCGCCTCTTTTCGTCTGCGGCTCATGGCGAAGGTGGGTCATGAACGAAAAAGAAGGAAAAAAAGAAAAAGAAAAGGAAAATAAAAAGGGTTCGGCCCGGTTAAATGAGTTTTAGGATTTTCCCCTTCATGCCCCTCAACTGTGATTATTTAGGGTATAAATAGACCCCGAAATTTATCCTCCTTTTCCGATGACTTACGTTCGTGTTTTTTTTATCATTTTATCATTGTTATTATTATTATTATTATTATTTTATTTTATTTTCGAGACTTGACTAGAGAGAGAGAGATTTGTTCTCTGTGCAATTCTCCGTGACCGTCGACGGCCCGCCGGTGCGCCGTTCGGCCGCCTCCCCGCCATCGGACCGGGCGCGATCGACGCCCAGTCGCCGTGGGTCCGGCCGCTCGGCCGCGCGATCCGCGGTCGCGATCGCTTTGGCGCCGGAATCCAACGACCCGGCCGGATTCGATCGAATCTGGGCCGATCGCGAGTGGCGCCAAACCGCCGACGCCGCGACTCACGGATTCCGACCGCGATTCGATCGAATTCAAGCGGTGAGAAGCGTGTACCGTGCAGGCGTACGAGGATCGATCAGCGCGGTGATCAAAATAAATAAATAAATAAATAAATAAATAAATATATATATATATATATATATATATATATATATATATATATATATATATATATATATATATATATATATATATATATATATATATATAAAAGGAATCGCGCTTGCGTTGAACAAACCGACATGTTCCGCCTTTTTGTCCTCGTTCAAAATGGGAAAGCAAAAACGCCTTTATACCCCTACCAACCCCAGCTCTCTACGATCGCTGCCTGACTGGATCACGTGCCAATTCCCATGAGAGCGAGGGTAATATCGTCATTATATTGCAACTTAATAGGAAAGGTTCTGACTAAGGGGTCGGCTTCCATTCCCGAGTCGGTAACTGCTTCGGTGTGCACTGGGCGATCCGCTCCGCTCCCGGTGTGGGCTGCCATCGCTTCCTCTGCTCGTCTCTTCGTATTCCCTCTGCGGTGTTAGCTTGGAGAGGAAGAAACGTACGCCCGCCATCGCTTCTCCGCCTGCGCCCTCTTCCGACCGACGCCTCGCTCGTTCCCGCCGTCGACGTCACCGTCGCCTTGGATGCCTGCCGTACGTCTTGGACTCTTGGTGCCCTCCTGGGGAAGCTTCGCGCCACCGAGTTGTTCACTCACTTGAAGAGGAGGACTATTTTCCGTAGCTCGACCCTCGACGCGGGCTTCCCTCCGAGAACCAATCACGTTGCCACCTCCAAGAGGTACGTCTTCGTCACTTCTACTGAAGTCGCCGGAATCAGAGCTTCTTCGCCTTCCTCGAGCTCCCATTACTAGAAAATGATAGGAAGTGGGTCCATGAGCTGCTGAGGGATTAAGGATCCGAAGTTCTTTGCCATCCTTGATGCCGAGGAGGAGATGAAGGATCAAAGAAGAGGAGGACAGATCTCGGTTCCTCTCGCGTCTTCGGCTTCTCAGGAACCTGCTGTTCTTACAATCAGCAGCGATGAAAATTCAACTGAGGGTAGTGAGAAGGGCGAAGTTAAATCGAAAGGGGTGATAGTTGATTCTTCCTCTTCTCTGGAAATACCAGATGATGAGGATTTGGAAGTTCAACGGACTGTAGAACTAGATGCTCGCCAAATGGACGATCCCTGCGTGGAGTTTAATGATATACATACAACTGATATTTCCAGTTCCAGCGCAGAGTTGATGCATGAAACAGATTCACATCTTGAAGATGAAGGGAGATGTGAAGCCATAGATGAAGAAGAGAGAGCACGTTCCACATCCGATGAAACTACTATGGAGGTCGAAGATAATTTTGACGCCATGATCTTCATAGATTTGGAGGAAGATAAGCGAAATACAGAAGCAAATGAAGATGATGGAAAACAACCAATGCCATACTCCTGTCCTGCAAGGAGGACCAGATCATGGTTTAGACAACAACAAAGAGTCTCTTATTGCAGGTACTTCGAAACACTTGACTCTGATGGGGAGATCATGGTTTAGACAACAACCAAGAGTCTCTTATTGCAGGTACTTCGAAACACTTGACTCTGATGGGGAGGAGGAGGAGGAGGAGGAGGAGGAAGAAGAAGAAGAAGAAGAAGAAGAAGAAGACGAATCACAGGAACACGAACCATTGTCTTCGTCAAAGAAGAAAATGTTCTCAAAAGCATGCATTCCTCGGGAAGATGAGCCACTGTCTTCATTAAACAAGAAGAACAAGTGCTCAAAACGTCAGAAATATGAACCATCATCTTCATCAATCAAGAAGAAGTCCTCGGAACCTCAGATAGATGAACCATCGTCTTTACTAAACAGTGCGAAATCTGGAAAAAGAAAGAGAGATACCCCATCCAAAAAGTATTTTATTCCAGAGCTCCTTGTTAATACGATGTTCGACAACGCAAAAGATATTCCTTCTAACTCTCCGAAAAACTTGTCTTGCAATGAGGAGCCTGACTTTTTATCATGGGATGATGGAGAACTGAAAATAGTTGAAAAGTCTGATCACGAGAAATTTATCGATGAACTTTGGGCGGATTTGGATTTTGCCATGGGTTCGACGAATATTGGCTCCTACAATGCTGATAAGGTGTGCCTGAATATGAATTCATTTTAAAGTTTGCAGTTCTTCCCCCTATCTTTACGCTTGGTTTCTTAATGATTTTGATTGTATAGATCTATATAATTGAGTGTATGAGAAAGACCTCTCAAGTAGTTAGGGTACGAAGTTCTCAAACAATTTGAGTTTAACAGATCAACGTAGCATTCGGATCATATTTTTTTATCTAATTTGATTCACAATATATGGATTGGGTGGTTCTTTTACATATGCTATTGGATAATAGCACTATTTTGTCCTTATATGTATGATAGTAAGAATTTATGTTCTACCGCATTTGATTCACGGAGCTAAATGTACATCTCCATCAGACAACATTGACCAACTAATTCTAGTTCAACTGTCTGAAAGAATTGGTATTCATCAAAATTATGATTTTCGTTCCTTTCTTGTGAGTGAACTTCTTAAATCTTGCTCAACTTGTGAGAGAGGTAATTTAGGATCTATCAAGCAATATAGATTTCCCTTTACTTTTTTGGTTCATTTATATGATAACTTTCTCCTGATCATAAGATTACAATCTCTTCATTTTCAACAGAGCCAAGGAGAAAAAATCACAGAGAATATGGAAGATAGACCATTGTCATCCTGCTCGTGTAGGAAGCATTGTTTTATTCTAGATGAACAAGTAGGGATTATATGCAAGTTCTGCTCCTGTGTTAGTGTGGAAATCAGACATATTCTTCCATCTTTTGTAAGTAGTCAATTGAATTTTACTACATGTATGGCAACACCTTGTCTACCAAAACTTCTAGCGACGTTTATTTAATATTGTTCACTCTGTTTTGCATGTGCTAGGGCCAAAACATGTTTCGAAAATCAGAGATGAGAAATTCCAACAGTGAACAGGACCAACTACATTTTGAGAACCTTCATGCATCCATCAATTTAAGTGGAGAAGCTTCTACTAGCAGTTCCAGAAAAACTGTATGGGATCTCATTCCAGGTGTTTACAAGACCATGTACCAGCATCAGCAGGAAGCATTCGAGTTTATGTGGAGAAACCTAGCAGGGGGAATTGATCTAAACAAGTTGATTTCCCTTTCAAAACCTGAAGTGGTAGGCGGTTGTGTGATTTCTCATGCCCCCGGGACAGGGAAGACCCGATTATCCATCGTTTTTATTCAAACTTATATGAAGGTTTTTCCAGATTGCAGGCCTATGATAATTGCTCCTAGAGGAATGCTCCTAACATGGGAGACAGAAGCGAGAAAATGGGACGTCAATATTCCTATTCATAATTTGAATTCTTCAGAATACACTGGGATGGAAGATAAAACCATAATTTCATTAACTTCCAGACAACCACGAACTAAAATGTTAATGCGTCTTGTGAAGCTGTGTTCATGGAGCAAAGGCAATAGCATCCTCGGAGTAAGTTATAATTTGTTCAAGACATTGTCTTCTGAGAGGACAACTGGCTTGGATAAGTTTCTTCTTGAGAAACCAGGTTTACTAGTTCTTGACGAAGGGCATATTCCAAGAAATCAACGGAGTCTTATATGGAAGGTACTGGGAAAAGTCAAATCAGAAAAGCGACTCATCCTTTCTGGGACACCCTTCCAAAATAATTTTGATGAGCTTTACAATATCTTGTATTTGGTACGGCCTAAATTTGCAGAGGAGATCACAAATAGCAATTTGAAATTTGAAAGGCAAAAGCTTCATGTAGACAAGCTACAAATTGGCCTTGCTGAAAAAGATGATGGAAAAGAAATTTGGACTTCTCTAACTAGCAATGTTACTGATGACAATGTTGAAGAAGTCAGATCTATATTGAAACCTTTTGTGCATATTCATAATGGTAATATCCTGAATGATCTTCCAGGTATGCAAGAATCACTCGGGCTGTTCTTTTTTCATGTTTCGTTTTTTGGTTATCAAGGGCATCTTCTTTTTCATTTATCATTACCTTGTTTCCTACATATGTTTGTTGATCGGTTGGTTTATTTTCAGACAGATCCTATTAAGCGAGAGGTTTACTGAATCAAAATTAAAGTTTCAGTTGTTAGAAGTCCTTTTATAGTTTAGATTATAAGATTATTTATTGAGGTGATCTACCAAGCTGCAGTTGCAGATGGTTGGCAGAAGTCATGTGGTTGAATGTATACTATATAACTCTTAATGGTTAATTGCCTCTGAAAGGCTTTAGTCATGGGTTCCTTGCTTCAATCTGCTTAAAATCATACTTTTTCTTCCTGTGGCATGTTCAAATTGATAATATCCTGAATGATCTTGCAGGTATGAGAGAATATACAATTCTTTTGGATCCCGTATCTCACCAGAAAGCCATAATTGAAAAAGTAAAACACATTGGATCAAAATCCGTCTTAGACTCTGAATACAAATATTGCTTGGCTTCCATTCATCCTTCCCTGGTAACTTGTCTGAAGATGTCTAAAGAAGAAGAATTTCTGGTAGAGAAGGATTTGCTGGAAAAACTGAAACTCAATCCAGCTGAAGGGGCAAAAACACGATTTGTTGTCGAAATTGTTCGCTTGTGTGAATCACAGAATGAGAAAGTGCTTATTTTCAGTCAGTATATACACCCACTGACTATGATTAAAGAACAACTGATCAACGAATTTAACTTGATCGAAGGGAAGGAGGTCTTGGAGATGACTGGAAAGGTTCATTTGCGAAATCGTCAATCTTCGATAAATATATTTAATGATGAAAAAAGTGAAGCAAAGGTGCTACTTGCTTCAACCAAGGCTTGCTGTGAAGGGATAAGTTTAACTGGCGCCTCAAGGGTTATACTTATTGATGTTGTTTGGAATCCAGCAGTAGGAAGACAAGCCATCAGCAGAGCATACAGAATCGGACAAAAGAAATTTGTATACACTTACAACTTGATTACATCTGGAACAGGCGAAAAGGAAAAGTATGATGCACAAATCAAAAAAGATCATTTGTCCAAATTGTTGTTTGCCCAGGAAAGTGAGTATACTAGTACCAAAATCCGTTTACCACAGTCAGAGGAAGGTCACCTAAATAGTGTTCTCTCCAAAGACAAGATTCTGGAACAAATTGTCGATAAAATGAAGGGCATGTTTATTGATATCTTCTGTTCATCCAAGGAGTACTCTACATAGTTCATCCTGCAGCTTGTAGAAAACTATGGCACACTACAACTCTTCCTTCAATGCAGGCTCCATGCATGGGGAGTACACCTTGATCAAGCCCTCTCGATTGATACCTCTCTTACAACCCTTGCAAGATTCTTCACTTTCACCGCTCTTTTCTTTTCAATGTGAACGTTTGCATTTCTTCAGACCCAAACATCGACTACCTTTTAACATAATCGATCTTCCATTCTTCAGTGAGCTGCAGAGTTATCGGTGGAGCGAATTTGTGCAGATATGCATGATTTCATGTTTCCTTCAAAAATCTGAAGGTTGAAAAGTATTAGTATAATCATCACTATTTCTTCTAAATCCTGTTCATTTGAGCTTTATTATCTGCCATAATATGAGCAACAAAATGTGGTATTCCTCGGTTGATGTGAGATACAAACTATCTTACACAGGCTGTGGACAGTCTAAAAGACACCTGCTCCGATGTTTACTTGAATCTGCTTCAATGCGAAGGGTAAGTTTGCTTTTCACTTTCAATCTCTTTTCATATCGTTACGAAAGGTCATCATCGCTGCTGTAGTCCACTTAAACAGTATATTTTAATTACTAATGAGTACTGCCTCTATTACCTTCGATCAAACGGAGAGTGGAAACCATACTCTATAGCTGGTACAACATCATGCAACAATTTTTCATGTGGTTATGCTGATGCTCATTCTTCCAATTGTTTTTTTTGTGGATCATAGAATTGGAGACTAGGTTCTGGTTCTTAATATGTCCATCTTATATGCATGTTTTTTTCCAGTCAAGACTGTGTTGTTTCTTCTTGGCAATACTTAACATACTCAGAACAATAAGAATTCAAGAAACACAGTTTGCACAAATTTGTCCACTTGTCCTGGGTTTTCTTCATCCAAATTTATTAATTTCCGATTTCTTCTTCGTCTTCATTTTCTGCTTTGAAGGTTGATAGCTTTGTTTTTCACATCACTCCCTTGTCACATGACACGACCAGCAAGCCACAAAAGGAAGATCACTGAACGAAACAGTTTTTTATACAACTATAAATTTTTAAGCTGCATAGTAAGCAAATTAAAAGATAAAGTTAAAGCAACCGATAATTATTTTTAAACTAGGAAATGTCCTCCATGCAAGTATCTACTCCTTTGCAAAAGTTGATATCATTTATGCCAAGCATCTTTCGAAATCGGTCTCATAGTTATATGAAGGAGATAAATCACGATTCACTTATGGCTGTACTGACGCTTGGCACAGTGAAGGATAGACACTCCGTCTTTGGCGGCGATTCATCCATAAGTGCAAGTATCTAGTTAACAAATGATAGTGATAACTCATGATTGTATTTAAAAAAATAAATAAATTGCATGGTATCCATTAGGAGACACTAGTTTATCTAGAAGAACAAGCAGATCTCAAAATCAAAATAACTGTCATCTGAATTACTAAATTGCATCAATAAGTACTAAATCACAGAGAAAGATCGGCAACAAACAGAAAAAAAAAAAGAGTACGAAACGAAAGATTAAATCCACCTAACCATCATTTACTACCTCAATATTAAATTAAATATTCATGTTTGAAGAACTCCCAAAGTCTGTTAAATTGTAATCTGAATAGTTCCGGAAAATAGTAGAGCTGAAAAGAGCAATAAAGCAGGGTTGATATCTTACTCAAACGTATTTTAAGTATAAGTCCCCTATTATTGTAACAAAAAATTGGTCCACAATCAATTTAGCCCTCAAACACAAACATGTATTTTTTTTTTATATATTATTGAAATGTCACATCCAGTTGATAGTGTTCTATTAGTGGAAGGATTCCTGCCACCTTTTGCTCTTGAATTTGGTAGCCAGAGATCCAGTCTTCAAAATGATATCTGCATGAACTGGGGGGACCTCTACCAAATCCCTCGCCGTATTCGACTATCAGATTAAAATCTATATATTTTATTCAAAAAATTAAGGAAAACAAATCATGCATGACTCAATGCTACTGTTCTCGAAATTATCCTTGTGATCATTTTTGAAGGCAAAATTATGGCTTGCTTATGTTGGAAGTTCTTCAGGTTGTTAATTAATTAAGCATCACTCTAATTTCTGCTACTTATCTTTGCATAGATTTGTAGCATGAGTGCTCGTTCGACGCTATCCTCGGATATTATTGTAGCCTTTCTTCTAGTTTCAGTATCGATTTATGATGCCTTCAATATCCTCCATATTTCATCCAGAGGTACGCGATGCTCAGTTAACTTCATCATCTTGCTTGATAAAATTGTCTTAGTCAGATAATTTTAATTTAGAGTTTTATTGTACCTTTAATCTTCTTCTATTAATCGGGTTTCATGATCTATAACACCAACAAAGCCCTCCTACTATTTCTCATTGATTTTGGAGATTTATTACTGAAAACGGCCAAAGTTCAAAATGTAATAGGCATGAGCGTAGTAGAAATGAAATCAAGTGGATACACTACTAATTTCCTTCATGGAATAAGCACACAATCTCTTGCTAGATTTCATCATGTCAACTCTTGTTCAGTTTGTAAGATCAACAGAATTTATCATGTCTAAAATTCTTAAATCTGGCACTTTTATTTTAGGGGGGAAGAAAAAACTCACGCGGATGCCTGGAGCACTCTATTCCCGGCTTCTTTTTCGTCTTCCTCTCTCGCGTTAGCGTCGTCTGTTGCTACCTCTTCTATCATCTGCTCTGCTGTCGCCACCCTTCTTCCAGTCTCTTGCAATGTCATCGACATCCTCTTCGGCTTCTTCACCGGCGTCGTAGCCCTTGTGGCTCCTTCATCGCCTCAGCCAAAAGTGGCCTGTCGCGAAAAAAGATATACCGCGGACGCAAGAGATAATACGCTATCTCTATGATGGTCAACGCCCAGATGGATTCAATTGATCTCTCTTATAGTTCGAGACATATTGATTGATTTCTAGTAGGATAGCTAGGATCCGCTCCTTTTCTTTTGATTTTTCCTCATTAGTTCACTTCAATCAAATTTTGAGATTAATTATATGTGTTTGGGAGCTGATCTTGTTCGTTGACCTTGTATGAGTGATAACATACTCTTGAGGACCTTAGATTGATTTTTTGGGGGCAATCTAGCTATATCTAAAATTTGACGGGAAAAATTTCACAGATTGTTCTACATGAATAATTCTACACAGGATTTTCTTATTATCGAAAGTAGAATTCAAAAAAAAAGATTACTGTATAAACTGAAGTTGAATCGAGAAGTGTCACCATTTTCTTGATTTCGGGTCAAAAGTGAAAATCGGAGAAGACGCAACGGGCGCGGTCTTTTGATGAAGTTAAATATTTCACACATGCAAATCACATTCAACAACATACAAATCCATAATTAAAATATCAAATTAGATCACTTTTTTAGGTTTGTCAAGAATGATAAATCCTTATTAATTATGGAAGTCCATCAAACGAAGAATAAAATTCAACACAATCAACCCTATCCTTGACCCTTATACAAAGTTTCAAGTTTATTCCGTAGAATTAGATCAATTGCTTAGATTCTTGTGTTTGTGTTCATTTAGGGAAGGAGCTACAAGAGCTTCTCTAAGTTCGTTTAAAAGCCGTGGATGTTTAATTGTTTTTATGTGTGTTTCTTGAATTAGGATTTCAGGTCTAATTAATGTTGTGCTTTATGTTTCGATGATAGATATTATCGCTTGGCTTTCCCTCAAAATTATCATGGTTGTAATTTCGTGGCCAGGGAAGGCGTTCATTCGGTGAAGATAGGAGAAAAGAAAACTTTTTCAATTCAGTTTAAGTAAAATAATATCAAAGTTAATTTCATTTGTTGTTAAATTTAAGTACGTGATTACATAAACGCCTAAATTTTTAAGATGCACTTTTGCATCTCCGATCCTCCCCATCTGCTATCTATATTGTCCATTGAAGTAAACAAGAACTTATTAGTACACTAGAACAGTTGAGAAAATTTTCAAATGACAAATTTTCTGTTTTTTGTTTATGTTCACCAAGGGATCGACTTAATTAATTACCATTAGAACAGTTGAGAGAATTTTTGAATCACAATTTCCTGCTTTTTGTTCATGTCCACATGCATATGGTTCCAAAAGATGAGCTTCAGCGACGGCTACAGAGTTTCTATGACGGATTAGACTTTGATAATAACAATATGATCAACAAATTTACTTGTTACAAAGAACGGAAAGAGATGAACAAACATTCAAAGCAAAGCATATATGAACAAATCGAGCGGTCTGTCTTCTTTAACTGTTAGAATTATTCAAAGAAAAACATGAACAATTAAACATTCATGAGGTTAATTACCTTGAAGCTTTAAGTTCCATCTGCAGCTTTATTTCAGATCAAAGCATATAAGACTGGGTTATGGTTCTTGATAGTGTTTTCTTGTCGGATCTTTAATTCAATATTAATGGATTTATAGCGGACTGTCATATTAGGTTAAACTCTCAATTAAAAGTGATCAATTAAAGTTTTGGATTTGGGTTTTAATGTATTTAACAGGGTATGACTCTTTAATGCATAGAGATTTTATAAATAATTTTTATTTTTATGATGAATTAAAATAGAAAATACAAAAAAAAAGTAATTAATAGAAAGGTATCTCATAAATAATTAAGGGATTATGATCTCCAAATCACACGAATTATTTTATATCCTCTTCTGAATCCCATAGTCTGAGAAGAGGCCGACTGCACGACTCCAAAAAGATAGTAATTAAACATTATAGATTCAGATACGTTTTCGCATATTTGTTGATTAATTCCTAATGGTTAACCATGAATGATCTAGATTTTTAATTATGTGCCTTAGTTTTCACGAAGTCGATAATTTTGATTCAACATTTTCTCCTTTTCCAGCCAAGAATAAATGTGCCTAAGAAGAAAACTTCTATCGTTTAAATTCTCACTAATTAGATTTTTCTCATGATCAGCAATATAATTAATTGCCCTTTCTTCATTTTCTGCAACGAAGCTTTGGCAGCCTTGTGATGCATATCACCCCCTTATCTTGGTCTAAACTAAGCTTCACCATTCGCTAGCTGCTGAATTGGAGGCTTTGCTAGTGTGTGTTCGTTGTTCGCCTTTTTTTCATGATAGATAACAAAGGGGAGCATCATCTTTTGCAAGTTGAAAGGGAATCCAAATGTATATTAATACTGTATTTAATTTGAAATAGCTTATACATGTCTTTTATCAGTAAACTGCCTGTAAGTCTCTTCGACGTGCACCAACTGTTTCTTTATCGAATAGTCATTCTGTATCAAACACTACAATATAAAAGCTGGAAAGATGACCTTGTAGTGAAAGCCTGTCGCAAGCAAAGAAGAGTAGTGTATGCTTTAACTTGAGCTTTTAAGCAAAGCAAAAGCTGTAAAGAAAACTTGTGCTTATACTTCAGTGTCGTGTTTGAACTTTCGTTCATATATATTTTTGATTGTGTTTATATTATTTGAATATAATAGGAAAACTTATATTGTTGTAAAAGATATTCTAAACTGGACATGTATAGCACTTTTGCTTAATTCCCTTCTCTTTGTTGATAAAGTAATTATACTTTGAGTCAGCTATGGGATCTAAGATGATGCTTTTTTCTTTTTTTTGAACGGCTTTAGCTTTCTTTTTTGGACGAGAAGAATCTTCAGTTGCATGAGTTTGGTCTGACTTTTGGTGTCTATTCTAATAGGCATAAGGCATACCATGATGTTGCAAGTGGTTTTGTATTTATATTTTTTTTTCAGATTAATGTAGATCCTTGTGATCTTAATTATTAGCTTAGGATGGTGTTTAAAATCAAGAGATTCGATCCAATCTTTCAAATTCAGCAACGTGTTTGAATCACTAACTCACTCTTGTCTTGTTTGATATGTAAAAATTGTTTTGAAAGTAACTTGAAAGCAATCCAAAAAGTACAATGGAATACTTAAAAAAATAAATAAGAAAATCAAAATTTGAATGAATATATTGTAGATCGACCCCTGCCCTTTAAGTATGTATGAATTATATTTTCGATAAAAATATTTTAGATTTATCAAGTAGACAAATTAAATCTCAGAGATATATATATATATATATATATATATATATATACAATGGAAGTCTTAATCACTTTTAAGGTAGTTTGCATTTTTCACTGAGCTTTTGTTTTTCCATCGTCAAAAAGCAGATGGAGAAGTTGCCCTTAATTTTCATCCTCCAACAACACTTGGAGTACTCGAAAAGAATCTCAAATTATCGAGCGTTTCGAGCATTCAATGAGTCAAAATTATCCATGAACACCGCACTTGACACTCTAAAAAATTTCATAAATTTATCCTCTCAATTCTTCTTCTCCATGGATAAGTTAACTAGGCGTTCAAACTCTATAAACTCTCCTAGTTAATAAGTATAAAAGAATAATTTTTAAATGGATAAAAATCATTGATTTTCAAAGAGATTATAATTCTGAACTATCGATTGATCTTCTTCTATTTGCCATCTAAATTTCTGATTTATCTTATCCATCGATAGAGAAGAATGAATAGGACGGTTCCATATTTTCTATAGCTCTCAGCTGATAATTATCTACCTCAATGAATAGCTGAATCACGAGCTCCATTAGGGTAAACTCTAACACTAATTAAATTCTTTAAAAATTTTCAAGAGAAACAAAATGAGATAATTCGCAAGAAAGGATCAGTTTAAAATAACTAAAGCTCCTATTTCTCTATATATGCAACCACAAACCTCTAGCCTCATAAAAATCTAAAAATAACATATAATTTGAGAAATAAATAATAATAATAATAATAATTTGCAAATACATTATGTTCCAAAAGTTTCAAGTAATCTATTTTCTAACATCGATCCTCTACACCAATTGACACTCCACTTATGATCAAAAAAGGAAAGAATTATATTATATATAGGTCGCAATGGCAAGGCGATCGAAGGAAGAATCAAGACCCATGGTCTAAGAGAAAGGGGAACAAGCGACGTATAATACGATCTCGAAAGACGATTTTAGGTTTCAAGTAAACAGGAAGTAGGTATTGACTAGCTACAGTTAAGTATAACGCCAAGTAGCCAAAATTAAGAAGCTGCAAGGAATTAATATATTTAACCCTGCAGTAACTAGGTATATATGTGAAAGACATGTGAGAGACGTACGTAGGAAACTTTTTCTCGTCGACTCTACTTACACTTCAGATCATCCTCCCATGAGAATCGAGATAAGAGAGATGCACCGAAGAGCAGATGGGAATGAACAAATGCCATAAGATAAGGTTTGGACGACATTGAGAAGTCACCCACTTTCAGCTGCTGAAAGCAATAAAATGAAAAAATAATGAGAGAGAGAGAGAGAGAGAGAGAGAGAGAGGGACAGATATACATATTGGATTCTGCAAAGTCACTCTCATTGTATTGGAGGGGGCACCTTCACCTGTGAAATGAAAGGAGGAAGGGATCCAGAGGTGAGAGAATGAGTGGGAAAAGTATAGATACACATTAGACACACAGCTAGATCTCATGTTCCCTTTGTTCTTCTGCAATTGGTCGAGGGTGGAGAATCATTCATTGCCAGGGGATTTGGAGGGGCGTGATGGGTATCAGCTGCAGCTCATGATCATTTCAGTGGATTGACAGAAAGATAGAAAGAAAGAAAGAAAGAAAGAGAGAGGGCATATGGTTGCTGCGTTGGGAGGCAGAATGGCCCCCCTCCCCAGTCCCTTCCACTCCCACTCATTCCCGAGAGGAAAATTGTGAGTAAAACCTCAAGTGCAGTTGCAGACGGGGAAATCTCATACTACTATTGGTAATCATGGCCGTGAAAAATGACCATGACAATGAAAGCAACAACGACAGTAAAAAGTTAAAGACGATCTACTCACCGTCCTCTCTCTCTCTCTCTCTCTCTCTCTCTCTCTCTCTGCCTTCAAATTGTCATCCATGATCCATCTCGCTGAAAAAGAAAAATAATAATAAATTCTTAACTGTTAATTGTAGTTTTACACAGACGATGATGATATATCAAGTTTTTTTTGTCAATATATATAACGTACCAACTTTTTCCAATCGCATGCATTTGGCCTCGAGAGGATAGATTTAATCAATAGCTAGGCCAGGTTTTACAGCTTCATGACGCGAAACCCTAACTGTTTCTTCTTTTCTCCTTGAAATAATTAAGCGGTCAATGCAGGACATGCAGTGACACAAGCCGATAATGTGAATCAATTTTATGAATGCAACAGAAAAGAAGAAGAAGAAGCTCGCGAAAGGAGATGAAATGATGGAGGGGTTTGCCGGAGTATCTTTAAATTAATCTGAAATATACATTCAGCAAACATTAAATATATTTTGTAGTGCAAGCTCAGCATGATGAGCAAACGTTTCAGTTTCAGTTTCAGTGCCCGCTTACATTTCATGATTGAATAAGACAAACCCTTTCTGTGCGGTATTCAATTATATATATATATATATATATATATATATATATATAAAGGATTGTGCTTCATTGTGTAATTGGCAGCAAGCTTTTTCTCCTTTTCCCAGTCTTATCCTCCTTTTTGCAATGAGTGTGTACATCTTCGAGTTAGATTCGCTTGCTAGCTGATAAAAAAATAATAATAATTATTATTATTTTTATTGTTGTTGAGCATCTGTTACGGACACAAATTGCTCATCATCATTTACTTTGTAGCTGACAAAGTAAACATATGTAACAATGCAAACTCTATAGATATTACTTGTTCCCTTCTACTATATATACATTACTCTTCTAATCTTACTTTCTCTTTGTTTTGAGCAGACAAAAAAATCTAATTAATAATCTGCACGACACAAAACAAAGCAAAAAAGCAAAAACAAAAACAACCTCAATCATCCGTATATAAGATAATCTTCAAAAAAAAAAAAAAAAAAAAAGTAAATTTAAATCCTTGCAAATAATTAACCGACATTTGTCAGTTAATTTCCCCTTCCCCTTAATGCCCCACACCTGAAATGGATGTATATTCGTTGAGCAATAAGATTAAGGGTGTTGCTGTAAGCTAGCTAGCTAGGGTATCTCGTCGCAGATCCATGGCAGGAGGTGCCTCACGCCGCTACCTCCTCGACGTCCCTCCTCCCTCCTCAACGCCCTCTGTGGTGACGCATCCGATGGAGCTAGGGCACCCGGCGAGCAAGGACACCCTCCGAGATCTAGGGTTTCTAGTTCCACCACAAGCAAGCACTCCATTCCTGCTGTCCACTGAGTCTTCTCCCTTCTCCCACCATTCTGCTGCAGCTGCTGCCAGCAGCTGCGAAAAGTCCATCTCCAAGACTTGGAGCAACGAAGAGGTACGCACATCATCGCTCCCAGCTATTATTTGAAGTACGCTACATGATCGTTCGATGTTCCTCACACGGTTACTGAATAGGTAGGTACTTCGGACCTGAAAGCTCTCAATGATCAGAGCTCTTGCAAAGACGGTGCCAATTCATGGTATTGTATACGGTGACGATGATTGATTATGATTCTTTCTCATACTAGTTCTGCTCTGTGCCTGCACACGTAGGTGGAGGAGTTCAAACTCCACGGAGAAGGGAAAGGTGAAAGTAAGGAGGAAGATGAGGGAGCCGAGGTTTTGCTTCCAGACCAGAAGTGATGTGGATGTACTCGACGATGGCTACAAGTGGAGGAAATATGGCCAAAAAGTTGTCAAAAATAGTCTTCATCCAAGGTACAAACACATCTTTTGAACATATTTATATACCATTAAATGACCGATCGAATTGACTAAGTAAATTCAAACATCATTAATGCTTAGCTAAATTTGTGAGCAGAAGTTATTATCGTTGCACCCACAGCAACTGTCGCGTGAAGAAGAGGGTCGAGAGATTGTCGGAAGATTGTCGAATGGTTATCACCACGTACGAGGGAAGACACACTCATTCTCCTTGCGATGATGCCAACTCTTCTGAACACGAATGCTTCAACTCATTTTAAGGACTTCTCCATCATCCATATATAGAATTTAATTCTCTCATAATTAACTTAAATTCTCATCGGAATTAAGTCCCAATTTGATCACTGTTTCGGAGTTTTCTTACAAAAGTTTTCTGCTATGAATATATATAATAATGCATGTTTCTGAATCTTAGTTGTTTCCAAGAATGCATTTAGGGACAGGGAATTAAGTGAGGAATGGGCTTGTGTTATGGATCAATTCAACTTATTTGTGTTATATATTGTGGACGACAAATAGTAATTAATACTCTTGCCTTCAACATGCATGTAATTATCATTTCATGGCCATGATTATATATATGAAAAATGTGTTCTATGTCTTTTATTTTTGTTTTCTAGGATGATTATTAAAGTTATACTGACTGTCAATTTGGTACAATAAAAGTGTTGTTACGGATTCCTATTATGTGCCTTGTATAAATAATACTCATCTTGAAATCAAACACAATCTATGTATTCATTCTAACTAAGTCATGTTGTGCCGCGATATACCACTAGTTAATCATTTTTCTTGTGCAAATTAAACCACCTCTGAGCCAAAATCCTAAGTAACTCATGTTGTGCTACGGCCTAGCCGAGTTTAGGGTTTAGGGTTCGGCCAACATGAAGGTAACTCTTATACTCGTTCGCCCAAGAGTCCATCTTTATATATAGAGAGAGTGCGTGCACAATCTCTTCAATTCCTTCTCTATCGTGAACATCAAACCTATCGAATGGTGTCTCATGAATGGATATTGAGCTTGTTCCAACTCACTCGATCACAACTATTTATATATTTAGTTGTCTACATAATTTGGAAGGTTAAAAAGGCGGTTTGTGAACTTATAACAATCGATAATTTGGAAGATGCACCTAGATTCTTTCTTTGAAATTCAACTAATTAATATTAATGTACAATCAAGATTTGATGAATTTCTCTAGGGTACAATGAGATCATTTGTTCTTTCTTGACTTGCATTGTCGAGTAAGAGTAAGAGTAGTGCGTGGAGGTCGGCATGGTTCCATTTGTCAATTTCAATCAAAGCAAAATATTCTGGTATGAAAAATACAAGTCCAAATCGAACTAAAAGTTTCTATTTGGTCCTATTTTAAAAAAAAATAACATAAATTGAATAAGTCTAGCATTGAGGTTAATTAGAAAACATATATACAAAAGTAGAATAAGAAACGATGGAAATTAATATATATTTTTATTTATACATGTACTAATAATAATTGTTTTGTCTAATGACAAGTGAATAAAATGTAAAAGGCTTCTACTCAAAAGTCATGGGGTTCAAATTTGTATAATAATATTATTGAGAGAGTATATATACCACAAAAAATAAAAATCTTAACAATTTGAAATTGTTTTAATAGGTCGAATAAATTCAAACAGAAACTAAATTGAAATAATAAAAATTTCACCTAACGTGCAAATTAAAATTAAACTTATCGATTAAACCTTTTTTCAAATTTGGATGCTCAAGCATGTATATATCAACATGACTCGAAAAATGAGGTCATTAATTGGACTCCTTTTGGCGAAGAGCATGTATATTTCATGTGCACCAAATACGCATCTATGTGATGCCTACCACTCATGTATTTTATTCACGATTTAAAATTATTAGAATGTACGTATCACATGAGATATACGTGTATGTCTTCATAGTATTTTAGATGTTAAGCTTCTTCCAATAATATTATTCTATCTAACTTAATTACCTTGTTTACTCCTCTCGTCGTCGGTCACTCGTGATTAATTGATCGGACGTGACTAAAAAAGAGAAAGTCAGGGGCATTTTGTTCGTAGAGAATTTTTTATTTTTTATTTTTATTTTCTCTTTTTCCAAAAAATAGAAAATATTTTTTTTATTTTTTAATTCTCCAGAAAATACCCTTTTATTTTTTGGAAAACGAAAATAGAAACATAAAACGATTATTTCTTATTTTATAAATTTTTAGAAAATACTTTTTATTTTTTGAAAAATAGAAATGAAAAATACGAATCAAACACATTTTCTCATTTTCATAAAAAATAAAAATGAAAAACTAAAAAAAAAAACCCTACCAAATATCCTCTCAACCTCTCGACTTCTCTATTTCCACTCCTTTCTCTTCTCTTCTTGTGAATGTTCTCAGATCTAATTAAACATTAGTGTTCGGCAAATCACATAATTAATCAACTCAATTTTTCAAAGGATGACTTGTGCCTGAGTCAGTGACCACCAAGGCAAAAAATAAAATAAAAATAAAAATAATAATAATAATAATAATAATAATGCAAAAGAAAGAAACAGTGGAATTAAAGTGAGGTACAGGGACGTCCTGCCATGGACAGATGGACTTGGTGTGTGTGTGTGTCAGAGGGCAGAGGGTGTTGAACTCCAAGCAGAGCTATCATGGATATAGAGAGAGAGAGAGAGGAGAAGGAGCGAGGGAGATGGGATTTAGAGGCCCCCCCCTTAAGCACTCACGAGTCACGACACCGTCTGCTGCTGCCTGATTCCTCTGCACCAAATTCTGCTACTGCTGCATCTTCCTGTTTTTATCTATTCTCTACGGAAGAGGAAGAGGAAGAAGAAAGAGACCTGTTTATTTCCGCGGAAAGGATGGATCCATTTCGGTGGGAATTAAAGCGCGAGCGTCCTGTCAGTTCTCAGTTTTATGATCGAGTAGTTCTTTATTTTTATTTTTATTACTATTATTATTATTATTATTATTTGTTCTTTATATCTAAATTGATTTGATCTCGTTGTTATCCTATTAGCATTCACTTAGACCATGTTTAGTACGGGGTAATCAAATTTATAATATAATCAGGATTACATTACAAGATGATTTATTTTATTTGGTAACATTTCAAAGATGTAATGTAATATAATCGCATTACAAAATAAAAGTCAAGATCCGTAATCTCGATTACGAAGAAAAAACTATGTAATCCGATTACATTACGGACTCAATATTTATCATGACAAATATATCATTCTTTTTTTTTTCTCCTTGCTTCCTGATGCTCGTCGACGACGACCACCATCGGCATTCTTGGTCGGCGATGATCGACGATGTCGCCGACGGCAACGATCGGCGGCCAAACGATCGGCGATCGGATCGACGGCCGACGACGGCCGACGATCGACGACCGACGGCCGACGACCGGCCGATCGTGATCGACGATCGGCGATCATAAGAGTATTTTTGTCATTTTATAATAATATGAATTACATTCCTTATAACAAATATGGACACCAAACAAACGAATGTAATCACTTTTGTAATCAAAGATTACACATCAATCGCTAACTAAACACAGTAATGTAATATATATTACATTACATTACAAATTTAATTACATTATAAGATTGATTATATTATCTTGTACCAAACGTAGTCTTATCAGTGTTAGTGAAAATAGATTATTTTATTTAGAGAATATGTCTTGATCTTTCTTAAAGACAAAATTTTAAAATAAAAATAATTAAGGACGTAACATAATAAAATAATAATATATCATCAGCGCCAAAGGGTTGGGCGTGGGCTAGATTCGAATATTTCGCTGTTAATGGGCCGCTTGGATAAAGCAAATTGGCCTATCCTTCAATTTTTCCGGACCAAATCGGCCCACTGAGAAATCGCAACTATATTTGCATTTCAATAATTATTTCATTTAATTATATTGTGAAAAATAGTTATAGGATGTATTTAATCATATTTTTATTTTATTTAAGCATAAATTATTTATTTTATTTTATTGACATAAATTTGAAATTCCGTTTCATTTCTCTGGCTTAAATGACCATGGCTATCAGCGACTGTCGTCGATGGTTATCGTTGACGATTATCGAAAAACAATGAGAAAAATAAAAAAAAAATATTTATCATGATAAATATTGAATTCATAATATAATCAAATTACATAATATTAATTAAATTACATACTATTTTCTTTATAATCTAGATTATAAATTTTTTCTCCTCTTTTATAATCACATTACATTCATCAAGTCTTTAAAATATTATCAAATAAATTAATTCATCTTTAATATAATCTTGATTTAATTATCCCTCGTCAAACCAGCCTTAAATTGTTATCCATCAAATTTTCACATCATGCAAGTTCTGCTAGTTAACACGAGGATGATTCTTTTTCAAACCAAGATGCCCTTTTGATAATTTTTATACTCAAAATGAAAATTTAAATAGATATATGGAACTTGCCATTTATCATCCTAAATTTTTCTTCAAAAATACAGTTTTTAAACATATATTTTAAATGCAACGAAACAATACTTTTAATTAAAAATTACAAGTGTAAAATTCATAAATAATTGTCAGAAATTAGCAATTTAAATGAATTGTAAAAATATAAATATTTGCCGCTTCTTCGTGTCATGCGTTGCCATGGTTGTCCTCTCCCTGCTTGCCACGTCGCTCACGTTCCCTCATTCCCGTCCCTTCCTACCCCTGCAACGAGCACGCCGATGGCGCCGCTTTTCCCTCCCTCCTCCGCCCATTCTCGACGCTAAGCGCCTCCTCGCCATTCCTATTACACGCGCTTTCTCCTTTCCCCGGCCGTCTCCTCGCACTATCCACCCCGGCCGCGGTCTGAGGAAAAAGATCGAATTTTTGTCCCCTCGGCATGAAAAAGATCGGATCTTTTTGACCCGTGAGAGAATCCAATGAGATCGGAGCCACCGGGTCTCAGCCTCCTCCGTTGCGTGGGAGGCGGAAAGGAGTGGAGCCGCAACGCCCACCGCGGCCTCGTCCTGGCCCTAACCTTCGTCGCCTACGCCTGCTACCACGCTTCCCGCAAGCCGCCGAGCATCGTCAAGAGCGTGCTCGATCCCAAGGCCCACGCCTCATCCCAGCCTCCTCGCCCTTGGCCGCTCGGCCCACTCTTCGTCGAAGCCGATCGGTCTGCCCACGGACCGCACCGCGGCGGCAACGGGTGGCTGCCTTTCAACGGGACGGACGGCACGGCCAGGCTCGGCGAGATCGACGTCGCGTTCCTCGCTTGCTACTCCGTCGGCATGTACGCTGCCGGCCACCTCGGCGACCGCCTCGACCTCCGCCTCTTCCTCGCCTTCGGAATGATCGGGAGCGGCGCCTTCGTCGCGCTGTTCGGGATGGGGTACTTCTGGAACATCCACGCCTTCGGATTCTACCTTGCCATGCAGATGCTCGCTGGATTGCTCCAGTCGACCGGATGGCCGTCGGTGGTGGCGGCGGTGGTGAATTGGTTCGGGGAACGCAAGAGGGGTCTCATCATGGGCATATGGAACGCCCACACCTCCGTCGGCAACATCAGCGGGTCGCTGCTCGCAGCCAGCGTGCTGAAATACGGGTGGGGGTGGTCGTTCATTTTGCCGGGGGCTCTGATAGCGGCCGGCGGCGTTCTGGTCTTCTTCTTCTTGGCTGCCTACCCGGAAGATGTCGGCTTCAGAAATGGCCGGTGCCGCGAGAAGAACGCCGTCCGAGACGAGGAAGCGGCGCAACGGCAGGCGACAGAAACAGAGGACAGAGGAAGCGCAGTGGGAATTCTCAAGGCATGCCTGATACCTGGCGTCGTACCTTTCGCACTCTGCCTCTTCTTCTCCAAGCTCGTGGCTTACACATTCTTATACTGGTTGCCATTTTACCTCAGTCAGACAGGTAACTTTTTGATTCCGGTCCTTCCACTGTTCTTGCAATTGTAAATCTCCGTTGAATTGTTCTTAAAAAATGGTGTATTTCCATTGTCAAAGCTATTGGAGGAGAATACCTTTCTGTCAAATCCGCTGGAAACCTTTCGACTCTTTTCGATGTGGGAGGGATCATCGGCGGAATCCTTGCCGGTTGCATATCGGACCAACTGAAAGCGAGGGCCGCCACGGCGGCCACATTCATGTATTTGGCGATTCCGTCGCTCTACATCTACCACAAATACGGAGGCATATCGAAGACAGTCAACATCGCGTTGATGATGATCACTGGCTTGTTCGTGAACGGGCCTTACGCTCTCATAACCACTGCTGTTTCCGCTGACCTCGGCACCCACAAGTCGCTCAAAGGCGATTCGCGGGCACTGGCAACTGTGACTGCTATCATCGACGGCACAGGTTCCGTCGGCGCGGCGGTTGGACCTCTCGTCACCGGATTTCTATCGACAAAAGGGTGGAGCTCGGTGTTCCTGATGCTGATGTTTGGAGCGTTTGTCGCGGCCGCCCTCTTGTTGGATCTTGTTCGAGAAGAGATATCGCGAATAATTCATGGCTGCCAGCAGCAAGAAACAGAAGGTACGTTACGTATTCCAATTCATCCATGCTTTCTAATAACGACGATCGTTCGATTTCGTTTCCTTTCTCCCTGTAGGAGGAGGCTCTGCTTCGACACCGCTTCTGAGGGGGAGCATAGTCGAAGACGGCGGTGCCTGATTAGTATTAGATCATTGCGTTTACTCTACTACAATCCTCGCAAACGATTATGTTTGTTTTCAGTCTTTTTTTTTTTTAATCGTCGTGTAATTGTTGATCGTATCGGGTGCTGGTCAAGAGCCTGTTAGTTTTCAGTTTTTACTGAGAAAAATTTTGTTTTGTAAAACAGAAAACCGGAGCTACTTTGCTGGTCCGGTTGTTGAGACCTCTCGATCTATATATGTACGATAAACTCTTGGAACTTCTCCCAGAAAATTTTCTGATCATATTGAAGAATATGGCATTTCATGGATCATCATCTACCACGCTCACTGTCCTCCTCGCTTTCCTCGTGATCGCCCCCTGCACCTCCCAATTCATCGTCGCGCCTCCCACCGCTAGTGCCTCGCCGCCGACCACGTCGCCCCCCGTCATTGCAGCTCCTCCCTTCAGTTATGCCTCGTCGCCGAACGCTCCGCCCTCCATCGTTGCAACTCCTCCCACCACCTATGCCACGCCGCCGACCATCATTGCCGCCCCTCCCACCACCTTTGCCTCGTCGCCGACCGCCACGCCCTCCATCACCGCGGCCCCTCCCACCGTATCATCTGCATCACCTCCTTCCTCTCCTACGGCGGCCGCACCTCTTCCAGGGACCACTCTTCGGCCTGCCGCTCCGCCGGCCACACTTCTTCCAGTGACCGCTCCTCCGGCCACTGCTCCGTCCTCGACTCCGACTGTCACGCTTCCTCCTTCCACTTCGCCTGCCACTGCTCCGGTCTCGACTCCTGCGCTCACACGTCCTCCAGTGACCACTCCTACGCCTGCCACTCCGCCGGCCTCGACTCTGACGCCCACACTTCCTCCAGTGACCACTTCTCGTCCGCCTGTCACTCAGCCTGCCACTGCTCCGGCCTCGACTCAGACGCCCACACTTCCTCCAATGATCACTCAGCCTGCCACTGCTCCGGCCTCGACTCAGACGCCCACACTTCCTCCAATGACCACTCCGCTTGCCACTTCTCCGGCCTCGACTCAGACGCCCACACTTCCTCCAATGACCACTCCGCCTGCCACCTCCCCGGCGTCGACTTCGACGCCAGCATTTCCTCCAGTGACCAGTCCGCCCGCCACTGCTCCGGCCTCGACTCCGACGCCGACGTTTGCGCCACCTCCTATTCCTGTTACTCCTGCCCCGGCTCCTATTTATAATCCTCCTACACCAGCATCGGCACCGGCTCCTATTTATAATCCTCCTACGCCAGCATCGGCTCCGGCTCCTATTTATAATCCTCCTACACCAGCATCGTCTCCGGCTCCGGCTCCTACTCCGGAGACGGCCCCTGCGCCGTCTCCAGCTGCTCCATCACCGGCCCCCTCTGTTTCTCCGACGCCGTCTCCATCCCTGTCACCATCGAATTCGCACAGTGTGAATTCCCCGGCGTCCTCACCAGCGCGATCATCACCCGCAGACGACGGTTCGGGCTCCAATTACGTGCTCGGAGCGAGTAGGACGGCATTGGTCGGTGCAGTGATGCTGCTGATATAGAAATCTTAATAATCAGTCTGTTAATCGACGCAAAATTTCATTTTTTCCAATCATCGACTGTATCAGATTCCATAATATATATGGTTGATTGTGTGCCTTTCGATCGTTCATATGCAAGCGGATGTAACAGTACTGCTCGTTTAGATTTCTTGCTCTTGCTCGTTACTGGATCGAGACAAGATGTTTTCTGTCTGATCAACAATCACACCTAACATTCTAAACCAAATAAATTTATACAGGCCAGGATGATCGTTCAAATACAATTTAATAGACCCTCAACAAATAAATTCCAAGACAGCAAAGGAAGACAGGCCTCTTGATGACGGCTGTCTGATCACACCTAACATCCTAAACCAAAACGAGCTAAAACTTGCTCACCGAACGACATGCACCATATGGAGTCAAATGATTTTAATGAAACAGCCAATATTTGTCTATGAAAAGCATATGTGATCTGAGGCCTACACGTTTATGAGCTTGAGCTGTAACGCTGCCTACTTTTATGAGCTCTTAGGACATCAACTTGCGCCTATATTAATGACCTCATCTACTGAAATTAAGCCTTGGGGCCTTTGGTGCTCTGTCTAAATTCTTTGTTGCAGATAAATGAGTAACATTCATTGTCGGCCATTGCCACATTTCATTCAAAAGATAACAATAAAGATAGAAACTAACTATTGTTTACTGCTTATTTACATTCCTTTTATTTCTCTTTAAGTAAACGAGACATTAGAGTTTAGCTCTGGATGTCTTCTCACGATGTCTCTAGGAGGAAGTTGGAGTTCATTCCAGCCTTCATTCTTAGGTATTGATATTAAGTAGAACTGTCTGTCCATTATCTGTATGGTGATGACAGTTGGACAGCCAAGTTACTCCATCACAATATGGTACCCGATCAACTCGCCTACAGCGGGTATTAGGTCATCACGACACTCCCGTTGAGACGCTCTGCGTCTCGGCATTTCTATTAAGACGTTTTACGTCTCGGCACTTCTAGTATGACTCCTTGCATCTCGGCAATTCTGTTAAGAGGCCTTACGTCTCGATTATTCCTCGTATCAGTCGTATTATCTCCCATGACATGGTATCTCGGCTCCGTCTCGGGACCGTACCAGGTCCCATCGGCTGTATATTTCTCCCCAGAATATTTTATTCAAATCGGCTGAAAGATATGACAGATAATCATGTTCAGGTGCCCAACAAGACATCCCTCATCATGGGTGCCCTACAGTTAGAGGACAAACGCCGACATTGATCCTCAGAAGCCTGTCCCCTACATTAAAAGAGAGTTGTTTCCTATCAACCATGCGACAAACATTAATTGTAACCCACGCGTCTGCTGCATTTATGGAGGCAATGATCTCTATTACCTCTAAGAGCAGGTTAGTACTCTAGACAACTATGCCGCCTATGCATACCGTATTTTTCTACGGATGGTCTCTCTTATATATATGACCCTCCGTCAAGAAATGGGGGTAAGATCTTAGAAGCTCTTCTCTTCACTTTCGCTTACACCTTTCTTTTCCTACTAATCTGCCTTGAACGTCGGAGGGGTTCAGCCGAGATCCCTCTTGGCGCCTTTAACTCGATTTTCTAAGCAGGAGCAGCCATTCGGCTCATTCCCTACACGTGGGTCTTTCCTCTCGGATTCCTGCTGCATCAACTGTCTTTCCATCCGAGTCAGCGGGCCTTTGACGTTTTCGCCAATTGGACACCTCAGCATCCACGTCTCGACGGTAACATAATTGGCGCCGTCTGTGGGAATATCAGTAGCAAGCACATCTGAGACAAAGATGGGAAACTAAGGAGCGAACTTCGGCAACGCCAAGGCTGATGAAGGAAATTTGACCAGGGAAAATATCATCGCCCTTGTTAGGGTCACCATGCAAGATATCTTACGTGAACACTTCTCTTGAGGTCCTGAGCAGGCGTCCCCTAGCCCAGTTCAGGGCCCAGCGCCTCAATCCGCCCTCGACTCTAGTCACTCTGAAGGTGGTCCTAACAACATCGATATCAACCGAGTCATTCTCGATGACTTCCCTGCAAGAATCTTTGAAGGAGACACCCTCTCAGCCGACGTAGGAAAGGGACCCTAAGAAGGGCAAGGCCCCGCTAGTCGGCCTAGACTCTCCTCTCAGCCTTGACATCATAGCCGAGAAGATGCCTGTGTCTTTCGTGCTTATCCATCTGAGAAAAGGGCTCACCAATCTTAAGAGTATTTGGGAAGATTCAAGAAGGCCGCTATGATACATGGTTACTCTGATGAGGCCAAGTGCAAAGTTTTCTCCCTCAATCTGATCGGCTCCACACAAAGATGGTTTGACCGACTGCCAGGAGGATCTATTAGGTCCTTCCCAGAGTTGTCTGCCCTTTTCCTCAAGCATTTCGCCAGCAGCAAGAGATACTGCCGAATAACTCAGTACCTCATGACTGTGAAGCAGAAGGATCAGGAGTCCTTAAGTGACTACATACACCGGTTCAACCGGGTGGCGGTTGATGTCTTGGATGCCTCACCCGGGACGATAATAAGCGCTTTTTCTCAAGGGCTAATAAGGGGAGACTTTTCCAAATCCCTGATGAAAAGACCTCCATCCCGAGTCTTTACTAGCCAGAGCTAAAGCCTATATCAATCTGGAAGAAGCAGAGAAAACTGCCGATGAACAGTAAGGGGGGAGGAAAGCCGAGCGACCGCCGCTCCAAAAATCAAGTAAGAAGGTCCCCCTCTCGGCGCCGAATCGCCCACTTAAGATTCCCCCTACCTATCCACCACCGCTGGTTGGGGAAAGGGCGATTCATGTTGTACAAGAAGTCTCTCAGCCACCGGTACTGCCGAACCAGCATCCCCCTTTCTGTGCATATCATCAAGTGCATGAACATTCAACTTGGGAGTGTTGTACCTTTGCTGAAGACAACAGGCAAGTAATGCAGGAACAACAGCAAAGAGTCAATACACCGCCTCCATTTCCTCAAATGGAAGTCAGACCCGAGCCGAGAGGTCAAGGCTTGCGCAACTAAGCTAGGCGAGCTCGCCGCCCGTCACCTGAGCACCAACGGCAAGCTCAAGCTCC
Organism: Wurfbainia villosa; assembly: GCA_025175895.1. Classification (NCBI taxonomy): domain Eukaryota; kingdom Viridiplantae; phylum Streptophyta; class Magnoliopsida; order Zingiberales; family Zingiberaceae; genus Wurfbainia; species Wurfbainia villosa. The sequence continues at coordinate 6,977,821 of CM045991.1, forward strand.
TCGAAGAACTAGAGAGGCCTTTCCGGGCGAATCAACTCCCAGGCCGAATCGCCGCAAGAATTCACCAATACTCCACATCGCGACACCATCAATATGATTACAGACGGAGCCATGGATGGAGATTCAAACTGGGCTAGAAAGACTCACGGGAGGTGGCTGGAAAACATGGAAGTAAGTGTTAATCGAAAAGGCGCTGAAGGACCCTCACTAACTTTTGACCCTGAGGATCTGCGAGGAGTTGTTGTTCCGCATGGTGATGCCTTGGTGATCAGAGCCACCATCGCCAATTATGATGTAGCACGAGTCTTCATTGACACAGGTAGCTCAGCCAATATTTTATTCAAAGATACCTTTGACCGCATGCAGATTGACCCGACTCAACTACATCCGATGAACATTGCCCTGTTCGACTTCTCGGGTCACGAGGTGGCCCCCCTTGGCCGAATCGACCTGCCTTTGTCTCTGGGGGAAGAACCTCTTCGTCGCACAAGGATCGCTACCTTTACCGTGGTGGACGCCGCTTCGGCCTACAACGTCATCCTGGGAAGGCTGGCTTTGCATTCCTTCGAAGCAGTAGTATCAACTTATCACCAGAAGGTAAAGTTCCCGATGAATGGTCAGATTGGGGAAGCCGCTGGAGATCAAAAAGCAGCTCGAAAATGCTATGTGGAGGAAGTTCGGATGGGCCCCCGAAAGAATCGAAGGGTTGAGAGAGCCGAAGTGTATACCCTTCAGGAGGAGCCACTAGAAGAGGAAGTCGTGCTGGTGTGGCCAGATCAACCCAATAGAATAGTCCGAATCCCGCCGAGCTGAAGGAGAAAGTGACCAGTAGCTTAATTGTCAACCGAGATATCTTTGTGTAGTCGGAAGAACAAAGCAGGAGCATCTCTCAGACCGTGATGGAACATAAGATGAATGTGCTGCCAGGGTCTCAGCCGATAAAGTAGAAGAGAAGACATTTCGGCCCAGAAAAGGACAACATTATCCAAGCCGAGATACAGAAGTTGCTGCAAGCCGACTACATTAGAGAGGTGCAATTCCCCGAATGGTGGTCAAATATAGTGTTAGTTCCAAAACCAAGAGGGAAATGGAGGGTATGTGTAGATTTTAGAGATCTTAATAAAACATGCTCTAAAGATTGTTACCCGCTGCCTCGAATAGATCAGTTAGTTGATTCTAGGGCTGGGTGCGAGCTGATTTGCATGTTAGACGCTTATCAAGGATATCACCAGATCCCACTGGCAGAAGAAGATCAGGAAAAAGTTAGTTTCATTACGGCGGATGACATTTTTTGCTATACATTCATGCCATTTAGACTAAAGAATGTCGGCGCCACTTATCAAAGGCTGATGGATAAAGTGTTTCAGTCGCAAATAGGCCGAAACATGGAAGTATACGTAGATGATATGTTGGTGCAATCGGCCCAGGTCACGATTGACCAGGACTCGAGTTTGACTCGAGTGATGTTTTGATGTTCGACAAAAACATATGACAATGTATTTGTCATGGGAAAGTCCAAGTCTTGGGTACTTGACATGGAAAGTCCAAGTGGGACACTTGACATTTGGGAAAGTCCAAGCATGGGTCTTGGCAATGGAAAGTCCAACATGGGTTGGCAAGAAAAGTCCAAGCATGGGTCTTGGCATGGAAAAGTCCAACATGGGTTGGCAATGAAAAGTCCAAGCTTGAGTCTTGGCATTTGAGAAGTCCAAGGGGTTAATATTGGCGGCGTAAAGTCCAAGCGGAGTCTTGGCAGCATAAGTCCAATGATTGGCGGCGTAAAATCCAAGCGGAGTCTTGGCGGCGTAAGTCCAATGTGCCTTGGCGGTGTAGACACCGTTAGCATAACATAGCCGATGGAAGCACCTGAAGGCTAGCGCGATGGATGAACAAGTCATGGATGACTTGGAGGGATCCGAGAGGCGTGAGGCTGATGGAGGTGGCTAGAAGGCTTAGGTCTAGGCTAAGGGTGATCTAGCAAGTATGGGGGAACCATACTTGGGCTAAAACCTCATGTGGTGCCATGTGGCCGACCGCCCGAGTCAACTAGGGTTTGATCGGAAAGTGACCTAGCAATGATCGCCATAGGTGGGGCGATCGGTGATGGCTTTATCACGATCGATCGTCGTCGATCACGATCGGTGCTCGTGAATCGCACGTATCGGAGTCGAGACTCGACTGGTCGAGTGAGGACTCCATCAGTCGACTGATGGGTATGATCAGTCGACTGATGGTAGATCCGTTGGACTTATCCAGCCTGGATCTAGCTGTTGTCTCACGACAACAGTGGCATCAGTCGACTGATGTCCCGATCAGTCGACTGATCGACTTTTTCCAGCACAGGTTGAAGCTATATAAGGAGCTCGTGATGGAGGAAAAAACATTTGGTTTTTGAGAGCTTTAGGGGCGATTTGTTGCTGCAAATCAGGTCTCCAAGTGCTAATCAAATAACCAAGCATCGAAGCAATCAAGAGCAAGAGTTGTAAAGTTTTTCTTTACTTGTCTTTCATATAAATTGTTGTAATTGCTTGTTTTAGTTTCTTACTGTTGTAAGATCATCTTGTACGAGGTTTCTCCGCCTCCGGATTGTTCCGAGAAGGAGTGCTTTATAGTGGTGTGTGATTGGCATCGCTAGGGTTCGTACGAACCCGATCCGTGGAGTAGAAATCGTGCGGTTTCGAACCACGTTAAATAATTGTGTTCGTGTGTGATTGCTTCTTTCGTTATTGCTTTCATTTCTATTTCCGCTGCGCTAACGAATTTGTAGAGACGACACGCGAACGAATTCCATCGACGAACGGACACGACGCTATTCACCCCCCCTCTAGCGGCCTCAATTCTTCTACAATTGGTATCAGAGCACGGAGCTCTTCTACGAATTAACAACCGGGAGCTAAAGAAGCTAGAGGGAAGATGGAAGTTCAAGGACAATTGGGATGGGATATCAACACCCCAATTCCGTATGTCTTCTATGGACGAGAGAGTTTCAATTCTTGGAAGGCGAGAATTGAAAATTTTTTGATGATGAGAGATCTTGAGGAATTGTCCTTGCTAATGGAAGGATTTGAGTATCCAAGAAGACCAAAAGGTGGTTTCCTCAAAAAGAAGAGATGGAGTGAGGAGCAACTCCGACAATTCGACAAAAACAAAAAGGTAATCAAATTTATTTTTGATTTAATTCCTAATGACTTCTTGTGTAGCCTAGGTGACTACATGGATGCCAAGGAGCTATGGAGAGATTTAGCCAAGCTCCATGATAGCCCATCAACGGTCCAAGAGGAAGAGACCGAAGAGGCTAATGCATCATCTTCACAAGGAAGTGAGGATTTGGAGGTTGATAGGGAATCAACATCCAGGTCAGAAGAGGTGGAGGAAGTGGAAGAAGCATCTACTTCTAGGATTGAGGAGGAGAGACCATCCTCAATACCGGAGCAACAAGAAGAAGTTTCGACATCCGGTCAAGATGAAGAAGCTCAAAATATAACTCCGACACCTACCACCAAACTAGGTAACTCAAACACTCTAATTTCAAATAAAATCCATATAATGTGTTTTGAGTGTAGGGAGTATGGGCACTACAAGAGCAAGTGCCCAAGAAAGGTTAAGAAGACTCCTCCGGTACCAAAAGTCAACACAAATTCAATGGATATCGGTGCCTCAATTAGGAAGGGCAAGGAGCTTGTAGTATGTTTCAAGTGTCATCAAAAGGGGCACTATAGAAGTCAATGCCCAAAGGGGGAGAAGAAGGGGCAAAGGGGAGCATCACAAGTAGGGGGAGCTACTAAGGCTAACCCTAAGGTATATTTTAGTAATGCTCTTTCTAATTCTTATAGTCAAAAGCATGCTAGAAATAATTTTAATAGTCTTGCTATTTATCATAAAGAGCATGCTAGAAGTAAGGAATTGTGTTTAGGAGCCAAGAGGGTAAATTTTTCGAGAAAGGAGAAATTTAATACTAATGTCCCTAAAAATATTTTACCTAAGACATCAATTCGGAAAATAGGAGAACATTTAGGTCTTAATCCCAAATAGACTAGGCATATGCCTAGGAAGACTCATGCCCAAGGATTAACTAAAAATTCAAAAATTGGGCAATTAGAAAAAGAAAATCAAGTCTTGAGGTCAAGGCTTGAAAAGATGGAAAAGACCATTGCAAAAATACAAAATCAATTTCAAGGGTCAAGAGGTCAACATTTAGGGTCTAAAAGTCAAAGTCAAAGGTCTAAATCTCAAAGTCAACACTTAGGACCTAAAAGTCAAAAGTCATCCAAGGGCAAACCTAAGCCCAAGGAAACCTATCACAATGTTCCATTTGATTATGGAACTAAACCTAGGAAGACCAAGGTTACTAGGGAAGTTATCCCTAAGAGTAACCATGGTAAGTGTCTAGTGGCCAAGGTTTCTAGGAAACCTAGGGTGACCACTAAGAAGGTTGCAGGGGGAGTTACCCCTAGAGTCAACCTAGGTAAAACCCAAATGACCAAGGCTAATAAGCCTAGGAGGGTCATTAGGAAGGTATCTAGGGAAGTTATCCCTAAGAAATACCTAATTAACCCTAAGAGCTCAAATCGGTTTTGGGTTCTTAAGAGCGTGATTGATTCACGCTAGATGGGGTTAGAGTGTGTCAACCTTGATTGGATGGGTAGTTAACTCAATCATGGCAAAGGTGGCACTTTAGGATATTTTCAAGGTTATGGTTACCTTGGAAATACATTTGAGTCTTAATCCTAAAAGTTTTTAGGATGTGCCAATATTACTTGAGAAGTTTGATAAAGTGATCAAAATTGGCACAATTTAGGTTTAGAGGTTAGTGTGCCATTTTGGGTTTTTGGCACACTTGGGAGAAAAATAGAAATATGGCAAAATATAGTTAATTATATGAAATGACAATTAATATTAAAATTTAGGTATTACTATACCTATATATTTTATATGTCATGCTTTGTTTGCCATATAACATGCCATGACATCATGCTTATTTTTAATCATTCTATATGTCATGTTCATGTTTAGGATTAAGGATTAATGTCATGTGTTTTTAGATTTCATATTATGCCATGACATCATGATTATGAGCATATACTTATTTATATCATCGTTAATGCCATAATCACTCATGCATTTAAGATAATTTGATTAAATTGAGTTAAGGACTTTGGCATGACTTGAAGTTCCATTTATAAGGGAACCAAGTAGAGTTGCCTTAGGAAAATGCATGAAACCCTAGATTAGGGAGAACAAAACTCACATCTCACATTCAATTGACATGTATGTGTATTTATACACTCTAGATACATGTGAGATGCTAGGATATGAGTTAAGTTCAAGGTGCATTGTTTTTGCATCTAGATGAACTAAAACTCATCTTTAATCAACATGTGGATCATTGGGAAAGCTTGTGTACAAGTCATGTGCATAGAGCCCAAGGAATATGATCCAAAATAAGGTTTTGAAAACATTTTGAAATCATTTGGTGAAGTCTATCTTTTGATAATAATCACCATTGATGAGATTGATACAAAGTGAGCCAAAAACTTAGAAGTTTTCTTCACTTTTGAATTTTGTATCAATTTCGGTATTTTATGGGTAAAATATTTTTAAAACATTTTTCACCCATTGTATGTGTTATAAGTAATATACGTATCAAATTTCGTGATTTTTTGATATACGTATAATTACTTATGAATTACTGAATTTCGATTCTGATAGTTGAAAATCGATATTTTCATTATCGATCGGCTTACCAGGTGGCGATCGGTGATGAATGTGTCGATCATTGATTTTGAACCACTCATTGATTATGATTTCGAGAAAACTAGGTTTGGTTAACCCGATTTCAGCTGCGATTAAGGTTCCTAATCACTCGTAACCCTAGGATATGCTTTGGGAAGCATTAGAAATGGTGAAAATCCATTGGACATGGATTAAGAGAGTGGTTTAGGGTTTATATCAAATCTAAGGTGTGGAAAGTTCATGTTTGAACTTTTAACCTTATTCTTGATGGTTTAGAGTTCCTATTGGCTCAGAGACTTCCCAAAGACATTGTTGGTGCAATGGTCAAGGGGGAGCAAGCCTTTAGGGGGAGGAATTCATCATGGGATGATGAATGATATTTTTCTTCATGGGAAGGAAAAATGAGTTTTTGAGTTATCCAATTTGGAAATTGGGAGAGAGATAGGATTGCCTCTCTTGAGTGATATGGAACTTATCACTAGGAAGATGGTAGACATCCTAGGTATTTTTGGACTAAGGGGGAGATTGTAAGATCTCATTGGGACATGAGACATTGACCTCCTTGGAGAGATAACCTTTTTGATGTTAGTCAAAAAGGGGGAGAATATTTTGGGAAGATTATTTGGAGAATATTTGGGATTACCAATTTGGGATAATTGATAAGAGATTTGAGTTAGTGTTCTAACTCAATAGTTTATTTGGTTTTTGTCAAACATCAAAAAGGGGGAGATTGTTGGTGCAATCGGCCCAGGTCACGATTGACCAGGACTCGAGTGATGTTTTGATGTTCGACAAAAACATATGACAATGTATTTGTCATGGGAAAGTCCAAGTCTTGGGTACTTGGCATGGAAAGTCCAAGTGAGACACTTGGCATTTGGGAAAGTCCAAGCATGAGTCTTGGCAATGGAAAGTCCAACATGGGTTGACAAGAAAAGTCCAAGCATGGGTCTTGGCATGGAAAAGTCCAACATGGGTTGGCAATGAAAAGTCCAAGCTTGAGTCTTGGCATTTGAGAAGTCCAAGGGGTTAATATTGGCGGCGTAAAGTCCAAGCGGAGTCTTGGCAGCATAAGTCCAATGATTGGCGGCGTAAAGTCCAAGCGGAGTCTTGGCGGCGTAAGTCCAATGTGCCTTGGCGGTGTAGACACCGTTAGCATGACATAGCCGATGGAAGCACCTGAAGGCTAGCGCAATGGATGAACAAGTCATGGATGACTTGGAGGGATCCGAGAGGCGTGAGGCTGATGGAGGTGGCTAGAAGGCTTAGGTTTAGACTAAGGGTGGTCTAGCAAGTATGGGGGAACCATACTTGGGCTAAAACCTCATGTTTGAGGTGTGTCAGTCGACTGATGCCATGTGACAGTCGACTGGCCCGAGTCAACTAGGATTTGACTGCGGAAAGTGACCTAGCAGTCGACTGCCAGAGGTGGGCAGTCGACTGATGGCTTTATCAGTCGACTGATCAGTCGACTGGTGCTCGTGAATTCGGGCACAAAATGGAGTCGAGACTCGACTGATCGAGTGAGGACTCCATCAGTCGACTGATAGGTATGATCAGTCGACTGATGGTAGATCCGTTGGACTTATCCAGCCTGGATCTAGCCGTTGTCTCATGACAACAGCGATGATCATCGATCGATGGTCCCTAAGGAGCTCGTGATGGATGAAAAAGCATCCGGTTTTTGAGAGCTTTAGGGGCGATTTGTTGCTGCAAATCAGGTCTCCAAGTGCTAATCAAATAACCAAGCATCCAAGCAATCAAGAGCAAGAGTTGTAAAGTTTTTCTTTACTTGTCTTTCATATAAATTGTTGTAATTGCTTGTTTTAGTTTCTTACTGTTGTAAGATCATCTTGTACGAGGTTTCTCCGCCTCCGGATTGTTCCGAGAAGGAGTGTTTTATAGTGGTGTGTGATTGACATCGCTAGGGTTCGTACGAACCCGATCCGTGGAGTAGGAACCGTGCGGTTCCGAACCACGTTAAACAATTGTGTTCATGTGTGATTGCTTCTTTCATTATTGCTTTCATTTCTATTTCCGCTGCGCTAACGAATTTGTAGAGATGACACGCGAACGAATTCCATCGACGAACGGGCACGACGCTATTCACCCCCCTCTAGCGGCCTCAATTCTTCTACATGATATCCTTATCAAAAGTGTGAAAGCCGGAGATGTCATTGGTGACATGACAGTGACATTCAACACACCCCGCCAGTACGGAATCCGACTAAATCCCCACAAATGTATATTCGGGGTTCGAGGAGGTAAATTCCTCGGCTACATTGTGACTAAGCGAGGCATTGAGGTTAACCCCGAGAAGGCTCATGCCTTGCAGAACATGCTCTCACCCAGGAATGTCAAAGAGGTACAACGGTTGCTAGGCCGAATAACGACTCTCTCCCACTTCATCCCTAAGTTGGCTGAGCGGAGCCTTCCATTCTTCAAGGTGCTCCGCAAGTCGACTCGATTTTCATGGGACGAGAAGTGCGAGTTAGCTTTCTCCGAGCTAAAGAAGTACATATCTGAGCTACCCATGTTGGCCAAACCGGTGCCAGAAGAAAGTTTACAACTATATTTGGCCGCCTCAGAAGAGGAAGTGGCATCCGTCCTGCTCCGGCAGGAGTATGATATGCAATCACCTATCTATTTTGTTAGTTATTTGCTAAAAGCTGCCGAAAGCAGGTACACCACCCTAGAGAAGCTGGCGCTGGCGCTACTTATCACGACTCGGAAGCTTCGCCCTTACTTCCTGTCTCACCCCATCACTATGCTGACCAATAGCAGTCTTGGAAGGATACTAACTAATCCTGAGGCGTCCGACCACTTGATCAAATGGACCACGAAGATGGCTGAATACGACATCCAGTATCATCCCATGACAACTCTCAAAGCGCATGTATTGACAGATTTCCTTGTCGAGACATCAGGAATCGAGAGAAATGAAGAGTGGAGGATATATGTTGACGGTTCAGCCACTAAATAAGGAAGCGGAGTGGGGGTGCTGCTGATATCACCACAAGAGGAGATGATCCGAATCGCAGTGCAACTTAATTTCCGGGCCTCCAATAATGAAGCTGAATACGACTCCTTACTGGCGGGACTTTGGGCTGCTCGGCACGTGGGGGCGTCACGAGTTTCTTTGTACTCTGACTCCCAACTAGCCATGGAACAAGTCAAAGGCTCCTACGACATCAACAATCAGCGGCTGTAGTTATACAAGGAGGCTCATCAAAAATTGGTTGTCGAGTTCCAGGAAGTCACTCTCAATAAAATCCCTCGAGCCGACAATCAAAAAGCAGACGAACTAGCTCGTATGGCTAGTGCAATCACCACCTGGAGCATAGAAGACTCGCTAGCCGAGACACAACTCATTGCTCACATAGATCAAGAACCGACGATGCTTCGAAGCTCGCCGGATTGGAGGACTCCTATGATTGGCTATTTGAAAGAAGGAATACTGCCGGAAGATCAGGCTGAGGCTTGAATCATTAAGAAGAGAGGGACTCGATTCGTGCTGGTTGGGGATATCTTATACAAAAGGGCTTTTGCTAGGCCGCTTTTTAAGTGCTTTGGTCCGGAAGAAGCTGAGTATGTCATGAGGGAGTTGCATGAAGGTTGCTGCGGAAATCATTCCAAAGGTGCATCCCTAGCCCGCAAGGTTCTCCTCGCTGGATATTTTTGGCCGACCCTTCAGAAGGATGCTGCCCACTGTGTCTGCACATGCCTTAGTTGCCAAAAGCATCAGAACTTCTCTCAGCGGCCCGTCGAATGGCTAAAGGCCTCAGTAATATCTTGCCCTTTCGACCAATGAGGAATGAATATCGTTGGACCACTACCACTCGGGCCGAATCAGAAGAAATTTCTACTTGTAGCAGTGGATCACTTCTCAAAATGGGTGGAAGTGGAGCCCCTGACCAAGATAACGGAGGAAGCCGTACTGAAATTCCTCTGGAAAAGCATAGTCTGCCGATTTGGCATTCCCAGGAAGCTGATCTCAGACAATGGAAGGCAGTTTCAAGGACGGAAACTAAAGGAATGGTGCCAGCAACTAAAAATTGAGCAGATTTTTACTTCCGTGGCATACCCTCAAAGTAATGGGCAAGCTGAAGTAACCAACCGAGAGTTGATTCGGGGACTCAAAATTAAATTGTATCATACCGGAGGAAGCTGGGTGGAGGAGCTGCAAGCATTCTGTGGGCCTACCGAACAACACCAAAGGATAGCACTGGCCTCACCCCTTTCCAACTCGTATACGGGTCAGAAGCCTTGATCCCGGTGGAAATCGGAATGGGATCACCCAAAGTCTCAGCCTACGCCATGGATGACAATAACAGGGAGACAAGACTAGCTGAATTAGACCTAGTGATCGAGACGAGAGACAACGCGACTAACCGAATGAGTACCTTCCGGAGGAAGATAGCACATGTCTATAATAAGAGAGTAGTACCTCGCTCTTTTCACCCCGGCGACTTTGTGTGGAAGAAAATACAACCTACCGGAGAAGTCCGCAAATTGACACCTCGATGGGAGGGGCCATATAAGATTATCAAGAAGCTTAGCTTTGGAGCTTATTATCTACAGGACCAAGAGGAAAAAATCTCGCTCGACTGTGGAATGCTCTCCATTTACGATTGTATCATGTATAAGGGTTGTACGATATGTAATGGGGATACTTCTTTGAATAATATAAGTTACCCCTTGTGATTATTGACAAGCATTTATTTTCTAGTCAGCCACCTATCACGGTGCATCTCGGAATAAGCTGCCTCTTACGACGTATTCTAGTCAGTCACCTATCACGGTGCATATCGGAATAAGCCGCCTCTTACGGTGCATTTTAGTCAGCCACCTATCACGGTGTATATCGGAATAAGTCGCCTCTTACGACACATTCTAGTCAGCCACCTATCACGGTGCATCTCGGAATAAACCGCCTCTTACGGTGCATTCTAGTCAGCCACCTATCACGGTGCATCTCGGAATAAGCCGCCTCTTACGGCGCATTCTAGTCAGCCACCTATCACGGTGCATCTCAGAATAAGTCGCTTTTTATGGCGCATTCTAGTCAGCCACCTATCACGGTGCATCTCAGAATAAGCCACCTCTTACGGTGCATTCTAATCAGCCACCTATCACGGTGCATCTCGGAATAAGCTGCCTCTTACGATGCATTCTAGTCAGTCACCTATCATGGTGCATCTCGGAATAAGATGCCTCTTACGACGCATTCTAGTCAGCCACCTATCACGGTGCATCTCGGAATAAGTCGTCTCTTACGGTGCATTCTAGTTAGTCTCCTCTCGCGGGGCATCTCGGGATAAGTCGTCCCCTAAGGCGCAATCTTATGGAGGTTGTGCTTGCCACTCGGCTCTCTCTCGGACATCTATTTTCTACAAGGATTGGCTCCAAGTACCCATCATTCGGGTTTTTCTATGAACGAGTTCTATCGAGGCTAAAGTCATACTGTGGCTCCAGTCAATTAAGAATAACTCGGTTCCTCCTCGAGTCCCTTCTCGTGATCGTATAAAGGTGTCTTATCGTTTATTTATTAGTATCTTTCTATCACCTTGGTCGTGTTGGTGTAATAATATTTTTTTTTATAAACTGAAAAGTACAGTTACAAGAAAACTACTAGAAAATGCCACGTACGGCTACAAAATTTTTATAGTAGAAACCTAAACTACTAGGGGAGCCCGTCGAGTTCCGATTCCGAGGTCTCATCTACCAAGCGTTGAAGGTCTAAGAACTCGGTTGAGGCCCCCTCTGGCGGGTAGCCGACTTCCTTGAAGTGTCGGATGACCCCGTTGTAGCCTATCTTCAGAAGGTCGGCGATACGACCTCCTAGGAGGTCGGAAAACTCCTCCGAGGCCAGGAAAGCCTGCTTGCGCTCCTTCCACCGACCCTCTTCGCCGCCTTGGTAGGAAGCCAGCTCAGCTTTGGCCGTCTCCGCTTGGGCTTTGGTTGCCTCCGTTTTGGCTTTGGCTGTCTCCGCTTGGGCGACCAGTTCACCTCATCGCCTGGCCTCGGACTTTGCTTGAGCAATCCTATTTTGCTCCGTCTGCAGTAGTCGGGCCTCAGCCTCGTCCACACGAGCCCTAAGTGTCTCCACTTCGGCTGCTTGGAGCCGTAGGAGATCGATCTCTCGGTCCCGAGCTCGGAGATCATCCTCATAGCGTAGGGCCTTTGACCGAGACATCACGCCTCAGATTGTGCCAACCCGAGCTCCGTCTCCTTGTCTCGAAGCTGGGTAGTAAGGGCTGCCACCTGGGCCTGCATCGTTGGGTAGGTGGTGGCCAAGCGGGTCAATTAGAATATCAACTCCAGATGGTACCCCCAAAACTGCAAAAGATGAAGGGAGTTAAGAAAAAAAAAGATCCTAAGGCCGATTACCTTGGTTAGATGCAAATTCATCTCGTCGCTTAAAGCGGGGATGGATTTCTCCCTAGCCGAAGCCCCGATTGACTCTCGCACCCCCTGGAGGTAACTCTGAGCCGGTCACTCTTGTTGGGTTGATCCGTGAGGGGAAACTTTGCTTCCCACTTCACCTCGGTCGCTTGTTCATGGCGATCCCATCGATGTCTCCGAATAAAAAAAATTTAATCCTAGACAAAAGGGATTGCCCAAACAACCAAGTCATCGTCGTGCTATTCGTTTAGAGAGGTCACTTGAACAAACTTGTTGTTCAAACGACCAACCTCTATTCTACGAGTAGCCGCGGAATAGACGATGTCCGGATCGCCGACTTTCGTATTTATGTTCGGGATCAAAGTATTATTTAGCTACAAATAGAATATATCATGCTCATAATTGAAAAACAAAAACAAACATGTTACAAAAGAGAATAGAGAATCGATATACCTCTCGATCTTCTAATGTATGACCTTCCTCTTTTCGGACGTCGTGTGGGCGATGATCTACCAAAAGTTGAAGCTCCTAGATCACCAATCTTCCTTCCTTGCTCGTTCCGAGCAAGAGGAAGAATAGAAACAAAGCTCCTTTTCTTCTTTCAACCAACCACCAACATCCAATGTTAGAGCTTGCCGCCGGCCAAGAAGGAAGAGGAGATTAGGGTGGAAACCGGCCAAGACACCAAGGGAAAGCCCTAAATCTTGTTTCCACAAGCCAAGGAGAAGGAGAAGAGGGAGTTTGGACGCCAGCCAAGGGCTGGAAGGGCTTCAATGGGCGCCGGCAAGCTTGAGGAAGAAGAAAAATAAGGAAGTTGTTTCCTTATTTGGTGTCGCCAATGCTCCAAACCCTAGCCCTTGCTTCTTGCCGCCAACCTCCAAAAACCCTAGCTTCTCCAATTAATTCTCCACGCCAACCCTAAGACTCCTTTTATAGAGTTTAGGGATAAGCCTTGTTTTAATCTCCACCATTGGTTCTAGGGATTTAATCTCAATCGTCGGATCTAGAGATTTAATCTCAATCGTCGGATCTTAGAGATTTAATCTCTACCTTTGGATCTAGAGTTTTATTTCTATCCATTGGATCTAAGCTTCATGAGGTTTTAATAGGCTACAATAGGGACCATGAGGAGGAGTTGGATCTTGGCCACCCATGGATCAAGCCCACATAAAGTCCGATCCATTAATGATAATCCAATCCACTAAAGGATTATCATTGATCTACCTCACCAACCCCCATAAGATAATATGGGCTTCATATATTATTTGTATATTTTCTCCCCGTGTTTAAGATCTCGAATGTCCGTCGATTAATTAATTTACTGACCATTAATTAATCAACATCTAACTCCATGAGTAGTACCACTCAACCTTTTCATCATGCCGGATCAAGTCCACCTGCAGGGTTTACATGATGAACCTTATGAGCTCCTCAAGGGGACATCATCATCCTAATATATAGGACACGGTTTCCTCCTATAATCAACGATACACCATATAAATAATATCATTTCCCAACTTACCGAGCCTATCGATTTAATCTATAAATCTCGCCCATTGGTAAATCAAATAAATGAATACTAAGTATATGTGTCCGTTATTATATCGGGATTAAGAGTATGTACAATATAATATCTGAGGTCCGATTCGATTATGTAGTCAGCAATAAATCGAATCACCTCTAAATCGGTCCTGCTCAATACACACAAAGTGCACTAGTGTGATTCTATGGTCAAGACAAATCAATACCAAATCACACTACAACCATTTCAATGGTTTGTCCAAAGCCATCTCGGTTGTGAGCCTTTACTTATACTTTACAAGGAGCCAATAATATGATCTCCCGTGTGACACCACACACCATGTTATCTACAATGTAATGTATTAGACAATATGTATAGCCATAAAAATATGCAAACAATGATCATGTGATTCTTATTTCAAAATAAAGATGTTCATACAAAAGATAGACTTTTCAGTATACATCCCAACAGCTCTGACCTCGGCGCAGGCCCTCTGGAAGACGTCTCAGGAAGAGGACTTGATCGGGGCGGAATCGACTCGGGCGAAGGCGCGGAGAACTCGGGGTGCTCCTCGGCCGGGGGATCCAAGGCCTGAGAGTTTTCAGCCACTGTGCCACTCGGCCTCGCCGGATCGCAATGACTTGGGTTGGGCGAGGCATGGGAAGGGCTGTCTTCGGAAGAAGGGGACCCCATCCGACTCTTCTTCCGGCGTTCCTGTTGTTTCTCGGATTCCCCTGAGCTGATGGTCTCGGCTATCATAGATGGTCGAGATGGAGGAAGTTCTTCTGAGCCGATCTCCTCCGAGGTCTCGGCCGGAGCAACTGCAGGGGCGATTATTTGCGCCCTCTTCTACTTCATCCTTTTGTTGATTGAGGCCTTAAGCATGACTTCAGCTGCAAAAAATATAAAACAAGTCAAGGGTTAGAAACACAAAAGGAGAATGAAGAATTTTTTTTACCTAAGGTGTCTTTCAGCTCGGCTTCTATGGGACTTAAGTCGAAATGGTGGAGGAGCCCCTCTTCCTGCAGTGCGTTGATGTTAAAGCTCAAGCCCGAGAGAACCTTCACTATCTCTCGGTAATCCTGAGTCTTCTTGAAACTTCTAAGAGAAGGGGGTGGTGGAAGCTCGAGCTGCCACTCACTCGGCCAAGAGAAAGGAGATTCGGATCTTAGGAACAAGTATCGGGTTTTCCAAAACTTGTGGGAGGTGATGAGTTTCGCCAAGAACTTGGTCTCTTGGCGAGCCGTAAAGAAGAAAACACCTACTTCTTTCCTTTTCGGAACGAAGCAAGCGTGGAAAGAAGCAGCCGAGAGGGGAAGATGGTAAAAGAGGAACACAATGATAAAGTCATTGATAAAGTTGAAGGAATTAGGCGCTAATTGCTGAATAGGGATACGGAAGTATTGATACAACTCGGAATAGAATGGGTGGAGTGGAAAACGGAGACCAGCCGCAAGTTGGTCTTGGAAGAAGGTTGTGAACTCAAGTGGTGGCTCGTGGGGAAGCTGGTCTAGCTGGGGAACCCTAAGTCGGTATGAGCGGGGAATTTGGTAGAGGGACCTAATCTCGTTACGCACATCAGATGTGATGGCGCTACGAGTTCTAAGGAACCACAGGTCGGAGGGACCGACCATCGGAAAGGGACGAAGTGAGAGGTGAGGGAACTTATGAAAACAGGAGCGCCGGAGGAGAAAGGAAAGGGAGAAGGTCGTCGGAGAGGAAGAGGAGGCAGAAGCTTCGAGCGAAAGATTGAGAACCCTAGGCTAGGGAGGGGGTATATTTATAAAGGGGCCACGACGCCTCGTTTCTCGAGAGTATCTTCGCGGGTCAGGCTGACGCGTGGAGCAATGGGGCATAATCTCGGGAAATAAAACCATCATGCCGTATCCCCGCATTTAATGATCTACAGTAAATGAGATTTCTTCGTTCCCAATGGGCACGTCCTCGGCGTTGCTCCCCATCCCTCATTAAGTCATGAAAGGAAGGTCAGATGTGACTATGGCTCGGTCTAGTCAGTCAAGCTGCACCTCTCATTCGACTAGACTAAGGGGGGATGTCTTATGATACCAAGTAGAACTGCCTGCCTATTACCCGTATGGTGATAACAGTTGGATAGTCAAGTCGCTTCATCACGGTATGGTACCTGGTCAACTCACCTATATCGGGTGTTAGGTCATCTCGGTACTCCCGTGGAGACGCTTTGCGTCTCAACATTTCTATTAACACGGCTTGCATCTCGGCATTTCTATTAAGACGCCTTGCGTCTCAGCACTTCTATTAAGACGCCTTGCGTCTTAGCACTCCTATTAAGACGCCTTGCATCTCGACACTTCTAGTATGACTCCTTGCATCTCGGTAATTCTGTTAAGAAGCCTTACGTCCTAGCTATTTTCCGTATCAGCCGTATTATCTCCCATGACATGGTATCTAGGCTATCCTCCATCCTCTCGGCCCCGTCTCGCGACCGTACCAGGTCCTATCGGCTGTATATTTCTCCTCAGAATATCTTATTCAAATCGACTGAAAGATGTGACAGACAATCATGTTCAGGTGGCCAACAAGGCATCCCTCATCATGGGTTCCCTGCAGCTAGAGGATAAACGCCGACATTGATCCTCAGAAGTCTATCCCCTATATTAAAAGAGAGTTGTTTCCTATCAACCACGTGACAGACATTAATTGTAACCCACGCGCCTGCTGCATTTATGGAGGTAATGATCCCTATTACCTCTAAGAGCAGGTTAGTACTCTAGACAACCATGTCGCCTACGCATACCGTATTTTTATGCAGATGGGCTATCCTATATATATGGTCCTCCGTCAAGAAATGAGAGTAAAACCTTAGAAGTTCTTCTCTTCACTTTCGCTTACACCTTTCTTTTCATACTAATCTACCTTGAGCATCAGAGGGGCTTAGCCGAGATCCCTCTCGGCGCCCTTAACCCGATTTCTGTGCAGGAGCAACCATTCGGCTCATTCCCTACATGTGGGCCTTTCCTCTCAGATTCCTGCTGCATCAACTGCCCTTCCATCCGAGTCAGCGGGCCTTTGCCGTTTTCGCCAATTGGACACCTCAACATCCACGTCTCGACGGTAACAGATATCTTTGTCAGATATGTCTCCATCGTATCATTGCTAACCAGTTCCAATTTCGAAGGCTCCCACGGTCAAGTGTCAAGTATATATGATAACAAAATAAGAAATTAATATGAACAAAAAAAAACAAAAATATATGTGAAAGTTATTTGGAAGAATTTTGTCAACTTGTGTATGTATATATATCACCTTTGGTTTGTAATTTTTCTCCAATAGTGTCGCCCTGATTCCCTACATTCAACAATATATTAGCATTTTTTTTTTCAAAAATGAGAAAAAAGAATTAAAGTCTATCAAAGTAAAGGTAAATTAGTGAATACCACAAGGAAGTTGTTCGATAGTGTTTGTCGAAGAGTATGAGCAGCTATTCTATTGTCTCGACTCAGGCACTCTTCATGTGATTCAAATCGACCTTTCCTAAGCTATGAATTAAGATGAAAGATATGAAATTACATTATCTATATATATCTTTTATATCACTTGTCCTTTTCTGTCTTATCTTCATCCAAGTAAATAAACTCTTAAAAGGAAAGAAAAGAAAGACGATAGATAATTTACCGACATAAGGAAGATCTTAAGATTTATTGGTGATGCCGCATTCATTGATCTTATTGACTTAGTAATCCACTCTTGTTTTAAAGTTTCATTTTCATGTTCCTAAACAATCATAAATGGGATAAGTAATGAATGCATATCTTGATTTAAATTATGACTCAATCAACAAGGTACGTATACAAACATATAGATGCACTCTTGTGTCGGATCCTTAATTACCAAAGAAGATAAGATTTGTTCTACTGTTTGTTTTGAGAAAAATTGGTCGATGAGGTTAAGCCTGTAAAATGATACGAATAGAAAGATGTTGAGTATATTTTTTGTGGGAAAGAGAAAATTAAATGTGCGTGTATTGACGTATGGTTCACCTATGAAGAACACTGTCTTCTTTCAATGACACTCGCTGAGTATATTTGCTAATAATTCCCTGAATCGTATTTGGTTCAGCAACATTCACCTCATGCAATGATTTCTCCAACAAAAGTAAATTCTACTAATTGGTTAGAAATATATGATAGTGTAAGAACAAGGATGTTAATTTCAAAATAGATTCTGATATTTGTTAAAGAAAGAATAATAAATTTGTTTTCTAGCTACGCGTATTCTTTTTTTTTTTTTGATAAAACAAGAGATAGAATACTTTTGAAGGAACAAAGTGAGTAGCAAGTCCACACGCAACCATCTCAGCGCCATTCAGGCTTGCACCAGTAAGGCCAAGATATTCCCCTAAAATGATCATTCGGAAAGTTAAAAAAATCATAATATTTTCAATATAATCAGAAGGCATATATACTTAATCGTAGAATTGTCAGCTAAGTGATTACCAAAGAAGCCTGGAAGTCTGGAAAGAAAATAAGATGCTCCAATGCCCTATACCTGCTTCTGGCATTGCAAAAACCTAAAAGCAAAAAAAAATAAAGAACATGCCTGTTTAGAACAATAAATTTTAACAAAAATGCCCGACTGATCGTACCGTATTTTCGGTAACTACTCGGTATCTTGTATTCATAGAAAGTCCAGCACCACCTCCCATCACTGCCCCATTGATCAGGAAAACCTTTCAAGTAGAAATTTGCACAACTCGATATGTCATAAAACATTTAATTTGTTTCAGTAATTTTGTTATTATATATGATATATATGATGAACTGACCATGGGCTTAGTGTATGTTGCCACTAGGTAGTCCAAGGTGAGTTGCTTTTGATAAATTTGAGCTGCCAGTGCCCACTCACCTTCTCATATTTAGATTAATACTTGGTTGCTCTTATCAAATTTCAGATAAAATGAATAATACAGTATCACAAAAGCTTCCAGATAAATATAGCCAATAAGCTAGTTGATACCTGTAAGTGAGTAACGATAGTATTCAATAACATCTCCTCCAGCACAAAATACTTTCCCATTTGCCTGCAATCCGTAATGAAATATTAGGAAATCAGACACTCCCATGCATATAGTAAATTTTACCTGGAGAACAATAATATTTTCTTCATAAAAGGAGTTGAAAGTTGACAGAAGGCAATCGATTACATGTACCTTTACAATTACCAACCTAACAGGAGGATCTTTTTCCAACTCCTGGAACTCCTCGGACAGTTGCAAGACCTTGAAAACAAGATTTGTTTTTAATTAAAAGCAATCAAAAGCCTAATTTTACATGAATCATAAATTAAAGGCAAATAAAAAAAACAATGGAATACTTATTATTACCAGTAATTTAACCATAAAATTAGGAGTAAATAAGTAAATTTATCTTTAAAATGGTTTGATATTTATGTATTTAAGGGTGTTTGGATTTGTAGAAACTATGGGCATGCACTGACTACTCTTGGTAACTTTAATGGAATGCTTTTAAATGTTTTAAACTGGGTGGGGTTGTAGAAATCAATAGTTTAATCGATCGATTGGTCTGGCTTAGTTTTAAGGCATTAATAATGCAATTAATATTGACATGTAAAATTTATTGAAAATACTGTGATTTTTAGGTGAACGAACCATTCGATAGTCGAGGGCGTTAAAATTTAGAGGCCGTTAAAATTTAGAGGCCTATTTAGTATCACTGTCTTTACATGAGAGCTTGCTTCCACCAAAACCTTGCAAGAAGTAGAAACAAAAAGTTAGAAATTTAAAATGACGATTTGCCAAACAATGCAGGTGAAGTTTAGAATTATTCAAACAGTATTTCATATTTTTATATTTATCAAAGGGCGCACCTCATTCCTTTTTTTTCCCTCCCACCAAATGTGTATTTAATACTCAAATATTGCATGCATCCGAACTACAATTGAAAATCCTGAACCATTCAAATATGGTATTGGGAATTCAAATCTCATGACCATTGTATTCCTAGGAATATAATTCCCAACACCACTTTTTTTTTTATCTGATTTCTAATTTATATCGGCCTGATTTCTGAAATATTGCTGTGAATACCTAATAAAACCTTGAATATCAGAAATTTTGGCCACGGATACACAGAGGGATACTACCCAAACTCAATGGACTTGGATTTGATCGAAGAAGAGGTGAATAGGGTGACTGAAACCCATTGATGGACCTAGAGGAGTCCAAATTCCGAAATTTTAACATAGACTGAAAGATCTTACAATATGAATTTTTGATATGTCGAGGAAACTTAGTTCTAATCCTCCTACTTCCCAATTTTGACGGTGTGTCAAAAAAAAGATGATGTTGAGAATTAAATTCCAACACCACAATGAAATTGCAAATTCCAACACTACCACTGTGGTGCTGAAATTGCAATTTCCAGCACCACAGTGATGATGTTGGTCCCAACACCCACTGTGGTGCTGGGAATTGCAATCTTAGCACCATAGTGGTGGTGCTGAGATTTGAAACACCACTGTGGTGCTGAGAATTACAATTCTCAGTACTACAGTGGTAGTGCTGAGATTTACAATACCACTGTAATACTGGGATTACAAATTTCAGCACTACAGTAGTGGTGCTGGGATTTGCAATTTCACTGTGGTGTTGAGATTTAATTCTCAGTACCATCTTTTTTTTTGACACATCGTCAAAATTGGGAGGTAGGAGGATTAGAAGTAAGTTTCCTAGACATATCAAAAATTCATGTTATAAGATCTTTTAGTCTATGTCAAGATTTCGAAATTTGGACTCCTCTAAGTCCATCAATAGGTTTCGATCAAAACCCATTGATGACCCTATTCATCTCTTCTTTGATTCAATCCAAGTCCATTGAGTTTAGATAGTGCCCCTCTGTGTATCCGTAGTCAAAATTTCTGATATCCAGAGTTTTATTAGGTATTCACAATAATATTTCAGAAATCAGACCGATATAAATTAGAAATCAGATAAAAAAAGGTGGTGCTGAAAATTATATTATCAGGAACATAGTGATCCTGAAATTTGAATTCCCAGCACCACATTTGGATAGTTCGAAATTTTCAATTATGGTTCGGATACATGTAATATCTGAGCATTAAATACACATTTGGTGGGAGGGATAAAAAAAAGAATGAGGTGCGCCCTTTGGTAAATATGAAAGTATAGGGTGCTGTTTGAACAATTCTAAACTTCACGTGTGCTGTTTGATAAATCGTCGAATTTAAAATGATTTTAAAATATTCAATAATAATCAAGGGAATTAATCTTTTAATTTATTACTAATTTCCTTATCCTTGTATATGTAAGAACTTGAGAGCCATTGAATTCAGTAGATATAATATTTGATATCCTGCGAGACAAATATGTATGTATCTGTGCACGACGCCATCTCCACTATCGAATCCATGATTTGTATAGTAATGATGAATGCACAATACTTTCGTGAAATATGCTATAATTTATCCTTGAATCTATTGGGGTCGCGAGTGCAGTTCTTGTCGCCGACAGCAGGTTCGTCGTTGCACGCAATTGGGCTGGATTTCGAACTCTTTAACTTGACATGTTAAACTCAACTCAAGTTGCGAAGCTTAAGGAAAAGAATTCTACCTTAAAAAGTCAAGTAGAAGATCTCAAGAGATTGTTGGAAAAGTTCATCTTGGGCTCTAAGTATTAAAACATGATGCTCGGGACCAACGAGCCATGGGCAACTCAGATTTGCCATTTGTTCCGTTGCGGGCTATATTTGATCTGTCGTCCAATCGTGCAGAATGCATAGTAAATGAAAATGCACAGTTCTTTCACCAAGTGCGTTATAGTCAATCCCTAAACCCGTTGGGTCACCTGCGTCATCCTCGTTGCCAACAACAGGCCCGCAACCGCCATCGGATCACGACCGTATGTGATTGAGCCAGATCGTGGCCGGATTGTGGTCGGAAGTTTACTTGTTCATGGCTGTGATCAGGCTAGATTTGTTGGTGCAGGGGCACCAGATAATCGAACCTGTGTTTTGATTATGACAAAGACACAAAGTTAAGTTTACATCGTTGTCTCACGAGCTAAATCAAGTGTGCAGAAAAGCTAAGCTAAGCTGATGGTCAGCGACACCCAGAGGGAGCTGTGGTGGTCGAGCAACACCGAGGGAACTTTGTGAGAGTCGAAGAACCTAGGTGGAAGACCGGAAGCAAAGCGACAGATCTTAAAGGATCAGAGGTAAGCTCGTGTGAGTGAGAGATGGTAAGGTCGTGTCCTCTGTACGGGGACAACCGTAGGCGACGATCCGACTAAGACTTCTTGTGGAAGGTCTAAGTCGAGATCGGACGGTAAGAAACCGTCGCATTTATCATTTTTCGTGCTAACCTCTTATTGCAGGGAAGTGGCCAGGCTGGTAGTCGACTGCTGACCATTGGACAGTCGACTTATGATCATCAGTCGACTGATGGAAGACATCAGTCGACTGATGGCGACGAATCAACCTTTTTGCGCTAGGTCAAAATGGATAATGTTTGACGCGGTCACTTCGCGATAAAATTTGGTACCACCTCGTGATCTGTTCTGAAAGATGAGGAGACTTATTCTGAGGCCAAACTATATAAAAGGAGGGGAGGATTCCAACCCAAATATCAATCAAGATTATTCTCAAGTGCTCCTACAATGCCAAAGCTCCAATACCGTCATAACGCCGACGCGATGCCAAGCTTCCATCTTCTTCGTCGGCAGCAACAACAAGTAATATCTTTTGTATTCTTTGTTTTAATCGTAACGAGGTGAGGTAGACTTGTTGCCTCATCCTCGTACTTTCGGTTTTGTGATCGTTATCTCCTACCTTCAATGAGGAGGAGATCTTACAGTGCTTTGCCCTCCGTACACGGTCTAAGACCATTAGGGCCTTGGAGTAGTAATCGCTGGGTTGTGAACCAAATAAAAATAAACTTGTTTTTTTATTCTTCCACTGTGCTTGCTCGTATATCGAACGAACGAAACGAAAATTTTTACGCTCGCTATTCACTCCCCCTCTAGCGACGCTTCTCGATCCAACAAGATTCCCATTGCAATTCGCTCAGAGTCGGAGTCCGATCGAATAGTGATTCACCTGAATTCCGACCAGATCGCGGTCAAAATCACAGTCGGATTTCACTTGGATCACTGTTGGAATTCAACTGATTAATGCTGATGTGGAGCTCGCAGCTCGCGATGAGAGTTGAGTTCATATAGCATATATTATTGTGCCTCATCCTCGATCGTGTGTGTATATATATATATATATATATACACACACGATTGAGGGAGCACAATAACTGAGAATTGCTATCTGCAAGTTTGAACTCCTTGCCGATATATATATATATATATATATATAAAATGCTACACAACTTATCCGTCACATTCATTATCCATCATCTAATTCCCTAATATTCAAAGATTGAACTATAGTACTCATCCGATTATACGGTGGATAATGGAGGTGCTCATGGATGAGTTGTGCGGTAATTGGTCGGATTTCAATCACGATTTGACTGGAATCCAACCGCAATTTAGCCGGATTCTGGCTATAGATCGCGACCTCGACATCGCGATCGTGATTGAGCTCGATTTCGATCGAGATCCGATCAAAATTCGACTGTAACAAAACGACACAAACACTTGCTGGGTTTATAATGACTATAGCATGGGCAGTGGTCGACGGTGAAGGTGCGGGCGGCAAAGACATAGACAACACAAGATAAGTCACACATTGGTATAAAAAGCGATTCACTCGCCCTCAACGCCTCACCAATCGATCCCACAGTTAACACGAAGAAGGTAAATTACGGAGAACATATTGCTCAATCTAGGACTAGCATGGTAGGATGACAGACACTCCGAAAAGTTTGTATCTCTCAGAGATTAACCCTTGCTCATTGATACAATTCTGTTATTGTACTAGCCACAAAGTCATCTCGTGGGAATAAGAATAAGTCACACACACACTAAAGGGTATCATTTTGTTGCTCACACAGGACAATCAAGATTAGCAAAGGAAGTTCATATTAATTCGTCACAATATTTTTTTTATCATATTAATTACTTTATATATTTTTTAAATTTTTATATTATTTTATTTGATAAATTACACCAAATAAACATATTTATATAGTTTTTATAAACTTTTTAAGCCTCGAAAGTAGAGAATACGTTTTGCTCAAAACACAATTAAACCAAACTAACTTTAAACCCTTGTTAATTCATATTTGCTAAGTAAAAAAAAACATATAACAAAACTAACATATTATTTTCTAAGACGAAAGAAAAATTCAAAAAAAAAAAGCAAGTAGATAGAACCTTTTTTCTCAATGATATTTTTCTTTTATTTCTTTGGCCAAAAGAAAAGCTGGAAAAAGATTAATTAAAACACTTCTCTCTGAAACTGAACAAACAAATTTAGTCTAGCTAGTTAGTATTGTATCTCATCTAATTTATGCAGTATTACACTGTAGCATTAATTCATATACAGTGCTTCGTCTAGCTCCTTGCTGCAATTGAATTTTGTTACATTCTGAGATTAAAAGACATGCTTAACACTCTAATTCTAGCAGTTAATTGAGGGCCAAAACAAACAAATAAGAGGTGAAGTTGCACTATATATATATATATATATATATATATATATATATATATATATATATATATATATCATCCTCGCAATTTGAAGGCCTATTTGGAGCCATATCTACTGGAAAAACAAATTAATTAAGGAGAAGAAAAAAAAAGGCGTGCAGTGTGTATATTGTTTTAGTAAAGGTGATGAGGCCGGAGTTTTATAGAGAGAATTAAGGGCCCTCATGTTTAATATATTAGCACTGCGCATGGACTTAATTATCAGGAGGATATAAGGTTAGGTTAAGACGTAATTATAATTTATCAATCTTCTTCTTTCATCGATCGAAATGGACGATGCCGTGTTCCATAAGGTGAGACCACGAAGTCGCTAGTGGTTCGAATGGGAACAGTGATCAATGTCTTATAAAATCATTCTGATTCCATTTAAGAAATATAAAAAAAAACTCATTCATATTCCATCTAGAAATGATTATTTATAAAGCATTTACTTATCTCTCAAATCAGCTTTTCGCTTTAAACTGATGCACAAAATGCTTTAAAAATTTTGAGAAATCATGAGCCTGCTGAATGATCTTGATTTCAAACGCAGTGGAACTTGTATTTGTAACTCCGAAGTTGTTTAAAATGTATTATATATTTATGGTGCACTAGCTAATCTATAAATTAGCTTCTGCCTTGAATTAGCAATTAGAGTAAATTATCTTCGAAGATAATAAACATTAACAATTAGAGTTAGAGGTAGTTCGGCGACGGGCAACAGCTTAAAACTATTTATGAAATGACGATTTCTTTGGTGGTTACTGAAATATTATTATTTTCGATTCTGAAATTTAAATATTTAGTTTTGTCGCTGGAAACTATGGTTAATAGACTCTTTTTTTTTTATGATACAAAGATGTTAAAAATATAGAAGAGAGAATTAAGCAAGAAGTCAACGTAATACAACATAAATTAGACGTCTATAGTATTCGAACTACTAATGATCTCAGTGGTTAATGAGAATTTTCTATGGAATTAGATAATCTATCTTCGTAATTTAATCAGATCATAAAACTTGACTATTTTGATTATTAAAAAAATAAAATAAAATAAACAATGACACCATGTGCTTATATATTTATACTACTCTACCTGAATTATTTTCCTTTTTATAAAATATAGAACGTTCAAAACTACTATCTTCTTGTTTTCGCAAGTACTCTAGTTTCTTATAAAATCTGAAATATTTTAGAGACGTTTGCAAAGATTATACGTTGTTTAATTTGCCATTCTTGGATAATATAGCTAATTAACAGTAGTCTCACGAACAAGCATGGTTCGGATTTCTCAATCATCTTGATTGTAGTTGCGATATTTGTCTCCTAATTTTGACCGTATCATGCTTCAGTGGCGATTAACTCTTTTCTTCTTATTGGGCAAGAGAACAATTTCAACCCCATCTAATCACATTTACTGATTCAAACACTGTTAATTTTTGATAGATGCGTTGTTATCTCTTTTTTTTTTCATTCTATTTTTTCACCCAAAGTCGGTCAATAACTATGCTCTTGCAACTTCTGAAGAATTTCAATTCTAGCTGTTCAAAATTATCTACCTTTCGAAAGCTTTAGTTAATGGTTCTCACAAGTTGAGTGTTTGTTTGTTTTATTTTCTTTTGGTCTAATTTAGGACCTTAATTATATGAATGGGTTCTTTCAACCATTCGAATGTCTACTACTTGAGGTAGTAGCAGTCATTGTCCACCAATTACCATTGGACATTTTATTCAAGCGATAACATTAATACAGATAACAACAATCATTTACTTGCTTATTTTCATTCCTTTTGTTTCTCTTCCAAATAAACTAGATATTAGAGTTTAGCTCTGGGTGCCGTCTCACGCGTGTCTCTAGGAGGAAGTTGGAGTGCTTTCCAGCCTTCATTCTCAGGATATGTCTCCACCATATCATTGCTAACCAGTTCCAATTTCGAAGGCTCCCACTGCCAAGTATATGATAACAAAATGATGGAAGAAATTCATATGAAAAAAACAAATATATATGTGAAAGTTACTTAGAGGAGTTTTGACAACTTGTGTATGTGCATATATCACCTTTGGTTTGTAATTTTTCTCCATTAGTGTTGCCTTGATACCCTATATTCCACACTATACCAACACTTAATTCAAAAATGAGAAAAAAAAGAAATAACCTCTATCTAAGTAAAGGTAAATTAGTGAATACCACATAAAAGTCATTCGAGACTGTTCATTGAGTAGTGTGTTGGATCGAGAAGCGTCGCTAGAGGGAGGAGGGGGGGGGGTGAATAGCGAGCGTAAAAATTTTCATTCGTTTCGATACTTGAGTTACGCAGCGGAAAGAATAAAGAGACAAGTTTATTTTCACTTGGTTCACAATCTAGCGGTTGCTATTCCAAGGCCCTAATGGTCATAGACCGTGTACGGAGGGCAAAACACTATAAGATCTCCTCCTCGTTGGAAGTAGGAGATAACGATCACAAAACCGGAAGTACGAGGATGAGGCAACAAGGCTACCTCACCTCGTTACGATTAAAACAAAGAATACAAAAGATATTACTTGCTGCTACTGCCGACGAAGAAGATGGAAGCTTAGCGTCGCGTCGGCGTTATGACGGTGTTAGAGCTTTGGCGTTGTAGGAGCACTTGAGAATAATCTTGATTGATGTTTGGGTTGGAGTCATCCTCTCCTTTTATAGAGTTTGGCCTCAAAATAAGTCTCCTCATCTTTCGGAACAGATCACGAAGTGGTACCAAATTTTATCGCGAAGTGGCCGCATCAAATATTATCCGTTTTGACCTAGCGCAAAAGACTGATTCAATGGCCATCAGTCGACTGATGCCTTCCATCAGTTGATTAATGAACATTAGTCGACTGCCCAATGGTCAGCAGTCGACTGTCAGCCTGACCACTTTCCTGCAATAAGAGGTTAGCACGGAAAATGATAAATGCGACGGTTTCTTACCGTCCGATCTCGACCTAGACCTTCCACAGGAATTCTTAGTCGGATTGTCGCCTATGGTCGTCCCCGTACAAAGGACACGGCCTTATCATCTCTCACTCACACGAGCTCACCTCAGCATCTACCTTGTAGCTTTTGCCTCCGGTCTTCCACCTGATTCCTTCGGCTCCCTCCGAAGTCATCATGGTGTCGTCCGACCACCACGGCTCCCTCCGGGTGTCGCTGACCTTCAGCTCTAGCTTTAGCACTTTCTACACACTTGATTTAGCTCGTGAGATAACGATGTAAACTTAACTTTGTGTCTTTGTCATAATCAAAACACAAGTTCGATTATCTGGTGCCCCTGCACCAACAATCTTCCCCTTTTTGATCTATGGCAAACCAACACAAAGTTAAGGGAAATTAAAACATAAAACAAGTATAGTAAATGATGAATGTCATTTCCAAAAACTCCCCCTTAACCAAAACTCCCCCTTAACCCTAGGTAAGTTTTGAAAGAGATATTTTAATTTTCAAAATTAAATTTTGTGTTACTCCCCCTTAACTTTCGCTCTTCTCTCCCTTTTGCCATAAATAAAAAAAATGGGGTTTTTTAATAAAAAATAAGGGTTTAAAACAACACTGTATATGCATGCATCTAGATAAATCAAATATGAGTCCAAGCATGCATCTAGCTGTAATTAGATAGATTGGTTCGAGGTGTGTCCCTCTGCATCAATAATCTAAAGATTTGTAATATAACCCTTAGGGTTAGTTTGCTCTCCCCCTTAATCAAATATATGAAGTATAAGAGATGTAGGGGCGCTAAACTTTGGCCTAAAGAGTTGTAAATAGTTGAGAAAATAAGTAGCATTTTGAAGAGATTGTATTTTAAGTATATTTCAATTGTCCTTAACATCTCACCCATTCTATGTGTCTCAGAATTTGTTCACCTTATATGTTTTGTGAGATGATTTTAACTTAATTAGAGATAGTCAACCTTGGGTTAGATTCAGATTTAACCTTTAGATCGTTGAGTAACTTTTCGAGAAACTGACTTCCAGGTCGTGACGAGGCACAGGGGCCTTCTTTGATTGGAACAATGACCACTTCCTTAGACAAAGCCAAATTCAAGAAAATATCACTTAAGTCACTTAGGGTTACTTCCTGGTCTGACTAGTTTAGGATACGGCGAGATAGCTTTCGCTAGTTCCACTCGATCAAGTACACCAAGCTAGATACGCCTTATCTAGCTCGAATACACAAGACTTTGTTTCCCTAATGTACTATCATCTCGCTGCGTCCTGATACTATGTTGTCAAGAGTTGACTAACTATTTTCCCTATCTAGCCGTTCTAAAAAAAATAAAATATGCAATGGTTTTGCTAAGTAAGCGGGTATACTATTTTAGTATTGGCTCCCCCTGGACCATTGAACCAATATGGTCTATTCAAATAATGAACTTGATCATGGAGAATCCAAAACTTATTAGTCCTTATATGTGAGTTCAATAAAATATTTAGGACTCATGCTTGGACTCTTTGATGACTACGATTTACGATAGACATATATGATCTATTCGTAGTCTTTGGACTAAATCCGAGTCCGGCTTTGTTGTACACGATTCTTTGGGTTCTAAGTAGTCGATTAAGATTCTTAGATCCCAACGTGAACCTTTCCAACCTAGCCTCGACCTCTTGAACTCGGTCTTTCAAGAGAGAATTCTCCTCCTCAAGTTTTTCAACTTGGGTTGAGTTTTCCTCTTGAACTTGACTAGTTGAAGAGTTTAGAGTAGCCTCTTGCTTGAGGATTTCAACCTCCTCGAGTAACAACTCAACCCTAGACTCGGACTTAGTTAATTTCCTAATAAGCATTTTAATTGTAAGATAAAGTGTACTAATTAAAGAGCGGCTAACCTTGACTTTCCCTTTTGGTCCGACTTTGAGTTTCCTTTCGAAGTAGTCTTCAGGGTCAGAGTCAGAGTTGTAGTTGGACTCGGCTTCGGATTCTGACTCGAACTCCTCCGGTCTTGCCATGTAAGCTATGTCTTCTCCGTTGTCCCAAGTTGCATGCTTGCTCCCTTTTGCTTTGGTCGGCTCTTTGACTTAAATTGCTCTTTGTTCTCGTTCTTCAATTGCCTTCTTTCTTGTCGAACTATTCTCCGCACAATGTTGACTATTGCGGCCTCATCTTCGAATTTGGATTCGGATTCGGATTCGGATTCGGATTCGTCCTCTTCCTTGGGGGCTGATTTGTTTGCGGCATTTTTTTTCAAACCTGCAAATAAGGAAATACATTTCTCGGGAGCCGAATTAGACTGTTCATGGAGTTCAAATTCAGAAAATAATTCGTCTAGTCTAAGTTTAGAAAGGTCCTTAGAAACCTTGTAGGCATCGACCATGGATGCCCACAAGGTAGTCCTAGGGAAAACATTTAAAGCATACCTTATAATGTCCCGGTTCTCTACGGCTTGCTCGATCGAGTGAAGACCGTTGACGATGTCTTGGATTCGCGCATGTAGTTGGGTGGCGCTCTCGTGATCCTGCATCTTTAGATTGTATAATTTATTTAAGAACAAATCTCTTTTACATACCTTAGCATCGGGTGTTCCTTCGTGTAGCTCGATTAATTTGTTCCATAGGTCCTTTGCGCTAATGAAGGGTCCGATGCGGTTGAGTTCCTCCTTGGACAATCTGCATTGCAATATTTGGGTTGCTCTTGCATCGGCTTCAATTTGTCTCTTGGTTGCATTGGTCCACTTGTCGAAGTCCAAGGGCTCGCCTTGATCATTGGTGGGTAGAGCAAAGCTGGTTTGGATGATTATCCAAGTCTCTACTTGTGTTTTTAGAAAACACTCCATCTGACCTTTCCAATAACGGAAATCATCTCCGTTAAAGAACGGAGGTCGGGTGATGTTGTACCCCTCAATGTGAGCCATTAAATATCTTGCAAAACACAAATAAAAACCAAAAGGAATTCCAAGACTTGGTCTTGGATTAGTAATGCGGGAAATAATAAAAGATAAATAGAAATAAATATGAAGAATAAGAAACTAACAAAAAACTAAAACTTACGACTTTCGATGTCTCCGAAAGGGTGTTGTACGTTGGTTTTTGGGGATGGAGACAATTTGTTACGAGGGTAAACCCTAGTAAGAAGTGTAGATCTTTCAGAGAGCTTCGATTTGGTAAGTAGATCGTTTCGTGAGTCCACTTGTGCGAAAAGTTATGACCATTTTACTGTTGGCTACTCTAAAAGAGAATACTTGCAAACACACAACCAAAAGAAAAGTACTAAGACTTCGTCTTGGATTAGTAGTGCAGGAAAAAAACCCTAAAAAAAACACGAATCGAAAAATACGAAAAGAAAACCAAAAAATGCTAGATTGGTGGTTTCACCAAATCTTAGCGCCCCTGCTCTGATACCAATTGTTGGATTGAGAAGCGTCGTTAGAGGGGGGGTGAATAGCAAGCGTAAAAATTTTCGTTCGTTTCGATACTTGAGTTATGTAGCGGAAAGAATAAAGAGACAAGTTTATTTTTACTTGGTTAACAACCCAGCGGTTGTTGCTCCAAGACCCTAACGGTCATAGACCGCGTACGGAGGGCAAAACATTATAAGATCTCCTCCTCATTAGAGGTAGGAGATAACGATCACAAAATCGGAAGTACGAGGATGAGGCAACAAGCCTACCTCATCTCGTTACGATTAAAACAAAGAATACAAAAGATATTACTTGCTGCTACTGCCAACGAAGAAGATGGAAGCTTGGCGTCGCGTCGACGTTATGACGGTGTTGGAGCTTTGGCTTTGTAGGAGCACTTGAAAATAATCTTGATTGATGTTTGGGTTGGAGTCCTCCTCTCCTTTTATAGAGTTTGACCTCAAAATAAGTCTCCTCATCTTTCAGAACAGATCACGAAGTAGTACCAAATTTTATCGTTAAGTGACCACGTCAAACATTATCCGTTTTGACCTAGCGCAAAAGGCTAATTCGTCTCCATCAGTCGACTGATGCCTTCCATCAGTCGACTGTCTAATGGTCAGCAGTCGACTGTCAGCCTAACCACTTCCCTGCAATAAGAGATTAGCACGGGAAATGATAAATGCGACGGTTTCTTACCGTCCGATCTCGACCTAGACCTTCCACAGGAAGTCTTAGTCGGATCGCCGCCTATGGTCGTCCCCGTACAGAGGACACGACCTTACCATCTCTCACTCACACGAGCTCACCTCAGCATCTACCTTGTAGTTTCTACTTTCGGTCTTCTACCAGATTCCTTCGGCTCCTTCCGAAGTCATTCTGGTGTCGTCCGACCACCACGGCTCCCTTCGAGTGTCGCTGACCTTTAGCTCTAGCTTTAGCACTTTCTGCACACTTGATTTAGCTCGTGAGATAACGATGTAAACTTAACTTTGTGTTTTTGCCATAATCAAAATACATTCGATTATCTGGTGCCCCTGCACCAACAGTATGAGCACATATTCTATGGTCTCGAGTCAGGCACTCTCTAAGTGTTTCAAATTGACCTTTCCTGATCTACGAATTAAGATGAGAAATATGAAATTGTATTATTTATATGTATCTTTTATATCACATGTACTTTTCTTTCTTATCTTGGTCCAAGTAAATAAACTCTTAAAGGGGAAAAAAAGAAATAGATAATTTACCGACATAAGGAAGATCTTAAGATTTATTGGTGATGCTGCCATCATTGATCTTATTGACTTAGTAATCCAATCTTGTTTCAAAGTTGCATTCTCATGTTCCTAAACAATCATAAATGGGATGAATAATGAATGCATATCTTGATTTAAATTATGACTCAATTAGCAAGATATATATACAAACATCTATACATGCATAAATAAATACGCGTGTTGTGTTGTATCCTTACCAAAGAAGATAAAATTTGTTCTACTGTTTGTTTTGAGAAAAAGTGGTCGATGAGGTCAAGCCTACAAAATACGATCTTTAGCTATAGAATAGAATCATTTCTTTGTATCTGAGAAGAACTTCTAGATCAATAGGAAGGAAGCTTGATCTGAATGAATTAGAATTTCTATTCTGTTCCTCCTAATGGAATACCATTATATGCACAAATATAAAGCGCAAGGATACAAGTTACCTACGAAATGAGATAGTAAGTTGACTACGATTCGTTGGTAGTTAGAATCTGTTAATCAAAATTTATTCCTTACCTCAAGGATGGATCGCATTAATATATATATATATATATATAGATCAACAAAAAATTTAGCACCTTCAAAGAAAAAAAAGAATGAAAAATGTCCTTTTTTTGCACAATGTACAAGGTTCGGTAGAATTTGAATAAATATATAAATAAAAAATATATAATGAATCTAATTTAAATTTGAATTTCACTTGTGCACACTTAGTTTTTCTCTTTATCTAGCTTATCTACTAGGCATCAGAAGAGCCAAAATAAAGATCATACAAGAATCAAATATTTCGTTCACTAAAAAAAATAATTTAACGATGAATTTTAGCGACGAAAATAATTCGTCGTAAATCTATAACGAAATTTGTGATGAAAAATAAAATCATTGCAAATCAGCAATGAAATTTGCAACAAAAGCAATTTTGTTGCAAAAATAGTAATTATTTGTTGTAAATTTTGCAACAAAAAGAATTTTACCCCAAAAATCATTGCAAAATTTGCGATTAAATTTTCTTTCGTCGCAAAATTTTCGACGAAAAACCAATATCGTTGCAAAATTTAGTGACAAAATAAAAAATCATCACAAATTTTGCAACGAAAAAGGAATTCTTCACAAATTTTGTGATTAGTGGAATTCATCGTAAAATTTGTGACGAAAATGAATTTCGTTGCAAAACTTTGCGACGAATTTATGTTTCGTCGCAAAACTTTGCAACGAATTTATGTTTCATGCGCGATAGATATCTGCGCACCCATGCACGAGCAAGCACAGTAACGAGAAATGCATAGTAACTCCGACCAACTCCTCGCGCCTGCACCGCTCAACATTGCCGCGATCCGACGAAGTCAGAGTTCGGCTTAACCACAGTCAGAATCCAACCTAATTGCGACCGCTAACGACCGTGGCACTGACGATCGTAATTCGACCAGATCGTGATCGGAATCCAGCTCGATCACGGTCGTGATTGGGCCAAAATCCGACCCGATTGCACGCGACTGTGATCTGGTAGAATTCTGACCTAATCACCACAGCTGCAGTCTGGTCATGGCGGCGGGTCTATTGCCAACGACGAGGACAACGCCGGTGACCCCGACGGGTTGTGCGATGGGCTATAATGCGCTCAACAAAAGTACTATGCAAATCGTGGATCGGACAGAGGATATGGAGTCGCGCATGGTCGCACAAAGATGCGTCGTGCAGGATACCAACTATTTATATATAGAGGTTTGATATGATGCACGATGCTCAGTGCGCGACGTGATATCAGTCGTATATCGTATGGAGATGCATAGTAATTGGGAAATGAGGGTGTTTCTCTCCCGATGATTTTTGCCAAATTCTTCATCGTCGATCGCCATTTGCACTATAGCCCAACCCCTAAACCCATCGGGGTACTCATCATCGTCCCACTGACCGAACCGCGATTGGATTCCAACCGGATTGGATTGAAATCCAATCGAATCGCAACCGTCAACGTCACAACCGCAATTGCAATCGATTCCAATCGGAATCTGATCACGGTCCTATCAGCATTGGAGTCCGATCGGATCACGATTAGATTCTAGTCGAATCGCAGCCGCCAATGGTCGCAACACTTATGGGCGCATTTCCATCGGATTCCGATCGAGATCCAATTGGAATCCGACCACAGTTCAATGGGACTCCGAATTTCAGCTAAATTGCGACTGCCAACGCTGTGCTCGATTTCGACAGTGATTCAGTCGGAATCCAACTATGATCCTACAAGACTTCGAGACTGACCGGACCGTGGTCAGATTCTAGTCAGATCGCGATCAGAATTCGGCCGCTCGACGACGATGTCTAGCGACAAGAAGCTCTGACAGACAAAACACTGTATATTCCTAATTACTGGCATGCTCAAGCACTCACGAGTCACACAACATAAAAAATCTACATATATATACCTTGAAAGCGGAGAAAACGCAACTCAACAAACTATATACCTGATCATCCTCGTAATTTGAAGCCATCTACTTGAGAAAACAAAGGAGGAAAAAAGGCTTGCGGTGTGTATATTGTCTTGGTAAAGGTGGTGATGAGTTTTATAGAGGGAATAAAAGGCCCACGAATTTAGCATGGCACAAGACCTTAAGTCAACAGGTGGCCTGATTAATTATTTCTCCTTGCATATTCTTTAATTGGCTGAATGAATGCATGCTCGAAGGTCGAGGATGTCAGTCATATTAAAAAATGGTAGTGGCAGAGAATAAGCGATCAATATTTGTAAGGAAGTAGCAAAGCAAGAAACTTGTAAATCTTCGTTAAAACGTGCTTCTTTCACTGATGATTAAGAAAAAAAAAATGTCATTCCTATTCCCCCTAGAAATGATTATTTATAAACTGTTTGCTACAGTACAAATGATTTATTTTTTCTTCTACATCATGTTCAAATGTTGAGATTTCAATTTGTTCAACGTTTATAATTCTATTGCACCATATAAAATTCATAAATTCCAAATCAGCTTGCGCTCTAAAATGTTTTTTTTTAAATATTTTTAGTGAAAACTCCTGTTACATTTTACCAACCAATGCATCCATAGAACACTCATAACTCAGTCTCATACACGAGTTGTCACCGATTAAAAGCTTCACCACACAAGCTTCTATCGATTTATAGCTAAGATCCAAGAGATCCAAAGAGGGTCGTTTACGACAAATGCCGTTTATAGTGAAGGGGCGAAGAAATAATTAATTAAATAAATGGCCCTAAACTTATGTCTTTACGAAAAGAAAATCAAAATTCAACAAAAGTACCTCCAATCAAGCCAACCATCACCGTCAAGGGATGTACAGGTCGACAATCATCTTCAATCCTCGTCGGCACCCTGGGAGGAGAAAGTCGCTGCAATCAACAATTTAATTCGATAAACATAGGTTGTGATCCAAGTAATCAAGAGTCTTATCGAGCGGTCGCAAAGGTACTGGACAAACCTCAGCAACAAGGGCATGGACTCCTGCGACCAATGGCGGCAAATATAGGGCTACAACCATGGCGGCTAACAATCCAAGAGCGTGGCCATGCTCTATAAAGAACTTCAAAGGTTGCAACATCGATCGAGCGACAATAATATTCGTTGAGAAGGCAGCAACAAGGATCACTTCGCTGTTTGCAATTGAGAGCATCGTAGGCTAGCCGAGGGAGAGATCGAGAAAGAAATTATCGAAGAGGAGATGGGGAGTTAGCGAGATCGACTTTGGGCGGTAGCGACCTGGCGGCCGGGTAGCCAGGAGACAGCGGTCGGGCTGCAAAGGCAGACGGCGGTGGTAGCAGCAACAATAAAGAAAAATAAATAAATCACAGCTAGGAGAGGAGAAAGTTGTCAATTTGTAATTTAGTCTATAAATCTTAAAACTTCACAATAAGCTCTCTAAAAATTTTCACTACTCTACCTTGAACATTGACACTTAACAAAGTTAGAGGTAAATATAAAATGATGATTTCAAGACTACTTTGGCATTTAAAAAAAATAAACTTGGGAGGAGAAAGTCCAATTTTCTTTTAAAAATATAATTTTTATTCTTAATTTTCATCGTCAGTTATATAGTTAGATGAAGGAAAGTATTACGAGAGAGATATTTTGACCAATCAAAATTTAATACAATGGATGAAAGGATTGACATTTGGAAAAATGAAATATATAATTTTCATTCTCATTCATATATAGTAATAATGTCATTTTAAATTAGTGTTAATATAACTAACAGCAGCCTCATGAACAAGCATGGTTGGGATTTGTCAATCGTCTTGATTGTGATTGCTATATTTGTCTCCTTTTAACACGTGGCAAATTAAAATGATAATGTTCACGTTTAATAAATCTTTTCTTTTTATTGGGCAAGAGAACGTTTTCAACTCTATCTAATCACATTTATTGATTCAGACACCGTTAGTTTTTGATAGTTGCGTTGTTTTTTTTTCATTCTATTTTTTCACCCTAAGTCAATAACTTTTGAAAAATTCCAATGCTAACTGTTCAAAATTATCTTCCTTTCTCGAAAGCTTTGATTCATATGTGGAGGAGCACAATGTTTCTGACTAGTTGAGTGTTTCTTTTTTTTTTTTTTTTTTTTAATCTTTTGGTATCATTTAGGACCTTATGAATGGGTTCTTTCAACCATTCTAATGTCTACCACTTGAGGAAACAGTCATTGTCCACCATTGGACATTTTATTCGAGCGATAACAATACAAATAACAACGATCTTTTACTTGCTTATTTTCATTCCTTTTATTTCTCTTCAAGTAAATGAGATATTAGAGTTTAGCTCTGGGTGCCTTCTCACGCGTGTCTCTAGGAGGAAGTTGGAGTTCTTTCCAGCCTTCAATCTCAGGTATCTTTGTCAGATATGTCTCCACCATATCATTGCTAACCAATTCCAATTTCGCAGGCTCCCACTGCCAAGTATATGTTAACAAAATGATGGAATAAATTCATATGAAAAATATATATATGTATGAAAATTATTTAGAAGAATTTTGACAACTTGTACATGTATGTATATATATCACCTTTGGTTTGTAATTTTTCTCCAATATTGTCGCCCTGATACCCTGCATTCAACAATTAGTATATCAGCATTTTTTCAAAA
Source organism: Wurfbainia villosa (assembly GCA_025175895.1). Classification (NCBI taxonomy): domain Eukaryota; kingdom Viridiplantae; phylum Streptophyta; class Magnoliopsida; order Zingiberales; family Zingiberaceae; genus Wurfbainia; species Wurfbainia villosa. The sequence continues at coordinate 7,014,851 of CM045991.1, forward strand.
ATGAGAAAAAAGAATTAAACTCTACCCAAGTAAAGGTAAATTAGTGCATACCACAAGGAAGTCATCTGATGTTGTTCGTCGAACAGAATGAGCAGATAATCTACTGTCTCGAGTCAGGCACTCTCTAAGTGTTTCAAATCGACCTTTCCTAATCTATGGATTAAGATGAGATATGAAATTACATTATTCATATGTATCTTTTATAACACTTGTCCTTTTCTCTCTTATCTTCATCAAGTAAATAGACTCTTAAAAGGAAAGAAAAGGAAGATAATAGATAATTTACCGACACAAGGAAGATCTTAAGATTTATTGGTGATGCTGCCTTCATTGATCTTATCGACTTAGTAATCCACTCTTGGTTCAAAGTTGCATTCTCATGTTCCTAAACAATGATAAATGGGATAAGTAATGAATGCATATCTTGATTTAAATTATGACTCAATTAGCAAGATATATATACAAACATGTATACATGCATAAATAAATACATGTGTCGGGTTGTATCCTTACCAGAGAAGATAAAATTTGTTCTACTGTTTGTTTTGAGAAAAAGTGGTCAATGAGGTCAAGCCTACAAAATGATATGTATAGAAAGATGTTGAGTATATTTTTGTGGGAAAGAGAAAATGTGCGTGTATTGATGTATATGGTTCACCTATGAAGAACACTGTCTTCTTTCAATGGCATTTGCTGAGTATATTTGCTAATAATTCCCTGGATCGTGTTTGGTTCAGCAACCTCCACCTCATGCAATGATTCCTCCAACAAAAGTAAATTCTGCTCAATGGTTAGAAATAATAATGTAAGATCAATGATGTTCAGAATAGATTCTGATTTTTATTAAAGAAAAAAATAATAAATTTATTTTCTAACTACGTATTCTTTTTTGATAAAACAAGATAAAATACTTTTGAAGGAACAAAGTGAGTGGCAAGTCCACATGCAACCATCTCAGCACCATTCAGTCTTGCACCAGTAAGCCCAAGATATTCCCCTAAAATGATCAATTGATAGCAAAGTTTAAAAAATCATAATATTTTCAATATAATCATAAGGCATACGTAATTATAGAGTAGTCAGCTAAGTGATAACCAAAGAAGCCCGAAAGCCTGGAAAGAAAATAAGATGCCCCAACATCTGGATAATGCCCTATGCCTGCTTCTGGCATTGCAAAAACCTAAAAGCAAAAACAAAGCACCTGTTCAGAACCACAAAAGTTAGCTTAAATGCCCGATTGATCATACCGTATTTTCAGTGACAATTCTGTATCTTGCATTCATAGAAAGTCCAGCACCACCTCCCATCACTGCCCCGTTGATCAGGAAAACCTTTCGAATAGAAATTTGCTCAACTCGATATGTCACAAAGCATTTGTTTCAGTAATTTTATTGTTATCTATGATATGATGAACTGACCAGGGGCTTAGTGTATGTTGCCACTAGGTAGTCCAAGGTGAGTTGCTTTTGATAAATTTGAGCTGCCAGTGCCCACTTACCTTCTCATATTTAGATCAATACTTAGTTGCTCTTATCAAATTTCAGATAAAATCAATAATACAGTATCACAAAAGCTTCCAGATAAATATAGCCAGGTTGAATAATACCTATAAGCGAGCAACGATAGTATTCAATAACATCTCCTCCAGCACAAAATACTTTCCCATTTGCCTTCGATCCATGATGAAATATTAGGTAATTAGACACTTATATATAGTGAATTTGACTTGGAGAATAATAATATTTTCTTCATAAAAGAAGTTGAAAGTTCACTGAAGGCGATTGTTTGCATGTACCTTTACAATTACCAACCCAACAGCAAGATCATTTTCCAACTTCTGGAACTCCTCGGACAGCAACAAAACCTTGAAAATCAGATTTGTTTATAAAAAAAATCAGAAAACTAATTCAACATGAATCACAAATTAAATGGAAAAAAAAATAACAATGAAATATTTATAATCAAACCTTTAATTGATTAATTTGTCTGACTTAATTTTAAAGTATTAATAATGGCCGGTAACTTATCGAAAATAATATAATTTTTAAATGGCTTGTATAATTGAGACTAAGGATGAACAAACCATTTGATGGTTGATGGCATTTAATTTTAGAGGCCTATTTAGTGTCCTTGTCTTTACGTGAGAGTTTCCTTCCACCAAAACCTTGCAAGAAGTAGAAACAAAAGGTTAGAAATTTGAAATAAATCTAAAATATTCAATAATAACCAAGGGAATTAATCCTTTACTTTATTGCTAATTTTCTTATCCTTGCATTTGTAATAACTCGAGAGCTATTGATTTCAATATAATGTGACTTCTTTTTCTCTTTGAAATGAATCTTCTAGTTCCAATAGATCATGAACTAGATTAGAATCATTCTCAGCAAATCTATAAGAAGCAATCTAATTATTTTCATCAGTTCTAGGTGAAGACCAAAGATCTTGAGCAACTGGCAGAACAATTCAAAAGATAAAGAACTATTGTTAATTTCTTAATGTTTGTTCCAAGTTTGAAGTACCATTTGTACAAATAAGAATCGCCTTCTAAAAATCTGATCATATTAGAACTCCTCACGAAGTACTTGGTGCTACGATCATTGGAGAAAGAGTATTTAACCCAGAAGCTCTAGAATTTTTTCGATTGCTCATTTGAGAAATACGATCTTTAGCTATAGAATAGAATCACTTTCTTTATCTGAGAAGAACTTCTAGATCAATAGGAAGGAAGCTTGATCTGAATGACTTAGAATTTCTATTCTGTTTCTGCTAATGGCATACCATTATATGTACAAATATGAAGTACAAGGATACAAGTTATGCCTTAGAATGAAAGAGCCACTTTGATGTTCCTTACGAAATGAGGCATGAAGTTGACTATGATTCGTTGGCAGTTGGAATCTGTTAATCAAAATTTATTCCTTACCTTAAGGTTTAAGGTTGGATCACATTAATAGAATTACTTTTATTTCATGAAGATGATATTTTGATATTTTTTATTGATCCATACATATATATAGAGAATTTAGCACCTTCAAAAAAAAAAGAATGAAAAGTGTCCATTTTTTGCACAAGGTACAAGGTTTAGTAGAATTAGAATAAATATATAAATAAAAAATATATAATGAATCTAATTTAAATTTGAATTTCACCTGTGCACACTTGGCTTTTCTCTTTATCTATTGGGCATCATTTGAGAAGGGTCAAAATAATGATCATACAAGAATCAAATGTTTCGTTCACTAAAAAAAAAAACATTGATTTAGCGATGAATTTAAGTGACAAAATAAATTCAACGCAAATCTATAACGAAATTCGTGACAAAAAAATAAAATCATAAATCAACAATGAAATTTGCAACAAAAGCGATTTTGTTGCAAAAATAGTAATAAACTATATATTTGTCGCAAATTTTGCAAAAAAAAAAAATTACCCCAAAAATCATCGCAAAATTTGCGATGGATTTTCCTTTTGTCGCAAAATTTTCGACGAAAAACCAATATTTTTGCAAAATTTAATGACAAAATAAAAAATCATCACACATTTTAGATTTAAAAAGGAATTCTTTGCAAATTTTGCAATGAGACGAATTCATGTTATATTTAAGAGAATAATAATAATAATAATAATAATATAAAGATAGGGGTGTAGTTGTAATTTTCGAAACTTAGTGGACTTTCTTACAAAACTGTCATTAAGGAAAAAAACTCCTAACGGAATTTTTCTCTCCATAACTTTTCTCTCACGAATTTTTCTACTATCCTGACTTCTTTCTCCCTAATTAATCCCCCTTTAAATTTCCTAAAACCCTAGCCGACTCCCACCTTGGAGCAGCCCCTTCGTCGGTTTCCATTATTTTTTTTTTACAACTACTCCAAGAAGAAATCGTCTTACAAACAAAATAAATAAATAAATAAATGGTTACTATGATATCAAGCCTTGCCACTGTTGATCAAAATGAAATCATCCACTTAATCATATTGAACTCAGTAAGCACACACAAAAAGAAAACTCAAGAAATACTTAAAGCACCTATATATACTTCCGAGTATAAGTCATAAGAAATAAATTGTATAGTATTTAAGATGTGTTGGAGGAAAAAAAAGAGAAAGTCACGCACTTAAGACCACTATTATCGAATTGAAAATCCTAATCTATTTTTGGAGCATCGAAACATGAAACATATTATGTACTTCCGCTAGTGAAAGTGATGTGGCGACATCCTCTGATCAAGAGGCAATGGCCGCAACACTGACGATTGTAATTCGATCGGATCGTGATCGAAATCTAGCCCGATTGCATCGTGATTGGGTCAAAATCCGACCCGATCGCACGTGACCGCGATCTAGTAGAATTCTAACCTGATCATGCACAACCGTGGTCCGATCAAGACGGCGGGCCTATTGCCGATGGCGAGGACAATGCCGGTGACCTCGACGAGTTATGGGATGGGCTATAACGTGCTCGGCGAAAGTACTATGCCAATTGTGGATCGGACGGAGATGGAATCGCGCACGGGAGCACAGAGATGCATCGCGGAAGATACCAACTATTTATTTATAGAGGTTTGATATGATGCACGATGCGCGGTGTGCGACGTGATCTCAGCCGTTCATCGCACGAAGATGCACAGTAAATGAGAAATGAATGTTTCTTTACTGACAATCTCTGGTCAAATTCTTCGTCGTCGACCGCCATTCACACTATAGACCAACCCTTGAACCTGTCGGGGTCGTCGTCGCCGTCCAACCGATTGAACCGCGATCGGATTTCGATCGGATTGGGTCGAAATCTGGTCGAATTGCAACTGCAATCGCGATCAATTCCAACCGATCACGGTCCTGTCGGCATCGGAGTCCGATCGGATCGCAATCGAATTCCAGTCGAATGTGGTCGCCAATGACCACGACAATCGTGGGCGTAAATTGCGCCTGATTTTGGCCGAATCGACGATCGTCGACCGGACTCAATTCGACCGAATTGCGGCTACTAGCGCCGCGCTCAATTTCGGCAGCGATTCAACTGATCTCTGATTCTCGATCTTGTCGGACTCCGATTTTGGCCAGACCGCGATCGGATTCCATCATATCGCGATCGGAATTCGACCACTTGACATGATGCCAAGCAACAAGAAGCTCCGACGAATGAAACACTGTGTATTCTCTGTTACTATGCGTGCTCAAGCACTCACGAGTTACGCAACATAAAAAATCTACATATATATACCTTACCTTGAAAGCTGAGAAAACGCAACACAACAAACTAATATATTGCTTTTTAAGACAGAAGAAAAATTCAAAAAGAAATGAAGTTGCAGATAACAATATATATACCTGATCATCCTCGTAATTTGAAGCCATCTACTTGAGAAAACAAAGGAGGAAAAAAGGCTTGCGGTGTGTATATTGTCTTGGTAAAGGTGGTGATGAGTTTTATAGAGGGAATAAAAGGCCCACGAATTTAGCATGGCACAAGACCTTAAGTCAACAGGTGGCCTGATTAATTATTTCTCCTTGCATATTCTTTAATTGGCTGAATGAATGCATGCTCGAAGGTCGAGGATGTCAGTCATATTAAAAAATGGTAGTGGCAGAGAATAAGCGATCAATATTTGTAAGGAAGTAGCAAAGCAAGAAACTTGTAAATCTTCGTTAAAACGTGCTTCTTTCACTGATGATTAAGAAAAAAAAAATGTCATTCCTATTCCCCCTAGAAATGATTATTTATAAACTGTTTGCTACAGTACAAATGATTTATTTTTTCTTCTACATCATGTTCAAATGTTGAGATTTCAATTTGTTCAACGTTTATAATTCTATTGCACCATATAAAATTCATAAATTCCAAATCAGCTTGCGCTCTAAAATGTTTTTTTTTAAATATTTTTAGTGAAAACTCCTGTTACATTTTACCAACCAATGCATCCATAGAACACTCATAACTCAGTCTCATACACGAGTTGTCACCGATTAAAAGCTTCACCACACAAGCTTCTATCGATTTATAGCTAAGATCCAAGAGATCCAAAGAGGGTCGTTTACGACAAATGCCGTTTATAGTGAAGGGGCGAAGAAATAATTAATTAAATAAATGGCCCTAAACTTATGTCTTTACGAAAAGAAAATCAAAATTCAACAAAAGTACCTCCAATCAAGCCAACCATCACCGTCAAGGGATGTACAGGTCGACAATCATCTTCAATCCTCGTCGGCACCCTGGGAGGAGAAAGTCGCTGCAATCAACAATTTAATTCGATAAACATAGGTTGTGATCCAAGTAATCAAGAGTCTTATCGAGCGGTCGCAAAGGTACTGGACAAACCTCAGCAACAAGGGCATGGACTCCTGCGACCAATGGCGGCAAATATAGGGCTACAACCATGGCGGCTAACAATCCAAGAGCGTGGCCATGCTCTATAAAGAACTTCAAAGGTTGCAACATCGATCGAGCGACAATAATATTCGTTGAGAAGGCAGCAACAAGGATCACTTCGCTGTTTGCAATTGAGAGCATCGTAGGCTAGCCGAGGGAGAGATCGAGAAAGAAATTATCGAAGAGGAGATGGGGAGTTAGCGAGATCGACTTTGGGCGGTAGCGACCTGGCGGCCGGGTAGCCAGGAGACAGCGGTCGGGCTGCAAAGGCAGACGGCGGTGGTAGCAGCAACAATAAAGAAAAATAAATAAATCACAGCTAGGAGAGGAGAAAGTTGTCAATTTGTAATTTAGTCTATAAATCTTAAAACTTCACAATAAGCTCTCTAAAAATTTTCACTACTCTACCTTGAACATTGACACTTAACAAAGTTAGAGGTAAATATAAAATGATGATTTCAAGACTACTTTGGCATTTAAAAAAAATAAACTTGGGAGGAGAAAGTCCAATTTTCTTTTAAAAATATAATTTTTATTCTTAATTTTCATCGTCAGTTATATAGTTAGATGAAGGAAAGTATTATGAGAGAGATATTTTGACCAATCAAAATTTAATACAATGGATGAAAGGATTGACATTTGGAAAAATGAAATATATAATTTTCATTCTCATTCATATATAGTAATAATGTCATTTTAAATTAGTGTTAATATAACTAACAGCAGCCTCATGAACAAGCATGGTTGGGATTTGTCAATCGTCTTGATTGTGATTGCTATATTTGTCTCCTTTTAACACGTGGCAAATTAAAATGATAATGTTCACGTTTAATAAATCTTTTCTTTTTATTGGGCAAGAGAACGTTTTCAACTCTATCTAATCACATTTATTGATTCAGACACCGTTAGTTTTGATAGTTGCGTTGTTTTTTTTTCATTCTATTTTTTCACCCTAAGTCAATAACTTTTGAAAAATTCCAATGCTAACTGTTCAAAATTATCTTCCTTTCTCGAAAGCTTTGATTCATATGTGGAGGAGCACAATGTTTCTGACTAGTTGAGTGTTTCTTTTTTTTTTTTTAATCTTTTGGTATCATTTAGGACCTTATGAATGGGTTCTTTCAACCATTCTAATGTCTACCACTTGAGGAAACAGTCATTGTCCACCATTGGACATTTTATTCGAGCGATAACAATACAAATAACAACGATCTTTTACTTGCTTATTTTCATTCCTTTTATTTCTCTTCAAGTAAATGAGATATTAGAGTTTAGCTCTGGGTGGTGCCTTCACGCGTGTCTCTAGGAGGAAGTTGGAGTTCTTTCCAGCCTTCAATCTCAGGTATCTTTGTCAGATATGTCTCCACCATATCATTGCTAACCAATTCCAATTTCGCAGGCTCCCACTGCCAAGTATATGTTAACAAAATGATGGAATAAATTCATATGAAAAATATATATATGTATGAAAATTATTTAGAAGAATTTTGACAACTTGTACATGTATGTATATATATCACCTTTGGTTTGTAATTTTTCTCCAATATTGTCGCCCTGATACCCTGCATTCAACAATTAGTATATCAGCATTTTTTCAAAAATGAGAAAAAAGAATTAAACTCTACCCAAGTAAAGGTAAATTAGTGCATACCACAAGGAAGTCATCTGATGTTGTTCGTCGAACAGAATGAGCAGATAATCTACTGTCTCGAGTCAGGCACTCTCTAAGTGTTTCAAATCGACCTTTCCTAATCTATGGATTAAGATGAGATATGAAATTACATTATTCATATGTATCTTTTATAACACTTGTCCTTTTCTCTCTTATCTTCATCAAGTAAATAGACTCTTAAAAGGAAAGAAAAGGAAGATAATAGATAATTTACCGACACAAGGAAGATCTTAAGATTTATTGGTGATGCTGCCTTCATTGATCTTATCGACTTAGTAATCCACTCTTGGTTCAAAGTTGCATTCTCATGTTCCTAAACAATGATAAATGGGATAAGTAATGAATGCATATCTTGATTTAAATTATGACTCAATTAGCAAGATATATATACAAACATGTATACATGCATAAATAAATACATGTGTCGGGTTGTATCCTTACCAGAGAAGATAAAATTTGTTCTACTGTTTGTTTTGAGAAAAAGTGGTCAATGAGGTCAAGCCTACAAAATGATATGTATAGAAAGATGTTGAGTATATTTTTGTGGGAAAGAGAAAATGTGCGTGTATTGATGTATATGGTTCACCTATGAAGAACACTGTCTTCTTTCAATGGCATTTGCTGAGTATATTTGCTAATAATTCCCTGGATCGTGTTTGGTTCAGCAACCTCCACCTCATGCAATGATTCCTCCAACAAAAGTAAATTCTGCTCAATGGTTAGAAATAATAATGTAAGATCAATGATGTTCAGAATAGATTCTGATTTTTATTAAAGAAAAAAATAATAAATTTATTTTCTAACTACGTATTCTTTTTTGATAAAACAAGATAAAATACTTTTGAAGGAACAAAGTGAGTGGCAAGTCCACATGCAACCATCTCAGCACCATTCAGTCTTGCACCAGTAAGCCCAAGATATTCCCCTAAAATGATCAATTGATAGCAAAGTTCAAAAAATCATAATATTTTCAATATAATCATAAGGCATACGTAATTATAGAGTAGTCAGCTAAGTGATAACCAAAGAAGCCCGAAAGCCTGGAAAGAAAATAAGATGCCCCAACATCTGGATAATGCCCTATGCCTGCTTCTGGCATTGCAAAAACCTAAAAGCAAAAACAAAGCACCTGTTCAGAACCACAAAAGTTAGCTTAAATGCCCGATTGATCATACCGTATTTTCAGTGACAATTCTGTATCTTGCATTCATAGAAAGTCCAGCACCACCTCCCATCATCGCCTGCTGATCGGAAAACCTTTCGAATAGAAATTTGCTCAACTCGATATGTCACAAAGCATTTGTTTCAGTAATTTTATTGTTATCTATGATATGATGAACTGACCAGGGGCTTAGTGTATGTTGCCACTAGGTAGTCCAAGGTGAGTTGCTTTTGATAAATTTGAGCTGCCAGTGCCCACTTACCTTCTCATATTTAGATCAATACTTAGTTGCTCTTATCAAATTTCAGATAAAATCAATAATACAGTATCACAAAAGCTTCCAGATAAATATAGCCAGGTTGAATAATACCTATAAGCGAGCAACGATAGTATTCAATAACATCTCCTCCAGCACAAAATACTTTCCCATTTGCCTTCGATCCATGATGAAATATTAGGTAATTAGACACTTATATATAGTGAATTTGACTTGGAGAATAATAATATTTTCTTCATAAAAGAAGTTGAAAGTTCACTGAAGGCGATTGTTTGCATGTACCTTTACAATTACCAACCCAACAGCAAGATCATTTTCCAACTTCTGGAACTCCTCGGACAGCAACAAAACCTTGAAAATCAGATTTGTTTATAAAAAAAATCAGAAAACTAATTCAACATGAATCACAAATTAAATGGAAAAAAAAATAACAATGAAATATTTATAATCAAACCTTTAATTGATTAATTTGTCTGACTTAATTTTAAAGTATTAATAATGGCCGGTAACTTATCGAAAATAATATAATTTTTAAATGGCTTGTATAATTGAGACTAAGGATGAACAAACCATTTGATGGTTGATGGCATTTAATTTTAGAGGCCTATTTAGTGTCATTGTCTTTACGTGAGAGTTTCCTTCCACCAAAACCTTGCAAGAAGTAGAAACAAAAGGTTAGAAATTTGAAATAAATCTAAAATATTCAATAATAACCAAGGGAATTAATCCTTTACTTTATTGCTAATTTTCTTATCCTTGCATTTGTAATAACTCGAGAGCTATTGATTTCAATATAATGTGACTTCTTTTTCTCTTTGAAATGAATCTTCTAGTTCCAATAGATCATGAACTAGATTAGAATCATTCTCAGCAAATCTATAAGAAGCAATCTAATTATTTTCATCAGTTCTAGGTGAAGACCAAAGATCTTGAGCAACTGGCAGAACAATTCAAAAGATAAAGAACTATTGTTAATTTCTTAATGTTTGTTCCAAGTTTGAAGTACCATTTGTACAAATAAGAATCGCCTTCTAAAAATCTGATCATATTAGAACTCCTCACGAAGTACTTGGTGCTACGATCATTGGAGAAAGAGTATTTAACCCAGAAGCTCTAGAATTTTTTCGATTGCTCATTTGAGAAATACGATCTTTAGCTATAGAATAGAATCACTTTCTTTATCTGAGAAGAACTTCTAGATCAATAGGAAGGAAGCTTGATCTGAATGACTTAGAATTTCTATTCTGTTTCTGCTAATGGCATACCATTATATGTACAAATATGAAGTACAAGGATACAAGTTATGCCTTAGAATGAAAGAGCCACTTTGATGTTCCTTACGAAATGAGGCATGAAGTTGACTATGATTCGTTGGCAGTTGGAATCTGTTAATCAAAATTTATTCCTTACCTTAAGGTTTAAGGTTGGATCACATTAATAGAATTACTTTTATTTCATGAAGATGATATTTTGATATTTTTTATTGATCCATACATATATATAGAGAATTTAGCACCTTCAAAAAAAAAAGAATGAAAAGTGTCCATTTTTTGCACAAGGTACAAGGTTTAGTAGAATTAGAATAAATATATAAATAAAAAATATATAATGAATCTAATTTAAATTTGAATTTCACCTGTGCACACTTGGCTTTTCTCTTTATCTATTGGGCATCATTTGAGAAGGGTCAAAATAATGATCATACAAGAATCAAATGTTTCGTTCACTAAAAAAAAAAACATTGATTTAGCGATGAATTTAAGTGACAAAATAAATTCAACGCAAATCTATAACGAAATTCGTGACAAAAAAATAAAATCATCGCAAATCAACAATGAAATTTGCAACAAAAGCGATTTTGTTGCAAAAATAGTAATAAACTATATATTTGTCGCAAATTTTGCAAAAAAAAAAAATTACCCCAAAAATCATCGCAAAATTTGCGATGGATTTTCCTTTTGTCGCAAAATTTTCGACGAAAAACCAATATTTTTGCAAAATTTAATGACAAAATAAAAAATCATCACAAATTTTGTGACGAAAAAGGAATTCTTTGCAAATTTTGCAATGAGACGAATTCATGTTATATTTAAGAGAATAATAATAATAATAATAATAATATAAAGATAGGGGTGTAGTTGTAATTTTCGAAACTTAGTGGACTTTCTTACAAAACTGTCATTAAGGAAAAAAACTCCTAACGGAATTTTTCTCTCCATAACTTTTCTCTCACGAATTTTTCTACTATCCTGACTTCTTTCTCCCTAATTAATCCCCCTTTAAATTTCCTAAAACCCTAGCCGACTCCCACCTTGGAGCAGCCCCTTCGTCGGTTTCCATTATTTTTTTTTTACAACTACTCCAAGAAGAAATCGTCTTACAAACAAAATAAATAAATAAATAAATGGTTACTATGATATCAAGCCTTGCCACTGTTGATCAAAATGAAATCATCCACTTAATCATATTGAACTCAGTAAGCACACACAAAAAGAAAACTCAAGAAATACTTAAAGCACCTATATATACTTCCGAGTATAAGTCATAAGAAATAAATTGTATAGTATTTAAGATGTGTTGGAGGAAAAAAAAGAGAAAGTCACGCACTTAAGACCGCTATTATCGAATTGAAAATCCTAATCTATTTTTGGAGCATCGAAACATGAAACATATTATGTACTTCCGCTAGTGAAAGTGATGTGGCGACATCCTCTGATCAAGAGGCAATGGCGCGAACACGGCGAGTAATTCGATCGGACGTGATCGAAATCTAGTCCGACAGATCGCGTGATTGGGTCAAAATCCGACCCGATCGCACGTGACCGCGATCTAGTAGAATTCTAACCTGATCATGCACAACCGTGGTCCGATCAAGACGGCGGGCCTATTGCCGATGGCGAGGACAATGCCGGTGACCTCGACGAGTTATGGGATGGGCTATAACGTGCTCGGCGAAAGTACTATGCCAATTGTGGATCGGACGGAGATGGAATCGCGCACGGGAGCACAGAGATGCATTGCGGAAGATACCAACTATTTATTTATAGAGGTTTGATATGATGCACGATGCGCGGTGTGCGACGTGATCTCAGCCGTTCATCGCACGAAGATGCACAGTAAATGAGAAATGAATGTTTCTTTACTGACAATCTCTGGTCAAATTCTTCGTCGTCGACCGCCATTCACACTATAGACCAACCCTTGAACCTGTCGGGGTCGTCGTCGCCGTCCAACCGATTGAACCGCGATCGGATTTCGATCGGATTGGGTCGAAATCTGATCGAATTGCAACTGCAATCGCGATCAATTCCAACCGATCACGGTCCTGTCGGCATCGGAGTCCGATCGGATCGCAATCGAATTCCAGTCGAATGTGGTCGCCAATGACCACGACACTGGTGGGCGAAATTCTGTCGGATTTTGGCTGCAATCTGACAGTCGTCTGACCAGACTCCGAATTCCGACCGAATTGCGGCTACTAGCGCCGCGCTCAATTTCGGCAGCGATTCAACTGATCTCTGATTCTCGATCTTGTCGGACTCCGATTTTGGCCAGACCGCGATCGGATTCCGACTGTATCGCGATCGGAATTCGACCACTTGACATGATGCCAAGCAACAAGAAGCTCCGACGGATGAAACACTGTGTATTCTCTGTTACTATGCGTGCTCAAGCACTCACGAGTTACGCAACATAAAAAATCTACATATATATACCTTACCTTGAAAGCGGAAAAACGCAACACAACAAACTAATATATTGCTTTTTAAGACAGAAGAAAAATTCAAAAAGAAATGAAGTTGCAGATAACAATATATATACCTGATCATCCTCGTAATTTGAAGCCATCTACTTGAGAAAACAAAGGAGGAAAAAAGGCTTGCGGTGTGTATATTGTCTTGGTAAAGGTGGTGATGAGTTTTATAGAGGGAATAAAAGGCCCACGAATTTAGCATGGCACAAGACCTTAAGTCAACAGGTGGCCTGATTAATTATTTCTCCTTGCATATTCTTTAATTGGCTGAATGAATGCATGCTCGAAGGTCGAGGATGTCAGTCATATTAAAAAATGGTAGTGGCAGAGAATAAGCGATCAATATTTGTAAGGAAGTAGCAAAGCAAGGAACTTGTAAATCTTCGTTAAAACGTGCTTCTTTCACTGATGATTCAGAAAAAAAAAATGTCATTCTTATTCCCCCTAGAAATGATTATTTATAAACTGTTTGCTACAGTACAAATGATTTGTTTTTTCTTCTACATCATGTTCAAATGTTGAGATTTCAATTTGTTCAACGTTTATAATTCTATTGCACCATATAAAATTCATAAATTCCAAATCAGCTTGCGCTCTAAAATGATTTTTTAATATTTTTAGTCAAAACTCCTGTTACATTTAACCAACCAATGCATCCATAGAACACTCATAACTCAGTCTCATACACGCGTTGTCACCGATTAAAAGCTTCACCACACAAGCTTCTATCGATTTATAGCTAAGATCCAAGAGACCTAAAGAGGGTCGTTTACGACAAATGCCGTTTATAGTGAAGGGGCGAAGAAATAATTAATTAAATAAATGGCCCTAAACTCTTTACGAAAAGAAAATCAAAATTCAACAAAAGTACCTCCAATCAAGCCAACCATCACCGTCAAGGGATGTACAGGTCGACAATCATCTTCAATCCTCGTCGGCACCCTGGGTGGATAGGAGGAGAAAGTCGCTGCAACCAACAATTTAATACGATAAACATAGGTTGTGATCCAAGTAACCAACAGTCTTATCGAGCGGTGGCAAAGGTACTGGACAAACCTCAGCAACAAGGGCATGGACTCCTGCGACCAATGGCGGCAAATATAGGGCTACAACCATGGCGGCTAACAATCCAAGAGCGTGGCCATGCTCTATAAAGAACTTCAAAGGTTGCAACATCGATCGAGCGACAATAATATTCGTTGAGAAGGCAGCAACAAGGATCACTTCGCTAGTTGCAATTGAGAGCATCGTAGGCTAGCCGAGGGAGAGATCGAGAAAGAAAATATCGAAGAGGAGATGGGGAGTTAGCGAGATCGACTTTGGGCGGTAGCGACCTGGTGGCCGGGTAGCAGGAGACAGCGGTCGGGCTGCAAAGGCAGACGGCGGTGGCAGCAACAAGGGACCACTGTAGGGCACTGTATTTGAGAAAGGAGCATAAAGAAAAATAAATAAATCACAGCTAGGAGAGGAGAAAGTTGTCAATTTGTAATTTAGTCTATAAATCTTAAAACTTCACAATAAGCTCTCTAAACATTTTCACTATTCTCCTTGAACATTGACACTTAACAAAGTTAGAGGTAAATATAAAATGATGATTTCAAGACTACGTTGGCATTTAAAAAAAATAAACTTGGGAGGGGAAAGTCCAATTTTCTTTTAAAAATATAATTTTTATTCTTAATTTTCAGCGTCAGTTACATAGTTAGATTTGGAAAGTCCAATTTAATACAATGGATGAAAGGGTTGACATTTGGAAAAATGAAAAATATAATTTTCATTCTCATTCATATATAGTAATAATGTCATTTTAAATTAGTATTAATATAACTAACAGCAGCCTCATGAATAGAGCTGTCAAGTTGGATTAGACCTGTTGGGTTAGTCTGTCTCGTCAAATAATTTAAACGAATTGGATTGAACTTTTATCAATCTGTCATTTTAGCGGGCCTAAACGGATTGACCCACGTGGGTTGCGGGTCTAGACGGGTTGACCCGCTGTGACACGGGTTGATCAGCGGGTTGAGAAATATCAAAAGATAAGTTTTTTACCATTACAATCTTCTTCTATCACACATACACCTTATCAACATATAAAAAAAGTTAAGAGTAAAGAACAAAAGAATATTTTTTATATTCAAGTTATTTTTTATTATCTTGTCACTACTATTCTAATCAATATATGAAATAATGACATATCAAAATCAAATAATTACCCAGGCTAAAAAATCTCAATTGAATCTCTATTTGAAGGAGCAAAAATTTACATTTACATATTATCAAGATTTGGATATTTTAAAATATTGGAAAGGAATCAAAAATATCGGTACTCAATTTTGTAAGTCGATAATTGAATCTCAATTATAAGATTTTAGTTACTTCAAATACTTATTTTTTTAATCATGCTGTTCTATCTGTCTTACATATCATTACCTCAAAACCTCAGTAATTTTAGATATATTTTTTAAATTTATGTGGCCCGTGGGTTGACTCGCCTAACCCGCAACCCACATTAGATTGGGTTGGATTGGAAATTTTTCAATCCGCCGAGATGGCTTGATCTGTCCCTCTCCACTAAATATTGAATTTACGATGGATTGCTCCACCCCGCCTGTTCTACTCATGAACAAGCATGGTTCGGATTTGTCAATAGTCTGGATTGTGATTGCTATATTTGTCTCCTTTTAACACGTGGCAAATTAAACATGATAATGTTCACGGTTAATAAATCTTTTCTTTTTATTGGGCAAGAGAACGTTTTCAACTCTATCTAATCACATTTACTGATTCAGACACCATTAGTTTTTGATAGTTGCGTTGTTTTTTTTTTCATTCTATTTTTTCACCCTAAGTCAATAACTTCTGAAGAATTCCAATGCTAACTGTTCAAAATTATCTTCCTTTCTCGAAAGCTTTGATTCATATGTGGAGGAGCACAATGTTTATGACTAGTTGAGTGTTTCTTTTTTTTTAAAAAAAAATTCTTTTGTTCTCATTTAGGACCTTATGAATGGGTTCTTTCAACCATTCTAATGTCTACCACTTGAGGAAACAGTCATTGTCCACCATTGGACATTTTATTCGAGCGATAACAATACAAATAACAACGATCTTTTACTTGCTTATTTTCATTCCTTTTATTTCTCTTCAAGTAAATGAGATATTAGAGTTTAGCTCTGGGTGCCTTCTCACGCGTGTCTCTAGGAGGAAGTTGGAGTTCTTTCCAGCCTTCAATCTCAGGTATCTTTGTCAGATATGTCTCCACCATATCATTGCTAACCAATTCCAATTTCGCAGGCTCCCACTGCCAAGTATATGTTAACAAAATGATGGAATAAATTCATATGAAAAATATATATATGTATGAAAATTATTTAGAAGAATTTTGACAACTTGTACATGTATGTATATATATCACCTTTGGTTTGTAATTTTTCTCCAATATTGTCGCCCGGATACCCTGCATTCAACAATTAGTATATCAGCATTTTTTCAAAAATGAGAAAAAAGAATTAAACTCTACCCAAGTAAAGGTAAATTAGTGCATACCACAAGGAAGTCATCTGATGCTGTTCGTCGAACAGAATGAGCAGATAATCTACTGTCTCGAGTCAGGCACTCTCTAAGTGTTTCAAATCGACCTTTCCTAATCTATGGATTAAGATGAGATATGAAATTACATTATTCATATGTATCTTTTATAACACTTGTCCTTTTCTCTCTTATCTTCATCAAGTAAATAGACTCTTAAAAGGAAAGAAAAGGAAGATAATAGATAATTTACCGACACAAGGAAGATCTTAAGATTTATTGGTGATGCTGCCTTCATTGATCTTATCGACTTAGTAATCCACTCTTGGTTCAAAGTTGCATTCTCATGTTCCTAAACAATGATAAATGGGATAAGTAATGAATGCATATCTTGATTTAAATTATGACTCAATTAGCAAGATATATATACAAACATGTATACATGCATAAATAAATACATGTGTCGGGTTGTATCCTTACCAGAGAAGATAAAATTTGTTCTACTGTTTGTTTTGAGAAAAAGTGGTCAATGAGGTCAAGCCTACAAAATGATATGTATAGAAAGATGTTGAGTATATTTTTGTGGGAAAGAGAAAATGTGCGTGTATTGATGTATATGGTTCACCTATGAAGAACACTGTCTTCTTTCAATGGCATTTGCTGAGTATATTTGCTAATAATTCCCTGGATCGTGTTTGGTTCAGCAACCTCCACCTCATGCAATGATTCCTCCAACAAAAGTAAATTCTGCTCAATGGTTAGAAATAATAATGTAAGATCAATGATGTTCAGAATAGATTTTGATTTTTGTTTAAGAAAAAAATAATAAATTTATTTTCTAGCTACGTATTCTTTTTTGATAAAACAAGATAAAATACTTTTGAAGGAACAAAGTGAGTGGCAAGTCCACATGCAACCATCTCAGCACCATTCAGTCTTGCACCAGTAAGCCCAAGATATTCCCCTAAAATGATCAATTGATAGCAACGTTCAAAAAATCATAATATTTTCAATATAATCATAAGGCATAGGTAATTATAGAGTAGTCAGCTAAGTGATAACCAAAGAAGCCCGAAAGCCTGGAAAGAAAATAAGATGCTCCAACATCTGGATAATGCCCTATGCCTGCTTCTGGCATTGCAAAAACCTAAAAGCAAAAACAAAGCACCTGTTCAGAACCACAAAAGTTAGCTTAAATGCCCAATTGCTCATACCGTATTTTCAGTGACAATTCTGTATCTTGCATTCATAGAAAGTCCAGCACCACCTCCCATCACTGCCCCGTTGATAAGGAAAACCTTTCAAATAGAAATTTGCTCAACTCAATATGTCACAAAGCATTTGTTTCAGTAATTTTATTGTTATCTATGATATGATGAACTGACCAGGGGCTTAGTGTATGTTGCCACTAGGTAGTCCAAGGTGAGTTGCTTTTGATAAATTTGAGCTGCCAGTGCCCACTTACCTTCTCATATTTAGATCAATACTTAGTTGCTCTTATCAAATTTCAGATAAAATCAATAATACAGTATCACAAAAGCTTCCAGATAAATATAGCCAGGTTGAATAATACCTGTAAGCGAGCAACGATAGTATTCAATAACATCTCCTCCAGCACAAAATACTTTCCCATTTGCCTTCGATCCATGATGAAATATTAGGTAATTAGACACTTATATATAGTGAATTTGACTTGGAGAATAATAATATTTTCTTCATAAAAGAAGTTGAAAGTTCACTGAAGGCGATTGATTGCATGTACCTTTACAATTACTAACCCAACAGCAAGATCATTTTCCAACTTCTGGAACTCCTCGGACAGCAACAAAACCTTGAAAATCAGATTTGTTCATAAAAAAAAATCAGAAAACTAATTCAACATGAATCACAAATTAAATGGAAAAAAGAAAAATAACAATGAAATATTTATAATCAAACCTTTAATTGATTAATTTGTCTGACTTAATTTTAAAGTATTAATAATGGCAGGTAACTTATCGAAAATAATATAATTTTTAAATGGCCTGTATAATTGAGACTAAGGATGAACAAACCATTTGATGGTTGATGACATTTAATTTTAGAGGCCTATTTAGTGTCATTGTCTTTACGTGAGAGTTTCCTTCCACCAAAACCTTGCAAGAAGTAGAAACAAAAGGTTAGAAATTTGAAATAAATCTAAAATATTCAATAATAACCAAGGGAATTAATCCTTTACTTTATTGCTAATTTTCTTATCCTTGCATTTGTAATAACTTGAGAGCTATTGATTTCAATATAATGTGACTTCTTTTTCTCTTTGAAATGAACCTTCTAGTTCCAATAGGTCATGAACTAGATTAGAATCATTCTCAGCAAATCTATAAGAAGCAATCTAATTATTTTCATCAGTTCTAGGTGAAGACCAAAGATCTTGAGCAACTGGCAGAACAATTCAAAAGATAAAGAACTATTGTTAATTTCTTAATGTTTGTTCCAAGTTTGAAGTACCATTTGTACAAATAAGAATCACCTTCTAAAAATTTGATCATATTAGAACTCCTCAAGAAGTACTTGGTGCTACTATATATATATACCTTGAAAGCGGAGAAAACTCAACTCAACAAACTAATATATTATTTTTTTAAGACAGAAGAAAAATTCAAAAAAAAAATGAAGTTGCAGATAACAATATATATACCTGATCATCCTCGTAATTTGAAGCCATCTACTTGAGAAAACAAAGGAGAAAAAAAAGGCTTGCGGTATGTATATTGCCTAAGGTGATGATGAGTTTTATAGAGGGAACAAAAGGCCCTCGAGTTTAGCATGGCACAAGGTCTTAAATCAACAGGTGGCCTGATTAATTATTTCTCCTTGGATATTCATTAATTGGCTTAAGGAATGCATGCTCGAAGGCGGAAGGATAAAATGCTAGTGGCTGAGAATAAGCGATCAATATTTGTAAGGAAGTAGCAAAGCAAGAAACTTGTAAATCTTCGTTAAAACGTGATTCAGAAAAAAAAAATGTCATTCCTATTTCACCTAGAAATGATTATTTATAAACTGTTTGCTACAGTACAAATGATTTTTATTTTCTTCTACATCATATTCAAATGTTGAGATTTCAATTTGTTCAACGTTTATAATTCTATTGCATCATATAAAATTCATAAATTACAAATCAGCTTGCGCTCTAAAATGATTTTTTAATATTTTTAGTTAAGATCCAAGAGACCTAAAGAGGGTCGTTTACGACAAATACAAATGCCGTTTATAGTGAAGGGGCGGAGAAATAATTAATTAAATAAATGGCCCTAAACTTATGTCTTTACGAAAAGAAAATCAAAATTCATCAAAAGTACCTCCAATCAAGCCAACCATCACCCCCAAGGGATGTACAGGTCGATAACCATCTTCCACCCTCGTCGGCACCCTGGGAGGAGAGGAGGAGAAAGTCGCTGCAACCAACAATTTAATTCGATAAACATAGGTTGTGATCCACGTCACGAAGAGTCTTATCGAGCGGTGGCAAAGTTACTGGGCAAACCTCAGCAACAAGGGCATGGACTCCTGCGACCAACGGCTGCAAATATAGGGCTACAACCATGGCGGCTAATAATCCAAGAGGCGTGGCCATGCTCAACTTCAAAGGTTGCAACATCGATCGAGCGACAATAATATTTGTTGAGAAGGCAGCAACAAGGATCACTTCGCTGGTTGCAATCGAGAGCATCGTAGGCTAGCCGAGGGAGAGATCGAGAAAGAAATTATCGAAGAGGAGATGGGGAGTAAGCGAGATCGACTTTGGGCGGTAGCGACCTGGCGGCCGGGTAGCCAGGAGACAGCGGTCGGGCTGCAAAGGCAGACGGCGGGGGTGGCAGCAACAAGGGGACCACCGTAGGGCACTGTATTTGAGAAAGGAGCATAAAGAAAAATAAATAAATCACAGCTAAGAGAGGAGAAAGCTGTCAATTTGTAATTTAGTCTATAAATCTTAAAACTTAACAAAGTTAGAGGTAAATATAAAATGATGATTTCAAGACTACCTTGGCATTTAAAAAAAAAATAAACTTGGGAGGGGAAAGTCTAATTTTCTTTTAAAAATATAATATTTTTTTTTAAGTTATATAGTTAGATGAAGAAAAAAAAATTATGAGAAATATTTTGTCAAATCAAAATTTAATACAATGGATGAAAGGATTGACATTTGAAAAAATGGAATATATAATTTTCATTCTCATTCATATATAGTAATAATATCATTTTAAATTAGTGTTAATAAAACTAACAGCAGCCTCGCAGCCTCATGAACAAGCATGGTTCGGATTTGTCAATCGTCTTGATTGTGATTGCTATATTTCTTTTTTTTAACACGTGGCAAAACATGATAATGTTCACGGTTAATAAATCTTTTCTTTTTATTGGGCAAGAGAACATTTTCAACTCTATCTAATCACATTTACTGATTTAGACACCGTTAGTTTTTGATAGTTGCATTGTTTTTTTTCATTCTAATTTTTCACCCTAAGTCAATAACTTCTGAAGAATTCCAATTCTAACTGTTCAAAATTATCTTCCTTTCTCGAAAGCTTTGATTCATATGTGGAGGAGCACAATGTTTCTGACTAGTTGAGTGTTTGTTTTTTTTAAAAAAAATTCTTTTGGTCTCATTTAGGACCTTATGAATGGGTTCTTTCAACCATTCTAATGTCTACCACTTGAGGTAACAGTCATTGTCCACCATTGGACATTTTATTCAAGCAATAACAATACAAATAACAACGATCATTTACTTGCTTATTTTCATTTCTTTTATTTCTCTTCAAGTAAATGAGATATTAGAGTTTAGCTCTGGGTGCCTTCTCACGCGTGTCTCTAAGAGGAAGTTGGAGTTCTTTCCAGGCTTCATTCTCAGGAAGCCTTCTCACACTGCCAAGTATATGTTAACAAAATGATGGAATAAATTCATATGAAAAATATATATATGTATGAAAATTATTTTGAAGAATTTTGACAACTTGTACATGTATGTATATATATTACCTTTGGTTTGTAATTTTTCTCCAATATTGTCGCCCTGATACCCTGTATTCAACAATTAGTATATCAACATTTTTACAAAAAAGAGAAAAAAGAACTAAACTCTATCAAAGTAAAGGTAAATTAGTGAATACCACAAGGAAGTCGTTCGACAGTGTTTGTCGAAGAGTATGAGCAGAGAGTCTACTGTCTCGAGTCAGGCACTCTCCAAGTGTTTCAAATAGACCTTTCCTAATCTATGGATTAAGATGAGAGATGAAATTACATTATTCATATGTATCTTTTATATCACTTGTCATTTTCTCTTTTACCTTCATCCAAGTAAATAGACTCTTAAAAGGAAAGAAAAGAAAGATAATAGATAATTTTCCGACACAAGGAAGATCTTAAGATTTATTGGTGATGCTGCCTTCATTGATCTTATCAACTTAGTAATCCACTCTTGGTTCAAAGTTGCATTCTCATGTTCCTAAACAATGATAAATGGAATAAGTAATGAATGCATATCTTGATTTAAATTATGACTCAATTAGCAAGATATATATACAAACATATATATACATGCATAAATAAATACATGTGTCGTGTTGTATCCTTACCAAAGAAGATAAAATTTGTTCTACTGTTTGTTTTGAGAAAAAGTGGTCGATGAGGTCAAGCCTACAAAATGATATGTATAGAAAGATGTTGAGTATATTTTTGTGGGAAAGAGAATGTGCGTGTATTGATGTATATGGTTCACCTATGAAGAACACTGTCTTCTTTCAATGGCATTTGCTGAGTATATTTGCTAATAATTCCTTGGATCGTATTTGGTTCAGCAACATCCACCTCATGCAATGATTCCTCCAATAAAAGTAAATTCTGCTCAATGGTTAGAAATAATAATGAAAGATCAATGATGTTTGGAATAGATTCTGATTTTTGTTAAAGAAAAAAATAATAAATTTATTTTCTAGCTACATATTCTTTTTTGATAAAACAAGATAAAATACTTTTGAAGGAACAAAGTGAGTGGCAAGTCCACATGCAACCATCTCAGCACCATTCAGTCTTGCACCAGTAAGCCCAAGATATTCCCCTAAAATGATCAATCGATCGCAAAGTTCAAAAAATCATAATATTTTCAATATAATCATAAGGCATACGTAATCATAGAATTGTCAACTAAGTGATAACCAAAGAAGCCCGGAAGCCTGGAAAGAAAATAAGATGCTCCAACATCTGGATAATGCCCTATGCCTGCTTCTGGCATTGCAAAAACCTAAAAGCAAAAACAAAGCACCTGTTCAGAACCACAAAAGTTAGCTTAAATGCCCGATTGATCATACCGTATTTTCAGTGACAATTCTGTATCTTGCATTCATAGAAAGTCCAGCACCACCTCCCATCACTGCCCCATTGATCAGGAAAACCTTTTGAATAGAAATTTGCTCAACTCGATATGTCACAAAGCATTTGTTTCAGTAATTTTATTGTTATCTATGATATGATGAACTGACCAGGGGCTTAGTGTATGTTGCCACTAGGTAATCCAAGGTGAGTTGCTTTTGATAAATTTGAGTTGCCAGTGCCCACCTACCTTCTCATATTTAGATTAATACTTAGTTGCTCTTATCAAATTTCAGATAAAATGAATAATACAGTATCACAAAAGCTTCTAGATAAATATAGCCAGGTTGAATAATACCTGTGAGCGAGCAACGATAGTATTCAATAACATCTCCAGCACAAAATACTTTTCCATTTGCCTACGATCCATGATGAAATATTAGGTAATTAGACACTTATATATAGTGAATTTGACTTGGAGAATAATGATATTTTCTTCATAAAAGTTGTTGAAAGTTCACTGAAGGCGATTGATTGCATGTACCTTTACAATTACCAACCCAACAGCAAGATCATTTTCCAACTTCTGGAACTCCTCGGACAGCAACAAAACCTTGAAAATCAGATTTGTTCATAAAAAAAATCAGAAAACTAATTCAACATGAATCACAAATTAAATGGAAAAAAGAAAAATAACAATGAAATATTTATAATCAAACCTTTAATTGATTAATTTGTCTGACTTAATTTTAAAGTATTAATAATGGCATGTAACTTATCGAAAATAATATAATTTTTAAATGGCCTGTATAATTGAGACTAAGGATGAACGAACCATTTGATGGTTGATGGCATTTAATTTTAGAGGCCTATTCAGTGTCATTGTCTTTACGTGAGAGTTTCCCTCCACCAAAACCTTGCAAGAAGTAGAAACAAAAGGTTAGAAATTTGAAATAAATCTAAAATGTTCAATAATAACCAAGGGAATTAATCCTTTACTTTATGGCTAATTTTCTTATCCTTGCATTTGTAATAACTTGAGAGCTATTGATTTCAATATAATGTGACTTCTTTTTCTCTTTGAAATGAACCTTCTAGTTCCAATAGGTCATGAACTAGATTAAAATCATTCTCAGCAAATCTATAAGAAGCAATCTAATTATTTTCATCAGTTCTAGGTGAAGACCAAAGATCTTGAGCAACTGGCAGAACAATTCAAAAGATAAAGAACTATTGTTAATTTCTTAATGCTTGTTCCAAGTTTGAAGTATCATTTGTACAAATAAGAATTGCCTTCTAAAAATTTGATCATATTAGAACTCCTCAAGAAGTACTTGGTGCTACGATCATTAGAGGAAGAATATCTAACCCAGAAGATGCTCTAGAATCTTTTCGATTGCTCATTCGAGAAATACGATCTTTAGCTATAGAATATAATCATTTCCTTGTATCTGAGAAGAACTTCTAGATCAATAGAAAGGAAACTTGATCTGAATGAATTAGAATTTCTATTCTAATCCTCCTAGTGGAATACCATTATACGCACAAATATGAAGCACAAGGACACAAGTTATGCCTTAGGATGAAAGAGCCACTTTGAGGTTCCCTACGAAATGAGGCATGAAGTTAACTATGATTCGTTGGTAGTTGGAATCTGTTAATCAAAATTTATTCCTTACCTGAAGGTTGGATCACATCAATAGAATTACTTCTATTTCATGAATATGATATTTGGAGATTTTTTATTGATTCATACATATATATAGAGAGAGAGATCAACAAAAAATTTAGCACCTTCAAAAAAAAAAATGAATGAAAAGTGTCCTTTTTTTTGCACAAGGTAGTAGAATTAGAATAAATATATAAATAAAAAATATATAATGAATCTAATTTAAATTTGAATTCCACTTGTGCACACTTAGCTTTTCTCTTTATCTAGCTTTATCTACTAGGCATCATTTGAGAAGGACCAAAATAAAGATAATACAAGAATCAAATGTTTCATTCACTAAAAAAAAAAAATTGGTTTAACGATGAATTTTAGCAACGAAAACAATTCATCATAAATCTATAATGAAATTTGTGATATAAAATAAAATCATTGCAAATCAACAATGAAATTTCCAACAAAAGCAATTTTGTTGCAAAAATAGTAATAAACTATATATTTGTTGTAAATTTTGCAACAAAAAGAATTTTACCCCAAAAATCATCGCAAAATTTACGATTAAATTTTCTTACATCGCAAAATTTTCGACAAAAAACCAATATCATTGCAAAATTTAGTGACAAAATAAAAAAACATCGCAGATTTTACAACGAAAAAGGAATTCTTCGTAAATTTTGTGCTTAGAGGAATTCATCGTAAAATTTGTGACGAAAATGAATTTCGTTGCAAAACTTTGTGACGAATTTATATTTCCTGCGCAACAGATATCTGCGCACCTATGCACGAGCAAGCACAGTAACGAGAAATGCATAGTAACTCCGACCAACTCCTCGCGCCTGCGCCGTTCAACATTGCCGCGGTCCGATGAAGTCAGAGTCCGACTTAACCACAATCGGAATCCAACCTAATTGCGGCTGCCACCGGCCACAGCACTTACGGTCGTAATTCGACAGGATTGTGACTGGAATCCAGCCCGATTGCGATCGTGATTGGACCAAAATCTGACCCAATTGCACGCGACTATGATCTGGTAGAATTCTGACCTGATCACCACAGTCGCAGTCTAGCCACGGCGGCGAGCCTATTGCCAACGGCAAGGACAACACCGGTGACCTCGACAGGTGGTGGGATGGCTATAGCGCGCTCAGCAAAAGTACTATGCAAATTGTGGATCGGACAGAGGAGATAGAGTCGCGCACGGGCGCACAAAGATGCGTCGCGCAGGATACCAACTTTTTATATATAGAGGTTTAATATGATGCACGATGCTCAGTGCGCGATGTAATATCAATCGTATATTGCACGGAGATGCATAGTGAATGGGAAATGAGAGTGTTTCTCTCCTGATGATTTTTTGCCAAATTCTTCATCGTCGATAGCCATTTGCACTATAGCCCAACCCTTAAGCCCGTCAGGGTATTCGTCGTCGTCCCACTGATCGAACCGCGATCGGATTCCAACCGGATTGGATTGAAATTCAATCGAATTGTAGTCGTCAACATCACAGCTGCAATTGCAGTCGATTCCAATCGGAATCCGATCACGATCCTATCGGCATCGGAGTCCAATCAGATCATGATCGGATTCTAGCCGAATCACAGCCGCTAATGGTCGCAACACTTATGGGCGCATTTCCATTGGATTCCGATCGTGATCCGACTGGAATCCGACCACAATTCAATGGGACTCTGAATTTCGACTGAATTACGACTGCCAAAACTGTGCTCGGTTTTGACAGCGATTCAACCAGAATCCAACTGCGATCCTACAAGACTTCGAGACTGACCCGACCATGATCGGATTCTAGTCGGATCACGATCAAATTTCGGCCACTCGATGACGATGTCTAACGACAAGAAGCTCCGACGGATGAAACATTGTATATTTCTAGTTTCTGTGCGTGCTCAAGCACTCACTAGTCGCACAATATAAAAAAATCTACATATATATACCTTGAAAGCGGAGAAAACGCAACTCAACAAACTAATATATTGTTTTTTAAAACAGAAGAAAAATACAAAAAGAAATGAAGTTGCAGATAACAATATATATACCTGATCATCCTCGTTATTTGAAGTCATCTGCTTGAGAAAACAAAGGAGAAAAAAAGGCTTGCGGTGTGTATATTGTCTTAGCTAAAGGTGGTGATGAGTTTTATAGAGGGAATAAAAGGCCCTCGAATTTAGCATGGCACAAGACCTTAAGTCAACAGGTGGCCTGATTAATTATTTCTCTTTAATTGGCTGAATGAATGCATGCTCGAAGGTCGAGGATGTCAGTAAAAATGGTAGTGGCAGAGAATAAGCGATCAATATTTGTAAGGAAGTAGCAAAGCAAGAAACTTGTAAATCTTCGTTAAAACGTGCTTCTTTCACTGATGATTCAGAAAAAAAAAATATGTCATTCCTATTCCCCCTAGAAATGATTATTTATAAACTGTTTGCTACAGTACAAAATGATTTGTTTTTTCTTCTACATCATGTTCAAATGTTGAGATTTCAATTTGTTCAACGTTTATAATTCTATTGCACCATATAAAATTCATAAATTACAAATCAGCTTGCGCTCTAAAATGAGTTTTTAATATTTTTAGCCAAAACTCTTGTTACATTTTACCAACCAATGCATCCATAGGACACTCATAACTCAGTCTCATACACGAGTTGTCACCGATTAAAAGCTTCACCACACAAGTTCTATCGATTTATAGCTAAGATCCAAGAGACCTAAAGAGGGTCGTTTACGACAAATGCCGTTTATAGCGAAGGGGCGAAGAAATAATTAATTAAATAAATGGCCCTAAACTTATGTCTTTACGAAAAGAAAATCAAAATTCATCAAAAGTACCTCCAATCAAGCCAACCATCACCGTCAAGGGATGTACAGGTCGATAACCATCTTCAATCCTCGTCGGCACCCTTGGAGGAGAGGAGGAGAAAGTCGCTGCAACCAACAATTTAATTCTAGGTTGTGATCCACGTAACGAAGAGTCTTATCGAGCGGTGGCAAAGTTACTGGGCAAACCTCAGCAACAAGGGCATGGACTCCTGCGACCAATGGCGGCAAATATAGGGCTAAATCTATGGCGGCTAATAATCCAAGAGGCGTGGCCATGTTCTATAAAGAACTTCAAAGGTTGCAACATCCATCGGGCGACAATAATATTTGTTGAGAAGGCAGCAACAAGGATCACTTCGTTGGTTGCAATCGAGAGCATCGTAGGCTAGCCTAGGGAGAGATCGAGAAAGAAAATATCGAAGAGGAGATGGGGAGTTAGCGAGATCGACTTTGGGCGGTAGCGACCTGGCGGCCGGGTAGCCAGGAGACACCGGTCGCGCTGCAAAGTTAGACGGCGGTGGCTGCAATAAGGGACCACTGTAGGGCACTGTATTTGAGAAAGGAGCATAAAGAAAAATAAATAAATCACAGCTAGGAGAGGAGAAAGTTGTCAATTTGTAATTTAGTCTATAAATCTTAAAACTTCACAATAAGCTCTCTAAAAATTTTCACTACTCTGCTTTGAACATTGACACTTAACAAAGTTAGAGGTAAATATAAAATGATGATTTCAAGACTACTACGTTGGCATTTTAAAAAAAACTTGAGGGAAAAGTCCAATTTTCTTTTAAAAATATAATTTTTATTCTTAGAATAAAAGATGATGTCAAATATCTTTCATCATCAGTTACATAGTTAGATGAAAAAAAAAATTATAAAAAATATTTTGATCAATTAAGAATTAACACAACGAATGAAAGGATAGACATCCGAAAAAATGAAATATATAATTTTCATTCTCATTCATATATAGCAATCATGCCATTTTAAATTAGTGTTAATATAGCTAATAGCAGCCTCCTGAACAAGCATGGTTCGGATTTGTCAATCGTCTTGATTGTGGTTGTGATATTTGTCTCATTTTAACACGTGGTAAAATATGATAATGTTTACGATTAATAACTCTTTTCTTTTTATTGGGCAAGAGAACGTTTTGAACTCTATCTAATCACATTTACTGATTCAGACACCGTTAGTTTTTGATAGTTGCGTTGTTGTTTTTTTTTCATTCTATTTTTTCACCCTAAGTCAATCGATAATTATATATGCTCTTGCAACTTCTAACGAATTCCAATTCTAGCTGTTCAAAATTATCTTCCTTTCTCGAAAGCTTTGATTAATATGTGGAGGAGCACAATGTTTCCGACTAGTTGAGTGTTTATTTGTTTGTTTTTATTTTCTTTTGGTCTCATTTAGGTGATGGAAATTCATGATCCTAAGCATGTATATAAAAAACTAGATATATACAATAAAATTCACGGACTAGATCTAGTTTTATAAATTTCTATGGCAACAAAAAAAACATAAAACGAACCCAATGGCATAAACAAAAGAATCTGATTGTAGTGGAACAATCATCGTTCGTAGTCGGCGAGATTTGATCCAGAGTTCCTGCGAAGATGCAAAGGATGGTCTTCCGTAGGGTTCTAGAGTAACGGCGCCATAAACCCTAGCCGATAGGATGCCGAGGGTCTATCAAAATGTCAGTCCCTACGAGGACCATGCCCTATATATAAAAAATGGATCGGATCCGTTATCGACCCATCATTAATAACGGATCCTTTCTATAATGAGTTATATACATTAAACCCCACATCAAATAATCGAAACTCGTAAACTAATAAGTAGATCACTTAATCGGGTTCAAATCAATACGACATAATTGGACGATTACGATAATCACATATAAGTCCGCCACCAACAATCTCCCACTTGAACTACATGAGATTTTGAATGTAACATATGTCCAAAATTCTTTAGTTGAGCTTACTATGTCATATTGAACTAAATCAATATGGTTCATCAACTTCATTGGTATAAGACTAAAGTGATCGTTGCTACTCCATATATATAATCGGTAGTAGGACCATCAGTAATCACAACACCAATATCATCAATGACATAGATCAAATGTGGATGTGTAGCATGAGAATTGCATGAAATGTGATCTGCACATGTCAATTTCCAAATGATCATCCTTATGACTCAAAATAAGGTCATGATCACGTTTGCAAGCACCGTATGCTAAACCATAAGCATATATGCTAAACCGCATTAGCAAACCATGATCAAAACCTCATGACTAAAAAATAGAGTCCTATATCACATTTACAATCACCATATTCTAACCGCATTAGTAAATCATGATGTCTTTATACAGAGTGTTAAAGATAAATTATACATATATTTTCCTATCTTAGTGTGCACATTAGAAATAAAGATATACATGTATCTTGATTATAGAGTATTCTAGATAACAAAGTAATACAGACTCCCACTTAATCGATACTTCATCCATATGAAGAACCTCCATTTTCAACCCACGCTGATAATGGATATAAAGTCTGTCCTAATTAATATATTCTATCAAAGCTTTGACCACTCTAAACTCTTTTTTTTTTAACTATTTGGCACTTTATGTCGATGCAGAATGAAGTCGACATGCCACAATTATTCTTGACCTAAATTTTCGCAGCCATCAAGGCCCCAAATGATCTTTATCCTGTGATAAGATCTGCAACCATATTGGATGTTCTGTAACAATTTACTAATTCATTCTTTATTATTGAGGTGGCTATCAACGTCTGTTTGACGTTTTTCCAAATGACAGTTCTTCCTAACAACATGAAGATATTTCCTAATGTAAACCTCTCACCATCGAAACACCCATCAAAATGCGAAGTCTTAATATCTAATCACTTCTACGTAATCATATCTTCGCTATGTGAGCATTTAAATGATATATTAAAAATACTATATAACTCCTTTTACAGTGCTTTATTCAATTGTTTGTCCAATATTCCTACAATGTACACTAAACTAAATGGTTACATTCCTGTGCATATATGAGACATATTTCAACTCCCACTGAACTTGACATATTTTAACTGACTGATAGGTTTTCGTCCACACTTGAATGAGGTAACCTTCTTATCAAAATTTATGGTACTAATAATGAAATGCCAAATTTTAAACCATAAATGGACTTATTTAGATTGTATACTACGTGTTTTGAATCATAAGATTCAAAGTTCTATGGATGCAGTATATACATTGATTCCTTAATATTCCCATTAAAGAACATAGTCTTAATGTCCATTTAATGTAGCTCAAATTGCAGTGAGTTATTAGTGTCATGATTATTCTTATGGAGTCTTTCACTGGCATAGATGAGAAAGTCTTCTTTGTAATATATATTCACTTACTGAGTGAATCCTTTGGTTACAAGGCATGTTTTTAATATTGTTCTATGAATCTTGTTTGGTTCTAAATATCCACTTACCACCAATAAATTTCACTCTTTTAGACAATTTGACTAGCTTCTATATGCCATTGATAGTCATAGACTTCAGGTCAACCTTCATGACTTTAGTGTATTTTCTAGGGTTAGAATACAGTTTGACCTTCTGAAAAGATGAAGAATCATCTTTCAATCCAATGTCAAACTCATATACATGTTCTTGGAGATAAACCTGGTCACACAAAAACGTGGATCTCCTTTCCCTAGTAGATTTACTTAGTGACATTTTTTGTTTAAAGTGGTTGGATGTCATAGTGTACTATTCCTACTAAATGCGCAACTTCTACACAGGATATCAAACCCCTGCTAGTTACAACTATAGTATCCTTAGTAGGATCGCTAATGCTCTCCTCTTTAAATGACACGTTCATGAGCTTAACACTCCCACTGTTTTAAATAAATTTAGCATTTCTTGAAGAATCTCAAGGGGTGGATTAAAGTATTATACTAAATGGCAGCTCATAATTCTTTAAGTCTAGTTTCCTTCTTTAGGTTCATAATGTTTAATAGTTGGACAACCCTAGATGTATAAGATTTAGATTACTGCCTTTATTGAGAACCCTTTTTGCAAAGGTAACTGCAACCATGAGTGCTTCATTGGCAAGGATTTTAGCAAATAAGTGTAAATCATCTTTTTCACACCATAACCTATAGGGTTTGGATCCTTTGCTCAGTCACATCATTCTCATAATGAATATCATCTATGATACATTAAACCACAATCTCGTACTCATAAAAATAATTTATTAATCGATTCTCCTTTAACATACTCTATAAAGAATTTGTTAAGAAAATCAAGAATTTTTTTCTGAGTTATTTAGATAAGTATTTTAACCACCGAATGAATTTCTTGTTAGCCAAGCTTCGTACTTTCAATATGCATATATTTATTGCTCATAGATATATAAGTGTTTTAAAACTTTATAATTTATCAATTAAGGAACTATTGAATTTAGAAAATATTGAAAATTTTATTTCTAAATGAACAAGGAAAATTTTATTTGTTTAAACAGAAAATAGAAATAAATATCCGTCTAAAAGACGATACATTATTTTCCAAATTCAAATTGACATAGTTTCTTAAACTAAACATAAAACAAAAAAACACTTAATACTACTACTCCAACTTGCTTCCTGCCTTTAGTAATGATGTGTCTTTCACCATCAAGCGGTAGTCGACTGTAGAGGAGGCAATCCTACATAGAGATACTAATGTAAGTAGGTGTATCTTTCCACCAAGTGTCTATATATATGGAAGCTGAAATTGACTTACAACTTTAACAAATTACCTTCTTATTACGCAAATTAGTATACTTAGGACATTTTTTCTTGATATAACCATTTTTTTTGCAGAAGTAACAAATAGTTACCTTATCTTGTTCCTTTTGCCCACTTTGACTGAATGTCCATGTGTTTGCAGTTTGCTTTGCTTTCCCCTTGAAATTGTTTCTCTTCTTTTTATTGTTGGTACCCTGAGTATTAGATGCTAGATTAGCACTCTTCGATGTCTCCCTCTTCAGTCTCTCCTCTTCTTGCACACATTGAGCTATAAGCTCATTTAATGTCCACTGCTCCTTCTGAGTGTTGTAACTTATCTTGAAGGGTATGAACTGTGCATGCAGAGACAACAAGACAAAATGCACCAACATGCTTTCAGACATTTCTAGCTTAAGTGTTTTAAGTCTTGTGACAATATTTGACATCTTCATAATATACTCTCTGACGTTTCCCTTTCATTTATATCTCATAGTAACAAGCTTTGACAAGAGTGTGCTTGTTTCGACCTTTTCACTTAGTAAATCGATATGCTAATTGATTCAAGAAAACCTTGGCATCTACTTGTTTAGTTATAGAGCCTCTAATAGCTTTTGGGATGGATAACTTCATAATGCTCAGACTCATATGTTTAGAGTGCTCCTACCGTTCAAACTGAGTCCTCCACTGTCATGCTAGAACTAGTCAGAGGTGCAAGACGATCATATCTTAATGCATCTAAGCCCATGCATCCCAAGACCACTATTACATATTCTTTCCACTGGTTAAAGTTAGTACTAGTGAGTGTAAGAATGTTTGCTATGTGGGCAGCTACTGAGTTCACTGAATAAGAAAGAAAAACACATGAATATCATATAATGCTAAGAATATAAAGAGATAATAATCATTAATAATGTGTATAATACACATGTGTAAATATATATGGGCTAAATGAGATACCAAGTATAACATTACACTTCGTCTTTGGACTGTAGTGTAACTTATTAGAGGTACTCCCTAAATTATAGCTCATGATAATTTTCATTGGCCACATCATATGCCTTCCTTTGGTTGACACATGATATGCATAACTAAATTATCCCTTATATGAGTTATATCTGTCTGAGTCTATGGTTTACAAACCCTTGATCTACCACACAAAATGTCTTTCTTTGGGTCGGCACCCTGTGCATATGATCTATAACAGAATTTATCAACCTATTGATCTACCACACAAAATACCTTCTTTTGGGTCGATATTTTGCGCATATGATCAACGGAATTTATTAAGCTATTGATCTGTCACACAAAATGTCTTCCTTTGGGCTGACATCTTGTGTGCATGATCAATAAAATTTATAAATAAAATCTATTCTTTATATATAAACTATTCCTAACATATGTTTGGCATAAACATATATAACTTTCCTTTAGGCCAATTACATCTAGCATAGATGTACATTTATATACATAGTATATCCTAAACCTCTATAATAATTCTCACTTTGGTAATAATTATTGGTTTGGGATAGAAAATATATGTAAATAAATACTTTAGAAAATCTAGTAAACTCAATTGTACCTTATGGTATAAAAAACGGTCATAACATCGGGCTAAAAACTTTGGAGCCTCCGTAAATGCACTAAATGATGTTTTTAAGGCCCGAAACAAGCTATTATAGGGGGTTAACCCCACAGTAACACACATAGAGCTCTGAACAAGCTTCGAAACACAACTAAGAACGCCTCAAAACTCATCCCGAGTGAAAAGTTATGGCCTCCAAAAGTTTTCTATGTCAAAACGTGCTCAAACTCATCCACACTCATCACCAGTCAACTGATAGTTATGACAGTCGACTGACTCAGATGACTAGAGTACCTTTTGTGGATAATTTCAAGTGCACTGGTCGACTGGTGCTTGATAATAGTCGACTGATCAAGTCAGTCGACTAAAATACCTTTCGTGCACAAACTCGGCCTCACCAGTCGATTGGTGTCGACTGCCGAGTCGACTAAGAAAGGTTTTGTACCAAAGTTTGAGCACATCAATCGATTGTCATTTATGGCAGCCGACTATTATGTGTAGTCAGCTCAATTTTAGGTGCAACAGTCGACTGATGCTTGGCATCAATTGACTGGTAGACCCTTCAGTCGACTGGTGCAAGGCATCAGTCGACTGATTGGCGACTCTGTGCGATTTTCCTAGGGCAAACACGATGGTTTCACCATGAACAATGGCGATTACGTCGCCATTCTTCGTGCTCTTCGCTAGAAAATGCAAAATCAAAGATCCAGCGCCTAAAACTAGATTTCCTACTTATATTTTCATCAAATAATCATCGTTTTGCGACAAAAGATCTAAATCTTGTGCAAAATCGACGCTTTTGGGATGGATAACTGTAGGGGATCGATGTGGTTGGCCGGTTAGAGGGGGGGTGAATAGCCCTCTTCGTACGATGATGGAATTTGCTCGTTCTTGCGTGCTTGTCTACAATTGTCGTTAATATACGCAGCGGAATAACAATAGAAATAACAACAATAAACAATCACACACAAGACACGACAATATACGTGGTTCGGAACCGAATGGTTCCTACTCCACAGGCGAGCTCACCGAGCTCTAGTTATGCGCACGACACTAACTAAACCACTCATTCTCGACAACAAGTCGGAGGTGGAGAAACCTCTCACAAGCAATTACACTAAGTAATGAAATACAAGCAATACAAAGACAAATACAAAATACATGTAAAGAACACTTTACAACGCTTGCTTTGAACCCTTTGCTTGTAGCTTGCTTTGGATGGCTCTTGAAGGACTGAAATGTAGCAGCAATTCCCCTTCAATAGCTTCCTTAAAGTCTTGGCGAAATCCTCCCACTTGAGCTCCATTTATAACCTGCATCAAGCTATTTTTGCGCCCAGTAGTCAACTGCCCCTGTAGTCGTTGTCTCACAACGGTCAGATCCATGTTGGATAAGTTCCAACGAATCACCTACGATCATTGCCGATCTATGGCGATCAATGATGTGACCTAATCGTCGATCCCGATCGGTTACAGAGCATTCTGTGCTCGCGACATTCCCATCAGTCGACTATCATCCCTCGGCAGTCGACTACTGTCGACATCAGTCGACTGCCAAGCACAAAACTGCAATCTAACACCAGTCGAACCCTAGTCGACTTGGATCAGTCAAACCGGCACCTATGCCAGTCGACTGTTGTTGGGCAAAACCTCAAACACCAAGTTGTTTGAGCATCCGACTGTCGAGTAAACCCTCAAACATCAAGTTTGAGCCTCCGACACTCAGTCTTAGCCACTTGGCCAAGTCCACATTATCCCTCATGGAGTTCCCCACCGAAGCTCTCTTCCCTTGGCCTACGTCCCTCAGATGCGCCAAGCTCATGACTTCGCAACACCATCCTTCTCGTCTCTTTCCCTCGAAGTATGCTTCCCTTGGGCCTCACTCCATTCGCTCCTCGTCCGGTGGTCCCTCTGATGCACCAAGCGCACGACTTCGCAATGTCATTCTTCACCGACTCAAGGACCCCGAGCCTAGTGAACTTACCAAGTCCTCAAGACTTCCCACATACACCAAGCGCACGGCTTCGCAATTCATTTCTCACCAAGCACCAAGCGCACGACTTCGCAATGCTTTGGACTTTTCCCACACCAAGCTCCATGCTTGGATTTTCCATGCCAACTCCATGTTGGACTTTCCCACACCAAGCTCTATGCTTGGATTTTCCATGCCAACTCCATGTTGGACTTTCCCATGACAATCCCATGTCATGAGTTTTGTCTATCATCAAAATACTATCAAAGTACTACTCGAGTCAAACTCGAGTCAACCTGGGCTGATTGCACCAAAAATCTCCCTATAAGATACGAAAAAAAAAAATGGATTAACCCTTTAATTAAGTGGGGTTAATTAGTGGATTAAATTGGGCTCAATAAGTGGACTAATTGGGATGGTATTGGGCTTGGGCTGAAATTGGGTTTGGGTTGATTGGGCTTGAACCGGTTTGGGTTGGTCTAACCAAATCGCTCGAATGACTTTTAAAAGCTCTGAATGAATCGATCTCTCGCGATTTCACCGTCTCCTTTTCTTGTCCGCGTCATGTTTTCGCTCCGCGTGATTTTCGTCGTCCGATCTCGTCGGCATCCTGGTGAGAGCAGTCGACAGCGCCGCCACCTTGGTCGATCTCCGGTGGAGGATCAGTGGGTTCTCGCCTGGGGGATCTTGGCAATACCTTTGGCAGACAGGCGGTGTTGTCGCTGTGGCAGCGAGCTGCCGATCAAGTGATTGGGGTTGATTTCGCCGGTGAAAAGGGGGGCTGCCGGTGGAGTGCTGAGTTCGCTTTGCCCTTCCCCTATTTTGTTGTCACAGCTCACCTCCTCCGATGATGTGCCATCGTCGACATCGAGCTAGCTGATCTCCACTCGATGTTGCCTTATCACCACTGTCGGAGCTCTCGGTCGCTGGCCCTGCCGGATTGTGAGCTGCCTTCGGCTGATTGCTACCGTGTCACTCTTCCACCGCAGCTTAGATTGGTTGTAGGATTTTCTTCGTGTGAGCTTGATCGGTTGTTTCCATTGATGCCTTAGCTTTTGCTATTTTTGATCAGTTGCCATCGAGAATGTTAATGGTAATACTCTGTTTGTGCAGGGTGTTGGAGCTGTCGTCGATGGATTAGGTGTTCAGGTAGGCTTGTGATCCATATCTCTAGTTTTTGAATTGTGGGTGCAAGGATAGGTGATGAAGACGATATGAGTAAAGCTTATCCTTGTCGTGGGCAGAGTTTCATCCATTTGCAGTGCACCGAGAGTGGAAGCATTGGTTGGCTGCCCTATTGGTTTTACTGTGTTGATGGATTGTGAGGTTGAGAGCTCAGCTCTTTTGAATCGACAGTGGGTGAAGTGGAGCTGCTGAGGTAATTGAAGTGGAGCTGAGAAGGATGGTTTTGTATCAACAGTATAAGGTAACTATCAATTTGGTTGTATTATAGCTATGCAATCAATTGTGCATGGATATTACTCTTGGATTTAGCAATGGGATGATATTCATGTAGTTACTTTGGATGATGGTTACAGGGTGTATCTACATGATAGTGAGCTGCATAGGGATTGTTCTTATACGATTGAAGACTTTGTTTCAGCTCTACTGTGGACGAATGAATCGAGCTAGGTAAGTTTGATTTGGGATTTGATACCATCGTTGGATTTATGATAGACCTTGTCAATGTTTGCGTGTTGATTATAGGATTTTGATACGAAGCAGGTCCACGATCGCGAGGATTATTTCGAGTTTCGTATCAGGTGGGTAATATCTACCTGGTCCGGTAGTTTTGATCGATTCCAGTGCATGAAATTGGATATATGTTTATATCTGTTTACCTT
The DNA here is from genome assembly GCA_025175895.1 of Wurfbainia villosa. Lineage (NCBI taxonomy): Eukaryota > Viridiplantae > Streptophyta > Magnoliopsida > Zingiberales > Zingiberaceae > Wurfbainia > Wurfbainia villosa. Next base: position 7,052,648 of record CM045991.1, read on the forward strand.
AAATCCACTCATGTTTAATCATATGCTTGTACTGCCTTTGACCTTTGAGATATATTGTTGTTATTTCATTGATTATCTATCATGGATATGAACTACAAACCCTATTATGTGATAGCTGATAGATGTTCAGTAAGTACATGTGGTTAGGGTTATCTTTGTGACCTCAGATTGGGTTACTGGGTTACATCACTAGGGTTAGGTGATGGATTGGATTATAGAGTTGATTATTATATCATATCTGTATTGGTGGTGCATCTAGTTGTCTGTGCATAGATAAGTGTGTGGTTGTCAGTATGTGACCATGGACTAGAGGTCCTAGCGTGATGGTATATCCATTATGGATCATATATCTGTGTATGGTTATATGGATTGTCGATAGTATCTCGCTACTGACTAGAGGTCTTAGCGTGGTTGACTGTCAGATGAGTATGACTCTTTGTACGATAGAGAGAGTTTTATGGATTGTAGTCCTTGCATAGTTGACTTTTGGTTGACCAGGACTCCTCGTGAGATAGGGAGTGTTGCGAGGATACTTGTGTGGAGCTATGCATCATTACATTTGCATGCATGCTGTTGACTGAGTCTCCCTTGTGGTTGAGACGGGTCGTCAGTCATCCTGCCTCCCCGGCCACTCGGGGTAGTGGTAGCAGGGTTGAGGGCAGAGCATTGGATGTGCCGCACTCGGCCACTATGGATGGTGGTAGCTGGAGATGCGCACCTGGCCATTGTGCAGAGTGGTGTTAGCACTCGCCCACTATAGACGGTGGTTGTGTTACGTGCAGTTGTCCTGTGTGCCGAGCTCGTCTACTCATGGGTAGTGACGGAGCAGCCAGCAGCAGGGACCCCCGGGGAGTAGTTAGATTTTTACGCTTATATGTTACTCATTCATACTACCCAACTCGGTCACTCGAGAGTGGTGGCGGCTGGAGTCGGGATAATAGTCATGTCGTGCCACGCGGGCCATACTGGGGTCGTGGTTGGACGGGTCCGCAGACATGACCATGCATATGCATTGCTGATATATATGTATACATGTATTCGATATATGTTTTACATATGCCTGTGAGATGCTGCATTTGATTGCTACATATGTTTGTACATCATGATACATGTCATTTGCATATTTTATACTGCTATGTGCTGAGCATGATATATGTATTGGTCCAGACTGTTGTATGTATTTGATTAGCGTCATGTCATAGTGTGGTATGGACCGGGATATTATTACATGTGATTATATACTGTTCATATGTCTGAGTGTTGGTCAGGTATGAGACTGACCTTGTATGTTATATGGGTTATGTTATTGTATATCTGTTCAGGATGATATAGCTTATGGTGTTGCAGACCGTCAGGTACGTTGGTACATTACTTCATGTTCAGTTGATCAGTTTAGTATATACATTGAGTATGACTATACTGTGGTTACTTGTTACCAGATTTGGATAGAATTGTATGTCTATTGGACTCATGCTGTATACTTGTAGATCTTCACATGTATACTTGCAGATCTCTATATCCTTACATGTTGTTCATGCACTTTCTATATATTACCCCTGAGTTTATACTCACCACCCCTAGACCCTGGCTTTCCTGTCGCCCAGATAACAGGTAGAAGATTCCTTGGACGTTCGGAGCTCCGCCAACTGATCCCATCTCACACCGAACAATTGGAGTTTTCCATGTATTTGCTTCCGCTGTTGTTTTGTATTATGGTCATGTATAATCAGTGGTGTATTTGGCTGTTGGTTTGTATGTTGTTTTTGTGTAGTATGTTAGAGTCGCATCGGTGCGCACCTTTGTGTTGTTGTGGTTGTATTGTTTAGTATTGTCCATATATATGTTATGTAGTTGTGGGCATACGGGCCTTGTATTAATCCGATATGTTGCCACGTACAGGGGAGATGTTATCCATTTGCTTTTCGGCACGGCATACTCTCGGGGCGTGACACTCCCCCTTTTTGATGATTGACAAAACTACCATCTCAAGTCTACCAATTCTCCCATATTGGCAATTCTCATATCCCAATAAGAATTCCAACGAACCCTAATTGGTAACTTGGTAACTTCTCCCCCTTTATGACATTACATCAAAAAGGTCCTCCCCAAGGGTATGAATGTTTCATATCCCAATGAGATCTTACAATCTCTCCCTTGAAGGAACAAATGCCTACAATCTTTCTAGTGATCCCATATCACTTAAAGAGAGGCAACCCAATTTTCCTCCCATGAGGAAATACACATCCATCTTACCATGATGGATACCTTCCTCTAGAGGCTTGCTCCCCCTTGACCATTGCACCAACAATGTCCTTGGAGAGTCCCTAAGCCAATAGGAAAATTTAACCAATCAAAATTAAGACAAAGTTCAACAATGAACTCTCATCCACCTTAAAATTGATACTCTCCCTAAACCCTTCTCCTAATCCATGTCCAATGGATTTTCACCCTTTCTAATGCTCTCCCAAGCATATACTAGGGTTAGGAGTGGTTAGGGGACCTTAACCTAGCTGAACATGGGCCTAACCAACAAGGTTTACCCGAAATTAGCTTGGGCAGTCGACTGAATTCAGAAATCAGTCGGCTGCCACCCCCATCAGTCGACTGACCTACATGGCAGTCGACTGATAACTGCATTTGCAGTTTTCAGCATTTTCAGAAATGGATTTCTGAAATCCATAAGTAAATATACGTAGTTTTAAAAATCTTGAAAATTCATACGTATAATACTTATCATAAACACTATCTAGGGAAGCGGGATAGTCACCTGGGACCTGATTTATCTGTATTTCTGCACTAGCCACCTGGGACCTGATTTACCCCCCTCCACACGTAGGGGCAACGGTGGGGGGCCGCTAATGTGGCGGTTTCACATTTTTTTTTTCTAATGACCCTTTTAGGCTTTGAAGCCTTAGTCAAATGAGTCTTTCTTAGGTCAACTCTAGAGGTGACTCCTCCTTTGACCTTCCTAGTAGCTACATTTGATTTCTTTGAGGTCTTAGCCACTAGACACATACCATGGCTAGACTTAGGGATGACTTCCCTATTAGCCTTGATTTTTCTAGACCTAGATGTTGTTCCATAATTAAATGGAACATTGTGATAGGACATAGGTTTGTGACCCAAATCTTTCTTGCCCTTAAACCGTTCTTGTTTCCTAGGCCTTGACTTTTGTACATTAGACCCCTTAACCGAATTTGTGATTATTGCTAGGGTCTTCTCAAGTTTTTCTAGCCTTGACCTCAAGGCTTGGTTTTCTAGCTCTAATTTTCTCAATTTTGAATTTTCATTTATCTTTTGGGAAATGTTCTTCTTCTTAGGCATGTGTCTAGATTTCTTGGGATTAACACCCAAATTTTCTTCAATTCTCCTAATTGACTCCCTAGGCAAGATTGGTCTGGTGTTATTGGTCCTAGGTTTGTCCTTAGAGAAACTAACATGCTTAGCACCTAAACAATAAACCTTATTATTTCTACTAGCATGCTTTTCATTTATAATTGCAAGAGAACTAAAATAATTTTTAGCATGCTTTTTAACTTTAGAAATAGAAGGTGCATTATTTAAATTTACCTTAGGGTTAGCTTTGGAAGCTCTCCCTACATGAGATACACCTTCTTGCCCTTTCTTCCTCCCCCTAGGGCATTGGCTTCGGTAGTGCCCCTTTTGATTGCATTTAAAGCACACAATGTGCTCTTTGCTTCTAGTTGTGGGGACTTCGGCATCCTTTGACTTTGGGTTGACTTTTGGTGCTGATGCCTTTTCCTTAGCCAATTTAGGGCATTTGCTCTTGTAATGCCCTTTCTCCCTACACTCAAAGCATATTATGTGATTTTTATTTAAAATAACAACACTTGAGTTACCTAGGGAGGTGGAGGAAGCCTCTTCTTGATCTTCGCTTCTCCCGGATGTGGATGTTTCTTGTTCTTGCTCCGGGATGGAAGATTGCCTCTCCTCCCCCTCAATGCTAGAGGTGGAGGTTTCCTCCACGTCATCCACATCGTCGAATGTGGATGACAATTCTTCAACGGCATTCTCCTCTACTTGTGCCAATTGGGAATCTTTGTGGAATTCAACCGTCTTATTCCACAAATCCTTTGCATCCCTAAAATTACCTAGCCTAGACCAAATATGGTTAGGAATCAAATCACTAAGCAATTTAATTACCTCGAGATTTGTCTTGAAATCCTTCATTTGGTCCTTGGTCCATTTTGATTTTTCTAGTGGCTTGTTTTCTTTGTCCTTAGGCACTTCAAAACCATTTTCAATGATTAACATGAAATCGAAATCGGTTTCGAAATATACCTCCATCCGTTTCTTCCACCAAGCAAAATCTCCATCGAATTTCGGTGGATGGATGTTGTAGTCGGCCATCTTGTAGTGTTTGCGTCGGCGGTTAGTCCTCGACAAACGCCTTGGCTCTGATACCACTTGTAGGAGATCAAAGTGGTTGGTCGGCTAGAGGGGGGTGAATAGCCCTCTTCGTACGATGATGGAATTTGCTCGTTCTTGCGTGCTTGTCTACAATTATCGTTAATATACGCAGCGGAATAACAATAGAAATAACAACAATAAACAATCACACACAAGACACGACAATATACGTGGTTCGGAACCGAATGGTTCCTACTCCACAGGCAAGCTCACCGAGCTCTAGTTATGCGCACGACACTAACTAAACCACTCATTCTCGACAACAAGTCGGAGGTGGAGAAACCTCTTACAAGCAATTACACTAAGTAATGAAATACAAGCAATACAAAGACAAATACAAAATACACGTAAAGAACACTTTACAACGCTTGCTTTGAACCCTTTGCTTGTAGCTTGCTTTGGATGGCTCTTGAATGACTGGAATGCAGCAGCAATTTCCCTCCAATAGCTTCCTTAAAGTCTTGGCGAAATCCTCCCACTTGAGCTCCATTTATAACCTGCATCAAGTTGTATTTGCGCCCAGCGGTCGACTGCCAAAAGGCCCCAGTCGAATGCCCCTGTAGCCGTTGTCTCACAACGGTCAGATCCACATTGGATAAGTTCCAACATATCACCTACGATCATTGCCGGTCCATGGCGATCAGCTCGGTGACCTAATAATCGGCCCGATCGGCTCACTACGGGCGTTCTATGCTCGCGATATTCCCATCGATCATTGCCATCCTCGACGATCATTGCCGACATATCGATCATGCTAGTCCATGGCAGTCGACTGCCAAGCACAAAACTACAGTCTAACACCAGTCGAACCCTAGTCGACTTGGATCAGTCGAACCGACACCTATGCCAGTCGACTGCTGTCGGGCAAAACCTCAAACACCAAGTTGTTTGAGCATTCGACCGTCGGGTAAACCCTCAAACATCAAGTTTGAGCCTCCGACACTCAGTCTTAGCCACTTAGCCAAGTCCACATTATCCTTCATGGAGTTCCCCACCGAAGCTCTCTTCCCTCGGCTTACGTCCCTCGGATGCGCCAAGCGCACGGCTTCGCAACGCCATCCTTCTCGTCTCTTGCCCTTGGGCCTCACTCCATTCGCTCCCCATCCGGCGATCCCTCGGATGCACCAAGCGCACGGCTTCGCAATGCCATCCTTCACCGACTCAAGGACCCCGAGCCTAGTGAACTTACCAAGTCCTCAAGACTTCCCACATGCACCAAGCGCACGGCTTCACAATGCATTTCTCACCAAGCACCAAGCGCACGGCTTCGCAATGCTTTAGACTTTTCCCACACTAAGCTCCATGCTTGGATTTTCTATGCCAACTCCATGTTGGACCTTCCCATACCAAGCTCCATGCTTGAATTTTCCATGCCAACTCCATGTTGGACTTTCCCATGACAATCTCATGTCATGAGTGTTGTCTATCATCAAAATACTATCAAAGTACTGCTCGAGTCAAACTCGAGTCAACCTGGGCCAATTGACCAACAATAACTTCATAATGGTCAGACTCATATGATTAGAGTGCTCCCACCATTCAAACTGAATCCTCTCCTTTGCCGTGCTAGAACTAGTCAGAGGTGCAAGACGATCATATCTTAATACATAGTCTAATCTCATGCATCTCAAGACCACTATTACATATTCTTTCCACTAGTTAAAGTTAGTACTAGTGAGTGTAGGAATGTTTGCTATGTAGGCAGTTACTGAGTTCACTGAATAAGAAAGAAAAACACAAGAATATCATATAATATCAAGAATATAAAGAGATAATAATCATTAATAATGTGTATAATACACATGTGTAAATATATATGGGCTAAATGAGATACCAAGTATAACATTATACTTCGTCTTTGGATTGCAATGTAATTTATTAGAGGTACTCTCTAAATTATAACTCATGATAATTTTCGTTAGCCACATCATGTGTCTTCCTTTGGGCTGACACTGTTAGTAATATATGAGAGATGTCCTAAGGCAATCACCTTATATTGGAACCATTTATATGATAAATGAAGATTCACTATTTGAGTATACATATTTTCATGTATTTGATTAGATCTTAAACTCATTTACTGAATGTCCCCGATACGATTCACAACATGAGAGAATTTGTGATTGGATCGCAACTAGTGAGTATCTCTACATGTGTAATTGTGATGTATTAGAATTATCCCTAGTCGATGAATTGATGGATTGGGACACCATCAATTCTGTCGAGACTAGCACGAGGTATACTCCTTGGTATATCCAAACAGCTGATTCTCACTAGCTGGAGACATTGTGATGTTCGGAGTTAATCGTAGATGCTAGTTATGGTAACTAGTTCATTGGAGTGATCAGCTGTAAGACTTCATATGGTTCTCTGCATATATGGATATGTCAATAAAGTTCTTACTGCAACTTAAGTGCGATGTTCCTTTGACTTGCGGTATTCAAGTCATCTTGGTCATGAAGACTTATGCTTTAACATCTTAAGCAAGCATCTCTGAGGAGATGTGGAATCGGGATGATTGGGTATAAGTCAAAGTAACCGAAGGTATTTGAATAGCCTATAAAGGATTCACCACTCCTTGCGAGGAGATGTATACCCATGGCCTCTCGTCGGATTGTTACTAAAGTCTTTGGCCAAAGCATTACATGTTTAGAGTAAGGTACTCTTGGATACATGTGCAGTAACTAGAATTCGTAGGATGAGAAAATGATACTTGGGCTAGGTGTGACATAATCAACCTAGTGGGGGCTGACACTATAGACCATGTCCTGAACCAAGTGGGTATAAGATGCGTGAAGGGAATGAGGCACGATTCATTGTAGCTACTGAAGGATTTCAGAAATAATTCTGGATCAACCATTGATCTTTCGATTAATTGGGGATCATGATGCACTGCTAGGTGTCACTCATGATCGTTCTATAATTAATGGTTAATTATAGATAGCCAACATAAACCAAGAACCTATTTGGTCATACGCACAACGAGCGTAATCCGAAGGATTTAAAACGAGCTTGAGAATGAGATTCTCAGACCGAGAGAAACTAGGTTTGGTTTGACCAAACAAGGATCGAGCATGAAATCGTTTCAGTTGCAATGGAAGCGTGGATGGGTCATGTCTTATGAAGACATGATGGATGAACCAAATTGGTTTGGTTCTAATCCAATGGTGAAGAATAAACCAAAGGGGTTTGGTTTGTTTTAAATGAATGAACCAAAGTTGGTTCGGTTCATTTTAACTTAAAATAGACCAACTCAGTTCGGTTTATTTTAACTTAAGTTATTGGAGCAGGTTAACAGGTTTTGGTTATGAATCAATAACCGTTAGGAGAATGTGTTCTCTATAAAAACATGTCTTAAGGGTTTTTCGTGGATAACTTTTGGTGTTGGAAAACCTAGCCACCCTCTCCCTCTCTTCTCCTTGCCACCGCCCAAGGGTTCCACGCCGCCCAGCTTTTTGCTGCCATCTACCCTTGCTGTCGGCGTCCAGCTGCTGCCAGCCACTCCTCCGGTGACCCTCCGGCGACTCACCTTGGTTCCGGCGACCAAGGGTTGGCCGGCCATCCTCTTTGGCTGGCGCAACATCCTCCACCAAGCTGTCCATTTTTTTGGACAGCTTGTTTCCTTCGTGTCGGAGCATCGTTTGGACGACGTTTGGAGCTCCGACAACGGCTACCTTGTCGGGGATTCGATCTCTAGTAATCCTCATAGGTGGAGGACGAAGGATTCGTCAAACGATTGACGAATACCTCTCCAGAGTAACGAGTTTTGGGGACTCGTTTTTGAATTCAAATTTTGATTCGGATTGTGATCTTTTCTCGATCACATTGTCTTCGACACGAGACTAGTGACTCATACGAAGACGAGGCTAGTGTCTTTGTGAAGTCATCCCGACGATACTCGGCGTGGATACGGATAGAAGTGATTCTAGCGAGAGTCGCTCCAGTTGATGTCTTTCCTATTGCACGTGATACGTCAGGTATACCTAGAATAATTTTCTTTTATTGTAAAATTTGAAACTACGATTATGTCTACACATATTGTACTATGCATGCGTGTAGTGTATGTTGTAATAAATTAGATTTATTGCTTTTTATTTCTTCCGTTGCACACATGTTTACGAAACATGTTCGAACACACACTCACCGCGGTACCGGAAATCCAACAGTGGTATCAGACCCAGGTTGTCTTTTCGACATAATCGTAAAATTATTTTGCGATAGTCGTAATTGTATTTATGGAAATTTTCTATTTTTGGAAAGTTTAGAAGTATTTATGGAAATTTTCTAATTTTGAAAAGTCTAGAAGTATTTATGGAAATCTTCTACTTTTGAAAAGTTTAGAAGTATTTATGGAAATTAACACTTTCCATAAATAATATATATGATTATATTTGGAAATTTATTTCCTAATTTAATCATATTTTGATTTGGGGAATCAAATCTAAAATATATTTTATTTTCATAAATAGTTTTGACAATTTAGGAAATTTATTTTCTAAATTAAATTTGACTTTCCTTAATTAACACTTTCCATAAATAAAATATGTTATTAGATTTAGAAATTTATTTCCTAATTTAATCATGATTTGATTTGGAGAATCAAATCTCAACCATATTTTATTTTCATTAATAGTTATGACATATAAGGAAATCTTGTACATGTCATAATTGTATGTCATGTAATTACATTAGATGCATATCATTATGTCATGTGTGTCGTGACATGTAGATGTATGACATGTATGTCATGTCATATAGATAATAGTTATTTGCATGCAAAGAGGATAAGACATAAAACTCTCACTCAATATTAAAGCCTACACCTTCTATTAATATGGTCAGAACTAGAGTTCTATTTCTTGTTTGGATTGTTGGACTCTCTCCAAGCCCGGCTCGAACCTGAACATGTTCAAACCATGAAATCGTTAGCTTTGGTTGTTAGACTCTCTCCAAACTGGGCTAATTCATTGAATGCACTCTAACCATATTAAAACTATTTCTCGATCAATGGGTTGGCTTTAACCTGGAGCATCGGCTTGTTGGACTCTCTCCAAGGTCGATGTGAAGGGAGGTGAAGTTGGGTGTTATGCATATGATGCATACTTGTTAATGAGTTAACAACCCGATATATGTGTGAACATTCAATTAGTTGATAGCACATTGTGATAGTTGCATATATGTGATATGCAATCGGTATATTTAATACCTACCATCGTAGCTATGAATGACTTGTTGGACTCTCTCCAAGGTTGTTCATATCTATGTTGGATATCAGCCCATTTGGAGATGGACCTACAATCTCCCGAAGTGGTTTTGGGATTTTTTAAATTAAAAAAATGAATGGGATTTATGAATGTATGGTGATGCATTTTAAATCATCTTTCTCATATATGCTCGATTTATATTTCTAGGATAATTGATTGATCATGATGTCTTTGAATTTGCACTCTATCTTGGATTCAAATAAATTGACTGGGTCAAACTTCTTGGACTGGCTTTTGGATTCAACCTAAGAATTGTTCTCAAGGTTGAAAAGCTTGCGAATGTCCTCGAATCGCCTCTTCCCGCCCGTCCTAGTGACAATGCAACTCTGGACCAATTGTTGGCCTATCAGAAATATATGACTGATTCTGAAATGGTGAGTTGCATCATGCTAGCCGCAATGGTACCTGAGCTGAGGAAGCAGCATGAGCATATGGATGCTCATACCATAGTCTTTCATCTTTATGAGTTGGTTGATAACCAAGTGATATTCGAAAGGTTCGAAGTCTCCAAGCTCCTCTTCACCTCTGAGATGCAAGAAGGTTCATCTGTGGTACTGCTCAACATGCTGAAGATTGTGGAGCCTTATGTGAAGCATGAGCAGGGGACGATGTTGTAAGTTGATTCCTCGAAGAAAGATTCTAAGAGGAAGTCAAAGGAATAACAGAAGAGAAAGAAAAAGGCTGAAAAGGCAGAACCAACTCAAAAAGGCACTTGCCATCATTATGGCAAGGAGGGCCATTGGCGAAGAAATTGCAAGATTTATCTTGAGTCCGTAAAGAAGAATAAGGCATCGGATGCCCCATCTTCTTCAGATATCTTCGTTATTGATTGTCATTCTATATCCTCAAACACTTAGGTATTGGATACTGGGTGTGACTCACATATATGTAATGACATACATGGGCTAAGGAATAGAAGAAGACTCGTCAAGGGAGAGTCAAATTTACGTGTTGGGAATGGAGCAAAGGTTGCTGCACTCGCCATCAGAATGTATTTGTTGAAACTCCCTGCAGGACTTGTCTTAGAACTGGACAATTGCTTTTATATTCCTTCGTTGATAAAGAACATCATTTCTATTTCTTGTTTAAATAGAAATGGGTATCATTTGACTTTTAGTAACAATTGTTGTCGTCTTGGCCATGCAAGCAAGAAATGCATGTCCGAATTACACCGATGTGGAATTCTAGAATCGTTTGAATTGGATTCATATGATACATGCGAATCATGCTTAAAAGGAAAGATGACTAAGTTACCTTTTACTAGAAAAGGTGAACGGGTGGAAGAGTTTCTAGGTCTAATACATACTGATGATTACTCAGGAGGCTATAGCTACTTCATTGCCTTCACCGATGATCACTCATGGTTTGGGTATGTGTTCTTGATGAAACACAAGTCTGAAGCCTTTGAAAGGTTCAAAGAATTCAGAAATGAAGTAGAGAAACAACATGACAAGAGTATTAAAATACTTCGATCGGATCGAGGTGGTGAATACTTAAGTCAAGAGTTTCTAGATTATCTAAGAGACAATGGTATATTGTCTCAATGGACTTTGCCATATACACCACAGCATAATGGTGTATCTGAGAGGTGTAACCGGACCTTGTTGGACATGGTCAGGTCAATGATGAATTATGTGAATCTTCCCAAGTCCTTTTAGGGCTATGCACTTCAGATAACTGTTTACTTGTTAAACAGAATTCCAACCAAGGTAGTCTCTACTACTTCATATGAGATATGGAATAGTAAGAAACCTCATGTATCTTACTTGAAGATATGTGGTTGTCCTGCTTATGTGAAGTGGATTGTATCAGACAAATTGGATGCTAAGTCTGATAAATGTCTATTTATTGGATACCTTAAGGAAACAAGGGGTTACCAATTCTATCATCTTGTGGAATAAAAGGTGTTTGTTTCAAGGCATGCTGTGTTTCTAGATAAAGAGTTTCTCTTGCAAGAAAACAGTGGGAGTGTCATTGAGCTTGAAGAGGCTCGAGAGACTCAAATAGATATTGATGAGACACCTGGTGAAGCACCACAGCCAATAACTCATAGTGATGAGCCATCGGCTGGACCTATTGAGACACCACATCTTCGTAGATCTGATAGAACACGCAATATTCCTTAGAGATATTGATTTCTCGTAAGTGAATCGAATGACGTATTACTCATTGATGATGAGGAGCCTACCAATTATGAAGAAGTTCTGAAAAGTTCAGAAAGGGATAAGTGGCTTGACGCCATGAAGTCGGAAATGGATTCCATGTCTGAAAACCAAGTTTGGAACTTGGTTGACCTACCTGAAGGTAGAGTTGTCAAACGGGCCGACCCATGGCGGGGCGGGCCAACCCGTCGTTAACTCAACATTTAGCGGAGAGGGGCGGGCCGACCCGCCATCTCGGCGGGTTGAGAAATCTCCAACCCAACCCAACAAAAGGCGGGTTGCGGGTTAGGCGGGTCAACCCGCGGGCCACAAAAATTAAAAAATTATATCTAAAATTACTAAGGCGTTGAGAGTTTGAGGCGATGATCGGTAAGGTAGATGGGGTACCATGATTTAAAAAATAAACATTTGAAGTAACTAAAATCTTATAATTGAGATTGACCGACAAAGTTGAGTACCGATATTTTTTATTCTTTCAATGCTCGAAAATATTCAAAACTTGATAATATATAAATTTAAATTTTTACTCATCCAAATAGATATCCAATTGAGATTTTTTAGCTCTTGTAATTATTTAACTTTGATATGTCATCATTTCCTATATCGATTGGAATAGTAGTGATTAGAGCTGTCAAATAGACTGATCCATAGCGGGGCGGGTTAACTCATCGCAAATTCAACATTTAGCAGGGAGGGACGGGCCGACCCACCATCTTGGCGGATTGAGAAATCTCGAACCCAACCCAAGGCGGGTTGCGGATTAGGCGAGCCAACTTGCGAGCCAAAAAAATAAAAAAAATCCAAAATTATTAAGGTGGTGAAGGCTTGAGGTGATAACCGATAAGGAGGATAGAATACCATGGTAAAAAAAAAATGCATTTGAAACAACTAAAATCTTGTAATTGAGACTCAATTATCAATCGATAATGTTAGGTACCAATATTTTTTATTCTTTAAACACTTCAAAATATCCTAATCTTGATAGTATACAAATTCAAGTTTTAGCTCCTATAAGATTTAATTGAGATTTTTTGGCATTTATAATTAGTTGACTCTAATATATCATCATTTCCTATATTAATTGAAATTGAAATTGAAATAGTAGTGACAAAATAATTATAAACTAATAGAGTTTATAAAAAAAAATTATTAGAGTACCTAAATCAAATATTTTTTTATTATTTTCTTTAACTTCTCCTAGTGCCGAGTTGTATGTGTGATAGAAGAAGAATGTGATTATGAACTTGTTAGTATTAGAATATTGATAAAAAAAGCTTAAATAATTTTTTTTCACAAATTTTATCTTCTTTTGATATTTCTCAACCCGCGGGCCAACCCAAGCCCGCCGCGGGCCAACCCGTCTAACCCGCAACCCGGGCGAGTTGATTCGTTTAGGCCCGTCAAAATGGCGGGTTGATAAAATTTCAACCCAACCCGCTTAAATTACTTGGCGGGGCGGGCCAACCCGACGGGCCTAACCCAACTTGACGGCTCTACGCTGAAGGCATAAAGCCTATAGGGTGCAAGTGAGTTTTCAAGAAGAAAACCGGCATGGATGGTAATGTGATTACCTATAAGGCTAGATTGGTGGCGAAAGGATATCGTCAAAAGCAAGGTGTTAATTATGATGAAACCTATTCACCTGTTGCTATGCTTAAATCCATTCGGATGTTCCTGGCCATAGCGGCTCATTATGATTATGAGATATGACAGATGGATGTGAAAACAACTTTCCTTAATGGAAACCTACTCGAGGATGTGTATATGATACGACATGAGGGTTTCATATCGGTTGATAAAACCAAGGTATGCAAATTGCGACGGTCTATATATGGACTGAAGCAAGCATCCAGAAGCTGAAATATCCATTTTGATGAGACAATCAAAAAGTTTAATTTCTCACAAAATCCGGACGAACCTTGTGTGTACAAGAAGGTTAGTGGGAGTGCAGTCGTATTCCTAGTATTGTATGTCGATAACATATTACTTATAGGAAATGATATTTTTATCTTACAGTCGGTTAAGATTTGGTTGTCTAAGACATTCTCCATGAAAGACCTGAGAGAAGCAACCTACATTCTCGGGATTAAGATCTATAGGGATAGATCGAAATGGTTGTTTGGTCTTTCGCAGTCTACATGTATAGACCGAGTGCTAAAGAGGTTTAGTATGTCGGAATCCAAGGAAGGTTTCCTACCCATCAGGCATGGGATACACCTTTCGAAGTTTATGTGTCCGTGCACAGAAGACGAGAGGATTTGCATGAGTAAGATTCCCTATGCATTTGCAATAAGATCTATCATGTATGTTATGTTATGTATGAGGCCCGATGTATCGTATGCTCTGAGTGTCACGAGTAGATACCAGTATGATCCAGGAATGGATCATTGGACAGTTGTTAAGACGATTCTTAAGTACTTAAGAAGAACTAAGGATGTGTTCCTAATATATGGAGAAGGGGACATGGTGATACACAGGTATACGGATGCCAGCTTCCAGACAGACAAAGATGATTCCAGATCTCAGTCTGGGTATGTGTTCACCTGGAATGGAGGCGTAATAAGTTGGAAAGGTTCCAAGCTTGATACTATAGCGGATTCTGCCACTAAGGCAGAATACATTGCAGCTTTGGAAGCAGCAAAGGAAGCGGTTTGAATCAAGAAGTTCATCTCTGAACTTGATGTGGTCTCATCGATGATCCAAACAAATGCTTCGTCGCTATCATATGATCATAGAGATCATCAGTAGGAAGGAAATACAAATCTAGAAGATTCCCACTGAAAGAAACTTAGTGGATCCTTTAACTAAAGCATTACCTCAAAGTAAGTTTGAGGGTCATGTTAGAGCTTATGGTATTAGATACCATAGCGATTGACATTAGGTCAAGTGGGAGTTTGTTAGTAATATATGAGAGATGTCCTAAGGCAATCACCTTATGTTTGAACCATTTATATGATAAATGAAGATTCATTATTTGAGTATACATATTTTCATGTATTTGATTAGATCTTAAACTCATTTACTGAATGTCCCCGATACGATTCACAGCATGAGAGAATTTATGATTAGATCGCAACTAGTGAGTATCTCTACATGTGTAATTGTGATGTATTAAAATTATCCCTATTCGATAAATTAAATGATTGGGACACCATCAATTCTGTCGAGACTAGCACAAGGTATACTCCTTGGTGTATCTAAGCAGTTGATTCTCACTAGCTGGAGACATTGTGATATCCGGAGTTAATCATGGATGCTAGTTATGGTAACTAGTTCATTGGAGTGATCAGCTGTAAGACTTCATATGATTCTCTACATATATGGATATGTCAATGAAGTTCTTACTGCAGCTTAAGTGCGATGTTCTTTTGACTTGCGGTATTCAAGTCATCTTGGTCATGAAGACTTATGCTTTGACATCTTAAGCAAGCATCTCTGAGGAGATGTGGACCCAGGATAATTGGGTATAAGTCGAAGTGACCGAAGGTGTTTGAATAGCCTATAAAGGATTCACCACTCCTTGCGAGGAGATGTATACCCATGGCCTCTTGTCGGATTGTTACTAAAATCTTTGGTTAAAGCATTACATGTTTAGAGTAAGGTACTCTTGGATACATGTGCAGTAACTAGAATTTGTAGGACGAGGAAATGATACTTGGGCTAGGTGTGACGTAGTCATCCTAGTGGGGACTGACACTATAGACCATGTCCTGAACCAAGTGGATATAAGATGCGTGAAGGGAATGAGGCACGATTCATTATAGCTGCTGAAGGGTTTCATAAATAGTTCTAGATCAACCGTTGATCTTTCGGTTAATTGGGGATCATGATGTACTATTAGGTGCCACTCATGATTGTTCTATAATTAATGGTTAATTATAAATGGCCAACATAAACCGAGAACCTATTTGGTCACACGCACAACGAGCGTAATCCGAAGGATTTAAAATGAGCTTGAGAATGAGATTCTCAGACCGAGAGAAACTAGGTTTGGTTGGACCAAACAAGGATCGAGCATGAAATCATTTCAGTCGCAATGGAAGCGTGGATGGGCCGCGTCTTATGAAGACATGATGGATGAACCAAATTGGTTTGGTTCTAATCCAATGGTGGAGAATAAACCAAAGGGGTTTGGTTTGTTTTAAATGAATGAACCAAAGTTGGTTCGGTTCGTTTTAACTTAAAATACATCAACTCGGTTCGGTTTATTTTAACTTAAGTTATTGGAGCGGGTTAACGGGTTTTGGTTATGAACCAATAACCGTTAGGAGAATGTGTTCTCTATAAAAACATGGCTTAAGGGTTTTTCGTGGATAACTTTTGGTGTTAGAAAACCTAGCCACCCTCTCCCTCTCTTCTCCTTGTCGCCGCCCAAGGGTTCAACGCTGCCCAACTTTTTGCCGCTGTCTACCCTTGCTGCCGCATCCAGCTGCTGTCGGCCACTCCTCTGGCGACTCACCTTGGTTTCGGCGACCAAGGGTTGGCCGACCATCCTCTTTGGCCAGCGCAACATCCTCCACCAAGCTGTCCAGTTTTCTGGACAGCTTGTTTCCTTCGTGTCGGAGCATCGTTTGGATGACATTTGGAGCTCCGACAGTGGCTACTTTGCCGGAGATTCGATCTCCGGTAATCCTCATAGGTGGAGGACAAAGGATTCGTCAAACGGATGACGAATACCTCTTCGGAGAAGCGAGTTTTGGGGACTCATTTTTGAATCCAAATTTTGATTCGGATTGTGATCTTCTCTCGATCACATTGTCTTCGACACGAGGCTAGTGACTCATACGAAGACGAGGCTCGTGACTTTGTGAAGTCATCCCGACGATACTCGGCGTGGATATGGATAGAGGTGATTCTATCGAGAGTCACTCCAGTTGATGTCTTTCCTGCTGCACGTGATACGTCAGGTATACCTAGAATAATTTCCTTTTATTGCAAAATTTGAAACTACGATTATATCTACACATGTTGTACTATGCATGCGTGTGGTGTGTGTATTGTAATAAATTAGATTTTTTTCTTTTTATTTCTTCCACTGCGCACATGTTTACGAAATATGTTCGAACACACACTCGCCACGGTGCCGGAAACCCAACAGACACATGCATAACTAAATTATCCCTTATAAGAGCTATATCTGTCTGAGTCTATGGTTTACAAACCCTTGATCTACCATACAAAATGTCTTCCTTTGGGCCGACACTCTGTGCGTATGATCTATAATAGAATTTATCAACCTATTGATCTACCACACAAAATGTCTTCCTTTGGGCCGATATTTTGTGCATATGATCAACAAAATTTATTAAGCTATTGATCTGTCACACAAAATGTCTTCCTTTGGGCCGACATCTTGTGTGCATGATCAATAAAATATGTTCTTTATATGTAAATCATTCCTAACATATGTCTAGCATAAACATAACTTTCCTTTGAGCCAATTACATCTAGCATAGACATACATCTATCTACATAGTATATCCTAAATCGTCCTAATAGTTCTCACTTTGGTGATAATTATTAGTTTGGAATAGAATCATATGTGTAAATAAATACTTTAGAAAATCTAGTAAACTCAACTGTACTTTAGTAGCCTTATGATATAGAAAATGGTCATAACATCGGACTAAAAACTTCGGAGCCTCTGAAAAGGCACTAAACAATGTTTTTAAGGGCCGAAACAAGCTATTACAGGGGGTTATTCCCACGGTGATATCTGAATGAGCTTCGAAATACAACCGAGAACGCCTCAAAACTCATCCCTAGCGAAAAGTTATGGTCTCCAGAAGTTTTCTACATCAAAACGTACTCGAACTCATCCACACTCATCACCAGTCGACTGATAGTTATGACAGTCGACTGACAAACATCAGTCGACTAGAGTACCTTCTGTGGATAATTTCAAGTGCACCAGTCGACTGATGCTTGACAACAATTGACTGATCAAGTCAGTCAATTGCTTCATTGTCCCAGTCGACTAAAATACCTTGTGCGCAAACTCGGCCTCACCAATCGACTGGTGTCGACTGTCCAATCGACTAAGAAAGGTTCTGTGCTGAAGTTTGAGCACATCAATCGACTGCCATTTATGGCAGCCGACTATTATATGTAGTCAAGATCAATTTTAGGCACAATAGTCGACTGATGCTTGGCATCAGTCGATTGGTGCAAGGCATCAATCGATTGGTCGGCGACTCTGTGTGATTTTCCTAGGGTAAACACGATGGTTTCACCATGAACAGCAGTGGTTATGTCGTCGTTCTTCGTGTTCTTCACCGGAAAATGCAAAATCAAAGTTCTAGCACCTAAAACTAGATTTCCTACTTATGTCTTCATCAATTAATCATCGTTTTGCGACAAAAGATCCAAATCTTGTGCAAAATCGATGAAAAATGACGAAAACTATAACCTAACACCAAAGAAATTGATAAAACAACTTGAGCTCTGATACTAATTGATGGAAATCCATGATCCTAAGCATGTATACAAAAAATTGGATATATACAACAAGATTTGCAGACTAGATCTAGTTTTATCAATTTCTATGGCAACAAAAAAAACATAAAACAAAACCAATGGCAAACAAAAGAACCTAATTGCAACAGAACAATCATCATTCGTAGTCCGCGAGATTTAGTCCAGAGTTCCTACGAAGATGCAAAGGATGGTCTTCCGTAGGGTTCTGGAGTGACGGCGCCTTAAACCCTTACCGATAGAATGCCAAGGGTCTGTCAGAATGTTAGCCCCTACGGGAACCATCCACTACAAGAAATCAGCAAAATAACGACGAAATATTAGCGACGAATTTTATGATCGTCGTAAATAAACATATTAAAAATATTGATTGTCGGAATAATATCATATATGCGACGAAATAGTAATTTTTTGTCACAAAATAAAAAATATTGGAGACGAATTAAAAATATTCGTCACTAGTCTATATTCCAAATGAGTATTAGCGATGACACATATATTCTGTCGCTAATATATTTACGTTTAGCGACGATATTATTAAAATTCGTCGCCAATATTGATAGTTGACTGACTAGTCAAGTGAAAAACATCCATGATTGACTAAATTATGAGCAGTCGATTGGTGTATACCTCCAATCGACTGATCATTAGCGACGAAATGAATAAATATTCATCGCAAACTATTCAGTCGATTGACCAATCGACTAAAAAATATTCTGTGACCGACCAAATTATGGGCAGTCGACTGGTGTATACCACTAGTCGACTGATGGTGCCTTTTTTTTACGATGATATGTATTGTTTGTCGCTAATAATCATAATATTAGCGATGAAAATGTAATGTTTGTCGCTAAGATAATAAATATTAGTGACGAATAAAAATATTTCGTAGCTAATATACGCAGAAAAAACCCTCGTGTCACCGATTCCCCCAAATTATCCGTGCGACTCTTCCTTCCTTTCTTCCGGCGATTCTCTTCTGCTTAGGCGATTCTCCAGCGATTCTCTTCTGCTCCGTCTTTTGTTCTGGCTACATCTCCATCTCGTGCTCCGGCTTCTCTCCTAGTCGGCTCAGAACCCTTCTATGCGTGACTTCTCTTCTCCAATGATTCTCTCCCGTTCTAACTCCGACTTTCTCTCGGTTGTCCGGCTTGGCGGCGGCTCCGACCACCTGCTTGGCCTCCTTCTCCAGCTCCGACGTCCTTCTTGGCTCCATCTCAAGCTCAACCTCTGACGACTTAGGTTTTTCCAGACTCTTTCTTCTAGGTTTTAAAATAAAATTAATTATATTTTTGTATTGTTGTTATAATTAGATGATAGATTTAGGGATATTTGGATACTTAGATGATGAATTTGGGGTTTTGTTATACTTAGATGATGAATTTAGTATTTTGTTAGGGTTTAAGGTTATTGTAGTTTATATATCATTTATATTTGGACCTATTCATGATAATCAACAGTAATTTATTGCTTAGATGATAAATTTGGTGATATTTTGTCATTTAGATGATGATTTTAGGATTATTTTGCGATTAGAGGATAAGTTTAGGGTTTTTTTATTCTTAGATTATAATGTTTGATGATAAACATAGGGTTATAATGCAAATTGTAGGTTATGTTGTGTGAGGTTTAAATCATAAATTTTTTGATTATTTTGTATGTGATCAATAAATTTAAATTGCTAAATTATTTTTATTAAAAATTAATATCAAAGTTATTTATAAGGCTAATGTATTAAATAAGTTGGCATTTTATATATGTTTAACCAGGGTTTAAAAATATGGATAAAAGTTGAATTACGATTCAGAATCAGATTAGTCCTGAATATATAAATGGATTGAATCAATTTATAAATATGACAGAGAATTACATGATCAGTCTGAATTTGTCGAAAATTCATTGTCTATGTCGACGATGTGGTAATTTGTTTTAATATAAATTGGATTACGTGTGAAGACATCTTTATAGGTGGGGATTCGATAGATTATATAAAGTCTGGAACTTACATGGAGAAGCTTCTATATCATCCGATAATATAAATATTGTCAATGAAGATGGAAATGATTTTGATGTTAAAGTAGATGATTTTGAAGACGATTTTAAAGACTTGTTTACTGATTTACGAAATACAGAAAATATAAATAGCAATGAGCCTCAATCAGATGATATCAATGAAAACACAAATACAAATGATTGTAGACGAAGTTATACTTCAATGTTGGAAGAAGCGCAAAAAGAATTGTATCACAATTGTACTAATTTTTTTGTTTTCGATTTTATGGTGAAGCTAATGCATGTGAAGGTGTTAAATGGTTGGAGCAATAAATCTTTTGATATGTTACTTCAATTATTGCAAGAGTCATTTCCTAAATCGAATGTGATTCCAAACTTTTATTATGAAACAAAAAAATTATTAAAAGAGTTAGGATTGACATATGAGAAGATACATGTATGTTGGCAAGGAGCTCAGATACAAGTACAAAGAGATGAATAAGAATCCTGAAAAAATTATTTGATATTTTCCTCAGAAATCGAGACTTAAGCGGTTATTTATTTCAAAGCATACGACCAAAGAGATGAGATGACATAAAGTAAAGCAAGTTAAAACAAATGGTGTATTAAGACACCCAGCTGATAGTGAATCATGGAAAGAATTTGACAATGCACATGAAATATTTGCAGGCGATCCACGAAATATTCGCTTAGGGTTGGTTACTGACGGGTTTAATCCATTTGAAAACATACCAAATGCTTATAGTATGTGGTTTGTTATACTTGTTAATTATAATTTGACACCATGGAAAATGATGAAGCCATCATATATGATTATGTCTCTTTTAATTCCTAGGTCTAAATCACCTGGCAAAGAGATAGATGTATACCTACGACCTCTGATAAATGAAGTGAAGGAGCTATCAGATGACGAGATGGAAGCATATGATGCATAGATTAAATAAATATTTCAATTACATGCTTCTGTGATGTGGACCATTCACGAATTTCCAGCATATGAAACAGTTTTTGGATAGAGCACAAAGGGCTATAAGGCATGTCCAGTATGTCTGAATGAAACCAGATCTCAAGGATTAAAGAGTAAAATATGCTACACATGTCACCGTCGATTCTTGAATGTGCAACACCCATGACGTAGAAATAAAAATTTCAATAGAAATGTTGAAAAAGAAGGACTGCCATGAATAATGAATGGATATGAGATTTTATCACAGTCAGACGCATTACCCCAAGTGACATTTAGTAAACATCCTTCATTAAGTAAAAAAACGAGAGCGATATTTGGATGATACAAATATGGTAAAGAAGCCTATATTTTTTGAGTTACCATATTGGTCATATTTGAAGTTGAGATATAAGTTAGATGTAATGCATATTGAAAAGAATATCTAGATTGATTTGGGATTCACCATAAATGTGGATAGGATGTTCTAGCGATACTATACCGTCGACTTGTTGGACCAAGAAGGTGATGGAAATCACCTGGTCGAAAGTTTGTGAAGCTAGGTTTCAGGGCCTAGACGGTGACTGACTCTCGTGTCAGTGTTAGTTAATCCGTCCGATATGAATGGAAGGGTATTGTACGTAGATGCATCATTTCAGGGATTAAGAGCGATCCTGATGCAGTTGAATGAGACGTATATTATGTGTATGCTGGTTGAGAAATCAGCGAGATTAGTCATTATAGTCTTCCAGTTACTTTCAGTCCTGTGTGACAGAATGAATTTTAGACATTATATTAATTTCTCTTGCGAGAATAAATCTCTATCTCGAGGAAGGATAATGGTTCACAGAGTTGCATTCGCTTTAGGAAGAGTTGTTTTAGGAGACTCTTCATTCGAGAGTGATGATTTATTCGGAGTGTATCCGAAAATAGTGAGTATTGAGACGTTCCGATTGGTGGAACGATATGTGGGACATGGATGATTCCGTAGTTTGATGTTGGTGTGCCAACATGTAAAAGTGGAATATTAATGACCAGTAGGGTTACGTACCGAGAAGGAAGTGAGAGCTTAGTACGTTAGACTGTGTTGGGAGATTATCTAGAATTCGAAAAGGACTTGATAGGATTTGGGTAGTCGATGTTCGATTAGCTAGGTCCGCTCATTTTCTTCCGAGCCGTAAGATGGATTTCGTTGGATCGCTTGACGAAATTATATTCATGGGGTATCCTTGAGTATTATTTCTGATAGTGATTCATGATTCATCTTACGATTCCGGCAAAGTCTCCCATCGGTTACGAGTATAGAGCTCCACTTTGGTACAGTTGTTTATGTTTTAAGAGGTCGGTTGAGAGGGTATATAAGAGCTGGAATATAATATTCGAGCTTAGTACCCCACTTAGTCACTTGAGGTGTGACTTTGCTCCGGATACTTGAGATGATTATTGTGACATCTCGCTTGTGCATGAGTCGGAAATTTGGGGACCAAATTTTTATAAGTGGGGGAGAATGTAAAATACGAAAAAAAAAAAATATTTGGATTAACCCCTTTAATTAATTGGGTTTAATTAGTAGACTAATTGGGTTGATTAGCTAAATGGGCTAATGGGGTTAATTATCTTATTGAGTTGAAATTGGGCTTGAACCGGATTTGAAATTGGGCTTTGAGCTGATATTGGGCTTGGGCTGATTGGGCTTGGGTTGATCGGGCCGAACCGACCCGGCCCGTTTTGGACGCAGTTTTCTTCTTCCCATTTCTCCTACGCAAGTTTCCCTAGCTTCGATCTGCGCCGATTCTTTCTGCATCTTCCCGATCTGAGTCTCCGCCACTCCTCTTCTTTCGTTCAAGCATCGCCGGAGCGATCGTCGGCTCCGTCGAACGCCTACGGCAGCCACGACTGATCTCCTTCCCTGTTTCATCGCCGCGGCTGATTTCCTTCGACGCCGATCTCGATTTGGCAGTCGCCTGGGATCTCGAAGCTCAGCTCGTCGGCGTCTCCTCTTCGCCGTCGCCGCCCTCTTCGTTTCCTCGCCTTGAGCTCGATCACAGTGAGCTCGCACCGTCGGCCATCTTCGTCGCCAGTTGAGTTGTCTCCGGCCGCCCGATGCTGTCGCCGAGCTCGCACTCTGTCCCATTTCTTCTGCTCTGCCGATCGTTGCTCCCGTCGTCGTCGCCTAGAGCAGGTTACTGATCGCCATCTTCTTCCTATTTCTTTCCTGACAGTGAGTTGCCGTTGATCTCCCGCACATAAGGAAGCCGGATCAGCTCCATTGGCATCGTAGTCAGGTAAGAGTTGATCTCCTTCTTACTTTGAGATGAGATCTAGGTTATAGCTATGGATTTACTCGTTTTAGCTTCAATTGGTGTCTGGACAGTTTTGTGAAGCTTGATGGTCGTCGACAAATAGTGGTTAGGGAAGGAGAATACCATTACAGTGGCGTCACTTCAGTGATTTGGAAGCTGCAAATCGGTAGTGATGCTTGGTATGCCGGTAGTGATTTAGTTCGTAGCTCGTGAGTTCCATGGTTGGAACTTGGTTGCGGCAACATTGGAGAGGAGGAATTGTGGGAGGTGACTGTTAGGTGAAGAAGATGAGCCGGTTTCAGACCGGTGAACAGTAGAGGAAGATTCTACGGTTTACCTATCCAAATTGCGGTAATGCTTCAGTATCGTTCTATTTTGAATTTGGATCTAATTCGGAAATGCAAGGTATGTCCGATTGGTATATTTACAGTTAATATTGTGAATTGATATAGATGAATGTGGTAGATTGATTGGTTAATATGAATTCATTCATCCTGTAGTATTAGATTGTCCGATTTAGTTGGTCGAGATACAAGGTTGATGTAAAATTTGATTCGATCTTTAGATATTTGACAGTACTTTATTGTATCCTATTGTTACAGGACTTTGATTGTGATAGATACATGGACGTGGAGATGGATAGCACGGGTTACATAGCATGTGGGTAATATCTACCTGGTCCGGTAGTTTGATCAATTCTAGTGCATGATAGTTTACATATGGTTATTCTTGTTTACCTTAGATCCACTCATATTGTATCTTGTGCTTGTACTTAACCTGCGATCTTTGAGATATTGCTGTTAATCTATCATACCTTTATCTCGGATAGAAATTTATAACCCTGGTTGTTTGTTAGCTGATAGGTATTCAGTTAAATGCATGTAGTCACTAGTGTGGACTTAGATGGGGTTACCGGGTTCCATCACTAGGTTAGGTGATGAGTCCTCGGTCGTTGTACCGTACATATATTAGTGAGTTAACTTGATGAACCTATTTATCTGTACATAGGTAAGTAAGTTGGGGTTACGGATCAATCGTCCTTGCATGGTTGACTTTTGTTGACTAGATCTCCTTGTGGATTAGGGAGTGTTGTGGGGATGTATGTGTGAGCTATACATCATTACATTTGCATGCATGCTGACGACTGGGTCTTCCTTGTTGAAGAGACGGGTCATCGGACATCCTGCCTCCCCGGCCACTCGGGGTAGTGGTAGCAGGGTTGAGGGCAGAGCATTAGATGTGCCGCGCTCGACCACTATATATGGTGGTAGCCGGAGATGCGACCGCCACTGTGCAGAGTGGTGTTAGCACTCGCCCACTATAGATGGTGGTTGTTACGACGTGCAGTTGTCCTGTGTGCGGCGCTTGTCTACTCATGGGTAGGGACGGCGTGGCTTGCAGCAGGGACCCCTAGGAGTAGTTAGCTTTTTACGCTTATATACTACTCATTCATACTACCCAACCCCTGGCCACCGAGAGTAGTGGTAGCCAGAGTCGGGCTAGTTGTCATTTGTCGTACCACCCGCCACTGGGGTCGTGGTTGACGGGTCCGCAGACAAATGACCATGCATATGCATCGATATATATATGTATGCATGTATTTGATATATGTTTTACATATGCCCGTGAGATCTGATTTAATTTTGATATGATCAGACATCATGCTACATGCCTTTTGCATATTTTATATACCGTTGTGCATGTGTTGAGCATGAGTGTGTACTATTTGGATTATGTCATGATATACCTGTTCAGGATGTTATAGATCATATGGAGGACAGACCGTCAGGTATGTACATTACTTTATGTAAGTCGATCCTTTATGCTATGAGTAGGACATATATGTGATTCTTGATTACTATGCTTAGTAATCGTATGTCATTGGACTCATCTTTGCATACCTGTAGATCTTCACATGTATACTTGTAGATCTCTTACCCTGTATGTTGTTCATGCACTTCTATATATTACCCCTGAGTTTTATACTCACCACCCTGGACCCTGGGTTTCCTGTCGCCCAGGTAGTAGATAGAAGACTTTGGCAGAGACTTGGAGCATGGCCACCCGATCCCATCTCGCTGTTTTTCCGAGGGTTTTGTTTCCCATCTCATGTATCTACATATGGACTTTTATTGCTATTGGAGATCGTGATGTATTTTGCTCTTGTGATATTCGATATGAGATTCTGTTTTTGGTATGGACGGATATACCGATGTACCGATGTTGTTGAGTTGTATTTCCATTATGTTTGGCTTCCGCTATTGATGTTATACGTTTTGCTGTGTTGTTATACATTTTCGATATGTGTTATACTGGCTGCGACTTTGTACCGTATTGGAATTGTCATAAGGGGGTGTCGTCCGTTGGCCGGACAGAGTCTACCTCGGGGCGTGACAATATTGGTCATATTTGAAGTTGAGATATAAGTTAGATGTAATGCATATTGAAAAGAATATCTATGATGCTTTAATTGACACATTAAGAAATATAGACAGAAAGTCAAAGGACACTCTCATAGCAAGATTAGACTTGTAGGATATGGGGATAAGGAGTGAATTGCATTTACACTAGTAGGAGATAAATTCAGGAAATCGTATGCAAGTTACACGTTGACATTGGAAGAAAAGTGTGAATTTTGTCAATTTTTAAAATCTGTGAAGTTTCCATATGATTATGCTGCTAATATATCTAGAAATGTGAATGCAAATGAAGGAAAGCTATATGGACTAAAATCACATGATTGTCATGTATTGTTGCAGAGAATATTTCCAGTTGTTGTACGTAAATTTTTCCTAACAGACATATTAGTACACTAATTGAGTTATGTGATTTCTTCAAAAAAATTACTGCAAGATCTTTGCACACATCAAACATATGTAAAATGGAGAAGTAAATAATCTTGATATTGTGTAAGATGGAACGGATATTTCCTCCGATATTTTTTTACATTATGGTTCATTTGACAGTTCATTTACCTCGTGAAGCCATATTAGCTGGGTTAGTTTCATCACGATGGATGTATCCCTTTGAGTGATATTTGAGAGGACTAAAAAAATATGTTCGTAATAAAGCATGACCTAAAGGATCTATTGCAGAGGGGTATATTATAAATGAGGCGTTGACTTTCAATTCGTTATATATGAGTCAGATTGAGACAAGATTTTCTAGGCCGGAACGGAATAAAAATGTTCAACCATCAATATGCAAATTAAGTGTTTTCTCACTTGAAACAAGAGTCTTTAACAACCAATGCAGTCTGAAATTGTCATTGTCTTTGTTTAAGAAAGCACATTGGTATATTCTGAACAATTGTAAAGAAGTCGATCGATATCAAAAGTAAGTTTTACATTAAGTTATTACTTTAATTCTATTTCATTCACAAATTTTAAATTGATTAAGTTTTTATATAGTGAGCATCTGCAACTTATGTCTCAAAAGGTTCATGCTGATCAAGTTATGCAATATCACGAGCGAGATTTTCTACTATGGTTTAGGGATAAAATTATAGCGCTAAAATTTTTTACAAATTTAAAGATCACAAATGAGTTGTACTATTTAGCAATGGGACATGATGTTAAAGTTCAACTGTATGATGCATGCATTGTAAATGAGATTCGATATCATACGAGGTCCCGTGATTCACGCAGAATTACTCAGAATAGTGGGGTCAGTGTATCATCCTCTGACGATGGGGACAATTTAAATTTTTTTGGTGTGTTGAAGGATGTGGTTCAAATATTTTACTCTTTTATTTATAAAGACCAATTATTTTGGTGTGAATGGTTCCAATGCAATCCAAAAAAAAATCGTTAGTAGAAGAGTATGATCTCTTGTGTATTGACACTTTTAAAACATGGTACGATGATGACCCATTTATCTTGGCAAACCAAGCAAATCAAGTGTATTATTTGAATGATATCAAGTGTGGAGGTCACTGGAAGGTAGTGCAAAGGGTTCACCACCGAGAAATATACGAAGTAACTGAAGTTGATGAAGTATTTGAAGATTTTGAGGTTGGTAATATCTTGAATATAAAGTCAAACCAAGAGATTTTATCCAATGATTCAACTTCAGTAGTCAGTGAAGACTTAGAGATAACTCAACTATGTCGATTAGATATTGAGCATCAACAAATAAATATGGCAAATGCACAAGTGGATCTGGATAGAGGCGCTCAAAGTAATCGTATTGATGAGGGTGAAGATAGTGAAATTAACAGTGAGATGGATGATCATTTATTCTTTTCAGATGATGATACTGATTAGATGTATTTATATGGTATTTATATTATTCTTCATTTATAATTCATGTATTTAAGATAATATTTCATTATATGTCGATCTATATTTAATGCTTATGTCACAGCTATGTCGCCTAAGAGAATTGAACGCCCCCTAGTTGTACCTACACCTGACGATGACAGTGCTTCTACTGGTTAGTTATGTAGTTTTAAATATGTTTATTTAGTTTGTTATTTATTTGACTTGTTAATTATTAACACTTTTTGATTTACAGTTCGTCTGACACGTAGAGAGACACGAGGCACACACTCCGATCGGCTCCGACGGTAAATCGAGGAACAAGGTAAATTACCCGTTACCTTTAGTAAGAGTGATGGTCATCCTATCGGGCAAAATGTAGCTGCTTTTATGACAGAGTTAGGTCTATCAATTAAGAAGTTCGCTCCCCTATAAGCTAAGAGTTGGAAGCATATCTCCGTGGACAATAAACAGATGATATATAACCGAGTATTAGTAAGTATGAGTAATTTAATATTTATATAATCAGCCATCCTTCGTTAATAAATTTCAATATTAGTTTTTTTTCAGGCTGCTTTCGATATCAATTTTGTCGAGGAGGCAACATCGGTAAGAAAGGAGACCGACAGATTAATGAGTGCAAGGTACAAAAATAATAGAAATAAGATGCACACTAATTATAAGATCCTACTTCATCTACCTCCTACTGAGTGTCAGCATCATATGTCGATCGAGTTTTGTGTGACACAGGAAGATTGAAACTATATGTGTGATCTGTTTGAATCAGAGAAATTTCAAGTGACTCAATCTACCAATTATCTGTGTTATATAAAAATTAAATATTTGTTTTATAACTCATGCTTTACATTTTATTTTAATAAATTTTTATATTGTAGACACGATCGGTAACAAATGCTCAAAATCGATCACAACTACCATATACCCATCGAGGTGGCTCAAAATCATTCATTCAATACAGTTACAACAGTATAAGTACAAACTTTATAATTATAGTATATTGTATGTTATTTTTAATATTAACACATTATAATATTTTTCAGACCGATAAGTCACAGAGAAAAAATCGGATTACTGTCTTTAATACCACCCATTGTAGCTTGTCAAAAGGGTGGAGTGGGGAGAGAGTCGAGGTTGCATACATAAGATATAATCGATATAATTTAGTAAAGTTGTTTTTAAATTTGCATAATTATTTTTAAACATATTAATAACATGTTTGTTATTCTTAGGATTATATGGTGACACTGCGAGATGAGCACATTCAATCATAAGAAATCGGAGATGACATCGATGCAGTCCAGATTGCATATCAGTTTTGTGATCAAGTCCTTGGTGTTCGTTTTGGATATATTAGAGGACTTGGAAGTGGACCAAAACCAGTTAAATCCACTTCTTCGAATGTCAGTTTCTGCTCCAGATTAACTAACGCAGCATTGCATGAAAAACTTGAGTCCACCGAGCAACGACTAAAAGGGACACAAGAGGAGCTAGTAAACACTCGAGTTCAATTAGCTAGCACCCAAGATGAGTTGACGTCGATGAGATCAAGACAAGATATGTTTGAAGCAATTCTGAATCGGCTTGCACCTGGAGCTTTATAATCATTGATACATGAGTCATCTTCAGCTCCACCTCCTCCTCCATCTTAGAGTTTTTGAACATTTCTATTTTGAGTTAGTGAAATTGTGAACTTGAATGTTTTTGAATTTGGAGACTATGAATTTATGAAATTGGATGTTTTGGACTTAAAGTTTGGTTTCTACTTATGTATTTCGATTATGGTATGTTAGTTGTGGTTAAATGTAATTGTTGTTAAATTGTTTGAGTTGTATGTTGTTAAGTTAGGTGTTGAAATAAATTGTGTGATTGATATTGTATTACAGAATATTGAATACAAATTAAATGAATTCTAGAAATCTATATTTTCATGGTTAGCGATGATTTTGTTCCATTTCGTCGCTAACCGTCGATATACGATATCAGGATTTTTAAGGTTAGCAACGATATTTTTAATATTGTCGCTAACATTTTGCATATCAGTCGACTGTCCAAATTAAGTAGTCGGCTATTATAGGATATTAGCGACAAATTATATGACAATTCGTCGCAAAAGATTCAGTCGACTGGTCAGTCGACTAAAAAATATTTTGTGGCTGGACAAATTATGGATAGTTGACTGCTTTTCTCCATCAATCGACTGCTAAATAGCGACGAAATGAATATATTTCGTCGCAAATTCATTAGTCGATTGATCAATTTACTAAAAAAATATTCTGTAGCTAGCCAAATAATAGACAATCGACTGCTTTCTTGCTTCAGTCGACTGATTATTAGCGACGAAATGGGTTTATTTCATCACTAATATCAGTAATTTTCCTCTTTCTGATATTCTAGATTTAGTGATATGAAATGATTATTGTTTGCGATGTTTTTTTCCATCGTCATTAATATTAACGACGAAATATTAAAATTTCATCGCTAAAGTCTCTTAGCGACAAGATTATTGTGACGATACTAGCGACGAAATATTATCGTCGTTGATATTATTTAGCGGTGAATATTGGGTATTAGTGACGAAAATAATCATCGCTATTTACCATTTTTCTTATAGTGATGCCCTATATATAGAAAACGGGTTGGATCCGTTATCGATCCATCATCAATAACGGATCCTTTCTATAATGGGTTCTACACATTAAATCCCACATCAAATAATCGAAATCAACAAACTAATAAGTAAATCACTTAATCAGGTTCGAATTAATATGGCACAATCGGATAATTACGATAATCACATATAAATCCACCACCAACATTAGGACCTTATGAATGGGTTCTTTCAACCATTCTAATGTCTACCACTTGAGGTACCGGTCATTGTCCACCATTGGACATTTTATTCAAGCGATAACAATACAGATAACAACAATCATTTACTTGCTTATTTTCATTCCTTTTATTTCTCTTCAAGTAAATGAGATATTAGAGTTTAGCTCTGGGTGCCTTCTCACGCGTGTCTCTAGGAGGAAGTTGGAGTTCTTTCCAGCCTTCAATCTCAGGTATCTTTGTCAGATATGTCTCCACCATATCATTGCTAACCAATTCCAATTTCGCAGGCTCCCACTGCCAAGTATATGTTAACAAAATGATGGAATAAATTCATATGAAAAATATATATATGTATGAAAATTATTTAGAAGAATTTTGACAACTTGTACATGTATGTATATATATATATCACCTTTGGTTTGTAATTTTTCTCCAATATTATCGCCCGAATACCCTGCATTCAACAATTAGTATATCAGCATTTTTTCAAATATGAGAAAAAAGAATTAAGCTCTACCCAAGTAAAGGTAAATTAGTGTATACCACAAGGAAGTCATCCGATGCTGTTCGTTGAACAGAATGAGCAGATAGTCTATTGTCTCGAGTCAGGCACTCTCCAAGTGTTTCAAATCGACCTTTCCTAATCTATGGATTAAGATGAGAGATGAAATTACATTATTCATATGTATCTTTTATATCACTTGTCCTTTTCTCTCTTAGCTTCATCAAGTAAATAGACTCTTAAAAGGAAAGAAAAGGAAGATAATAGATAATTTACCGACACAAGGAAGATCTTAAGATTTATTGGTGATGCTGCCTTCATTGATCTTATCGACTTAGTAATCCACTCTTGGTTCAAAGTTGCATTCTCATGTTCCTAAACAATGATAAATGGGATAAGTAATGAATGCATATCTTGATTTAAATTATGACTCAATTAGCAAGATATATATACAAACATATATACATGCATAAATAAATACATATGTCGTGTTGTATCCTTACCAAAGAAGATAAAATTTGTTCTACTGTTTGTTTTGAGAAAAAGTGGTCAATGAGGTCAAGCCTACAAAATGATATGTGTAAAAAGATGTTGAGTATATTTTTGTGGGAAAGAGAAAATGTGCGTGTATTGATGTATATGGTTCACCTATGAAGAACACTGTCTTCTTTCAATGGCATTTGCTGAGTATATTTGCTAATAATTCCCTGAATCGTATTTGGTTCAGCAACATCCACCTCATGCAATGATTCCTCCAACAAAAGTAAATTCTGCTCAATGGTTAGAAATAATAATGTAAGATCAATGATGTTCAGAATATATTCTGATTTTTGTTAAAGAAAAAAATAATAAATTTATTTTCTAGCTACGTATTCTTTTTTGATAAAACAAGATAAAATACTTTTGAAGGAACAA
Source organism: Wurfbainia villosa (assembly GCA_025175895.1). Classification (NCBI taxonomy): domain Eukaryota; kingdom Viridiplantae; phylum Streptophyta; class Magnoliopsida; order Zingiberales; family Zingiberaceae; genus Wurfbainia; species Wurfbainia villosa. The sequence goes on from CM045991.1 coordinate 7,084,764, forward strand.
AGTGAGTGGCAAGTCCACACGCAGCCATCTCAGCACCATTCAGTCTTGCACCAGTAAGCCCAAGATATTCCCCTAAAATGATCAATCGATCACAAAGTTCAAAAAATCATAATATTTTCAATATAATCATAAGGCATACGTAGACATAGAGTTGTCAGCTAAGTGATAACCAAAGAAGCCCGGAAGCCTGGAAAGAAAATAAGATGCTCCAACATCTGGATAATGCCCTATGCCTGCTTCTGGCATTGCAAAAACCTAAAAGCAAAAACAAAGCACCTGTTCAGAACCACAAAAGTTAGCTTAAATGCCCGATTGATCATACCGTATTTTCAGTGACAATTCTGTATCTTGCATTCATAGAAAGTCCAGCACCACCTCCCATCACTGCCCCGTTGATCAGGAAAACCTTTCGAATAGAAATTTGCTCAACTCGATATGTCACAAAGCATTTGTTTCAGTAATTTTATTGTTATCTATGATATGATGAACTAACCAGGGGCTTAGTGTATGTTGCCACTAGGTAGTCCAAGGTGAGTTGCTTTTGATAAATTTGAGTTGCCAGTGCCAACTTACCTTCTCATATTTAGATTAATACTTATTTGCTCTTATCAAATTTCAGATAAAATGAATAATACAGTATCACAAAAGCTTCCAGATAAATATAGCCAGGTTGAATAATACCTGTAAGTGAGTAACGATAGTATTCAATAACATCTCCTCCAGCACAAAATACTTTCCCATTTGCCTTCGATCCATGATGAAATATTAGGTAATTAGACACTTATATATAGTGAATTTGACTTGGAGAATAATAATATTTTCTTCATAAAAGAAGTCGAAAGTTTACAGAAAGCTATGGATTGCATGTACCTTTACAATTACCAACCCAATAGCAACATCATTTTCCAACTTCTGGAACTCCTCGGACAGCAGTGAAACCTTGAAAATCAGATTTGTTCTTAAAGAAATCAGAAATTTATCTAACTTAATTTTAAAAGGGAAAAAGAAAAATAACAATGAAATATTTATAATCAAATCTTTAATTGATTAATTTGTCTGACTTAATTTTAAAGTATTAATAATCCAATTAATAATGACATGTAACTTATCGAAAATAATATAATTTTTAAATGGCCTACATAACTGAGACTAAGGATGAACGAACCATTTGATGGTCGAGGGCATTTAATTTTAGAGGCCTATTTAGTGTCATTGTCTTTACGTGAGAGTTTCCTTCCACCAAAACCTTGCAAGAAGTAAAAACAAAAGGTTAGAAATTTGAAATAAATCTAAAATATTCCATAATAACCAAGGGAATTAATCCTTTACTTTATTGCTAATTTTCTTATCCTTGCATTTGCAATAACTTGAGAGCTATTGATTTCAATAGATATAATATGTGATTTCTTTTTCTCTTTAAAAAATATATTATATATCTACCATGATAAATCTAATTATTGTTGCGATTAGAACTACTATACTGAAGACAATCACTTCATAATGGGTCAGATTTGCGAAGTTAGGTAGAATAAATTCATCACAGTATTTATTGTTTTATTATATTAATCTATATGTAGGCAGTTTTTATAACAATTCATATGACATATGACAACGTATGCATGCACGGCTCAGGGAGCAGTGCACTGCCATACATCCCTATAAAAGGGATGAGCGTCCAAGTGAGAGAGGTAGAGGTTGGCAAAAATGTCATCAGGCTGTCGGAGAGAAGAGTGATCGAAGAGTCTTGAGAACGCCAAGACGCGGCCAAATCTTGGTCCGTAGAATAGTAGGGATCTTTCGATTTTATGAATCGTGATCGTCTTTCAGACAACAAATTTTTTGGAGGATATATAGATCATCACCAACAATTCAAAGAAATTGACGGAACCCTAAACTCACTGTAAGTTTTTGTTTACAACATTTAAATTTATGCAAAGGTTACCTGGGACCAACAGTGATATCGGAGCACAGATTGGTAACCTAATTGTTGAATTTTCCTTTAAAATTGATCTTTTTCTATTTTACTTATTGTTCGAAGACGATAATTGTGCCATTGTTGTGATTTCTTCCGAACACAGTTTCTCCAACTATGCTCGGGATTTCTTAATGGTGCTCGATTTTACCATATGATACTCGGCCAGAGCACATGGTGCTCGATTTTACCATATGGTACTCGGCTAGAGCACAAGGTACTCGATTTTACCATATGGTACTCGGCCAGAGCATAAAGTACTTGGTTTTGTCATATGGTGGTCGGCTAGCACATATGGTGCACCTAATGGTCATCGGCTAGGACATATGGTGCATGAGCAAACTTTATGGTGGTCGGCTAGCACATATGGTGCTCAGCCAAAGCACTAGATGCTCGAAAAACACATATGGTAGTCGGCTAGCACATATAGTACTTGGTCGGACCTAATGGTGGTCGGCTAGCACATATAGTGCTTGCCCAGATCTTATGGTGGTCGACTAGCACATATGGTGCTGAGTCAAACCTTATGGTGGTCGGCTAGCACATATGGTACTTGACAGCTTGTTGCTCGGCAAGAGCACTAGGTGCTTGAATTTCCTAAGGGTACTTGGAATTTCCTAATGGTACTCAGAATTTCCTAATGGTGCTTGGAATTTTATAAGGGTGCTTAGCCAGAACACTGGATGCTCGGCCAAGGCACATAGGTGCTCGGATAGAGCACATAGGTGTTCCTACGGAGCACTAGGTGTTCATACAGGGGCACAGGTATTTGTACAGAGCACAAGGCGCTCAGACTATGTGCATAGTCTTGTGTAATGTGCTCTGCACTCGGGATAGTTGAGCATAATGTTGATACTCGGTTGAGGAGAGTTGGGCTCGGTACGCAACTAAGTGAGTACAGAGCAAAGTATTGGCTGACTTGCTTAAGTTGACAATGGTCAACTAAACTCATAACTTAATTGTCAAATAGTTGTTTGGAACAATTTGTACTAAAAAATAACTCGAAATAGGTTTAGTGAATTAGGGTTGTTGAGAAGACAGAATATCACGCATGGTGTTAGGGTACCTAGGATGCTTGGAGCAAATTGTGTAGTGTTCGAGATTCTTATAAATCACTGTCAAGTTGAGTCTTCATGGTACTAGTCGATTGGACTGAGATGGCAATCGACTGGTCAATGGATCAGTCGACTGAAGCTCCTGAAAATCAAGAAGATTAGTTTTTCTTGATTAATTGTTTTGGTTCTATACATGTATAAATTGAATTAAATTGGTTTTTTGCTGGTAAGTCAGTTTCATATTGACTTAATTAATTTTAATTTTTCAGATGGCATGGATGATTACCACGATGACTCGTTGCGATGTGTTACGAAATAAGCTGAAGGAAGCTATCCAAGGGATAGAGTACGACCCTGCTTAGGAGTCGGTGGACACATGGAGAGGCTTGATCTATTATTCTGGAGACTCGAGATGCAGGAGTTTCAGATTCTGCATAACTACATGATTTGGGCTTTGGTTCGTTCATTGCTGTAAAACCTGAGTGTAGTTACACATCAGATATGGGAGCACTATGAGGGCATGTCACATATGCACAGTTGTGCACAAAGTTGCTTCACTATGCAGAGTGTGAAGAGGATCCAAAAGAAGAACCTGAAGAGAACTTTTCTACGAGTTCTTTACGTGTGGGTTCTTTATAGGAATCAGTGACTTAGTATCATCCACAACCTGAGAGTGTCCTAGCCGAGACTGTCCTAATTGAGCCTAAAAAAATAGGACTTATTTGAATTATTACTGCGTTAGTGTTTGTCCTAGCGAAAGTAGTAATTGTCTATCTAATTTATTAGATTTGTTTTAGTTATGAGTAGTAAGAATGTAATGTGTAACATTTTTAGTAGAGTTTGTTATGTGTTAACAATGTGCAACATGTTTATGTTAATCATATGTTCTTTCAAAATGATTTGTTCATTTTATGTTGTTACTCTACATGATGCATGACATTTGTTTATTGCAATATACTCTATGATAAGTTCATTATGAGTATAATTATAAATGATCAATTCATTTAATGCTAAATATCATGATTGTATAATGATTAAGTTCATTAGATGAGATGTATATAATAGAATTGATCAATGTAAGTCAGATTGATACATACAAATGATGAGTGGGAACATAGTTGTTACTTGATTTTGTAAATCAATCCAGATTTACATTGAGTCAATAAGAGATTACATATATAGAACATCACTGAATACTGAATAATTTATTTATTTATAATAGATTATAACAATTAAGAACATCATAGCTGAATTGAATAAGGGTGAGAAACTTAATGGAGAAAACTACAAGATCTGATACCTTAAGATTCAGTATGTTCTTGAGGAACAAGAAGTTCTAGATGTTGTACACCAAGTTATGGTAGAACCTGTTGAGGGTTCCACTGCACAGTATAAACAAGACTTTAATGCCTACAGACATGGAAAAAGAAGGATTCCACTGCTAAGGATATATTGATAAGTTCAATGGTTGATGACCGGATTTTTGAGTATGAGTCGTATTCTTCAGCTCATGCAATCTGGATAGCCCTTAGGAATAAATACAGTGGAATGAGTCTGAGCAAGCTTAGGCAGCTGACGATAAGGTTCGACAGCTACAAGAAGGGCCTGATGTCATTATGGTTCAACACCTCAGGAGATATCGAACACAATTCGGAAGCTTAAAACTTCTGGACATGAGTTGATTGATGAATAATAAGTTCAGGCAGTTATTCCTTCCCTTCCAGATTCTTGGGAGACCGTGAAGCAGATTCTAACTCACATTGAGAGTATTAAGACTTTCACTGATGTCTCATACCATGTGGAATTAGAGGCGGATAGTGTCTGGAAGCTTATGTGGTCATCAATTCTGTTGGATCATCTGGATCCAAAAAAAAATGATTCAAGAAGGAAAAGGGAAAGAAGAAGGAAGTTGTTGTGTGGGAATGAAATGAGGCCCAATCAAGAAGAATGAAAAGAAGACTTGGAAGAAACTTAAAAGCAAGATGACTTACTTTAACTGTGGTAATATGGGGCACTTCGCTCGGGAATGTGCTAAGCCAAAAAAGGTAATTCTGAGTTTATCTTCTTTTCCTGAGCATTTTATTGCTAGTTCAGTGTTATTGGCTAATTCTTATCCTTTGTGGATTATAGATTCGGGAGCAACCAACCATGTCACTCGAGAGCGGGTTACATTCGTGGAGTACTGTCGGGTATCAGCTGACAACAAGTGGATCTATGTAGGAAATAATGTAAGAGTTGAAGTCAAAGGAGTCGACACTTGCAACCTCAACCTTCGTGGTGGTAGTACTTTGTATTCTATGTGATGTCCTTTATGCTCCTGAGATTCGAATGGTTTCTGTAACTTGTCTTCTTGATTTAGGGTATTGTATTAATTTTTATAGTTGGTGTGTAGAACTTAAGTTTGACTCCGTGTCAATCGGATATGATTTTTTAACGAATGATTTTATGGTTCATGATGTGGAACCGGATGTCAATTGTGTGATTGATAGTTATTTTTCAAATATTGCTCTTACTAGTGATGCAGATATAGTTGATGAGGTTTGACATGCTAAATTAGGACATATAGTACAATATCACATGAATCAGTTAGCTAAAGAGAGCTTATTGGGCTCTTACTAGTGATTGATCTAAAAGACTTTTGAGTTTGTCTCAAGAGTCTTATATAAATAAGATGTTATAATATTTTAACATGTCTAAATGTAATAGTAAACAGATACCTATTGTGAATGGTACTATTATGAACAAGAGTATGTGTCCTAAGACTCTAGAAGAAATATTCGAGATGAATAAAAAGTCATATGTCAGTGCTAAGATTAGTTTGTCTATATGTGAGCATTGTCTTGCTAGAAAAACAACTAGGAAACCATTTGGTAAGACTATTAGGACTGATTCTCCATTGTAATTAATTCATTCGGATATTTATGTTTCAATGACTGTGAAGGTTAAACGTGGAGCTTTCTATTTTATTATATTTATTGATGATTTCTCTTGTTTCGGTCATATGTATTTGATTTCTCATAAATATGAAGCATTAGATTGCTTCATTATATGAACGAAATTGAGAATCAAATGGAATGTAAGGTTAAGACCTTATGTATTGACTATGGAGGAAAATATTTGTCTGATCTGTTCAAGACAATATATAATGATAAGGGGATTATTAGAGAGCTAACAATCCCAGGAACTCCATAGTAAAATGAGATTGCTGAAAGAAGAAATAGGACTCTTCTTGAGATGGTTAGGTCTATGATGGCTCAGGCTAATTTGTCAGTCTCTTATTGGAGAGATGCATTTTTAGCAACAACCTATATACTGAACAAAGTACCTTCTAAATCAGTTCCATCCACCTCATATGAACGTTGGACAAGCAGAAAACCAAATTTAAGTAATCTGAGACCCTGGGGTCAGCTGCTTACATTCATGATAATTTTCACAAATATGAAAAATTCGGGCTTAGAGGTAAGAAATATATCTTTATAAGATATTCTGAGACCTCTAAAGGTTATTTTTATAGGTGAGCAACAAGATAGAACCATATTCGAATTGGATTCGAGAGATGCTACTTTTTTCAAAACTGAGTTTCTAGCTAGAGGTGAGGTTGATAAGGCAGTTTCTTTATTTGAGGAGGATGAGTCATTATCAAAAAGACAGGTGTCAAGTGGGATACCTAAACATAGTTAACCGAGTGAGAGTAATTTGTCTAGTCACGGGGTGACTTCTCAATAGTCCAACTTACAAAAAAGTATTTGTAAAATCAAACCTAAGAAGAGGTTTGATATTGAGAATAAAACAATAATGACACTCTCTGTTGACGATGCTGAACCTCAATCTGTTGAGGAAGCATTGAGATGTAGAGTTAGAGAAAAGTAAAAAATGCAATGGAAGAAGAGATGAAGTCGATAATTCAGAATGAAGTTTGAAATTTAGTCGATCTTTCTCTTGGTCAAAGGGATATTGGGAATAAATGAATTCTCAAAATAAAGAGGAAAGCGGATTGATCGATTAATAGATACAAGGCTCGTTTAGTTGCAAAAGGATTTATCCAACTGGAGGGTATTGACTATGAAGAGACATTTTCTCCTGTAGTGAAGTTTATGTCAATCCAAGTTATTTTGACTTTTGTGACGCATTATGACTTGAAATTACAACAGATGGATGTAAAAATCGCTTCCCTTAATGGTGAACTTGACGAGGAAATCTATATGGTTCAGCAGAAAGTTTCATTGTTGAAGGAAAAGAGAAAAAGGTATGTAGACTTAAAAGTCTATATATGGGCTAAAGCAAGCTAGCGTCAAGACAATGGAATACAAGATTTAACGAAGTTGTTTTATCTTATGATTTCGAGATGATCAGTGAAGATCATTGTATTTTCTTGAAAAGGAACAAAGGAAAGTATGTCATTTCATCATTATAAGTTGATGATATGCTGATAGTAGGAAATGACATAGATTTTGTGATAGAAGTCGAACAGTGACTTTCATTACAGTTTTACATAATGGATATGGGAGAAGTTGAATACATCTCAGGAGTTAAGATCATCAGTGATTGATCTAAAAGACTTTTGAGTTTGTCTCATGAGTCTTATATAAATAAGATGTTATAATATTTTAACATGTCTAAATGTAATAGTAAACAGATACCTATTGTGAATGGTACTATTCTGAACAAGAGTATGTGTCCTAAGACTCTAGAAGAAATATTCGAGATGAATAAAAAGTCATATGTCAGTGTTATTGGTAGTTTGATGTATACTATGTTGTGTACTCATCCCGATATCAATTATGATGTTGGCTTAGTCAATCGATTCCAATCATATCAAGGACCAAGACACTGGAAGGCGGTGAAGAGGATATTCAAATATCTGAAAGCGACAATAGATTATTATCTCTGTTTTCAAGGATCATATATGAGCTTGAAGGATTATTCAGATGCAGATTGGGTTGGAGACTTGGATGATAGAAAATCCACATCAGGCTATGCGTTCTTGTTGAATGGTGGCGTCATCTCCTGGAATAACAAGAAACATGCCTGTGTGGCCTTGTCAATAATGGAAGCTGAATATATGACATGTTCAGCGACTGTGTAAGAAGAAGTCTGGTTAAGGAGATTCCTGAAGCATCTAAAGATTGATAGGGACAGTGGGAGTTCAGTTACTGTCTATTGTGACGGTCAAGTTGCAATAGCTTTTGTTAAGGATCCCAAATATCACAGCAAGGACAAACATATAACTATAAAATATAACTTTGTAAGAGATATTGTTGCTAAGAATAAGGTGATTCTTTAGTATATCCCTACACATGCTATGTTTACAAATTCTTTTATTAAGACAATGACTAGAGAGTCATTCCATAAGTATGTAAAGTCTATGGGACTTCGTAGAATATAACAATGTTGTAATTGACAATCAGATATTGTGATTTGATTGTATAAAATGTCATAATCTATTTAGTGTATGTGAAATGTTACATTCTGGTGATAAGATCTTGGTTAGCATGTTGGCAAGTAGTATTTGGTCCTCTCATATGGACAATCATCTCTATTTGTTATGTATGAATAAAAGTAAGAACGATGCTTATAGGATAGCTTGTGAAGCTATATGTATGTATGGACATACATGTAAGTTGGGGTCGCCTTGATCTTTGGATCAAGATGAGATCATTTGGAATTTGATAATTAAATAAATGCACCCACCATTTACTATATCTGTTTGGAGCCATATTAGAATTCAAATGTTGAATTCTGGATTAGACATTGAGAATGTCTAGATCAAAATTTGTACAATGTTGATTTGAGGAAAACATGCGCTCTTTATTAGTAAAGAAGATAACATCGTAGCATGTGATTCATACCACATGTGTTAAGGCGACAATAAGAATGGTAGGAGAATGAATCTCTACTTCTCTACTATGTAAGCCCTTTGAGATTATATGTTGATCTCAGCATTTGCCCTGAGTGACTATTTAGCTATCTACTTGAAGTTTTAATCAGGGTCTACTACTTTAGCATATAAACCTATGACTATGGATGATGCGGTCTATGGAATATAACTAGGAAAATGATTAATTAAAATGAATGAATTCTAGCTAACAAGGAAGATTAAATAAATTTACATCTTTTGATGTTATTCACTGGTCAATCCATTTTTATTATGTACAAAAATGAATTGTAAATATTGAGAATATGGAACATACTATTGACATGATGGTGATTATAAGGGATTAGAGGTGTTCATATTGATGTAAATAAAGATTATTTAATCTGAATAAATAGCAAGATATAGAAGTATCCAAAAAAATCGTTATGTACCACCAGGAGAACGGTTGTGTACCACTTGGAGAACAACTATGTGCCGCCTGGAAGAATGGTTATGTGTTATTCAGAGAATGATTATGTACCATTTCGGGAGCAACTAAGTTAAGGATAATAATTTTTCTTAGCATTGATCACTCTATGAGTAGTTATGTAAGGTGTAATAACTTTTTTAACAATGAATGTTCAGTGTGTTTGTTGTCGCATGAACTATTTTTCTAAGTATGAATTGGTTGTTTTATTGGTCTTTGTGACTATTGATCTCTGTTCTTTTAGTCTTTGTAACTATGAACTCTAATTCTATTTAGTCTATATGACTAAATGTCTCTTATTGATCTATGTGACCATTTTACCTATGTGATATAAGTTAGACGAGTGGAAGATGTAGCACGCACAACTCAGAGAGCAGTGCAACCCCTATAAAGGAGATGAGTGTCTAAGTGAGAGAGACAGAGGTTGGCGAAAGTGTCGTTAGGCTATCGGAGAGAAGAGTGATCGGAGAGTCTTGATAACGCCATGGCGCGACCGAATCTTGGTTCGTGGAATAATATGGATCTTCCGATTCTATGAATCGTGATTGTCCTTCAAACGGCAAGTTTTAGATCGGAAGAACAAATTATCGTCGACAATTCAAGAAAATCGACAAAACCCTAAATTCACTGTAAATTTTTATTTAAAGCATTTAAATTCATACAAATGTTACCTAGGACCAACACTATATTATATTATATATATTATATTATTTGAAAAATTACACCAAAATAAACATATTTATATTGCTTTTATAAATTTTTAAGCCTAAAAAATGGAGAATATGTTTCGCTCGAAATACAATTCAACAAAACTAACATACTATGTTTAAACCCTTGTTAATTCATATTTGGTACGAAGAAAAATTCAAAAAGAAATAGATAGAAATTTTATTTACAATGATATTTTTCCTTTATTTCTTTGGCCAAACGAAAAGCTGGAAAAAGATTAAACCATTTCTCTCTGAAATTAAACAAACAAATTTTGTTTAGTTTGATCTGAGTAGACATGTCCAGCAGTACTGTATCTCATCTAATTTATGCGGTATTAGCACAGTGACAATATACAGTACTGTTTCTCCTAGCTCCTTCTTGCAATCTAAAAATACATGCTTAACACTCATTTTAGAAGCTAATCGAGGGCCAAAACAAGCAAAAAGAAATGAAGAAGTTGCAGATTACAATATATATACCTGATCATCCTCGTAATTTGAAGGCCTATTCAAAGCCATCTGCTCGAGAAAACAAAGGAGAACAGTGTGCATATTGTCTTAGTAAAGGTGATGATGAGTTTTATAGAGGAGACTGAAGGCCCTCAAGTTTAGCATGGCAGTACATGGTCTTAAGTCTAATAATAAAGAGTTTAGAGTAAATGTGGCCTGATTAATTATTTCTCCTTGCATGTTCTTTGATAGACTGAAATGAATGCTTGTTCCATATGCCGAAATTATTGGAAAGACAATAATAGACGACGTCTGTCATGCATATTAATAATGGTAGTTGAAGCTAGATGAACGACCAATAAATATAAGTGTTTTCGGGATCAGAATTAAAGTGCACTCATAAAGTGTTTTTAAATATTCATGATTTAATTTTTAATCATGATATATTTATATATAAAATTTTTCTTCAAATAAAATGATATATATATATATATATATATATATATATATATATATATATATAGATATATATATATATATATATATATATATATCACACTTGAGCATCTATTTCTCACGCCTGATCAAGTACAGTAATAAAAAATGTATAGTAACTTTTCCTTTTGAGACTCTCTCCACCCTTGGTCTCGGCATTGATGTTGGTCAGACCACGACCAAATTACGACAGGAACCCGACGAATTGAGGCCACCAACGCTAGCGATCGTGTCGCGATCGGTTTCTTGCGCAATCAATTGGAATCGGCCGGTAGTGCGGTCTCTAGTCGTGATTCGGGCGGAATCCAACTGTGATCCGATAGGAATCCAATCGTGGTCCGACCAAAATCTAATCGTGAACCGATCGGAATCCGACCATGCTCCGATTGAACTCCGATGTTGCCCGAACCGCGGTCGGATTCCGGCTGGATAGCCATCGGAATAGGCCGGGATTGCGGCTACCAATGATCACAATTTGGTTGGAATCCGATAACAACTAGGTCGGCTAGTCGATTGAACAGCGACGCCGATGACCCAGATAGGTTCACGGGTTGAACTACAATACTCATCAAAGAAGAAGGCGGACAAGGAAAGTACTATGTAATCTCGTTTGATCGGATGGTGGAGAAGTTGTCATGCATGGATTGTCACTCAACATAAAAAAAAATAAAGAAAGAGATTTTATGTTGGGTGACGATCAGTGTGTGCACAGTTCGTGATTGATTTTTCACCGTCTGATCAAACGAGATTACATAGTAATGAGGAATTCACAGTACTTTTATCGTCTATCTTCTTCTCCGATGAGCATATAGCTCAACCCCTGAACCTATTGGGGTCACCGCCATCATCATCTTCCGACCAACCGATCGATTGGATCACAGCCGCCAGTGTCGCAGTCGTTGGCGACCGCAATCCTACCAGAATTTGGCTGCAATCCAATCGGGCACGAAGTCGACTAGATCGCATCCGAATTTCGATTGGATTGCAGACGGAATCCCACCATGATCTAGTTAGACTTGAAGTCCGACTGAACCACGATCGAATTCCGGTCGATTTTCGATCGCAATTCGGTCGGACTTGAATGTCGGTCAAACTGCAGTAAGATTCAGGCCAGATAGCGATCGAAATACAGTCGCTCAGTGGCGATGTTGAGCAGTCAGTGCGGCGAGAAATGTCCGACGGAAAGAAACATTGTGCATTCCTTGTTACTGTGTTTGTTCGAGCGATTACGAAATTACTATGTATTTTTCATTGTCACGTATGAGTCATGCACCATTAGACGTGTATAAAGGATGAATGATCCATAATTCGTCCAATAAAAATATATTATATATACATTGCATAAATGATTCACAGTTACTCGATACAAAATACATTATATACAATGGACAATCCTCAATCCACCTTAACCTTGGTGCAAAAGGTTGGAATCGCCAACCTAGCGATCCCTACTGGCCCGCCCCCAGGCCTGCGTAAAGGGGTAAATCACGGTGGGTCTTTGACCCTTGGGACTAGTGACTGGCGCATGGAAGGACGGACCTTCGCTTTTGCGAGGGATTGATCGGTTGTCCATTGATCTGATATTCTACGTCACAGCCCTTAACCTTGTTAGCACCTTTGGAGGAGGGGAGGAGAAAAGTCGCTGCAACAACAATTTAATTCCAGAAACATACGTTGTGATCCAATTAACGAAGAGTGTTATCAAGCGTTGACAAAGTTATTGGATAAACGGTTGGATTTTAAAGCGTAATTAAATACAAAATACAGTGTAAACGGAAACGGAACTCATTAGAGATCTATGCCAATTCAATTGATTGTTTGTTTAGAAAGTTACTTCTAAATGTACAAATTCTTTATTGATTTGATCAATTGAGTCGATCTCATACATTCAAATATCCACGCGTCTAAAATGTCCCTACGAACACAATCGTTATTGTCTCACGAGTATAATTGAAGAAATAGTGTTGACTACTATTTAAGAAGAGATTAAAAATTTAACCATCTTTTCATATAAGACTGTATTTATTATTTAACCAGCAAATTATATGTATTTTTTATTTTAAAACCGTGGACATAATCTATAGTATTATTGGTAAAACTAAAACGTAAATTAAAATTCAAATCCAATTAAATTATTTTAGTAATTCAAAATCTAATTAAATAGTCTCGACATGGACTCCTGTGCAATAATAGTTAAAGTATCCAACGGTAAGTTGAAAAATAATTCGAAGTATCTGGATTTCCTCCGGGAGCAAAATCTAAAATGTGAATAAAGCAACTTAGCAACATTCCATGAAGGTCATCCATTTAAGATGATAAAAATGATCATGCTCTATAAAAAAACAACGTACAAAGTTTAGAGGTAAATATAAAATGATGATTTCAAGACTATGGTGGCATTTAAAAAAGAGAATAAACTTTGGAGTGCAAAATCCAATTTTCGTTTAAAATATAATTTTCATTCCCATTCATATATAACAATCATGTCATTTTAAATACGATCTGTATCATATGATAGATCATGAATAGTACAATTCTGGGTGACCGTACATGGAGTAATAATCCTGTAACCTATTTGACATCTGCTGTTGTGCCACAGGGTTTTTGATATTCCAGACCTGTCGAGCTGGGCTAGAATGTGATTCTTTTGGAGGTGTTCGAAATCGGAAGACGTTGTTAGAGCACCTACTTGTTAACCAGATGAGCATGATTGGGATTACACGGAGGCCGAGAACTATTAGATAAACTTGAGTATAGTTACTGACATCGAGCAGTCCTGATGATATAAAGAGAGTCACCATTGAATGTGTCCATGACTGCCTCACGTGAACTGATGAATGGTATTGATGGTTCAGACCACTCAATGCCTAGACCAGCCCAGCGCATTTAATCAATGATGGCAATCTCCAGTGTGGTCCAGTCAAATCTGTATCGAGTAACAGGGAATCTCTGCAGCTATCCTGCTTTTTACTCGTAGCATGCAGCGAGATAATGATGCGACACTTCAAAAATCAGTAACCAGAGACAAAAGCTGAATCCCTGAATCATGTTCTTTCCACCCAAGTAAGCGGAATTCTCGAGTGCCTTCTGCGTAATCATCTCTAGCAACTAAAGAAATGATTCTTTGTTGCAGCTGCCACTGAGTAGGTCGACAACGTGCACAAACATTTGAAGGTTTTATTGACCAATCACACGAAGCCTCCTTGCTGAACAAAAGGTCAGCAGCAGTGTAATGTTATTGGACTCTGTTGTCATCTGCAAGTATACAGCTCATGGAAACGATACATGTTGTCATCTGGGTCCAACTTTCACTGTAAAATTTCAGATACACGTTTAGAACTCAGTTTGGAAATGACATAGGGCATATGCTGATATCTCTGGAGGTGCACTGGAGAGTGGAGACCACGTCCCAAGATACAAAAGAAACATACCGGTCACTGTTTCAATCAATGAAGGATTTTGTCATTTCTCCATGGCACGATGAACGAGTCCACTGTTTGAAGCAACAAAAGATCCTGCCTTTTCTTCGCGGCACCATGAGCAAGTGGCGGCACCATGAGCAGCCACTTGCTTCGCAACAATAGATTGCATTGCTATATTTAGGATCATTTAACAATATCTTCGAGCCGTGTGATGACGCGTTTGATATCTGGTCTACCAGAAGGCTGGGAGGAGCAGCAAGCCTTTGCCAATTGGAACAACATCAAGACACCTTGTTCATTGGTGGAGTTTGGATCTATGCTATGGTTAAGCAGCTCAGGGTCGAAAGCATCTGAGACTTTGTGCTCGACAGCTAAATTCAGTAGGGAACTCGGCGAATGAAAATCCTTTGAGTGTAAGAATTTGCTGTTGTTGACAGGATCCTTGCTATGGTTAAGCAGTTCAGGGTCGAAAGCATCTGAGACTTTGTGCTCGACAGCTAAATTCAGTAGGGAACTCGGCGAATGAAAATCCTTTGAGTGTAAGAATTTGCTGTTGTTGACAGGATCCTTTTGAGTGAGCAACTCCAGGAGGATCACTCCGAAGCTATAGATGTCGGTTTCTTTGCTGACATCTCTCACCTTGACCAGCTCGGGGGCTTTATATCCCTGAGCTGCAGAGGCTTCGAGCATCTCCTGCGCCGCCGAGGGATTCAAGATGAGGTGCAAGCCGAAATCCGAGAGGCGAGGCAGGTAGTCGACATCAATTAAAATGTTGTTGCTCTTGAGGTTACCGTGCACAATAGGCTTCTCCAGTCCAGTGTGGAGATGAGCCAATCCCTTGGCAATGCCGGTAGATATCCTGTAAATGATATCCCATCGGTGCGTTTCTCCAACATCAGCTGTAGATTATACAATTCAGTTAGACCTTCGAACAGATTGTTCATTTTGATCAATCAGTGTGTTTTTTTTTTTTTTTTTGGGGCTAAAAAAGAACTTTATTGACTTTCCTCGTATTTATC
This sequence comes from Wurfbainia villosa, assembly GCA_025175895.1. NCBI lineage: Eukaryota > Viridiplantae > Streptophyta > Magnoliopsida > Zingiberales > Zingiberaceae > Wurfbainia > Wurfbainia villosa. The sequence goes on from CM045991.1 coordinate 7,100,228, forward strand.
CGGGAAAACTAACAGATCGTAGACGACAACAAGAAATGAGACACTTTAGAAAGGACAATTTGGATAGCAAACTTTGAAGTGACGAAATAGCAGACAAAAAGAGGGAATTTAGACAGTTAAAATTGCCATTTTTCTATTGTAAGCACTAGATCACGAGATAGTTGAACATTTTTCTTGTTTATAGCAAGAAAAAAATTTCCATTCCGGAAAAAAACACGACAAACTCACCTCTCAAGAGCTGTTTCAGAGACCCCGCGGCGTAGAAGGGATGCACCAAGAGCTTCTCTCCTCGCGGCCCGACGTACATCGCCCGCAGTGGCACCACGTTGGGGTGCCGGATCGCCCCCAGCGCCCGGACCGCCGGCAGCACTTCCTCGGTCCGAGCCAAGCAGGCAGGCCGTACAAAGCGAAGCAGCACCACCGCGCCGCTCTGCTCGATGCTGGCCCTGTACAGCGTCCCGTAGCCCGATTTCGCCACAACTTCCCCCGGCGCGTCCAGGATGTCGTGCACCGTCAAGCTCTCTCCCCCTGCGAACTTCATGAGGTCCTCCGGCTCCAAATCTACGGCCGGCGAGCCGATCTCACCGCCGGCCTCCGAGGATTCGTTTTTGCTCCGGAAAATCATTCTTTTCCGGAGGAGGAAACACAATGCGACCAAAATGAGCGGAACGAAGGAGCAAAGAAAACCTAAGAGGAGCTTGATCTTGAAGCTCTTCTCCATATCAGTCGTTCCAACCCTGATCTAGCAACCAGAAGCTGAAGAATTCAGCATCTTTGGTGAAACTCGAAGGGAAATGCGGGAGGTCGATTGGGATCAGTTTGGGGATCGAGGGGCTTGGGAGAAGTCTAAAAGGAGACAGAACAAAAGCGATACGACGGTTGGGTTGAGAAGCAGGGGAAGGACGGAATCTCCAACGAGTAACGTGGATTGTAATGAGTGGTGGATTGACGTGAATCCTGTCTCGTGATGGCTATATATATAATCTCAAATAATTTTAATTTTTTAATTTGCCATTTCATTTAATTTTTTTTATAAATTTATCATATTTAAAGATCAAATTATAACTATTTAAAAATAAATTGAATATCTTGTCCTCCGTATAAGATTAGAATTGTCAATTTAATAATTTTTAAATGATCTATTAAGTTATTATAAAGAGATAAATCATGAAGAATTTTATATCTTGATATGTGTTTGAATATCTTATCTTGTACTATTATAATGTCGAATATTTTGTGATTGCTCTGGTTCATTGGCGAAACAATGAAAAGTGAAAATTAAGAGGGTTTATTTATTAATTCAAAGTATTTATATCGTTCAAAATTCTAATTTTGATTCTTTCATAGCTATTTCAAATAAATTATTATTATTAAAATATTTTATGCTACAAATTAAATTAAAAGATGTTTCTAATTAATTTATCCGTGTAAATGAGAAAAGAGGTCTTCAACACTCAGGATGTTTAAAAAAAAGAGAGATTATAGTCCTAAATCACGTGAAAAATTTATTTTAAATTCAGACTTCTATAATAACTTTTAAAATTGTTAATTACCAACTAAATTACTTAGCATTAATTGAGAGCAATTACACCGTGACTCATGTGGCATTTGAATTTGATTTGAGCATGAAAATAAAAATGAAAATGAATTTAAGGATACATCGGAATAGAAATAAATTTAATCATTTTAATAATAGCGTTTGGTTTATAAGTTGGGAGATGTCGATATCATCGCCAACAGGCGGCATCGGCGATTGGTGACCACCGACGACACTGACAGACCGCGACAGGCGATCGGCAGCCTAAGACAGATAGAGCGACCAACGGACGACTACAGGCAATGGCCTGACCAATGGACGACGAGCGATGAGCGATGAGCGATGAATGACGAACGACGAATGATGAGGCGATGGGTGACGACAAGCGACAAGTGACAAGCGACCGACGGTTAACGACGAGCAATGGAAACAAAATCCAAAACTCTCTCTCCACCCCCCCCCCCCCTTTCTATATAATTAAAAATGATTTGCTGTTGGGCAACAACACGTTGGTTACAAGCGGAGCTCTTCACCTGCAATGTCTGGAGTCGATTCCGTTCTGACTGTGCACATTGCTCAGGGTCAAAAGCAATCGTCGCATCCTTGTTTAGCATGGTCGACCCATCAGGCGTCGCATGGGTTCTCTTGCGATGGGATATGCGTCACCCTGATTTACCCTCTTTTATCAGTGAGAAAACTTCATGGGGTCGAGCCTATCAACCATCAGGATTAGTAGGAAGAAATCGATCCAATATACCTGATATAAATAAAAAAAATATTTTCATAATTTTATTTTCAAATCCATTAATGAAACTATATTATCCATGAGTCAAACACCACCTCAATGTATAAACAATTTCTTGTTTATCTCCGTCAGCTATACAAATTGAATCATGTAGATTGTTAGGTCACTCTCATAATTATTAGCTCCTCCACATTTTACAAGCATTTATGAGCATAGCTTAAGTTTATTTTCATATAGGTTTCCTCATTTTCTCGATCAATGAATTCTTCTACACATCATTAATAATTATTAGCTACTTTTTTCAACTCATAATTAAACGTGCATTCCAAGTAGAAGTGGCCTTCACGTTGCTCGTAGCATTGAATTAGTCGTAGCAATAATGCCAATTTAATTTCTTAACTGTGCCAAATTTTACTATGCACTGATCACGTAACGTTAGCTTTTTCCTAAATCACATGCCTCGTTTTTTTTCTTCTCAAAATTATGGTCATACATTTTTAATGTTTTTTAGTTAGAATCTTGTTTAAAGGGCTATTAATCACTTTAGATATATATTTTTTTAGTCCATATGGAAATTATAAATTGTGCAGACTTATTAGTTTTATCGAATTGGCTAGCATGATAATACCATTTCAAGTTGTTTAATCTAGATATTATAAATTTTTAATAATTAATTTAAAAGATATATTTTATAGTGGCATAGTCGGATAAAATTTAGTGGTTGTTGTATATATATTCCAAAGTCAACATTATAACTTGATGTCTTAAAAAAATATTTTATATGAAATTAGTCAAATTGTTATTATTTATTTCTAAAAAACATTCTCATTTCATTCCCACCACTTTGATATAACTTGGTGGTTGTCTAGTTTTTTTTTCCTGCACGATGTTCTCGTGCATGTCCATCCGTTCCACGCGTGAGTCACACTCGTTGCCGCCGTCGCCACCGCATCGTTCGGCCATCGCCGGCCGTCGGACCGGACGCGATCGACGCACAACCGCCGATGGTCCGGCGGGGTCGGATTCCGGTCAGTTAGCGCTCGGAATCCAATGCAAACCGATCGAAAATGACCGAACCACGCAGTCGACAATGGCACGGCCACTGCCGCCCGCGATCGGGCTGGATTCCGACCGAATCGTGGCCGAAATCTGACGCCGATCTGTCCAGTGTACTTGGTCGACCGTCATTCACCCGTGGCCGGCTGAATCGCGGTCAAAATCGGCCGCCAGAATCGGCTAGAATCGACTGAATCGTGGCCGAATTGCGACTAGAATCCGGCGTCGGATGGGTCGGCGTTGGCTGCTGGTCTGTCCTCCATCGGATTTCGACATCAATTCGGCGTAATCCAATCGACCACCGCCACATGTTTGTGGTTTTGGCGATTGTGCGGATTCGGCGCAATCGGTCGTCGAGTCCCGTCGGACCGTCGGCGAGTTGCGTGTCGATCGCGCCCGGTTCGACGGCGGCCGGTGGTCAAACCGTACGTGCGGCGGTGACGACGACAACGGGCGGATTCCGGCCACGATCCGACCAAAGTCCGGCGGCGGTCCGGTTGGAATCCGATGGGAATCCGACTGCGATCCGGCCGACACCGGATTGTGGTCGGATTTCGATCGGATTGTGGTCGGACTCCGCTGCTAGTCGGATCGCCGTCGAAATTCGACCGAGCGACGATGATCGGCGCCGCAGTAAGTGAAGTCGCGCACGGAAGAAACATTGTGCATTCCCCATTACTATGCAATCGCGATTGATCAGACGATGAAGACGTTGTTGCGTACGATATATGCTAAGTGACTTACGCTGCGTGCCCATGCACTCCATGCGAGACCCACGCCAGAATTCAGCATCGCCATCGCGCCGTTTGACCACCTCTACCTACTAAACTGGGCACGATCGACATGTAACTCGTCGGCGGTCCGGCGGGGCGAGTTTCCCAGCCGATTAGCGCTCGGAATCGGACGCTAAACGGTCGAAAATTACCAAAGATCGCGGCCGACAGTAGCGCGCCCACTGCCGGCCGTGATTGGGCCGAATTCTGACTGAATTACGGTCGGAATCCGACGTCGGACGAACCGATGTCGGCTGCCGGTCCGTCCACCGCTGGATTCCGGCCGCGATTCAACCGGAATCCGACCCGATCGCGGCCGAAATTGGGCACCCGATTCTGGCAGCCGATTTCGACCGCCATTCGATCGGTCGACGGTCGAATCACACCCGACCAAGTATAGCGGACGGACCGACGTCAGCTGTCAGTCCGTCCGTCGTCGGATTCCGAACGCGATCTCTAGTAATTTTCGACCGTTTAGCGCCAGATTCTGAGCGCTAACCAACCGAGAAACTCGCTCCGTCGGATCGTCAGCGAGTTGCGCGTCGATCGCGCCCGGTCTGACAGACAGAGGTGGTTGGACGGTGCAGCGGCAACGCCAACAACGCGTGTGGGGCTCGCGTGGAGTGCACGAACGCTCAGCATAAGGTACGTAGTGTATCGATATATATATATATAAGTCCATTCTGATTTTAAAATTGAAGATGAAAATGGAAAATTGAGTCCCGGTAAAATTTAAAAATTAAGTCATATTTAGTGTTATGTTTTTTTTACCATGGACGAGGGCTCCATTGGTCCTCTCAGGAGCCTGCCCGCCCATCCACGTCGACGTGAGAGCAGACGCCCACATAACATAATCAACATGATCATGCCACATGTATGTATGTATGTATATATATATATATATATAAAAGATTAGAATTGTCAATATAATAATCCCTTTATCTTAGTCCCAAAGGAATTGGAATGGAGTAAATTATGGATGAATTTTGTTTCGAGCGATTAATAAAACAATAAATGACCATTTGAATTTGAGATAACGTCTTAGATATGTAATTATTGGTGAATGACTTATTTTTGTACCAGCATTAAAATATAATATATAAAATTAACAAATTAATTGAAATATTTAATTAAGTAGTACTCCTGAATCCTGATGGATGGCTGACTTTAATTTGTACGAGCATTAAAATATAATTTATAAAAATTAATACATTAATTGAATTATTTAATTAACTGGTACGACTGATCACATATTTAACAAAAGAAAATATTAACATTGGTAACTAAATTCAGTAAGGAAACAACACGGTCTTCATAATGTCAAACCAATTAAAACAACTTATTTTGTTTTACTTCATAATTCTTCTTTATTTTAGTTGTTCTTTACCTATATATTTTTTAAGATTATAATGTGATTTCTACTATCATCCAATTTAGTTATTTTATTTTATTGTTTTTTATGAAGTTATTTTTTAAGCAAGTAATAAAAAATAAATAAGTTTAGGCTATATATATATATATATATATATATATATATATATATATATATATATATATATATAATGTGATATGTTGGGCGACGATTTATGTGTGTCTATCGACTTAGTGGTGTCATCTCGTCTCAGTCACGCCACGCCTCGCATCGCATATTTCTTTCTCTTGGTTTTTCGATTTCAAGTTTCTCTGCTTTTTTTACTTTTCCGTCGCGGTTCGAGTCTTTCCTTTTTCTTTTGATTTCCTTCGGCATTAGGTTTTCTGCTCCGCCATGATCTTCGCCCTTGCTTTTTCTGCTTTGCCGTCACAGTCCAAGCCTTCCCTCGATTTCCTTTGGCACTAGATTTTCTGTTCCGTCGTGATCCTCACCTCCCCTCGTCGCGATACCATCACTCTTGCCGTCGCAATCCACAACCGTCGCTCCTGCCGTCGTGATTCACAACCATCACACACTGCTCTCGCCATTGTGAACCCCTCACCCTCGCCCTTGCCCTTGCCCTTGCCCTTGAGCATCAGTGCCCCATGGTCCGCTCCTTGCCGCATCGATATCGTAGCTCCTCACCGCATTGGTCTCTATACAAGTCGTCATCCCCATTGTCACGTCGACCTTGCCGCAGATCTCCATCCCCTCATCGAGCAATCGGGAGCTGCTCCTCACCGCATCTGGGTGACATTTCCCTTGTCATAAGGGATCTGTGAATTTGAAACTCCACATGACTTCATGCTTGATACTCAAGCTTGATAACGTCTATGATATTGTATGAGAAATCATGTACTCTTAGGTAGATATATGAATTTCTAACTTAAAATGCATTGTCAACTCATAAAAAAATTTAGAAGCCCTAAGTATAAGAGAGGAACCAATGTTTCAAAACTACCCTCTTTGTCATTGGTGTTTTTAGCGTCTTTCTTAACATGCCAATATGACAGTGAGCTAATATTGTTTTGGTAGGATATTACTTCAAAATTAGATTTTATAATTTGGTTAAGATAGTGTGACTAACTTTAGTGCTTGAATCAAAGAATAATAAAATTCATGTGGTTAATTCAAATACTTGTGACTAACAAAGGCTTGTTGATGATGACCATCATGTTTGGTGAGCTTTCTATCTGCTTAATTTTTCCAAATTTGAGACGTATATTGTAGGGGCTTTTTTTGTTGTTTATATATATATATATATATATATATATAAAAGAAACATCTAAAAACTATCTTTTTCTATTTGATTGTAGGGTTGTGTAATATATTTAACTCTTGCTATTGGATAGGCCCTTACCGAGTTACTGTTATGTCAGGTATTAAGATTATTTCTTAGCAATAAAAGTAGACAAGGATACTTCTTATTCATTATTGATTGTAATTGAAGCATACAAACTTAATAAAAATACTATTTTCTTTTATCAAGAGTAGGACTATACATCATATAAAATGCAAGCAGAAAAGGAAACAATTTTGTATTTATATATGGAGTTATTAATTAATGATCTCGAGCACTTTGCTTAGATGAATTTACATGGAGTGTTCGTTATAATGCCTCTGAAAGAATTTAGGGAACACAACTTGCAAAATTGGAGAACCCCAGGTTGCGTTTGGTAGGACTTAATGTAATTCAATTTAATCCAAGTTATAATGGAATGCAATTTAATCTTGATTACATTACTATGTTTGGATAAAAATTGTATGTAATCTTAGATTATAAAGGTCATTACATTCTTTTGTTTGGTGTCAATTACAAAGACGATAGGAATGGATCGACGGCGATGACGGAGACAATGACGATGATGGTCGACCGGCGACCGACCGTCATCGTCGTCGGCGGCGGCGGCGGTCGACCATCGTCGTCGTCGTCGTCGGCGGCGGCGGATGGTCACTGTCAGTCGGCGGCGGTCGACCATCGTCGTCGGTCGGTCGTCGGCCGTCATCGATCGGCAGCCGGTCGCCGACCGACCATCATCGATCATTGGTCGCCGGCCGTCTTGGCCGGTCGTCGATCGGCCCGGCCGTCGGTCGTCGGTCATTGGCCGGTCGTCGATCACGGCCCGCCGATCGGCCGCCCGCTGTCGGGTGGTGCTCGACGGGTGGCGGCGAGCGGCGACCGACGCCCGACCGATCGGTGGCGACAACGGACAACAACGATCGACTTCGATTGTTGAAATACTTTTCAGATTACGGCTTGTAATATAATCTGGATTACATAGATTTTGCTTTGTAATTCAGATTACAAAAGTTTAGTATTTTTTGTAATCCAGATTACATTACATTACAATTTGAAGAAAATAACAAATAAAGGAATCTACTTTGTAATGTAATTTGGATTACATTACAAGACATATTACTGTATACCAAACACAACCCAAGTGAGTTATATGCATTTAAATTGCATTGGTAGACCTGTTGATATAATTAAATAAATAAGTCTATCAACTTGTTCTTCTTAAAGTGAAGAAGTCCTATCAATGTTGGTGCTATTTTCAACTTATATATAACCTTTGAATGGATTCCTCGATAGAAGTTGAATCCAACACAATAGATTATTTTTTAAAAAGTCCGGTCAATGTTGGTGCTATTTTCAACTTATATATAACCTTTGAATGGATTCTTTGATAGAAGTTGAATCCAACACAGTAGATTATTTTTGAAAAAGACATGTCAATGTTGATGCTATTTTCAACTTATATAAACCTTTGAATGGATTCCTTTATAGAAGTTGAATCCAACACAGTAGATTATTTTTTGACATTTTGCTAATGTAGATCACTTTTCTTTATGGAGGATCTCTCGAGTCTTTTTGTAGTTGAGAGTATTGATAATTCAATATACAATGTAATGTCCTCACTCATTTCAGAGTTTCAGGTAGAATTTTATTTCATATGTTTGTTTCTTTGATTTGAATGTCATTTCATTATTTGGAGTAGGTGAGAGCAATTATTTATTTAATTTAATTTTATTCATGTTTTAATCATATATTTAGCTTTTGAAAATAGTGAGGATCTTAGCATCTTGCAAGCATGATCATTTATTGGAAGTAAGGATGAGTAGCCACTCAAAGTTGTTGTGTTCAAGCTTATCACACAAAGATAGATAAAACATTGTATTGTTGCATCTATGCAATTGTAAATGTTTAATTTCTTGGTGCAATCGATTAAGATCATGATTGACCAGACTCGAGTGGGACTCGAGTAGTATTTTGATGTTTAACATTATATTTAAGTGTGGATGTTAGTATGACTATGGGATGATATGGGACATTCGTAGTCATATAGAGATCAGCATAAAGTCAAGGAGGTTAAGGTTGACCAAATACTCGATGAGAGAAATCTAAGTCGGTCAAGGGTGACCGAATACTTAGTGTTGTAAAGTCCAACGGAAAGTTAACAAGGGATGTCTAGGTCGGTCAAGGTTGACCGAACACCTGACACAAGGAGAGTGAAGTCCTGATAGGTCAAGAGTGACTAGATGACTAGGCAAGGAAAGACCCGACTTATCAAGGAGATCGAGCTTGGCAGTGGAAGTCCTAGTAGGTCACGGTTGACTAGATGTTAAGCAAGCGAGGAAAGTCCAAGTATGGATACTTGTGGCAAAGGGAAAGTCTAAGGATGGAGCCTTACCAATGGAAGTCCTGGAGGCACGATCTCTTGCAAAGTGTACCCTATGATATGATAACCGATGGAAACACCTTAAGACTAGCGCAAAAGATGAACGAGTCGTGGAGGACTCGGATGAACCCTAAGGGTGTGAGGCTGATGAAGATGGCTAGAAGGGTTAGGTCTAGGTCAAGGATGGTTGATCATGTATGAAGGGATCATACTTGGGTCAAATCGCATATTTGAGGTGCGATAGTCGACTAGAGGATTTGTCCAGTCGACTGGTCTAGTATGATCGACTCTCACTGTGAGGCTCGATTTTTAGACTGGGTGCTCGACACTGTGTGACTTGGGAAACTACCATGGTGCTTGGCAGTCAACTGTCATGGAGAAGCAGTCAACTGGCCGCTGGTGAGTCAGCAATCAATTGGTCGTTGGTGCTCGAGAGTTAAGAGTGGTGCTCGGACGACAACCGAATGGGAAAGTTGTGTGGCTTAAGAATGAGGCACAGTACTCGGGCAACTGACTGCTATTGAGAGCAGTCGACTGGCGTGGTGCTCAGGAAAGACCACTGGTGCTCGGACGAGCCGAGCACATAAGGAGAAACAATGTTTTGATAAGCAATCGACTACTGTGATAGAGCAATTGATTGAGGGCACTGTAGTAGGCAGTCAGAAGCGAGACAGGCTCGACCAGCGGCTTGACTGGGCTAGTAGTCGAGACGATACCTCAACTGACGAAACGACCATTGAGCAGTAACGATCGAAAATTAGCCCGGAAGTATAAGAGGAGCAACTCATGGAGGATTCCTATAGCGTTTCTTGAGGAAATTGAAGGGGAATTACTGTTGCGTTTCAAGCCTTCAAGGCATTCCAAAAGCAACCAACAATCAATCAAACAAAAGCATTTTTGTGTAAAGCATTTCTTATTTTCATATTTCAATTTTACACTTTTATTTGTTTGTATTGTTGTTGTATAAGCTTCAGGTGATTGTAAGAAAGTTTTTTCTACCTTAGTGTTCATCCAAAGGAGAAGATGGTGAAATCTTGCAATAGGAGTGATCCGCCTTAAAGACTGTCATGGAGTAAGAGTTTTATCTCCGAACCATGTTAAATCTTATATTGTGAGTAGGGTTGTAAACGAACCAAGCGTTCATGAACGAGTTTGTTGTTCGACTCGGTAAAAACTCGTTTATGTTCGTTCAATATGCATCAAAGTCAATTAATAAACAAGCTTCAACAGCTTGATAAATTAAATAAACAAGCTTGAACACGTATGTGTTTGACTTGTTAATGTTTGTGAACGGTGTTCGTGAACAATATTCATGAACATTAACAAGTCGATTTATGATTATACTCTTTTAAAAATTATTTTTGAATTTATTTATACTCATTTATAAATCAGGATTAAATTAGTAAAATTTTAAATAAACAAACAAGTTTGACTCAAGAGCTTGATAACGTTTAAATAAATCAAATTTAAACAAGCTTGAATCAAGCTTGGATTAGAAGCTTGATACCCATTAAACAAGCCAAGCTCAATTCAAGCTCAAGTCAAGCTCAAGCCAAAAAAAAAAAAATATCAAGCCAAGCTTGAACAGGTTTTTCAGTAGCTTGGTTAATTTTAGCCTTGGCTCGGCTCGACTTGATTATCTTATCAAACAAATCTGAACACTACAAAGCTTGACTTGGCTTGGCTCGTTTACAACCGTAGTTGTGAGTGTTTGTTTTTATTTTGTTTTATGCCTTATTATTTCCGCTACACAACGAGTTTTGTAAGTGAACACGAACGAAAGCGAGAGACGCTATTCACCCCCCCTCTAGCGCGCCAATCGGTCACAATAAGTAGTATCAGAGCCAGGATCGCTCAAATACTCAACAAATAGTATCAGAGTGAGGACGCTCTTCACTGAACTCATTGCCGCAGAGAGCAACGCTAGAGAAGAATGGAGCCAAGTGACAAATTCAGCTATGACATCCGGATTCCTCCATCATTTGATCAAAAAGATTTTTTAGCACGGAGGGCAAGGATGGAGACCTTCTTGATGAAGGACATAGAGAATTAGTTTATCATCATGGATGGATTTGAAACCCCAGTAGATAAGAAGGGAAGACTCCTCAAGAAGAAGAAGTTGACCGATGAGCAAATCCACAAATCCAAAATCAATGAAAAGATAGCTTTAATTTTAGCTAGATCAACAGCTTATCACCATCCTCATTTTTCCCATTGTCGACAAGTGATAGTGGCTCTCTATAAAAGATTAGAACTTAAAATTAAAGGATTTATTATAAATATGCTATGAATCAATTTTTTTATTTAATCCGTTAAAGAAATGTTATGAATCTTATTTTTCTTAGCAATACAACAAATTAATCATAGACGGGAAAAAAATGTTCTAGGTCTTCCAAATTTTTTTATTGTTTGGCAATACATTTTAAGTTAGAAATTCATATATCTACCTAAGAGTACATGATTTCTCACGTGATATCATATACGATATCAAGCTTAAAAATCAAGCATGAAGTCGTGTGAAATTTTAAATTCATGGATCTCATGCGGCGAGGGAGATGTCATGCTGATGCGGCGAGGAGCTGCTTCCAACTGCATGGCGAGGGGATGGAGGCATGCAGCTAGGTCGACGCGGCAAGGGGGATGGTCGCCTGCGGTGAGACCGATGCTGCAAGGAGCTACGAGATCGACACAATGAGGGCGGACCATGGGGCGCTAGTGCTAAAGGGCGAGGGCAAGGGCGAGGGGTTTGCGGTGGCAAAAGCAACGTGTGACCGTTGTGGATCGCGACAGTAGAAGTGATGGTGTCTCGTCGAGGGGAGGCAAGGATCATGACGAAACAGAAAAGTTATATATATATATATATATATATATATATATATATATATATATATATATATCCTCAAGGATCTTCTTAAAGATTAATTAGTTAATTAACAATGATAATTATACTAGGAAGCAAGGGCATTCTCTAATATTCTGTCATCCATGGTACAAAAGGTTGGAATTCGTCAACTTAATTGCTCCTACCAGTCCACCTCCAACCCATCGTAAGGGAAGTAAATTACGGTAGATCTTTTGACCCTTGAGACTAATAACGAGCGTATGGAAGGATGACAAATATTCTGCCATCCATGATGAACATCCTCATGCCTCATACCACGTATTTGATACAACCACTCCATGGAAATTGAATCCCATAAAAGAGAAGGATAGAATTAGTGTGAAAATATCTCAAATCTATCCTACACATTATTCCTACCTTTTTAAGTAAATAAATTAAAAATATTTCATCTTATGTGAGTTGAATTGCCCGAGTTTTATTTACAGTGTGATTATTCATGTAGTATTCACTGGTATTAGAGCTAAAATTTTAATTCAAGACTTGATAGAAATTTTCTAGTCATTCCAAACTCGTGTTTCCTCGTCACGATCTCAATATTGCTCAAAACTTTCCCTTTATCTTGAGAAGTGTCTAATGAGAAACTTTTGTTGCTCAATACTTGCTCTTCACGAAACCTCTCACCCGTCGTCTGCACTATTCGCACTAACGTACCTCTTTGCATGCTCCCATCGATTTTACCTACCTCTAATGATCTACGGGTGTAGTGTGTTAGTAAGTCAGTAATGATACTTACATAATGAATAAAGATTGATTTCAAAGATAAATTTAAAATTTTGTCTCGGATTCAAATGATCATCCACTATTTTACTAATCGTACTTCGGATAAAATTTACTCATGATTTACTCCCTCCCAACTTTTATAGAGCCAAAATGAAAGGATTGTTAAATGGTGAGTTTCAATCTTTTACACAATTAATTGCTTTATTGGCTTTTTCTCCTGCAAGCTACAAGTCCCTATTGCAACGAGACTGCCATGGCCTAGCTACAATCATCAATATGCTTCCTGCAACTTTTACCACCGGCGCCCTAAAGTTTTGTTGGCCCTATCCTCTATATAGTTGCACCTATATAGATGAGGTTGTATCATCCCTTTTACGAGAATAAATTATCATTTAAAATATAGAATCGTCACATTAGCGTTTTCTCCAACTGTCCTTATCAATGGAGGAGATAAATTAGAATCTCAATTAGTAAATACAAAGGAAAAAGATCGATTGATAATTTAGAGTAATGAAATTCTTAAGAATTGATCTCTATTCACTATTCACTATGGACAAATTCTTTGTACTTATCAACTGGATTAATCCTCAACTAGATTAGTCCGCAGAATTGAATAAATAAATTGTTATTCGAGCTCATATATCTCTTTGCCACTAGCCTTCGTTCCTTAGACCAAGTTTGACACTCTCGTATTGTTCCCAAAGAGATTAATTCAAAGTTGCTCGAAGAAGAAGATCCATATTCTCTCAAAGATATTAAGTTGAGATTTCTATGGAAAAAAAAAATACAAAACAAGAGTAATCTATAGGTGAAAAGAAATTTTAAGTGATGGGTAGTGCGATTCACCACAAGAGCTGTTAAAAAAATTATAAAAAATAGATTAGTTCTTCAAAAGATTATTTAGGATTCTATACAAGTTGTGCAAAGTTACAAATTCAAACCAACATTATTTGAATAACGATGAGATAGAAAATACAACCAATTCTTACTAGATAAAAGACTTCAAAAAAGAACGGCAATTTATCAAACACAGCTGATAAAGTTTCGAAATGCCCAAAACGCGCACTATACTTTCAGAATTACCAAATCGCGCGCTTAATTCTCAAAATACCCCTCCCGCCAAACAACATTTTTAATGCAAAGATCCCGCATGCATCCGAGCCACATTTCTAAATCCCGAGCCATCGAAACGTCCCGTCCAAACAAATCACCATATTACCGTCTTCGTGTCTTCAGCTTCCGGGAAATCTTCGAGCGCACAAAAACTTGGAAAAGCTTATGACTCCATTTTTCCTCCAGCTTCATTCCGTTAGCTTCCGAGTTCTTGGAATTTCGTCGAGACGCTTCGAGGTAATATGGTGTCGTCCTCTCATTTAACTAGAGTTTTACCCATTTCTTACTCGGTTTTAGGGTTTCCGTTGAAAGGCGTACATCTCATTGATTTTTTTTCTACCATTCTGTGTTACAGAATGAGTCAAGCATCCGGTTCAACCTCTCCTTCACCGGCCAAGGTATGTGTCGCATTCCTTGCTTTAGTCCAATATGAAGTATGCCATATGTTTAAAATGATTTTTCCGTTATGGTTTTGGAATGGTTTCAAACATTAAAATACAAATGGACGATCTCTTCAATCTGTATATGAATTAGATTAATAGAGCTCTAAAGTTTTTTTAACAGCATTATTGCAAACAATTGTCGAATCTGAAATTTGTTTTTTACAATGACAAAATGAAGGAATAAATTTTGTATTTTCAAATTGATAGGGAAATAATGAGTGTGCAAAGAAATTGCAATGGACCAGCGTTTTAGGTCACTTTATTGAATTATTTAGAGGTCCAAGTGCTAAAGGAAAGGAATGTCCGTCAGTTTGTTTACATGAAAGGCACAGAGAGATCATTAAACAAACCCCATTTGTTGTTTTTTTGAATATACAAGACATTCCACAAATCCGTGGCATATTGGTCAATATATTTCAAAGTTGGGATTCGACAAGTCAAAGCTTTAAGTTTTCAACTGTGCCAGTTGCTTTCACCAGAAAAGATGTGTCCCTTTTGCTCGGTATTGCAGATAGAGGGGCTTATGTTCCTATGAATTCAACTAATGCATCAGGTGCTCTTTTCAATTCTCAATTCTCTAAAAAAGAACCAACTAGATCGAGGTTAGAGTTTTTGCTTAAAACCTTTTCTACTAGAGTAGAAGTAGATGAAGATGTTTTGGTATTTTGTAAGTTGTATGTATTGTATATATTTGCTTGTGTGTTGTTCTGTACTACTACATATAAGGTCCCCATAGGTCTTGTAGATATTGTAGATGATTTTGACAACATAGGTAGTTTCAATTGGGTCGAAGCCATCCATCAATTTATGGCTCCACAATTGCCTACTATTGGAGATATATGTTCATATACTAATACAGTTGCGCAGAATAGGCGACTTCCTTACCTAAAGGGATTTGTCGGCCTTTTGGCTGTAAGTTCTTTCTTACTAAATAATTTTTTCTTTTATATTTACGTAAGTATGTAACACTTTCGATATGAGCAGGCTTGGTTTCTGGAACATGTCCCAATCCAGAGACCATACAATACCGAAGGCCCACGAATAAATAAGTGGAGGGCAACTCCTTCACATATTAGCAAGGTCAGGAATTTATTGGAGCAAGTCTCCTGAATGTAAATAGAAGACCACAACTTAGCTTTTTTTCATTTTCGTTATCTAAATAATTGTTGATTTTTTTATAGGTCATTGTTGATCTAGTATGTACTCGTAGTGAAAATATATTGCTTGATAAGGTTGACTATTATATTGAAAATACTCCTCATCCAATAGAGACATCATCATCACAAACTATGCAAGAAAAATACCCAGCTAGTGAATGCCATGAGTGTTTAGTTTATCAGAGACAACTCAAAGAGTTAAGAATGGAAAACATGGCACTAACTGAAAGGGTAAAAGAACTAATGGAAATTATAGGAAGAGAAGGTATGGAGGCTGAACCAAATAAGCCCGAAGTTGACCCTCAACCTCAACCGGAACCAATTGCCAGCAGAACAAGACGGCGAGATAGAACCCGCTATGATTACAGGGATACTCCCGTTGATAGTCCACTATGGCCAAAATTGGTACCTCAAAGCAAAAGAAAAAAGACAGAAATTTCTGATGTTGAGTTATTAGAAGGGCAACCTGATAAAGCTGTAAAAGAAGCAGAAGTATTTGACAAGAAAGGCAAACAAAAAATTGGTATGGATGAATTGCAAGCGAGGGATACTATCTGTATTTTGGAAGAAGATAAAAAAGATCTTGACAGGGATGAAACAATAATTGATAAACTCAACCAAATGAGAATGGAAGTCATTGCGGTTAGTCAGAATACTTCCCAAAATCAGTTTGTGTTATTTTATTTAAATAACTAATATTATTTTTGTATTATAGTATGTCAAGAAAAAGTGTAAGACGGCAAAGAACTAGAAATAAGATGCTGATGTGACCTACTTGCTAAAAAGTTTAGAAAAAATAAAGTATGGTAGTTACATCCACCATTACATTCAAAAATTTTATTACAATATTATAAAGTGTAAATATTTATTTACGATTAAATTTTTTTGTAGGTCGATAACAGGTTATGTTTGGAGGAAGGTCCTTTTTCATTAACTCTGAATTCTTTATACTCTGGAGTTAATGGATCTGTTTTCACAGATGGGGAGGTTATCGATACATTTTGCTCAATTCTTTTTAGGGGGGCCTCCTCTTCATGTATGTCATATAACAAGTCTGCGTATTGCTCATCCCTGTTCATTGTAAGGGAGTTAAATTATCTTGTATTTTCACGACATTTGATGTTAATACTAACTGTTTAAATATTTTTTCCTCTACACACAATTTCAGTCAGCATTAAGATTGTCGTGGAAGACTGTCACAACACAAATCATAAACACGGACATGAATGATGGAGAGGTTAGATATATTTTTATACCTCTAAATACTGATCAAACTCACTTTCACCTGTTGTGTATCGACACAAAAGAAATGAGTTTCAATCATTACAACTCCATTTCATATGGTGGAAGATCAAAAGTCGATTTTAAGCGGTGGTGAGTAGTTAAATATTTTAAATATGGATATTCCATCAATTTAACTTAGTTATCATTAATGAATAGTTATGTTAACTTAGTCATCGTGTAATTATAGGTATCCCAATTTAAAGGATATTCACCTAAGGAGCTGCAAAGAATTCATCCATGTTTACAAGCCTATTACCCCTTCGAGGGTTTCATATAACCGATTGTCCTCAAAGAAGTGGCAAGGTACTAAAAGGAAAATACTGAACGTGAAAATTATACTTTTGAATTGAAATATAAAATTTTTCTTTGCATGTTTACAGCAATGATTATGCCTTCTTTGTGATGCAATACATGAGATGTCTGCTTTATGGTGAGAAGATGGACTTTAAACAAGGTATACGACCAAATTCGTAATAGATGTCTGTCTCAATTTTAAGGGATGGGTTCTTCCTGATATAATTTTAGAAAAGTTCAGGTGGCAGTATGACAATGCATTATTGTAATTAATGAATTTTGCTAATTTGTAAATGGTACTGCTTTCCATAAATCAACAGTGACTGTAAATATGTTTATTGTTTGTGTTTGAGCTTTAATAAGTGTTATATAATATATTGTTGAACGTCTGATTTGGTGTAGAAATACGGTAGTCTTTGGGAATTTAACTCCCAGGAACACAGTGGTAGTGGGAATTAAAGTCCCAGCACCATGTACAATTCGAACTGGGCGAGAAATAAGGTGGTGCTGGGAATTAAAATCTCAGGAACTCAATGGTCCTGAGATTGTAATTCCCAAGACATCTAATTCGAATGGCAGAATACGGTGTCTTGGGAATTTAACTCTCGGGAACATGGTCCGGGAATTAAAATCCCAGAACACATGGTCTGGGATTTTAATTCCCGGGACCACGCATAATTCAATGGCCAGGAATACGGTGGTCGGTAATTATAATCCAAAATACTGATGATCTGAAATTTATTTCCCAAGACCACGTACAATTTCGAAATGGCTTAGGAATAAGGTGGTCCTGGGATTTCAATTTCCAGGACCACGTAAAATTTAGAACTGGCCGGGGAACACAATGGTACACAGGATTTGATTCTCGGGACCACGTCTGAATTCGTGGCGGAACACCACGGTGGTCTCTGGGATTTCAATTCCCGATTACCGTACACTTTCAAACACAAAAATAAGGAGGTCTTTGGGAATTAAAATCCGAAAACTCAATGGTCTCTGGGATTTTAATTCCATGTCTGATTCAGCCCAGGAAATATGGTGGTCGGGAATTTAACTCAGAATACATGGTCTTTGGGAATTAAAGTCGTACCACGTAAAATTTCGAATGGCCGAGAAATAAGGTGGTCTGGGAATTAAAATTCCAGAACACAATGGTCTGGGATTTTAATTCCCATGACGCATCAATTCAATGGCAGGGAATACGGTGGTCTGTAATTATAATTCGAAACAAAGTGGTCTGGGAATTTATTTCGAGGACCACGTCTATTCAAATGGCTAAGGAATAAGGTGATCCGGGATTTGATTCTCGGGACCACGTCACAATTTAGAAGGGGAACACCCGGTGGTCCGGGATTTCAATTCCCCATGACCACGCATAATTTAGAATAGGAGAACACGGTGGTTCGAGATTTCAATTCACCGCATTACACTTTCAGCACCGAAATAAGGTGGTACTGGCAATTTTAATCCCAGGAACACAGTAGTCCTGTGTAGGGCCATCAATGGGTTTTGACCGAAACCCATTGATGGACCTACAGGAGTCCAAATTCTGAAATCTTTACATCGACTGAAAGACCTAACGACTTCACATGTTGTTGCATCGAGGAAACTTCCTTCTGATCCTCCTACCTCCCAGTTTCGGCCGCGTGCCACTTGGCACGGGGCCTGATTTCTGAAAATTGGCTGTGTAAACCTAATCCTGCCTTGAAAAATAGAAATTTTGGACACGATACACAGAGGGTCAAGTCCCAAAGCCACTGGAGTTGGTTTGGACCGAAGTTGAGGTGACTAGGGCCATCAATGGGTTTTGACCGAAGTCCATTGATAGACCTACAGGAGTCCAAATTCCAAATTCTTTACATCGACTGAAAGACCTAACGGCTTCACATGTTGTTGCGTCGAGGAAACTTCCTTCTGATCCTCCTACCTCCTGCTGCGCCACTTGGCAGGATTGATTAAAATCCGTGTAAACCTAATCCCGCCTTGAAAATCGAAATTTTGGACACGATACAGAGGGCAAGTCCCAAAGCCACCGGAGTTGGTTTGGACCAAAGTTGAGGTGACTTAGGTCCATCATGGGTTTTGGCCGAAACCCGTTGATGGACCTCTGAGTCCAAATTTCGAATTCTTTATATCGACTGAAAGACCTAACGGCTTCACATGTTGTTGCGTCGAGGAAACTTCCTTCTGACCCTCCTACCTCCCAGTTTCGGCCGTGTGCCACTTGGCACGGGGATTGATTTTTAAAAATTGGCTGTGTAAACCTAATCGTGCCTTGAAAATCAGAAATTTTGGACACGATACACAGAGTGGCAAGTCCCAAAGTCACTGGAGTTGGTTTGGACCGAAGTTGAGGTGACTAGGTCTATCAATGGGTTTTGACCGAAACCCATTGATGGACCTACAGGAGTCCAAATTCCGAAATCTTTACATCGACTGAAAGACCTAACGCCTTCACATGTTGTTGCGTCGAGGAAACTTCCTTCTGATCCTCCTACCTCCTAGTTTCGGCCACGTGCCACTTGGCACGGGGATTGATTTCTGAAAATTGGCTGTGTAAACCTATTCCTGCCGTGAAAATCAGAAATTTTGGACACGATACATAGAGGGGCAAGTCCCAAAGCCACTGGAGTTGGTTTTGACCGAAGTTGAGGTGACTAGGTCCATCAATGGGTTTTGACCGAAACCCATTGATGGACCTACAGGAGTCCAAATTCTGAATTCTTTACATCGACTGAAAGACCTAACGGCTTCACATGTTGTTGCGTCAAGGAAACTTCCTTCTGATCCTCCTACCTCCCAGTTTCGGCCTCGTTCCACTTGGCACAGGGCCTGATTTCTGAAAATGTGGTGATGGGAATTAAATGCCAGGAACACAGTGGTCCTGGAAATTTTATTCCCAACACCACGTCCATTTGCGAACTGGTCGAGAAATAAGGTGGTGCTGGGAATCTTAATCCCAGGAACACGGTGGTGCTGGTAAGTGAATTCCCAGCACCACGTACAGTTTCGAACTGGTTGAGATAAAATGTGGTGCTGGGAATTAATTCCCAGGAACACAGTGGTCCTCAAAATTTAATTCCCAAGACCACGTCCATTTGGGACCTGACCGAGAAATAAGGTGGTGCTGGGAATCTTAATCCCATGAACACGGTGGTGCTGGCAAGTGAATTCCAAAGACACGCGATAGCCAATCGTCGAGAAAAATGTGGTGCTGAGAATTAAATCCCAGGAACACAGTGGTCCTCGAAATTTAATTCCCAGGACCACGTCCATTTGGGACCTGGCCGAGAAATAAGGTGGTGCTGGGAATCTTAATCCCAGGAACACGGTGGTGCTGGCAAGTGAATTCCCAGCACCACGTACAGTTTCGAACTGGCCGAGAAAAAATGTGGTGCTGGGAATTAAATCCCAGGAACACAGTGGTCCTGGAAATTTTATTCCCAGCACCACGTCCATTTGCGAACTGGCCAGAAATAAGGTGGTGCTGGGAATCTTAATCCCAGGAACACGGTGGTGCTGGTAAGTGAATTCCCAGCACCACGCGATTCCAATCGCCGAGAAAAATTATGGTGGGAATTTAAATCCCGAGAACACATGGTCTGAAATATAATTCTCGTGACCACGTCCCATTTGCGAACCGAGCCAGAAATAAGGTGGTCTGGGAATCTTAATCCCAGAACACGGTGGTCTGAAATTTAATTCCGGCACCATACTGATTCGAATGAAGAAAAATGTGGTCGGGAATTAAATCCGAGAACACGGGTCTGATATTTTATTCGGCACCACGCCCATTTGCGAATCGAGAAATAAGGTGGTCTGGGAATCTTAATCCTGTGAACACGGTGGTCTTGAAAGTGAATTCGACCACGCATAGCTGATTCAATGGCCGAGAAAAATGTGGTCCGGGAATTTAAATCCAGAACACGATGGTCTGAAACTCAGGACCACGTCCATTTGCGAACTGGCCGAGAAATAAGGTGGTGCTGGGAATCTTAATCCCAGGAACACGGTGGTCCTGGAAATTTAATTCCCAGCACCACGTACAAATCCCATCACAAAATCATAAAGTCGAAGTGGTTGAAATATTTAACAAAGTATATATATTCCATAATTGTACAGATACTACACAGATTGCAAACACCTTTGCAGCTGACTAATGACTTTTATAGGCAGACACCTTGGTGTAGTTACATATCTAAAACTCTGTATAGTCTTACAACATATCCCACTATACATCACAGTCATAATTGCAAACAAAATTGTGAGCTGCGCATTATTCTATTCCCCACCACGAATCTGAAGCTCCTCATATCCTGCTGTCTGAATCTTTTAGGGTACCCAAATAGTAGGCTCTCAATGTATCGTATTAAAAAATGCTAATCATAGTAAAAATTAAAAATTATTAGTCCATTGCTAGCTTATAAAATATGGTATTTACAAAGATTATTAGATGTCTTACGAAGAGCTTTATGGGACCTGGACTCGGCCGGAGGAAAAGTTTGCATTACAAAATTTTGGCCAGCGGGATGCCGATTATCATATCTGAAGGGTGCATCTTTTAAAGAATTGACACAGGACGAAATAAATGCTATGAATCCTCCATACACAAACGATTTATTTAATGAAATCTAATCTAATGCTTCTTGTTTCTTCAAATTGAGTAGTGTAAGCCTTCAGACAAGGAGTTGTAGTGGATGAACTCGAATTTTCCAAGTCGGCCACTAGTAGGTGGCAAATCGCTACGGATTATTGGACAAAATATGTATCCGATTGGATTGCACCGGGGTTTTAAAAGTTTGCTCGAATGCTTGGGCGCATATAATATTAAATATATCTGTGTATAAAAATCACAAAACACCGGCCATAAAGTTTACAATAGGGTCAAAACTTACTCGAATCCAAATTTCACGTAAAATTGAGTTATAGTACGCCTTATCAGTCACCTTGCATGATCAGCTAAGACTGAAAAATATGCGCTTATGCAATCCCCATGTGTCAAAACATTCCAATCAAATATTGTAAGGAAAGAGTCCATGTATAAGTTAATAGCATCGGTCTTCCACACTGGTCCTGATACTGTCACACTACACAAGGAAAGGGTTATTAGCAACTCTCAAAATATAAGATGAAAGGTATATACAAAGAATATAAGACTGTTTTACTTATTTCTATTTTTTAGTTTCAATAAAGACTCCCGACGCTTTAGATCCATCTTACCGTGAATTCTTTATAAGCTTGTGTATACAAAATAAACTGCTCAATTTCGTAAATATTTTGTCAAAATAGGATCGGACAGATAACTTATGCTCACCTCCAATATCCTCCGCTGACTTGCCGTCGAGTGTTGGTTGTTTGTCCTTGGAGACTTGTGTGTCGGTATCTGATATTTCGGGTTCACCCTCCTCGGCAATTGATTTCCCTTTTTTATCCTGGCCTGACTCCTGCTCAATGTTTGGCTCTGCAGGAGAGATATTAGTCTACTGAGGGATACTCAATAGCCTTGGGGACAATTTGAGTTTCAACTCTCCTTCTTTTAGGGATGTTTGAAAACCATGCAGGAGGGAGGCTTCTAAGGCTAGGGGGTGATAGACCGTCAAGAGTCTTCTTCCTCACAAACCTTCCAGCCTAGTGTATACTGAGAAGAAGGTTGTTGGGTTTGTATATATGATTGTAACCCCTCTACATCCGGGATTGTAAATTGAGTTGAAGCTCGATGTCTGTCTTTTCAGCGATTAATGCTTCTTTTCAGAATTATATCATCCCTTTCACTTATCTCGTTGTCCTCTTCTGACCTCCTCTAACTCTTGAAGAAGCTCTGTATTGTCTTTTCTTGTTGATGATCGCTTCCTTAAGTAGGGAGGTGCTTTCAAAATCACACCTTACTTGACTAGTTTGGTGCTTAGAGTAGATACAATTTTTGCATTCTCTGGCATCGAAGGCCATTCCTCTTCGTCGGTGAGTTTCGGGTTGAGGAGTTGATGAAGAAAATCTAGGTGGGGAAGCAATGTGTACCAGATGCAGCTCTGACTGTGCTGGAATTAGATCGACAATGATTTTGTCAGGTACGAGAGCCATCTTCTTAACGACCCTTACATTTGTGGAACTCCACCTCCATCTCAGCATTCTTGGCAAAGCATGAGGGACGTGTGGAGGTAGGATACACAAATGCTCACACATCCATACCTGGAATGACAAGATTAGTTGTTAATAGACAGATTTATCTATACTATTTGCGGAAGACATAAAATATATTCACTCACAGCCAATAAGTGTGTGAAACCCTTAAGCATTGGTCTCGTAGATCCACCTACGACGTCTGCTTTTGGTCGCAATGTGACTCCCATACCAATTGACTCCATTTGAGGAGCCATGTACGTATAAAGTGCTTTGCACCAATTGTACCTGCCTAAGTTATCAAAATCCTCTACACAATCTATAAGTGATCGCATAGCTATTCTAGGCTTACTGCTGGTGGTAGTAAAAAACACACAAGAGAAAAATATAAAATAAACAAGCGTGATAAAGTTTTGCAGATCCTAAATTATTTGGAGATGCGAAGTCTTGATAAATCCTTGGATGCTTGTTAGAGCAATCGGCTTCCACGAAATATTGCAAATATAGGTACATCGGAGGGAGCTTCATTATTCAGCCAGGAACGAGTCCATCATCAGTAGACCAAGGATGGGGAGACATCCGTCTTTGTGAAATGCAATTTCTTGTATTGGAATATAAAATATTTCTCGTGCGATCCCAATTATCAAACATATTACGAGCGAAAGTCGACATGGGTAATATCTGGAATGTCCAAAACCCACGCAAAGGGAGCTCGAATAAGCGTTTCTTCTTCCACTCGTGGCGGCACACTTGCGATAAATTTTTAAAGCGTGAAGCGTTGCTTTTCGATTCATTCTCTTGGTTCTTCCTCGCATCAACGCATACGGGTTCTTGCGAGTATAAACGATGATTCACCAGTTGAAGCCATCGTTAACTGAAAAAAATTCCTTAGGTTAACAACAAAATGCATTGTAATATAGCGATTTTAAACTAATAGATGAAATGGATTGAAACATGTGTGATGATACAAACAAAACGTTACCTCTGATTAAATGGTAAACCCTAAAACCCTAAACCCTATCAGGCCCGAGTTTAAACGAGATCGTGCACGAAAAAAGGCAAAAACCCTAGATAGATCGGAAGAAACGATAGCGACACAGAATTTAAGAAATCTACAAAACTTACTTAGGTCGAAAATCGCATTGAGATGGTGTTGAGATGTTTTAACTCGCACCGGGGAGGTTGAACTGGCACCAGGGGGTTTTGACTGGCACCGGGGAGTTTGAACTGGAACCAGAGAGTTTGAACGGGCGAGGGAATGGGCGAAATTCTACGAGATGAACGCAAGGAGCGAGAGAGAAATGAAATGTGGTGTTGAGATGTTTGAACTTCCACCGGGGAGTTTTATATTAACGGGTCGGGTGCGGTCGGACGGATTTAGATTACAATTTTGCAAAATAGCGTAACAAATTTTTTCATTACAATTCTGCAAAATAGCTTAACATTAACATTGACATTGACATTGACATTGACATTGACATTAACATTAACATTAACATTGTTTCCTTTAAAAATATTTACACAACCACAATAAACATACTTAGGAATTAGTAGCCGGTGGCATTCTACAAGACCTCCTATTATGCCCAAGCTGTTTGCATCTGCTGCATTTATTTTTCACCCTCCCAGTATGTTTGGACTCTATGCATGCCTTTTTTCTTCGCCCAAGCTGCACAAGGCTTCGAGGAGGTAGAACTCCGAAAATTTTGTCACCATTAGGCCAAAATTTCTTACTTCGACATGGGTAAATACGATCCATGTAAGTGGCCTCCCAGGTTTCCCTTAGAAAATAATGCTCGCAGTAACGGTATGGATCCATGTTCCAATATATGATGACTGCAATAGCATGCGAGCAAGGAATTCCTGAAATTTGAAACTCACCGCAGATGCAACTTCGCCTATCCAAATCAACAATATACGAAGAAGCTATTGTCTGTACTTCCATTTCCATTTGTGAATATGGGAATACTGAATATAATCGAGTTCTTTCTCTCCTTTCATCAATCTCTTTAATGGCATAAGGTGTTAGAAAACCTGACCTTTTTGAAGATTCTTCCCTACGGTTATAGAACCATTGAGCAACTTTTCTTCTAGTGTTGTCAATTAAACTGGTGATGGGGAGTTCACATGTTTCCTTGAATAATGCATTTAAACTCTCGGAACAATTAGTAGTTAACATTGTGTACCTCCTACCAGGAAAGTGTGCATTGACCCATCTTTTTGGATCGATCTTTTGTAGCCACGCATATGCTTCCTTGTGTTTGTCATGCATGTTCTGCATTAATCGATCAAAGTCAACTCTTGTATTGGCTCTTGCTGCTGCCCAAAATAAACCTAATGAGGATCTATCTCGGGTATCTGTTACCATGTTACAAGACAAGTGATAGCAACAAAAAGCATGATGGGAAGATGGATACACTTTGTTAATTGCTGATATAATCCCCCGATGTCTATCCGATACAATGCTCAACGACTCTGGCAGGACATCAAGGAATGTCTTTACATGATCCAAAAACCACTCCCAAGCAGATCCACATTCAACTTCGGCAATTCCAAATGCAACTGGCATAATTTTTGCATTCACAATCAGCGTGTATTAGCAAAACACCAGGATACTTGTCAGTCATATGTATAGCATCAATTCCAATTAGTTTTTGCAAATACAACCTGAATACTCTTCGACAAGCACCAAATGCCCAAAACATCTGGAATTGATTTTCACCATTTCTTAATCATGACATATGTATCGGGATCTCTAACTCTTAACTCACTTAAGTACATTAGAAGATCAATATAGGCTGATCAAAATCACCTACCACTCTTTTTAATGCTTTTTTGTCCTGGTGTATGCTTTCTTGTATGAAATGTGAACACCAAACCTAGCTTGCATTTCTCTTGAATTGAACTTGGTTTGTAATCATCGAGGTAGCTAACCGTCCTCTGATACGGTTTGCTACAAATGTGGATGTCTGCAAGCATGGTGATCTGTTGTTTCCCTAACAACATCGCATTCATGCGCTTTACATATTTTGACGATGAACTCCGTCTCCACTTGCAACTAGACTCCATGAACAAGGTGACTAAAGCAAATAACTTTAATTCTATTAAGTGCAGTGTCAATTGGCTTGTATCAAGTTTTTAGCATCGCATGCCTTACTAGTGCATCTTTAAACTCTTGTCGAGAGGAAAAAACTTGTCGATGAAAAATTCATTTGGATCGATGACCGACATACGCGATAGTCTTATTTATGGATTTAAAACATAGGGATCATCATCGTGATTGGGAACACTTTCTCTAAGTCAACATCTTGATCTGGGTTTAACTCACCTTCTTCATGTTGGATATCATCAGCTAAGAATTCTTCCGAAGAATTTGTATATTCTAACTCTTCTATCCCATGTATATCACTTACCTCCTCTTCACTCCAAGTTTGTTCAAAATATTCATGATCTACTGTGGTAGCAGTGACAAACTCTTCTTCGAGTATGGAAGAAGCGTCTCTATTTATATCAAGGTATTGATCACTGGTAATTCTATTGCCCACATCAGTAAACTGAGATGAAGATGGAATATTACTTGGGCACAAATTTATGGAATCTTGATCATCTAACTCTCTATCCTTCAAATTTGATTCAATTGTTTCCAAAAATATTAACACTTCATCAGGAAGGGGGTCGTCCCTGCAAATGTTTTTAAAATCAACACTGTTATATGTAGTGTGCTATGTAAGTAGACTAAATTTTTTTAACTAGGCTTTAGAAGTCTGAAGACAAGTGGAGGATGAGAGTTTATGGTTAGGTTTCCCAATTATGCACTTAACTAATTAGAACATTTGATGTTGATAGGGTCGTGATAGGTTTTTAGAAACCCATTGATGGACCTTTCAATGTTGAAATTATGAGCAGTTTATATGGAATGGAAGAGGAAGACATTTACGGGGTTTATCTTGAGAGGATACTTAGTTCCCACACTCCTACAGCGATTATGGAGTGCGTGCGGATTGTACGCAACATGCCAATTGGCACACTCGTCTGAATGTTGGCACAGAGCATTAATTTTCATAACTACTGTTTGGGAGCATAAGGAAAGGTGGAGAATGATAGTATAGGTCACGCTTGGACTCGACCCGCCTAGAAGACTTTATTTATCTCCAATATAAATTGACAGTACCACTCTTTTTCTCGGCCAGGTTCCCTCTCCATGGTGCTGGAAATTTATATCCCAGGCCCACGTTGGTGCTGGGATATAAATTCCCAGCACCACCATTTATCTCGACCAGTTCCATCTCCCTGGTGCTGGTATTTTTAAACGCAGAACCACTGTGTTGCTGGGGTTTTAGTTCCCCGCACCACCAATAATTCCGACAATTTTTATGTACATGGTGCTGGAAATTTCATTCCCAACACCATGGTGTTGCTGGGAGTTTTAATCCCATTACCACGGAGGTGCTGGGATATAAATTCCCAGCACCACAATTTTTCTGGACTAGTTCCATCTCCCTGGTGCTGGGATTTTTAAACGCAGAACCACTGTGTTGCTGGGGTTTTAGTTCCCAGCACCACCAAGAATTTCGACAACTTATATGTACATGGTGCTGGAAATTACATTCCCAGCACCATGATGTTGCTAGGGGTTTTAATCCCATTGCCACGATGGTCTTTGGGATATAAAATCCGGACCACCATTCTCGACTAGTTCCATCTCACAGTCTTTGAGATTTTTAAAGCGCAGAACCACTGTTCTTGGGGTTTTAGTTCCCGGCACCACCAACAATTCCGACTTATATGTACATGGTCTTTGAAAATTACATTCGGCACCATGGTATGTTCTTTGGGTTTTAATCCCATTACCGCGGTGGTCTGGGATATAAATTCTCACCACCATTTATCTCGAATCGATGTCAATGGTCTTTGGGAGTCTTATTAGCGAGGACCACGGTGTTCGAGGTTTGAATCCCAGACCACCCTTAATGTCGACCACTTATATCTCTGCAGTCTAGTGAATTAGATTCCCGGCACGAGGTGTTCTTGGGAGTTTGAATCTCGTTACCATGTGGTCTTTGGAATATAAATTACACCACCATTTATCTCGACAAGTTGATTCCCCCGTAGTCTTTGGGAGTATTAAACTCGACATCACGGTGGTGGCATTTAGATTTAAATTCTTTATCCCAAATTTGTTGAACCTTAATGGTCTTTGAGAATTTGAAGCCCGGCACTGCGATGTTCTTTGGGATTTAAATTCCCGATCACTTTTTATCGACCGGTAGTAGAATTTCATTGCCAGCACCACCTACTCTCCCATGGTGCTGGGATTTTAAATTTTAGAAATACAGTGGTGCTGGGAATTTCATTGCCAGCACCACCTACTCTCTCAGACAGATTGTATCTCCTAGTACTGGGAATATCAATCAGGGAACTTCAGTAATCGTAGGATTTAATTGGAAGCATCACCTTTTAAGTTAGGTGGAATTTGTTTAGGCGGCGACAAAACTCGGTTATGAATCTCCTGCATCGCAATTATGGGTGCATTGGTCTACTTTGGTATGATATGTCTACATCGTATTTATGGGTGTGTGGCAAACTTGGCTATACAACCACCTACAATGCATTTATTAACCTCATAGCAGTCTCAAGAATAAAAACATATACATACATGATAATACTATGTGAAGCGGCTAGTGAGTGAGTTGCGCCAACTTCTGGATTAAGTGCTGATATATTCGTGGGAGCAGTGATGTCGTTGATAACTATTAGAGTGCGTTTGGTTCAAGTAATCATACATAACCTTGATTATGTGATTACCAGGGAATAAAACATAACCTTGGAATAAAATATAACCTTAGATAAAAACCTTTTTTGGTTGGAGATTTAATATATAACTTAGTTTAACATTTTACTAAATTATCCTTTGTCTTTGCTCAATCAATTCGATGACGACGACAAAAATATTAATGACGACGGCAGCGATCTGCCGTCAGCGGTCCCGATCGGTCGGCGGTGGATTGGCGATGACCACGACCGATCGGCGGCGGTGGTGATCGGGCCGACAACAACGATCGGATCGCCGGTGGCGGCGATGGTGGTCGATCGATCGGCGGTGGCGCAATCGGTCGGTAGGCCAGCGGCAACGATGGGAAGCCGATTGGCGGCAGCGGCGGTGTGGCCGGCGGCGGCGCGCCGTCGGCCTCGATCGGCGGCAGGCGTGATCGGCCCGGCGAGTGGCGGCAGCCTGGATGGCGGTGGCGGCGTGGCGGCAGCGGCGGCGGCGATTAGCGGCGAGCGGCAAGCGATAGAAGCGGCGATGGCCGGCGGCGAAGCGGCGGCCGGCGGCGATAAGCGGCAGCGGCAGCGGCGGCAAGCGGCAGCAGCGGCGGCGGCGGCAGGCGGCAGCGGCAACAGGTAGCGGCAGCGGCGGCGGCAGCAGGCGGCAGGCGGCTAGCGGCAATTCTGGCAGCGGCAAGCGGCAGCCGGCGTCGAGCGGCAAGCGGCAGCAGCGGCGGCGGCAGCGGCGGCGTGGCGCGGCGGCCCGGCGGCGATAAGCGCGGCGGTGGTCGGCAGCGGGTTCGGCAGCTTGATCGGCGGCGATGGCGGCGGCGAAGCTGCAGCGGCGATCAGCGGCAGCGGCGGCGATAAGCGGCGGCAGCCGGCAGCGATAAAGCTGCGGTGATCAGCGGCGATCGGGTAGCGGCAGCGGCAGCGGCCAGCAACGGCGGCCGGCGGCCGGCGGCGGCGGCAACAACAGCAGCGGAGGCAGCCAGCGGCGGCAGCGGCGGCGGCGGCGAAGCTTTGACAAATTGACATTTAATATATTACTAGGGGTAATATTGGAAAAAAGTTTCCTTAACCCCGGGAATCAACAAAAACCTTGGTTCTCCAAGGTTTTTCGATTACCTCTAAAAAGGTTTTTGTTCGTAACCAGGTAATGAACAATTATCAGGTAATTGTTTATAACCTAAACCAAACAAGGTTTTTGTTGATAACCTAACAAAGTTATCAACAAAAACCCCCAACCAAATGCACCCTTAGGGTTTCATAAAAAATGGTGTTGCTCAGTTGGTTTACGGAGGAAACCTGCGTGTGGTGCTCATCAACAGCATGGGTCTGCCACTCCCACGCGGCTGGAAGTGACGTTTGGATGGCTCGGGATTTCCAGTTGTGACTCGGATGGATGCAAATCTCTCTCTGTATTAAATTGCAATCTGTTTGGCGGGAGGGGTATTCTAGGAATTAAGCGCGCGATTTGATAATTCTGAAAGTATAGTTCGCGTTTTGGGCATTTCGAAACTTTAACAGTTGTGTTTGATAAATTGTCGAAAAAAGAATGTGGTAACAAAGATTGACTTGAGAAATAAAGAAAAGATAAATATCAACTATTTTCTCATTTATTGGACAAACAACCCAAGAAAAGGCACTATAGAATCCGTGCTCAATCAACTTGAGAGGTCCATTATTAACTTATTCTTAGAAATGACAATCAAACAAAATAATTGGTTTCAGTTAAGCCGAGGTTGGAGGAGTAATTTGAAAAAGTTGACAAAAGTAGTTATGATTTTGATAATTTCTAAAAGTAGGTACCTTTTAGCAATTCTCACAAACTTTTTAAGTGTGGCTTGAAAATGCTGTCCTGAACTAAATGCCCTCTCTTCGCTGCTGCGGTGCCTTCTGCAACGGCCGTAGTCCATCGGCGGCGAGACTTCCGGTGACAAGATGGTCTACAACCTCACGGAAATCGATGTACACGTCAATTGCTCAAGAATCGTCCCAGCTGCTGCAACTGCGTCGGCCCCGGCAACCTCTCACGGGAAACCCACCCATCCCGCTCCCGGACAATGATTCATCTAAAAAAAACGTCTTCGAAATCTGTAATGACGACGGAGAACTCAGCTCGGAGGACTCTTCGTGTTCTCCCTCCGATGTCCTCATGCTCATGGACGCCCTGCGCCTTCCGGTGGAGGAGGACCTTTACTTGTCCCTCATCAAGGAGTGCACCGAATCCAAGGACGCAGCCCACGGCACCGTTCTCTACGCCCACGTTCGCCGAACCTGCCCCGGCCTCCTCCGCCGCCCTGCCGGCTTGCTCCTCGCCAACCGCTTCCTGCAATTCTTTGCCGCCTGTGGCTGCTGTTCCGCCGTCCTTCACCTGTTCGACCAAATGCCTCTCAGAGATGCCACCTCTTTTGCGGTCGTCATCTCTTCCCTCTCCGCTGACGGATCCCATCGTCAGGCTCTGCAGGTGTTTATGGTAATGCTCATGAGAACCCGTGATCGTTGTTCGCCAGTGCTCGAGCCCAGAGTTTGCTGGTTGGCCGCTCTTGGCGTCGTTCTCAGGTCATGCGCTCATGCCGGGGAGCTGGATTTTGGGCTGCAGCTCCATGGGTTGGTCATCAAGGTGCTCGGAAACTATGAGGATGCTTGCTCTGGTGATGTGGAGAATTCACTTCTCCAATTCTATAGCAAGTTTCCACACCAAGAAAGTACGATGTCAGTGTTCAAGAAAGCAATTTCAGTCTCAAGGAATGCAGGTTCATGGACGATCATGATCACTGGGTACTGCAGACAGGGCCAGTTCAAGGAGGCCATCTACCTCTTTAGGGAGATGGGAAGAGCAGGAAAGAAAAGGAACTTCTACATATTGTCCAGCACCTTGTCAGCATGTGCCAAGATTAGGGATGCTGGCTGGAGTGGCAAGCAAGTTCATGCCAGTGCTATTAAACTTGGGGCGTGCTCAGATAAGTTTGTATGCAGTAGCCTGGTGGACATGTACATGAAACATGAGCTTCCAATTGAGGGGCAAAGGGCATTTGACTCGATGGATGGATTGCGAGATTATGTATGCTGTAACACGTTGCTCATTGGTTATGCTCAGAGAGGATATGTCGTCGAAGCTGCCAAGTTGTTGAATGAGATGAAGGCTAATGGAATTGAACCGCAAGAATCAACTGTCCATCACTTCTTAATGGCGTTTACCAAAGCCCCCAGGGCAAACCCAGATAGCTAGTGCAGCCGTGTTAAAGTTTGAAAGAGCAAGGGGTCAATTTTTGGAGGTGACGACTAGACTATCGATGATTCCGCATTTCTACGCTGGCTACCTGACACTTGATTTACCCTCCTCCACACGTAGGGACAGCGGTGAGGAGCCGCTAATGTGACAGTTCCATATTTTTTTTAATGGCGTTTACCAAATGGAGATAGTGGAACATGGATTGAAAGGGGAGATTTTTTGAAACAATTTGTTTACCAAATGGAGTTGAAAGGTGGTTGACTGCTCAGTTCTTAAAGATTTAAAAGTAAGCATTGTCTGGCTTGTGTGAGATCCTGCAATTTAGCAAATATTAATAAGTGTTAATTGCCATGATCAACAATGAGCTAAGACTCAGTTAATGCAGACATAGTGATGTTTGGAATAGTTGTTTGTTGTGGCATTTTTGTTATGTATTCCCTCTTCACTAACTGCATCACAAACATCACTGCTTTTAGAATTGTACAATCTTGTGTTAAAGTAATGTATATTATATCAGATTGCATGAGTTGAGTTTCTGATTAATTTAGCAGAATATCTTGGAATTTGTACTGGCTTCGTTATCAGTAATCATCACCCTGTACATCGTCAACATTAAAACCGCATTGACGGTGATAATGTGTGTCAAGGTTAGGATTGTTATTTGTTTTAAACTTTAAGAGCCAGGTTATCCCCACCCTATCAATTACTATACACATCTCAAATTATTTTCTCAAAAATACTCTGAGATGAAAAGTCTAAAATACCTAATTTATAAAATTTAATCCGCTCTTTCCTTTTCCGTTCGGTAGATAGAAACACATCATCATATTTACAATATTTAATTAAAATATTTGAATTGCAAATAAAATAATCATATAAATTCAGAATTTATCGACACATGCCTTTGCTGTAAATTTGGACAGTTACGTTTGTCATGTGACACACCTCGTTGCTCACATCCATGATATAATCTCGACTTTGAGATTGACTTCTCCTTTGATGATTTTAATCTCTTCCCACATCTTTTTGTTCTTTCAGAAGAATGATCAATAATACTAAGCCGTTCATCCATAGATTTATTCATTTGACTTTCATTGTTGTATGTTCTACTAATGTTCATCTTTTAAATTTTGCTATAGATACTATCGAATTATTCATCAGAGAAGTTTGTCCCCTCATCAGTCAAAGATGCATCATCAATTAATATTGAAGCTTTATAGGATAACCTCGAGTGTCTTAACATCAAAAATCTTTTTGAATCATCGATGAGATTTTATTCCCCTAATGCATATATCACTCCAGCCTTTACATTTCGTGTCCACCGTTTGAGTATATATTTATTAGGCAACTAAAACACTTGATTGATACGAAAAAAAGCTAACATATGCTTGCATGGAATACCCTCGAACTCATATTTCCTACAGCTACATGATATGTAGTCTCTCTATTTGTCATGTGTGAGTATCCTAGGTTTGGAGGAAAAACAATTTTGAAATTTCATCACTTGGTAAAAAACTAACTTAACTCGATGTTTGTCGCACATAATAACTATGGCTCTCACTCATTTCACTTTGAAACTTCATCCATTTCTTTTTCGTGTACAACTTGATCATTTGAGTTTCCATTGACCAGTTATTAACTCCTACAAATGGTGCAAAAAATCAACCTATATTTATTGGTGTTATATGTCATATAAAATACAACTATATCTCCAAATATAATATTTGTTGCCTTGGATACATGATCCGACCAAAAATACTTACTAAATATGTTATCTGAATCAGTCTCGTAATCAAAGAAAAAAATAGAATTCTTTTCTCTCTCGGATGAAAAAAAAACTCAATCAATGTTTTAGCATCGATACTCTTTTGTTCATCTCTTAGCTCTTTCTTAAAGTTTCTAATGTAACCTACCCGCTCAGGCCCTCCATACTTTATATCAAATAATCTCATTTGTTAACAAGTTGATACATTTGCCTTTGAAAACTATTGAGTCAATGCTTTCTTTGTTGTTGAAACATTACGATGTGAGCATAGCAAATGCACTTTTGAAGGAGTCGAGAGTGGTTGATTATGACTTTCCATGAAGTTACCGACAACCTAATTAGGTTCAATTTGTTCTTTAACGAGTGAAATCTATTACTTACAACCAGTTCTAACTTCTCCACGTGCTCATTCCCTTGTTCGTTGATCATTTTTTTTATATTTATTATCTGTTTGACCTTCTTTAAAGCATACAAATTTTTTCCAGACAACTTCTTTTGTGATCTTATTTTTCTTTCTATTGTTTATCCTTGCACTAAATCTTGCTTCTCGTGCATATTAGTTATAGAACAAAAATATCTCTTTAGTGATGAGAATTCCATATCAATTTTTAGCTTTCGATCATCTGCAAATTCAGGAATGTATAGCTTATCGCCATCCTCATTTTGTTTCATTGTCGACGAGTGTAGCGGCTCTCTATAAAAAATTAGAACTTAAAATGAAAGGACTATTCTTTAGTATAAATAAATGATATGAATCATTTTTTTTTATTTAATCTGTTAAAGAAATACTATGAATTTTTTCTTCTTAGCAATACAACAAATCATAGGCGATAAAAAGATGCTCTAAGCCTTCAATTTTTTTTTTTTATGGTTTGACAATGTATTTTAAGTTAGAAATTCATATATCTATCTAAGAGTGCATGATTTCTCATGTGATTTTGAAGATTAAGATTATCAAGTTTAAACATCAAACATGAAGTCATGTAAAGTTTCAAACTCACATATCCTGTGCAGCGAGTAGATGTCACCCTGACGTGGCGAGGAGCTGCTCCTGATTGCACGACGAGGTGATGGAGGCCTGCAGCTAAGCTGACACAGCAAAGGGGATGGCAGCCTGTAGCGAGACCGACGCGGTGAGGAGCTACTAGATCGATGAGATGAGGGGTAGACCGCGAGGTGCAATGCTTGAGGGTGAGGCGAGACATGGCGTGGGCGAGACAAGGTGACACTGTATTGGTGCAATCGGTCCAGGTTATGATTGACCAGACTCGGATGAGACTCGGGTGGGACTCGAGTAGTATTTTGATGTTTGACAATCAGTTTGACCATTGTTTGACAATGGGTTGATCATATGTTTGATATGAGTTTGACCATATGAGGAGATAGATTTATGGAGAGACTATTTAAACAATCAGTCTCGGGTCAAGGTTGACCTAGCTCGAGTAGGACTCGAGAGAAATCCAAACATGCATCTTGGCATGGAAAGTCGAAATCTTGGATACTTGGCATAAAAAGTCCAAGCATAGGTCTTGGCAATGATAAAGTTTAAGTCATGGGTACTTGACATGAGAAAGTTCAAGTCATGAGTACTTGACAAGAAAAATTCAAATCATGGGTACTTGACAATGGAAAGTCCAAATCATTGGTACTTGGCAAGGAAAGTCCAAAGGTATAGTCTTGGTGACATAAATCCAAGTGTGTAGTCTTGACAACGTAAAGTTCAAGTGAACTTTGACAGTGAAAGTCCTAGTATAGATGTTTGACAATTGACAAGTCCAAGGGTGTGATATTGGCGGCGTAAAGTCCAAATATCTAATCTTGACAGCATAAGTCTAATGTTTGACAATGTAAAGTCCAAAATTGGAGTCTTGGTAGCATAAGTTCAAATGTATCTTGGCAAGGAACTCGGTTAACATGACATAGCCGATGGAGACACTTGAAGACTAGCACAAAGATGAAGAGTCACGGACTCAAGAGATCCGAGAGGCGTGAGACTGATGGAAGTGGGTTGAAGGCTTAGGTTTAGACTAAAAGTGAGGCTAAGAGTGTTTATCAAGTATGAAGGGATCATACTTGGGGTTAAACATCATTGTTGAGGTTTATCAATCGACTGACCGAGTATTTGACACTCGAGAACTGAGTTGACTCAAAGAAGTCGACTGAGATTATACCAATCGATTGGTCGTGTAGTCGACTGAGGTTCGACTATCAGTCGACTGACCTTGGACAGTCGACTACCATACGGATATAAGCACAAAAGCTCTGGTAGTCGACTAGCCAGTTAATTGCTGAGCAACAGTCGACTGCTGGTGTATCCATTAGTTGGAATGCTAACGTGGATTAAGTCCATTGTGAGACAACGATACTATAGGCAGTCGACTACCAAGCAGAATACTAGGTCACATAGAAGCATAAAAGGAGCTCGACGGGGAAGATTTTGACAGAGGTTCTAGGGGTGATTTGAGGAAAGGTGCTAGTGTATTTTAGGGTCCTTCAAGCTCTCCCAAAACAACCAATAAGCAAGCAATCAAAAGCCCTAGTTTGTAAAGTATTTTAACTTCTTGTCTCATTTACTTATTTTATTTGCTTGTATTTATTTCTTATTATTGTAAGAATTTTGTAAGAGGTTTCTCCACCTCCGGATTGTTCTGAGAATGAGAAGATTTAGTGGCAGTGTGTATCACTAGAGCTCACTTGAGCTTGACCCGTGGAGTAGGAGTCCTAAGTTTCGAACCACGTTATATTCATGTGTATTACTTGCGTATGTTTGTCTTTATTTCATTTGTGCATTTGTATTTGTATATTTCATTGTGCACTAACTTATTGTAGATGAGCACGTAATCGAGCGATCTAATGAAGCGCAAAATTAAGAACTGTTATTCACCCTCCCCCCTCTAACGGACATATCAATCCCTACACATTGCCACATCGATAGGCGCGCATAAAGTGACCCAAAATATCACCATATATATATATATATATATATATATATATATATATATATATAGAATTGTCATCCTATACAACTCATTTGTGAACATCCGTATGACCTCCATTATTCATCATCCAATCTCGTAAGGTGGTTTAAGAATTAGACTACAATGTTTACTCGATTAGATGATAAATAATAGAGATATTCACAGATGAATTGTGTAGGATATATATATATACACTACAGTGACGTTCCTCATTAGCAATTGACTCCATTTTTTATTCGCAATTGCGTTTTCTCACTCGCAACATCCTTAGGGTTTCCATGATCCTTGCTTTTCTCACCTGCGATTTCTTCCGACATATATATATATATATAACTAAAAGTGTTAAAGGGTTATTAGTCGACTTTAATAACATCGATTAGACTACGAATATTTGTAAATATTTCTTAATTCCTCCGTAATTAACTGATTAACATTTTTACTATCAAACCAGGGGACACACTGTCCCACTTGTCCTAATTATTATTAACTAATAACTAGCTGTGCCCCACATTCTTCAGGGAACAAGGACTGCAAAGTACACATTATTAAAGGTGCATGTGTAAGTGGTTCCAATTTCATGTACTCTGTATTTTTTAAAAAATAATTAATTAAATTGATAATCCGAAATCTTTGATTAGCTCGAGGACTAATTAGCAATCGAATTAGTGCACTTAAATTGGTGGGGAAAAAAGTATTTGGCAGAATCAAGGGAGATCCATTAGGCTAAGCGCAAGTTAATCACTTAATTATACTTAATCAAACGATTAACTCTCTCTTATTTGGAAGTGCACGAGGTGCGTGAGCTGGATTATCCAGCGGCACTCGTAAACGGGGCCCACCATCGAATGGTGTGGCCACGTGCTCATAATAATAATTATAATCACATGGACGCTGCCTCGTAATTAAAACTTTAAAAAGAAAATTATGATCAATCGGCTCCGTTCGATGAAACCCCTTCGGTACGCCGCTCGACGGACGAGATTGGATCCGATTAGCAAACGGCTAAGAATCATTAGACGAATGATTCGAAGCCAATCAGTCGATATAATTATTGCTGCATGATTGTAACGGTCAGAAGATATCGCTCCGTTGCACGTACAACTCAGCGGATGCGCTTTGGATTCCCGTCGAAGGAGAGCAGGGCTACTCGCGTAACGGGCGGTGCCGATCCGGCCGTCCATCCGACGGCTGACGTCTCGGGCGAATTTTTCTATTCGTCCGATTGGATAGAGCAGCGAGCGAAGCCGCGAGGAGATTCCAAGAACGATACGAAAAGATTTTCTTTTATCAATAAAGGCAAAAAAAAAAAAGGGGGGGAAATCACGACCGTCGGTTAAACCGCACGTGCACGTGTTGGGTCGTACGTGCGCCTCGCTGTCCTCGGGGTGGTGTCACATGCAACGGGGCAACAAGCTACCGGAAGAGCCCCACTTTTGCCTCGAATTACGATGGAGCCACGAGCGGGCTTGGGCCGAGTTAGTTCAAACCCACGGGGGTAAAATGGGGAGAGGAGGAGGTGTGGGTGTCGGACCACGTGCGGGCCACATGGGGAAGAGGGACGATTTGAGTGGGTAACAATTTGGGTGCGAATGTTTTGATTATTTTGGGAAATGATGAAGGGGGAGAGAGAGGGGACACGTGGGACGGGTAAACATGCGATAGTGGGGAGCAGAGTTAATCATTAGCACGCCTCCGCGACATAATGCCGGCTTTTAAATTCCCAGGTTCGAAGGAAAGAGGGATCTTCTCTTGCATTTATCGCATAAATTGGAGAAATAAAAAAAAAAAAGAAAAAGAAGAAGAAGAAGAATATTATAATTTTATAACTGGAAGAGAATAAATTCGCATCCCTGTTAGCGCAGCCTTAATATGGGAGCTAAAGACTTAACAGTTCTCCTAAACCCAGATTCGGAACTCTTTTGACAATTTCCGCGACGTGATTAATGTCGAATAAATCGCAAATCGTAACTGGAAACTGATTAATTGGTTGGTGGTGGGAGCGGTGGGATGGGCAATGATAGATGCAGTGATGACGGTGGGGGCCACGCATGCTGTTCTCAGAGGGACATAATGATGAGCGCCATTGCATGAACGGGGGACATTGAATGTTGTGTAGGACGCCATGTCGTATCGCCATCAACAGACTGTAATAATTACACAACTCGGGCATTGATACATGGATCGCCTAGCACCATGCCCATGTCATCTATGCCAATCATCATCATGCTCCCTCCCTCAAACCGACTCGCTCGCCATCGCATGATGCAACGCCATGAGTCTCATGATCGGGGTGCATGACTGTTTCAATGTGCTGAATTTAATTTAATTGTTTTTTCACATCTAATAAAAATAAATAAATAAATGTGCCAAGAGCCGCAGGTCAAAGCAAAAGCCGCTGCCGGTGCGAATTCGCACCGGCGATAAGGCAAAGTGAGCCACGGGTTTCGCGTGAAGCCAGGAGGCTAACAAGAGGCGTGACCGGCTTAACTAACCATGGTTAGGCAAAAGCATGCATGTGTGGTGAGGATAGACACAGAGCATGACACACACATGAACAGGTCACCGTAAAATCTCACCGACTATATATACGAATGCCGTTCTCGCTCAGTCCTCCACATCTCGCATTTCGGGAGGACTGAGGGAGAAAAGTGCGGAGAAAATAGAAAAAGGAAGGAGGAGGAAGTAGAAAAGAGATCAGATCGATCGGGAAAGCTAAATCGGTCAGAAAGGGAGGAGGAGGAGGATGCTGAGGAAGGAGGATTTAGGGCTTAGCCTTAGTTTGAGCTCATCCGGTTACCAGCAGCAGCCAGCGGCGTTCCCTTGCTTCCGCGGCAACCACTGGGGTCGCCTTCTTTCCGTCGACTCATCTGAAGGTATATACGGACCTAGTTATTTAGATCTGGTTAGTAATGGCGCCGATCTTGAAGATAGGGGTATTGGTCTTGCAGAGAAGAGATCGACGGCGGCGGCGGCGGCGTCGTCGGACGAGGCGGAGGCGGCGCGGCCAGTGCTGCCGCTGCTGAGGGAGATCGACGTGAATCGGGCGCCGGGGGAGAGGGAGGTCGTCAGCGAAGAGGACGCGGGAGCGTCGTCGCCCAACAGCACGCTCTCGAGCATCAGCGGGAAGAGGGCGGAGCCC
Source organism: Wurfbainia villosa (assembly GCA_025175895.1). Lineage (NCBI taxonomy): Eukaryota > Viridiplantae > Streptophyta > Magnoliopsida > Zingiberales > Zingiberaceae > Wurfbainia > Wurfbainia villosa. Next base: position 7,140,346 of record CM045991.1, read on the forward strand.
GACAGTGGTCACCATCAGCTTGGAGATCACGAGCTTCTAGAAGCTGATCGGTCCTGCTCGCGCGGCGGGATCAGCGACGAGGAGGATGGCGGGGACGGCTCTCGCAAGAAGCTCCGGCTCTCCAAGGACCAATCGGCTGTCCTGGAGGAGAGCTTCAAGGAGCACAACACCCTCAATCCCGTAAGCTCTTGCCCTCTCCTCTGGTTCCTAATTCCTCCATTCCGCCGTCGCCATTGATTCTTGAAATCACGTACGGTCTTAGTCGAATCTGATTTTGACGGCAGAAACAAAAGATAGCGCTGGCGAAGCAGCTAAACCTGAGGCCGAGACAAGTGGAGGTGTGGTTCCAGAACCGGAGGGCGAGGACGAAACTGAAGCAAACGGAGGTGGACTGCGAGTTCCTGAGGCGGTGCTGCGAGACGCTGACGGAGGAGAACCGGAGGCTACAGAAGGAAGTGCAGGAGCTTAGAGCCCTGAAGCTGTCGCCGCAGCTGTACATGCACATGACTCCGCCCACCACGCTCACCATGTGCCCTTCCTGCGAGCGCGTCTCCAACTCTAACTCCGCCGCATCCGCCGCCGCTTCCCCTTCTCCTGCGACGCCGATGCCGGAGCACCACCAACAGTTCCTCCTCGGCCAGCGGCAGATCTCCTCGCCGTGGGCGCCCGTGCCGATCCGGTCCTTTCTGGAAGCTTCTCGGCCGCGGTAACTAATTAAGCGCCAATTAGTTAATCAGATCTGGTCGATGCCTAATTAGCGAGCGATGGAGAGGACTTGTGTTGTACGATGGCGATGGCGATGGATGCGAAGGGGGAATTCAAATTTGGTACCAGATATTAAAATTCGAACCCGTTCTACAATTAATTTGTAAACGTCAAAATAAAAGAACGCGCACACACACACACATCGATTGAACAAATGCACACACAAACTAATTAAACCAAAGGGAAAGGCGATACTGGCCGAATCTCACAAAGACAATCAAGCTATGGATTATCAAGACGCATGTCCAGCTTCACGTGATCACTATCTTTCTCGATTGAAATGGTAAGCTTATGCTCTTTAATTGAAACTACTGTTCAGGTTGATATTTAAATAAAAATTAAGGATGCGTATCGACTAAAAGTGGTGGCATAGCTCTCCGCGGCACGCCATAACATGTGGAGCAAAAGCTGGGACTTGCTCCCAAATTATTTATTTATAATAATTAAACTCAAATACCTTCTTTCTTTTTTTTTTCTTAGTCTCTTTCTTTACTTCTAACAGTGTTTCGAGGTTGAAAAAGAAAGAGGGCGAGAGCAGAGATTGATGGCTCACGTGAGCAGTGCTGGGGAAGCATCCGAGGAATATATATAAATATACACATATAGCTCAAAATTAAAATAATGTCCAGGGGTATTTTCTTTTTAATGCAAACTATTTAATATATGACATTAGAAATTGTCTGACTATCAGCTATCGTAATCTGACAGTAGAAAATAAGGGAGCTTTTGGTTTGCATTTTCCTTTTCTTTTTTTTTCATTTTCGTGTATTTTCTTATTTTTTTTAGAAAATAAAAAATAATTTTTAGCATTTTTTATTTTCCAACTAAAATAAAGTTTTATTTTTTAGAAAATGGAAACAAAAAATACCGACCAAATAGTATTTTCTATATTTTTTTCAAAAAATAAAAATAAAAAGTATTCAAACCAAACGCTCTCTAACATTGACTAGAAGAATTCACGTGATCGGCTCCACCTAGTAAAAGCACACAACGAACAATTTAACAAGAGAAAAACATTCTACAATATATCAAAATTACGTAATGATAACTATCTAAGAGATTGCAAGGACTCTATCGTACCCTTTAAATTATAAAGTCAGATCTATCCTCCACTCAATTCAATCTTCTGTCCGATTTATCCCCACTCAATCTTCTGTCCGATTTATCCGGGCACTGTCCAAATTGATAAATATAAAAAGATAATTTTTAAATAGATAAAAATTAATTCTCAAAAATTTTACCATTTTAAACATTAATCTCCTTCTTACTTGTCACATAGAATTCTTATTTATCCATTCTGTCTATAACACAAACACAGTTAAAACTGTGAAACCGTTTTTCTAAATAAATAAATAAATAATACCCTAGATTAGAGTCAGAAGCCAAATTGCTAGAAAAATCATTGGACTGCCAAAACTGAAGCCGCAAACCTCCAATTCCAGGAACAAAACACACCGCCTTGCACAGTTGCCCAAGCTGGCACCTGGCAATGCTCGTGGAAACAACAGGACAATCCAGCAGGGTTGCAATCATAGTTAGTAATCTCTTGGAAGATGTTTCTTAGTCCCCACAAAAGGCACTGCAAGGTAAAGAATAGACAGAAGTGCTTGCAGTATTCATGCTTTAGTTGCAGAAAAAAAAAAAATTGGGGCATATGAAGACAACCTAAAATCCACAAACTAAATTATGCATCTAGATTCACACACTGATTAGGTTGCGAGATCAAAAAGGTTGAGCATTCATGGGAAATACGATAATCACGCAGAAGCCAAGAACTTATGCCAAACTCTATATGGAACAGAATAAAATTGTCCACGGGATATAAAACACCATGAGTTAAGACCTGCGATCATCAAATAACTCAATATAAATGATGCAACAAAAAACAAACAAAAGATAATGCTAAAAGCAAGGAATCGTCAATCTCTCTCAAAGGACCAAGTCTCGGACTACACTGACTTTTAGGTATCCCGAAAGATAAAATTAAGCCTTGAGTTTGCCATAGAATTTCTGCTTCTCCTGAGTAGTCTGGAAACGCCCATGGCCAAATTTGGATGATGTATCGATAAACTTCAGCTTGATCTCCTCGAGGGCCACACGAGAAGTCTGCTTCAGAAGGGATTGGCGAAGAGTAACCACTCTCTTCTTCGGCCCCACACAGCAACCCTTGATCATAATATAGTCTTCTTTTACAATACCGTAGTGAGGGAAACCACCCATAGGTGTAATGTCCTTCTCAGTTCTGTAGAAATAAACAGAAAGGTAATTGGTCAGAATGGAATGAGTTTAGTAACACTTTCGATAGATTTGCCAAAGTGAAGACGTTGATCAGAAACAACTAATAAAACCATGGTTGTAAAATGACTACAAAAGGACTAGCTTATCATTAACCAACACTACTATAGATGATTGTGAAACAAATGATAATGGATTTAAGAATTTACCTGTCAAATTCAGTCATAGCAGTATGTGTTTCATCTCCAGAATTACCAATCTTGTATATCTTCTTGTTCATTTCAGTACGATGATGGTAGCCATTCTGTCCAGCACGTGCAACAGTATAAGATACTCTAGCAGGATGCCAAGCGCCAATACAAGCAACCTTGCGCAACCCCCTGTGTGTCTTGCGTGGAAGGCGAGTGACACCCCAACGAGTGACAACACCTTCATAACCTTTACCTTTGGTTACACCAATAATATCAATCATCTCATCCTTTTGGAAGACAGCATCAATTGGGACTTGCTTTTCAAAAAAGCTGTATGCAAAATCAACCTTCTGTGCTACAGTTCCTCCGTTAACCTGGATCTCCATCAGGTGCGCTTTTTTCTGTTTGAGGCCCTTCATCTTCCTTATCTGTAAAACAAAAGCAGACAGACGCATAAGTCGACCCTGGTAAATGAATAATATTGGTCTGCCAATGATTTTGGAAAATAAATAATTTTTTTGGAAAAAAGTAATACTTAAACGTGGCCATACTACTGGATGAGTATTGGTTAATGTTACCTAGGAACCAAAACAAGGTTACAAGTATTCTTAGAGTCCTCTTTCAGAGACTACAAGGGCAGGGCTACACTTAACAGCCGATTCTTAATGCGTTGAGTTGGCAAATTCCTCCAAGCAAAACTTGACACCAATTGCACTACAAAAAATTCATATGGAAAGGAAATTTTTCCCTAATCCATATGAAAAAAAGGCACATTCCTCCCAAGAATGACATTGTCATTGGAATTGGATGAATTTTGAATTGGGCACAAAAAAAAAAAAAGGTTCTGGTTCAGTGGTTAAAACTCTTTATGCTGTGTTTAAGCAACCTGGCAAAAAAAAAAAAAGAGTGAAAAAAACATAGCAGTTTGGTTTAATAAATGTTCTGGTTCAGTGGTTAATTTGTCCAAATCAGAGCAAATATACATGGAGAAAAAAAAATTCAAAGCTTCAAATAGGATCAACTAAATGATGAAGGTTGCTCACGTCTTGCAAGTTATCAGGTTCTGAAAAATCATCGATTTTTTGTCTTAACCAAGATAAGGATGGGACCTGGTTCCAGGTTGAACTGGTTGGCCAATAAAACAGAGTCATGTCAACTTTGCATTTTGTATTAACAAACTTCTGTCAACATCATTTCTAACCACAAAATATACAATGAATGATCATGAATGAAGGCTTTCTAACCATGACAACTCGTAAAACAGTTAAAATTGTCAAGAGCTACTTCATTAACTGAAAAGAGAATCATTATCTTTCAGTTTTACCTGAGTATGAGCCAGAACACGGATAACAGAAGCATATTTCTTCATCTTTTCTAGCTGTGCCTGAATCTCTTTCTTTCCATCATCACTTTCATACTTCTTAGAGTACTTTTTGAAAGCCGTCTTCTTGCTCTTGTACCAGTTCTTGTAGAATCTCCTCCTGACTTCCTCACTTAAATGCTGAGCCCACACAGTATTAAGTGATCGAAGACCACGTGGCGTCTTCACATAAGCAACAAGCCCCACAACAACCATTGGTGGTGTCTCTATAATGGTCACTGCCTCACATGTTTCCTTCTTGTGAAGTTCTACAAGCCATAAGAATTTATGTTTAACAGATGAAGACATGAAGTTCAGATTTAAAATCATAAAAAGTATACTAAATGGTTGACATAACTGTCTTATAAAAATCTACATTGTAAATTTGTAATTGATATATCAATTTCAAATTCAACAGAGATGGGCATCAGATCAGAGAATAGTAAAAATATGTTCAATTTTAGTGTAATAAAGTATAATGAAGAAGTAAACTTTCAGTTTGTAAAATATTAAGATATTTAAACTAGCGGCGGCAAGTTGATCTTTTATTAATTATATATTAAAAACATATCATGAATAAACAAGTTCTAATTTACAGTGTTCATAACATTGCAACGATTTCAGATGAATCTCAGTCTCAAAGTTCAATTTCCAAATGTGAAAAAATTGACAATTTCATAAACACATACTTGATCCTGGTTTCTCCACCTCACGCACAATGTGGGTCATTCCTGCCTTGTGACCAAGGAATGCAGTCAACTTGCAGGGCTTTGTGGGATCATCCTTTGGAAAGGACTTCACTACATTCATAAAACACCCATAAAATTCAGAGAAAAATGGACCACATGAAAAATATTTAACCCAGAACCAAAAGACAAATATCACTAATTTAATGATGCCAAGCAAAAACCCAAAGCACTAGCCCTCATGATGTTTAGCAGTCAAGTTGAAACTATGAACGAGCTAAAAATAGATAAGTATGATCCAGAAGATGTGTACTACATTTACATAATAAAAGTTTAATCTTACAAAGTAAATATTATAATATGGCTTAAATATATGATTGTCAGACAAACATGAGTTAAGTTACATCCATACAAAGTCTAAGTGCATTCAAAATTATCATAGTACTAGATTTGCCAATAATGAGTTTATTGTTTTCCAGGTGAAATATAAGTGATTTCTCTTTTCTTCTGATTGCTAAAAGCTCATTCAACAAGAAAAATAGAATAGATATTTGAGGTCAAAGGGTTGACTTAGCTTCAGAATGTTAAGTACACAAATGGTTTGAATCACTATATACTAGAATTTCAAAATCTTTAGGAAAAAATAGCAGAACTGAGAACAATTAATTCCCCTCATATTTAGGTCAAACCTCCATATGGTCCGGACTATAAATCTATCAAATTAGTAATATAATAGTTTATTATACGTACACTAATTATTAAAAACAAGCAATACAGAGTGATATGAAGACAGAATTAAAATGGATGAAAACATAAACAAAATGACAGTTTCTACTCGCTACCTTTTCCACGGTGACGAGATGCACGCTTACGAGGGAGAAATCCAAGTGATCCATGCCTTGGGTGCTCAAATTTCCGGTGAGACATCTTCCTTACCTGCCATTGTCAGAATCTAAATCAATACTCGAATGTGAAGGAAGAAAATACGATGATTTCATGCACAAGAGATTGAAAAGAAAAAATAGTAAAAAAAATCGAGGCTTTATTAACAATCTAATTATCTAAAATGAAATTGTTTCAGATCTATTCAGTATAAAGAAAACCGGAAACCAAACCGGACTCGGGGGAAAAAAACATCGAAATGCTTGGCAAAACCAAAAAAGAACAAATCAATTCACTTCCGTCTACCTTATTGTGACCAGATAAGGCGAATATGATGAACTGCTAAGGCAAGCCTATGTGCAGATCAAGAACGAAAACGAAAACAATAGCAAAAAGTAAATCTTTGGAGCAGGATCGGGTGCCTCACCGCTGACGACGAGCAGGCGGCTGAAGACCTGGCAGTTTCGCTGCAAAACCCTAACGGGCGCTTATAAAGTGGCGGAATTAGTGCTATGACTAAAAAACCCTCCTCATTTTGAGAATTCCCAAGCGTGTTTACGGGTCAGGTCGGACACTAGTTGGAAGCAATCAAGACCCGAATCCGTTTTCGGAGTGAGCGGCTTAGAACACTCACGTATCAAAGAAGATTCACTTGTTAGATTTGGATTGAATCCGTCATTTTGCCAAATAATTTAAACATTTTATTAATTATCATCTAAAAAATCTAAACGGATCAATTTTCACAAATTACAGGTAAAATTAACCGTACCATCCAAGCTTGAATTGATCAATTGAAAAAAAAAAATCTTCTCTCATAATTTTTTTTAATTTGACTGTATATTTATTATATTAAATAAATTTAATTTAATTTATATTTTTTAGTCTGTAAATTATCCATCAAATCCGTAATCCATTTCGGATTAAATTGAAAATTTCTTAATTTATCGGGACGACAGATTGAATTTAGGATGATCTTTGAACCCTTATCACGTCCTTGAGCTGACTACAGTACGAGGGGATTGAAAGAAAAGTAGCTTTACTACCAAATTCCGCAGAGAGATTGCCGCGACAGAGTTTTGAAGATAGTTTCCGAAAGCGCATTCGTCCAACTCCGTCTCGATTAGATATGTTTATCGATTTCTCGTTTCGATTTAGTTTTAATCGGTTTCGAATTCGTCGATATTAAAATCGATTCGAACAGATTCAAAATCGATTTTGAACCGATTTCGATTCCAAAATTTTAATTTTTGAACCAATTCAATCCGGATCAGTATCATATCGATTCGTGATTCCAAAATAGTTCCGAATCACTTCCTTTGAATTTGAACTTCTAAATTTATCTAACGTATTGATGATCTTATTCTTTTTTTTTATTATCACAAAATAATCTTATAGATATATTAATATGTTAAGAATTTTCACTTTTCAATTAATAATCAGAATCGGATTTTACATTAGAATAAAAAATCGATTCCAAATTTATTCCGAAATCAATTAGAACTGAATCGAACCGAAATCTAAACGATTCCGGTTCGATTCTAAAATTGATTCATCCGAATCAATTCCGATTTCAAATTTAATAGATTAATTCCGACTTGATTCAACCGGTCGTTATCCTAGCCTCGACCGAACGAAAATCTGTCGAAATGCGGCGTCCCGTCAAACGCCTCGAGCTCGTCGATCGACGGAGGGGGGAGAGTGGGAGACGAGGCGGCTGGAACGCAACAGGTTCCCACCGGTCCCAGTGCCGCCGTGCGCCATGAGTCGCCGGACAGAGGAAAGGAAGCGAGCAAAGCAGCCTGCGGCGCCGTCTCTGGCGCCCGCAACGCCTAGAGAAGATTCAAAGATTTTTTTTTATAAAAAAGATTTGGAAAATATCACCTTGACTTTTATCACTTTGTAATATATGGCATATAACAAGGACATGAGATCGTAAAGGGAGAAGAAAATTAAAAAAAAAAACAAAGAAACGTATGGTAAAATTGGGTGTAAAATAATTACAAATACTTGAGTTAAATTGTACATCGTGTTCCCCTTTACTCATCTTTGTTAGTAAGGTCATGCGTTCTCTTATGTGCAACCTCCACGAGCAGTGTTAGAAGGGCTTCGCAGACTTTAGATGCATGTGTTTCGACAGGTTCATTCTTGGAGGACGAGTACACCATCCATGCATGGTCAAGCTTCTCGTCCGGCCGAACCACAACGGAACCAGGAACCTCAGCATCTCTTCTCGTCACCAGGCCGTCGCTTTTCTCCCCGTATCTCACCTGCAACAGTTGAGCACAGGCAGCCATGGCAGCTCCGAGCGGCATGACCACTGGAAGCTTGGTGGGCTGGCCGTCGGCGAGGGGCATGATGATAGGAAGCTCAGCGTGCGCCACAGGGGAAAACGTAGCAAGGACACCAGGCTTGATTCCTGCTTCTGTGTGGAAGGAAACGAGAGGAAGTTCCTGTGGCAATGGGTTTTTTCTTAAAAATTCTTTCCTGCGCTCGTACGTCAGATCTTCTAGTGCCTGTAAATCACCCTGCATACACCAAAAGACTTGAGTAAGCTGGAGCATAAGATGCCTGTATGATTAATCGATTATTGTCATCTAGCATCGCAACAAAGTTATGGAGCAGCTTGAGAGAGGAAACTTGACAAAATAACTCAGAATGGTAATGGTTAAAACACCTTGAGGATTTTGCATATCAAAGTTTCCATGATTTTCCGCAGACTGACATAGTCTCCAAGCTGACCTTCGCGCAAAATATCAGAAGCAATTGGGCTTCCTCCATAAGGACTCTGAGCTAATGCCAGTCCAGCAACCTTATCCTTTAACTCAGACCAGTACAAAGACAAAGCAGCTGCAGCATCGACTCCGCCCTTGCTGTGCCCAAGAAGCAGCACACGCTTCCTTGAGCCCCAGTAGATCTCTTCTATGTACTGCTTTATCTCTCTCGCATTTTTCTCGACGGAAGCCTGCTAGCAGATATCTTTAAAAAATCTTCGATGAAAGTTAAAACCAGCAGTGCCCAGACAATTACCTCACTGTGAATCTTCGCGATGTGGCAAGTCAGTCCCATCTTAGAAAAGTATGTTTTTGTACTGACAAAGTACAGGGGTCCATGGTTGCTGAAAAGGCCTATCAGAACGATATTTCATGAAATGGGAAACTAAAACATGAATACACAACAAAAGAATAATTGTTTCTCCGCCTTTAAAGTAATACCTGGAACCAATAGGTAAACTACAGAGTTTGGCAACTTGTGCTCGTTATTCCTAACAAGGACAGGCATAAGATACAATACGTAATAAAATGATTCAGATACACATTTTTCAGAGAAGTTTTGATACTATATATAGGGTTAGTTCTGCAATCCCAATGGACGAGCTTGGATTAACCAACCTTATGCTCTCTAGTATCTCCCGAAAACGTCTAGTTCCATCTTCAACCGGAGGCATGTCTGTAGCTCGTTGTAGCCATCCTATGTCATCTGCTGAACCACGAACAGTTTTCCTTGCCCGTTCTATAAGCCTGCAGATACAATGGCCGCCAGGTTTAATGTTCAAAGCAAAAAATGACTGAAATGAAGATGCACATAATTTGAAGATAACATAATAAGGGAAAACGATGCTAAGAAGCAACTCATCATGGCTGCCAGACCATTAGTTTGTATTTCATATGTGGTCCTGTATCTCAAACCTCCAATAATGCTTTTGCAAAACTGCCATATATAAAAAGAAAAGTAGCGAGCAATGCACTATTCTTATGTTTCCTGTTACTTATCAAGCGACATCCTAACATACTCTTCGTGTTTATTTCAGAGGCCAACCTTGAAACCCATGGGGTGACCTGGGCAATAAGGTTGGAAACATGAAAGCAGCCACCTAGCTGGAAATAGAATATATGGACTAATACTGCCAAGAGCCGCGTGAAATGGTTAAATACCATATCCCATGATACCTAGATGATCAAGTTCTTAACCATCAAAACCAATAGAGCATGAAACTTTAAAACGATGGCTCTGCTACAGTGACAATAAATGTCCTGCATACATGAAATTTTCATTTTCAGCTAAATTTCCTTATCAGTGATGCATTTGTTATGACCTGAAGATAGTGAAAACTCAGTCACTCAAGTGATCATACCCTTTGAACACTGAAGATCCATTTTGCAAAATGCGGTTTGACACCAATGGCTCATTTCTTCCCTGAGATGAACTTGCACCCATTTCCTCGATTGTGGATGAAGAAGTGCTGTCATCCCCAGATGCCCTGTGTTCTTGTGTAGGAGAAAGAGTTATTAATTCCTGCCCTTCGTCAAGCTCAACATCACCTGCACAAAGGACAAACAAATGTCATATGTACACGATTGAAAATTAGAGAAATCAACTATCAGTCATTTGTGCACTGTAACTAATGAAATTTGATGAAGAATGAATCAGTTAGGACATTTGTTGAGAAAGCATTACTAAGAGGTGACTCAGATTTCAATGAAACCAACCAGGAGAACCGACAAAACAACTTGTAAAGTATGTTGTTGTTTGTGCAAGATAAGAAGCTGCATTATTGAGGGCTGGAATGGCAGTGAACAACTGAAGCCCCTCAGATGTTGAATAATCATCACGCACCTGGGAGGAGTATCTAATAAGTTTGAGACATGTCAAATAATAATCACAAATATTAATTCTCCATATAATTTATTTGTTCATTCCAATGAAACTAAAATAAGAAACTTCACGCTGAGTAATCTCAGCAAAATGCAGTAAATCCAAGGAAAGAACCAATCACAAGAGAGTAAAGAAGAATACACAAAATGTACTCACAAATAATAAAAATCACTGGCACTTGAATGTACCAAAGCAGCATGACTTGTAGCCATGTACAACTAGCATAACTACATGCCATGAAAAATGAATAACCAGTTAAAAGTTTCAATGCCTTACACATTTCTTCGTAAAATATTGAAATAGATCAATTTTCATCCTGATTTTATTTTTAGACATACCCAAAGGGTCACATACCAATGGAGACATCTTTTCATCTTATAAGCTCATGATTTTTTTCATGTCTTTCCAATGTGGGACTTTGATTATTTTCTCATATATCCTCGAATGACCTTCTCTACTTGATATTCGATCCTCAACCCATCAGATCTTCCTGTCAACTGTTCGGTCCTTTTGACTTAGCTGGACTTCTTGTCAGTTGTCTAGTTCTCCCGACTCAACTTGACTTCCTGTCAACTGTCTAGTTCTTCTGACTCAGCTGAACTTCTTGCCAATTGTTCAATCCTTCTGACCCAACTAGACTTTCTGTCTAGTATCTGGTTCTCTTGATCTGGACATGGAAGCCTCCACTTCCTTCGTTCGAGGCAAATAGCTCGACATGGACCATTGACTTTGATACCAATTATTGGTGCAAATAAAATTTACATATCTCCACAATGGTATGATATTGTCCACTTTGGGTCTAAACCCTCATGGTTTTGTTTTTGGATTATACCTAAAAGGTCTCATATCAATGGAGATATCTTTTCATCTTATAAGCTCATAATCTTTTCCATGTTTTTTCAATGTGGAACTTTGATTGTTCTCCCAACAATCCCAACACATCCCACATCAATGTATTAGAAAATTATATGATCAAAGACAAACAATAAACAGAAAAACTGACCTCAACTGCAATGTGGGCTCAATTGATTCAACCTAGATATGTTGTCTAAATGATAAAATTTAAAAAAAAATACTACAAACTCATCTCATGTTAATGCATTTCCACTACTATCTCAGGATCATTTATTTGTTTCAAGTGTTAGATCATTGATGCAAGTAAATTATCAAAACAAATAAATGTATGTTGTATGTCATTGTTCCCTCTGATCAGAAAAAATGGAGGAAAAAAATTCATTTTCTCAAAGTTTTAAAGTGAGATTTTTTCATGAATTGCTCTATCACCGTTGCCAATTTTTAAATGCTTCCCTAAATGATTTATGCTCACCAAGAATATTTTAAGTTCAGATCTTCAGGGTTTCATGGATGCACCATGAAGAAGCATTTGATTACAAGTACATGGTGCATATACTTGGCAAGAGAGGAAGGAAAAAGATTGAACATTTGCCTAGTGGAGAAGATGAAAGACATGATAAAGGGGTGTGTTGAGACATAGCTGTGACCAAACAACAAACTCTTGTAATCTTTTCAATCATTGCACCAAGAAACAAACAAAATAATATTGCTTAAAAAAATACTAAACTCTAAACATCGTCAGGGTTGACAGGAACATGGAAAGGATACAAAACTCATCCACTTAATACCCGACTGATACATTTGCCTTCGATACGAAATGTCTACTTAGCCTCTGACAAAATAGACCTCCTAAACAAAAATAAGACTAAATATGACACCTCCAATTAGAGAGAAAATGAAAACCCACATAAGTAGAAACACCGACTAGAGTATGTCGAGTTCATTATCACGAAAATATAACTATGTTTTCCCAAAACTAGGCTCCACTGACCCTCCTCCTAAAAGTCCATATTTCTTCACGTTTGTGATGTCTCATATAACTCTTGACTCATAAATAACTTACGGATTGATCACAAATAAACATACACCGCCTTAAATTGCTCCACAACAATACAGTCTTACACAAGCCCACACAAAAACATGAAATGAAAGACGCACAACTGCTAGCAAATGTTTTCCATAAAGTTGATATATTCTAAGATAAAAACAAGCCTAAAATAGAAGGTCCATTTTATTTTATGCTCTAATAACTAGTGAATCCATTTGCAAATTCTATCCAACCAATTTAAAACATGATCCTTCGGTTTGCAAATTCTTAAAAAATTAAAATACCAACAATTTCCAACATTAAGTAGTACAACCACAAGCTTTTGAGAACCATATTTTACACAAGAACTATGCAAAATTTCATGTTGCACTCACGCACAAAGACTATGAAATGGATATCTACATGTTGAGGAGAATGGAGCACCATGCTTTGTGAACCAAGTCAAAATCAAAGGGCTAATCACTCATTCAAGGCAATAGATCAATTTGATCAAACCAGTAAATAACTCAAAATGGGAGCAAAATGAGATGTAAAATCCTGCCCTGGGTTCTTGACAGATGTAAATGCAAACTTCATAAGATAACACTCACAGATATTACTCACTGTCAAAGTTGAAGTAGACTCCCTTGATCCAGAGGACCTTCCTTCCATGGTTGAAACAATCCTACATTCATCAGACTACTGTGAATGGTACTCTATTAATCACAAAGCATATTCATTAAAGTGAGTAGACTAAATGAAACAGATTTCCAGAAAACTAGTGAAATTCATCTTCCCAACCCAAAATTTACATTTATGTCAGGTTCATTTGGTAGTCTATGCAACAAATAATAAAACCTCAAATGACACATATGGGCTAAACCATAAAATGGGCCATATAAAACCATTCACTATACTTGTAGGTTTGCATCATGTCATCTACATATTCTTCATATGTTCCAGACTAACTAAGCCCCCATGGATGTGGTGCAATTGTAAAGCAGCTAGGGGAATAAGTAAGAGGACTAGAATTCAAATCCCAGAAGGGACAAATATTCTTGAGGTTAGCCTCTAAATATGCATAAGTTGCACTCCATATTTACTTGGTGGGCGAATTAGGAAGGAAGACCGTTTACCTCCAAGATTAGTAAGGCGAAACTCAGACACTTGGATTATAAAAAAAAAAATCATTTGGTAGTCTATGCAACAAATAATAAAACCCCAAATGACACATATGGGCTAAACCATAAAATGGGCCATATAAAACCATTCACTATACTCGTAGGTTTGCATCATGTCATCTACACATTCTTCTTTTGTTCCAAACTAACTAAGCCCCCATGGATGTGGTGCAATTGTAAAGCAGCTAGGGGAATAAGTAAGAGGACTAGAATTCAAATTCCAGAAGGGACAAATATTCTGGAGTTTAGCCTCTAAATATGCATAAGTTGCACTCCAGATTTACTTGGTGGGCGAATTAGGAAGGAAGACCGTTTACCTCCAAGATTAGTAAGGCGAAACTCAGACACTTGGATTATAAAAAAAAATCCAAACTAACTAAAAAGAAGACAATCATACAAATATAACTTCTATAATGAGAAAAAATAATCAAGGATTATTTAAATTAAAGAACAAGAAGTTATTGCAAATAAAAGTTTTAGATATTTTAATCTATTAGTAAATAATGAGATAAGATATTGTTTACAATATAAAGCGTAATTGGGTAAGATGATAAGAGACTTTGTAGTCTTATGTAATCCTTGTGTACCCCTTAGGCTAAAATAAAAATTTTGTAAGACTAATACATCTAGATATAGGTATTAAATGGCCATGCCTAGGCCGAACACAACTCCGACCCATTAGGATCTTTTCCTATGTTGAGCTAACCCTAGCACATGAAAAAATGGTTCATCCTCGACATATACTATACCTCCCATCTCCCACCAAGATGCAGGAAGAATGTGTCATCCTCAACACAGCTCATGCCTCCCATCTCCTTACTTGACTGGAGTAGGATGAGCACCTTAGACTTATAAAGATGACATTCAGGAATTTTAGATTATAGTTTTAAACATCATGTCATTTTGGTTGGTATGGTTAAGACAACTCTGTTTGATAGGGCAATTGAAATTGGCATAAGCCTAGAATAAATGAATTGATAGATATATATTTGAAACATTGATCTCCTCATTTGCTCATGAGATTGAAGCAACAAAGTCAACACAACATAGAGCTCAATTCCTCTTCTTCTCACATAAGATCCATCACAAAGAGATGCCTACTATAGTAAGCGAGACCAGAAGCAACATTAGCGAGAGAGATGCAACAAAAAGCGAGAATGTTAAATCTCCTTTTTGTTGCTCCTACACCTATTCTACTGAGAAAAAAAACAGAATTACTTCTCTTGTAATCGCACCATGTTTGCACACTAACATGGCATTGTCCATTGCACAAAACAATATTTTATATTGTCATCGAGATATACTAACTGATGTCTAAATTACAAAAGAAATAAAAATAAAATGAATGATATAGTCATGTAATTCACATAAGTGTAGCTCTAAGAAATTGATGTTAAAATAGTGAAAAGATGTTAAGAAAAAGATATCAACATGTTTAAGTACAAGCTTAGATCAACCCGGTGCACGAAGCTCCCGCCACGCGGGGTACCGGAGAAGGAATCCATTGTATGCAGTCTTACCTTGCTTTTTTTTGCAAGAGGTTGTTTCCAGGATTTGAACCTGTGACCTCTTGGTCACAAGGCAGCAACTTTACCGTTGTGACAAGGCTCCCTTCTAAGTACAAGCTTAGATAAATAAGAAAAACACACCAAAGAAGACCCTACATCTATGTAAATAATGTCTAAAATGTCCTAGATATTACTAAAGATAACACGTGTCATAGTGCTCAATGACATTATAAGATCTATCGAGATGCATAGTTTTCATTGGTGTTATAACTATTACAATTCAAATAAAATGATTTTAAAAAATATTTAATTATTTCGTTCACTTATTCTAAAACCTTAAATTGTCCATAAAAGGGCTCAATGTGAACTTTTATAGATTTAATACTCCCCTATTGTGTGAGAACTGATGTTATATACACGGGCCCAACAGGCTGAAAATCAACAGCAGACTAATACTATAACATTTATCCACGTTAAAATTGTTTGTATGATCCCTCGTACCAAAAGCTTAACTTATTAAGAAAGGGAACAAACCGTAGTCTTATTATCTTAATAAAAATGTCAAGTTAATCTAAATTTCAAAATTCCTCAACGGTTTGATTCCTACCCTATCAGAAGAGCACAAATGCTTAAAACGAACATTTTTTTCCCATTAACGCTAGCACATATACTATAATTCTATATCTCTAGCTCTGTTCTCCTCTGCAATATCAATCATAAATAAAAAATTTCCTATACTTCATTTCTACGTTCGATCGTTTTCTCGTGTTGAAATCTGGTATCCAGCATTCTCTCTCTGCTTCCATACCTGACTAGTTTTGAGCAAACAAATTTTCCCCTCAAAATTTTCAAATGCTCCAGATAAATTAAGCGAGCGCATGATTTATTAAAGGAAAGATAAAACCATTACTGGGATCAAACAGAGAAATGTTTTTTTTTAAAAAAAATTAAACAACGATGATGAGACGAGGTTTCCTGTCTCCCAATCGGTCCTTCCATTACCCCGTTTCGATTCCCTAACATCAAAAAGAACGAAACCCAATCGAAACAAAGCGTACCTTGTCCGCGAAATCGGTAGACAAAATCCCGCGAGAGGCAGATCAGAGATAGGATCGCAACTCCTGAGCGCGAGGGCGATCGACCGGAAGTTAAAACGGAATCGCGTTCGTCGACGTTACTTATGACGAAGGCCAACTCCTCTCCTTATCCGACCCTCCAGTTTTGCAGCCCGTTCACCCGAATCGTCTCTTCGTCGGCAGAGAGCGATCGCCTCTCCGATTCGTGGTAGATTGCTGCGTACTACCCGCTTGCTTTTTTCCTTTTAGGAGAAGCTATGGACCGGTAGGCCGGTCTAGGAATGGTCAGTGTCCGAGACGCGTGTCCAACGAGCAAATCAAGCCGCTCGCTCTAGTTCAGGGTCAGAGGAGAGAGATCGAAAATAACGAAAATACGAAGTTTTTTTCTCTAAAAAAAAGAAGACAGAAGTCCCGTGCGCTTAGATGGATAAACAAAACACCGGAAGAATTAAAAAAAAAAAAACATCGTGGATAAATTAATAGATGAATTGATAAGTCAACTGACAAATTTAATGTTGTCAGATCAGTTTTTCTAAAACTTCTGTGTTAAGCAACATTGACTTTGAGATGAGTTACGCACGATTTACGACAGAGTTATCGTTTTGACTAACAAAGGCCAAAACTCCATCGAAGCAGCGAACGCTAATTCTCTTTGGATGAATTACGAGCCATTCGTATTGTAAGGTAGGATTGTAAATGTATTAAATATTTATGAATAAATTTGATTTTTAATTCGATAAAAATGTATTTATGTTTCGTTAAATATGTATCAAAATTAATTAATAAATTTTTTTAAATAATTTAATAAATTAAATAAATAAATTTGAACATATATATTCGATTTGTTAATATTTGTAAATAGTTTTCATGTCGTGAACAATATTTATGAAAAAATTCATTTAAAAAATATTTATAGACTTATTTATATTCATTTTATAAATAAAAATAAAAATATTAAAAACTTAAAATAAGTCATCTACAAATTTGATAACGTTTAAATAGTTCGAACCTAAATAAATTTAAATCAAATTTGATTTAAACTTGAATCGAACTTGATTAAAAGTCTGATACCCAATAAATAAGCCTAAAACTCAATAAACAAGTTAAGTTAAATTCAAATTTAAACCAAATTTAATTAAATTCAAATCAAATTCAATCCCTAAAAAAAATTAAGTCAAATTTAAATAGATTTTTTAATAGTTTAGTTAATTTTAGATTTAATTTGATTCTAATTATAACACTCTAAAATTTAATTTGACTCGATCGTTTATCGTCTTATTTCTGGGTTAAGTACAAACTTGCGGAAAGATCAAGAGCGAGAGGGGCCGAATTCGGCGATTTCATATATCAAGGGTTTATTTGGAAATTGGTCGAATGGAATAGAGACAGAGTTGCTCAAGGGGGGGTAATTGTATAAATCGTAAATGTTTAGGGGCAACTTGAAACGCTGAGATCGAAAACGAAGTAATATGACGATATAAATTTTGGGACAGGCGAAATGTAATAACTATGTAGCCGGAAAGAAGAGATCTCTCCTCCACCATCGGTCGTCGGGCGACCCTCTTCGGTTTCTCGTCTCCCCTCCAGATCTTTTCCGGCGGCGATCTAATCTCGAGATCCAGTTCTCGGATTCCAGGTCGGAGGACCCCTTCTCCAGATCCGACTTCCGATCTGAGCCCTAGATCTGATTTCGAGTGTGCACTTCCTATTCCTGCGCCCTGATTTACCTTTGTTTCGTGTGGTTTTGATCTTGCAGCTATGCTGACCAAATTCGAGACGAAGAGCAACCGGGTGAAGGGGGTGAGCTTCCACAGCAAACGGCCCTGGGTGCTTGCCAGCCTTCACAGCGGCGTTATCCAGCTATGGGACTACCGCATGGGCACCCTCATCGACCGCTTCGACGAGCACGACGGCCCCGTTCGCGGAGTCCACTTCCATAAATCACAACCCCTTTTCGTCTCCGGAGGTGATTGTTGCTTTGTCCTTACAATGTCTAGACTTCCTTTGATCTGATTACCCTAGCGTTGCATTCGATTATGCTCGTTGAGTATGAGACCAGATCTTGCTCAGCCTTCCTTTGATCTACTTGCCCTGGCGTTACATTCTATTTTTCTCGTTTGTCTGTGATAAGAGTTGGTCAGCGTTCCTTCGTTGTGTCTGGCAAATGGTGGTTGGTTCGCTTTCATGATTGATCGTTTGAGACTAGATGAAATTGCTATCGATGCATATTTTTAATTTGAAAACCAATCTTCTGGACGATAGATAGGAATATGCCGTTTCTTAGGCCTTGCTTTTCTTTGACGTTTTCAAATTTGTTAGGTTCAGATCCGTTCCAATAACCTCAAGAGTTCAATTTACTTGTATTTGCTTTCTGACGAAGATGTTTTATTTGCAGGAGATGACTATAAGATTAAGGTCTGGAATTATAAGACACACCGGTGCTTGTTTACCCTCCTTGGTCATCTTGATTACATTCGCACTGTGCAATTCCATGATGAGCATCCATGGATCGTTAGCGCAAGCGATGACCAAACTATTAGGATTTGGAATTGGCAATCTCGGACCTGTATTTCAGTATTGACAGGGCACAACCACTACGTGATGTGTGCCTCATTTCATCCAAAAGAAGACCTGGTTGTTTCTGCATCTCTGGATCAAACTATCCGTGTCTGGGATATTAGTGCCCTTAGGAAAAAGGTTGCGCCAGCTGATGATCTCCTGCGTTTGGGTCAGATAAACTCAGATTTATTCGGTGGTGTCGATGCTGTTGTCAAATATGTCTTGGAAGGTCATGACCGTGGTGTCAATTGGGCATCGTTCCATCCTAGTTTGCCGCTTATCGTGTCTGGAGCAGATGATCGACAAGTAAAATTATGGAGAATGAATGGTAACTTTGAAAATATATGTCTGTTGAATCATTGACTTCCTTGCGTCCTTTATAAGAGTATTTAATTTATTTATTTTTTCACTCCAGATAAAGTCATATTTCATGGCATATCATTCAATAGAGATTGTGTGAATTCCTATTTTCATATTATATAAAATATGAACAATATATAGATGCTTACTTGCTTAGAACCATTCACTTTCTTGAGGATGGAAATGAAAAAAATAAAAAGATTATAAGCTTCTGCAAGACGTGCCCCATTAAATATCCAATGTGTTGCAGATACAAAAGCTTGGGAGGTGGACACGTTGAGAGGTCACATGAATAATGTCTCCTGTGTAATGTTTCATGCAAAGCAAGATATCATTGTATCTAACTCAGAAGACAAAAGCATTCGCATTTGGGATGCGACAAAACGAACAGGTATTCAGACATTTCGCAGGGAACACGACCGTTTCTGGATTCTTGCAGCACACCCTGAAATGAACCTTCTTGCTGCTGGTCATGATAGTGGCATGATTGTTTTCAAATTGGAGAGGGAACGACCTGCTTTCTGTGTTAGTGGAGATACTTTATATTATGTGAAAGATCGTTTCTTGCGAGTCTATGAGTTCTCATCTCAGAAGGACAATCAGGTTGTTCCCATAAGAAGACCTGGTTCGGTTAGCTTGAACCAAGGACCTAGAACATTGTCTTTTAGCCCCACTGAGAATGCTGTCTTGATCTGTTCTGATGTGGATGGTGGATCATATGAGCTTTATATCGTTCCTAAAGATGCTTCTGGAAGAGGTGATTATATGCAGGATGCAAGGAAGGGAACAGGAGCATCAGCGGTTTTTGTAGCTCGTAATAGATTTGCTGTTCTTGATAAGAGTAGCAATCAGGCCATAGTTAAGAATCTTAAAAATGAGATTGTAAAGAAGAGCCCTCTGCCAATTGGTACTGATGCTATATATTATGCTGGCACTGGTAATCTGTTGTGCAGGGCTGAGGACAGGGTGCTTATTTTTGACCTCCAACAGAGGATTGTACTTGGAGAACTCCAAACTCCATCTGTTAAGTACATTGTGTGGTCAAGTGACATGGAGTCAGTTGCTTTGCTAGGTAAGCATACGGTAGTAATTGCTAATAAGAAACTTGTGCACCGTTGCACATTGCATGAAACTATCCGTGTGAAAAGTGGTGCATGGGATGACAAAGGTGTGTTTATCTATACAACGTTAAATCATATCAAGTATTGCCTTCCTAATGGAGATGGTGGAATAATAAAAACACTTGACAATACTATTTACATAACCATGGTTTCTGGAAACAATATCTATTGCTTGGATCGAGATGGGAAGAACCATGTGATATCAATTGATTCAACAGAGTATGTCTTCAAGCTCTCCCTGTTTCATAAACGCTATGATCATGTGATGAATATGATCAGGAACTCACAGCTTTGTGGTCAGGCTGTCATTTCATATCTACAGCAGAAAGGTTTTCCTGAAGTGGCTCTCCATTTTGTGAAAGATGAAAAGACTAGATTCAACCTCGCTCTTGAGAGTGGTAACATTCAAATTGCTGTTGCTTCAGCAAAAGAGATTGATGATAAGGATCACTGGTACAGGTTGGGTATTGAGGCTCTTCGACAAGGAAATACTAGCATTGTGGAATACGCGTATCAGAGGACAAAGAACTTTGAGAGGTTATCTTTTCTTTATCTCATTACTGGTAACAGGGAGAAGCTGTCCAAAATGCTGAGAATAGCTGAAATCAAGAATGATATTATGGGCCAATTCCACAATGCCATGTATCTTGGTGATGTCCATGAGCGTATAAAGATATTGGAGAATGCTGGTCATTTGCCTCTCGCATATGTGACAGCTGTGAGTCATGGACTCGAGGAAATTGCTAGCAGACTTGCTACTGAGTTGGGTGAAAGTGTACCCACTTTACCTGAAGGTAAAAAGCGTTCTCTTCTCCTGCCACCTTCATCTCTGATGTGCTGTGGGGATTGGCCATTGCTGAGGGTAATGAGAGGTATTTTTGACAATGGGCTGGACACTGGTAAGGCAGGGAATGAGGATGAGGAAGATGCTAACAATGCTGACTGGGGTGATGAGGAATTGGACATTGTTGATGTGGATGATATGATACAGAATGCTGATATAACTGCAGAACTCGATGATGGAATTCCAAATGAAGATAATGATGAAGGAGGATGGGACCTTGAGGATTTGGAACTGCCACCAGATGCTGATACACCAAAAGCTTCTGGAAATGCTATTTCATTATTTGTTGCCCCTACCCCCGGCATGCCTGTTAGCCAAATCTGGACTCAGAAGTCATCTCTTGCAGGTGAGCATGTAGCTGCTGGAAATTTTGATACAGCCATGCGTTTGCTTACCCGACAATTGGGTATTAAAAATTTTGCTCCTTTGAAGCCGCTTTTTGTGGATCTTCTTCTGGGAAGTCATACCTATATGGATGCATTTGCTTCTGCTCCGGCTATGTCAATTGCTGTTGAGAGAAATTGGAGTGAGTCTGCAAGTTCTAATGTGAGAGGACCACCAGCACTTGTATTTAAGTTTTTCCAGATGGATGAGAAGCTAAAGGCAGCTTATAGGGCCACAACAGATGGAAAGTTTCCAGAGGCTCTACGCCTATTTCTCAATATTTTGCATGCTATTCCGCTTGTCGTAGTGGACTCAAGAAGGGAAGTTGATGAAGTGAAGGAGTTGATTGAAATTGCCAGAGAGTATGTTCTGGGCTTGAAAATTGAGGTCAAAAGAAAGGAACTTAAGGACAATTCAGTTCGACAGCAAGAACTTGCAGCTTATTTCACCAACTGTAAGCTTCAGAAGATTCATTCAAGGCTTGTCCTCACTAATGCAATGACTATCTGCTATAAGGGAGGAAATTATGCTACAGCAGCCAATTTTGCCAGGATGCTTCTGGAGAACAGCCCAACTGAAATCCAAGCAAAAAAGGCAAGGCAGGTGCTTCAACATGCTGGTGATAGACAGGATGCTAATCAGCTCAATTATGATTACAGAAATCCTTTTGTAGTGTGTGGAGAAACTTATGTTCCTATTTATCGGGGGCAGAAAGATGTTTCTTGTCCTTATTGTGGGGCTCGGTTTGTACCTTCTGCTGAGGGGCATCTATGCTCTGTCTGTGAGCTTGCAGTGGTGGGAGGAGATGCCTCAGGTCTACTTTGCTCTCCTGCACAGTCAAGATAAATTAAAACAGGTACTTTTCTATGTAACACTTCCTTTTCTTCTGGCTAGTCTAACTTCTTACATATTGCTTTTCAAGCTGATTTTTGATGCTAAGTTCAAGGTAACACTAGCTGAGTTGATTTTAATCATTTATCTTGGTTTTAGCGACTACTTGGATTAAAGGGTAAGGTTTCAAAATTTATAAACATTTTTTTCTTGTTTTGAATACGGGAAATTCATTTTGTCTTCAGAATGTATATGTTTAGTTTTTCAATAAAAGACCTTGTTATTCTTTAAGCCCACAATAGTTAATCATTTCCCCTGGATGTTCTATTGTGGTTCAGTGTACTCCTTAATTTTATCCGCCTATTTAATTATACGATGTCATTTTTTAACTTAATCAATTAAATTAATTTATTACAACTTGTACTGATTCAAACTTTTATATGAACTTTATTAGCTATCTTCTATTCAGTATATTACTTGTTTTGTGGGTTTGTTGTCATATTCTGAATTAATTTTTGTTTCTAGAAGACCTGATTCAAATATAACCTCTGGCACATTATTGATTCTTGGTCCTACACTGTTCAATGTATAGTGTCTTGGCCATTGCCTAAAGTCAAACATCAGTCCCAAACTCCAAACTACCATCTACCTAACTCAACCTATCTTAGCACACTAAGAATTAGAGTTGTAAATCAGCTGAGCGAAGCCAAGAGTTTTCAAGCTTGTTCATTTCTCTTACCAACACTGTTTATTAAAATTCTTACTAAGCTCTGAGCGAAGCCAAGAATTTTCAAGCTTGTTCATTTCTCTTACTAACACTGTTTATTAAAATTCTTACTAAGCTTGAGCTTGTTACCAAGCTCAATTTGAGAAATTATTATATTTAAAATTTAGTCAAAACAATGATCCAATACATAAACTTTAGTATTTACTAATTTTTAAAAATTTAAAATTATATAATTGTAAGATATTCATTGTATTTTTATATGTGTAAATCTAAAAATAAAGAAATAAAATTATAATCGGACTTTAGACCAAATAACAAATAAGTATATTCATGAATTCAACGAGCTGTGTTCATGAATGCTAATGAGCCGAACTCACTAATGCTCAAGCATGTCTTTAATTTGCTTTTAAATGTCGAATGAACATAACTCTCTTATTGAGCTAATTATCGAGTTTGTTTATAAATGCCATATTCATTTACAATCCTATTAAAAGTTAAGATGCCAATAAAGATAATTGTCCTATAACAACAATCAAGTCTTAGTGGGATCAGTGAAAATAATTATCCTATAAATAATAAAATTGAACATTAGTGTTTGATTGAATTTCAAAAGGTTAAATAAATGACATGCATACATCTATATGAAGAAAGATCTATTAGTTGAAATTAGAATTGCTGAGAAAGCAATTATTTTCATGCATGCTTATGATAGTATAAACTAAGGCTCTTAGATCCTTGAATAAACAGTAGCAGTGAGTTTTTCATGTCATCGCTCTCAACAGCATTCTTGCTCTAAGAATCCATATTAGTAGGGAATGAAAAAGGTTAACTTTGTCTCATGAAGTTATTATTATTAACTGCCTTGACATTTGTTTATGAGGGTCCCTTTACTCATGATGCCACATCTTTAAATTAAGTCGAAATATAATTCTTGCAGCTAGGTTAACTTGGCTGTACTGATCGAGTTATCTTATTGTATATAATGTCTGAAATTATTGTATGTGTTGTACTGGTTGATTTATATTATCTCCCAAAAAAGGTGGTTTATTTTTCTTTAGATTTGAAGCTGATATAATTTTGCTTCGAATGAGTTTTTCATTAATCGTAGAAATCTTTATGAGATCCACCAGAAGGCATCAAGAAAAGAACATGAACTGTATTTTTTTGTATGGAACTTAATTCTTTAGAGGTTGGCATGCCTAGTTATCAGTCGTGTGCTCTTTCCCTAGTTCTGTTTATTTTTCCTATTTATCTACCTACTTTATCTTCTTCACTAGGAATCCGTTAGTGTAGAAACCTCATATAAAGTAGTGGAAAAGACCTCACATAAGAGTTAAGATTCTCAACTTGCATTGCTAGAACTTGAGAATTCATCGTAGTTCGAACATGGCTATAACAAGATTTTCTCCCACAGGCAAGCCTGCTAGGGTTGAGATTTTGCAGGAAGCCATGCAGATACACAATCTCAACTTAGTTATCTAGTTGCTGTACTGGCCTTTTCACAAATTGTCTTGGTGCCATTTTACCATGTCTCGAAGAATGAAAATAATTTCCAAAACTCTGAAGTTTTTATCCAATACTTCAGGATTTTTTTAAACTGCTCTTGATACATATTTTGCCTACAACTGATAAGTATAATTTACTTTTCCCCCCTGGTTCTTCTTAATCTCCTTTTCATGCTTCAGGTATTCCTACAAGCTGTCCTTCCACTTCGGAAACATGCATTGCTCAGAGGCTTTTGTCATCCCATCTGTTTCTCTAGCTTTAGCAAATCATAATTTCTGGGGTTTTGGCGTGGTGCAGCTATTGCCTCTGTCTTTCTTGGATTATAGTACCGGGTGGAGGATGTTCTTCATCCATGCGCAGTGGCCAGATTTTTTCCCAGGATAAAACTTAGCTTGGAAAGTCTTCCAAAAATTCAGTTCTGAGACATTTTTTTTTTATAACTAGACGTCATAAGTTGGGTCCTAGCTACCGATCTCTGTTCTCCTTTTTTGTTTCATTTTTAAGCATATCGATCTTTGTAAGTTTTCCATGCAACTAAGAATTTGTTGATGCGGCGTTGTCAAACCTGATGGTATTTTTATTTTCCTTGCAAGTTATTTAGATTGTGTGACAAATATTTCAATCGACAGAATTTCAAGCGCAACCGCTGCTGAAATTTAGAACGACCGTGTTTACAATGGTATCTATGGGTTCAGATATCGATCGAGTCTATTATCCTGTCGTTGTGTTTCTTCTATCTATTTGTTCGAGAGTTCGGTGTTACATGGTAGATCAGGCAGTGGCATGGCAAAACGGCAATTCATCCACTTGTTACTGCCATGCTGAGGAGCAAATGCTGGTTCAAGGAGCAGCAGCAGCTAGCGGGCATGTCAGCTTCTCAAAATCAGCTCTCGAACTGCTCCTTTAAATTAACTGAGCAAAAGTCGAAACTCTAAAAGATAAATTATAAAATCGTAGATTTCATCCAACAAAATTCGATCTCTATTTTACTGAGAATAATTTGTCTTATGCTAACTAAAGAGTTTGCCCGTGAAGACTATGCTTAAAATTAACGATACGCCGGAAGAGTGCACTCACCGCGCCATTCGCGTTATTCTTCATGCACGCTGGAAGGGAAGGGCAATGACGGTGCCTCGAAAGGATGAAGATTTTAGACGACGGAGAAAATATATATATATATATATATATATTAATAATATTATTATTTTTTAATTTGAAATTTAATAAGCAGCTAACATCCTAGACTATCCTTGTGAAACTTTGACTATAGGTGTAGCTATAATTTTATTACATGATTTATTTTTAGAAATAACGCTTGCTCTTAGATGATTTTTGTGCATATTGATTTGTTAATGTAAAAAAATTTATGATCCTAATTACTATATTTTAAAATAGGAAATATATTATTTCCATGAACTCGATGTGACGGTTAGGATGATACAATGAGAATCATATAATCATGGTCCGACCCCTCTCTTATATATATATTGTTCTTCGAAATTTCGATTGTGAATCTCTAAGAGTGGAGTCTAAATTGCCGGTCCCAAAGGCTTTGAACATCAGTGTGGATATGCATGGATATGAAATTTTATATGCATTAATTTTTTTAATATTTAATTGCTTATATACTTCATCGTATGTTTAATTTGTTATTGCCATTGTATTTTCATAAGTGTTTTATTATTTTAATTTATGATTAGAATGTGAAATATAGAGGTGTAAGATAGTAAATCTCTCCCGAATTGAAAAATAGTGAGTCTAGATAAAGGGAAAGCTTAGTTTGAAGGATGGCTTTAGATTTTGGATTTGCCTAATTATTTTTGGTTTGTATTACTTAACTCAAATGGGTTATAAAATATCAAGGAGAGAAATTGTTAGAAAATTTGAGTATTTTATTTTGATATGTTTAATTACAGTGTAGTTTAAATTGGGAGGTTAGATGTGTGCATTGAGTGTATAAATTTTGAATACATAGCCTTTGAGTACAAAAAAAAAATGAGAGATGAGTCGGTAAAGGATGATAATTCGATAAGATGTGCACGATTGAGATGGCAAGGGTCGATTGAATGCAGACTCAGAGGGCTTCCGTGAACGTGCTTGGTCGGATCAATTGCTTCCGGAGCTTTATCTTGTACTACGATGGATGAGCTTGAAGAAAATGTTGAACGAGGCATTGACATAAAAAAATTCATAAATGAGTGAGAAAGAGAGAGCCGAACACACGTCTAAATCAGAAAAAGTAGATAATATAACGAAAACTATTTAAAAAGACAAAGTTGAAGATTAAAAATTAAAACTCGCCATCAATAACCAAACCTCTTTTCAACTTAAAACTTTGAGTCAACTAATTAATGCAGCGAGCAAGATCCAGTTTATAATCTCTGGCACGTTTAGAACGCCTGGCGCAGAGAAAAACAAGCCAAAAATCACGAGCTGCTGCCTCCCGCCGTCCCGAGCATCTGAATCAGGATGCGACACCAGTCGCCCGATCGAACGCGACGTCGGCCGACGACGACGAGACAACAACCGCCATCAACGCCACGGTTAACGGAAAAACGTTCGCTTTCAGCTAACCGCGATTCATGGCAGTTGAATGAAACCGACGCGCCGCAAGGTCGTTTCTTTTCCCTCGTCGCTTTCCCAATTAAATTCCACATGTAATCAACTCGCGTAAAAGTCGAGGACACCGTTGCAAAAAGTCAAAATCCGAAGCAAAAATCTTGCGAGTTTGTGGCAAATTTCATGACAAAATTCTTATATTTCACTAATTCTCGCGCCGATTTAATGGCTAAAAATACTGTAACTTCATTGCGCTCATCGTCCACTGTCAGCTTCTATTTAACGATCGAGTTTTGCACCGTCGAGTTCAAGAGCACACACCACTACACCAGCAGCTAGCGACAATGGCGACTTCCACTCTCTCCCTCGTCGCTTTACTAGCGGCCTTTGGCTCCCTCTTCGACCGCTCCGCTTGCTTCCGCCCCAAGCGCCTCAACTTCTCCTCTTCCGCTCTCGACGCCGGCTGGTCGCCGGCGGGAGCCACCTGGTACGGCGGCTCGCACGGCGCCGGGAGCGACGGTGGCGCGTGCGGATACGCAGGAGCCGTCGACGCGGCCCCATTCTCCTGCATGGTAGCGGCGGGGAGCCCCTCCATCTTCAAGTCCGGCGAGGGGTGCGGCGCTTGCTACCGGGTCAGGTGCACGGACCACGCCGCGTGCTCGGGGAACCCGGTGACGGTGGTGCTCACCGACGAGTGCCCCGGAGGGCCGTGCCTCGCTGAGCCCGTGCATTTCGACCTCAGCGGCACGGCCTTCGGGGCGATGGCGAAGCCCGGGCAGTCGGACCAGCTCCGCAACGCCGGAGTCCTCCAAATCCAGTACGCTCGGTCAGTTACTTCCGCCGCGATTGTCCTCGCACGCTACGCATAAAACTTGTTATTATTTTGTCTTTTTCGCAAGGATCTTGCGCTTCTACTGAATGAATTATTGGCTGGGGACGCATTTCTTTCAGGGTGGAGTGCAACTACGGCGGCGTGGACATCGCGTTCCACGTGGACGTAGGATCGAACTCTAATTACATCGCGGTGCTGATCGAGTACGAAGGAGGCGACGGCGACCTGGCGACGGTGGAGATCAAGGAGGGGCAGTCGTCGTCATCCTCTTACGGGTCGCCGTCGTCGTGGATACCGATGCAGCAGTCGTGGGGAGCGGTGTGGAGGCTAAACTCGGGGCCGAGGCTGCAGCCGCCGTTCTCGTTCAGGCTGACGTCCGGGTTGGAGCGGAAGCAACTGGTGGCCAATAATGTGGTTCCGGTGGGGTGGCAGCCGGGCGCCACCTACAGATCCGTCGTCAACTACAGCGATTAGAGTCGTATCCATTCCATATATATATATATATATATATATATATATAGCAGGAAGTACGTACGTTGTTGGTGAATAAAATTATCGCAGGCAGTGGAGATTACGAGCTAGATCTATCTCCCTCCGCGAAATACCTTCATGTATTTTATGTTATGCGATCGATCGGTATCTATTTTACTATAAAATTTTCAGATGTTAGCTGATCCTTTAATAACGTAATTGAACTTTGTGCAATGGTTGAAACCGTAATCTAACAGTCTCCTCACTCCGATCTTATAAATATGAGAGGAAATAAATCACATATAATCACTAATCTTGAAGTGATGGCAAGTACAGTCCGATATGGATATTAAATAGTTCGCTAATATAGGAATCGAATTTTACTCCTATAAATTCTACACCGCACTTACTAACACAGCATCCTTGTGGGGACAACATAATTGAACTTTATTAGATGAAAAAAGGGATTAAATTCAAGGCATTCATGTGATAACCAATTACACCACAAACCCATGATTCATATACGTCGACCCTGATGGGCATGGACATTTGGCTAAAGCAACACAAAAGCTGTTATAATAAATAGGGATCGAATTTCGATATGCGATCTAAAACTCTCATCCTACTCAAAAGTCATCTGCTGCTCTAGACAACGACTCAAGGGACATAGTCTCCTTGTGATTTACCTCCTTTATGTTGGATGCGGGACCAATTGGTGGGGGGGCTGGGACGAGCGAATCACTTTTTGCTATAATAGACAACCCCACAAGATTTACCTCTTGGTTGGACAAAAATGTTCCTCGTAATTTATTTCTCCTCATCTAAGTTGTAGGACCGATGATGAAAGACATATGAAGTGAGAGCATCATCTTTTGTCCCAATAGATCACCCATGAGAGAGTTGAATTGCTAGGGCAACAACAAACTTACTACAATGAGCAAGAGTCGATCTCTAAAGACTATAAAATCTTTTAAGGGTATTTGCCCCATTGTCGTGCTAGTTTTCAATTGGGTCATAAAAGGCTTTCCGTGATTACCTCCTTTTGATGATTATAGATTTGATTGGTAAGGATGTTTGAGGTGAGCATATTATATTTTATTACAAATAAACTATGTAACAATATCCTCACAGATTGATATAGTTAATAATTATATGAATACTTACCGCATGAGATTTTGAAATCAATTTCGAACGTATACAAAATATCCCGTTGAATTCTCGATCTCCTCCGTACACAGAGATTATTATACTAGAGTACAATTCTCCTCCGTAATTCTCCTCCATACAGAGAGATTATTATACTAGAGTACAATTCTCCATGATTCATCATCTTTTATTAAGTTGCAGAGTCAATCATGAGAAACATTCAATGTGAGTGTTATTATATTTTTGCCTCATAAACTACCTAGTGGCGTAATAGTGGCTCGTGTCGCCCGTAAGGTAGCAATACAAGTTCAGTCATAACCCACTCATGGCTCTTTTTGCAGAAAGCAATGGCCGGTAACAGGTGTGTGTTCGTGTTCGTTTTCAAGGAGCACATGCAGACATAGTTTTGCAAGGACTAGAGCAAATGGACAAGAACAAATGCGGGGCAGTTTGTTACAGGCGAACCTCCTCCCTGACGCTCAACAATTTTTGATGGGGACGAATTTTAAAGATCAATTTTTAGATGTGCATAAATAGTACTTCAATAGAAGAATTAGGGGAAAAAATTACCTACTTCCAAAATTAATCGGATTAACTCCGGACACCTGAATTTTAAAAAAAAAAAAAAAACACAGTTAACAAGGGCAAATGTTCAAGGCAAGTCAGCACACTCCAACCGTGGAATGCCGTCTTATTACAATTGAAAATGATCGAAACCAAAATAATGCTATGTAAGGCCTCATGGATATCTACTGAAAGGCATTATAGTAGCACAATTAATCTTCTAATAAAAGAGTTACCTAGTACCACTGCAAAATGATTATCCAACTGGAATGATTACCTGTTCGGTTACAATACTTGACAAATGATTTATACTGATGGCTACTATCGAAGAACAGGACTTCTTGATCGTTTATGGTTATGCCTGGCAGGAGATCCGGATCTGCTTCGTGCTCCAGACCGGTCTCTATGCCTGTCCCTGTCGGATTGTCTCCCGTTTCTGTGATAGTTATGCCGACGATCTGATTCTCTTCCTCGATCCTTGCTTCCTTGTCCACTCCAATCCCTTGATCTTTCTCGCTCACAGCCCCAATCTCTAAACCGATCGCGTCCGTGGTCTCGTTCTCTAGACCTCTCTCTCCCAACCAGATCACTCCCTCTGACCCTACTACCATGATTATTATTTTCCTTTTGTTTCCTCCGCTCTTCTGCTTCTCTCTCCCTTGCTAATCTCTCTTCTTCCCTTGCTAATCTCTCTTCTTCCCTTGCTTTTTCTTTAGCAGCCTGTCCAGCGAATGATAGAAAGGGCAGGTTATAACTCATGACCACAGAGGTAATATTAGACTCGAACTGGATCCCCAATTTCCTCACCTTGAACTCGCTGAGAAAATCTCGGATCATACCATAGCCAATATGCTGCTTTCCAGTAACATGCGTTTGTGTCCGTTCAGCTACATCATTTGCTACCAAGAATGAGCCACAAATATCACACAATGCCATTTTCTTCTCTTGTGGAAGCATCGAAACATAATCAGTTGCTGATTGTTGGGAAATGGTGGTCTTCTCGGCATTAAGCATATCCACCTAAATAAACACAAGAAATGTCAATTAGGCTGCACTAAGAAAGATAGTTTAATAGCATCAAATATTTCTTCCTCACTTTCCTCATAAGTGCCTCAGCTTCATCTATCTTCCCTGCTTCGCCGAGAGTCTCAATTTGTTCGAGTAGCTTCTTGATCTTTTCTTCTACCACCGAGAGCTGTTCAGATTTTTCAGTAGGGACTGGAGCAGGCATTGCCTCTACCTCCTGTTCTAACCGCTCGCGTCCACGTCTGACTTTTCTATCTAAATCCATCACCTGTGGTCCAAGCTACTGTCACTTTAACAGACAAGAATTTGCCAACTAAAAGAACTGATGGATAGGAAAAGAAGTGCACCAGCTTCTCGCACCATTGTGCTAGCTCTGCTTCAAACCTTGGAACATATGTATTGTGTCTAGGGGACTTCTCAAAACTGCAATACAGGAAATTAGTAATACTTGCATGAACATGGATACAACCTTGCTTAGGCAGTTCATGTTCTCCGTTCAATTACCAATAATTAATAAGGCGAATTAAACTTCCTAATTTCTAGAAGAAGAAAAAAATCATTTTACTGAATCATTATAAATTAGAAGTAGATGGTTCATGAAACGGTTTGACAGAATTGCTATAGTTTATAAACTACGGATCTACCTTTCTCAAAGTTAGTGAATGTAAGAGACACACATATCCAGTGTTATTTTAATAGTGAAAGGATCTGACTACTTGAAGAACAGTCATATCTTAATAATCAAAGTCCATAGACAAATCAAAATTTGTAAATTTGTCTCCAAAGCTCTACATAATAGACATAGATTCCAAAAAGGTAACCAAGCATTGACTATATTCATGGATGTATCATTTGCCTTGGATATGCCAATTTATCTAAAGATCTAGCAAGAGAACTTAATTAAACATGACTTTCATAATCCACAACAGTCCAAAGGAGACCATGTCACTTAAGAGTTGATTAACAGGGAAAGACTAATGCCCGCGCCGGGCCACGTCCTCCATCGCACCAAGGTCAGTGACCACTCGTGATTTACTCCCTCTCATACTTGTAGGGCCGGAGTGAGGGGGCCGCAAGGTTGATGGTTCCAACCTTTAGCACAACTTAGCTTATATCTCGGTTTATAACTTTGACCTGGAACATCTTCATTTCCCTAAAACTATCAGTACATTTTTTACAGCTTTTAGCATTGCATAAAACATAATCTCATATAAAGAGAGCTTCATCCAATCAAATAATACTTTATTGGCAGTATGAACGTAATGATTAGCTACTATGTACAACGATTACAATGCTTCAAAGTACAAACTGCACCACCCATGACATATACAGCGTCAAGTTTTACAATGTCATCAATTACTTGAAGTTTCTGTAATGTTCAGAAGCTGAGATTAACAATTCTCAAAAGACACCTTGTTAATTAAGTGAACAGAAAAATATTGTGCTGTCTTCGAGCGTCAAAACATACACTCTAGCCAATCAAAGAGGGAATAAACAACTGAACTTGATGCAACTGGAATGGCTCTTGAAATTACAAAATCAAAGTTAAATTAACGGCTTCAAAGTCACAAATAAAATCAACGAAAGCATGTTGCACATATAGCTCTCAAGATGTGTTACCATTATCATCAAGTCCTATTTGTACCAACCAGCTGAGGTCAATTATATCAACTTATCCCCCCACTGTTATATACAAGAGTAAAATACTAGTATTATTAAAACCAGCTTAGATCATTTTTAATTAAAGTTTTCATCATTTTATACATATAATCAATATGATAATCTATACATTGAAGATAAATGCATTTTGTTTGTACAACTCAAAATTTGCATTCACGTACTTATCTATGATCACAGTCCTCAAGTGGAGCAGCAACGTCTTTAAAGGTTCAGATTGGATTACTAGTTTGAGAAATGATTGGGAATAAGTGTGATTTTGTAATCCTGGCTAAATCACAATTAGGGAAAGAAAGGGATATAGATGCAGAAGAAAAACCAATTCAACATAATTCAATTTCAGTCAAGATCCTGTATGGATGCAACAATGAACTTTGAGTGGTCCAAATAGATAATCAATCTTGAACTGTTATCCCTTAAAAATAATCTACTGTTCCCCTTCTTGATGAATTTGAATTTGTGGAGATAATGAATCATCTTGACAACATGAACATATAAATTGAAAAATTACTCATTAATTTGATCAAATTGAACTTCAATTCAGTATAAAAATTGCTATCTTAGAAAAGAATTGAGGGCCTTCAGTCAATTCAGCGTAAACCGCAAAGCATAAAAATGCCATATTTCATATATTACTAATCACAAACCACCTCAACCATGAAAACACTGCATGAACCAGAAAAGTTAACATTATCCCATTTAAAGTGTGTATTGGACATTCCAACTCCTCTATTACTGTCTTTTGGATTGTTCTGTAGACATATGGACATTTGATTTACAGTACCAAGACAAAACCAGTTTCTCACATGCAAACAGTTCTATTATAATTATGATAATAGAATAAAACATTTACCATTAACATTGCAAAAGTATGAATCCTGTTGTTTGCGCAAATTTTTATATTCTTATACACATTGGCTAAGTTTGAACACAACTGCATATATATCCTAAAAGATGATCTGTATATTAAGTAACACTTAGTTTGATCTGCAACTCATGACCAAACCTACAAAATACCAATTTGACAAAGATGGAACAGGAAAAATCTGAGGACAACATAACTGCATTTTGAGATGGAAATGCAGCCACAAAACCTGAAAGAGATAACCATATATCCAACCATGCTTACATGGAAATATAGATCAACGAGCTTGGGATCAGTTACCTCAAAAGAAAAACAAAGCAATATCCAGAGAACTCCAATTGTCTTATTTACCAAAGCACGCCAGATTCATTTTAAAGTTCCTCCTACATGACACATTAAAATGGCTAGGTTCATAGCTTCTTCCAATTATAACTCAGAAATAAAGATGGTGGCCTAAATCAACGAGTCTAAATGCAGAGCCGAACTGCAAGCCCCAGGGCGGAAGAATCCAGAAAAAGGGATTTTATTTTGAATGACAAAAAGATGCTGATAATGAACAATAGAACAAAGTAAAACCAATTAAAAAACAGTGTGAAGGAGTTCGTTATAATTTTCAGTTTAAAGTTGAAACCCCTAGAAAAATTGATTCGTTAACCAAATAAAACTCAATTCCAGAGTTGTACTAATCACAGTAGCTACCTCTCCTTGAGCTTCAGGTCATGTATTTTAGGGCATACTCCTGAAAGAAGCCAACAAAGCTTAAGAGCTCGCGGCAGCATATTAATCAATAAACTCAGGAAATGCGCAACGAAACACAGACCTAGGTCGCTTTTCGTATTTACGAACAGATCATGCGGGCAGAATCGAACCATGTACGCGCCGCACACCTCCTTATCGTCCCACCGAATTTCCTTGTACTGCTTTTTCTGCTCGTCAGTTAGATTTCGAGCTGCCGAAACCCGAGGTAAGAAATTTAGGCGTTTCAACAGATGAAGGCCACGAAGCGGTGGCAAACAGACTCACCTGCCCCCATAAGTTCGTCGAGGAGAGCTCTTTGTGCATCCATGGTGCCAGTGAACCCTAATCGGCAGGCAGATGGCGAATCGGAGATAACCCTACGTTAAAGCAAGCGGGTTCCGCAAGGGCACTATTGCTACTTAACGGTGAAATTTGATTTCTGTTTTTTTTTATTTATTTATTTACATCGTGATGTTCGAATATTCAATTTGATTAATTTGTAAAAGTGATCGATTTTGCTCCATAGATTTTCGAGACGTTTCATCGACAGTTAAATCGGATAAGGTCGAAGTTTAAATAGCCTCCATCGTCCATTAAAGATAAATCGGAGAAATGCTCACAACTTTTTTATGATTAAATTTGGACTCCGCAGTAACGTCATTTCTAAACGACAGTCCAACGTCGAAGTCATACTCCATTCATCGAAAAAACTCATGAACCTCAGAATTATCTGAATAATTTTTTTCTAAATTCGCTGTGAAATAATATCACAGTAAAAAATTGTATTTTTTTATAAAATATTTTTCTATTTTTATCGCTCCCAGAGATAATTTAGAGTGATTTTTTTTTTAAGTGACGATTTTATTCATCAATTGCACATCAAAAAAAAAAATCAAAAAATCAATATAATAAGATGGATGATCCTCATGATTTAATCCAAATCTATCACTCATACTCGGTCCGTCTTAAAAAAAAAATTCGACATAAAATTTTTAAAGGGCAGTAGAATTGTAACAACGAGAGCACCTTTCCGTCTTTAACCAGCGTTTTTTTCTCCCTTCTGATTCTGAATTGCAAAATAATTGACAGCCCTGCAATTCGGATAGTGATTTTTTTTTCCCCTTTTATTTTCAGAACCAAATTTAAAAAAAAAACTAAATAAGTAAATGGGTGAAATGAAATTAATCCGACAAATGCGTCTATGCAAAGCAAAATCCCGTCTCATTTGATTTGGAAGCGAGGCTTTTCCCCGACGCGACGCAACCTTGCGTCGCTTGTTAGATCAGGTGAAAGGCCTGGGCCCACCGCGTCTGGGTCCCAGGTGGATCACTACGAGGATCCGCTGCGCGGTATACGTCAACGTGTCCAACGTAGATTGGTTTCAATATTTGACGCAACAAATTCCCCAGTCTGTGATTGGCTACGAGCCGATGCAGGTAGAACTGAGCCTCGGACGGGAGACAAACTGGAGATGCGGGGCTCATAATTTTTATTATAGTAATTTTGATATATCATATAATAATTTTGTTCAAAAATATTTATTATATATTATGATAGTTTTATTGCGATAATACCATTGGGAAAAAAAGTATTTTTAGATAAAATTAGAAAGTGCATATTTTGAGACTATATTTAAAAGGACATAATATAATCCAATTTATAATATAATTTAAATTGTAATAGAATACAATATAATCTTAATTATATTATTATATTTTGATAAAAATTGTATGTAATCTTGAATTATAAAGGTAATTATATTCTTTTATTTGGTGTCCATTATAAAGACGATAGAAATCGATGGACGACGACGACGGCAATAATGACGACGGCGATCGACCGACGATCCACGGCGATCGCCCGCCCGATTGGCCGACGATCGACGGCGACGATCGATCGACGGGGGGCAAATGGTCGTCGATCGGCTGTTGGTCGTCGGTCGATCGTCGGCTGCCGATCGATCACCGACAATCGGTGGTGGGCCGGGCGACGACAGCGACGATGACGACGATCGACCGATCAATGGCAACAATGGACGACAACGATCAACTTCGATGGTTGAGCATCCTACATTTTTTAAATTACGACTTGTAATGCAATCAGATTATATAGATTTTGTCTTGTAATCAATATTATAAAATTTTAGTGACTTTTATAATCCAGATTATATTACATTACGATTTTAAAATGACAATAAATAAAATAATCAACCTTATATTACAAGACAGATTACGATCTATCAAATACAGTCTTAATATTTTTTTTAAATGGTATGCCCTTTTAAATATAATGATTCATTCTTACATAATAATAAAATTTAAATTTTAAACTGTATTTTTATGATTTTGAAATTTTATGGAGTATTTAAAAAAAACATGCAAAATTTGAAGGACAATCTGAAATTCATCCTCATCACGTGGCACCACCAAACGAAAGGTTTGGAAACCTGTTGCTTTCTGTGTACCATATAAAGCGAAGTGTATGGAAGGGGCCAAGTAAGGGTTCTGCACTTCTGCTCCGATCGTAGCCGAAGTGGAGAAATCCATGGGCGCCCACTTGGCGGTGATCGGGAAGCTGAATGCGCTCCTCGCAGGCGGCGGCCACAGCAACTTCCAGATCCTGGCGTCCGTCCTCTTCCCCTTCGTCCTCAAGCTCCTCTTCGCCGCCTCCGGCGACCTCCTCTCCGACTCCATCGCCTCCCGCCTCGCCCTCTCCCTGCGCTTCTTCCTCTTCCGCCTCCGGCGCGTCTTCCACCGCCGAGACGGACTCTGGGGGAGGGCGCTGCGCTTGCTCCGCGGCGGGGCCGCCGCTCCTCTGCGGAACAGGGCGCTCGCCCCCAGCGACGAGACGCTCGCTGCCATCTCCATGCTCACGCTGTGAGTGTTGGGACTCTCGCTGTTCCTCTACTGCTTCAATTTCTGTTCGATTTAGGTGTGCGAGCGAAGATATCTGGATTCCCAGTGACTGAAATACTGTAAAATTAAAAAAAAAAAAAAAAAAAAGCAGAAAATTCGTTCTTATTTCTCTTTTTTCTCGATCATTCTTTTGCTTTTTTTTTCTTCAGTTGAAATAAAGGAAAGAAGGAAAAAACAAAAAGGCAATACCTCCCGAATTTAAGTGGAAAAAGTATTATTCGCATGTAATGTCAGTTAAATCCAAGGCAATTCTGATAAAAGAATTCCTTCTTTTTTTACGAAATAAATTTTGATCGCAGTTTAATTAAATGTCAAAAATAAAATTATGATATATTAATTAGAGTAGCATTTAAATGTATCAAATAATTGTTTAAGGATTGTATTATAATATAATTATTTGAATTTTTTTAGATTTAATAATCGAAGTTTGATTGAGTGCTAAAACAAAACTATCTGAAAAGCTGATAGAATATTATAAGCATTTAGATTAATTTTTGAACCGTAAATATTTTAAAATCGAATTAAACGCTCTCTACTACACCGTAACTCCATAGACATGTTTTTTTATTTTTCTATGTATCATGCATCAGTGTAATTTTAATTTCATTTGATTGCATTCCAAATTTATATATTGTTTCATTTTTCCAATCAAAATTTAAACACAATCTCTTGTTTTTTTTTGTCATGTCCAATTATTGATGCACAACAGAACCGGCCTTGAATGAACTCTCGTTTTTTTTCAAATAAAATTAGATAAAAATCTAAAAAGTGTCTTTTTTATTTTTGTAAAATTAGAAGAATATTTTATCTTATTTTTTCATCTTAAAAATATCTCTATTTGAGCCTTGTTATACCAATTATTGAGATAATTACTATAAATATAGAGCAGAATTAATTTCAATTAGTCCAAATTATAACATATTGAAATATATATTTTTTATTATCTAATTATTTCAATATTTTTATAACAATTATAATAGTAGCTTATAATAATTATAGGTCGTAGTTTTTTTTTTTCCTTTTGGATATCTTTCGTCGAGTTTTTAGGAGAGATAGGATTTTTATGATTGTAACAGTAAATCTCAATCTATCAAGATTAACACGTATTAGATGGTCATCGATACTTTCCGACGAAAATCCTTCGATGCTTAAATCAGATAAGTCTCTCATGAAGTAGTAGCAATGCAATAGTAAGTAAACCCTAAAATCCTAAAGAGGTAATCGAGTCTTCTTTTTCTTTTATCTTAAGTATTTTTTATATAACATCAATTGAGATTCTTTGAACACTTAGATGATTCATCAGTAACATCGTTTGCTATGTGGTTAAAGGATAATTCCTTATAGGAATCCCCTTAAAACATGTCATATGTACCAGTATCATCATCAAAAAAGACCATTAGAGGATCAAACATCATCTCATGATGTAAGAATCTTCTCTATGGTCTCTGCCTCTTATCATCCTACTATCCACTCAACTTACTTTTGATTTATACCTTTTCTGAGTCACTCTGTCATTGACTCGGTTTGCTTCTATATTATAATCTTCTCGAATCACTCTGGTTTTTATTCGACTTACTTTTGATTCTACCCTCTTTGAGTCATTCGACCTTGACTCAGTTTGCTTCTATATTCTATTCTTCCCGGTTAATTCTACTCTCCACTCGGATAATTTTTGTCTTCTATACTTCCCAAGTCACTCCGTCTCCCACCAGAGTTGTTTCTATCTTCTTCTTCATTCTGTTTTAGTCACCCAACTCACGACTTGCATTGTCCGTCCCGTATCCTATAAGCTAAGTTATTTCCACATTAACTATTAAAATTAATTCTACAATCACAATATATATATATATATATATAACCAGCTGCCATTCTTGTCGTAAATCCTTGCCGCGCCGATCGATCGCCTCTCGTAGTCGGACTGTCGCGATCGGCCTTAAGTCGCCGTGATCCGTAGACTCGGGCAGCGCCGGTCCCGCGGTCGGTCGAATCCGATAAGGAAGGATCGCCGGTAGGCGGTCCTTCTCCGCTGGTCCGACCTGATTCGGTCGGGTCGGGCGATCGCGGCGATGGCCGCTGCCGCTGCCATTGCGGTCGCGGATCCCGTAGAATCGCGGCCGAAATCGGCGCCTCCAGAGCGGTCGAGCCGCCGACACAGGCATTGATGTCCGTGGCCACACACACACACACACACATATATATATATATATATATATATATTCGTTAATCTGCTGCGCATCTTATGCTGCGCGATAACATCTCAGCTATCGGATCAAAATTTACAAGGAACACATAGTTTTTTCCGCACGATTTTCACCGTTGTCGCCGTTGATTTACCATCAGCCGCCCGAATTGCGGTTGGAAACGATCGGATTGCGACCGCTAGTGGGTGCGGAAATGGCGGCCGCAATCGCGGTTGTTTCCGGTCGGAAATCGATCGGGATCCGGTTCCGACCGGATCCCGACCGGATTGGCGTCGGAAACGGTCGCGATTGTGGCCACCATTGTCGCGCCCACTAGCGGTCGCAATCGCGACCGTTTCCGACTGAATTGCGGCCGAATGGCCCGACGTCGCATGTCAGTTCGTCCACTGCTGGATTCCGACAGCGATTCGACTAGAATCTGACCCGATCGTGGCCGAAATCGAGCGCCCGATTCTGGCGTCCGATTTCGATCGCCATTCGGCCAAATGACGATCGAATCGCAGCTGACCGAGTATAGCGGACAGACCAACGTTGGCTGCCGGTCCATCTGGCGTCGGATTCCGACCGCGATTCTACCGGAATCCAGCTCGATCGCGCGCCGACAGTGGTAGTGCCACTATCGGCCGCGTGTTTCGATCATTTCCGGCTGGCTAGCGCCGGATTCCGAGCGCTAACCGACCGAAATCCGAGCCCTGTCGGACCGCCGACGAGTTGCGCGTCGATCGCACCCGGGCGGGCGATCGGTGGTGGTCAGACGACGCGACGACGACGTCGACACCGTGCGTGGGTCTCGCATGAAGCGCACGGGCACGCGACATATGGTATGCAACAGATCATTTTTCTCTCTATATATATATATCGATTGCATGGCGAGTCACTGTGCGCGTATAGTGACA
The DNA here is from genome assembly GCA_025175895.1 of Wurfbainia villosa. Lineage (NCBI taxonomy): Eukaryota > Viridiplantae > Streptophyta > Magnoliopsida > Zingiberales > Zingiberaceae > Wurfbainia > Wurfbainia villosa. Next base: position 7,180,987 of record CM045991.1, read on the forward strand.
GTGACCAATGATTTCACTGTTCGCACCGTTAAAGCAAAATAGTAAAATCACTGTTCACCTCAATTGCGCGCGCGCAGATGCGCATTGACCCGACGCACAATTGATCACCTCTCTCTTTATATATAACGAGAAATGATTTGTCGAGCGTTGTTTCGCTGCCCGATTGTACGCGATGAGAAAATGCACAATAACTGTGCACCTCAACGCCATCGATATCGCCGACGGAAGATCGAATTTCGGCTCCGATTCGGGCGGAATCCAATGTCAGTCCGATCAGAATCCGACTGCGATCCAGTTGACATCAGAGTCCATCCCCGATCGCAGTTGGAATCCGATTGAATTGCGATCACGATCCAACCGGACTCCGGTGTCAATTAGATTGCGATCGGAATCCGACGGGATGGTAGTAAATCGACGACGATAATGATGAAATCGCACGAAAAAAACACTGTGTTTTCATTACTGTGCAATCGTGATTTTAATCGGACGACTAAAACGCTATCGCGCACGAGTCGCGCAGCATAGCGCGCGAAACACAAAAAAATCTCACGTATAACGGTGTATTCTTTTATTTTTTTATTATAAAAATAAAATATTATTAAAAAAAAAAGTGCACCTTAAACTTTTCCGAATAAAATCGCTTCTGATGGCCATGAGCGCGGATAGTGTTGTCGGTCCAAGGCTCACAGTTATTAGATACCCATCTCTCGATTGGTTATCGATGGTGCAAAGCGGGCTCTCGCTATCGATCTATTTATTGCAAAAACCGGGTAGGATGTGGGTCAATCAGAACAGGTGCGCGAGGCATGTGCGACGAGATATTTAATTCCAAATTATGAGCGAGAGCAAAGGAGTTAGCTCATGGTAACCGGTCGGTGCTCTGAAGAGGATCGCAACGCACTAAAGTTGCTCGCTTCTTTTTTCATCGTTTATCTAGGCCTAGCGATCGCTGTTCGAATCCACCTCGCCGATCGAAGCCAGTCTTATCGCCCAGCTTCACTCATTTGAGGCAGAGGAGAGGGGGATCGATCGGATCGAATCCTTCTCCGTCGAGAAGATCAAACAAAGGCAGTCAATCGAGAAGGAGACGGGAAAGTGCACAACAATGGCGATCCCTAAACAGTCGTTTTACGCCACATAACCATTCGTCTTCGCCGAATTCCGATCTAGGGTTCTGGATCCCTTGGTTGCTGGCCTCGCGCCGTATTCAGCGCAGGGAACGTGGTGTTGCGCGGCTTCTTATTGGAGCTCTCGGTGGTCGGTGAATCTTCAGGGATTGGGTGCGGCTGGAGGATTTTGCGCGGATGGCGGTCAACTATCTGTACTTCTCGGCCTTCAGCACTGCGGCCGGCTTTGTGTTGCTGCAGTGGTGGACGGTTTCCTCGCTTGAAGGGATGAAGGCAGATGGGTTGATTGGTGGGGAAGCCGGGGGCGGTCCCTTGGAGAGTGCAGGGCGTGCTCTGGAGCTGTTCTGAGCTCTCATGTCACAGTGATTCTGCTTGTGAATTTCGTGATAAATGTCTACTTTCTGCTGGTTTTACTGCTCAAGGTAGCAAATTCTTATAGGCGCCATGAATTTAAAATTGTTGAATCGGACGCTTACCACTGCATCAATTCCAATGTGTGCCTATTTCTAGTCATAGGTTGCATCAATTTCTCTCTTAAGCTGTAGCATAACTGGATTACGCCTCTGTGACAAATTTTCTCATCTGTTCAATATTTGAGATTTGATAAAAATAACATTCATTAGATGTGGTTGACTTCACCCGACTAACATTTTTTTAACTCTATATTAGTTTATTGTTTCCATTACGGCACAATTTAATATAAAAAAAATCTTAAGTTAGTAATCTGTAGGAGTTCGGTGAACCTCAGAACTTTTCCTATCAAAATTGATTAAGATGGTGTGAGTTTAATAGTGTGGCAAAAATGAGGGAATAGTTAAGATGGATTAATATATCATATAATAAAGAGATTTTGATTTTTCAATAATAGGACAAAGATTCAGTGGTTTAAAGGGTGTAAAGTTTTGAAGTTCTTTGTGATCATCATGTTTCTCTTAGGCTCTCAGACTTTGAAGTCGCAACCATCTTGACTATTAAGTTAACCTGTCAGGCTTTGGCTGATTCTACATCCTGTCAAAGCTAATTCTGGATTTCGAGTGCCTTCTGTGATCTCTAGGTCACTAATTGAGAAGCTGCTACTTACACGAATAACAGTGGCTTAAAAGAATTAATTCATTCAAGGGTTGGAAATAACTATTACACAATGGAATTTTGATGTTTTTTGTTATGGAGTACTTTTTAATTTTTATTTAAATAAAATTTACGTTACCAGTTGCGACAATCATGAAGCAATACATATGGAAAATGCAAGGAATTGAACAATTTCCTCTTCATCTTACATAGAGGTGCTTGATTGGAGTTTTACAATGTCTTAAGTCTTCAGCAATAGGATATATTTAGTTATTCTTTAACCATTCTTTAAAGAGGAAGAATAATTGAAGTAAAATTCTCAATCAAGAAAGATTGGTCAAATGAAAAAAAATCATAATTATCTAAATTTAATAGTTTTATATCATCTAAATACAAGTTTACACCTTGAAGCGCCAACATGGGCTAAAAAAAAAAATGGTTTCTCTACCTTTTTATTCCTGATATCTTGTACCTGCTTATGGAAAATCTAACCTGTGATTAACCTTCTATACATTTTTATCTAATACACCTGATCTCAATCTCGGTCACTTTAAATAAGAAATATATATATATATATATATATATATATTCCATTTTGTGGCTATAATATATTATCGATCACTGAACCTTCTATATTTACATTCAATTAAGGAGCCTATTATGATTGTCTATCATTGTGGCCTCAATATGCGGATTACATTTTCAGTGTGTTTATATCACTATAGTATTTATCAATATTTCTTTGTTAATATACAAGTCAATTACCTTTCACGTATGCTTTGCTACACTTTAGTTTAGAAAGTGAGGTGTGTATTGGCACCATGGTTAATACTCCTTGGTGACCTGAGCATTAGTATGCGTCAGTGACATGAAATCACATTATCTGAAGGATAAGGCAGCAGCATTTATGAGATTGTACATTGGTTGCATTTTTTTTTTCCAGAAAATTTTAAAAGAGGTTCTTCACTGATATTTTAAAATAAGTTTGTTTACTAACTTTATTTTTTGTTGGATGAGATTCTTGGGGTCAAGTGCTTGAATTTATATCATGCAACTATCAATCATTAAATTGTTATTTTTCTTATTGTATTATCTTATCTCATTTTTTGTTTAGTATTTACATTTTCTCTTGCTTGCAGATGCTATTCTTTGTCCAGTTGAATTCATCAGAAACTAGAAAAGTTTTGGAACGGCTTATTTATTACATTATATACAAGGTTAAGTCTTGGCTGCCAATTATTTTGACTTTAGTATTATTGGTTTTCTATTCTCTTTGCCTTTTTTATACTGCAATTTGTAAGTTCATTATTTTAGTTATCCATACCTTTTGTATTTTAACTAGGATTATTCAACATATTCCAAGATGTGCTCACATCAAATTTGGCATGTGACAAGAGAATGGTAGAAGAGATTAACTAGGTCTTGGAAATTCTCCACTCTTTGTAAGAATTTGTAGAACTTTACAATTTTTTCATGCTTCATAATCGTCCATAGTTGATCGTCCTTCTGATTTTTGGCATGCAACACACAATACCTAGCAAACAAAGTTGCAATTTGCCACACCCTAGATAAACTTAAAAAAAAATCGATATCCATCTTACATGTAGGTGGCTTGGGGATTTGAGCTTGATCTAACCTCTACAGGAGAATAGTTGAGATAAGTTTTGCTTGACGTGATCTGGTGCCATTAACTTGCAAGACTGTAACTGTGAGAGAAATGAATTCTTAGAATGGACTATCAATGGCTTGATTCAATTATCAAGCCAGTATCTGACCAAAGAAGTGGTGGTAAGTGAAAAGTTGTGAATGGTAAATGAGTTCAAAATTTTGATTTTGAAATTGGTTTCAATTGTGGTCCAAAATGATAAATATCATTGCAAATTCCTATCAGCGCACGATATGGAGCGTAAACTTGTATGATCACACAATATAACTCCATATAATCTGACAATGCCAACCTATATCTTTTACATGAATTCACAATTTATATTATTTTGACATAATCGTGAATCAATCATACTTGTGATGTCCCTCATGCACATGATTCTCTTAAATATTTTTCTCTTGACGTTTGCTCACTTGACCTGACTTCTTTACCAAGTGTCAGAACTCAAAGATTTCAATCTTGTTAAATTGCTTGCAAATAGCCAATAAAAGATAATACTATCTTAATTCAGTTTTTATGTTTATTTATCTTTAGCTTAAGGATGTGGCATCTTCATATCCTTTGGATATTGATCTAAATAAATCTTTGAGAATTTTATTATTTATTTACAATTTCAAAGGGATTAAGATTCAAAACTTAAAAAATGGGGAAATGATTTCATTGTTTTGTCTTAATTTTCTAACTTTGCATGCAGACATTAATGTTTGGCACAATTTTTTAGGACATTTTTTAATTATGTAATGGTTCGTTGATTTTGTATTATGCACGCATCACTCCTATTACGCATGTATTGTTCCTGATATTTATCCTTTGAACATTAGTCCTTTCTCACCACAAGAATAATACTGCTGGTCTAGTTCACCAACTTCACCAAGGCAACATTTGGGATTTTGATTGTCATATATGAAAATAGTACCTGTAAACTCAAAATTGGAGTTTTAAACAGTAACCGACCAAGATAAATGAGTTAATAAATTCAGATGAATATCTGATAAATTATCATGTTCTCTTCTATTATGGTAGTATGACCTCTTGATGTACCAATTGAACCTAAGACCAAAACTAACTCATTTATAAAACACTTTTCAGGTTGTCCTGTGTGTCAGAGAATCAAGAAAACCTAAGACCAAACTAACTCTTCTGTAAAACACTTCAGGTTGTCTTCTGTGTCATAGCATCAGTAATTTGTGTGCTTATCCAATTTTCACCATATGTGAAAGAGCTAGACGAAGCTAGTGGTGATGAAAAATTGATTAATCTGTTTTTTGTGCTTGTTGGATTTGCTCTTCAATAGTTAAAAAGCACAATTTTGTTTATAATATTAAGAACATTGATGATGTTTTAGTTGATGCAGCTAGGGATTAGATTAGTGCTGATTCAAACTATGACTAATCAGATTACTATCTCATATTACCAATGTTAATCATAATGTATTTGTCTGAAAACAGGTAACTTTTCTTCCATTGGTTGTGCCACCAAAGATTTCTCATTTGATGTTGTGGTCCTCCTGGTTGATATTTCTTTGTTCCCTTAAGGTAATTAATATGAGGATATCCTGCTTGTTTGAATATCTGCTATAATTGCAATATCAATTTTTAACTAACAGGAACATTCTGCTTTTGATTCTCAGATGTTTCAATCAATAGCAAGAGATCGGCTTGAAAAATTAAATGCATCTCCTTCTGTGACTCCTTTGAACTACTTCCGTGTTTACTCTGCCCTCTTGCTGGTTCTTTTTGCAGATTTGATTCGGTAATTCTTCTTGACATAGTCATTAGGGGCGAAAGTGCAGTTCAATTCTCGTAAAACTTCCGTTTCGAATTATATTCCCCCCCCCCCCCCCATTTAGTGACTAAAGGTAGATGCTGATAGTCAATAATATTTTTCTAACTTATGCAATTTAGACAATATTTGATAGCAATTCCAAATTTATTTCTCTCTCTTCAGTCACTATGATTATCATTTGTTCCTATGAAGAACTTCTTTCCTTTTACTCATTATGATTATCACTTGTAATTCTCTGCATTCACATTTAGCAATGGTAAACCCAGGAACTTGACTTTTGGGGCACAATATGTTTAGGTATTGCAAAATGCAGAATGGTGTCTCTATGGTGTGTATTCTGTTGCATGGTATTGTGCATGCGCATGCATGTGCATGTGCAGGGCATTAAAGTTAATATATTGGCACATGTTCTTATATTTTCAAATTATTTCCTTTGTAGTATCATCAAAGAAAGAAAACAAAATAATCAAACCAAGTGTGAATAACCTTTATTTCATGAACTGCATAGATATGGCATCTCACACTGATAGTTCCTTATGGAGCTATTTAGGAAACCTTTCTCCTTTATTATGCAGTTTGGATTAGGCACCATTAAGACATTGGGTAACCATATATCAGTTCATAGTCTAACGAATTAAAAATTTAAGATTATAGGTAAAAAATATTTTACTCCATCTATATCTCGTTCTTTTTTCCTGATTTGATTGTTATATTGGGACAATTAGAATTTTCTTATGTATGAACTCGAAGAACTCCGCAATTGAAATTTTAAAAATTTCATACTTTAAAAAGACAAAAGAATTGTCAAGACTGAAATAAACAATAAATAGGATAATTTAACCTGCAAATCTTAAAATGCTAGTTCTCAAAGCATCTATCTAGACCCTGGAGTACTTATCAAAGTAAGAATTTGGAAAGCAAGTGATTACATATAACTACCACATTCACAGTAGAATGTTGAAATTTTTGTCCAAAAGGATCATAATTAATGCCTTCATGTCTATAACCTTAAGAAGTTTTGTTTCTTTATTTGCTCTTGTCCACAAGGTGTCCATAGATTATTCCTTATTTAGGGTGAGAGAGACCAGGTGAAGCCAACAACAAATGTTATACATATTTAAAGGCCCCACACATTGGCAAAATGATCTAGCTCGCTTATCACTAGACCAAACAAGCATTCATAGAAATCTTGTTTCTTTAAGTATGTCTAAACCTAATGGAAGGATCCATATAGTCAACTCTATCTATTGGGATACAGTTTGGTTGTTGTTATTATTGTAAACATGTCTAAACCGAGGTTATGAAATCTCGTTATGAGACATGGTTTCAATCCCCATTTCTAAACCTAGAGCTTGTGAATCATATTCATTAAGAAAGCTCTTATTAAGCTTATAAATAAACAAATAAGATCCGAAAATGAATAAACAAGAGCAAACAAGAGCTCACTAACCAACAAACAAACTTGAAAATGTAAAATCTTTAAACACTCAAACAAACTACAACTAAACGGATCAAGCTCACACTTAAAAAAAGGAAAGAAAAAAAATCAAGTCAAGAATGAACAACCCTTTCAGCAACTTAGTTAATTTCAAGCTCACTAGGTTTGGCTCAGTTACCTTACCAAACAATTTTGAACAATACAAAACTTTGTTCATCTTGACTCGTCAACCCTACTCAAGTGTCAACCCTAGACAGAGTAAGGTGGAATGAGATGTCCACAACATAACAACTAGTTTGCTTCGTCCATTTCATTAGTCTACAAGAGTTCTATGTGCTAATCTACATGTTGAAAGAGATTTTTTACCGTGTTGATTGACACAGAATGATGTCATAAACCATGTTCTAAACCACCAAGCACAGGGATTAGAATGATGTGAAATTACATACTCAAATAGACAGCATGAACTGAGATAAAAGATAACTGATAGATATCTATGTTGCAATCAGAGAAATTGTAGAGGGTTGAATAGGCTTCAATAGGTGTTGAGCATGGAGGTGCAGGAGATGTACTATTGTAATATATGCGTGGTAATTGAAGATTGACCACCTTGGTGGAACTGATGCATAATGATGCGAGCTATAAATCAAACATGTTCCTTAGATGAAAAACCATACATGTTGGTTTTAGCAGAGATTATCTCTCCAATGTAACTGTTATAAGTCGATGCAACAAACTGAGAAGTTGTAGGGGCTTGAATAAGGCTTCTGCAGGAGTTGAGCATGTAGGCAAAAGGGATGTAATAGACGCATGTAATGGAAGATGGACTACCTTGGTGAAATTAATACCTAGTGTCTGAGATATAAATCAAACTTGACCCCTTAGATGATATGGATACATACTGGTCTTTGCGTGGTGCTGAAAGCTTAATACCGAGTACTAATAGAGGAAACTCCATTATTCGCTTCCCCAAAGTATACAGTAATATGGAAGAGCATTGGTGGGATTTTAATTTTTCTGGCTGATTTTCAAGGCGCTAATAAAGATGCCAATGGTCTTCTTGGATAGGTCAAGAAGCATTTTGTTTGAGCCTCCTAAAGTTTGCTTTTTAGAATGCAACATTTATACTTCTTGCTTATATAGAATTCTGAATTTAGTAATTTTTTTTTCAAGTCTTGTATATAAATGGCATCAAAGATGGCTTCTAGGGTTTGGTTACAATGATGTGTACTAGTGAATAATAAACATGACATAGTGGGAAGGAGAAAGAAGGGTCAGCTACAAGAAGGATAGGTTGTATCTGTCAAGTCAAATGCTGACAACTCCTTGTTGGATTTGTATTCAGATGCCCATTCATTTGTGTCTTGAAATGATTATAGTAATTTTAAGCACTCCATTTCTTCTTTCATTTTAGTAATGTACTAAGGGAAAAATCTTGTTTCTCCTCAGTTTTAGACTTTAAATATCTGTGTAAGAATTTTGTATGCAATACCTTTTATCTCTCTCATACTTCAGAAAAATTTTGTAGGATATGGTTTTGTTTTGGTTTGGTCACCTATGGATTGAAAGGAAGGGTAATCAAACATATTTTCATCATCAGGATCTTTTTTTTTTTAAATTTGACTGGACCCTTTGAGTTTTGGACTTTTCAGGATGAAGCTTTGTACGGTGTTGTGCAATTCATTCAGCTCTAGCTTGTTTCTGCTGTTGTTCTTTGAGCCTTTAAGTATAGCTTTTGATACATTACAGGTGATCATCTCTAGCCATGTTTTATACTTGAGAATTAGTCTTTATCATTTTGCATCAAGTTCCTCTTCATGCACATGAAATAGTATAATGTTTTATGGTTTATGCCAGGATAACTAGCATAACTGGTTTCATATTCTTCAGATTCATAAAGAAACACTTAAAAGGGAAGCCATAGTCAGCTGATTGTACTGTTCAACATTTGGGAACATTTTAAAAGAAATTTTATATGTTTAAGTCAAACAACCTTATGGAAATGCTTAAGATACCAAAAGGAAAAAAAAAAAATCTTTATTGTTCTTTATCTGATGTTTCTTTTCTTTGTAGGCTATTATGATACATGGGTTTCAGTTAATTGAGATTTATCAACGACACTCAAATGAAAAAGTCAGCTTAGACTCTGATATTCAGAAAACAGCAGAATATTTGAAAAGGGCAGCAGGTAAATGAAGGTCATGAAATGTTTGATATTATTTGCATGATTCTCAAATCCTATTCCTCTTGCTTAATTAGTTGACTTTTAATTTGATGCCTGCATAACATGCAATGAGAAGCCATTAAGTTCATCAGTATCACCTAAAATTTTAATTTAGAACTTATTATGTTAGACTATTGATGGTTCATTTGGTATATGAAATTTTTGGGCTAGGATTTTCTCTGGGTCTTTTATCATTGTTTTTATGTTTTATACCAGGGTGATGTACAGTTCGTGATATGAAAAACAACATAAATCTAATTCTACTCTTATTGCAGGTTCTCTGTCTGAATGGAAGGGTATTCTCATTAGTCATTGTGGTTTCACTCTAGATATGATGACGTTGCTAATGGCACTAGGCCATTACTTTATGACCTGGTGGCTTCATGGCTTGTCATTTCATCTCATAGATGTTCTTCTTTTTCTTAATTTGCGTGTAAGTGGTAAACTAGCATTTCAGAATCCCTTTTATATAATTTGAACTAACTGTATCCGTGGAAGTTGTATTCTGGTTCTAAAATATTCTTTCATTTTGATGGGAACAGACTCTTATGAGTGCAATTGCAAAGCGAGTTAGATCATATCTTAAGTTGAGGAAAGCCCTAACTACCCTTGATGCAGCTCTTCCTGATGCAACATATGAGGAACTCTGTGCTTTTGATGATGAATGCGCAATATGCCGAGTATGTTGTGCCGATGTTTCTTAGATTTTTTTCCAGCAGAAGGATTAATCAGAAAAATGCAGGGACCAATGATGAGGGGAAAAAAACTGACATGCAATCATCTATTCCATCTCACGTGTTTGAGATCTTGGTATGGCGTATGTTCTATCTTGCTGATCATTTTCTTTGTTAATGGTTAAATATTTACCCATTAAATTGTTTCGCATTATTTTTGGCTAGAAAAAGCAGAAGTATGCCTGACTGAGATTCTCTGGGAATATATGGATATATGAATGTCTAAACAGGGACATCAAAACCAATCGAGATTTGAGAGTGTTTGCTGCCATTAAGTAATGAATTCTGAATAGCAGTGCTATATAATCCTCTACTCATAGATGATAATTGTTTTGCTTGTGTGTCAGATATTAATTGATACGTGTGAAGAGAATCCAAATTCTTATCAAGCACTGCACTTTTGTGACAGTTTGGAAAATTATCAACAAAATTATTCTAACATATTGTGACAATGAGTTCCAGATGCTTCCTGTAGTGTTTGGCTCTGGTTCCAGTAAGATGTGATATGTTATACCAGAACATCTTACTGCATTTATAACCATGCCCCCCAACAGCTGGATTCATTGATGGATACTTTCAACACTGGCCTAAGTGATGATTGCTGAAAGAAATTAAAGTTGTAGGAAATATACACTCTTCGAAATATGTCTAACTGTTTGTTTCCAAATTTGTTGACTCTGTTTCTTGGTTTATATAATGATTATTCTGATGCTTTCTGGAGATATTCTTACCAATATGAGAGGTATTGTGGGACAACACTTACTAGTTCTTAGTAGCATATTAGTTGCTTGTTCTTTTCTTTTAACTGAACTTCAAAAACTTTCAGTCCCAGTTAAATTGACATCATTTAATATGCTAAAACTAACTAGTACCTTTGCTAATACGAACAAAAGATCTATTTGGCGCTTGATTTATCCTTTGCTCAAATACCAATTCATGGTTAATCTAATCCCTTGACATTCTTAAAAGTTCATTTTTGCCCATTCTCTTGTTTATCATTTTTTTTTAACATGGCCTTAAATATTGTTCATAAATAGCATCATTGCTAGTTCATCATGCTTCAGGTTCATACAATACAGTCTAATGTACTGTTTGAATTCTCAAAACATGTTACAATATATGTTTTATAGATTGATGTAGCATTTCCATTGAGGAACTAGGCCTTTTAAACCTTTTTTTTTTGTTCTCGTCTTGTCAGTTTGGCGTTGAAAATACATACTTAAACCAAAACGGACGAGTTGAAAATTAAACGGATGCCTTGAAGGCTCTGGGAATCTAGAAATTAAGTTGGTATTATAAGCCAATTGCAACAAGTTCTGAGCTACCAACAATTGCATATCATGGATTTTGTTCCTACCACTTAACATTGCCATAGCTCATGATCTTTGTTGTATTTAAGTTGTTTCTTGATAAGGCATGGTCACGCTTTTTTTTTTTTCTCGTTGTATGGGTTTACTCTGTTAAGTAGGGATAAACCAATGGCCTTTATCATACTCATTTGGAGTTTAATAACATCTCAGGCTGGACCAGGGTTTGACAGATGTCTACTCTTGCCCAACATGTCGGAGCCCATTATTTGTTCCTGTTGCTCAAGAAGGCACAATGTCTGCTTCTGGAAATGCTATAGATGGGCAGCAGCTTGTTGAACATCTGAATTTAGGATTGAACCGACCAAGAGTCACTGGTCTTGCACTACCTTTAGGAACACCTCCAAACCTGCCACGGAACGCTCCTAATACTGTCTGGAGGTTTTTTTTTTTTTTTTGTTATACTTGTTTTACAATTCTTACCCTGGAAAAACCAATTGTGGTCATAACATGCTGCTTTGTATAATACCCATAACTGCAACTGCAATATTATTTTGTTATGTTACTGCCAGTAATATTCTCGAATTGTATAGCAGAGCTCGACTAACTTATTATTGCATCATTACACTTGGCATTGTCTAATGGGTATCATGTCTAGTCATTAGATGGATTTATCTGATAGTCGGTACTAATTAGAGATATATTGGTTCCATGTTCTGATTTTTATCATTTCTAATCCATTCTTTAGCATAACTTATGTCCTTTCTGTAAAAACCATTATTTGGTAATATCGAAATCAGCCCCTCAGTAATAATGAAGAAAATAATGCATAGAATGTTTTGTTATTTCAATATATGTTGAAATTCACCTTTTGTTGTTGTTGTGGTCCAGAGGTGCTGCATACGACCCTAGTTTGACCCCTCCACGGATGAACCAAGGGATGGATGGTGCTAGTTCATCAAGTTCAGTCACATCTGGAGGATTTGGTCGGATTGAGATGATGATGAGGCAGCTTGCATCTGTTAGTGAAAACTTTGCTCATGATTCTGCTTGGAATCTGTGGCCTTCTCATACCATAGTTCCTGCTATCCCTTCATCTTCCTCCGTAAGGCTGAACAGAAATGCAGCTGGTTTAAGAATCAGGAACATCAGATCTCCTGTTAACAGTAATGTGTCGGAGTTACTTGCTATGGTAGATAGAGTGCACGAGGTGTTGCCACATGTTCCCGACCAACTAATTGTGCAGGTATGTTCAGTGCCCTTTTTATTGATCAAAATTTTTTCCACCGTGTTGATGTATGAGTTCCTAGTCAAACCGGATGTTCTTTAAAAATTTTATTCTGTTTTCAGGATTTACTGAGAACCAACGACATCAACATCACCGTGAATAATCTTCTTGTACAATGATAACCCAAGTGGACTTCCATTGTAAATCTATAGTAACTATCAAGCTTTGTATACTAAAGATGGCAGATATAGGTAATCAAAAGTGCCATCGACATGAACTTTGCTACAATAATTTCTTTATTTTTCTTCATATTTTGTACTTGCATTTTGTTTCATAAGTCATGCAATTAATTCAGCTATAGTTTGCAGACTTTAGCGTGCTCGAACAATTTGATTGACTGATGGCCTTTCTTTTTGTCAGAGAATATGAATCACAGGTGAAGGATCTGTTTCATCTCTTGAAATACTGGTAAAAGGATCTCAAAAAAGTTGTATCTTGTTTCTTTCCCTGAATCGAAACTAAAATATTTTACACAGCAACGTAGCGATAACTCTTACAGATCTCCACTGTCAAGTTCTGCTAGCTCGGCAGGACATTTATTATGATCTCCTGAAGATATCGGCATTTTGTAAATATTATCCGATGTGTAATTGTCGGATAATATAATTTATTTGGAACGTAATCATGCTACTGGTCGCTTATATTTTTGGTGCATTTGTTTCTTTTTTTTTTCTTGGAGAAACAAATAAAAAAAGGCTAATGTGGACTCGAAAAGTTAGAACCTACGTGATCACTTGAGTTAAAATACTAAAATATCCTTTGCAATTTTATTTTATACAATCATAAAATAGTTAAAAATGATTGTTTAACTTTAAATGCAAATGTTAAAATATTAAAATCCTTAAAGAAGGTATTAAAATTATCATAATAAATTAACATTCCTTGTGTATGTACAATTCATATAAATTCAAAAAAAAAAAAATTTGTTTTTCTTAAATTAATTCAGTTTTATGAACTAACTTAAGAAATGGCATGACTATTAAACAGTTTAATTATTTTTAGATAATTTTATAGACCTTGTACTCTAAGAAATTTTTAAACTTGAAAATATTTTTCTACTGTCCAAAAAATATAAAAATAATTTTCTAAACGAACTTTTTTTTTTTTTTTTTTCAATTTTGAATTAGAGTATGTAGAAGACACTTTGGGAGTGATAGTCGTTGATCGATTTGTTCAAATCGACAAGCACAAAATGCCATTCATCCCTATATCGGATGCGAACCTTCTCCAACAAAACCCGAGATAATTAAATATTTTCAATTGAATCTCCATCACAAGAGAGCATCCTTTGTCATCAAAGCCGACCCTAAAAAGGACTGTTGGACTCTCATCCAGGATCCAAATTTTTTTTAATATTTTATAGGATCTAATTTTAAAATTTTACAGTAAAAATATGAGATCAAAATTTTCAATTTCGTCGAGGACTCTAAGATCAAATTCAAATTTTCAATTTCGTTAGGGACTCTAAGATCAAATTTGAAAATGACTCTGTTTCTCATGGCAAGTCCCTTACTCTTGCCAGGTTTGAGTTCGCTTGCCTCTTTATAGCTTGAAGGTAATAAACAAACTCATAATCATAATGTGCAAATGCAATGAATGCCACACCCCAACACCATAAATTGTGCGCAAGAACGCAAAAGACATCTTTCATCCACTAGCCATAGTGTTGATCCTTCACGCCAATTTAACTCCCAATCCACTTGTTTAATTGCTATTACAAATAATTTAAATGGAGAAGACTGTATCAGAATAAATGTTGACCCAACAAAAGACATGAAAAGTATTAGACCCAAAAAAAAAGGCATGAAAAGATTCAAGTACAGAAAAATATGCTATTTGGTGAAGAACATTGAAATAAACTAGTGGCAATAAAAGAAGCAACAACGGTCTCCATTGCAAATCCAACAGAAAATAGATGGATTCTTTTCGAGAGCATCAAGAACTACAATTGACGATGAAGGGCTCGACGGCGTTAATGAATTGAGAGGTCCGGATCCCAAGCTTGAGATCCACTTCTCCACCCCCTAACCAGAAGAATTTTGGCTTCAACTTTGTAATTGCTTCGTCAAGTATTACCTGAAGCAAAGCTCGTCATGAATCTCAACCAAAAGGACTCCATTAAACTCATCACCAACAAAAAAAAAAAGCAAGCATATACCAAAAGAATTAAGATTGCAAATCAAAGTTGCAAGGTAGTGAATGAAAGCCGGCAACATCTCATCTGAAATTATGATGCTCAAGTACTAGAATATTTCCAGAGTACACATCTTATATTTTCCTATGGTATGTGAATGCGATAGAACCCTAGTTTTGCCAATATGCAACTAAGTGAAAAAAGAACAAAAGCTGCAAGGAAAATAAAGGAATATATGATAATTAAATATCAATCATGACTTTTCGTTCTTCTCTACCTTCTTGCATGTGCCATCCAAGAAAGGTAAATGTTATCTTGAATATAATGACAAATGAGTTTATAGCGTGATATTTCACCCAAATTTGAGATTTTTCAGTCGAACTCAGAATGTCTATCCTAATAGTGTGCACCAATAAAAAATTGAAAGCGCAAAAGAAAAGGCCAGAGATGGAACCATTATTTCATCAAGGCATACATATAAATAACAACAATAGTTATCACCTCTTACAGTAGCTAACTGTTAGCTCACAAACAAACAAATACACGTGGATAGCAACTTATTATATGAATAGACAATGAAGAACAAGAAATCAAAGAAGAATATAAATTACCGGGATGTCTGTTTCCATGCCAATGCATGTTACTGCATTATGAGCAAAGCCAGTAAGTTTCAGTGATTCCTCTTCTGGTGCTAGCCTCACTAAACAAGGAACAGCCAAAAAGAACTTTGTCATCTGGGCAGCCTCATAAATAAGTATGACGTTTAACTTTACACTTCAGGACAGTTTGCTAAACCATACAAACTAGCTACCAATAAAAAAGAAAGGGTGCACTACATAGTGATTTTAAATGATTTCTAAAAATCAGCTTCTGTGTAACGCTATAAACATTTTGCTAAAACTGAGCAATTTACAAGGTTAATTGTTAGAACATGAATACAATTTCCTTTCTAAGTTAACATAAAGATGCTATCACAAAACCATTCTTTCATTATAAGCATCAATAGAATGAATGAAAAAAAGAAGACGTGATAGAACAAAGAGCTTCCTTCAAATATTATTAACTTGTCACTCCATAAATAATTTGATCAATTCTCAAAGTACATACTTAAACAAGGTATTTAATTCCTAGTGCTGCTCATTAGTTATATTTACACTGACAAGGATGAAGCAGTTTGTCAGTGCCCAAAGCTTGGACATTTAATCCAATGACTATTATAAAATGTTTATCAATATAACATAATTTCATCAAGAAATTTATTCTACATGGAAAAATTGTATAGGAAAATGAATGTTGGGCCAATAAATTTCTAAAAGAAAAAAAAACATTTCTTTTAGATAGTCCAACCAACATTACCTGAAAGTGATATGAACTTGGTTAAAGTTAAAATAAAAATAAAATCCTGTAATCTACTTAATATCATAAACAACCATTAAGTCCAAGATGATGCAAATAAACGATGTATTAGAATGAGAAAGATGCAAGTTTAAGCAGACAGGTTGTCATAGTCGTGTCTGTCCAACATATCAACAGTTTGCATAATTTCTTCTCTAGCTTAGGCAGATATGCATCATGACGCTGGATTATTATTTATCATAAAAAAGTCAGAAAGTACATACTCTGTGTATTTTTGCCTCACAAGCAAAATTTCTCACCTTGGCTTTATTTACTTGATTATGTATTTCACATTATCCTTAATTTAACACATCATGTAGGGATTCAAGAGAAATGCTCATTATTGCTCAACTTTAACTGCAATCAATAAAATTAAGTCCCCAAATTCCAGTCAATTCCATACTGTTTATATGTTTACATCGTTAAATTACTTTGCTGCAAAGCTCTTTTCTATATTTTATCAAGCTTTCGATGAGATACAATTTGGAATTAAAAAAGGGCATCCCAATGCATGAAGTTCCCACCAATATGAAGCCCTGGAGAAATATCTATTATATATAATCTTATCGAACATTGCAAGAGACTGTCTCCATGACTCAAACTCATGACTATCAGATCACACAACAACAACTTTACTATTGCGCCAAAGCCTCCCTTCTAAAGCGCCTATAGTCACATTGCAAGACCAGTACTAGTTTATTAGTCTCTGAAGCTACTCAAGGGATTTAAAACAAACTTTCCTCATCCTTAATATATTGACATGTATAAGGTGAAACTAAAGTTAAACACAACAAATATTTGAACCTATACAAGTTTTCATGTATACTCTATCAAAATTCAAGGGAAATAATAGTCAAATGCAACGAGTAACCATGGAGGGCTCATTGAGTAACATTCAGATGCAGTTATTCTAGTCGCAAAATGAACCAAAATCTGTAACTTCTACAATTTTCAATTTTCTAATACAAATACTTTCTCAGTGGTAAAAAAAAAAGCAATCCGTTGCACAAAGCTCCCGTTATACGGGATCCCAGGGAGGGGGCTATTGTACACAGTCTTACCCTACTTTACAAGAGATTATTTTCAGGACTCGAATCCATGACCTCTAGATCATAAGACAACAACTTTACCGCTGCGCTAAGGCCGTTTCTCAGTGGTAAGATACAAAATATATTATTATCATTTTCCAAGGGAATTTCTCATGTTGCATTCCATGCTACGCATTATGAGTAATTTCCAATGTTGTGCTGCTTACAAACAAAATTTCAACATTCTTGTAGCTTCATATCTAGTTCAAGAAAAGAAAGGTAGCTTCATCTATCATTTTGCACCATAACTAATATAAAGATAGGAACTGCACAGGATTTAATTACTATCGTGGTACAATTAATAAGGTAAACAGTAAGAGTCACTTGATCATGTGCATCTAATCAGCCTGTACATCAAACAGCTATTATACAAGTAAATTAAAACTCACTGTTGAATTTCTTCTTTGGAACCTTAGTCTCATTGAGATTGTAAAGAAAATTCTTTATATTTTCAGCATTAAGTCGAGCAGCATACTGCAACCAAGAGAGTAATCTATTTAAAACAGAGAAGAATGTCAATTACCATATTGATGAAATGTAAAATTACCTGAATTACAACAACATAGTATTTTGAATTGTTGGGATTGCTGCAGTCAGTAATATTAGCAGGAGCTTGGGTATTCACCTAAAGAACAATTGAATATTCTCGTGTTATTACTTAAACATCCCAACACACCGAAGCTAGTAAAAGGCCATATTTTAGCAACAAACAGCTAAAATGTGATTGAGTATCCAAATTTAACTATAATTTTATGTTGGAACATAATATTTATAACTTAGGTTCTTCAGACACAGGATTGATAGAGAAGGCACTAATGAGAAGATAACTTCAACATTGGCTTTAACTCATGGAAGACTCTCTGTATCCGCATGAAAGAGAGTGAAACGGAATTTTTAATGAAGCATATATCTGTTGATGAATATTGAAGAATTGTGATATTAAAAACAGCTCCTTAGACACTTTCTAGAAGCATGAATTTAAATGCTACTTCAACTTAATTCACTTTCTAGCCAAACAGTATTAGCTCAAACTTTTTTTTTTTGTCCAAGAGTAAAGTTCATAGGGTCAACAAATTGGTCTATTCAACTAACCAGTTACTGAAGGTCACACACGCTATCTACGAAGAATGTCAGGACTGACATCTATGTAATCATTGAAAAAGGCTTCCTTGCAACCCTCCAAAATTGTCCTCCACTCATAATTGCCTCTGTAGGTGCATGAAACTCATTCTTGTTAAAATCCTTGCATAAATACAAAGTGAAAATTCATTGTAACTTTCTATGTGTAAGAGACTTTGTTGGGAAAATTATTTAATTTATGAAAATCTAGGAAAAAATGGTAACGCCGGCCAAACAATTATCCACAAGATGTCAAAACACAGATCTGCTCAAATATAAACTGACGCACAGAGGCATCACCAACTCAAGATGATACAAGAATCAGTATCTCGGTGTCTAAAATGTACAACCGGTTGCATTTACATAAGACTAAGTCAACTAGAGGAAGAAACTAGAGGAAGAGACGGAGACGCAGTGCGACCGGGAAAGATCTTCATGATGAAATGCCTAAACAAAGACAGAGAGGATAAACCATACCAACACAATGCTCTTGCAGAGGTGCTCGACCGAGGCAGCTTCGAGGATGTCCCTCCTAGCCTCCAGGGGCCTGTCGTAGTAATCGGAGGGAACGCGCTTGAAAACAAAGTCGTCTACGCCGCGGGCCCTCAATATGGCCGAGAGGCGAGCCACCGTGGTCCCTTCGCCGTCGCCGGCGACGCGATCGTCAGAGATGGAGAGGGGCTGGGTCTGAAGAGAGAGCTCGAGTGCCGTTATGCGCTGGATCAGGCGAGCTTGCAAGGCCTCGAGCTCTCTCATCGCTTCCATGGCCGCCGTCTCCCTTCCGTCCACCGAATCGACGCTCGTTTCGTTCCAAAGACTAAACCAATTTAATATTATACAATTCGCATAATAAAATAACAAATTATGATTATGATTATCCCATCAAATTTAAGTATTTAAAACAATTTCTTTTATATTGGACGGTAAATTTAAAAAAAAATCTATGCGATGGCTTAGAATTCAAAAGGATGTCATTCAAAAATAATACAACGATAAATTTAAAAAAAAATCTATTCGGTTGGCTCTGAAATTCAAAAGGATATCATTCAAAAATAATATGACTGTCAAATTGAATAGTAAAAAAGGTGAAAATATTTTTTTAATTTATTTTGATGATCGATAGAGACCATTTAAATTTCGATGTTATTCGATTCAACTATTGATAAAGCGTCTCAAAAATTTATAAATCAGAATAGATCACTTTTAGAAATTAATTTGATCTAAGAAGATTTAAATGCCTAAGGAACCAATAAAAAAAATAAAACAATTTTTTTAAAAATAGCAAATAATTTTAAAATTTTATCAAATCAATTAGTCGGTGTTAATCGTGACCATTCGTTTCAATTCTCAAAAAACCGCGGCCTTTGGATCGTCTACTAAGCTCCAAGTACATTTTGAGCCGGAACCACCTCTCCGACCAACCCGGTCGGAACGGAACCCCAACCATGGGGAACCACGTCCTTCTCCCGCCAGGGACGCCAGGCGCCGGGCAAGGACATGGCAGCGAAGGTCGACTTCCTCGAGGCGCTGTTCGCCGCCGAGATGGAGACCTACGCCAGCGACTCGACGTCGGCGCCCAAGCACATCCTGCACTTGGTCCACAGGCTGAGCGACTGGGAGGACGACCTCGACGTGCCGCCCGCGGACGGCCTCCGTGTCGCGTCGATGGAACCACAGCCGGAATCAGAGGCAGAGGAGGACGATGTTGACGGTGTGCCGGAGGCCGAGGATTCCTTGCTGCGTGAGAATGAGAAAGCGAAGACTTGTCTCAATTTCGAGGTATAAAATCGTCATTTTATGCTTAATATTGATATAATTTTATAAAAATTATCTGGTCCCGTCTCTCACCAGTGTTCCAGCAACCGACATGACCTCTCTCCTCTGTTCTTCTTCTTCTACTTCTTTGATCGTCACATCTCGCGTAGCATCCATCAACTGCGGCGGCCGCAAGAGGAAGAAAACTAGATGGGGAAGGCACAACAACCAAATCTTGCCCCAGCGCCTCTACCAATCCAGATCGGCATCAACTTCGCCGGCGCCTCAGATTCTTCCCCTCCCCCCACCTCCCCCCGTCACACGCGCCGAAGCCCTCGACAGCCTACTGACTGAGCTAGAGGTCGCCCTCGACCGCGGTGTTCCCTTCGATCCCTCGCTATCCTCTTCCCTCCTCGAGACATGCACCGAAATGCAATCCCTCAGCCAGGGCGCCCGCCTCCACCGCCTTATCCCCGCCGGTGTCCTTCGCCGCAGCGCGGCCCTCTCCTCCAAGCTCGTCCGCTTTTACGCTGCCTGTGGCCAGATCGAGAAGGCCCACCTTGTCTTCGACCAAATGCCGGAAAGAAACAAATCCCACGCTTTCCCATGGAACTCACTCCTATCGGGCTACGTCGAGCAGGGCATCCACGAGGACGCCATGGCTCTGTACCACCAGATGGAGGAAGAGGGCGTCGAACCCGACGCGTACACCTTTCCCCGAGTCCTCAAGGCGTGCGCCGGCATCGGGTCAATTCGCCACGGCGAGGCCGTCCACCGCCATTTGGTTCGCTCCGGGTTCGGCAACGATGCCTTCGTGCTCAACGCGCTCGTCGACATGTACTCCAAGTGCGGCGACATCCAGAAAGCTCGCAAGGTGTTCGACAATATGACAAGCCGAGACTCTGTTTCCTGGAACTCAATGCTTGTGGGTTACATCCGCCATGGGCTGCCACAGGAAGCGCTCGACATCTGCAGGGGAATGGTTCGCGCTGGTTCGCAACTCGACTCCGTTACAATCTCGGCTATGTTATCCTCATTTTCCAGGTGGAAGAAGCTCGGGCTGGAGATTCATGGCTGGGTTCTTCGCCAGGGGCTCGAGTGGGAATTATCGATCGCGAATTCTTTGATCACGATGTACTCCGAGCAAAGTCGGCCGGAGCTCGCAAGGTGGATCTTTGCGGTCATGCCGGAGAAGGATTTGGTGTCATGGAACGCGATAATACGGGCTCACAGTCGAGACCATCGGGTGCTGACTCTGTTTCAGCAGATGGTGGACTCCAGGGTGAGTCCCGACCATGTCACCTTCGTGTCGTTGCTGTCTGCTTGCGCGAACCTGGGGCTTGTGGAGGATGGCAAAGGCTGCTTCTCCGACATGGAGCACAAGTTCGAGTTGAAGCCTGGGTCGGAGCACTACGGCTGCATGGTGAACTTGCTGGGGAGAGCAGGACTGCTGGATGAAGCATATGAGATGGCAATGGCATCCGCATCCGCGAGCAAAGAGATGGACGTCGGAGGGGGGGCAACTGCCTGGGGCGCTCTGCTCTATTCTTGTTCGCTGCACGGGGAGGTCGAGATCGCCGAGGTTGCGGCCCGACGATTGTTCGAGCTGGAGCCAGACAATGAGCACAATTTTGAACTTCTGATGAGCGTATACAGAGATGCTAGAAGGTTGGAGGAGGTGGAGCGAGTGAGGTCCTTGATGGAGGAGAGGGGATTGGAAATCAAGAGTTGTAGCAAACTATAAAATACATCGATATCCATGTCGTCAGTTGCTTAATATTGTTTACAACCAAGTTAAACCATTCATGAAATGAAAATGGACAGTTTTCAGAATGGATCATTTTACCTTACATAGGGGCACACAAACTAGCTATTTTACAGTGCACAGGCGAGCGTAGGGAGAGAAAAAAAATGCACAAGGGGAGATTCACGATATCATAAACAACATAAAAGCAGGAGCTTTATGAAAATGTCTTAGACATCAGTAATCACTTCCAACAATCCTAACAAGATCGACTTGTTCCACCTGATTTTATTGTGCTTCGTACAAAATGTTATTGCAATAATCTAAAACCACTGACACCCAGGATCAATTATTTAAAGTTACATCATCACATACCATCCCTCGATAAATGGACTATCCTACCGCCCAAGGGTATCATCTTCATGCTTTCTTCTCCCTTGATCGAGCAGGAAGCAACTGTGGCAGAGGAGACTGGAATAAGAATTCTAGAGAGATTATATTGTAAAATTATGTCTGAATAATAAAATCCACCTGATAGCAAGAAATCAGTGAGGTTATGAATCCAAAGGCTCCGGTGACTCTGGGAGTGACCTTCTTAGGAGCCAGTTGAAGAAGTCCAATAGCGACCACTATATCCATGGAGGCCTTTATCAAAGCTAGCCTCCTTTGGTTTAGCTGATTAAGCTTATTGCAGTAGTGCTCGTCCTGTCATTGTGCAAGCATAAGAGAAATGACTTTGAAAGAACAAGGAAACCAAGAAAGGGCATGAAATTCTATCAATTTCATAACCGAACTAACCGAATCCATTTAACCAAATTTTTGCTCGCCCCTATTTGCAAACATACCTTATACTTGTCAGTTTTCTTCAGGTCCTTCTCCAACTTCTTCAGTGATGCAGATATCCTTCCAACTTCTCCAATCTGCACATCGAGATATATAAAATGTGTATTTTATGATAAAACAGATACAGAAGAGAGATCTAAAGATTTAGTCATAGGCATGAGGAAATCTTGGCAATATAAGTAAAGGTCCACAAACACTTGGGGTAAAGGTACAGACCTCAATCAAAGTAGTACACGCTGAGGATCCCATCCAACAATAGAGAGCAATTCTACCGAGTCGCTCTGCTCGTTCTTTGTTCTAAAACACAATTTTACAAGTTAGCCTTCCAAGTGTTCCTTCACGCAGGAGAGGTTGGAAAATAAATTTAAGAGGGCAGTTCACAATTCACAAACCTTGTATATCCCTGTTCTGTTAGCCCATACGATTTGATCCAGGAACAAAAATGTAGACAACAAAGCATTTTTGGACTGCACAGATCATTTTATAGTATAAGACAATGTAAAGAATCATAATGAATAATAAATAGTTCATGGTTGACCATCTACATACCTTTCCTAGTAAAATGACAACAAGGGGAGATCCAGGGGCTGGTGGATTTATAAGAGCATGGAGATCATTAACAAACTAAATTGCGAAAAGATCATGTCACAAAAGCATGAAATCGAGAATAACAATCAATGTAGATGCCAAATAAGCCAAAGTTCGACCTTAAATAATCGAAAAACTTTACGCGCCAAGCTAGTTGTTTTATCAACATTCTGTGCGGTACCAGGCTCTCCATTGCTCAAGAATTTAGAGCCATACTGGATCGCTCTACAAATCTTATCCCTCGTTTCAGCTTTATTCAAATACAAAACCACGAGAGCAAGCTCTGCTCTTGTCGCATCTAAGGCGCTGCTCATCTTCAATGATTGATCTGAAGACAAATTAGAACCCAAAATTATTTGTCAACTCGAAAGAGATTGAACGAGCACAGGGGAGACTGTCTGTTGAATTGCTAATCGTATTTAGATATATGTTGCTAAAACAATTTATCAATCCCCAGCCTATTCTACCGAAAGTTTACATTTTGGGATCCTGGATTCGACAGTCGACAGATCTCGACCCCAAAGATGGATATCAAAAACACAATATCAGAAATAAGCAGAATCGAGCAACGATCGCATGCAATTGAAACTTTTTAATCTGCTGAGAAAAACGAAGGAAGAGATCAGATCCTTACCAGCTTAGATATCGATCGGTCGAATGCGACGAACCCTAGATAGACTCGAAAATAACGGAGACGGCTACGAAAGAGCCAGAGTTGGCAGGACATAAGAGGACGACCGCGGCCGGATCCGCTGTTGAACAGAAACTACAGAAGCCCTGCGGTGAAGCGCGACGACCGTTCTTCAAAACTGGATTTGCAGATCAGATTCGTGCCATCATGATCCAATGGCCTGGATATCGCTTCATATAGAGCATCGTGTGGTTCCCAGCAGGGGATCTCACTTACTTTCATCGTTTTACTCGGGTGGCCAGCCTAAAGAGCCGTGCCCATTAATGCGAGGATCGGATGTCTGGTACGCCACAGAATTCACTATCTTCTTGCTACGTGTCAAAAATCTAAATACGTGAATATTGAGCTTTTACGGTGAATTTGATCCATTTCTATGGACGCTGTCTGGTAAAAGCATACACTCTTTGTTCCAGTCTACAAGACATCATCATGCATTACGTTTTCTAAAGCATGAACGATTAATTAATTAATATAAAATGAAATGTATTCGTTCATGAGAATTGCACGCACACGCTTAAGATATCTTTTGCCGTAATTTTTTAAAGCTATAAAAAAATGATACGTCTCAAAATTATTTATTTTCTGTTTTATTTCACTATGCTAAAATGATTTGAACTGGAATCTTACATAATTTGAGAAAATGCAAAAATTTGCAAGTTTTAGATGCCAAAATTGCAAATCATTAAAAAAAACCATTTTAAAAAATAATTAAATATCCATAAATTCCTACATTGTCATCAATAAACTGCAAATCAAAAAAGAACAATCAAAAAGCACTTTGTAATGATCTTTTTGTGATCGACTGAAATATTCATGAGCAACAACAGAGAGAGATTGTGGAAAACTGGTCTGTGAAATCTGCATTGGAGCATTGTATAATAGTAAACATCTCAATTGCAACAGTTGAGAATCCTCAAGTAGAAATGATTCATAAGACAAACAGTATCGCGCTAAACTAATTGAATTTTACTACGAGTAATCGGACTTGGAATGAAATCCTAAAATATACACTATCTCAGATCGTATCAGCTAAACAATCAGTGGGACTCCATGAGTATGTATAAAGGTTTACCATTTAACCTCTCACGACCCTGCACAACAAGTTGCAAAGTCTAATTATACGATATCCGATTAGATGGTAAATAGCTTTTACATAATCCAGTGGCATTTTTAAACCTTCGCTGTAAGATTTCAAACGTTTCGATGATAAAGAGAATAGCATACACAAATGAAATGATCATGTAGAACAAACCTTGAGTTCTGGAAGTTCAATCACACATGCACATTCAACGACCTCTGCCCCAGCTCGCTCTGCAGGAAGGAAAAGTTGATAAGAGCCAATTGGTGGTCGGTTAAGAACAAGAGAAAACTCATGTTCAAACTCGAGAACACTTAGGTAACAAGTTTAAAAGTATTAAACAGCATTCAATTGATGAAGAGTAGAATCTGAGCAAAACAATATGTGAGAGACGAATATGATACAGATGTTTGTTATTCTATGCATGTATGGATAAAGCTTACGATGTTACATCAAATGCATATTTGCCATACGACATCAGCATGTTGCAAATCTTGAATCAAAAAACAAAATTCATTATTTCAGCAAAATACTCGTTGGTAGACTTTGAAAGTTAGTCTGAAATTTCTCTTATTTGCCAAAATTGTTCTTATTTTGGTAGAAAGGAGCAATGCAGTCATATGTCAATGTTTGAAACTAACTGTCTTTTTTATTTTCTTTAATTTCTAGCGATGAGATTGAATAATGCGTTACCCTTGACTTGGGAGTAACTAAGACCAGCATTTTTCCACAATAAGGAAAGATTCTGTTAAAAATTCATGAAAATGAAATTGATTTTTTAATGTTTGCTTACAGATTACTTAATTCAGTTAGATTCTTTGTTCTTGGTAGCTAGGCATGTAACCTAGGTCACAAGCATTTTCCACACGTACCGAGTAAACTCATGGCGGCACAGAGAGTTCCACCGGTAGCAATCAAATCATCGACGACTAGAGCACGTTCACCGGGTTGGACAGCTCCAACATGCATTTCAAGGCAATCAGTGCCATACTCGAGTATATAGTTCTCCGATATCACTTCGCCTACACATTTGTACAAGAACCCAGCAGCTAAGTAAAAGATGGTATATAAATATAAATTATAAAATAGCAATCTCTATGTTGAAACTAGAAATAATGCGTTTTTCAGAAATTTTTAACATACATGAAACTATTTCATTGGACTACTATCTCCCTCATATTTATAAGTACCATGCCCTTTTGTTGAACAAATGCTTAACATAACTAATCAATCAATGCAAAGTCAATTTCTAATCTGTGCCAAATTTCTTCCAAGGACCACTACCTTTGATTTAGTTGGAATTATTAATCTACAAAAATGAAATATGCATTTTGGATCACTTCTGATTTTGTGGGGAAAGTTTCAGCTTGTGAAAGGAATAGATAACAAATATTGATATGTTATCATTTTCTGCAATTCAATCAAACTGTGATAGTATGCGACTAAGAAAAAAAAGCTAACAAAAAAAGATAATGAATTGAGTTGCTTCGAATCATCCGTCACATTGTAAACTATCATCCATCACATTTCAAAAGAAATTGACCTCAAACTGATCAATAAGGTGATGAAGCAAGAAACAAGATGGATAATCCCATGCAGTGTACTTATCCAGATTTACTAAATAATTTATTATTCATGCAGGTAGAGCAAGCATCACGGGATTAAGAGAAGGCAGATAGCCGATGCCAAGATCAACTAGTGTCCATCAATCGTGCCGACTGCAGACCAGGACATAGTGCAAATACTGTCGTATACTAGTGTCGTACCATTCCTATCTAGACTTGCTACATAGTTTATTATTCATGCAGATGAAACAAGCAGTATGGGATGAAGAGAAATCAGTTGACTGATGCCGAGATCAACTAGTGTCCATCCATGAACCGTGCAAACCCATACATAGTGCATATATTGTCGTATAATTCCAACCAAGAGCTACACATCTTCGTTTCTCAAATTTCACAAGACGGAATACAATTAGTGATGGTAACAAGATAAAAATAAAATGGATATATACAAGCAGAATATCATAAAATGTGTATCAACTGTGTTCAAGAATGTTTTTACTTTGAATATGTTTGTGAAACGTGAAAGTACCTGGCAACTTTCCTGCCTTTCTTAGTGGAATAAGTTTGTGAAACGTTAAAGTACCTGGCAACTTTCTTGCCTTTCTTAGAGGAATAAGTTTGTGAAACGTTAAAGTACCTGGCAACTTTCTTGGCTTTCTTAGTGGAATAAACTTTGCCCCTATAGCTAGAGCAATTGGAGGGCCAAATATAAAGCCTCTAGCCTCAACTCCTGTCATATCAAGGAAGCAATATTATATTAACTTTGCACCAAAAACATAATCAAGAAGAAGAGATCAAAAATTAACATAGGAAACAGATATTATGAGTGTAGATAATAAAATCCAAAACAGAGCTTCTCAGACTTTGAATAACTAGAAAATGTTTGATCTAATCAAATATACTACAAATTGAGTAAGATGAAAGTCTGTGGAGCTTTAGCTCAACCAGAAACTTGCAAGAAACCATTCAAAAACACTCTGCATCACCAAAATTGTCATTGTTATTTCCTTTGAATCACAAAATCATTACATTTAGACACTTGTTAACCATAACTCATTGCAACTGCAATCGTCCACACCTTAATTCCTGATTCAAACTCAGTATCCTTTTTTCTGCCAAGTAATAGAGAAAGGAAATACCAGTCAAGTACCAGGTGAACTCTAATAGACTACTAGAGGAAGGAACAAAGAGATATCAGTTGACTGGTGATTAATCCACTTCATTCACAAGAGATGTAACTCCAGCCTGACATTGAAATGAAATCATGAGCAACACATGAAGTGTTTACACTCTTGACCACTCAGAAGAAATATTTTATAAATATTTACAGTACAAAGATGCCTCTTTGTTAGCAACAAACCAAAAAATCTAGGATATAGGTGCTAAACTCCCTGTTTGTTTAACGTCCTAATGAAAAAAAGAGAAATATCTTAAAATTGTCATTGCCAGATCATTTATTGTCTTTGAAGTTAATATTATATTTTGGCTGAACAGCCTGAAATCTTCAGAAGGACGGACAGCATTTGTTAGAATTACAATGTTGCCTCTTACTTTTAGATTTTGCATTCTTTGATATAAAGAATATGGACTTCTTTTTCTCGTAATCTGCTCTCCAAGATCCAATTTTTTGCATGTCTAGAAATAGATTAGTCATTGATAGTACAGTAATCACATCAGTATAATCATTTCCAATTGATGTTATCCCTGACATGAGCCAAATATACACAAAAGTATTTATCTGGCATAAGAATCTGGCAAGCAACAAAATCAAATCTTGTTTGACCTCCTAAGTCCTAACACTAAAAAATATAGTAGGCAATATCACACCAAAGATAGATTAATATCTTTTTCTTAGAAGAACTTTATCATGCTTACCTCCCGCTTTCAGTTTATTATGCAGAAACCTGCGTCTACACTAAAGAAGGGGCTAATAATTGAAGGAAATCAGAAACTAGTTAGAGCATATAGTTGAGAAAAAGAAATACACTAATTAGTTCAATATAAACTAAAAAAAAACACTTGATGCACATCATAGTTTGTTATTTAGGTTTTTCCATATGACACTGAGAAACTATATAGCAAGATTTTCAGATAAATATTTAAAAATCATTTGGTTCCCTAAGGATAGAGATAAAACCATCTAATCTAGATGAACTAAATCTGATGATGTCAGCTTATCACGGTAAAATTTGTTCTAAATTTCACTAGGCAAAGCTGGGTGATAGAATTTGTTTTTTCAACAAAGCAAGAGAAAACTCCACGCAGCTGCGAGTGGAGCCTAATATGTAATCACAATTTCCATCGATAAAGATGTGGCTACGAGTGTTCTCTTTTTCTAATTTCCATCACTGGTTGTCCTTCCTATGAATATTTGATCCTGTTGCACAGAGTTTCAAATTAGAAATTCTCAATATACGCTCACAATCGAGGAAAAAAAAATCAGTACAAGATCAACAATGTTTTATCATCTGAGAACAGCAAATGGGAATAGCAATTATATTCCCCACATCTATGGGCTGTAATCTCAAGCACAGAACTCTCCGCAAATGCTGCTGGATCACAATCATACCTACCAAATCTAAGCAGCTAAGGAAAGGAACCGGTAACAGAAAAATAGAATATGGAGGCCCATGAAACAGTGGGAAAAGCTTTCACCCGTTTACATCGAAGTGGGGACCGAGGAGCAAGGTCAGCGTCAGCAGCAGCAGGCCTGACTCCACCTCCACAAACCAGCACAGATTCGGCAAACAGAAAGAAACCATGAGCGCGGCAGGGCGTCGTCCGCTGCTCGCTGCTGGTCCACTGTAACATGGCCAGTTTCAGGCAGAGCCTAAGTCAAATATAGGCGCCCTACCACTGCCCAAAAGGCGACTCGCGACGCCAAAAAGGAACCATCTTTTTCTCCATCGAAATCGATGATCAATTTTTGAGGAAGAAAAGGGAGAAAAGTCTAAAGCGAAAAAAAGGAGGCCCCAGAACCGACATTTCTCACGATACTGATGGGCAACGAGCATTAATGCGGAGGGAGGGAGGTAACCAATAAAGACTAATGCGTCATTAAAAAGAGGAAGAAAACAGCATTGTGTTGTGTGGGAGGTACTGAGGAGGAAGAACTCACCGGCGACGACGCAGATATCCCTCCCGGTGTACCGCTCCACGAACAAATCGACCGTGTCCTTGAACGCTTTCGGATCGAGCAGCAGCGTGGTGATGTCTTGGAACATAATCCCTAGTTACATACATTAGATTATAGATGAACGGAGTTGGCCATGGACATCAATAAAACTATTTTCCACACCAAAATACCAAATTGTTAGCATCCTAAGCTTCAAAATCTACGACAAAGAAGAACGGAGTGGCAAAAAAATCGTAATTTTCCCATTCGACGTCGAAGGAACAAAAAAGGCGAGGATGTCGTCCGCTCCGGAAATTAGAGAAACAAACAAAAAAAAAACACGACCTTTCAGGACGGAAAAACCCCGAACCCTCAAACGCAAAAAATACAAAGACGGATTCTCAAAGGCGCCTCAGACCACCAAGCTGCAAGGAAAGGCGCGACCTTTCTTAGGGAAGTCAGGCACCACGCGGATGCAGGAAGCGATGCCCGGAATGCGCGGGTCCTGCTCCTTCTCCTCGCGAACCGCCATCTCTCCCACGCAGAACAGCCACCGGCCTCGACCCTCCCCTTCCCTCGCCCTCTCCCTCTCCCTCTCCCCCTCTCCCAGACCCTCTCACTGGGAGAGCGCCGAGCGAGCGAGCGTGCGAGGAGAAGCGAGCGGAGAACGAGAGAACGGGAAGCGGATGAAAGAGAGCCAAATAAAAAAGGCTCCTTGTGCAGTTATGCAGGAGGAATGGGGCTCAAAACTAAAATATATAAATAAATTTTTAAAATACAAAATCAAATTTATTTTTTAAAACCAAAAAAAAAATTTGAGGGGAAACAAAAATGCTATGCCTCACCCCCTACAAGTCTACGGCTGTCTCTTTTCATGCTTCCCCTCTAAAGAATTTTAAACAACTTTTTTCCTTTTTTTTTTTTTTTTTTTTTTTTAAATATTTTTGATATTCATGAAGTACTTAATGCATCTCTGTTTGAGTGACTGGTATGCATCACCTGGATGCCATTAATTCCGATGGTGCAAAGTAAACGTCAAGTCTCGTTCTCTTCTTGCTCGTTGGATTTAGGGTTTAGGGTTCAAGGGGGGTTTGAGGTTTGAGGCACCTCAGGCTTCATTAATCTCTAGTAGTGTCATGTCTACTCAATTCATTTCCTCTCTAGGCAGAGAGGGCTTTAGAGTTTAGGGTGAGGCAGCTACGTGATTTATTTTATTGGCCAAAATTTTTAAAAAGTTACTTTTCTGTTTTAAGAATTATTAGAAGGACATTCTCTTTTATTGTTTTTGTTTTTGTTTTTAATTTAAAATGGTACTCTAAGCTTTAGTTTTTCCTAGATTATCTTTTGAAGTCAATTCGATGAGGGGAAAAAAAAAAGTTTTGCTTGGCTAATTTATTGTAGGAGTTTTGGAGTTGGCATGTCAAAGGTAATTAAGTTGCAATATAAAAATTTTATTATATAATTATTTTGTAATTAGTTTATTGAAATTGCGTGTTAGAATATACTATTAAAATTAAGTTTTCATAAATTTTTATTGAAAAAAAAAACAAAATCAATATTGAGAGAAAATGTCATGCTAAATTTCTATTTGTGTTGCAAGGGAGCAATTAAGTTAAACGAATAATCCGAAAAAAAAAATAAGGCCTCCATTGTTAAGTCCTTTAAAACCATATCAAAAGCCTCTCTTGGAAGAAATTTGCATGTATGAAAATTGTATAAATGAATGACGGTCGATCTTTCAGCAAAGTTTCATCTCTTCACGCGCTGATTCTTAATCTCAAAGTCAAAGTCCACGTGATTTACCACTTACGATGGTAGGAGTGGGCCAAGTAGGAAAGTTGATGGTTCAAATTTAAAACCATATCAAAGAAATACTTTTAAGAAGGATGAAACTAAATAAGTCGGGTGGAGCGAGATTACATGTCATATGTTGACTTGACCCCTAAATGGGTCAATGAAGCCCATATCATACTTGGTTTGATTGACTTATTACTCAAAGTCAAACGATCGTCTCACCTTAACTCTATCCCCATGCTCTACCTATTCTAAACTAGGTAAATATAGAAACGAAATAGCGTTTTATCATCGACAATCCCTTCACTTTGAGTGCAGTGGTCTTCAAAACCCCCCCAAGTGTTTTACCACTTATTAGTCTTGTTCTTTAGCTCCATAAATATGGAGCGACAATCACAAAACATTGTAAAAGCAAAAAAATAAATCAAAATTATCATAGAATTGAGAAAAGAAAACTTCTTGATCCTCTCGATTCTTGAAGTTTTCGAGATCTCTTTTGGCCAACCTCCTTCGACTCCTGTGGTATGTGGATCATTCTTCCTTATATATAGGTTCGTTTCCTTCTATGAAAAGAAAGAAAAAAATCCTTCTTGAAATAATTGGAGTTGAACATGATCATGTGTGTTACACATGACTTAGTCGTGCTTTTCTCGATAAAAATCCTCCGTCGTGTTTTTTAAACTATGGCTCGCGATGTGTCTTACTTAAGGACAAAGCACGACCATGCCCATGAGGCACGGTCCCGTCGTATTCTTCGTTGGACTCTTCTCTTCCTATTAAAGAGACACGTTCGTGTTTTGTGACACAACCAGAGCGTATCGGTCACCCGTCTTTGCTCCTTACAAAGGCTTCAATCACAAAATGATCCATCCTTTTCCAATGAAAATCAATAGAAAAAGTAAATGGAGGGCGAGTATTGGAATTGATCATAAGAGAGGAAACAAGACAATTATTTTATTTTTGGGGTGCACATGATTTTGTTGAAACCATTAATTAATTTCTAGCTGCTTTTCATTATTCAGTTTGTCCTTATTGCCATAATTAAATTTTTTTTTATTTTCTCCACCTTAATCATGCGTATTATCACAATCAGAAATGACACTGCTTCTCAGCTAGCTCAATCTTCCCCCCTATAATTAAAATTGATGTCCTATAGAATCATAATTGTCGTTGCCACTTGTCGATCTAAGAATTAGAGATTAATATGTTCGGCTTCATTGTCAACTTTAGACAGTGTGTGTACATGTATAAGAGCAGTGTGTGTACATGTACAAGGAAGGATCTGCCTTACACCGGTAAAAATAAAAAGATATTTTATAGAAGAATATAGTTTAATTCTATGATGTGATATCGTTTGATAATAAATTTAGAAAAAATTTATTCGAGTGGTCCTGAGTTTGACCGATGGATAGAGTACGATTTTGACATTGAATCGTCGTTTAGAGATAGCGCAACTACGGAATTTAAGTTGAACCGTAAAAAAAAATTATGAGCGCTTTTCTGATTTACCTTTGATGGTCAGTGGAGATCACTTGAGTTTCAATTTTATCCGGCTCAATTGTTGACGAGATGTCTTAAAGATCTATAGAATAAGACTGATCACTCTCAGAGATTAATCAGATCGAAAATTTAAATACTCTGATATCAATCAATAATAAAAAAAAAAAGATCTATTTTAGAATGTCCTGGATTATTGACAAGATCAAATATTTTTGACACGGTATGAATCTATAAAATTTTGAATTTTGTTAATAAGATTTAATTTTTATAGGAATTTAATTGACAAATTTTTTTTTTTTCTACTGATGACAAGCGATTTGACTGCGTCGACGAACAATATCTAATCGTGTATAAGCTCTATCATTATCTTCGAAATATCGTCCAGCTGACAATACCACCCTATCGTCACTCTCTTAGACATCGCCAGTGTGCAATCCGTTAAAATCGAATCTAAATTGATTAAGATTAAATTGAATAAATAAAAAAATTAATTAATTAAATTGAGCCGATCGAAATTTTTTATCGAACCGAATCGATTTAGTAAAAAAAAATTAAATTTTCGATTAAAAATTGAAAAAATCGATTTTTTACGTACAGTGAATTGATGGCTCAAATCAATCGATTGATGATCCAATCAGTCGACTGAATTTAATGGACAGGAGTACAAAATATTTTTTAATCGATTGATAATTCAAATCAGTCGATTAATGATTCAATCAGTCGACTATTTCAATTAAAATCGATCGATTCAATTAAATCGAATTTTTTCAGTTCAAATTCGAAATCGAATCTAACGTCGTAAACGGCGATACGGATGGCACAGTATCATCGTAAACGGCGATACGGATGTGTTCTTTAAATTAAAGTATAATGACGTGAGTTTGGAGACTAATAACATCAACTCCTCAGTAAAAAATATTATCTTAATTTTTCATTCTTTTCTTGATTATTAATTTATTTTTTTTAATTCTTTGATTTTCACTCTAGTTAATTATTTATTTGATATTTATGATTCACTTTTTGCCATCTGTTGCCGACGGATAACTTCAAATCCATACGTGCATTTTATATATGCCATTTATTATATTAAGTTAAAGTCTTCTTTAAGTTAATTAAATCCATCCCACCTCTAATTCCTAGATCCATCCTGTATAATTAAGTATATTGTACTTTTTCGGTTTCTAACTAATTAATACAAAATTATAATCGGTGTAGATGTATAAATTTATTTTTCATGAATATGAATAGTTTATAATTTCTGTTCATAAAATATTAACGAATTGAAAATATATTAAATGACGATTAATATTCAGTGTTCTTGATGATCGATAGAAATGATAATGATCGCCGAAAAAATAATTCTAACTTAAAATTAGCAATTAATAAGAGAATAATTGGTATTTTTATGCCACTTTAATTTGTTCGCGTTACACTCTACCAACTCGCGACGACATTGTATAGAACGATACATTATAATAAAATCCTTAATCTCGAATAAATTAAAAAGTCGAGTACATAACAATATAATTAATGTTTAACATACATTCGCACACGTTGGCAATATTACACAAATAATTATTATTCGATTGTATATGCATGTATGAACATGAATTGTATCATAATTAACTAACTAATTAGTGATAATAATTCAATTAAATTTTGAAGTGAGATATGAGTGGAATCTTATTAAAAAAAATTGTCCAAGTAGAGAAGATCATACAGCTGTGCTCGAAGACAAGGACCTTTTTTTAATTAATCAAAATCAATCATTGTGACTAAAATTAAAGTCGAGTTGTTGGTGGCTCTTAATTATACTTCATTGTCTCCCATGGAATTTATCCTTTTTAATTCGACGACGAACTAAAGTACGAGGAGGTCAAAAGAAGATTTAGACAATTTAGATCCTTAATTATAGTAATTTTTTTTACTAAATTTGATATATTAACACGATCATAGTTGAGATTTAAACAGTATAATAATTAGTTTATCATCATTTGCATAGTAATTAATTAATGGAACACTACAAAAAAAAACTGCTTTTTGACGACGAACTTTGGCAACGAATTGTTTTCGTTGGAAATCTGCAACAAATATAGCGACGAATTTTATGTTTCGTCGCAAATTTGTAACGAATTTTCCGACGGACAAAAATTTGTTGAAAAAATCAAAAAATTTCCAACATCCAAATTTTGTTGCGAAATTCGTCGCAAATTGGTGACGGAAAACAATTTTCATCGCCAATTTGCGACGAATTTATTTTAAATGAATTTAGCGACGAAAATTATTTTAAATCGCAAATATTTCTGACAGTTTTTTTAAATCGCGCCAATTTTGCGTGAAATAATTTTTAATTTAATTTTATTAAAAAAATAGAAAACAAGTTCTCGTGAACGAGTTTATTTTTAAATATTTTGCAACGAATTCGTGGATTCCTTGCTATTTTGCAACGAATCCGAGAATTAGTTCTTGATTCTAGCGAATCTGAGGATTCGTTGCAAACTCTTATTTTTAGAAAAAAAAATTAAAAATTAGTCAAACCCGATTAAGTGACTTAGAGAGTTCGAAATTAGATGAAACAAGTTCTATGTGTTCGTCTAGTTCCCTTGATTATATATATTTTTTTAAAAATAAATTTTACCAAAAATATTGTGATATGTGATTTTTTTTAACGTGAATTAGATTTTTTAGACACACCGATATTCGAAAATTCACGGATTAAAATTTTTTTGACGAATATGTGGATTCGTTGTAATTTTTTAAATTAAAAAAAATATTAAAAGAATTAGTTAACGTTTTCAAATGTTTAATTTTTTTTAAAGTTTTGCAGCGAATCAGTTAGTTATGCAAACTTTTAAAAAATTTCTATTTTTTTTTTTAATTTGCAACGAATCCAGGATTCGTTGCAATTTTTTGGCAACGAATCCTGGATTCGTTGCAAAATTAATATTAAAAAAATCGGTTAACGTTTTCAAAAGTTTAAATTTTTTTTGTTTTAAAATTTGCAACGAATCACAAGATTCGTTACAAAATGGCAACGAATCCATGGATTCGTTGCAAAATTAATATTACAAAAATAAGTTAACGTTTTAAAAAGTTTAAATTTTTTTTTTTAAAAAAAATTGCAACGAATCTGTGATTCGTTGCAAATTTGCAACGAATCACAGATTCGTTGCAAACTTTTAAATTTTTTTTATTTTTATTTTAAAAATTTGCAACGAATCCAAAGATTCGTTGCAATTTTTTTTAACTTTACCCTCGATGCCCTAATTCCTTTTCCTTCCCCTCGCGCCCGACACGATCCGCCGCCGCCGCTCTTCCCTTCGTCGCGCTGCCGCCGCTCGACCGTCGTCTGCGCTTTAGAGCCGCGCAAGCCCGCCCGGTGTTCGTCGGCCAAGGCCGTGCCAGCTCTTCCCTTCGCGTCGCGCTGCCGCCGGCCTCGACCGTCGTCCTGCGCCCGCCGCCATGCCCTTTGAGCCGCCATGCCTTCGGTCGGCAGGCGCCGCCGCCAGTCATGGCCGCCGCTTCTTGCCGACGATGCGCCGTGGCCAGCGCGCCCCTCGTCCGCGTGCCCCCCCGGCCGCCAGTGACCGGCCGCGCCCCGACCGCCGCCCCCCAACCATGCGCCGCAAGCCGCGCCCGCCGAGCTTCGTCGGCGCCCTCGTCGATCGCGTGCCCCGGTGGCCGCCGAGCCGGCTCCGTCGCGCCTCGGCCCGCCGCCCGCCTCCTGCTGGTCGCCGGCGCCCTCCTCCTACCGGCCGCCGGCGCCGCCTCCTGCCGGCGCCCGCGATCTGTCGTCATTGTCAGGCCGCCGTGCGCCGCCTCCTGCACCCTGGCCGCGAGCCTCGCCCGATGTCCGGATTCAAAGCGACCACCGCGACCAGCGCCCCTGTCAGTGGCGATCGACCGTCGGTAGGGATTAGGTCTCTGTCAGGAAGGTCGTGATCGCCGCCAACCAGTCAGCCGGCTCGGAGGCGCATGACCACTAGTGGTATAATATTTTTTTTTTAAATCAGTATTATTTTTTATATTGAAATTTATATTATTGTTAATTTTCTGTGTTGATCTAGAGTGGTATTAGAGTGGTATGGTATAGGTTAATTGCGTCCGATGCATTCTATTCAAAATCATACTGGGACTCCATGATATTATCATAATCTTGCATATTTTTATGCGTGGGCCCAATTCATTGACACCTTAATGTCATGGTGGTTAGCATAAGATTGTGAGAGCATGATAAAATTCAAGGATATGACACATAACCATTTCATAAATATTCACATACACCATCAGAATCTGCAACCCATTACAACTATTTTATTTTTTTGCCAAACGTTATGCATTCTCGAAATGCAAAATACCTTAATTACATTCAAACTGTGTTATTGATTTGTTGACGTCTATGGTCCTATGCATCTGCAAAATCTGTTGACCATGACATTCAACAACATGGTTTTGTGTGTGTCCTCTCATTCCCATGAACAAAAAATTCTCTTTCCAACCCAATTACGTGTTAGTTCTCCTCAATGTTGTTAGTTTGCCAAGGAGGCCACACTATGTTCTGAACTGTTGTCTTTCTTCGTTTCTGTTTAAAGATAGTTAAACATAGTGAATTCATATGTGAACTAACTGTATATTCGTATTATTGTATTTTCTAGGAGTTTATATTAATATAATTGATTGAAAACAGACATAATGCAGCGTGAAAGGAGTTGGATGTATAATAGAAATTTACCTGAACGTCGGGGTTTAACTGATGAATTTATGAGTGGGTTGAAAGAGTTTTTAAATTTCGCAGCTAGTAATGTTGAGTTTATGGATGGTAATCAGATAAGGTGTCCGTGCAGAAAGTGTCACAATGGTAGATTTTTACCGTCTAGCAAAGTTTCAGAGCATCTTTGTAGATTTGGATTCGTTGCAAATTACTATAACTGGACATGTCATGGTGAACCATTTATATCTGATGAAGATTATCATAGACACAACACACAAGTCTCTAGGGATCAAAGTGATTATAATCAATTAAATCCATATCAGAGGATGATATATGATGTAGCGGGCCCGAATTTGATTCCCCAATCACAAGGTGCAACTTCAAGTTGTCCTCCAACAGTTGAGCAAATGTTTACTAATGCATCACCCTTGGAAGAGGTACAAGTAACAGATATCGGTCAAAATATGAATAATGAAGCATATCTCAAATTTTAGGAGGTGTTGAGTGCTGCAGATGAACCTTTATGGGCTGGTTGTGAGACTCACACTAAACTATCGTTCACCGCAAGAATGTTGAATGTCAAGGCAGAGCATAATGTGTCTGAAGATTGTTTTAATAATTTTGTTCAAGCTTTTGAAAAGGCATTGTCGCGTGATTATATACTGCCCAATGATTTGTACAGTATGAAAAAACTGATGAAAGAATTAGGTCTCCCAGTGGAAAGAATTGATGTGTGCAGAGATGGTTGTATGTTATATTGGGGAGATGATGCAGATGAGGATATTTGTAAATTCTGTAATCAAGATAGGTACAAGAGCACTAGTAGGAGGCAACAACGACGTAAATCATATAGTCAGTTGTTTTATTTGCCTTTAACTCCTAGGTTACAAAGACTTTATGCATCAAAGACAACTGTTGAACACATGACTTGGCATGCAAATCATCGAACAGAAGAGGGACTAATGTGTCATTCATCAGATGCAGAGGCGTGGAAAAATTTTGATAGAACATATCCTGATTTTGCGAAAGAGACTCGAAATATTAGGTTGGGTCTCTGTCTTTGTGGTTGCTCCATTTGGTAAATCAGAAGACACTATTCTTGTTGGCGCTTATATTAACTCCGTATAATCTTTACTTTGGGATGTGCATGAAAACACCGTATATGTTTTTAAACATTGGTTGTGCTGGCCCAAAAATCCAAGAAGTTAATAGATGTTTATATGCAACCATTGATTGCGAGCTAAAACAACTATGAGATGAAGGTTTTCCTACATCTGACGTTCATACTAATTAGATATTTGTAATGAATTTGCTCTTCTTTGGACCATAAATGACTTTTCGCTTACATGGTATGCTATCGGGTCGAGTAATCGCAGGATCTTAGGATGCCCAATATGTATGGAGAGATCAAAGTCGATTAGATTGAAGCATAGTAAGAAGCCGAGTTATTTTGATTGTCATAGCCAATTTTTACCACTAAATCATAATTTCAGAAGGAATAAAGATGAATTCACTAGGAATCAAATTGAAAGAACACCTCCGCCATTGAGATTGACAGGTCAAGATATTTGGTACAGAGTTCTTCACTTTCCATCTGTTATTGAAGAGCCACATGGTACAACTTATGAATATGGAAGCAACCATAAATGGACCAAACGAAGTATATTTTGGGAGTTACCGTATTGGTTTAGTAATTTGATTCTTCATAATCTCGATGTTATGCATATTGAGAAGAATATTTTTGATAATCTGATAAATACAGTGATGGATATCACCGGAAAAACAAAAGATAATCTGAATGCAAGAAAAGATATGCGACTCATTTGTAAACGACCCACCCTTGATGTTGATGAAAATAGTAGAGGACCAAAACCAAAGGCAGTTGGTTTCTAATCTTGGGAGATGTGTCGATATGAACAGAGACGTGTTGTTTGTGAATGGTTAAAGTCATTGAGATTTCCTGATGGGTATGTTTCTAATCTTGGGAGATGTGTCGCTATGAAGGAATGCAAATTGATGAGTTTGAAAAGTCATGATTGTCATATATTCATGGAAAGACTAATTCTTATTGCCTTTAAAAAACTCTTACCGAATTTTGTATGGGGTGTCATTACAGAGTTAAGTATTTTTCTTCATGATATATGCTCAACAGTTTTGGGATATTCACACATGGAGAAGTTAGAGAGAGACATTCCAATCATTTTGTGCAATTTAGAAAGGATTTTTCCGTCAGCATTTTTTGATTCAATGGAACATCTTTTGGTTCACTTGTCATATGAGGCCAAAGTTGGAGGACCAGTTCATTATCGATGGATGTATCCTTTTGAAAGGTATAATTCGCATATTCTATACTTCGTTAATATTGCATAAAAATGTATAATTTTTTTTATATATTCATTTCTAATACAATTTTTTATATTACAATCAGATTCTTATATCATTTGAAGAAAAAAGTGAAAAATAAGACACATGTTGAAGCCTCTATTGTGAATGCATATATTGTGGAGGAAGTAACAACTTTTGCATCATATTATTTTGAGCCTCACGTTCAGACCAAAAGACGGAAATCCGGAAAGAATGATGAAGGTCCTGTCGATCCCAATTTTAATTCATTCTCAATTTTTAATTATCTTAATTGCCAGTGGACCGTGTAAGCAACGATACTTAATCGATCAAGAATGGCGGGCGACCGGACATATGTTTTACTTAATTGTTGAAGTATATCGTGTTAGTATGTATTTTATATTTCTTCGTTAAGTGTTAATTTTTTATGTTATAATTAAATTTTTATTATAGGATTTTCCAAAACTTATATTACGAAATCCCGACACGTGAGTTTGATCACTTCACGATCAAGAATTTGCACCATGGTTCAAATCATATGTGATTTTAATTACCTCATTTTGTTTACACATATCTTAGCTTTTAAATAAATATCATTTTCATTTGAGTATAGGTTTATGCTAATCAAACTCACGCGTTCGGAAGAATTGCTAATCCATCTATCATGGGTCTAAAAGCAATGGTACGCACTTGGCCAGCATATTTCATAAACGGCTATAATTTCCATACTCAAGAATATGGAAATGGAAAGAGTACAATGAATAGTGGAGTATGTGTTAAGTCTTCCAATGATGGAGGTGCAAGCAATGAATTTTATGGTTTGCTGGATGAAATAATAGAGATTGAATATCCTGGTCCAGAAATGCGAGTTATCTTATTTATGTGTCATTTGGTTTGACCCGTCGGAGGATGAAGGTGCATTCACAGTATAATTTGGTTGAAATAAATCATAAAAGATTGTATAAGAGATATGAACCATTTATTTTGGCACAACAAGCGATTCAAGTTTTCTATGCTCCATATCCTAGTTTGAGGCGTGACAAAAATGAATGGTGGGTTGTTTGTAAAACAAAAGCACGGAAAAAAATTGAAGAGCGGTGGCAAGACATTGCATATCAACAAGACAAAGTTACAAATATGTTTCATACCGAGGAATATATTATTCCAACGTTACGAGATCGGTAGTAGTGATAAACATGGAAGCAATCGAAATTGATGATAATGATGAGGAGGAGGAGGGGGCGAGGAGGAGGGGGCGAGGAGGAAGAGGAGGAGGAGACCGATGATGAGAGGGATGAGGATGAGGAAGATGATAATGAGGACTTTGAATTTTGACGTCTAGGGTAAGTTTTTTTATATATAATTTTAGTTTTAAACTATAATTTTACCAAATTTCTTAGCTCAATTATTTGTTTATATAATGTCTCATTGTTAAATTTATATCTTTTGTCTCTGTATGTTGTGTATAATTTGTTCTTATAGGTTATCAGAGGTGACATCACCGTAGCTTCTCATGATCTCTCATATCTTCATTATGAATATTGTAAGTTTTTCATGTTCTTTATTAAGCATAAAAGTTTTGTTTGCTTTATTCTAATTTTGATTTTGGTTGATAGTTTCGGCGTGGTGGCGAGAGCGAAGTACTAATCTTGACGGGATTCACGATTCACTTTGCCCGGCACTATACCTACATGCCCCCGATCTGGACCTTCACATGATCGATCGTGATTACCATCTCATTCAAGCCACGACCTTCCCATTCTGATTCACTGCACGGACACTCCTCTCAGAGAACATCGAAAGTCGTAGTATATTTTTCGATTGGAGATTCGTAAGTAATATAAATATTATAATTTTTAAACTATCTTAATTATTTATTCAATTTTTTTCACTTTATCGTAGGTTTGAAAATTCAGAATCAAGTATTCATGAGATCAATAAAATCGTGAATAACTATTGGAAGAGACTCTTCATTATACTCAAGTACACCAGGACCTACAAAAGAACTATGGTGGTGCGAGTTTAAGGTATAATTGATTCATTTTATATATTAAATAAGTGATTATATAATCAATTATTTTTTTTTCCATCTCAGCGGACATTTATTTGGGACTCTACTCAAGACTTAGAAGTTAAAAGAATTTTTAAAAAAAATATGGCGATCATATCCGGCATGTATTGAGTCATGCCAAAAGTACTGGAAATAAACCAGCCTGTGTCACGTCGGAAAATTGGAGCAAAATCTCCAATTATTGGCAATCTGATGAGAAGCGAAAAAGTCAACAGAATAAATTAAATCAAGCATGTAATTCTGGAGACTTATCTGCAACATATGCGGGAGGATCTATAAATATCGAGGAGCATTCACGTAGATTGGTAATTTTTTAATTCTACAATTAGTTTTTAAATTTATTTCAGATTATTATTTTATTTCTAACATTCTTATATTTAGTCTAAGGAATTGGGAAAGGAGCCGGAATTTATAGATACTTTCGTTCGCACTTTTCAAAAAAAAGATAAGACTTGGAGTGGAGATAGAGCTAGAGCAATTAAGGTTTGAATTAATCTTTAAACTTACTTTATAACTTTAATTCTGTTAGTTATGTAAATGCTCTGATTACAATTTTTATTTTGTGTAGGAGAGATATGATCAGTTATCCTCATCTCAGAGAATTTCAGGAGATGACGGTGATACTGAGGGATCTGAGCCATCTGTTAGTAATAATTTGGATTTATGGCTTGAGGCGAGTGGATGATCAAAAGGGGGAAGGATATTAGGTATGGGTTCTCTTAGCAGAATGCATAATGCTCCTCGTAGATCTATTTCTTCTACTCCACCAGCAGTAGCGGCACAGATACATAACTTAACTGAGGAGGTTAGCAATTTGAAAGGCATAATACATGAAAGAGATCAGCAAATTCTAGAAATACAACAACAAAACTCACAAAGGGATCAAGAAATGATAGAAATGCGACGACAACAAGCCTTTCTTATGCGACAGTTTCAGCAATTTAGTTCTGGTCCAAGTCATATTTGTTGGGAATTAGATGCCCGCTAGAGGGGGGGTGAATAGCGGTGTGCCCGTACGAAGATGGAATTCAATCGTGATCGTGTCTACAATTTCGTTAGCGCAGCGGAATATATATAATAATAAAAGCAATAACGAAATGGACACAACACAAATCACAACAAGATCATATAACGTGGTTCGGAACCACACGGTTCCTACTCCACGGATTGAGCTCTAACGAGCTCTAGCGATGCCAATGCAATCACTAATCAATAAACTCATTCTCGACAACAAGTCGGAGGTGGAGAAACCTCGTACACAAGATTACAACAATAATCTAAAGAAATACAAGCAAATACAAAGGAAATGTAAAGAACACTTTACAAAACTAGGGTTTGAGCGCTTTGCTTGTTGGTTGCTTGGATGAGGTTGAAGGGCCCTGAGATGCACCTGCAAATCGCCTTCAAATCGCCTCAAGAAAGCTCCCAAGAAGCGATCGCAATCTCCACGAGCGACTTCCTTTATCTCGCGTCGGTGGATTTCCGCGCGATCGGCTGCCATAAATCACCGATCATTGCCATCGCTGTAGATGTGAGACAACGGCTCGATCCACGTTGGACAAGTTCAACGGGACTCTCACCGATCGCCAACATTGGCGGTCGGCTAACGCCGTAGTCATTGCCCGATCGGCTCACGGGCGTTCTAATGCTCGCGACTCGGCCGGGATCATTGCCATCCCTTAGCGATCATTGCCGTCGACACTGATCGCTCCCATGAGCGGTCACGCGGCTCTTAAAGCTCTCAAAACGGCGGTCGAACTCGAGTCGACTCTGGCGGTCGAACCGGCCATAATGCCGGTCGGCGCCAACCTCAGAATGAGGTTTTAACCCAGTATGGTGCCCCGTACTTGCTAGACCACCCTTAGCCTGACACTAAGCCTTCTAGCCACCTCCATCACCTCACGCTTCGGATCCCTCCAAGTCATCCATGACTTGTTCATCCATCGCGCTAGCTTCCAGGTGCTTCCATCGGCTATGTCATGCTAACGGTGTCTACACCGCCAAGGCACATTGGACTTACGCTACCAAGACTCCGCTTGGACTTTACGCCGCCAATATCAATCCCCTTGGACTTCCCAAATGCCAAGACTCAAACTTGGACTTTCCATTTGCCAAGACCCATGCTTGGACTTCTCATTTGCCAAGACCCATGCTTGGACTTCTCATGCCAAGTGCTCAAGACTTGGACTTTCACAATTGCCAAGTGTCCCACTTGGACTTTCCATGCCAAGTACCCATGACTTGGACTTTACCTTGCCAAGACCCATGCTTGGACTTTCCCATAATCACATGGTCCCCTGGTCAACCATCAAGTCAATTATAACCTGGATCGATTGTATAAACAATCTCCCTAACATATTAACCGACATCAATGTCCAACATCAATGTTAATCCTATGTCAAACATACTTTGTCAAACATCAAAACATCACTCGAGTCAAACTCGAGTCCTGGTCAATCGTGACCTGGGCCGATTGCACCAACAATCTCCCCCTTTTTGATGTTTGACAAAAAAAAAACAAATCATGAGTTAGAGCACTAACTCAAATCTCTTACCAATTATCCCAAATTGGTAAACACTCACCAAATGTTCTCCCCCAAACATTTAAGTGAAAATGTAAATCAAATGTTCTCCCCCTTTTTGACTAACATCAAAAAGGTTTTCTCTCCAAGGAGGTC
Source organism: Wurfbainia villosa (assembly GCA_025175895.1). NCBI lineage: Eukaryota > Viridiplantae > Streptophyta > Magnoliopsida > Zingiberales > Zingiberaceae > Wurfbainia > Wurfbainia villosa. Next base: position 7,225,836 of record CM045991.1, read on the forward strand.
AATGTCTCATGTCCCAATGAGATCTTACAATCTCCCCCTTGATCAAAAATACCTAGGATGCCTACCATCTTCCTAGTGATAAGTCCCATATCACTCAAGAGAGGCACTCCTATCTCACTCTCTCAATTTCCAAATTGGGTATCAAACACCCATCAATTTTCAATTGATAACATTCTCCCCATAAAAAAACATCCATCATCCCAAGATGGATACCTCCCCTTAAAGGCTTGCTCCCCCTTGACCATTGCACCAACAATGTCCTTGGAAAGCCCCTAAGCCAATAGGAACTCTAAACCATCAAAATTAAGGTTCTAAGTTCAACATAGAACTTTTACTCACCCTAAATTTGATACTTTGACCTAACACAACTCCTAATCCATATCCAATGGATTTTCACCCTTCATAATGCTTCCCAAAGCATATCCTAGGGTTAGGAGTGATTAGGAACCTTTACCATAGCTGAACACGGGCTAAACAAACCTTGTTAACCCGAAATCAGACCTGGCAATGACTCGACAAGAATCACCGATCACATTTCATCACCGACCGCCACTAAGGGCGATCGATAATCAAATTTCAATTTCAACTATCGTATGAATTTCAGAAATTCATAAATAATTATACGTATATCGAAAAATCACGAAATTTGATACGTATAATACTTATGACCAAAACAATGAGTGAAAAATGTTTGAAAAATATTTTACCCATAAAATAGCGAAATTGATACAAAATCCAAAAGTGACTAAAAACTTTAAAGTTTAAGCTCACTTTGTATCAATCTCATCAATGGTGATTGTTATCAAAAGATAGACTTCACCAAGGTTTTTCAAAATGATTTTAAAATGTTTTCAAAACCTTATTTTGGATCATATTCCTTGGGCTCTATGTACATGACTTGTACACAAGCTTTCCCAATGATCCACAAATAAAATTAGATGAGTTTTAGTTCATCTAGATGCAAAAACTATGCACCTTGAACTTAACTCATATCCTAGCATCTCACATGTATCTAGGGTGTATAAATACACATACATGTCAATTGGATGTGAGATGTGGGTTTTGTTCTCCCCCAAACTAAGGTTTCATGCATTTTCCTAAGGCAACTCTACTTGATTCCCTTATAAATGGGACTCCAAGTCATGCCATAGTCCTTAAATCAATTTTAATCAAATTTTCTTAAATGCATGAATGATTATAGCATTAACGATGATATAAATAAGCATATGTTCATAATCATGATGTCATGGCATAAAATAAGATCTAAAACCACATGACATTTACCTAAATCCTAAACATGAACATGACATATAGAATGATTAAAAATAAGCATGATGTCATGGCAAACAAAGCATGACATATAAAATATATAGGTATAGTAATACCTAAATTTTAATATTAATTTCCATTTCATATAGTTAATTATATTTTGCCATATTTCTAGTTTTCTCCCAAGTGTGCCAAAAACCCAAAATGGCACACTAACCTCTAAACCTAAATTGTGCCAATTTTGATCATTTTATCAAACTTCTCAAGTAATATTGGCACATGCTAAAAACTTTTAGGATTAAGACTTAAATGTATTTCCAAGGCAACCATAACCTTGAAAATAACCTAAAATGCCACCTTTATTATGGTTGAGTTAACTACCCATCCAATCAAGGTTGGCACACCCTAAACCCATCTAGCGTGAATCTATCACGCTCCTAGGAACCCAAAACCTATTTGAGCTCCTTGGGTTAACTAGGTATTCCTTAGGGATAACCTCCCTAGATACCCTCCTAATGACCCTCCTAGGCTTGTTAGCCTTGGTCATTTGGATCTTACCTAGGTTGACTCTAGGGGTAACTCCCCTTGCAACCTCCTTAGTGGTCACCCTAAGTTTCCTAGAAACCCTAGCCACTAGGCACACCCTTTGGTCAACTCTAGGGATGACGTCCCTATTGACCTTGGTCTTCCTAGACCTAGTTAGTGTTCCATAATCTAATGGGACACTATGGTAAGTCACCTTGGGCTTAGGTTTGTGACCCAAACCTTGCTTGCCTTTGGTTGACTTTTGACTCTTAGGTCCTTGGTGTTGACTTTGACTTTTGGACCTTTGACTTTGATCATTAGACCCTTTAAATTGATTTTGCATAATGTTGAGGGTCTTTTCTAATTTTTCAAGCCTTGACCTCAAGACTTGATTTTTCTTTTCTAATTTCCCAAATTTAGAGTTTTGATTTAGATTATGGGCATTGGACTTCCTAGGCATATGCCTAGTCCATTTAGGGTTAAAACCTAGATGATCTTGTATTTTCCTAATTGATTCCCTAGGTATGATTTTTCTAGGGACATTTGACCTAGGTTTGTCCTTAGATAAATTGTTTTTAGGGACATTAGTCCCAAATTTCTTCCTATTATCTAAGTGAATACTTTTAGCTCCTAGACAAAATTCCTTATGTCTAACATGCTCTTTGTGATAAATAGCAAGATTGCTAAAATTATTTCTAGCATGCTTTTTACTGAAATTTAAGGAATGAGCATTGTTTAAATATACCTTAGGGTTTGCCCTAGAGACTCCCCCTACTTGTGATGCTCCAACTTGTTCCTTCTTCTTCCCCCTAGGACATTGACTCCGGTAATGTCCTTTTGCATTGCATTTGAAGCATATGATGTGCTCCTTGCTCTTGATACTTGGGGAACCGGCATCCTTAACTTTTGGAGCCGGTGGAGCTTTCCTAATCTTCTTTGGGCATTTGCTCTTGTAATGCCCAAATTCCCTACACTCAAAACACATAATATTATTTTTATTTGAGATTGATGTGTTTGAGTTACCTAGTTCGGTGGTAGGTGCCGGAGTTAAATTTTGGGCTTCTTCATCTTGTCCGGATGTCGAAGCTTCTTGGTATTGCTCCGGTGTTGAGGATGGTCTCTCCTCCTCAATTCTAGACGTGGATACTTCTTCCACTTCTTCCACCTCTTCTACCGATCCGGAAGTTGATTCCCTATCAACCTCCAAATCCTCACTTCCTTGCGAGGATGATGCATTAGCCTCTTCGGTCTCTTCCTCTTGGACCATTGATGGGCTTTCATGGAGCTTTGCCAAATCGCTCCATAGCTCCTTAGCATCCATGCATTCACCTAGGCTACACAAAAATTCATTTGGAATTAAATCAAATATAAATTTGATTACCTTCTTATTTTTCTCGAATTGCCGGAGTTGCTCCTCACTCCATTTCTTCTTCTTGAGAAACCCTCCCTTTGGTCCCTTAGGATACTCAAATCCTTCCATCAAGGCGGACCATTCCTCAAGGTCTCTCATCATCAAAAACTCTTCAATTCTCGCCTTCCAAGAATTGAATCCTTCTCGTCCATAGAATGAATAAGGAACTGGTGTGTTGATGTCTCATCCTAATTGATCTTGGACTTCCATCTTTTACCCTCTAGCGTCTTGCTCCCGGTTGTTAATCCGTTGAAGAGCCACCAGGCTCTGATACCACTTGTTGGGAATTAGATGCCCGCTAGAGGGGGGGTGAATAGCGGTGTGCTGCATTTAAGATGGAATTCAATCGTGATCGTGTCTACAATTTCGTTAGCGCAGCGGAATATATATAATAATAAAAGCAATAACGAAATGGACACAACACAAATCACAACAAGATCATATAACGTGGTTCGGAACCACACGGTTCCTACTCCACGGATTGAGCTCTAACGAGCTCTAGCGATGCCAATGCAATCACTAATCAATAAACTCCTTCTCGACAACAAGTCGGAGGTGGAGAAACCTCGTACACAAGATTACAACAATAATCTAAAGAAATACAAGCAAATACAAAGGAAATGTAAAGAACATTTTACAAAACTAGGGTTTGAGCGCTTTGCTTGTTGGTTGCTTGGATGAGGTTGAAGGGCCCTGAGATGCACCTGCAAATCGCCTTCAAATCGCCTCAAGAAAGCTCCCCAAGAACTGATGCTGCAATCTCCACGAACAGCTTCCTTTTATCTCGCGTCGGGGATTTCCGCGCGATCGTGCCATAAATCACCCGATCATTGCCATCATCGTAGATGTGAGACAACGGCTCAATCCACGTTGGACAAGTTCCAACGGAACTCTCACCAGTCGACTGCCAACATTGCGATCGCTAACGCCTCGTAGTCGAGCCGTCGGCTACGGAGCGCTAATGCTCGCAACTCGGCCGTGATCATTGCCATCCCGATCGCGATCATTGACACTACCGATCGCTCCCATGAGCGGTCGGCTTAAAGCTCTCAAACGACAGTCGAACTCGAGTCGACTCCCGGCAGTCGAATCGGTCATAATGTCAGTCGACTGCCAACCTCAAGAATGAGGTTTTAACCCAAGTATGGTGCCCCCATACTTGCTAGACCACCCTTAGCCTAGACCTAAGCCTTCTAGCCACCTCCATCAGTCTCACGCCTCTCAGATCCCTCCAAGTCATCCATGACTTGTTCATCCATCGCGCTAGCTTCCAGGTGCTTCCATCGGCTATGTCATGCTAACGGTGTCTACACCGCCAAGGCACATTGGACTTACGCTGCCAAGACTCCGCTTGGACTTTACGCCGCCAATATCAATCCCCTTGGACTTCCCAAATGCCAAGACTCAAGCTTGGACTTTCCATTTGCCAAGACCTATGCTTGGACTTCTCATTTGCCAAGACCCATGCTTGGACTTCTCATGCCAAGTGCTCAAGACTTGGACTTTCACAATTGCCAAGTGTCCCACTTGGACTTTCCATGCCAAGTACCCATGACTTGGACTTTACCTTGCCAAGACCCAAGCTTGGACTTTCCCATAATCACATGGTCAACCCTGGTCAACCATCAAGTCAATTATAACCTGGATCGATTGTATAAACAATCTCCCCAACATATTAACCGACATCAATGTCCAACATCAATGTTAATCCTATGTCAAACATATTTTGTCAAACATCAAAACATCACTCGAGTCAAACTCGAGTCCTGGTCAATCGTGACCTAGGCCGATTGCACCAACAATATTCCTCCGAGTAATGACGATGATGGTGGCGACGATGATGATATTGTATGCATGTTTGTAATTAGTACTTTTAAAATTTTTTAGTTTATTGAGTTTGTTAATCCTTCATTTTTTTAATTTTTGATTAGTATTTTTTATTTTGTTTTAAACAGGAATGATCGATGAAGTCAATTCTTATGGCGGTTGAAAATGCACATCATTGTAAGTCTTTGCATATTTATTTTCGTGTTGTATATAGTTTTTTTTTAATGTATGATACTTTTTGTTTGTTTCTTTTCTAATGCAAGTAGAAGAATATCGGTGATTACTTACCAGATTCTCTTTTCTTTTTTCTTTCGCATGTGTTGAGATCTGTTGTGTGGACATTGTTATTTGGATATCATAACTATGTTGATGTTTGAAATGTTGTAGGATATAACTTTTTATTTGGAATGTTGTATTGTTCTTAACTTATTGTGTTACTTTGTATTTATTTGGATATGAAATATTTTTGGATATTATTGAATATTATTTTGTTATATAAAATGTGTGTGTGTTTTGTTTGTATTGAATGTATTTATTTGGATATTAGAACTTATTGTGTTTTGTTTTGTGTGTGTGAAAATTTGTATATACGATAGAATATCGAAACGGATGAAATCTGTTAAAAAAAATTTTATTTAGCGACAAATTTAGCGACAAAAATACAAATTCGTTACTAAATTCTGAGAATTCTGCGATGACTTTTGCGACGAATTTAATTTTCATCGCAAATTAGCGACGAATTTAGCAACGAAACCAACCTGCGACAAATTCTACAACGAATTTTGCGACGAATTTTGCGACGAAAAAAGAATTCATCGCAAAATATGGTTTTTGCGACGAAATTTGCGACGAATTCAGCGACGAAATTTGCGACGAAAATTTAATTCGTCGCAAAAAATAATTCATCGCAAAATATGGTTTTTTGCGACGAAATTTGCGACGAATTCAACGACGAAATTTGCGACGAATTTTTATCAGTTGCAAATTTACCAACGATATCATTATTTCGTTGCGAATTTTCTGCGATGAATTTATTTTTTGTCGTAAAGTTTGCGACGAATTTCTAATTTCGTCGTGAAAATTAGCAACGAAAAAATTAATTCGTCGCAAATTTTTGCAACGAAAATTGCGACGAATTTTTGAATTCTTCGTAAATTTTGCAACAAAATTAGCGACGAAAATTTAAATTCGTCCCTAATTTTCGTCGCTAAAATTCGTCGCAAAAATTCATCGCTATTTTTGTCGCTAATATTTGCGACGCTTTATCCGCAACAAAAATATTTTTGTCGCTAAATTCGTCGCTAATTTATTTTGCAACGAATTTTTTTTTAAAATTCGTCGCTAATGACTATTTTTTTTTTAGTGGAATGACCTTATAATTTTACACTAATATAAATCTTAAAACCTAGATCATAATTGTACGAGTAGAAGTAGTGACTTTGGAGAACAAATTAAACACTTAGGCTGCGTTTGTTAGAATGTAATGTAATCTAAGTTGTAATGTAATTCAAGTTGTAATGGAATGCAATGTAATCTTGATTACATTAGTATGTTTGGATATAAATTGTATGTAATCTTAGATTACAAAAGTCATTACATTTTTTTATTTAGTGTCTATTACAAAGACGATAGGAATGGATCGATGATGATGACGTAGACAATGACGACGACCAATCGCGATCGGTAGTCAGCGACGGCCGACCGGTATCGATTGTCGGTCGATCAAAATCCGCCGATCGATCCGCTGCCGTCGTCGTGGCCGATCGACCACCGTCGATCGTCGGTCAGCCGCTGTCAGTCGTCGGTCGGCCACCGTCGGTCGTCGGTCGACCGCTGTTGATCGTCGACTAGTCGCCGTCGATCGACCGCCGTCGGTCGTCGGCCGACCGTCGATCGTCGGCTGACCGCCGTCGATCGCCAAACACAGTCTAAATCTCATTTGCATGCAATAAATCACATTTGCATGCATGCAATAAATCACATTTGTATGCATGCAAATGTAATTTATTGCATGCAAATGAGAAACTTGTAATGTAATCTGGATTACATGGGTTTTGCTTTGTAATTCAGATTACAAAATTTTAGTGTCTTTTGTAATCCAGATTACATTACATTACAATTCTAAGACAATAACAAATAAAGAAATCTGCCTTGTAATGTAATCCAGATTACATTACAAGGCAGATTACGACATACCAAACACAGTCTCAAGGCAATAGTCTCATAGTTTGTTTTTTTTTACCTTCCAAGTCAGAATGCATCTGTTTAATAGATTTAGATGAGTAAATTTTGGCAAAATAAAATAAAATAAAATAAAAATAAGATGTTACTTTAATTATTAATGAAAAATGCATATCATAAGATGAATGGCCTTTAAAAATTTAAACGTTCAATTTTTTTTCTTAAATGGGCCGAACTTGTATTTATGTTAATTAAATGGGCCGGGCTTAAATGGGCCAATGCTTGCCCACGCGATCAACATTTTACTAGAAGATTTTTTCTCTCTCCGCTTTTTCATAAATTAAATTTCTGATGTCTTATCTCCGTGATGTATTTGTTGGGATAGGAATGGAAATGAACGTGAATAGATTTAGGAGGAGAATCTAAAATTTTTCTTTGACATTAGATGATTCTTCTCTATCCTGATTAATCATGTCAAGATCAAAGACTTTCCTCCCTGTGATTTATCTTCCTTACAATGACCGTAGAATAAATCGATCGCATTGATGAGGTAGGACGATATTGTAAAATGAATACGGATCGATTTAAAAAAAAATCTGAAATTTCTTTGACATCAAATGATCTTCTTCTATCTGATCAATCAAAAGACTTCTATGATTTATCTTCCTCTTGATAATCATAATCGCAGGACATGTCGATCAAACCGTTAGATTGACGGAACCTTTACAAAATTCCCGATCTTTAGACTCTTTGTCCTCCTCCCAGTCCCGGCCGCCTTCGAGGAATCATGCATGGAGAAGAATCGACCAAGCTTTCTTTCTCTTTGCCCCCGTTTACTTGCAAATCTCAAATAGATCCCTCTAATAGATTCGACAACTCTAAATATGATTGAAATAGTATTCTAATCTCTATCAAAGATCTGTTCTTGAACCTGCAAGGCCACCTCTGAGCGTGTGACTGTGTCAGCGTGTGGTCGCCCGACGCACCTCAATTCTCGTCGTTTCTTTCGGCTTCTTTGACGCAGCGGGGATTAGCTTCTACAGGAGGGACGACGTGAGCTCCGATTTCATCGTCATTTCATGCGCCGCCACCGCATTCCAGCGTCTCTGCATCGACTCCCTGATCTCCTCCTACACCGGCGCCGCCGGAGATAGCCCCTGTCGTCTTTGTTAGAATCTCCGGAGTTCGCTCTAAGGACGGCACGGCGTCGAGGTTGGCCGCAGACGGGAGCCTGGCGTCGAGAGAGGCGGCGGCGATGGGAGATTTCTTGACCATCACCGGCGACGGAGGTGCAGAAGCTCTGTGAGTTTTCCATTTTTTTTTTATAAAAATAAAAAGAGGATTTTTTTTTTTCAAGATAGACTTCCAAATTTTTCATCAGTTTCATCCTCATTTTGGTGCATATAAATTCATGGAAAAGATTGAAAAATTATCACCACTGATTAACGTATTTCTATTTTTTTTTTATCTTCAAGAAAAAAAAAACTTTAAACATTCAAACACCAAGAAGGTATTCCTAAAATCAAATTAAGATCCTGAAAAAATGTCAACTATTCAATTGTTTTGAATTTAATAGCATGTATTAGACACACGAATAAAATCTCTAAAATTTAGAGAATCAAAATAAAATTTAAAAAAAAAAAACTTGGTACATCACACGTATTAAAAATTCGTAATAATTGTAAAAAAAAAATGAAAAAGAATGGTATGGAACTAGCACCACATTTTGGGGCTACTAATTCTCCCCAAAATAAGCACAAACCACATCTATAATTTAATTACTTCTTAATTAATAGCAAGGGACGACAAGAATACTGCAAAGAAGAAGTTTGAACAGCCTTCGCTCGACGTTTTTCCACCCAACATTCTTATGTGTTCTTGAAATCAATTGCTATTCAGGTACGCCCATGTTTTATGATTTCTCGTCTTTTGTTTTTGACGTTTCAATCATTTGCTAAACTTCTTCTTCTTCTTCTTTTTTTTCCCCTAGATTTTGTTTTGTCGTTTCTCGTTTATTAGTTTCGTCTTGTCGATGAACGCTTTGATTTGTTTGTTGGAAGTCGTTTTCGGCTTTAGATTCATGGATTTTGCATGAAATCCGCAGACGTAATTGTTGTAGCTGACGATCATGGTGAGAGACATCGTTGGATCTCCCAAGATCCACCAGACAATGGACCCCACGAACCGGCGGCTCACCTACGCCTTCATCGTCGCCGCCCTCTGCGCGCTCTTCTACGCCCTCGGCGCGTGGCAGAACTCCTCCCCTCCCTCCTCCTTCAATCCCACCTCCAACCTTGATACCACCGCCGGCGGCTGCGACTGCTCCTCCTCGTCCTCCTCCCTGCCCACCCTCGACTTCGAGGCCCACCACCGGATGAACGCCAGGGACGCGCCCGGCTCTGCCGTCGACAAGTTCCCTGCCTGCCCCCTCAATTTCAGCGAGTACACGCCGTGCCAGGACCGGACGCGCGGGCGGCGGTTCGAGCGGACGATGCTGGTGTACCGGGAGCGGCACTGCCCCGGGAAAGAGGAGGCCATCCGGTGCCTCGTGCCGGCGCCGCCCAACTACAAGACGCCCTTCGGGTGGCCCAAGAGCAGGGACTACGCCTGGTACGACAACATCCCCCACAAGGAACTCAGCATCGAGAAGGCGGTCCAGAACTGGATTCAGGTGGAGGGCGACCGGTTCAGGTTCCCCGGCGGCGGCACCATGTTCCCGCGTGGCGCCGACGCCTACATAGACGACATTAACGCACTCATCCCCTTGACGGACGGCAGCATCAGGACTGCCATTGACACTGGCTGTGGAGTGAGCAACCCCCCCTCGAACATACAGATTCATCCGAGTTTTATCAATCACAATGAATTTGCTAAGATCTCTGTCTCTGTCGATCGAAGGTTGCTAGCTGGGGAGCTTACCTTTTGAAGAGGGACATTATAACGATGTCATTTGCCCCAAGAGACACTCATGAAGCGCAGGTGCAGTTTGCTTTGGAACGAGGAGTTCCGGCGATGATCGGAGTGATGGCCACGCAGAGACTGCCGTATCCGGCAAGAGCTTTCGACATGGCTCATTGCTCCAGATGTCTGATTCCTTGGTATGCTTATGGTAAGTTTTGACATCCTTTTGTATCAGAATGCTTCAGTTCAGTCGAGGAGACACAACCATTGTTTTGTTTTGGATTGTCAGATGGTTTGTACCTAATAGAAGTCGATCGAGTTCTAAGACCAGGAGGTTACTGGATTCTATCTGGTCCCCCAATCCACTGGAAGAAGTACTACCAAGGCTGGGAGAGAACTCAAGCAGATTTGAAGCAAGAGCAAGACTCGATCGAGGAAGTCGCGATGCGTCTATGCTGGAAGAAAGTGATCGAGAAGGAAGACCTCGCAATTTGGCAAAAGCCCATCAACCATGTAGAGTGCAAGCGAGTTCACAGGAGCTATCAAACTCCTCAAATATGCGAAAACGATAACTTCGACTTTGCTTGGTAAGGATACATTATCCTATCCGAACAAAGATATCAGGTGGCAGGCATCCTGAAGCTAACATTTCTTCTTTAAAGCATAACATGCTCAAGATGTGTCGATAATCATAGGTACCGGAAAATGAAGGCTTGCGTAGCTCCATTGCCAGAAGTAAACAGGCAAGATGAAGTTGCTGGAGGTGAGCTGAAGAAATGGCCCGAAAGGGCATTCGCAATGCCACCGAGAATCAGTAGGGGTTTAGTTCCTGGCTTGAGTCCTAAGCATTTTGAGGAAGACAATGCAACATGGAAGGAGAGAATCACGTACTACAAGAAGGCTATCCCACCTCTGAGTCAAGGACGGTATCGAAACATTATGGACATGAACGCATACTTGGGTGGATTTGCAGCGACCATGATTGATTATCCTGTTTGGGTTATGAATGTCGTCCCTGCCAGCTCAAGCCTTGACACCCTCGGCGTAATCTACGAAAGAGGATTCATCGGCACGTACCAGGACTGGTGTGAAGCCTTCTCGACGTATCCTAGAACTTATGATCTCATCCATGCTAATGGTATCTTCAGCATATATCAGGACAGGTAAATACTCCTCCGAGATTATTCACAAAGCTATGAAATTTGCCATTTTTAAGAATCCAGACATTCAGCATGAAATCAAGCCTGTATCAGATTAGTTCTATTGGACAAAAGAGAAATGATCCAAGTGCACAAGGATATCATGTCCTTGCAATTACTCCTTTTCTCAAAACTATAAAGTTTGCTAGTTTCAAGAATTCATACATTTAGCATGAAATAAGCCTATCAGATTATTTCTATTTGATAAGGAGAAATGATCCGAGTGCATAAGGAGAAATGTTCCACTGCTCGACTCAGGTATTAACATTTGAATTGAGTAAATAACTGCTAATGGGGAAGCTTTTGCAGGTGTGACATAACATACATACTCTTGGAGATGGATAGGATATTGAGACCGGAGGGAACAATAATAATCCGTGACACGGTCGAGGTGCTTACGAAGGTTCAGGCGATCACGAATGGTATGAGGTGGAATAACCAGATACTGGATCATGAATCTGGACCTTACAACCCTGAGAAGATCCTTTTGGCTATCAAAACTTACTGGACAGCTGAGCCATCTACAGAGTAATAAATAGATGGCTGATCTACTTGTTCTTCCAATCATGTGTGCCTTAAATTTTGTAAAATAGGTTTGCATTACATTATGCAGGTTTCTCCTCGACATGCCAATGCCATTTCTTTTATTTTCCATTTTTTATCTCCCTTCACAATTTGATCATCTTATTGATTCTTGGACACCATTTAGTAGGTTGGTGCCCTAAGATGGTTGCCTATCACTAGCAAGAAAAGTGTCTAAATGCTGTATTGTAGGTCATGTTCATGTAAGTTGTATTTCACCATTGAACCGTGAGTTACGCATTGTGTCATCTATAAGCGAGAACTAGCTTCTCCAAATACAGAAAACTCTTGATTCATATGCCACCTTGTTTTACCAAATTACCATGTGATTTGATCGCCTATACCCCTAAAGAAGAGCTATGCACTATGTCAAGGTTTTGAAGTCGACTCCCCTAATGACATGTTAAGTGTATAGGAGTTGACATGTCGATTTTGATCTAGTGGCATGTCAATTTTATTGGATGCTAACTGGCACTATTGACTATATAGCTGATCTATAGACATGCGAATATAGTTGATCTTCAGTTGATTCAACCTGAAGCTATACAATCCATCTTGTGTCCCACTTTCTGACTTGCCCTAATGTACATAGTGGTGGGTGACTATGAATCAAATCAAGTTTTAGAGGAAATCCAACTTGAATTGTTTTGAGGTACCCTAAAAACCACATATAAACCTGAATTTATAGAAAAATAATAGAAGCTATTGGTTCCTGCTATGACATGGGATTTGATGCACCTAAAAGGTTGATTGAAATGGGACTGATATAACAATATTTGTTTTGTACACCAATGCTCTACAAAAAGGGGAAGAAAAAGAAAGGTAAAAGTGAGAGTTTCTATAGGGAATGCCAAGAATGAAAACAAATTAGAACATTTCTGAAGTTAAAATCTAGTGGTGGTATCTTGTTCTAGAGTTACGTATTGTCACGCCATGCAAAAATTTGGTGAACCCAAGGAAGCTGAGTTTACCATCCGCTGGTCGGATCCAGTCACGCATCATAGAATAAGCTGCAGGGGCAAGGTTCATCTCCTGCAAGGTTGCATGTCAAGCTATTGATAAGTTTAAAAAAAAAAAATCATCTTGCACTTCATCAGTTTATCAATATACCTGTGCTAGTTCTTCGATAGAGATGACTTGATTGCCTTCTTCTTCGAAGTATTGGAATGCCCTGGTGGCGATTTGTTCCCATTCTTTCAAAGCCTCAAGCTGATAAGGGCCGATTGTTGCAACACAAAACTCTTCAAAGTTCATCCTTCTGTATGATAGCGGCTCCAACTGAGATGTCCATGACATTAATTCTTGAATAAGGATTATCAAATGGTCTAAACTGGAGCAAAAAAATTGAACATTAGGATAAGATTCATGTGTCTTATCCCCCAGATAGTTGCAGTTCATGATTTGTTCATGTGTCTTATCCAAGCTATTTCTAGCAATTGGTTTAAACTGAAACCTTGTTTTCATAAAAAAAATTGAAACTTTTCAAGGAGAAATATGAAATTTACGGATGTTTCCTATTAAAACTAGAGTCAAAATCAAATGACTAACACTATTTGAAATTTTGTGATATGACAGTAGGGAACCTATAATTTATCAAAAAAAAAAAAGACGAGGATATTACAAAAGTTTAGAGGAATATTAATAGGAAACGTCACACGCTTTACTGCCACATATACTAAAATTCTTTCACTGAACAAAACCTGTATCTTAAGCAAGTTAGCATACCAATTTAAGTCTGGTTCGGAAGGTGATATAAGTTTACTCATTTAGCTACTTCATAAGGTCATCGGCATAACAGTATTTTGTAGAAAATGATTTAGCTCAATATCTTAACCAAGAAGAAGCAACAGGAGAACTAGGAGTCAAAGACTTTAACAGAGTCAATAATCGATGAGCTTTATACTTTGCAGCTATAGCTTATTTCATCATTTCCTACTATCAGGAGCTTCAATGATTACAACGGTTGTTGTAATTATATACAAGGAAACAATATAAAGAATGAGCAAATTTCCTGAACACAACATAATCAAATAGAGTGGTGAATGCCTTGAGTGTTCTTATTTCCTAAAGCTTGGTATCCATTTCCATTTTCTCCAACTACTCTAGAATAGAGCAAATAATAATACTAGTATCCATATTTCAACCTCAATATATAAGTGTTCGTCTTTGCACATATGGCATACCAGTATGTTAACTGATGCAGTAGATGCTTTATAATAAAAAAACAAAAGTAAAAGGGTAAAAAAAAAAACAAATTTTGCAACTGTAAATACCCATTTGACACAGTAGATTCAGGACAGGTTAAGCAAATAAAGCACTTTAAACAGAAAAATATTTACATAGCAAGAACATAACTAAAACAAATGGCTTACTGCATTTAATATATCAGGAACCCTGGATGCCTTCATAGCATCAGTAGCATTCTGCCAAAGAGCCTGCATGAATTAATGAAAAAGTTGGAAAAAGGAAAATAAATATGTTGGGCACTAGTGCTATCATCTGAACATAATGCATTACCACTACACTCATTTAGAATACCTTAAAGAGAGTAATTACATTGAATTCTTTTGGATGACCTTAAACCTGTTGAAGTGTTGATTTAGCCAAATTCTTGCAAATTTAAATTTACGATGTTGTAAGAAATGGAGATGCATTCAGAATTGACAATTTATCAGCTAGATGCTTTTAAGATCTCTTAAGGATAGAAATTTCCTGCAATTCGATACACAGCACAGTTCTCAAAATTCTATCACTAGGATACAATGCCCATCTATAAAATTGCCTAAGTCTGCACTAGCCGACAACTCTACAAACTCAAAGAACTAGAGACTTAGAGCATGGCAAAGAGGAGAATAATAATCGCATTGATTTTTATACATTTGGGTTGTAGCTTTCAGTCTTTGTATAAATTGCAAGAAGCAGAAACGTATGGTTTCTGATATCTCTTGGTTGCGAGTCTCATAGTCTTTTTTATAGACCGTGCAACATTGGCTTTGAAACATTGTGTATGTGCAAGAGCACCCCATCCAAAGGATTTTAGCTTTGCAGGCATCCCTTCGATTGAGTGATCCAATTGAAATTCACAAAAAGGAGATGGACTCGATTTATATGATTGGGTTTCCTCAGCCAACTCATCAGTAAGTTGACATCTCGAGTCAGTGGGATATTGGTGTACCCTTTAAGTTCCCAATATATCCATTCAAGGTTTAAAATCTCGAACCATATTGAGATTTCGATTTGCGACCGGAACGATACGGTTTCGGTACCGTATCGTCCGTGCCGATACTATTTCGATATTTTTTTCTCTTTGTTTAAAACATTAATATTTAATTATTTGATTTTTTAATTTTAGTTAATTTTTAAAAAAGAATTTAAGATTTAATTTTAAATAAATTATAAATTCGAATTTAGAATTTTAATTAAAATATATTTTATTTTTAAAATGTTTATATTTTTAAATAAAAATATAAATTTATATAATTATATAAATTAATTAATAATTTATTTAATTAAATTTTACAGTTTAATTAATTTATATTTTATATATAAATTTTTAATTAATATAATTTTTAATTATAATTTATATATTTTTTAATTTTAGAAAATTTTCCATCGCAATCGCGCAGTGCGATCGCATTCCCAATCGTGTTGCGCGATCGCATTCTTCCCGCAGCGCGAACGGGAACGTGATCACGTTCCCGAAGCGCGATCGGGAACGTGATCACGCCGTTATCGTCGCCGTCACCGTCTCGCATGCGTGTTAGTTCCACGTCGGAACGAAAAAATTCGTCCGTTTTGTGCGGAACAACTCGGTATTTAATACCTTGTACTCATTCATACTTTGTGTGGTAGACATATCCTTTCTACTATGATTGTTACTCACCTAATATTGTTGGTCATCAAATCACCTCTACAAATATTGATACACTCTTTTGAGTCGGCTTATTCATTTGAATAAAAGGTTTTAAGATCAATATAAGGGTGAACCATTTCTCTTTACCCAGGTGCTTATGATTTATCGATAACATCATGCCATAATATAACAATCTTTGACTTGAAATAGAAACATTCTAAATTTTAAGTTCTGGTGAACTTTCAAAGCCTTGGAACTCCTTAAAAAGGAGAGGGAGGAAAAGAACACAAGAAAAGAAATGACAACTTAAAATTTTGATTTAAGCTAAAGACAAAGCTCTGTTTAAAGGATGAAAGGTTTCTTTTTAAGGGGTGAAAAGACATTTTTTTTCGATTAGGCGTGTCGTTTCCTCAAATTTGCATAAATTCAATTAACTAAATTAATTAGAATATGCAATATTCGGTTGACTTGCTTATCAGTCAAATGAACAATCCCAATTTGCTTTTTCTAATATGAGTGTAGCGTCTTTGTTATTTTTCAAAATTGTTGTACCTTATATATAATCTCATGTGTGAACCTTGAGACATGTCAATTGCATATCGTGGTTCCAAGATACATGCAAACTTTGAGAAACAAGATTCATGAGGCTTCATGTTGCAATTTGCATGCTTTGACATTGAAAAAATGAGGGCATAGAAGACAAGCAGGCAATGCAACTCCGTTGTGAGTGATCAAAATCTACATGAACATGAGTGTCGAATAATGAACACAATTCCAAAGTTGTACGTAGCCTAGGGTAGCAACACAATGTTGTTTTGGCATGTAATTTGAGGCACGCATTTTCTATGCTGCCTTAGAGTGCATGTTGAAGCCAATTTCACGAAAGCTTAATTAATTAATTCTTGATGATTTCGAATGAATTAATTCTCATCCTTCCGATCATAACCCAATTACAAGAATTTGTCATTTCACACCCCTTAATGGTCTCATCAGAATCAACACTCACGTATACTCAAGTTAGTGTTTGCACATTTACGTTCATGAACCTCACTCGTATATGACCCAATGACTGAGTATGATAAATTCTCATTTATTCAAGATATTAATTTATGTCAGTCACGAAATAGTATGTCCCTATTTAATCAATTGGTTGGATAAAATAATTTCCAACAGAAAATACAAACTACTTTAAGATGTGAGAAAGACTTCATGTAGACTAATTATTTCCCTTTACTATGTCAAGATAGTTTTATTATTTCTCTTGGAATTATGCCTCTTTATAACTTGTTTAAAGAAATGCTCCACTCTCGTAAATGAAAAATCAAGGGAATACTAGTTAAAGTAATCACCCAAGGATTATGAAGTTTTCTCAGGCAGGTAAACATTAGAAAACGTATATTATAAACTTCACTACCGTATCATATTCAACTCAAGGCCAGACAAAGACAATTAACAATTTACACTTGACACTATGTTTCTGATTTGAATAACTAGAGGCTTCTAAACAGTACATTTCCTGCAGCTCTAGAGGAGAGATGAGATCTGGCTGAGATCATTGGGGAAGGGAAAGGAGATGGTTATCATGTCTCACATTGTTTCTTGTTAATAGTCCATTTTGGAGTTTGAACATGACATTTTGGCATATTCATACCAGCTTTGCAATATAATTTTATATGCTAAAGAGATAATGGCAGGTCTATGAGCACCAAACGTTTTAAATTCTAACTGCTCTACTGGAAAGGTTTTTAGGTTCCCATTCCGTAGTCATAACCATTGTATTCATTGTCACATGCAAGCAGGAAGTCGGTTAATGGGAGGTCAAGGAACTAATAACTACACTCCTAACCAACATAAAAGAATACTTAGCTTAATTCCCAACAATATCTCACAAAATGGCAGAATTTTAAACAATGTGAATAGCAGAACTCACCATTCTAAAATTCTCAACAGAAATACAGCCATCGTTATTTGGTTCCAATAAATTAAATTGGGATCTTGTATAGATGAGTTCATCCTCTGTTAGAGCGCTTGACAGAGCCTGCAAGAGAAGAAATCAGCAAGGCACTTGAGTGAGATATTACTACTGAAACTGTGGTTAACAAAAAAAAAACACAAACTTCAATTGTGATAGGAGGGATTCTTTTTTTTTTTTTTAATTTTACTAAAATCATTTTATATAGAAGTCTTATTCTGACATTTCAGACATTGGTATGATATACGACTCATTTTCAGTGTTTTGGTTAACCAACTAGATAGCCCATGAAAGCAAATACACCCAGTACAATCAAGAAATAGCAAAATGGCCAAAGAGGTCGCCTTTCACAATCATAGCACTCATTTTACATATTAGATTATACTTTTACATAAGGTTCAAAATCTTGACCATGCCAAAGTTTGGACTTAGACAGGAATGATACTGTTTTACTACCATGTCGGCGTTCCAACATATGGTGTCCCTAGCAAATTAGAAGTGGAAGGAGAAAGAAAATGAAAATAAAGAGAAATAGTGACATGCCTAAATTCAAACTAGATGACCCATTTAGAATAGTATATTTTTGAAATTGTGTTGTTGAACACAACAAAAAATATCAATCATTTTTAATTCATTTTGCCACACTTGTAGGATACCAAGGGTTGTCTATTCATCTGACAAGATTGACACAGCAATAGAGGAGGAGAGATTACCCATACCAAACCAAGTAGTATCATGTTTCAATAATTTATCGAAACAATAAGTTTCAACCATGCTTCATGTTTATAAAGTAAAGGGAGATGATATGATTAGCCTACAAAGGCATCATAAACTTAACAAATATGGGGATCATTTGATAAGAAGAGAATTATCAACATGTCAATATCCAACACGGAGATGAGAAATGATTGAAATGCAATGGTCGTAGAACACACTAATATTTTGGAAAAGGAAACATAAAATGCCTATAAAAATTACTCTCATTTAATCACCAACTTATGTGTCAAAATGTAAGATAAGCTGTGATCAAAAGTCTATCTTAAATAAGGCAAATATAGAAAAAATGATTTTAGAAAGTGGTACCTAGATGCATAGCAATCACCTAGGTGAATGATAAGGGAACTAGATTGGGCCTGTATATAGCATATATTGCCTACATATGCACTTAAAAAATATTATTTCCTTCATTTGAAGTGATCAATAGATTGCATCAGATTCACTTTCCTAAACTACCATATCTGTAGATTATAGCTCAAAGTGCTAACAAGTGTTTTTTAAGAGACAAACATATTACTTATCATTTAGTATACAACAACAACCACCACCAAGTCTTATCCCACTAGATGGCGTCAGCTATATGGATCCTTCTACGTCATTGGACTCTATCCCCTACTATATCATCATCTATATTTAAATAAATTTTATCTTATTTTATTATTGCTAACCAAATCTTTTTTGATCTTCCTTTTCTTCGTTTGATATGTATATTTGTCATTGTTTCACATCGTCTAACTGAAACATTTATTAGTCGTCTAAGTACATGTTTATACCACTTTAAACGTCTCTCGGAGTTTTTCTTCAATAGATGCAACTCCGACTTTCTCTCTAATGCTCACATTTTTTATTGTATTCATTCTCGTATGTCCGCACATCCACCTTAATATCCTCATCTTTTTCTCATGTGCTGGAGTCGTAGCCTAACATTTAGCATCATATAACATAGCAGGTCTAACCACCGTTTTGTAAAACTTCTCTTTCAGTTTTAGAGGTACTTTACAATTACATAAAACACCCGCCACTTTCCTCCATTCCAACCATCCTACTTGTATTCTATGTAAGACATATCTCTCAATCCCTCCATCACCTTGCAAAAATGATCCTAAATATTTAAAACACTCAGTTTCAGACAACTCGTCATCTCCTATCTTAACGTTTATCTCATTGTGTCTAATATTGCTAAACTTAAACTTCATATATTCTGTCTTTACTCTACTGAGCCTAAAACCTTTCACTTCTAATATTTTATGCCAAAGATTCTAATTTAGCATTTACTCCTTCACATGTCTCATCCACTAAAACAATATCATCTACAAATAACATGCACCACAGTACTGTGTCTTGAATGTGTCCAGTGAGTTTGTCCATTATTAGCGTAAAAAGATAGAGATTTAGAGCTGATCTTTGATGTAACCCTATCTTTATTGGAAATTTTTTCAATTAATCCGCCTAAAGTTTTCACTTTGGTCATTATTTCCTTATACATATCCTTGATTAGTTCAATATATGTTATGCTAACACCTCTCTTTTCTAGAATTCTCCATATAATTTCTCTTGAGACTCTATCATAAGTTTTTTCTAAGTAAATGAATACCATATGTGGATCCTGCTTTTGCTCCCGATACTTTTCAATGAGTTGTCTGAGAAGATGTATAGCTTATATTGTCGACTTTTCTGGCATAAACCCAAATTGATTTTCAAGAATCGTGATCTCCTTCCTTAATCTTTTTTATATTACTCTTTCCCAAAGTTTCATAGTATGACTCATTAGTTTAATACTCCTATAGTTTGCACAAATTTGAATGTCTCCCTTATTCTTATATAAGGGAATTAGAGTATTTACCCTCCATTGATCAGACTTTTTTTTTTTTTTCAATAACATATTAAATAAATTTGCAAGTCATTCAATACCTTATTTTCCTAGGCACTTCTATATCTCTATCAAAATATCATCTGGTTCAATGGCTTTTTCATTTTGTATTCCATTTAAAGTTTATTCTACTTCGGAAATTTGAATTCTACAATAAAAATTTAAATTTCTATACTCATTTGACCTACTTAAATTACCTAAATTAAGTTGGACACCTAAACCTTCATTAAAAAGTTGATAAAAATATCTCTTCCACCGCTCTTTTATTTCTTCATCATTTACTAGTACCCTATTGCATTCATCTTTAATACATCTTATTTGATTAAGATCTTTTGACTTTCTCTCTCTCACTTTAGTTATTCTATAAATGTCTCTTTCACCTACTTTTGTATCTAATTTTCGATATAACCATTCAAATTTCATTCTTGACTTCATTCACTGCTTTTTTAGCCTCTTTCTTGGTTATTGTATAGTTTTTTAAGTTTTCCTCGTTCTTACAAATATATAATTCCTTATAGGTTTGTTCATTTTCTTTCACTTTCTCTTATACTTTCTCATTCCACCACCAAGATTCCTTATTTGGTGGTGCATGCCCCTTTGACTCACCGAGTACACTCTTGGCTACTATTTTCAAATTTAATATCATTTTATCCCATGTCGTATTAGGGTCACCGTATATTTCATCTAATACTTGTATTCCTACATTCTCCTTAAATATGGTTTGTTTTCTGTCCTTTAACTTCCACCGCTTAATTATAGGAGTTATGTATATTTTTCTTCTATTAATACTATGTTTGAGGCGTATATCCAATACTACTAACTTATGTTGGGTAGTTAAGCTTTCTCCTGGGATGACCTTGCAATCTTTATAAATCTTTCTATCTTTCTTCCTAACTATAAGAAAGTCAATTTGCAATTTATTATTTCCACTTTGAATGTGACCAAGTGCTCTTATCTTTTCTTTAAAAACGTATTAGCTAGTATAAGATTATATGTTATTGCAAAATCCAATATAGTTTTACCTTCTTCATTTCTTGTTCAAAACTCACAACTCCCATGCACCCTCTCATATTCCTCATTTTTCACTCTGACATGACCATTTAAATCGGCTCCTATTAAAATCATTTCATTTGACGAAATATTTTATAATACTTCATCTGGGTCATCCCAAAACCTTAATATGGTATCTTCATTTAATCTTCTTTGAGGTGTATATACACTAATTATGTTCATAGTTTTTTTCTTTACTACTATTTTGAAAACTATAATTCTACCCTCATTTCTAACTACTCCTATAACTTCATCTTTTAATGAACTGTCTACAATAATGCTCACTCCATTTCTTGTTTTACTCTTTCATGTATACCATAACTTAAATCCGAGCTCTCTATCATCTTTGCCTTCTCGCCTACCCATTTTATCTCTTGTACACACAAAATAGTAATTCTTTTCCTAATCATCGTATCTATTAACTTCATTGCTTTACCAGTGAAGGTTCTTATGTTCCATGTACCAAATCTTAGACCATTAATTTTTCTATAATATTTGTTCTTACCCAACCTATGGTGCAAGAACTCTTGCTTATTTAACACTACGTCCAAGTTCTCATGGAAATATAACGGTCCTTGCCAATATGTTATAATTGGACCCTGCAATACGAACTCTTGCATATTTATCACTGCACCCGAGTTCTAAAGATGTAGCGGTCTATGCCGAAATGTTATAGTCGGATCCTGTAACGCGTTCCTTCCGAGGAACAACCTAGCATTACCATAATAGTTTGATGGATCTATTCATTGAACATTTATCTTAGTTTCACGCTGACTGACAACCTAACGCAACCCCCCTCCTTTATTCGGGCATGGGACCGACCACGATAAGGTTAACTTATCATGGACGGAGTTTATTAGTATACATTTAGTATACTAATAAATTCTATTTATTCTTATATATCACGTGTGTTGATAGTATGATTTGCTCTTGCATAATTTATTAGATGTTTTCCAAATATTGCAAGTGTTTACATTACAACTACTAGCCGGAAAATTGACTGTTAAAACAGCATATGCTTTTAAGAACCTTAGAAAGTAGATAAAAGAGCTCTGCTATAATTACTACCTAAAAGTATAGATCAAAAAAGGAAACAAAAAGGTTTTCTGCTTCTCAATATTCACCCACAAATATATGGATAACTGGGTAGCAACAAGTGAAAAAAGTTGTACTAAGGGTTACCCTATTCATTGATTGAACTGAATATAATTTAATCCCAACATAACCCTTCAACTTGCCATTCCTTGATCTACTCAAAAGAATAACAATAAAGCGATCAATCACAAATATACGATTAGGATGTAATATGAAGAATGTTATATCACTGCTGATAAAGCAAAATATTAGTAAATTCAGCATAAAATCTAGTGACACTTATGCAATCCCAGATAATTTCTCAAAAATTATCATTTGAAAGTCTGTAAAAAATCGACGTAGATAGCTAACAAGCACAAGTCCGAATAATGGAACTAGAACTAAAAGAGATCCAAACCTTTGTGGCAGCACGTCTAAAAGGCGTGGTGCGGAGATAGAATTTGACTGACTTGTAGATTTGTATGTCCAAAGGGGACTGATGGTGCTCATCTCGCAACCAAGGATGAGCTGCTACCAAAAAATGATTATTAATTATATATTAAACAGAGTTTGAGGATGTCATAGAATATATATCAACTCAAAAAATTCTCTCATATAGTAGTTTATATAACAATTTATAACTCCAGATAGGTAGTGAGACGTTATTGATAAAGCTAAACAAATCAGATTGCAATTACTCAGTCAGATAAACAAACCACCAGAAAATGGAACACGTACATAGAGCTTTTGCAGCAGACATTCTTTTCCTATAATCTTTATTTAGCAACCTTCTAACAAAGTCTTTGGCTTCCAGAGATATTGCAGGCCAAGGTGATTCATCAAAATTAGGATCGGCTCTCAGTACAGCCCGGAAAATTCCTGATTCAGTTCGAGCCCAGAAGGGTCGACTACCACACAGTAATATGTATGTTATGACACCAATGCTCCACATGTCTGCTTCTGTGCTGTATGATCTATGTAGGACTTCAGGTGCAACATAAAATGCACTACCTACAATGTCATTTAGTCTTTCATCTGAAAAAACACCAATAACACCTCTATCAGGAAAGACCAACAGTGACAAGCAAAAAATAAAAATAAAAATAAAAAAATCAGTGGAGTGCAAAGTAATATGTGGTCCAAAAGATGTGGACATATAGTGAACATAGTAGATCCATGCTAAGTGTCTAAAAGTATTATGCACTTATTCAGAATGCTATGCTCTTTCCACTCTTTACACATCTCTCAAAAGAGTTGAATACATTACATTTGTAAAGTAACATCACTAGGACATTGGTTTAGTAAGAGTTGCTGTGATGCCACACAAATTCAGCAAATTACAACTGAAAACCAAAAAAATCAAACAGAAAAAAATGAATCGAGTCAATCAACTATTTACCATCACTAGGACATTGGTTTAGTAAGAATTGCTGTGCAACAATAAAAAAGGAAACATAGTTCTGGAAAACTTAAACGTGTCTACTGAAATTCAACCAATAATTCACCTGGTCTGATAAAATCAGAAAGTCCAAAATCAATTATCTTCATTGGTGCATTTTCATCCTTTGTAGTAAATAGAAAATTCTGCACAATAAAATCATGTGAGCAATCTAATAACATTTAAAAATTTAGAACCATACTAAACAGGCTACTTCATTAAACAGCAGCATCTACAGGATCCAAGATAAGCCATGAAGCAGTACCTCTGGCTTCAGATCACGGTGAATGACTCCTTGAAGATGACAAAAGGCAATTACGCTTAGAATTTGAATGACAATTACTTTTGCATCTTTTTCCGTATACTTTCCACCTCTATAACAAAAGACAACATTTGAGCAAAACCTTCATATTTCATAAAAGGATATCTAATGTCAAAAACTCACCTGGACAGGATTCTCTCCAACAATTCTCCTCCTTCACACAATCTGGAAGAAGGCAGTAACAACAATGAGATTAGATTTTCATGTTTAAAAATCTAGTGGTTACCCTACCAAATCTTTCACAAAGTAGGTCTCTAAATATATACTCAGTCAAATAGTTCTTGTCCTGATAGTTCCAATTTTCTAGAAAGTTTATTCTACATAAACTAGAGGAGCAAGTTGGATTGTGCCACCTGCAGCACGGCTTGGCTTGGGCCATGCCATTCTCAGCACACCTAGTGGGTACAGGTCAGACACTGTGGTCGTGACTCATGAGCTCTGACCGGAGAGATTGTGTCCAACCCGGGACACAGACCAAGTTTAGCCCAAATTTTTTATTTATAAATCAATAACAGCATTATAAATATTAATGTTTTAAATAGAAATAATATTAATTTTTATTTTTTAAGTCTTTTTATTTTTTATAATTTTATGAAAAAATCATTTTTGATATCAAAATTTTTAGCAATTTTTAGATTTTTTTAAATTAAAAAAAAACTAACTTTTTTATTTTTAGATTTATTATTATCTTCTATAATTTTTTAATTTAAATTATCAGGCTTGTGGGGCCAAATCAATAGGACCATGGATCACCTGAGCTTGGGCGCTTGTCCAGCGACACATGCCTTCTTTGGATTGGCTAGATTTAAAAAATGGAGGCATATGTCCTTCTCAACCAGACATTGTCTATTTACACCTTGGACTATTTAACACGCAGAACACATTATAAAGCCAAAATTGGAGAGCTAACCTAACAACTATTTTAAAAAATTAAAATTAAAAAAAAAAGACAAAATGCGTACTCCATGATTATGTAGACATTAATTTCATCCTCATATGCTTCATAAAATTTCACCAGATTAGCATGCCCAGCCAGAGATTTCAAGATTTTCACTTCCCTACGAACATCTTCAATTGCAATTGCTGTTGTCATCTGCCAAAGATAACTAAGTAGGAAACTTTGCTTCTTTTTTTTCTTCGATAAATGCTTAAAGAGTAGAGACTATAGACACAAGATAAAGTGGTAAAGAAGAATTAACCAATTAAAACACAAGACAAGGTTTAGCTATTTTACATTGACACATACAGGACAAGCTGACATATAAATGATATGATGCAGAACAATATGTCATATTAACATCCAGATAATTTTTTTGATAATTCAAGAGCACATATAGGCTACCCCAAACAAGGAAAGCATAAAATCCATAACTAACAAACTTTTGGAGGAAGGATAGAGATTAAAGGAATAAAGGACATGATAAGTAAGAGAAAAAGGGTCAAATAAATACAAACCGCAAGAAAACTTTAAGATCACAACGAGAAACAAAAACATCAAACTTATAAAAGCAGGGGAGTGAGTAAGGGTGATGGGAGTTATTCTACATTGCCGATAGTAATGACTGCAAGATTTACAGTGTCTAAAGATGCAATAGCAAGGATTTCAGAGTTGACAATAAACAGGATTTCAAATCTAGAGAAAAAAAATTTGTCACTGCTGGATGTTGCTCCTCCGGCTAAATAACATCAAGCTGATTAATCACTTGCTCCTAATATCTCATCCTGAAATCACAGAGATTTCAATCGAAACCAAATTATCGATTATTTGGTATCGATTAGGCAGTTCAATTCTATACATCGGTTAAGTTTCAACATTGTTAGTAAATAACCATGTTTGGTCAATGATACAAACAATGCCACAAATTGGATTTTGGTGGGTTCTGAAACAGAACATCTCATACAAGTCTAAATTGTACGATTTATTAGAGAATTGGTAATTAGTTTTTGATGTATTCTTCTAATAAGCCAAAACTTAGCATAATTGACAAGTTTATCACATGCACTAATAGAGGAACAAAGTAACCACGTAGCGTAGCATGAGAACATACTGGGTATACCTACAACGTGGAGTTAAATATTAGATTTGTGTAGACTGTGGGCATCGCCCTGTTTATTGTGATACCCAAAGACTTTCCCAGTTGTATACGTCTACCACTACAAGGCAGACGGATCAAAATCGACTAGACTTCACCCAGACAATTTAATAGACAAGACAATATAGAGAACCATAGTGAAGACGACATCATATCATTCCAAACTAATCTTGAGACAACTGTACGAACATGGATACCCAAACAACTCTACACACAGAAAAATATAATCTGGATACAGAATAAAATTCTTCAAAACACGATCGACAATCGAATACTCTACGAAAGTTAATTCATGTAGTCAGATTAGAAGGCGTTCGATTGAATCGCAAGACGGATCAGAAATGAATTCTTAGTGCACTATTGGGAGATGAAACGACTAAAACAGAGAGTTATGGAGCTAAAAAACCCCTTTTTTGAGATACCACCGCACCTTAGCTTTAGAGATGATCTTGATAGCGACTAGCTGACCCTTGGGCTCTCCCTTCTTTGCCCTCGCCAAGCACGTATTCCCAAAATGCCCCTTTCCCACCTCCTTCCCGATCTCATACTTCGACTCTATGTTTTTCTCGTACCCGAAGCTCTTGTCCAGCTGCCGCTCCGCTCCCTCTTCTCCTCCTCCTCCTCCCGCTTCATCCCCGGCACCGTGCTTTGGGATCGAATCGTCGACGGGCTTCTTCCGGCCGAAGCGCTTAGCCAGCGACGCCTTGATGTGCTTCGCGGGCGACGGCGGCCGGCGGAAGAACCTCCGCGGTGTGGACCGCGCCGGGGACGGCGCGATCCCAGAAGCGAAAGGACTACCGGCCGCGCTCCGGGGGTAAGGACTCGGCCAGGCGCTGGCCGACGAAGATCTAGCCGGGGTCGCCGCGCTGTTGACCGGGGCCGGGGACGACGCGGCGGTGCCGCCCGTCACAGGCACAGGCGACGAGGCGCGACGGGCGTCGCATCCCTCGTTGCCATCGCCGTCCACATCGACGGCGAGGTTCTTGGCGTAACACTGGCCCATGCCGTCGGTGCCAACAAGCGCGCTGCGATTCCGATTCTTTCCTTCCTCTTCTTTCCTCAGGTCACCACTTCAGAGTTTTAAATAGAATCGAGATCGCACAGTCAAGAAAAACTAACAAAATTAATTATAAATTTTTTTAAAAAATAATAATAATAATTTTTACAATAATATGTCAAAAACAAAGGCATTAAATACATCGGGGAGAGGAGGAAAAGAGGAGAATGATCGAAAGAAAAGGAAAGAAAAAAGAAAAAGAAAAAAAAAAAAAAGGCAAAAGGCGAGACTTGTTCACGATTCGATGCAAATGCCTTTCTTATTAATTCAATATATTATACTGTCAATTTTGAGAGAATTGGCAAGGAATTAATGCTCAATAATTACAGCGGAGAGGAACATGTGCATGTATTTTTGTTTTCGAATTAATTCGCATTCCAAAAATGGATCGTCATTGCCCGAGCTGATAAAGCCGGAATGCCTTTTCAGTTTTCCCACCCATCTTCTTACAATAATTCCAACTCCACCCCCCACATCACGAGAAACGACGCGAGCCATTTATAAGCTTCTTCCTCGCAGCGCATCTCAGCTCAGCGCCTAAACCAATTCCCGCAAAAAAACATCACTGACTCTCTTTTTCCCTTGGACCACTGTCGCCCACTTCCGGCACACAACTTGCCCACGTCGATGGGGCCGGCCGTCGACGCTGTCTCCTCCGCTGACCCCGAAGGCTTCCCATCGCCAGGGCGCTAGCTATCGATCGATCCGCGCAGCTTACAGTCTCGAATAGATTTCGATCGACGTGTTACTTTCGGAGTGGTTTGGAACAGCGTTGGGTGTTTGAGGCGGAAGGAGGAGGGATCGGAGAGGGGGGTGGTTCGGCATTTGTTTCCCTATTTAAAACGAATTAATTAAAGCGGAAGGAGAGGACAAATGGACAAAACGATTAAGTTGGCGAGAAGCTGTAAATGTTACGCGCGGAAAGAAGGGCTCAGAAAACGGTCGATGTTGAAACATGCAGAGCGATTAAGTGTGGACGTGTCTATTAATTCATTGTCTCTGAGATCATCGCTTTTGGTCGTATTAAGAAAAGTCGAATTGTTCTTTCCTTTTCTTTTCTTTTCTTTTCTTTTTTTTTTTGTTGGTATTTTGGTGCATTATTTTTTTTTTTTTCTAACTGAGTTCTTGTTTTTTTTTTTGTTTAGAAAAAAAAACAAATAAAAAAAAAATCGAGTGAGCGCCACGAGTTTATAATATTTTGACTTGGTAGTTGAACTAATAAACTTATATTGCCAATTACCGGTCAAAGTCCGCTCTCCTTTCTTTTAGTTGAGCAAACGTAAGTAGAGCATTGACTTGGGGATACAATTAGTCAAGTCGGCCCAAATAATTTTGAGACCCCGGACGAAATTCTAATATATACCTTGATCCATGATTAATTTTAACACATAAAATTTTTTGAATCTCATATAAAAGGATTCATAATATTGTAAAGTTTTGGGCCATAGGCGGATGGCCCACTTGCTCTGACTCAAGACTGACTCTGCAATTAGTATATGTATTTCTTTGCTCATTTATATTGAAATTATTTTTTACGGATAATTTTTTAAATAACTCGTAACTTAATTTATATTTGTTGCATGCGCTTTGATTGTCGCAAATAAAACAATATATTTAGCGAGAGAATAAATATATCATTCGAAAATTGATATGTAGGTTCATTTACAAGGTTGGATTTAAAATCATAATTTTGACATTTTTTCCATTTAAAATTAAATGGAGTGAACTTTCTCTACTATAACAATCAATTTTTATCCTACTAGATAAGATCGACTATATGAATTCTTCTATATTATCGGATTTTATCTTCTATTATATTATCATATATACTTTGATATGATGATTAATTACCTAGTCACATGGCAAACAAACGAAATGACTCAATAACTGTAAAGGTGTATCCTTTGATCTTCCTTCATAAAAGTGTGTCCTTTGGTATCCCTTCATAAAGGAGATGCACCCCTTCTCTCCATATATAAAGATAAGGGAGATCTCTAATCTTCAACCTATTTCATTTTCTACCCTTTATTTTTCTTCATCTTCTGACTTAAACGTCGGAGGGGTCACGTCGAAGTTTGTCTCAGCCCTTCTAACGACTTTTAAGTCCTTTCAAGCAACCAATCTCCTAGAGAAGCATGTCGAACGCCTGACCTAGCGACCTCCCAATCACGTGGATGATGCTCAGCTTCTGAAGTATGATAAACAACCCACAAAATTAGATCGGCTCATCGAAGACCGACCTCACCAACAACAGATCATCTCATTGAAGATCGATATGACCTGTACTCAATCGGTCGAAAGTGTTCGACTATGGGTATTATACTGAGTCTTCCTATCCTTTGATCTCGGACTGGATCAAATTGACGTCGTATGTGAGAAATCCGAGTTGAGACGTTGAGATGGGTGATACAATACAACGAGATGATTCCAAGTATGCGCTCACTCGAGCTCTTCCCGAGTAGTTCTTCCCAAGCAGCTATGCCTGAGATCTTCCTGAGCTCTGTCCGAGCTCTTTCTGAGCAGTTCTTCCCGAGTAAGCTCTTCCCGAGTAGTTCTTCCCTAGATCTTCTCAAGTAGCTCTTCCCAAGCAACTCTTTTTGAGCTCTTCCTGAGTAGTTCTTCCCATGTAAGCTTTTCCCGAGTAGTTCTTCTCCAAATCTTTCCAACTAGCTCTTCCCGAACAACTCTTCCTAAGTTCTTCCTGAGCAGTTCTTCCCAAGTAAGATCTTCCTGAGTAGCTCTTCCCCAACTCTTCCTAAAGCAACTCTTCCGAGTAGCTTTTCCCAAGCAGAGGAAAGCTCCGCTTTCCCGAGAAGCTTTCTCCCAAACACCATAGTCATTCACTCGAGTATCACAGTTGTTCGCCCAAACATCGCAACCATTCGCTCGAGAATGCCTCGCTTGCACATGCATCGTTGCCCCGAGCAGAGGACTCCACAGTGGGTTAATAGGCTTGTGGAGCTAGGAGAGCGATGATGATAATTAAGACAAATTTTATCGCCCTCTGACAAGGAGGGTCCTATCATGAAAGAGGTTCACGGGTAAAGCTTTTTATATCCCGACAATGTATTCTTGCCATATTTGTATATTTTTATGTATGGGGTTGCTCTCCTGTTGCTACCGGTGGGTGTTCTAATATTGAGCTCATTATTTTCTCCTCAACTCCATGGATATTCTAGAGTTGAGGATCGAGTTTACTTATTCTCTCATTGACTATACGGATCTTTTAGTGTCAATGATTGAGCTTATTTATTCTCTTCTCGACTCCACGAATTTTTTGGAGTTGAGGATCAAACTTATTTATTCTCTCATTGACTCTGCGGATCTTCTGGAGCCAAAGATCAAACTTACTTATTTTCTCCTTGACTCTGCAGATTTTTTGGAGTCGAGGATTGAGCTTATTCATTCTCTTTTCAACTCCGTGAGTCTTCTAGAGTCGAGGATTGAGCTTACTCATTCTCTCCTTAACTTCACAAATCTTCTTGAGTAGAGGATTGAGTTTACTTATTTTCTCCTCGACTCTGTGGATCTTCTGAAGTGCAGAATCAAGCTTATTTATTCTTTCATTGACTCCGCGGATCTTCTCAAGTTGAGGATCGAACTTACTCATTCTTTCCTGGACTCAACGGATCTTTTGGAGTCGAGGATCGAGCTTACTCATTCTCTCTTTACTGCGCAAATATTCTAGAGTCGAGGATCGAGTTTATTTATTCCCTCTTCGACTTCGAGGATCTTCTGGAGTTGATGATCAAGCTTACTTATTCTCGTGAATCGAACTTATGTTATTCTCTTGGTCTCAGACTAAGGTGTCAATCAGTAAAGTCGATAGTTCGACGTCGTTTATTTCCTTAGTCTCGAACTAAGGCATCCACCAACAAAGTCGCCAGTTCAGTGTCGTTTATTCCCTCTAATCTCAGACCGAGGTATCTATCAACAAAGTCATCAGTTTGACGTTGTTTATTCCCTCTAGTATCGGACTGAGGCATCCATCAACAAAGTTGCAAGTTCGGCGTTGTTTATCCCCTCTGGTCTCGGACCGAGACATCCATCAGTAAAGTCATTACTTCATCGTCATTTATTTTCTCTAGTCTCGGACCGAGCCATCCATTAGCAAAGTCTCTAATTCGGCGTCATTTATTCCCTATGGTCTCGGAGCGAAACATCCATCAGCAAAATCGTCAATTCTGCACCGTTTATTCACTTAGTCTTGGACTAAAGCGTCAATAAACGAAATCAATAGTTCGACATTCTTATTATTCTCTTAGTCTTGGACCAAGGTGTTTGATATTCGTCAAAGTTATTATCTTCATCTCGGATCAAGGCGTTCAAACATTCATCTATAGTTCAATAGTCTACTCCCTTAATCTCAAACTAAGGCATCCACTGTAGGGGATCGATCGACCGGTTAGAGGGGGGTAAATAGCCCTCAATCGTTCGGTGGCGGAATTCACTCGTTCTCGTTGCGTTGCTTGTCTACAATTGTTGTTAGCGTAGCGGAATAACAATAATAATGAAACTAACAACAATACACAATCACACAACACAAGATATACGTGGTTCGAAACTAAATGGTTCCTACTCCACGGGCGAGCTCACCGAGCTCTAGTTATGCGCATGACACTAACTAAAACTCCTTTTCGACTACACGTCGGAGGTGGAGAAACCTCTCACAAGCAATTACAACAGTAATATACAAATACAAATAAGAATACAAATACAATACAAAAGAAACACTTTTCACCGATTACTT
The DNA here is from genome assembly GCA_025175895.1 of Wurfbainia villosa. Lineage (NCBI taxonomy): Eukaryota > Viridiplantae > Streptophyta > Magnoliopsida > Zingiberales > Zingiberaceae > Wurfbainia > Wurfbainia villosa. The sequence continues at coordinate 7,257,987 of CM045991.1, forward strand.
TTGATCACTTGTTTGTTGCTTGCTTTGATTGCCTCTTGAAGGACTGAAATGCAGCAGCAATTCCCCTCCAATAGCTCCACAAAAACCATAGCGAAATCCTCCAACTCGTGCTCCATTTATAACCTGCATCAAGTTATTTTTGCGCCCATCAGTCGACTGATCGTGACCATCAGTCGACTGGTCCTATAGCCATTGTCTCACAACAGCCAGATCCACGTTGGTTAAATTCCAACGGATCACTCATCAGTCGACTGATGGCACCCATCAGTCGACTGATCATCCATCAGTCGAGTGCTAGCGAGCTCGACTCCATTCTGTGCCCGTGCACAGTGTGATCGGTCGACTGTCATCCCTCGGCAGTCGACTGATGCTCTCAACAGTCGCCTGCCTTCCCATGGCAGTCGACTGATCAGCCAGACTTGGTTCAGTCGAACACTGGTCAAACTCATACGACCTAGAGCAGTCGATTGACACCTATTCCAATCGACTGATGTCGAGTAAAACCTCAAATATCAAGCTGTTTGAGCCTCCGACACTCAGTCTTAGCCACTTGGCCAAATCCACCTTATCCCTCATGGAGTTCCCCATTGAAGCTCTATTCCCTCGGCCTACGTCCCTCGGATGCGCCAAGCGCATGGCTTCGCAACGCCATCCTTCGCGTCTTATGCCCTCGAAGTATGCTTCCCTTTGGGCTCACTCCATTCGCTCCTCGTCCGACGGTCTCTCGGATGCACCAAGCACATGACTTCGCAATGTCATCATTCACCGACTTAAGGACCCCGAGCCTAGTAAACTTACCAAGTCCTCAAGACTTCCCACATGCACCAAGCGCACGATTTCATAATGCATTTCTCACTAAGCACCAAATGCATGACTTCGCAATACTTTAGACTTTTCAACACCAAGTTCCATGCTTGAATTTTCCATGCCAACCCCATGTTGGACTTTCCCACACCAAGCTCCATGCTTGGATTTTCCATGTCAACACCATGTTGGACTTCCCCACACCAAGCTCCATGCTTGAATTTTCCATGCCAACACCATGTTGGACTTTTCCCATGACAATCTCATGTCATGAGTTTTGTCTATCATCAAAATACCATCAAGGTATTGCTCGAGTCAAACTCGAGTCAACCTGGGCCGATTGCACCAACAATCTCGCATGATGGGCAAAGGCTCATGACATGGATTGTCATGAAAAAGTCGACATGTGTTGGCATTCAAGCATGGAGCTGGTAATGAAAAGTCAACATGGTGTTGGCATGGAAAATCAAGCATGGAGCTGGTATGAAGAATCGACATAAGACCATGGAAAATCAAGCATGGAGCTGTTGAAAAAGTCAAAGCATTAACGTATGGCTAAGCGGTGCTTAGTGAGAAATGCATTGCGAAGTCATACGGTTGGTGCATATGGGAAGTCTTGAGGACTTGATAAGTTCACTAGACTCGGGGTCCTTGAGTCGATGAAGGATGTCATTGCGAAGTCATGCGCTGCATCGGACCGGCCGGATGGAAGCGATGGAGTGAGCAAAGCACCGAGCATAAACGCGAAGAATGGCGTTAGCGGCATCGCGCTGGCGCATCGGGCGCGAAGGCCGGTGAAACTCCATGAAAGGTGGACTAACCAAGTAACTAAGCTGTGTCGGAACAACGACGGCGATGTTGAGGTTTTACTCGACATCGATCGGCTGAAATAGGTGTCGATCGGCTGCTATAAGTAAATCGTATGAGTTCGACGATGTTCGGCTGAACAATCTGGCGATCGATCGGCTTGTCGTGAAAAGCGTCGTGACAAGCATCGATCGGCTTCTTGAGGATAACGATCGTGTCCTCTGTGCGAAGCGAATGTCGGCTTCGCAACTCGGCGATGGATGTCGATCGGCCCGATGAGTCATCGTTGAAACTTGACCAGCGTGAATCTAAGCGGATTGTGAGACAGCGGCTAAGACCACTGATCGATGGTCACGATCAGTCGACTGATGAACGCGAAAACAACTTGATGCAAGTTATAAATGAAGCACGAGTTGGAGGATTTCGCTATGATTTTTGTTGAGCTATTGGAGGGAAATTGCTGTTGCATTTCAGTCCTTCAAGAGGCAATCAAAGCAAGCAACAAACAAGTAATCAAAAGCAATCGGTGAAAAGTGTTTCTTTTGTATTGTATTTGTATTTGTATATTACTGTTGTAATTGCTTGTGAGAGGTTTCTCCACCTCCAACGTGTAGTCGAGAAGGAGTTTTAGTGTCGTGCACATAACTAGAGCTCGGTGAGCTCGCCCGTGGAGTAGAAATCATTTGGTTCCGAACCACGTATATCTTGTATTGTGTGATTGTGTATTATTGTTATTCCGCTGCGCTAACAACAATCGTAGACAAGCAACGCAACGAGAACGAGTGAATTCCGCCACCGAACGATTGAGGGCTATTCACCCCCCTCTAACCGGTCAATCGATCCCTTACAAGTGGTATCAGAGCCAAGGTCGCTCTTCAAGGACTAACCGTCGCGAGAGCACTATAAGATGACCGACTACAACCTCCAACCACCAAAATTCGAAGGAGATCTCCTATGGTGGAGAAGAAAAATGGAGGTATACCTAGAAACCAATTTTGATTTTATGTTAATCTTAGAAAACGGTTTCAAATTGCCTAGGGATGAAAGAAATAGGCAAATTGAGAAGTCAAAGTGGACTCAAGACCAAATAAAGGACTTTGAGACAAATCGCAAGGTAATCAAATTACTTAGTGATTTGATACCTAATCATATTTGGTCTAGATTGGGTAACTATAGGGATGCAAAGGAATTATGGGAGAAGATAATGAAATTTCAAGAAAATTCCCAACCGGCACAAGTAGAAGAAGATGTCGTGGAAGAAAGTTCATCCATATTTGAAGATGTTGATGATTTGGTGGAGACCTCCACCTCTAGCATTGAGGCTGAGGAAAGGATTTCCATTCCGGAGCAAGATCAAAATGAAGCTTCTACCTCCGGAAGAAGTGAAGAGGCCTCCACCACCTCCCTAGGTAACTCAAGTATTATAATTTTGAATAAAGATCATATAATATACTTTGAGTGTAGGGAGAAAGGGCATTACAAGAGCAAATACCCTAAATTGACTAAGGAAAAGACATCGACACCAAAAGTCAACTCAAAGTCAAAGGATGCCGGAGTCCCCTCAATTAAGACCAAAGAGCACATTGTGTGCTTTAAATGCAATCAAAGGGGACACTACCGAAGCCAATGTCCTAGGGGGAGGAAAAAAGGGCAAGAAGGTGTATCTTATGTAGGAGGAGCTTCCCAAACTAACACTAAGGTAAATTTAAATTATGCACCTTCAATTCCTAAAGTCAAAAAGCATGCTAAGAATTATTTTAGTTCTCTTGCAATTATCAATGAAAAGCATGCTAGCAGAAATAATAAGGTTTATTGCTTAGGTGTCAAGCATGTTCATATAACTAAGGACAAACCTAGGACCCAAAACACTAGACCTATCCTACCTAGGGAATCAATTAGGAGAATTAAAGAGAATTTGGGTATTAATCCCAAGAAATCTAGGCATATGCCTAAGAAGAAAATCAACTCCCAAAAACCTAATGAAAATTCAAAATTTAGGAAATTGGAGTTAGAAAACTAAGTCTTGAGATCAAGACTTAAGAGAATGGAGAAAACTCTTAAAATCATAGAAAATTTAATTCTAAGGTCAAATGCCGAAAAGTCAAGACCTAAGGTTCAAAAATGGTCTAAGGGCGAGGAATGTTTGGGTCACAAACCCAAGCCCAAGAAGACTTATCATAATGTTCCATTCAATTATGGAACTATTTCCAGGTCTAGAAAAACCAAGGCTAATAGGGAAGCTATCCCTAAGACTAGCCATGATATTTGTTTAGTGACTAAGGACTTAAGAAAAACCAAGAAGGCCACTAGGAAGGTCAATGGAGGAGTCACCTCTAGAGTTTACCTAGGAAAGACCCAAAAGACTATGACTTTAAAGCCTAAAAGGGTCATTAGAAAGGTATCTAGGAAAGTTATCCCTAGAGAATACCTTGTTAACCCAAGGAGTTCCAATAGGTATTGGGTTCCTAAGAGTGTGATCGATTCACGCTAAATGTGTTAGGGTGTGTTAACCCTAAGTGGATGGGTAGGTAACCTAACCATAGTAGAGTTGACACTTTAGGATGTGTCAATGTGCTTGCGAAGTTAAAAATGATTTAAATTGGCACAATTAGGTCATAGAGGTCATGGTATGCCATTTTGGGTTTTTGGCACACTTGGGAGCAAAATGGTTTAAGGCAAAATGAATTTAATCCCTAGAAATGGCAAATTGATTTTAACACTTAGGTATTCTATACCTTAGTATATTTTACTTACCATGCTTTATTTGTCTTGCCATGTCATGACATCATTTTCATTTTTATTTCAAAAAAAAATAATATCATGATCATGTTTAGACTTATCTTTATATGTAATGTATGCTTAAATATCATTCACATGTCATGACATCATGATTTTGGCATATACTTTTATCTATATCATATCTATGTCATAATCATATCATGCATAAATTAAAATGGAGTTAAGGACTATGACATAATTTGAAGGGAATCAAATAGAGTGACCCTAGAAATATGCATGAGAACATAAAGAACAAAAAACCCACATCTCACTAAGATATTTGACTTGTATGTGTTTTACACATCTAGATATTGGTGAGATGTTTATGAAAAAGAAAATAAAGGTTTTAAAAACATTTTGAAAAACCTTAGTGAAGTCTATCTTTTGATAGCTATCGCCATTGAATGGGATGATACAAAGAGGGCTCTTTATTGAAGTTTTTCTTAAATTTTGGACTTTGTATCAATCTCCTAAGTTAATGGGTAAAATAATTTTTCGATATTTTTCACCCATAGTGTTTAGGATAAGTATTATACGTATGCATTTTCAAGATTTTTAAAATTACGTATATTTACTTATGGATTTCGAAAATCCATTTCTGAAACTGAAAAACTGCAGAATACAGTTATCAGTCGATTGCCTGTAATGACAGTTGATTGATGGTAAGTCTAGTCGACTGGTATCTGATGAAGTGGACTGGCACAAGTTGATTTCGGGTAAATCTTGTTGATTAGGCCCATATTCAGCTAGGTTAAGGTCTCCTAACTACTCCTAACCCTAGGATATGTTTGGGAGAGCATTAGAAAGGGTGGAAATCCATTGGACATGAATTAGGAGAAGAGTTTAGGGAAAGTATCAATTTTAAGGTGGAAGAGAGTTCATTGTTGAACTTTGCCTTAATTTTGATTGGTTAAATGTTCCTATTGGCTTAGAGACTCTCCAAGGACATTGTTGGTGCAATAGTCAAGGGGGAGCAAGCCTCTAGAGGGAAGTATCCATCATGGAAAGATGAATGTGTATTTCCTCATGGGAGAAAAATTGGGTTGCCTCTCTTTAAGTGATATGGGATCACTAGAAAAGATTGTAGACATGTGTTCCTCCAAGGGAGAGATTGTAAGATCTCATTGGGATATGAGACATTCATATACTTGGGGAGGACCTTTTTGATGTAATGTCAAAAAGGGGAAGAAGTTACCAAGTTACCAATTAGGGTTCGTTGGAATTCTCATCGGAATATGAGAATTGCCAATATGGGAGAATTGGTAGACTTGAGATGGTAGTTTTGTCAATCATCAAAATACCATCAAGGTATTGCTTGAGTCAAACTCGAGTCAACCTGGGCCGATTGCACCAACATCCACTATGTATTCTTTCCCTTAGTCTCATATCAAGGCTTCCATCGACATCTTTATTGATCTCCCCCTCGATATCTGCATTGATGCCCACCTTGATATCTTCACAAGTCTCCCCTCAACAGCAGAGGTCATTGTTGTATGTTATCTTCAACATAAGTTCAGTCAACCGGACTTACACCTCCTTCGACTAGATTAGTGGGGGATACCTATGATATAGTGATGGTATACCTGACCATGTGGCAAGCAATTGAAAGAACTCAACAACTATACAGGTGCATCTTTTGGCCTTTCTCCATAAAGGTGCATCCTTTGGTATCCCTCCATAAAAGAGGTGCACCCTTTCTCTCCCTATATAAAGGTAAGTGAGATCTCTAATATTCTATCTCTTTCGCTTTCTACTTTTATACTCTTTTCTCCATCTTCTAACTTGAGTGTTGGAGGGGTCACATTGAGGTTCGCCTTAATCCCCTTCTAACGACTTTTAAGTCCTTTAAGGCAATCGATCTCCCATAGAAGCCTATTGAACACTTGACCTTCTGAAAGCACGGAGTGTCGACCTCCACGACGCCCGACCTCCCCACCACACGGATGATGCTCGACTTCTGAAGTACAATAGACAACTCGCAAAACTAGATCGCCTCATTGAAGATTGACCTCGCCAATGACATCTCTTATTGAATACCAATATGATTTGTACTCAGTCGGTCGAAAGTGTTTGACTGTGAGTACTATACTAAGTATTTTCATCATTTAAATCCCAGATTGGATCATACTTAATTAAATTTTATATTGTTTTATTATTGTTAACTAAGTTTTTTTTTTCCTTTTTCTTTCTTGTTTGATGTGTGTATTTGTTATTCGTTCGCATTCTCTAATTGGAGCATTTATTAGTCATCTAAATATATATCGATACCACTTTAAACGTGTCTATCGAAGTTTTCTCTTAATAGATACAACTCTAACTTTCCCTCTGATGTTCTCATTTCTTATTATATCCATCATCATATGTCTACACATCCATCTTAATATTTTCATATAAGCAACTCTCATATTTTGCTCATTTACTCGAATCATAGTCCAACATTGAACATCATATATTATTCTACACAATTTATTCACGAGTATCTATGAATACTTTCATTGATGTACAAAATCACCTCCGAACTAATCCCAAGCTAATTACTGGATTATTTTTTTTCCCGGATTAATTGTGAATTTTTTAAAATATGCTATATGTTGTTATAGGATAATTTTGTTTCCCTCCGGATTAAAGTTTTAATAATATGTAATATGTTTATATTTTTATTTTTATTATTTATCATTCAATCCTTTAAAATTTAAAAATTAAATTATATTGTTCATGCGATTAAATAATAAAAATGTATGGATCCTTCCTCTAATATTTTGGCGCGGGGAATTAAGTTTTGCGTGCAGTACTTCGCTTCGTGACCATCTGCAGATAAGATCGACACGCGTCGGTCGATCTGGTTATTATTTATTTATTGTTATCTTTTTCGATCAATTCGTTCGATCGCCCTTTTATTTTTTTTTGCCACTGCTCCAGCCTCCAAGGGCGTTCGCCGGAGAAACCGCCGTCGTGCCTCCTCGGCCATGTACCGATCTTTGCTCTCCGCTTTCACCTCCACATCCCGCTGCGTTAAACCTTCTGCCATTTCTCGCCTCACTGCCTCTTCTCCTCTTCAAACACCGATCGTCTCCTCTGCACTTCCGACCGCCCGCAGCCTTCTATCTGATACCCTAGATCCCCCGGCACTCGCTGGATTGGCGAGATCGGTCATACGCCATCGAGGATTTCTCGGGGATTGTCGCGTGATCGGAGGAAATCGAGGCTATGCCAGCGGGTCTGGCGACCGGGAGGTGCTCGAGTACGACGTGGTTATTGTGGGAGCGGGGCCAGCTGGACTATCTGCTGCCATACGGTTGAAGCAGATGTGCCTTGAGAGGAATGTTGATCTCTCCGTCTGCGTCTTGGAGAAGGGTTCTGAAGTCGGTGAGGTCCTAATCTGCCGTTCTTTTTTCATCTGTATTGGCAATTGTCGGGACTTTTTTTTTCATCTTCGGTTATTCACTTTCTTTTTTTCGTGCATGTCTGAACACTTGCGTCTTGCTCATCCAATTATGATCAAAATAGGAAGAAGCTTATGTAATTTAAAAAAAAGGACATTATTGCGAATGATTGGATGACCATCCCCTCCAAATGAAGCTTTTGATAAAATGCCAATCACTATCTCTTTAGTCACTGTGATTTCCATGATTTAGAACAAAAACTCTTATTTGATGTTGATGACGCCGTAGGTTTGTGTGGTGGTTCAGGCCAACGGAGTGTTTCAGATGTAACTAATTGGATTAGGATCAGAGTCAGATGTTAGAGTTGGAGTTAGAAATTCCTGTACCCCTTCGTTGGGAATGTTTTTGGTGGGGGCACACGCCAATTAATCTCAAAAGTTAAACTGAAGGAGCTCGAATACTTTGGCAGAATGCTCTGAGCATGAGGAGTGTCTCTCACCAAGAATGCTCTCACCTTAGCAGGAGAGTCTTACTTGAAATGTTCTTTCCTTGGAATATTCTTACCTCTGAGAGAGTCTTACCTGGAATGCTCTTACCGGCTTTTACCTCGTATGATATGTGATACTCTGAATGCTCTTGCCTTGTAGAGAGTACTACTCGTAATGCTCTTACCTTACAGAGTGGCTTTCTTGGAGTTGCTCTTATCTTGGGAGTGAGTCCTACTGGAGCTCTTACCTCAAAAGGTCTAACTAGGAGATACTTTTGTTACTTCTGAGTGTCTTAGAGTTTCTGATCTTGGAAGAAAAATTTTACACAGATCACTTACCTCGGAAGGTCTTATTGGAAGAGAGTCTAGCATGAAGGGTGGTAAGACCATGCATTGACACATGTTACAACATTTGACTCTTAACGCCTTGCATGGTTAAAAAATGCTCAAAGTTTTGCAGTCGTGCCTTTTTAGTCAGAATTCTTTTTAGTAGGTCTAAATAGTATTTTTTTGTCAGTCTTTTAAGCATCTTGCGAAACAATTTCTATTTGTGCTTCCATGTTAAGTTTGATAGGCTGATACATATTCAAAAGTTTAAGCTATTAGCTAAGAATCATATTTAGTTTTTATTTCTTAATAATGACACTGAAGATTTAACATTGAATTTAGTGGGACATGAAGGCTGAGTTATAGACCTAATTTGTTATGCTTGGTTGGAGGTTCTCTTTATTTATTTATTGAAATGACCAATTATTCTTTTGTAAAACAACCTTCACTGTATTAACATATAGTATTTGGAAAGTAAGTGAATGCGACAGAAATGAGACTTTGTTTCCTTTTTTGGTAAAATGTGACTTTTCTTGTGGTAAGTGTTTCTTGTGACCTATAGATTTTTCTTGCAGGTGCTCATATTATATCAGGGAATGTGTTTGAGCCTCGTGCATTAAATGAACTAATCCCACAATGGAGGCATGAGGGTGTATGTTTACTCTCTATTGGTTCATATTCCCATTTTAATTTTTTGAAATCATTCACATAGATAATTTTGTTTTCATTTTTTCTAATCACTGATGAGCTAGGGAGAATACTGTCAATGGGGATCTTAACTTGTTGACACCTAGTGGGTTATGCTTTATTAGTTTCCATTCTCCCAATGATGAACAAGGGAAGTGAGAAATGCAATAATTAACAATAAAAGGAATTTGACACATCTCCTAGTATTGTGTTAACTTGTAAGGTCTTTTGACTGATTGTGTATTCGGAACAAATGTGAGGTAAGAATATCTCTTTTAGGCTATTTGTTTTATAGGTTATTTGTGAATCTCAATGTTTAGAGAATGTATATGAGGATTGTTAAAGTTGATTCCATCCATCCAAAAAGTCCAACACTTAGGAAAGGCGGCAATGCATTTGTTCTCCCTGTTTATGTGTGGGTGGGTATCTTTGACTAGTCCAAATTCATCACATAAATGAATATGTGTCAAATAGCACGGTCGAAACATAGTGTTCCGATATTGAAACTCAATACTACTCAACACAAGTAATCTTTCACATATCACGTGTTGTGTTAATCCTGTCAATAAGTATTGTGACATACTAAGATTTGACTCCTCTTGGCATGCTATAAAATGCATCAAGATGAATTTAAATAATGATTGTTACTTTTTTGTAGCTTTGTCCATAAATTGTTAAACTTGCACCATTTTAGATGAGACATAAAGTCCGAAATTAGGTATACAATTTAGTTCTCTTATTCTTCTTCCTCTTTTCCCCTCTCATTATCCACTGACACTATACGTTGAAACAGAGGCACAGTACCGAAACATTAATGCCTGAAGCTATAACAGTTTACGATTTTGAATCAGTGTGATAATGCTATTTAAGACCTCATGTCTATTACCATGATAAAGTTGTTTGATTCTAGGAATGACATGTAAGACTTTGGGTTCTTAAAAAAATTCTCATTTTCGATGAGACTAACTTTATGTTCCTGTCATCTAGTGTGCATTGGTTGTGAAAATCAAACCAATTACCATCCACACGAAAATCATTACTGAACCATCAACAAATCTTGATTTACCTATCCCTTGTTTTTCTTGCTGCTCAAATATGAATATAACTTAACATTTACATCTAGATTTTGTGCATGTCCCAGATACTCCAATGATTACCTATAGCAATGGCACATAGATTCTTTGTTTACATTGTTTTAGCCCCCAGGGCAAACTCAGATGACTAGCACAGCCGTGTTAAAGCTTGAAAGGACAAGGGGTCGATTTCTGAAAGTGACGACCAAGCTACCGATGACTCCGCATTTATGCGCTAGCCACTTGGCACCTGATTTACCCCCTCTACACGTAGGGGCAACGGTGGGGGACCGCTAATGTGGCGGTTCCACTTTTTTTTTTTTGTTTACATTGTTTTGCAAGTAGGGATATTTAGTATACTGTATAATTGCTTGATACATATCATACAGTATTAATCCTGGATAAAATAAGCAAGATTTAACTATGATAACAGCTCCTGAAATTAGAGATGCAACACCAGTTTACTAGCTGAGGCCCTGCGATCCTAAGACCTGATCATCTATAATGCAATTGTTGACAGACCTACTGGAGTGGTGCTTGATTTAGGCACTACATGGAATTTCAGGGCTTTAGGTCATCTCGAACGAGATGAGGAACAACAAGGACCTACCTAAAAATTTAAGTTGTTGATATTTGCACTTAGAACTACAAATACAATGCCAAACTTGTATTTACCCCCCTTTTTTTACAGTATCTTTCTTGTTTTTGTTTAAATGTTCTGCAGGCCCCAGTTGAGATTCCTGTCTCCTCTGATAAGTTTTGGCTGCTTACAGAAAATCACTCATTGCCACTTCCTTCTCCTTTTGATAACAAAGGAAATTATGTGATTAGGTACGTAGCTTTTCATTTCTTAAATCACCATAGAGAAGTTTTACGATTTGTATAATTTTTGAGATTTAAAGCTTCTCCATATCGCTATTGCGTGCTGCATTTTGCTTTCTCTTCACAATATGAATTTGGCATATATTCATCAACATATTCTGGCAACCCATTAGAAAAAGATATATTAAAGGTGAGGAATATATTGAGATGGATGGGAAGAGTTGCTAGCAGTGCTAAAGGTAATAAAATGTTACTAACCTTTCTGATATCTGGTTTCTCAACATCAAAAACTTTGATGACTGAAGTAAATCTAGCCTTATTTTAAGGGATTTCTTTGATCATATTCATCAATTAAGAAGAATCTCCCATTTCTTTTATTCATCTTTTATTCTTTAGCAATTTTTTCTTTTTCTCACATTATCGCTGAGTTGTCAGAAACTAAAAGACACTGAGGTTTCTGCCTCATTATTATATATTGATGCACCTAACTCTCCTCTAAGTCACATCTAGTATATAGATGCATCTTCATATGTTCTATACAACACTCAATTATTGAGTAGCTCAATGGTCAGTATTTTGCCAGTGTGGCTTTAATAACTGAATCTCATGCTGTGTCAGGGTATGCACACAAAATCTTTGCATGATCCTTGAAAATGAGCGGTGGTTATGCACCTCTGCAAATTATGGATAGAGGATGGGCACATAGAATGCAAATTCTTTACAGAACTAAAAAACTTCATACTCATAAATTTGATTTTTTTTAGTCTATTTACTCATATTAGTTAGGAACATGTGCTTTGCAGTGTTGGTCTTATCCTCTAGTTATTTTCTCAAATGATTTAGTTTATTTTGTATTCTGAAGAGAACTCCCCCTTCACACTATTCCTCTTATAGCTTGAGCCAGCTGGTCCGTTGGATGGCTGCAAAAGCTGAAGAGATAGGAGTTGAAATCTATCCTGGTTTTGCTGCTAGCGAGGTAACATAACTGGTTTCTCGAGTGTACAATATATTTAAAAATATCTTTTCTTCTGAGCTTTATAATTGGACAGATTTTATATGATGCAAATGACAGAGTGGTTGGGGTTGCAACTAATGATATGGGAGTTGCTAAAGATGGTTCCAAGAGGGAAACATTTCAACGTGGTGTTGAACTGAAAGGCATGCATCATTAACATCTGTAATGGACTACATTATTCTATTCTTTATGTATCTAGCATGATCCTGGTCACAATATCCGAATACTAAACTTGTATTTTTTCCTTCATTTAGTCAGATTAAAATTAGAGAATCATGACTGCGAGTAAAGGTGATTCGCAACAAACTATTGAAAATAAGAGGAGAGATGAGGACGGATTAGAAAACCAAGAGAACTTTATTTAATTAGCAAATTTTCACAAACATATATTAAGCCACTTATGTAAGCTTTACAATGAAAACATAGTAGACTAAGTAGACTTATGACCGAGTCTAAAATTTTGAATCAGCTTTATTTTGCATCATTATTCCCATTAGAAAGAACTCTATCCATTTAATAGGGATGTCAACGGAGCATAGCAACTTGTGTGATGAACTCTCAGCCCCCGAGCTATGGTGCAGTGGTAGGGCGTCCACGTAGATAACTAGGAATCCTTGGGTCGATCCCTATCTATGGTGTATTTGTGGACTTTTCCCCAAATGGGGGTCGGTCCCCTGGGATGCTCAAGTTTGCTGAGGTAGCCCAGGCTTGCACCCGCTCAATTTACCTCCCTCTTCGGTTAGGGGCAACTGAGGGGGCCACTAATGTGGCGGTTTCACATTTTTGTGTGATGAACTCTCTCCTCTATCCTCACACCTTGCCATTGTGCAAGCGAATTTAGGGCGGGGTAATCAGATTTAAATGAAATATATGATAACATATATGAAATATGTATTGTTCTTTAAATTCAATGCAGGGCGAGGCATGATAGAGTATAAGTATTAGCCCACCTTGCCATCATACACATTATAATTTTTGTATCTTATCCCTGCCTCATTTACAAAGTTCTCCACCCCATTTATATTATGGGTGGGGTGGTGGCACCAATTAGGACGGTTGATGAAAAGTCATTTAATGTGATACCTTTAGATTCTTATTTCTTACCCTTGTTAAATTTCAAAATATATATTAGGTATATCTGTAGCTTGTCTTCAGTCCTAAGCAATAGCTATATGCTCTATCCCCTTCATTTGTAAACCAATCTATAATGTTACAATGTGAGATCCATGAGGAAGGATAGTGTGCCTTTCAATGAGACTTTGATTATATTTTCAATACTCTCAACAAAAATAATAGCCATGGTGAGCTATTCAAAAATGGTAGCATGTGTGATGGGGGAGCTACAATTGACCTCACATGTTGGCAATTGTGATTCTTTTAGGCTATAAGTTGTGTTTTTGGTTTTGATGGGAACATCAAGGCTTACGTGGATGGAGGTTGAAACTTTTATATCACAGCGAGAATTGAGGGCACATATAGAGGTTATCTTAAATCAATGATAATCTATTAACTTGGGCTTGAGTATTTTTGCAGTTGTTTGGCATGACAAATTAATAGAATAGTTCCCTCATTTTAACAAGGGTGACATGACATAAGGTGGCAGTCTGAATATGTGCATTATGGAAGCTCTAACCATGTCAACCCTAGGCTTGGAATCAAGATAGGCGAGTGATGGAAATAGTGGAAATGTGCAAACTCTAGGTCAAATGGTTAGAACCAGAGTCGTACTTGTGTTTAATAGGGCCCGAAGCGAATAATAAAAAATGGGTCTTTTATCGTAGTAAATAATTGTAAAATTCAATTTGCAAATAACAAATACACTAAATACATAAATAAACCGAAACAAGATATTACATCAATAAAATAAAAAGTTAACAAATATTTGAAATAATTACATAAACACTACTTGTTTAGCTGTTTTAGAGGCAAAAATATTTATCAAATATGCATAATCCAATTGTTCAACTATTTCTTTCTCAATTGACAACATTGTTAGCTCATTTAGTCTATCCTGTGACATTGTTGATCGAAGATAATTTTTGATTAACTTCAACTTCGAGAAATTTCTTTTTGCTGATGCAACTGTTATTGGTATGGTTAACAAAATCTTATATGCAATATAAGTATTTGGGAATAAACCATTCAATTTTGCTAGACATTGTAGCACATCAATTGCTCTTTTTTCATTTGTTAAATAACATCTCACAACCATCAACTCCGAACACAACTCATCACCATTAATGTCTGAATGTCCATTGTGACTCAAAAATTGTTGAAGCTCCATACAAGATTTCATCAAGCTAATTAAAGGCTCACTCTTTAACTTCTTTAAATTCAATAAAAATCCAAAAATCTCCTGATATTATTTAAATTGTTCAAACTGAACATGAAGAGAAGATCGAGCTTGATCAATTATAAATATAAAATATTCAACTCTAAAAGATTCTTCACCTGATTGTGTCATATTGTCATTGTCATTGTCATTTTCATCAATTATTTCTTTCTTCGAATGATATGTTTTTCTGGAAATTTAGGTTCAATTCCCATTTCACTTGCTAAAGCTTCATTCATGACACTAACAAATCCCTCTTCTCTAAACTCATTAAGAAATTGATCAAGCCCTTGTAAGAGGTTGATTGCAATATCAATATCCATATCTTCAGATTGAATAAACTTACTCACAGTATTTATTACTCGTAACAAGTTATATCAGATTACCATTCCAAGCAAAAACTCAAAACTCTCAATAGTCCAACCATTTCTATCATTTGCAAAAATAATCCATTGTTCTTGACATAAAATTTTTGATCATCTCCTCGAAAGGTTAAAGTATTTTTGGCAAGTGTTTTGACAATGGAGATTATTCTTGTTAACACTTGCCTTCAATATTGTCTTTCTTTGTTGATTTGAAGTTTCATATTGTAATCAATTGTTTGATTTTTTCCAGCCTCTTTTCTAATTCAACCCAAGCAATCATACAATCCATATGGTCTCTACTAGCTTCATGATGTTTATGACTTCTATGCATATTACGCTAGTCTTTGTATCCATCATTACCCAAATTCCTCATTCTACTCATCATTTGTTCAGTCTTGAACAACTTGCAACAGAAGCAAAATATTCTGTCCAGTGAAATAGAATATACAAGTCATCTTCTATCTAATGTTTGTCCATTTGCCATAACTCGTGTATAATGCGATGAATCAAAATGTCTGTTGTTACTATCCTTAGGAAATAAAAAATCATCCACTCTTTTTGGATCCATTTCTACTAAGTAATTTCTCAATTTTTGACAGATGTTATTTCAATTTCCAGGATCCTCCAAATTTAGAGTTGAATTTAATTTTTCATATTGAGTCTTCTTCCATTCGACTCAACCAAATTGATAGTCTCAACTAATTCTTCATTTTCATAATGATTTTGTTCTTCAATCACCAAATTATCTCCTAATTCTTCTTTTTCTTTTCTGCTGCTTCTTCTAAAATATTTGTTAATATCACAAACTTGACTTTGAATTAATGTTTCCTCCCTTTGTTTCATTTTTCTCTTTTGAGCTCCAGACAGATATTTAGGAGGCATTTTAAATGTTCTTTGATTATACCTACAAGTTATTAAAAGTGAATATATAAGTTATAACTCAATAATTCATAATGAAATTAATTCAAAATTTCTCATTTAATCATATATAACTCTACATATTCAAAAAAATGTCTACCTCTTTATTTAAATCACAAACAGTCTCTAAACAGTCTCTGTGTAATTTAAAAAAAAAATAGTTTATGTGTAATTAAAAAAAAAAAGTCCATGTGTAATTTAAAAAAAAAAATAGCCTGTGTGTATGATCTCATTTAAATAGAGTAATAATTAAATCTATTTCCTAAGTCATCATAAATCATTATTTCAAATCAATTCAATTCATTTTTTTCAATTGAACCTTACGATTCAAAAAATCGATACCATAAATTCCAATAACTAATGAAGTTACTTTCCCAGAATTCAAATGGCTAAAACAAATAAATAGTAATTATTTCTCATGATTAAAACGAGGACAATACTGCAATCATAAGGTTTTTACCTTTACTAAGAATTAACTCATGAAAACATCTCCTTTGTCATGATCGGTTAAGGTTAGATAAGATTGACCATCCTCAGAACCCAATGCACAGGACCCATATTTTAATGATTGAATCATCATTATCAATTGATCCAACTAGTGGATAAATGAATGATGACAGCTTTATCGAGAATTCATGCTCAATTGCTATCTAACAGATTGCTAGTCGGACGTACAATGATGAGTGATGACACCGGCCGATCGACGAGTCTGCGATGACGACACAAAAGATTAGGGCCAACGGCGGAAGTGAAAGAGGCGGAATGCAGACAACAGATGCTCTTCCTCGTGGAACTGTAGAAGTGCTGATGGTGGAAGAAAAAACCAACGGCGGAAGCAAAAGAGGCGGAAGGCAGAAGAATAGGTCGAAACGGCGAAAGGCGGAAGTGGACGATGTAGGCAGAAGAATAGGTTAAAGAAACGGCGAAAGAGGAAATGGTTTTGTGCAGTTTAATTCTTTTGGCAATATTACAAAAAAAATCCAGAATGTTTTAGAAATTACAAGTAAGTCCTTTAATTTTTTTCCCATAATACAACAGTAATAAAAAATTGTGGGCCCCTTTCTCGGCTGAGTCCTGAGGCAGCTACTTACTTGGCCTCATGAAAGGTCCGACCCTGGTTGGAACTTGGTGGATGGAATATGTATGCATCTTCTTATATCAACCCCTTCTTCTTTCTCCTTCTCGTCTACTATTTGTATGAAATATGCACAAATTACCTTTGTCGACTAGCATGTCTTTCGAGACAATCTGGCAACATGGTACCATTTCCATGCAAAAAATGAAATTGCTTCAAAATCTGGTTTTTTAAACCTTGTTAGGAAGATCACTAACAGTCCTATTTTTCTTTATGCTAGTCTATATGTAGCTTGTCTTTCAGTAATATTTATTAAGATTTTATCTGTTATGAAAAGAATGAGAGTTGCACGTGAGCAAAATATGAAAGTTATAGAGATGAAGATGTTAAGATGGATACGTGGACATACGAGGATGAATAAAATAAGAAATGAGAACATTAAAGTGAAAGTTAGAGTTGCACCTATTGAGAAAAAATCCTGGGAGACATGTTTAAAATAGTATGAGTATATACTTAGACGATCGGTAAATGCTCTAGTTAGTCAATGTGGAACTGTTATAAATATACAAATCAAACAAAAAGAGGAACATCTAAAAAGACTTTATTAGCAACGATAAAATAAGATAAAATTTATTTAAATATAGATTATGATATAATAGGGGATAAAGTCCAATGACGTAGGAGAATCTATATGACCGATCGTATCTAGTGGGATAAGACTTGATTATTGTTGTTGTAGTATCTATTATGAAAAAATGTGGTCCAAATTCTGTGATTTTACAAATTTATTAACTTTGTGCATTCATGAAAAATAGAAGGTCATGATTTGAGGAATTCTTTTTCAACGTCTGAATCTTTTTTTCCCTTCTAAGACAGCAAGTTTTGATTTTGAAAATTACAAGGTGTTTGGAATATGTTGCAGGACGTGTTACACTTCTTGCAGAAGGATGTCGAGGGTCACTATCAGAGGTTTGCAGAACTTTTACTATTTGGCACTATCACTATTGCACCATCCCTGTTGTTAGTTTTTGATATTGTAATTCTCATTTTCACTTGTCAAAATTTTCTTGCTAGAAAATTATAAAGGGTCACAAACTGCGGGAAAAAGTACAAGGACAACATCAAACATATGCCCTAGGAATTAAAGAGGTAATTGATATTCTCTACTTGTTTTCTTTAATAATAATATAGATATATCCATGTCAAAGTCTAGACTTGCATTTTATTCCTTATCACGAGCAAGGATGTTGTTTGCATATGTAGGTCTGTCGATACTTCACTAGTGCTATTTTTGAGGTGCAAACATCTGGAAAGCAGCGCTGCAGATTTCCACTTCTGCTAAATGCACAAACATGAACTGATTTGTCAATTGCAACTTCTGATTTCAGTATCCTTATAGGAATATCCCTAGCATAGTAGAGTTTGTATCCTTGTGTTGTTCCCGATAGGAATATCCCTAGCTTAGTAGAATCTGTATTTCCTTGTGTTGCTTTTGAGTGATTTGAAAATCCATCTTCTCTTCAATTTTGTATTCCCGTACCAAATTATGAAGCCAACTCAATCTGGCCCTCGAAGCTTTTGACAATTCAACACTAACCTCAAACAGCTCTTAGCACAACCATGTAGAAATCTACACGACATTTAAACTCCAAATGATAAAAAGCTCTCTTTTGGCCTTTCAATTTTAAATGTGAAATGTGGGTTTATAATTCATCTTAGTTGGAGAATACTTTAATAATACTATTCAGAAATGAGAACTATTACAACATCTAGAATTCTTATATAATAACTTATAACTACTTAATATGAGACTTCTCCATTTCCGTTGCTCACTTCTTTCCAATTAATGATATCTTCATTAATATGATGAATAATCGATTCATGTCATCTGAAAACCTCTCATAAGGAATTTCATTGTTTCCTTGATTATTTTCTTATCGTTGAACCTACACATCATATAATAATTTAGTTTTACTTTGAACCTATAGTTTCTAAAAATTTTCTGCACAATCAAAGCCTCGAGTTAAAACTATTTATAATTATATTATAGACATTGGTGCAATATTATTTGTAAAGAATACACCTTAAGGAGGTTTAGTTTGAGTATGGTTGTTGAATTCATGTGGTATTAACATAAAAATGATGGATTTTAGAGTTGAAATTGAATAACAACTGGCCTTATAATTTGAAACTTAGATCTTCTCCAAGTAATCACCTAAATGATATTTCTGAGTTATTGGTTTGTCATTTTGTTGGAGAACAACATAATTATTATCAAAATGTTAAGGAATCTAAATCCTGTTTTTACAAGTGCACATAAGAGTTGCTTTTAGATGGTTTGAACAAAGATTTCGGACTGAATCCATTCAAGGTCTTTCTGCTATATGCTTTTTTATGTCAAATATTTAAGTTCTTGACGAGAAGGCATGCATATTCAGGTATGGGAAGTTGAGGAAGAGAAACATAACCCAGGAGCTGTTCTGCACACTATTGGATGGCCACTGGATATGAAGACATATGGAGGTTCTTTTTTGTACCATATGAGCAATAGGCAGGTGAATTAGTATTTCTTTTTCTTTCCATTAAATGACATGATGAGCAGAATAGAGTGTGATATTCTATAGGTGAAAGCAAGTTTAAAGTATCGTTCTATGCTTTATGACAAACTAATAATGTGGTGTTAGGAGAATGATATTTGTGCCTAGTAGAATGCCTGCCCAGCTTTTTTGATCAACAACTATAAATTTCTCGAGTCACTGTGATTGCCTGGCCAACTTGTGTGCTGAGATGTACAACTTTCCCAAAGACTTAATAGGCTTGGTATATCAGTTTCAGGTTTCTATGTATTAGTTGTTAAGCTAGAGAAAGCTAACTTTTCAGAAAAAAAAAGAGAGGGAATCATACACCAATGGACTAATCTTGTGGTTAGTGTAACTATACACAATTTTCTTTCCATTATTTTCCTTCTCAAGTTGCATCTGTTTCTTTGTTTGTGAGCTAACTGCTCCTACTGTTTAATATTTGAAAATAATCTTTGTCACTGAGATTTTTTTTTTTATCATAGCAATGCATTTAATTCTTTCTGTTAAAATTTCATTTTGTTGCTTATTACCTTTTAATGTGTATTGTGATTCTTATGATACTCAGTCCACTGTTTACATGTTTATATGCAGATTGCAATTGGACTTGTTATTGCCTTGAACTATCAGAATCCATATTTGAGTCCTTATGATGAATTCCAGGTAATTCTACCTGGGATACATGCCCTATATGGTATCCCTCAAAATATGGTGTTTGAAATCTTATAGTTAAAGCATGAATTGGAAAATGTGTGCTTAATTGCTTGCATTTTAAATACATTTTTACTTCTTACATAGTCAAGTCAAAAGAAGACAACATAATCACACTGTTTAGTCTTATATGTTTAATTTTCTAATCCTTATAAATTGTTGCAGTGCTAACCCTATCGATGTTACCCTATTGCATCTTGGCACCTGTTATATGGTGTGAACTTCAGTTCATTAGTCTTCTTTATCTCTATACAATTACATAATCCATATTGTTAGTTTGATAATATCTAGATTTTGATGGTATACACTTGAATCTAAAACGTTATCCATGTATTGATTCTAAAATCTGTCTTCCTCTTATAAAGTGCTACATCTATGAACATAAACAACAACAATAATAACCAAGTCTTATCCCATTAGATGAGGTCGACTATATAGATTCTTCTACGCTATTGGATTCTATCCCCTACTGTATCATAATCTATATTTAAATAAATTTTATATTGCTTTATTGTTGCTAGCCAAGTCTTTTCTGGTCTTTCTCTTTTTCATTTGATTTGTATATTTGTAATAGTTTCACATCGCCTAACTGAAACATCTATCAGTCATTTAAGTACATATCCATACTATCTTTAATGTGACTTGTGAAGTTTTTCTTCACAATCCTAATTTTCACTCTAATGTTTTCATTTTTTATTTTATCCATTTTTGTATGTTCACACATCTAAAATTATTTGCTCAGGTTGGGAGATTTAAAATTTAATGCTGAATTTCTAGAAAGGTAGCTAATATCGATCAACAATTTTCACCTAAGACATACTTTTCATTTAATTATCTTCCAAAGTAGTTGGAAACAATAACTAGTTCCTTATATACTAATTTTCTTTTGTATTCTTCTTTGGCTAATTTGTAGTCTTTCTACCCAATATATTTCTTCCATGCATGTTGATTGACCAAATTAAGCATTTGATTGACTATTCTGTTTCCTGTGTTTCATGCTAAATTTTAGAGATTCAAGCATCATCCTGCAATAAAACCTCTCCTATCAGGTGGTACAGTTCTTGAATATGGTGCTCGCACACTAAACGAAGGTGGTTTTCAGGTAGGCATGGGGAATTATTTCATAAACTCTGATATGGTCCGGACTTCAGGTCTCAAACTAGTATTGGAAACATTTTGTGCTTGGCGCCATGGACTGGAATAGTTCGGTTGTCCTGTCCATATGTATGCTGATCAGTAAGAGTTGATATCAAGAAAAAATTATAAATGATTAGGAACAGACAACATTTGTCCTTTTCCAGCTTATCTGTGTAACTCATATGATTGTGATCTAAGACCATGACATATAAGCCTTATGTACACATCTATACATAAGTATTCCTTTTCTACTGTGGAGATGCTGACATGACTATCTTACATCTATTTTCAGTCTATACCATATCCAGTTTTTTCTGGAGGAGCAATTATTGGATGTTCTGCAGGCTTTTTAGATGTACCAAAGATAAAGGGCACACATACTGCCATGAAATCAGGTCTTGGATATTTTACTCCATTCTTTTTGAAAGCCAAAGTTGGTTCATCACTCCTTTCTATGGCATGCATTATATTTATCTGTTTCAACTCCTTTACTAGCATAATTGAATAGACCACCTATTTTACCTTTTCTCTATTCAAAATAGAATTTTGTTCTTATTACACATTATAAATATGTATGAGAATATTACAACCATTGTCATCCATATGTGGACGTCAAGAGCATAAAATGGATAAAGTCTTTATTTAAAGTGAAACATTTAGAAAGCTTACCAAGTGCAAAAATAAGTCATCAGAACATTATTGCAGAACAACAACAATAACAAAGTCTTATCCCACTAGGTGGGGTCGGCTATATGGATCATTCTACGCCATTAGACTCTATCCCCTACTATATCATCATCTATATTTAAATAAATTTTATCTTATTTTATTGTTGCTAACCAAGTCTTTTTTGATCTTCCTCTTTCTCGTTTGATGTGTAATTTGTCATCGTTTCATATCGCCTAACTGAAACATTTATTGGTCGTCTAAGTATATGTCCATACTACTTTAAATGTGTCTCTCGGAGCTTTTCTTCAATAGATGCAACATTGACTTTTTCTCTAATGCTCTCATTTCTTATTCTGCTCATCCTAGTATGTTCGCACATCCACCTTAACATTCCCATATCTGTAACTCTCATCTTTTGCTCATGTGCTCAAGTCGTAGTCTGACATTCAACGCTATATAACATAGTAGGTCTAATCGTCATTTTGTAGAACTTCCCTTTAAGTTTTAGAGGCATTTTACGATTACATAAAACACTACACTTTCCTCTATTTCAACCATTCTGCTTATATTCTGTATAAGACATCTCTCTCAATCCCTCTATCATCTTGCAAAAATGATTCTAAATATTTAAAGCTTTCAGTTCTAGAAAATTCGTTATCTTCTATCTTAACACTTGTCTCATTATGTTTAATATTCCTAAACTTAAATTCCACATATTCTATTTTTACTCTACTAAGTCTAAAACTTTTCACTTCTAGTGTTTTCTGCCATGATTCTTGTTTAACATTTACTTCTTCACGTGTCTCATTTACCAAAATAATATCATCTGCAAACAACATGCATCACGGTACTGTCTTGAATGTGTCCAATGAGTTCGTTCATGATTAGTGTAAAAAAGATAGAGACTTAAAGTTGATCTTTAATATAACCCTAACTTTATTGGAAATGCTTCAGTTAATCCGTCTGAAGTCTTAACTCTGGTCGTTACTTTCTCATACATATCTTTAATTAGTTCAATATATGTTACACTAATATCTTTTTTTCCTAAAATTTTCCATATGATTTCTCTTTGAACTCTTTTATAAGCTTTTTCTAAGTTAATGAATACCATGTGTAGATCCTGTTTTTGCTCTCGATACTTTTCAATTAGTTGTCTGAGAAAATGTATAACTTCTATTGTTGACCTTCCCGGCATGAATCCAAATTGATTTTCGAGAATCGTGATCTTCTATCTTAATCTTTTTTCTATTACTCTTTCTCAAAGTTTTATGGTATGATTCATTAATTTAATACCTCTATAGTTTTTACAAGTTTGTATGTTTCTCTTATTTTTATATAAGGGTATTATGATACTTACCCTCTATTGATCAAGTATCCTTTTTATTTTTAATATCATGTTAAATAATTTTGTAAGTCATTTAATATCTTTTTTCCCTGGACACTTCCATACCTCTATTGGAATATTATCTGGTCCAATGACTTTTCCATTTTGTATTCCATTTAAAGTTTGTTCTACTTCTGAAATTTGAATTCTTCGATAAAAATTTAAATTTTTATACTCATTTGACCTACTTAAATTACCTAAATTAAGTTGGTCTCCTAAACCTTCATTAAAAAGTTGATGAAAATATCTCTTCCACCGCTTTTTTATTTCTTCATTATTTACTAGTACCCTATTGCATTCATCTTTAATATATCTTATTTGATTAAGATTTTTTGTCTTCCTCTCTCTCATTTTAGCTATTCTATAAATGTCTCTTTTCTCTTTTTTTAATCTAATTTTCGATATAACCGTTCAAAAGTTTCAGTCTTAGCTTTATTCACTGCTTTCTTAGTTTCTTTCTTGGTTATTATATAATTTTTCAAATTTTCCTCATTTTTACAAATATATAATTTCTTATAGGCGGTTCGTTTTTCTTGACTTTCTCTTGCACTTTCTCATTCCACCATCAAAATTCGTTACTTGGTGGTACATATCCTTTTGACTCACTGAGTACACTTTTGGCTACTATTTTCAACTTTGATACCATCTCATCCCATATCGTATTAGGGTCATTATATATTTCATCTAATTCTTGTACTTCTACTTTCTCTTTAAATATATTTAGTTTTTCATCATTTAATTTTCACCACTTAATTCTAAGAGTCGTGTATATTTTTTTTCTATTAATATTATATTTGAGATGTATATTCAATACTACTAACCATTATTGCAGAAGATAAACTAAAATAACATAACAACTGCCTCTCAAAGGAACTTGCTTTTCTTTGCGGTGAGCTTACTAGGATTTGGAAAAAAAATATTTATGCAACTAAGGTCAGGAATATTTCTTCTGAGTCAAGATCAAAGCAATTATATATCAAATGCTAGAGATCAAGTAAAATTAGAAGCAAATAAGAGTAAATTTGATGTATTATACAAAACATTACTAGGAAGCACAAGAGCATAATTCATGGAGAAACTCCTGTACTCCCTTGGAGAAGTGGACATATGAACTCTATTTTTGTCACGTATGACAACTCAGATCTGAATAAAGAACCACCATAAAACACAATCTACTAGTATGGATTCCCTATTATTGGGGGCAAAAATTGAGTGTTTGGGTATGTCGTAATAAGAAAGCAATAACAAGTGTTTTAAAGAAGATGATAAACAAGTGAAGAAACAAATTACTAAATATGATTCATTGTTCGTTCTTTAGAATCATATTCATTGGATATAAAATCATGTATTCATCAAGCACAATCTAAACTAATTATTAATAATTAGATCTATGGTACGTCAGAAAATCAAAGAACATTTATAAAACTAAGTAGTGGATGGAAGAATTGTAATATAATTGAGGTCTTCAAGAATGAAAAAAGATCACTAGATGAAATTTTGCTAGGTTATGATTGGATATAATAACTTCATAATTATCATTTTCCTTACACTACATATGCTGATTGATTATTCAATTTCAATTAGACTAACTACCAAGTTTAGAGGACAACTTAACTTGCAACTCACTACATATATTAATTAATTATTCAACTTCACTTAGACTAATCACTACTTTTGGATAACAACTTAACTTGCAATTCAATGACATTTTATATAATAGATGAAACAGTTTTATTGGATTAATCAATCCATTTGCAAAATTAGGAACACCACAAACTAATTGAACCTTTTGATAAATTATGCAGTACAATGTCAAATGTATTAAAAACTAGTTAAATAAAAAATTAATTTGGTTTCCTATGTTGACATTTTGCAATGAATCATACATTTCATTAATATACAAACTAGTAATGCAACATTGTCATGATCAATAATAAGCAAAGATTTCATAAAAATGTATAAAACAATTGGTCCTAGCGATATGCAAAAGCCAATAGAAGAATAAAGGAGATTAAATAACGCACCGCCAAAAAGAAGGGTGGAGCAACCCTACTTGAAATTTTAAGTCAACTCTTCTCACAATAATTAACTATTTAAGCTCCAAATTTTGAATTTTAAATTCGAAATTTATTAAATATAGAAATATCAGTAAACATTAAACTCCACATTTGAATTTTAAACATAAAATTCGGAATTAGATAAGAAAAGGAAAATATTTCGTGCATTGGATTTCAAAATGTGAAATAGAGATTTAGAATTTCAAATTTTGTGACAATTTATCCTTGGATGCCTGTGCAATTTGTTTTTCTCAAAAGAGTCTAACTTGATGAACTTTGTTCTTTCTAGGTATGCTGGCAGGGGAGGCAGCTTTTAAGGTGCTTGTTGAAGGAGCAAAAATGGAATTGTACTGGGACAATCTGAAAAAATCTTGGGTGTGGGATGATCTAAAGAGAGCCAGAAATTATAGACCAGTTAGTCATGAATCCATTAGTTTGTCATAGTTAGCATAGTGCCAGACAAACTGTAAAGGATTAACACCAGAAGCACATTAGTGAATCTTTTTTCTTTTTGGCATATATTTTTCCTATTTCAATCTTATGAAGAACATTCACATTCTCTTGCAGGCATTTAATTATGGCCTTATTCCTGGCTTGGCCTTCTCAGCATTAGAGCGGTAGATTGACTTACATATCAATGTTATGATTTCTGCATTTTCAACATCAAATTGCTAAGTTACCTGTGTCTTATTTCTTTGCAGTTACATATTTAGAGGAAGATTACCTTTGACACTGAAGCATGGAAAACCAGATCATAGAGCTACTCAAGTGAGGACCAGTTGCTTCTGATTGTTAAGAATATAAAATTTGATTACATATTGATGATGCGAAATTTGAAAATGAATTATCAATTTCACCTGGAGATTTGGAAATTTCCACAGATCTCCAGTATGCACACTCCAATCCAGTATCCAAAACCTGATGGACAAATTTCTTTTGAAGTGCCAACTTCCCTGTACAGGTTTGTTGAATGTCAAACTGTATATCTGCAATGCTTCCTTGCCTTCAAGCTTTTTATTAGAAGGCCATACATTTCAGAGCTATAAGAACAATGAATTTGTCTATTGTTATGGTGCTCTTCAAGCTAGGGAGAATTGCTTCCTTTGGCTCTCATCACATGACATCTCCATCCTTAGAAAGCCTTAAGTTCCTTGTAGGTGATTAATAAGAATAGATTTAGCAACTTGCAACGAAAGCCAAAAAGAACAATTTAAATGTAAATTCCTTCATCAAGGCAAGAATTTGATTATGGGTCTAGATTTGATTTTTATGAAAATCAAGCAGTTCCACACTTCACAAGCATGCTGACGCATGAATTTAGTCCTATATGGTAATCATTATTTTTTATGCTGACATTTGCTGGCATGTGTATTTTTCTGGGCATGCGTTGTTTGCTAAGAAACATAAAATCATGAACATCAATCAATATATATATATATATATATATCTAATGTAGTCTCTATGGTCTTGTCAGTTTTTTGAAATTGTGATGCACAAGTATCTTTGTTTATGACTTTATTTTCATCTGGAGAGACCATAAATTTTAATCAAAGAATTTGGATGACACTCGCCTGTTATATAACCCATTTTTTTTGTCATTCTAGTAATGGTTAATGCACTGATTGTCTTTATCTTCACATTTGTCTGAACTCAAAGTTCAGTCCACTAGTACATAACTTATTTCAATTATGAGTATTTTAGTTTTACTTGGATTGGAGAATAAGAACTTCCCCTTTTGTTTTAAGTAGTTAACCTTGGTTTTTAATCATAAAACTGGTGCTTATTTTGACAATCAGATTCTTTGATAGAATTTTACTAGAACAGTAACATCTGTTAGCTTTTTGTCCTGCACTATTGCTCTATACTTGGAATAACTTGATTTGATCTATGCTACTGCAGAAGTAGCACAAATCATGAACATGACCAGCCTGCTCATCTACATTTGAAGGATCCAACATTACCTGAATCAGTAAATCTTCCACTATATGATGGACCAGAATCAAGATATTGCCCAGCCCGTGTGTATGAGTAAGTCAATTCTGTGGTCACATTGTGGCCGAAAAGTCTTAAATGAAACCGACTAGTAGTCTTTCTTTCTACATTTGTGATTAATCTTGTTTATTGTTGTGTTTGTGGTAGGTATGTTCCAGATGAGAATCAAGTCATGAAGCTTCAAATCAACGCACAAAATTGCCTTCATTGTAAGGTACTCAGATCTCCCTTCTTTGTGACTCTAGTAAAAGGGTAAAGGAACCTACATAACTGAGTGACAATACACTCATACAAGGTCCTTGATACCACAAATAAACTTTTTTTAAAATCATAATTATTGTGGCTAGGTCACGAGGTTTTCCTGGTTAAATGCACCTTCTAATCATACTACAGGAGCATTACTAATCTGATGAACAGGTTTTATCTTCCCTTGCTTGATGGTCGAATGATTTCATGCTATTAGATGTTTAGCATTAGCCTTGGAATTTCATCATTTTAAGGATGTCATTGGAACCAAATTATCATATTTCTTTATAGAAATGTTTACTAGTTCCTCGACAGTTGTCATTGAGTGGGTGTTTTGGTGAACAATAACTGCTGTATTACACTTGTTTTAGCAATCTTTGGTTTCTATGGTGCTTTTTAATGAAATATCTGAATTGCTTCCACTGCAATGTTGTTTTTGTTAATCATGTCGTAGGCCTGTGACATTAAAGATCCAAGGCAAAACATTGAGTGGACGGTACCTGAAGGTGGCGGTGGCCCTGGATACACAGTCATGTGATATCATCACACAAAAAGGGGCCACAGGACTTGCAGTCGAATGCAACGATCAACGTTATGATTGATGGCTTGCTTGCCTCTTCCTGGACACATTCTATCATACTAGTTTTCTCGTCTCAAAAGGGAAGTACTTGCTCATGGTCTGTAGATTCATGTCATCTATCTAGGACACAGGAGTAATTAAAGAGGTGAAGTTTCCTCAAAATAAAAGCCATAGAATCCGAAACAGATTTTATCCTCAAACAAGGTGAAGTTTCTGCTGTTCATAAGAGGCCATCCTGTACTTGGTCTTGTAAATTATGACCAGCAGTAGTGGGAAATAAGTGGATAAAGTTGGTTCAGTGGGGAAATGTGACCATTCTCTGTTTCTGTGTGCCCTCTTTACTGTTTCTAGAATTCATTATTGCTCCTGTAAGCAACCTTATTCCAAACAATCAATTCTAATCAAATCTGTAGTCCTAGTTTACAATACAGTGATTAATCAGGAAGGGTTTTTTAAGCAGTTCGAATTTGAACGGCAACCTTGCGATCGACTATCCTTGAGAACCATCAGTGCTAATTAATAGGTATATAGGAGTCATGGTCAAGAACTATTGGTGTGGATATATAATAGTCTTCTTATTGTTATTTTAATAAGTTGAAAACTGTCAAGGTAAATTTTTCTTAAAAAAAAAAATAAAGTATGTCGATGGTTAATTATTTATAAAACATTTCAAATTTGAGGATGAAATGATCATTGGATGTCTGTTCTGTCGTCTTAATTTATGTTTAGCGTACTTAGTTATGTCCGATGAAAACTTTCATAGGGTCCAATTAAAACTTAAACGAATCCTAAGATATTGTGGATATCTGAATTATCAAAATAAAAATCTCGATCAAATTCAAAGATTATTTTTAAATATATACACACACATATATGTGGAATTAACTCCTTTCCATCGAAGATTGCATATCGATGTCAAGCCTCTCTGAATAACGAGCTGGTGGCAAATCTGAAGATTCCGTGTATACACAAATGGAAGTGCATTAACTGCATCCGTTTCTAGGGTTACCCTCTTCCTCCCTCCCATCCATCGGCGATCCACCGTCCAGTAATAGCTCAACGGTGGATCTATAAGCTCACACTTGCACTGATATATAACACTATGCCTCACTGACGCCCAAAATTGCACCAGCAGTAATCTTTGAGCTAGCCACTCGTCTCTATATCTTCTTCTCCACATATATCGCTCCTCTATCTCATCAAAGTGTGCAAAACAATCATATTCATATTTCTTGGACGACGCACTGCAAGGAGGAGAAGAAAGCAAAAGTGGGAGGCTTTTTCTTTGAGGCGAATGTTGTCTGGCTCGAGGTTTCACCAATTCTCTACGATACGTCGTCACTTTGATATATATATATATATATATATATATATATATATGCACAGGAAGAATCGAAGAGACCTCGGACCAGGCTTCATTCCCCCCGAGTCATATATTGCTTCCATCACCACCATTCTCTCGTGTACATGTTTAATTAATCTCTCTTCCTTCAATACATAAATTTGCAGCAGCTATATATTCAGTTTTATATATATTATATATATGTGTGTGTTTTTCCTTCTTACAATTTCCTTTTTTTTTTTCTTTGGATTAGTGTGCAGAGAAATTGATTTCTCCTGGTATTCTCCGATATTAATTGATCCTCCAGCTAAGAGATGTTCTTTGCTTTGCCATCCTCGATCGTCTCTGAAATATAACTGCATTAATATATATTAATTACTGCATAATACTTTACTAATGAATATCGATCGGTTTATGCAACCAAATACCTAAATGCATTGCATTATTTGTTTTCATTATTGACAGCTACAATTACGATGGCAATTTTAAATTTTGTTCTTAATTCGAATATTTGTTTCTCCGAATTATTTAGATGACTTAATTAGGGTTAAAGAAAGCACAAACTTCTCCATAATGGAGTAGGATGTCCTGGCCATGATGGACGTTAATTATCTCCTGCGACAATTGCTGGATCGGCCAATATCGGAGCTAGCTAGCTAGCTAGCCGTCTCCAAACGCTAGGGTTTCGTCGGCGGAAAGAAGCGGAAGAGGAGGACTTCATGGCCGGAGTCTCTGAAACTGCTGTTCCTCTCCATCTTTCCCGTACGTGTTTATTTGTATCATTTGTTAAAATTCTCAACGAGTTTTTGTTTTTTTTGTCTTTTTTATGTTTTTGTTTTTGAAGTGTTAATGTTCTACCAAATTAATGTCTGTTTAAATAATTTGTGGATCTGTGGAATATTCAAAACTCATATTTCATTTTTGTTGTTGCTATTATTATTATTTTTATTTATTTATTTTTTTGTAGGTTTTCTAAATCCTTATCATTTAAAGTCGATCGATTTGTTTAATTATTGGTGCAATAATGTCAATTTTATAAAAGCTTAAAGTTTTTAGAGCTTTTCATCACGTGTTCAACGATTCTCAACCGATTAAAATTATATTTAATATAATTGAATAAAATCACTTCTAATCAAATAGTAATTATTAAAAAACTTTGATATCAAAGAATATGATGAGCCATTGACATCTCACGTATTTCTGAAAGTTTACTTTTTCAGAGTACGTCTTTGGTATCGGATCTGTGTTATAAAGACAATGTAATTATGTTGACGAACTTAACTGTTGAGTCGTAAACACTTTTCTAATTTATCCTGGCGGTCGACGACGATCTCGATTAGGGATTACTCAATCCCCCATTAGAGATCTATAGAATCGGACTGACTATTCTCAGAATTAATCGGATCGAAAATTCAGATATAAAAAAAAAATGATTAATAAAAAGAGAAGAAGAGAGAAAACAACTTACATCCAAATGGAAGTGTAAGAAAATTTTATTTTTCTTAAGTAAAAAAAATAAAAATTATTCTCTCTTTTTCTTCCCTTCCTTTCTTCATCCCTTTTTAAACGAGGTTGAAAGCTTTTCTCTCAGAGTCAATAAAAAAAAAATGATCATAAAAAATTCATTAGAAAAGAAAAACAAACTGTTCAAAAGAACTTTAGGAGCACAACAATAATTATTTTATATTAATTTTATATTTTTTAAGAGCATCTAAACACCTGTCGCAAAAGTATTAAATAATTTTAAAGATTTGGAAATCATACTAAATGGCTATTTTAAATATTTTTGCAAAAGTATTTATTGACATGGAGAATTCCAAACTACTAATTAATATTTTTGCTCCAAAAAAAACTATATCATAAGTATAAAAAATATAAAATCTAAAAATATATATATATATATATATATGTGATATAATATTTTTTTAAAAAAAACGAAAAACACAAGATTGAACGATGAAATCGGAGTAAATAAAAAACAAAATGTTGGAATAAATTAACTGGATGTGGAAGAATTCGTTGACGAACGAACTCTGCCCGCTCTTTAATATTCCCCGATCGAACCTGTCCCAGAACACGCTCGAGGAAGCTTCTCAGAAGGGGCGCGACGAACGCCGTCTGCCACACACCTTCGCAGAAACTGTTCCATCACCCCGCAATTAAATACCAATTCGATCGAGATTGGACTGCCAGACGGGCGGTCGAACATGGCGGAAGAGGGAAAGGCGAGAGCGGCCTCTGCGGAGGAGTACGAGGACCTGCTGCCGGTGATGGCGGAGCGGCTGGAGGAGGATCAGTTCATGCGGGAGCTGTGCGGGGGGTTCCGGCTGCTGGCGGAGGCGGAGAGCGGGCTGATCACTCCGGCGAGCCTGCGGCGGAACGCGGCGGCGGCTCTGGGAGTGGAGGGGATGACGGCGGCCGAGGCGGAGGAGATGGTGAGGGAGGGGGACATGGACGGCGACGGCGCGCTCAACGAGCGGGAGTTCTGCGTGCTCATGGTCCGGCTCAGCCCCGAGATGATGGCGGACGCCGAGGCGTGGATCGAGAGCCTGCTGCTGGCAACGCCGCCGCCGCCGCCGGCTAATTGACCATTAATTAATTGATGAATTTGTGACTGTGTTAATAAAGATCAGACGATGGATTATGATGATCTTGTTGGATTGTACGCTGTCAAAAAATTTTTGTATACGCATCTCCTCTGCCTTAACTATGAGTCGAATTGCATGGAATCTGAATATGCCAATTATTTATTTTTTCGATACGCTATCTGAAATAATAATTAATAGATCTCAAAAAAGAAAAACAAAAATGAATGATTATCAATAAAGATCAGGTATGGATAGGCTCATTAGCATTTTGTTATATGGGATGGGAAATGAGAGAAGCAAAGGTCAACCATGAAAAGTCAAACAGCATTGATTCACTCGAGAGGAAATTAAAGGATCCAGAAGAAGATTTTGAGAGACAGAAACAACAGCTAGCAAGAAAGACATCGTCGTCTGCCTCATAAATAATAACAACGACGACAACTTAGCGTTTACATTCAGGGATGACCTGGGAGAGTTCTCGGATAAAATGCAGAAACTCTTCATGGTCAAAATAGGTTGCTTGATCCTGCTGACTACCCTGAAATTGCAAGGAATCAGCTAATTGTTGTCGGTTCTCTAGCTCGTCAGCGTGGTTTTGTTATTCTTCGAGGATGATTCTACGTTTGCTAAATCGGACGTCTGTTGACTCGGCTGGATTGCTGATTGTCTCGGATGAGGATGGTTAAGTTATTTCGGACAGAAGAAAGGGGAAAAATCTGAGAAGGAAATATAATTAAGGGCATCGAGAGGAATTTCGGCCACGATCCTTCGACGCTCAAATTAGAGATCATGAAAAAGAGAAATGCAAAGAGAGGAGGGGGAGTGAAGAGTTTGAACCTCTTGGATCTCTTCATGTTACCTTTATATAGGTTCGTCAATCCCTACGGAGTTGCATAGGAGGTGTGGGATCGGAGATATAAACTCTTTAAAATGACGGTCTATCATGTTTAAGAATGATAGGGGATATTATCTCAATAAATGTGACAGACACATGGAAACTTAATTAATGCAGTCCGCATAGTTGATAAGAGATAGAGCTTCATTAATACGGCGAACGTATCCCCTCGCCGTAGGTACAGGAAGATATCTATTTGTCCCATGGTACACTTACCATGTGATATTTTTTTAACATCTTGACTTTAATAATTGACGTGTCGATTAAGACTAGCATGTCAATCGTAATAGGTCTATAAGAATGTATAGAGATATAAGTATATCGTAACATGAGTCTATCAAAATATGAATTTGTGAAGAGACATGAGTCTTGACTGCCTGCCGCTCCGGGCATTACGTCGGTATCAACTTATATTGCAAACGCACTTCTGCGCGATGGCGATTATGATTTTGCTACTGCAAAATTTGGTCAGGGCACTCCTCGTGATGAAGTTCACAAGGCCATTCAAGATTGCAGATATATAAGTTATGTAGTGTTATTGCTGGAATCTGTCGGTGCAGATTTTTCACTTGCTGAACGTAGACAAACAAGTTATTGTAGGTCCGTCGAAGGACATGGGTGAGATTGTTGCAGTGACTGGAGATGGGAGTCAATGATGCACCTGCACTTGAGCTAGCTGACATCAGTATTGCTATGGGTATCACAAGGACATGCAGGTGAATAAGAATCGTAAACATTTTTTTTTTTTTTTTGGTATTACTTTAGATTTAGACCACTTTCTCTTAATAAAAGGTACGAGATTGTTAAGCCAGCTGATGTTGAACATAATGGAGAAACCATAATGCATGACTGTTGGCATCTTCATCTTGTCGTAACACTTGACTATCTATCTTCGATTGTAGATCTTGCAAGTGATGACAACACTATTGTGCGAACTCAGCTCGTGGGGATATTACCACGCATGGACTAGTAAAATTGCAAGGTGTGTAAATTGTAGCATGGCTTGGCACAGTATATAATCCTTGTTGAGAGTCTTAACGCTTGAGAAACATTTCCGATGTGTTGTGCATTGCTAAATCACCGTTTACATATTTATTTCCTGCTGCATGAGCCTCCGAATTTCAATGTTAGAAGAGTTGTAACTGATTTACGGGCAATAGAAAAGCACGAGTTGTACCAGAAAAGGCACTATGTGATCCTTCAATACAAAACTAAGCAATAGTTTGTATATAATAAGAATGCAAAATCAGAAATGGAACCAAATCGCGTTCTGTGACTCAAAGGAATCCAACCGTATCAATTACAGACTAACTAAATGAACTTACAGTTGAACAACAAATTCAATGTGAAACATCTATGAAAAAGAACAAAAAAAAAAAAAAGAGAGAGAAAAAAACTTTCAAATGAAGATGGAGTAGGAAGCAATTAATTAATCGCCACTCTTCTTCTTTGAGAACTTCTTTCTAGCATTTTTCTTTGCTTCCTCTCGCACCCTAGAAAGCTCATAAAACCACCGTTCGAAATGAGCATCTATCATGTCCAGCTCTGCTCTCAACTCATTTTGATCTTCATCAGTCAGGGAGAGTGAAAAAGATTGCTTCAGCATATTCAAGTCAGTAGCATGCTTTCTATCGTTGTAATTCAACGTGCAAGAGTTTAAATTAATGTTGGTGAGCAAAAAAGGGGCCCCAACATCACTAATTTGTGTATCTGCTTTAGAATCGACATCAGTATTATACCCACTCGGGTTCATGAAACTTCCCGTAAAGATATCAGAATAAAGTGACCCTTGAGAACTTTTGTCCCCTCTGCCACCATATAATGTGTTACTCTCGGTAGGAGACATCATTGATTCTTCCACCTTCCTGTATGATCGACCATGATCACTTTCTACAAACTTCCCTTCCGAGTTCTTCAGGTTTAGCTGAGATAAACCAGTACGGTCATAGTCAAACTCAGAATAATCACTTGAGTGTTGTGACTTGGAGGGATGCACTGAAAAAAATTCATGGTCACCATATGCTTCATAATCCTTGTGATGAATATTCACATTCGAATGGTCAGTTGACAATTTCCAGCCAGGCACAAGTTTCATGATCAGGAAATCAATAAAATCAGCTATGAAGACGACATCATAATCAGATAGTTCCAGTTGTTCTACCATTTCAGCAGCCACTCCAAGGGCAGTATCAGATTTTAAGCAGAACATGAAATGAATATACTTTACCATACCTGTACAGTAAAGAAAAACATATAAGCAACTGCAAAGAAAAATCATCGTGAACACAATATTGCTTTACTCACCATATGCATCTGCAATACGCAAAATTAGTGAGACAGATGTATCATCATGTTTACTTCCTTGAAGTGTAAATTCTTTGTTTTCGTTTGTTCTTTGGAATTCCAAAACCGTGAGAGGTGTCGTTAAATTACTGCTCTCAGTGCCATTACTAGATGGAAGTGACTTGTAATCAGAGTCAATTTCCATGCGTAGAGGCCTTGAGATTGGATTTGTATTAAGCACAGTTTTGGAAACTTGAACAATATCTGAAAGGGATTCCTTCTTGTTATTACTTTGAAGAAATGGATCTTTCAAGAGTTCCTTGGCAGGTAATCTTTCTGAAGCAGAAACCAAGCATTTCTCAATAAACCGCCGTACCTCAGGATCCGTTACTTTAGCAAGTGCAGCAGGCTTTATTCCCTACAATATTAAATAGGAAGTATTGGTAATTTTTAAAATTGAACTGAAAAATAAAATTCATTATTAAGTGGACAGATGCTCTAATAGGTAAGAGCTTACATTTGTTACTTTCTTGAAAATCTGAGCTGGATTTTTACATTCACTGTATGGATATTCAAGTGTGATCATCTCCAACATGCACATTCCAAAAGAATAAATGTCCACTAATTCGTTGTACTCCTCTTCATACAGCTCTGGGGCCATAAATTCAGGGGTACCTGTCATTGTCATTTGTTAAGTCATTATATACATGTATGCTCACAAGACATTTATTTGACACCAAAAGATACTAAACATAATGCAAGGAAGTAAATAATGGCAAAATAGATACAAAAAAACAAAACACAAAAAAAACTAGTAGTGAAACAAGAAGGTGACCTAGATAGAATGCCATCACAACCAATAGACAAATATTTTAAGAAATAACCGTTTGGTAGCTAAAGATCTGACACTGATGTAACAGAGAATAAGCATGTGAGTGTTGTCTTCTGATGGTAAAGGAATTTGGAAAACTTTTGTTCATACCGATAACACTTCGAGCACTAGGTTGCTGCATGGCAATAGCCAATCCAAGATCCCCAATCTTAATCTCTCCATTATTTCCGTTCACAAAAATGTTATCACATTTCAGGTCACGGTGAAGTATTGGAGGTTTGTGATTGTGAAGGTACTCCAAACCTCGAAGGATTTGTGTTGCCCAGTTCTTTATAGCCTTCATATCCACATTCTTATGCCTCTTGCGATATCTGCAAGCACAGAAAGTGATCCAATTATAGATGTATCCCATTCAAGCAAGTCAAGCATCAAAGAAAGGGGCCAGACTACCTACTGCCTTAAACTTCCAGAAGTAAAAAGCTCGGTTATGATGTTTATGGTCTTCGTCTGATGATCAACCCATGAGTTGATAA
The DNA here is from genome assembly GCA_025175895.1 of Wurfbainia villosa. Taxonomy (NCBI): domain Eukaryota; kingdom Viridiplantae; phylum Streptophyta; class Magnoliopsida; order Zingiberales; family Zingiberaceae; genus Wurfbainia; species Wurfbainia villosa. Next base: position 7,294,688 of record CM045991.1, read on the forward strand.
ATTTGATGATATTTTCATGCTTTAAGGATCTTAGAAGGTAGACTTCAGAATATAGACGCTCGAGGTTATCCGGAGATTGCAGCACCTCCTCAATGTTTACTTGGTTCCATGCAACTTCTATCCCATCAATCTCATCGAACCCTTTGTAACTACACAGGGCAAATAAAACTTATATTTAGACACTCTCCAAAGTAATACATATTATTGAAGCATTTCGTTAGCTGTAGCTAAACAGATCATTATAAATTAAAAAATAAAGGGAAAAAAGAACTGAAAATCTATAACATACACGGTCTTAAATGCTCCCCTTCCCAGAATCTCGTTGTACTGCAGCAAAGGAGAACAATGATAGCAAACAAAATCAAAAGTAAAAAAATAAATAGCTGGAGATTCCAAACCATTGCTCATATTAATATCAATCAAAATGAAAACTTGAACGACAAACTGCTATTCTCGAACCAATTTAATTGAAATAAAAAATATGGAAGAATATATAAATGCTATGGCGCAGAAGCTTGTCGAACCAATAAAGCATGGAGTTTATGAAAATGCACTCACACGAATATACCGGCCCGTAGGATCAGTCTCGACACAGCGTTCAGCCTCCAACAAGCCGCTCACCCCGAGATTGGATGGAAATCCATTCACTGATGATCGCAGCTCCATTTCAAATCACGACGACAGCAAGACGAAAAGCAGCAAGGAGAGAAAGGGAAGTAAAAGAAAAGAAGCGGAAGGTATCAAAGGAAGACGAGGCGGCGAAAGAATCCTTCAGAGAACGCCTCGGACGCGACGGAGAAGGAATCGGTGGCCGATAGCAGGCGGAATCCGCAAGCAACGGCCGGCTTCTCCACGAGGGCGGGATCCATCGCCCCAGTCCCGGTAGTAGTTATGGCGGTTGTGGAACGAATGCGGCCTCTCATTCTCCTGCGACCGCTCCCGATTCCGGCGACTGGCAATCTCGCGGAGTCTGCATCCCTGGGCAGGCGAGGCCGAGCCCCCTCGGAAGAGAGACGGAGGGAGGCGGACGAGGGCCAACACCAGCGTTTCCCGCAGACCAAGAAGAAGAGGAGGAAGGGAAGGAACGAGGGGAATGAAAATAACCCTAATCGCAAAAGAAGGAAGCGACGGAGTGAAAGAGGGATTGAAGGAAGCGGCGGGTGGAGCCGGAAGAGGAGGAAAGACGTAACAGCTGTTCGGTGCCATAATTATACACTTTTTTTTTTCTTTTACTATTTATACACATTCCTTCAATTTTATAATAATAATAATAATAATAATAATAATAATGATGATGATGATAATAATAATAATTTATTGTCGAAATGCAGGTGTTAAAATTTTAAAATTTACAAAAAAAATATAAAAATTTTGCTCGCTGAAATTACCTCTAGATTATTTGTTTTTCTTCACTAAATATTATTTCATGAATTCGACAATAAGTAGAAAGTGTTGACAGCCATTTTGTATTTTTTTTTTGGGTGGTTTAATTATTTGGTAGGTGAGTCAGAATTGCTAGTCTTGACAATTTCGTAGTGCATATCTTTGTCATGTGTTAAATGACCCACAATTTTGAAAATCAAGCTTTTTGGTAAGTGTCATCATTTATATAAAATACTTTTGTTATTTCACTCACCTAATCCATACCCTACCCAACCTAGTCTAATTTAATTAAAAATAATATATATATATATATATATATATATACAGTCGTGTTCTCCTGCTGGCGGCTACCGTGAGCACTTCCGCATACGACTATCGCACGCCGCTTCTGCCCGGCCATCTCCTCGGCCGCCGACCGTCGCGAATCAAGATTTACGGCCGTCCGGAAGAGACCGTGGCCGGATTTGGCCGGAAGCCGATTCGGTTGCGACGCCGCGATCAGCGCGAATGCCGGCGCGCGATCCGCCGCCGATTCGGACGCGACGAATCCCGGCCAAGACGACGTCGGGAAGGACCGCCGCCTGGCGGTCCTTCCGGCCGGATTCCGGCCGATTCACGGATCCGACGTCATGCGAAGGCGCGGCGATGGCCCACGCCGGCCGCGATGGGGCCGGATTCCGGCCGAATCGCAGCCGGAATCCGGCCAGGAAGGACCGCCCGCCAGCGGTCCTTCCCGGCGAGGCTTGGCCGGGATGGCCGCGATCCGAGCGAATCGCGGCCGGCGATCGGCGCCATGCCGGCCGGTCGGCCTAATCGCGGCCGACTGCGGCTCGGCCACTAATCAGGTCGGCTCACGATCACGGCGAGTCGGTTCAACGCACCCGGTCGGAGATGGCCGGACGCCGGCGAAACGCGGCGCAAGTGGCGATATGTGAGCGAGGTTACTGCACTTCGATCACAAGACGCGCGAGAATCAGAAGGAGATCATATCTATATATATATATATATATATATATATATATATATATATAAAAGCTGTAATGGAGCCCAATCAAATTAAGTTCTATAGGGTTTAGACTTATTTATGAGATAACTAAGCCTAATCTAATCCAGGTTAAAATTAATCGAGTTATTAAAAAAATATGTTCAAACTTAATTTAATTTTTTTAAAAAAATTAAGCTTGACTTAATGAATTGAATTTGACTTATTTAATAGATATGAAGTTTCTAATTGAATTCAATTCAAATTTATTTAAATTTAATTTATTTAAACATTATTAAATTTTTAAATTAAACTTATTTATTTATTTAAAATCTTAATATTTTAATTCTTATTTATAAATGAATATAAAAAAAATCATAAATAATTTTTAAATAAATTTGATCACAAATATTATTCATGAATATTTTTCATAAATATTATTCACGAATTCTGCTCACAAATATTAACAAGTCGAATATGTATTTAAATTTGTTTATTTAATTTATTAAGTTGTTTAAATTTGTTCATTAATTGATTTTAATATATATTGATAAAATTATCAAATACTAAACATATTCATGAATGCATAGTTCTGTAAACATTTTATAAATACCATTAATCAGAATTAGCTTTACGTTAACCCAATATAATTAAAATTATATGTGCAATCAATAATGGCTTGCTTTTCGCTCGTCTTAGGTCATCTCCTATTAAATTAGTATATTATATTAAAAAAAAACAATTTAAATCTACAAAACATGTCTTCTTTCACAGTAAAACTACAACTACAATCCCGTATACAAAGCTCCCTATCACACAAGATACCGCAATCCAATTAATATTTTGGATAAATCATCATGAATAGCACTGATAATTGGAAAGTGAAAGTAGAGCTTGAATATTAAGAGGCATATAATTCTGAACAATCAAGTGGAATTTGATGAACATTGTCAAGGATTCACGTAGGAAAATCAATTGTTGTAAAATATATGCTTAGGTGGATTCAGTTCTTCCACCACTGAATAAAAACTGAAAAGTCCAGTGATCCAGAAGCCTTCATTTGTTTCAGGTGAAAAATCTTTGCAATGAAAATCGATATCCATGCAAAGAAACACAGGCCAGAAAATGAAACACTGACTTGGATTTGCTCATGCTCCATGAACCATGGATGCTTCATACTTCCTGAATGAGAGCATTTGGCTTTGACATTCTTTTACTTTCAGCTTTCGAACTTTCGCCGGCGAGATCCAATTGTGAGAGAGATGCTTTCTCTATTTTTGCAATACCTGCTAAAGTCGACCAGGTCTCTGCTGGCTGCTCATGAACCCAGCACATCAAGAAATACACCTTCCTTTCTGCAGATCTTAGTTTCCGAGTGGTTTTGTTTCTTTCCGTCTTACTGATATTCTCAGACTTGAGCATTGTTTCACCAGCTTGAAAGAGTCTTTGAAAATCACACAAGCAGCAGATGAGAGCATGAGTCCCTAAGGAAAGAAGGCATATGACATCGTCGATAAGCCCGATTGCGAAACTATAACCTCCAGCTTGTCGGTAGACGGGTGAGCATGTTTCCTCCATGCAAGCTGCGAGTGCCTCTGTTACGGTTTCGGGTTGGCCGACATCGCCTAGTACTTTTGACATGCTCAAGGCCACAGTGGAAGCACCCTGAGGGTCAGAATGCCAATCCCCATTGTAAAGGCGAAGTGTGAAGCAGTAACTGTACAGCACATCGATCACATGAACTGCAAGAAGAGGGGAAGGCTCCCCGCGCATCAACTGCTTGAGTGGTTGAAGTGGACTCTCTGGCCCAACTGGAATCTCACTGATAGTGGCTGTACTCGATTGCACATCAAGTGGCTTAACAAGTTGGCAACCTTCAGGGCTTAAAGAAATAGATCTTGCAGAAGGTTTCCTCCACCAAGGGGTCCATGGCTCTATAAGTTTGCTAAGTTCTCCGGATGCGATTGCTCTCCTGAAGTGTTTGATTTCTGCTGGAGATAAATCTTCGAGTTTGATTTCTTTGCCTAGGGAATTTAAAATAAGAACGATCCTCTATAAGAACATCAAACAAAGAAGCAACGTCCCAAACACAGATATTATGTGCAGAAGGGAAAAACCAAACAAGAAACCCCAGATTCACACTGGTTGCCAATGTCACTTAAGCAACATGAAGGCTGGGATATGATGTTAAAAAGGGCACAGAGAAATGTATCGGTATGCAAATGTATTATAACGCGATGTGTTTACACTCTCAAAAGGATATCAAGTCCATGGATTAGTGGAATAGCTGAGCAGAGTTCATACTCTTTCCCAAGCACAGTTTTGAGTCAAAATTGAATTTTGGTTTCCATTAGCTTCAAAGGTCTCAGATTCAGCTCAGGTAAACAAGGGAAGAAGTATAATTGTGCTTGGGAGACTCACTATTCTATGGAGTTGCCTTTGCACTGTGCTTGGAAACCATATCAATCCATGGAATTGATTTCCTACCGTCTGTGTAAACATGGCATAAGTGTAGTTTAAGATGCCTGCAAGGGAGTGCAAATTTCTGATCTAGCAAAATGTGAAGGAGAACTCTGATTTAAGCTATCTTGGCCTCTGAAGAGGGCCAAGAGGTCCAGTAGAAATAAAATTTGCTGGAATATGGAGTATGTGAAAGAAAAATATAAATTCTTTTATTACCTTGTACTTCATAGATTTAGAAAGTTACCTATTATTCAAAGGTGCTATTCGTTATTCAATGAGTTTGTTGCACGAGCACGAGGATTTGCATTACAAATAAATATGAGAGGAAGGATAATGGCAAACCTGACAAAACCTTCTGAATGATCTCCTCTGATAGCATAGACTCTGTAAACAAAGTTAAAAAGGTTAGCACGTGGTTCATAGTTACCAAAACTCTCCTGGTTGATTTTTCTTTACAATCATTATGCAGCAACAACAACTAACAAGCATCAGTGAAGTAAAAGCATGGTATATGGGGTCACAAGGATGGCATATAATGAAGACCAAGCAATAGACCTTAGAAAAGAATTTCTTTGAGAGAATATGCAATGCTTTAAGACCTCATTTCTTACAAAGGAAGAACCTGTTAGGAAAGAAAAGCAAATATTCATAAGAAATTATGAAATATTTTTCAGATGATTGTTTCCTTAAAGAGAAGGAAAGAGTGAGAAAAATTTAAATTTTAAAACATTATTTTTTAAGAAAAAAACATTGATCAAAATAGATTAAAAAGATTTTTTTTTTAGAGTTCAGATATTAGTTCCATTGGGTGCAAAGTAATCTTTCTGTCCAAATTGGATAGAAACAATATAGAGGAAAATGAGATCCATTGGCTGCAAAAGTAATCTTTCCATCCAAATCAGATAGAAATAATATAGACGAAAACTGAAGAAAGGTTTCCTTTGTCTTTTCCTTCCCTCCATAATTTTCACCAAAAGAAATAAAAGGAAAGTGCTGCTGAGAAAAATTTTCCTGTCACTTGATTTCCTTCCTAGAAGGGGGGTCTTGGCACAACGGTACGGTTGTTGCCTTGTGACCAAGAGGAAAATAGCCTCTTGCAAAAAACAAGATAAGACTACGTACAATGGATCCTTCTCTAGGACCCTACATGGCGGAAGCTTCGTGCACCGGACTTTCTGCACTTGATTTCCTTCCTAGTTTCCTTCTCTCTTAGGAAACATGCCTTTAATGTCTTGCTGAGTTAATTTTCTTAGAACCAGTTTGTTGAAGTTGTAGGTTGAGAAGCATGCTGCTAGGCTTGTATGGCTCATTGAAAGATGGGTGTCTTAACCCACACGATGAAGGCTACATCATAAGGCAACAAGCATTAGCTGTGCCATGACAATTAGTAATTTGATTTTGTCATCATAACCTCATTGTTACAGTGACCAAGTCATAAACCATTGTGCCCTAAGGTTGAATGGAAATTTCTCAAACACAAATAACATAATTAAAAATATAAAACATTCCAAACAAAAAAAAACCATAAAAATTCTTGAGGCCCAGAAAATAAAATGGAGAATATTCTGCTACAAACCATCACCATCATCATCATCAGAGTTCATCTCTTCTTCAGAATGGAACCTTTTCAGTATATCAACCATTTTCCTCTTTGTTTCATCATCTGGTTGCACCTGTTTCAGCTCCTCCATCACATTCTCACGCATGAAAGATTCAGTGCAGCAAAGGTTGTGCCTCTGCACAAGCAACCAATTGAATTACATACACAAAGCAAAAAGGTTACAATTTAAATAAAACTACAAAAAAAAAAAAGATGGAATGCACCACTAATATCAACGATTTCCCAACACTTATGCTTGGTAAACAACTGAAAATTGGATATGCAAATGCATAACAATCAAGTAAGTGCATAAGCCTTCAAAGCAATGCTGCAGTCGCAATCACTTGAATGAAAATCCTTTAGAAAATTCCTGAATGAACATCTTGAGAATATGGTATATAGATTGCACGCTTTGTATCATTTTAATTTAATGAAAAGTTGCAAACATGGAGAAGGTTATGAAAAAGGATGAACGTTACATCACCTTGTAACATTGAAGTGAGCAGTAGCGAGAATTGCACCGAGGACAGGTATACTGAGAAAATTGCTTCTGGCATCTAAAAAGAATAAGGAAAGGCATCGCAATTAAAATCGAACAGTTAAGCAATATCACATAGAACCTTAATGAGCAGAGCGTAAAAGCACAATAATTAAGTTTCCACGCGCCAAACGTGTGCTATCAAAATTACAAGCAAAAAGGCAAAAATGAACAGCTAAAAAACCCTAAAAAATTATCTTTTTCTTAGAAAAATCGTCCTACTCTTCCTCACCTTCCCTATCACATCAAAAATAAATAAATAACAAAACTGAAAAAGGGGAAAACTTTCCAGAACCCTAACTTTCCACAACCCAGCAAGTCTAGATCTTGCAAGCCGGAGGATCAGATGAAAAAAAAAAAAAAAAGGAACCTGGAACTCACACTCGGCAAACAATCCTGGGTTCGGAGCTAGAGGTAGAAGTATTGGCTTCGGCGACAATCACCTTCTCCATGCTGGACCAACCATATAACTCCACTGATACGACAAGGAGAGGCTTTACAATCTGTCACTGCTAGGATCCACGCTTCAGCCTCCGGCAACTGCTTAAAACAGGGAGGGACCGCAGGAGGCTGCCCCCCTTGTTGGAGAGCGAAGGAACCGCGGTGTCTGGAGAAGGGCCGGCATGCAGGGGTCGTGCGGTGGAAGAAGCGGTGGCTAGCGAAGAGAAAGGTGAACGGGGTCGACAACAGCGAGATGAAACACCGCAGCGAGAGAGAGAGAGAGAGACAGAGTCCAGAGAGTGCTACGCGAGCGATGTCTCTCTCTCGATAAATCTCTTGTGCTTTTTTATCCAATAAAGAAAAATTAAAATATATATATATATATATATATATATATAGAAAATTGATCCCTGCGTCAGTTATTCCCTCATTAAAAGAAGAAATGTCTGATAACTTCGGGACACATCGCTTTCGCTCGCCCGTCCGGCCACCTCGTCGGGCCGAATCGTTGAAGCGCACCTCGTCGTGATCCGTGAGCAAACAACCTGGATTGCGGCACGGCCGTACAATCGGCCGCGATTCGGCGAATCGAGCGGCGATGCGCTTGGCCCGCTGCGGCCATTCACCGGATCGCGGCCGAATCTAACTCCACTGCGTCGGGAAGGATCGCGGCGTCCTTCCGGCCGGATCGGCGCGATTGGCCAATCCGGCCCGATTGCGGCCGGCGAGGTCGCGCCGCTGTCGGCGCGGTCGTCGGACGGCGAATCGCGGACAGTCCTTCGGCGTGTGCGGCGGGGATTCGCCGCGCGATCGGCAGGGTGGCGTGCGTAGCTGGCCGCAATCCGGCCGGAAGACGAGCTCTGTCGAACGCGGCGAGTGCGCTTCGCACACCGGCGGAGGTGGCAGACGGCAGCGGCGTGAGAGTCGGGGCGTCCGCAGACGATCGCGGAAGTTTACATCGCGTGAATCGATTTATATATATATATATATATATATATATATTTATTTATTTATTTATAAATATTCATTCATAAATAATTTATCATCTTCGTTTACGATTTACGTCCTAACAACTCATTACTTTGATAATTTTTTTAAATAAAAATTGAATTTTTTTTTTATAATATTCAAGATCACGGCTAACAAACGCATCGAATTAATATCTAGAAAAGAAAACTATCTTTATTTTCAAGAGAAAGAGCGTGCTTTCGCACACACCCTCTTCGCCACGGCATCCAAGTGCCCTTCAAGATCGACTCTATAAAGAAAGATAAATTATGATAAATCTATAATTATATTGACATCTAACACAACAAAAGATATCGCCTTTGATGAAAATTGACCGTATTCAAACTCAAACTCTATATAATTGAGCAAAAAAAACGTATAGAAAAAAAAATGGCCGATATAATCAGTTAAAATAAAATATAGACTAACCAACATCGACAACAATTGGTTAAATAAGATTGGGAACTAATTAGTTAAACAACATGAATCATAGTAAACTCTCAAAGTTGAACGAACAAGTGGTAGACTTATCTTCGTGAATGAGCATTTTAATATGCCATAAGAAAAATATTAAAATTTGCACGCAATCCCATGTTCGACAACCAATTTTTATCATTCAAGCAGGTTAGATTGATAACTAAAAGTCAAGTCAGATTTAGGACAACTTTACATGATTAAGAACAATAAATTCTCTAATTCTTAACACCCAAGCCATGATACTATGAACACATCATCTCATGCTAGATCAACGATTCAAGCCTCTCTTTGCGCTCACACAGTGCAAAACCTATCGACCTGCTTCAGGATTGAAGGCTTATGACGAAATTATCGATTACTAAACACAATCTGTTTTTTCATGGCAGAGCCTTCCATGTTCAGATTTCAGGACACATCATTATATGAGGCTTCCAGCATAGGCAACCTCCGTTCGTTAGATTTAACTGGAACTCACTATGGGAGATTGATGGTAACCAGGGAATGAAGAAGCTCCTTTATCCATGAGCTTAGTGGCCAGATCACTGGATCTCAAGCAGCTATTTTGCTGTAAAAGTTGTATGAGTGATAAAAATATATCCATTCTGGTGACTTCTCTGTTGGCCTACGAGGAGAGGAGAATGAAGCATTAAGTTCTGAGCACAAAATATAGAACATTGATCTGGAAGCAAAATATGTTGTCTTTCCTTGGATTCAAACCTACCTCGACCAAGAACCTAGCCCAGATTTTGCACTCACGAGTTTCCATTACTCCTTTCAAGATTATCAGCCCAAACCCACGTATGATATCTGCTATCTCAAGAAAGAGACCACGGTCTTCACACAGCATCTTCAGCAAAAAAATGTCCAGTTCGCAGATAAGTGGAAATAGAAAATGAAAAAAAAAAAAAAAGTGTTACATTGCTTTACCTCGACGAGCATCTGACCCGGGGGTGTTAGATCCTCGACTATAATCGGACAGACCATGGTTTGTCCTGCGACCTCGTATGCCCAAGTTGCCCCGGCACCAGTAACACTGCCAGAGTTGTCTTTTAGAACCACACCACTCTCCTCGCCCATGATCTTAAAACTCAAACAACGATCAGTAGAGAGTAAAACGAATTTATTTTTAATATTGCTTTTTAAGGAAATATCTAAATCATAATATAGTCAAATATGTACCTTGGGTTCATCGGCTTGTTTGAGTTTGTCCGCATACTTTGTCACACTTTGCAGAAAGAGCATATGCTTGATTGTTTTGTCCAATAAAGCATCAATGCTGCACTGTTACATTGGCGATGGAAAATACTATGGTATAAATAAAAGGAGCAAATTGGAAACCAATACCAACTGCCAAGTTGTAATGTACCTTTGCACCATTTGGCACAATTTCCCTCAGCTCCTTCAGACGATCTTGAATTTGTTGACGATCTTTTGGCCTTGGACGTGTACTCTCACCAGGTCTTGCCCTTTTCTTTACAGCCTTTGTAGATTCTTCAGGTTTCTTGGACTGATTTAGAACAGAATTCTCAGTATTGATACTGGAGCTATCATCAATCCATGAACAGAAATTGGAATTTGATAGTGCTTCATTTGGAGATTCATGAACAACCTCAGAGTTAGAGAAGGGCAATAACAGATTGGATGCAACATTTCCAGAAGGAAGACCTTCTGAAGGAGCCTGATTTCTGTACACTGAAGGTTCACCTAATCCACTAGAGAATTGACTCCTCAAATTAAGACAGGAAATAGAATTACCATATTTGGCACTAGAGCGGTGAGCAGAACCTTTATTGGCATGATCACCAGCTATAGCATCCATCAATAAGCGAAGACCAGAGTCCGAGAACATTCCCTTATCAGAAGCTGAGGCTGGGCTCATTTCCATTGCTGAAAGACAACCTGAAGTGCCAGAGCTTCTACTCGAAGTGTTATTACAAACTGACATTGTGATATTATCCCACAGTTCAGGTACAAAATTGTTTGGACCCATGTCTAGTCCAACACTACCAAACTGGTCGTTATCATAAAGTAGTTGAATAGGTGCCATCAAAGAGTTCCCTTTTTTATCACTCTCTAAAACCAGTGAATTAACTGCAGCTGAAATGGAATTTTCAACTTGCTTTTGCGATGACCTGGTAATCATGTTGCAACCACTGTTGTCGCTCTCGACAAGACTAGATGATACAGAGTGGACACCGCCAATACTCTCATTCTTTTGTGCACTTGCCTCATCAATTAAATGCTCAGAATGTTGATCACAAACATCAGTCACAGGAAGATCTTTATGATGATATAATAAAGAACTTTCAGATCTGGAATCTAGAGAGAATGATTTACAGTATCATTTATATTTCATGATGCAAAAGTGTAAAAGGAAGGTTTTGAGCCATATATATCAAACTAAATGAATTCCTTACCATATATGCATGCTTTTGCAATCTCAGAAAGGTTTGGTTTAGGCATTGAGTCCTGTCGTGCAAATCTACTAGAGGAAGGAGAATCTGCAAAAGATTCACACAATCTGTTAATACAATGAAAATGAATATTAAAAGCCAAAATTTTATGAAACAAGTAATTCATAGTACCAGATGACAGCCCTTGCTCTATCATCAGGTGGGGATTTGTGAAATTGTTCGAGTAATTGTCTGTCTTAAAGAACATCGTGCCTGAAATATCTGGGCAGTCAGACAGAGATTGTAATTTGGTGTTAGCTGGCACTTGAACTGGATTTTTCACAATGGCTGAGTCCTGGATTTCTGTGAAGTGAATTGAGGAGTTTGTGACCGTAAAGGATGTCTTCTGAAATGAATTGTAGTAGTCTCTAGAATCATCAGTAGATTGAGCTAGTAGGGATTCTAGTAAATGAGGGCTCATGGCATTATGAGTACTGGAACTGTAATAAGATCCTAGATGATAGATGTTGGGAGAAGAGATAGGACCTAAAGAATCAGTGTTATTCAACTGCTCTCCAAAAGCTTCATGGAAGGTACTTGCATTCTGATAGCAAGAATAAGGATCTGCAGAGGAACTTGCAAAACTGAATGTTTCATGCTGATCAGGAAACTCCATTGCTTCATGAGTATCTACATATTGGAAATGTCCAGACAAATTCTCCATCAACAGAAATGGACTCTTTGCTAGATCAATATTTCAAATATCAGGACCATATTATGCCTGTGCATCATTATATTAATCAAATTCTCGAGAAATGCATCCATGTTTGCAAAGAAAAAGGGGAACTAAGTCATTGAAAAGCTAAAGCTTCAACTCGCAGGTTGTATAAATGTGCACGCGATAGTTAAATTTGTAAAAAAAACAGAATATGTTGCTCATAAATGTTGGAGAGACTCTCAAAAATAGAAAATAAACATTGATTTAATGAATCTCCTTAATCAAATTATCACTCATAATTTTACATAAACAAACTGTATATTCTCCTTGTACTTAAAAAAACATCATGCATACTACAGTCTGCAAAGGGAAAGCCTGCATATCAAGCTAGCAATTCAGGATATTGAAAGATAGGGAATTGTGTATTCTGCATAATTCTGAAAATTTGAAATTGACATAAGGACCTTAAACAAGTATCCTTGTGAAACCGTCCGCCTCAATAAAAATTTGTGTCATGATATAATATTTAAATTCTTGTACTCAAATCAATACTTATTTCATTGATAAATTTCACCTTTTCTCTGTCTTCTATATTCTCTATGATTCCACAATATCCATATAAGAAAAGCTTTGTTTATGGGATGCATGATACATCTTCATCAAAACCCAAAAGCACATCTATCTAGTACCCAATAATACAGCTTTGGGGATGTAAATGAGTTACTATAGAGTACAATTTCCATTGTTAATTACAAATAAGAACGCACAACGGAAATCACCAGTTTAAATTACACTAAGAGAAATCTTTAACTTGCACAGCAGTGAATATTATACAACAAAGAGAAACCTAAGCTAATTGCAACAATGAGGACTCACTGAGTGTAGGCAAATTTCAAGGGTTATCAGCTTTGGAACAAGCAAGAAAATGCAATAGTATTAATGAACAATGAACAACAATAAATAATTGTTTAGTTTTTCCTAGTATGAAATATCATGGAAATATACAAAAATCTAAAGCAAATAAGAATTTGAAGTTTATGTCAATTATCCATTTGGCTTACAAATATTTGTGCTTCTAAACAATTTTTTATGGTTCCAATTGGATATTCTTAACAAACCTACAAACTTTGACTCAATATGTTATGATGTAATGAAGAAAATTTTTCCTTCAAAAACAAGAAAAAAGGCATCATTCTTCTATGATTAACGAAGTATAGGAAATCATTTGTACAAGTAAATATCTAGCATTACCATAGATAACTTGAGTTGCTCAGAGGAGAAAACTGAGTGAGATCTGAATTAAAAAATTCAGATTTTCATCCATAAACTCTCCAACTATCTGCATGAAAATAAACAGAAAAGGACGAATTAACTGTTTTGCAACTATTCAACATAATAGTTAGATATCGAATGTTCATTTGGATATTTGAAGGGGTAAATGATCGGAGTCCATAAACAACAGAAATATGCCTTAACAAAATATGCAATTGTTCAGAACAGTGGCAAAGAAAATCATATTTGCATTGATTAAAATAAGTAGGGAGAATATACGAAGAATCTCAGGAAGTTAAAACATTTGTCAAACAGGAATTTGCCAGCATTATGCAAAGATGACTAATAACGATGAAGAAGCACCACCAAGCACTTGAGATTACATGGGATCAGTAGATATGGAACAAAATGTATGATTCTTACATTAACTCGATGAAAACAGCAGAGAAAAATAAACATGATCCACTCGACAAAAAAAAAAAAAGATAAAGATAAAGAAACACGCACAATCATAATCTCTTCTAGATCTGAAATATTTTTGAGCATGGGTAGTTGTAATTCAATTTGAAGGAGTTTATTTCGAACAGGAAAAGAACCTAAGGACTTAGGGATAACCAGAATGGTCATCCCTATTGCTTTGCCTAAAAAGGAGGAACTTTTACCAGGAAGGGGAAAGAAAGAGCAAAGCTTTTTTTTTCCTACCGTAGTGCGAAGAGGAAAGTCATCTGGCAAAAGTAAGGCAAAGCCAACACCATCAAACGAGTCATCCACTAAGGAATATTCGCTATCAACCATAAGCACTATGGTTCCGAACCAAAACCTATGTTTCGACAAAAGAAAATATCAATAAGGACCATTGTTGAAGAATGTTCAAAACACAGACACACCAAAACCAAAACCAAAAAAAATAAAAAAATTGTTTTTTTTTTACTGGAGATCGCTTTCCCATTCGTGTCATATTCCCACAACTCGGGGATTTCGGATAGACAAGATAGAGTAGAAGCAAGCCAAAATTAACTTTCCTCCAGAAAAATAACAAATCCATGGACTCTCACATCAGTTCCGCAAGAAACAAAAAGATTGACATAAAAACAAGCCCCAAAGATTCGAAAAATCTAAGAAGGAGATACGAACAAACTAGAGATACAGCGGGTCTCCACCACCCTCAACCATGGCACCAGGCCAGGACACACCGCCACGGCGCCTACCTCACCGCCGGCTCCGCCGCGCGTCGGGGAGATCGCCTCCTCGCTCCGAGCTCAGAAGAGAAGAGAAAACAGAGAAGAATACGCCGAAGTGGAGAAGAAAAAGAACCTTAAAATGTCGTCGTCTTATTCAAGCGCTCGCCTCGGCCTCTCTCCTGCCTGCTAGACTCCCTCTCTGGCTCTCTCGCTATTCCTTCGTTGTCCGCCGCCTCGCAGTGCGAGAGTGGAGCGGTTCAAGTAGATATTGAGCCGAACCCGATACAGACACAAAAAAACCGGTTTTTCGGTTGCGGAAAAAACGGGCGAATAGAAGCGCTACGATGATTCTTATTTATATATATATATAATTATTTTCAGCAAATTTTAATTAACTTTTTTTTTTATGTCCGACTCGAAATATATCAAGGTTATATTTGGTACATGATTTTCATAATCAACCCTTAATAATTATTGTTAAGATTTTGAATTAATTAGATCCTATTGATTGCGTAGATCCTATCTTAAATTATTATTTATTATTAAAATTCAAACTCACTCAATTCGTATAAACAATAACAAACCTTTATATATATATATATATATATTTTCCGTATGCCTTGGAACACAATGATTAAGCCTTTGTGCACTATGTGCTCCTCTTTACTCCAACACAGAGATAGGCAAGAGATTGGCAATGTCTAGCTCTTAATCCTTTGACCACACAATTAAGTCACTGAGCAATAGATTAGTCATTAGCATGCAGTATTCCTTACAAAACCCCTAAATCTGAATTCGAAGCTCTATATCAGACTTAAACCACGAAGAAAAAGAATGTCACTCCACGTACAACAATAATGATCTATGTTGGTGCATGAATTCTCGTTCAACAGGCTCTTTCACTGGATCGAAAAGAAATCTGAAACGTATATCTCTGAGACTCTGAAACTTTCGATGAGAAAGAAAGAAGAAGCATGATAAGCATGCCATTGCCTGCCACCAGTACTCCATGTAGCTAGTTAGCTGCTGCATGCGATCGAGTTAAGGTTGTAATACTGTACGCTCAAGGGATATCGGAACAGGTAGGTGATGAGGGCGCACCACTACCAGCTAGCTACAGGTCAGTCCTGATTGTCCTCCCATGCATGCACTGAATTTCATCTTCCAGTCCTGGAGGATCGGAGGAGCTCGATCGATCGATCGATCGATCGTTTATGGTCGCTGTGAACTCAAAGACGTCTAGTTGTCGGTCAAGTTAAATGCGCATGCATCCACGAAGGCAATGGCCACTGTCTCGTCTTGAAGCTTTAAAGAACATCTGTCACTCTCGGAGCCACAATGGGCATGGAATCCGATGTCTACAGGGATCGTCCATCATGTGGCATGACGTTTTGTCTAGAAGAATACCATTTCGCCGGTTTTTTTTTTTTTTTTTCCTCGGAGGGCAAGAGACGTACGTGTCGTTTTCCTCTCCTTTCATTTTTTTTTTCTTTCTTCTTTTTTTTTTTATAATTCAGATATTCAGAATGTTTTTGACTGATTAAGAGTAACGATCTCAATGATAACGACCCTAATTAATCCTGTGACCGTTTTATCTTATAAAGACACAGCAGATAATAGTTCGCTTTTGAAATCATTATAAGGGAGATAAATCAAAATAGGTCTTTGATCTTTGAGACCAGTAACAAAAGTATGGAGAGACGACACTTTTCATTTGAGAGGAATTGATTTATTATTCTATGATACAATGTTTACATACGTTAATTACTAGATCCTTCCCATGAGAGTCACAATAGACAAATCCAAAAAACATACGTAGCTCCATTTAGATTTTTCAATGTCTAAAATCTCCTTTTACTATTTATTAGTCGGATAGAAAGATACAGCTAAGATTGTCCTGGATCCTTTAATTTCCTTCTCTGTAAGCTCCTCTTTCAGATACGGCTTGATCTAATTGATATTCGGATGGTAAAATTATTTTATTATATAAAAATTATTTTTATCGATCAAATTTATTTTCTAGTATAAATGTCTTCCATTTAGGAAGTCTGTTATACAATTTGAGATATATTACATTTGTCCCTTCATTATTTATTTATTTATATATATATATATATAAAAAGAAAATAAATTATAAAGGACTATACTTTTTGACTCGTTCATTAGAAATAAATTATGCTCCTGAATGAAAGTTTTAGATGTTATTCTAAAATTCGATTCATATTCATTTATAATAATATTTATATTATTCTAGCCAATGATCATACCGAATAGACGAGACAAATATAGAGGGATACGAATAGATCATCTTTTATTTCATTGACCGCGGATTTAAATCTAAAACAGCACAAAAACACAAAAAAAAAATATCAAGATTTTAAGAATGAATTTAAACATTCGAATTTATTAATAGATAAATCAAATAGAAAAGACGTACGGTTGGTTTTCAAAATTAATCAGTAAAAAAATATTATAAATATATACATGTCTATTATAAAATGATATAAATTTTTTTAATTTTTAACTCCAGAATATTATTATTTTGTAGAATTTTTAGCTAAAATATTACTGGACTATATTTAAAATTATTATAATTAATTGTAATCAAAATTATTTAAATATTAATTAAAAACGGTTCTAATTTAATCTAATGTGATCGATCGTACCAGTTAAAATTATTATAATATAAATAAATTTGATTTTTTAACAAAAAAAAAAAAAAAAAAAAGCAAAGTAATTTTAAGCGGCAATTAAAATTGTCCAAACAACACCCTATACTTTCGTATTTACTAAATAATTTATTTAATTTCCTTTTTCTCCTCATAAACAAACCTACACACAAATGGAAATCCGAACCATCCAAAGCGTGATCTTTGGAAATTAATTTCAACAGTAGTGATGTTGTAATCTAACACACCACATTTGTAGTCTTTGGAATTTATAAATTTCAACACCACTATAGTGGTGTTGGGATTACAACACCACTGTGGTGCTGAGAATTATAATTTCAACACCATAATGGTATTGAAATTGTAAATTTTAACACCACAATGATACAAATTGTTTAACGAGAGAGATAAAAAGAAAATTAAGTGTGTTATTTGATAAATATGAAAATATAGAATGTTATTTGAGCAATTCTACACTTCACGTACGCTGTTTGATAAATTGTCGAATTTTAAACGATAGGTTTTAGGATTTAAAGTTTAGCGTGGGTCTGCCCCAAGCTAAATTATATTAGAGGAGGGGTAACTTATGCATTGATTAGGTAGAATTGGTTAGATTTGTCTGTGCTCTCCGAGTGGGTCATGCTCAGCATGATTTTTGTGTCGTGTTTGGCA
This sequence comes from Wurfbainia villosa, assembly GCA_025175895.1. Classification (NCBI taxonomy): domain Eukaryota; kingdom Viridiplantae; phylum Streptophyta; class Magnoliopsida; order Zingiberales; family Zingiberaceae; genus Wurfbainia; species Wurfbainia villosa. The sequence continues at coordinate 7,312,485 of CM045991.1, forward strand.
TGGTTTGAACTCGAACCATATCGATCGAGCACAATCCACATGTAGCCCGATCGACGTAACCCCGTGAGATATATATATATATCGAACTTTGAACATAATCCACAGTGCACAAGAGATGACAATCTCATATACGATAATTTATTAAACAGCGCACGTAGAGTTTAGAAATGCTCAGACGTCTCATACTTTTCATATTTATCAAATAATGTATTTAATTTTTTTTTTTATTCTTCCTGTCAAACAGATCTGTACCATTGTGGTGTTGAAATTTGTAATTCCCAACATCACAGTGGCGGTGCAATTTCAAAGATTGTAGTCTTTGAGATTTAAATTCCAAAGACGGTGGTGATCTTTGGAATTGCAACATATAATCGTAGTCGATTTGAATTTTCAAAGACCATATTCTAATTTTTACTTACGTGTAGGTCTTTCGGAGAGTTAAAAAGGAAATTAAATGTGCTATTTGATAAATATGAAAGTATAGGACGCTATTTGGACAATTCTAAACTTCACGTGCGCTGTTTGATAAATTGCTGATGACAACTAGGCCCATTCACTTAGAGTTATAAATGAACTGAGTATTCATAAACAAATTTAATATTTGAATCGATAAGAGTCGATGGTTTTATTCATTTAATATACATTAAATCAATTTTAAAAAAAACTTAAATACTTTCATAAATTAAATTAATGAACAAACTTGAACTCATATATATTTGAATTATTAATGTTCACAAATAGTATTCAGTATTAGTAAAGAAACTTATTTAATTAATTAAATAAATAAATTTAATTTAAGAGTTTAATAATATTTAAATTAATCAAATTTAAATCAAATTTGAACTAAACTTAATTAGAAACTCGATAGCAATTAAACAAAACTAAGTTCCATTCAAATTCAAGAAATCAAATTTGAAAATATTTTTTAATAGTTTAGTTAAGTTTAAACTTGCTTATCTCAATAAATAATTATGAATATTATAAAATTTGATTTAACTTAGTTTTCTCCGTTCATCATCCTCGATTTACTAGCTCCATGATTACTTCTCTTTTTTTCCCAATGAAAAAAATGTTGCTTTTATTAAAAATAAATAAATACTATTTATTGTTTGGCAGGCAAGGGCAAAGGGCAAAGGAGAGCCAAAGCAAGGGACCACTGTGCTCGATTGTTTCGTCGTTACTAATCCAATCATCTTTGTTCACAATGATTGAAGACCTGCCAAAAGGAATATTTCTAGGGTTCATCGATCGTTTGGGTGACCCCATGAAGTAAATATACAATTTTCCAAAACAAATTTATTAATTAAAGGAAACCTCTACTACTCGATCGAAGCGATATCAATTAATTAGGATCGAATAAAAGAGCCAAGTAAAGCTGTCTTGCGAGAGATCTTTATTTATATTTCGGCAGAAGTCTCTCAGCAGACACATTTATCCCGATAGATACATCTATCGTGATAGATACGGATGTTTCGGTATAAAGAGTACCATGTGACCGACGCATCATAGGACCCACAGGCATATCAATACATCTCCAACGATTAGACACGACCCTCCTACCAGTATTAATGGAGCTTAGTCCCCCATCAACTATGTGAGCGATGTTAATTAGGCTCTATGCGTCTGACATATTTAATGAGATAGTATTTCCTATCATTCCCTGTCATGTAAGATCATTATATTGGAGAATCTATACCCTCCGTACAGACCTATGAGAATTTACGTCTCTTTTCCCACTTAATCGGAGGAGAGAGCGGAGGCTGCTTTCTTCCTTCTCTTTCTTTACTTCGACATCTCTTTATTTTTTTCTATTTTCTTCTTCCCTTGGCAGGTCTTGACTTGAACGTTGGAGGAGCATTGTCGGAATGCTTTCCGACGCCCTCTTTCACTTTTGCTCGTCTTTAGATTGCTGCCTTAGCTATTTCTAAAAAGCACCGTACTCCAACGCTAGCTTCCAGAGCCTGTCCCTCCATTCTAATCACCGTTCAGATTCTTAGTCTATGTAAGTGTACTCATTTCTCTTTCGATCCAGCCTGTCGAATACAGGAGGTGACTTCATCCACTCATCGAGTCATCGACCTCATCGAATCGACATAACTTTTCATCCGAGTCATCCTTGTCTCAACCAAATCTCTCATCTCAGCGATTCAACCCTGACAATTAGAAATAAAAAAATGACTATAAATCTTAAATTCTAAATCCTAAACCCTAATTCTAACCCCAGCCATAACCCCCGATTAATGTCACCGCCACCATATGGTTCAAAATCAATTGGTGGGATGGTGGTGGTAAATGGAGGAGGGGCCCAGGAGCAGCGTAGCCAGCCGCTGCAAGCACAAAGTTGTTCCCATTATTCTTGGCATGAAGCCCTATAATTCTGTCTCCTCCAGCTTCAGAAGGTGTCCCCCCCCCCCTCAATCATGGCCGTCCACTGCGAGGTCAATGGCCTAAGAAAGGGCCGGCCTTCTTTACTTTTGTAGAAAGAGAAGTAGGCGGTGAAAAAGAAAGGGCATGTGACTTATTCTCGGCTCTTTGTTCGCCTTTGCACTTCGCTCTGTGCTAAATGTTGGATTGGATTGGATTTAGGGTTCGTTCGACTGTTGCAGTGCTACGGAATCCTCACTCTCTCTGCCTCAGTGATTTTGTTGTTTTTCCCTTTCGAATGATTATAATTAAGCCGCGCGTGCATGCCGATGCTTGTGCATGCACATTCCTCTGTGGATATATATATATATATATATATATATATGGAGATAAGTTAAAAACTACTGAAACTGATTTGGGACCATCCCCAAGCTGTTACTTGTTTGGAAGGGCATCTCTCGATCCAGAGTCAAATAGAATCTCAGTCAAAAAAAAAAACAAAAAGCAAACAAAAACAAAATTGAAAAGGATGATGTAACACACTATTTTATTATTTTCTTTAGATGCTCTCTGCATGCAAAACACGATTCTGCGGTGCTTCTCGTAAAATTTGTGCAGTGGCCCAATTGTCCAAAAGTTGAGTTGGGCCACAGAAAGCCCATGTTTCATTCGTTAGCAGATTCGGTTATCAATCGGTCAACAACAACTGAATCTTTTTTTTTTTTTTGCTCACGTGTAATACAATTTAATCCTATGCTGTGATATTGTTCGACGATAAATTTAAAAAAATTTATTCGGATGACTCTGAGATCAGGAGTTTGTCCGATAGACAGAGTACGGTTTCGGTATTAGACCGTCGTTCAATGATGATATGACTGTGGAGTCCGAGTTAAATCGTGAAAAAAATTGAGCACATTTTTCATATTTACCATTGATGCTCAGTGGTCGGTAGAAACTATTTGAGCTCCGATCTTATCAGTTCAGTTATTGACGAAACATTCTGAAAATCTATGAGACAAAGTCGATCATTTCTATAGATTAAGATTTAAATAATTGATTTTTTTTTATAAATTAACTATTTTTTTTTACAAAATCTGAATAAATTAAATCGATAAAACTTCAATTAGTGTAATTAAAAATCAAATTATTATTTAATTTTTCAATTAAATAATCAGCTGATAAAATACCTGAATTAAATAGCATAATTTTTATTTGATTTTTAATCAACTTTTTAGAATATTAATCAAATAAATAATTCATTGATATTTCAATTTAATTTATTTTTAAATTTAAAATCGAAATTGAATCAAATAAATCGATATTTTATTAATAAAAAAATTAAAATTTTGAATTAATCAAATTTTAACTTCCAATTTATTAATTTGTTTGAAGGGATAATTTGCTCACGGATTTAACATTTGGTCATGTGATTGGTTAAGTAATCACGTTATTAAGATGATAAAGAATGAAATATAATTTATGTTGTTTGATTTAATTCGAAGTAATGTAATCAAAATTTATTTATTTGAAAGTTTTAAAATATTATCTAATTTAACATTTTACTATATTACTCATTCGATTATAAGACTTTGTTTATCATGAAATATATTTATTTATGGTTCCGCCGATCGAGACGATTGCTTTATTGTCCAGTGAGTGACCATCGATAATTATGACAACTACGTCGACAATTGATGATGGTGATCACGATTGACAACCGATGACAGTGGTTGGTTTTGGATGACGACGATCGACGACCGACAATTGATGATCGATGACGGTCGACCGACACAGGTGCTCGCCCATTGACGATCATTGTTGGTTGTCGTCGGTCGACTGTCGGTCGATCGTCGATAGAGATGATTGTTGCCCGGCGATCGGAGCGCAACGACCGGTTGGCAGGTCAACTGATCGACGATAGATGACGAGCGACGACGACAGCAGCTGATCAATTAAGATTTTAATTATAGTCAAATTGCTATTTCATAAATTGATAAAGAATATTTTTGTCTCAAATGGTAAAAAACAAAGAATATCTTTGGAAAAAAAATTTCCATAACTTAGGTAAACAATAAAAACAGAGGGCATTTGGTTCGTAGAAATTTTTTTATTTTTTATTTTTATTTTCTGAGAAAATGAGTTTGGTTTTCATTTTCCAGAAAATAAATGAATGTTTTCTAAAAAATTAGAAAACAAAAAAAAATCGTTTTCTGTTTCCATTTTTATTTTTCAAAAGATAAAAATGTATTTTCTGAAAAATTGAAAAACATACAAAAAATCGTTTTCTATTTTTTGGGTTCTTGCGTTTGGTAAGTGGAAATTTTTTCTTTTTTCGTTCTTATTCTCTGGAAAAACGAGAAAACACGTTTGATTAGTGTTTTTTATCTCCGTTTTTTTCCGAAAATAAATAAACGTTTTCTGAAAAAATTGAAACACAAAAAAATCCTTTTCTATTTTCATTTTTATTTTTCAAAAAATAAAAGAGTGTTTCCTGAAAAACTGAAAAATAAAAAAAATTATTTTCTGCTTTTTGGAAAAGAAAAAAAAATAGAAAATGAAAAATTCTCACGAACTAAATGCTTACACGTGTCGGGCATTCATTGTGACTTGATAATCATTCAAATCCGGAACAAAATAAGATTTTCATTCATAACCTTGATCAAACAATCAAGGTTATCAATAATAATCCGAATCAAATGATAAAAATAAATTGAAATTTGATTTTTATTTTGTTCGATATTAATTGGCCAAAAAAAAAAAAAAAAAAAAAAAAAAAAAAAAAAAAAAAGGGGGAGAAAAACGAGAACGGAAAACGGAAAACGGAAAATAATGAACTGATTGTCGCTATCCGCAGTTGCCTAAATTTAACGCAGGTCCGTTCCGTCTCTCACCGTCTTCTCCTCTTCTGGCGTCCTTTTTCTTCGAACCCTTCTGCCGCTCCGGTGGTTTCCAATTGCTTCCGTCCTCAGGATTCCTGAATCCCCTTCTTTGGTTAGCCATAATCCATCCAGTTCCTGCGGCTGGAGGTCGGGGAAGGGGTGGCGTCGCGCATGATGGCGAAGCTCTATGTGGAGGCGTTGCCGCCGGCGGATCTGAACAAGAACACGGAGTGGTTTATGTACCCTGGTGTATGGACGACCTACATCCTCATTCTCTTCTTCTCCTGGCTTCTCGTGCTCTCCCTATTCGGCTGCGCCCCTGGAACGGCCTGGACGTTTGTCAATCTCGCCCACTTTGCCGTATGCTCTCTCTCTTTCTCTCATGAGTATTTCGATTTCTTGTGATGTTCGGGTAGAATCTTATTTATAGTCCTAGCCGGGGAGATATTTTGTGGTTATTCTCCTCTGGCTATAAACTTTCTTATTGCTTGCTTCTCCATGCGATCTGCAAATCATAAATTTTTTATAAAGTGGTCGAGCTTTCATGAGTTTCCTTATTTGCGTTTAAAGTGATTGTGCAAATGAAATAATTGCGTTATTTTAATGCATCGACGTAATTCCCAAAACAATTTGTTCCAAATCCGGTTTACCCTCAGAGAATCTTTCATATTGACTAGCTGATCTGAAATCGTATGTAGCAATTACGTGAATTAATAAATTCCCTTTCTCTCCCTTGGCACTTTATTTAGTTTACTAGGATTTGTAAGATGGATTGTATGCTGTGGCCCCAGTGAGGAAGGTAAAGGTCAAATTGTAAATACTCCTTGATTCTTAATTCTTAATTCTGTATAACAATAATAACGGAAAGGACAAGAATTCTTTACCATTTATTAAATTTCGAGATTGATTTGAGTGGTTTGGCCAATTGGTTCTACCCTTGGAGAACCAATCTAAGACAAATTGAGGGTTCCTAGGGCCAAGAACCAAATGATTGTGACCACTTAAGGCCCAGATTGGACTGGTTTAGCTGCCCTGATAGTTTGAGGGCCTTCAGTTATAGAATTAGCCTAATGGCTATAGCATTACTATCGTGAGACAAATTGGCCTTTAACAGAGCAAAGAACTTGTGCACTCAAAGATGTGATTCGAACATATTAATAGTCGTAGATGATAGAGCCATCCTAATGGATGTAACAACTTACTATCAAGGGTTTCACTTAGTGTCGATTGGATCTAAAGGATTCTACATCCTGAGAATTGAGCCAAACAAATCCAGAGGCGTTAGGTTAAGAGCCTGCCAAAGGTTAGATTGAGTTATGATAGGTACTCAAATGGTCTTTTGGTTAAATCATAGGTGTTCTACACTTGGAGAATTGATGTTGGCAGATTGAGGCACCTTCTAAGCGAATTAACCTTTAGGTTGTGCAACTTAAGTTTGGGAGTCATAATTAGCCTTTGGCCAAATTGAAGGGTTTATACTTAAACATTAGGTTGAAATTGATGAGGGACCTTGTGCAAGCATCTAATACTATTTGATCACATGATTAATTAGACACCTGGGGTAGCATTCACCTACCACAAAGAGACATTTGATTATGATCCAGTCCAATTGGCACACAGCTGCCAACATGTCTAAACACGTCAGAGTCTCTGGCAGGCAGACATGGCAACCAAAGTTAGCATAGGTCTGACGAGACTTTTCTGATACAACTACCTTCACACATGGACAACCAAGACACATTGATTTGTACAATGGCTTGGCCATAACTTACAGCTGCTAATGATTTCAAGCAGTGGAAACTCCTTGCCCAAGGATAGCTCGGGTTAGGCAATGAACAATATGTCCGAACACCATTTCATCTTCCCCAAATATTTCCTTATTCTCTTCATCAGGATACTGGCTTGAGCACTAAAGGCAATAGCAACAAGATATCCTGGAGAAAATTGTTTGCCGCATAACAGTAGGACATTTTAATTTCTAGTTACAGATTGTATGGGCATGGTACTTGAGCTAACTGAAGGCAGGATTTCTGAGTATCTCTCGCCATTTTTGATTCAATAATCTATTCAGGACATTAATATGTTTTTATTACTTTTCTTATAAATTAAAAAATTGGTGGTTCGTCTGACATTTTGCTCATGAATTGTTTGGTCCATGGATTAGTGTTTTTTTTTCTCTTATAAAAGTGCAATTACATTCTACCATTCTTTTTTTAAGATGCATATCTGATATGTAATCTTCTGCTTCACTATATATACATTATTGTTTTTAGTTATTCATTATAGTTTCTACTTTGGCTTATAATTCAATTTAATAAGTTTATTGTATGGTGCTTGGGCATAACTAGGTCCTCATATAATATATTGCTGTTTCATCTTTGTTTGACTAATTACTAATTTATGAAATCAAGAATGAGCTTTGAGTACTTGATGAACTTTATTTAGTTAAATATCATATGAAGTTTTACTATTTCATCTTTTTTGTTCAAGGGATTACTGACCAGGAATTGGAAAAGTTGTTTACATGTATCTGCACTCCAAAAACTTTAGATAGATGTTTACATGCATTATCACTCCATAAGTTAAAGATAAATAGAAGCGGGATATTATTGCACTTTTGCCCCCGCGGGCTAACTTGGATGGTAAACACACGTAAAATTTGCCCAGGGATATTATTGCACTTTCTCTTGGATTGTCACTTTGATTCACTCTAATTCAGGAACAGAAAAATACTCTCTATTTGCAATTTCCTTGGTCTTCTGTCTCGATTCACCATCAGAATATTTAGTTTCTGTTGCAATTTTTTCTTATGTTTCAGTTCACCATCTGGTTGGCTATTTCCTTCTTGACCCATCTTTATTTATTTACTTATTATTATTTTTAATTCCCTTATTGTTTCTCTGTTCAGATAACTTATCACTTTTTCCACTGGAAGAAGGGAACGCCCTTTTCGGATGACCAGGGCATATACAACAGTTTGACTTGGTGGGAGCAGATGGACAATGGAAAACAGCTTACACGTAATAGAAAGTTTTTGACAGTCGTTCCCGTGGTTCTGTAAGTGTCTCTATCAATATTGCCTTCAATAATGAGTTTCTATAATGAATTGAGTCACAAAAGGTGATGTACTGTCGAATGATATTAGACAGTCATTAATTCTTATTCTCAATTTCCAAATTCATAGGTATCTCATTCTCAGTGTTTGCTGAAGAATGTCTTGCTAATATAAATCACATCCTTGTCTCATCAACCATTTGCAAATGATATGAACTTTGCCACTTGACTTTGCCTATTAATTCCCGCCGCAAACAAAACCAGCCATACAAAAATTCTTGAAATAACAGGTTTCTTTGCACAATCGTTTGGTGCTATGTTAAACATAAGCTTCATAAAAAAAGACATTCGTTTTGATTGGTTTAACAACTAAAATTTTCCAAATTTTTGCATCATGTGGGCTAACTCATTTAGTTAATTTCTTAAGTGATTTGGCAATTCTTCAGGTACTTAATAGCTTCCCACACAACTGATTACCAGCATCCAATACTTTTCCTCAACACGATTGCAGTGATCATACTTGTCATTGCCAAATTGCCTAACATGCACAAAGTTCGTATCTTCGGGATCAACGCCGGCTACTGAGAAGCAGTTCTTCGTGTGGAACGATGGTGTGATATATTTAGTATGTCATTTCGTAGTTCGGCCTCCTTGTGGCCTATGTCAGAAAGAAATCCGTGTACAGAATATACAGAAACAAATGGTACGATGATGCTTCTGATACGTGAGCGAGGAGGGTCTGTAAAGAAGAGAAGCGGAAAGAAGTTAAACTGTAGATGGGAGTTGTTCATATTCAAGTGACTCTCAGTGCAAACAGATGTAGATTAAATCCAAAAACTTAATACTGTACCTGGGTCAATTAGAAAACAAACCATGACTCCTGCTTCAATGCCAATGATCAAGCACGGGTTTCATTTCTCCATGATTCCTCCCATGCGATGCATCTTGGCCGAGTGAGTATTTCATCTCCTTAGCAGGCAAGCTGAGAGTGGAATACTCACTTGAGCAAGAGGCTTTGCCATGGGAGGTTGCTCTGCTCTCCCTCTCCGTGCTGATGTGCCAAGCTCTGTAGTCTCCTCCCATCTTATAGAGCTAGCAAGCCAACTCTTACCTGCATAGTCCTTGTTTTCAGTGGATACTTTGATAGTTTGTTGGTTGGTTTATCCCCGAAGATTGGTAAGTGAGATGGCTATCAGGTAGTCAGACCAGCAGCTGAAAATCAACTGGCATTGCGTTGGATATGCTTTTTTGTTTTTTAGCCTAGAATGTCTGATCGACCAGAAGAGGCACGGTAAACCGTAAAAGTGACGACATGGACAACATGTGAGAAGATTAACTATGAGAAAAAAATTTCTAAGCCATTCAGAGAGCGAGCGGTTGAAATAATTTCTAAGCCATCTAGAAAATTTTAGGGGTTGTTTGATTCGCGTAGTTTTCTATTTTCTGGAAAACAGAAAATAAAGGGATGTTTGTTTCGTAGAAATTTTTTTATTTTTTGTTTTTATTTTATTTTTTTTTTCAAAAAATAGAAAATGATTTATTTTTTTTAATTTTTCAAAAAATGCTTTTTTATTTTTTTTTTAAAACGAAAATAGAAACAGAAAATGATTATTTTTTGTTTTTCAGTTTTTTAAAAAATGCTCCTTTATTTTCTAGAAAATAGAGATGGAAAACGCGAATCAAATGCGTTTCAGAAAATGAAAATGAAAAATAAAGAAGAAAATGTCTAATAAATGCTCTCGATTTTTTTTTTTTAATTTTCTAGAAAATTTTCTCTCAGAAAATGAGGGTGAAAAATGCCAATCAAACGTTATTTTTTTATTTTCTTAAAAATTAAAAATAAAAAATAGAAACTTTTCTACGAATTAAACACTACTTTAATTTTTTTCACTTTCACAGAATGAAAAACGATTTTTTTATATTTTTTAATTTTTCAAAAAATATTTTATTTTTTTTTAATAAACGAAAATAAAAATAGAAAATAATTTTTATGTATTTTTTAATTTTTCAAAAAAACGCTTCTTTCGTCATGCTATCGTTTGATTAAGCCATAAAAAAATCTTCATTATTTATCTCATTAAATGAGACAAATAAAATTAAACATATCCAGGTTAAACATGGAGTTATTATTCAATTAATATGACCAAGCAAAAAAAAAAAAAATGAAATGATTATCCATTCTCTTCGATTTATAAAGAAATAAGTTACGGAAGGAAAAAATCCACCTCGACTCCGTCCCTTGCCGTTTCGGGACTCCTGCCTGCGCCGCTCTAATAGAGATGACGCCGCCGCCACCGCCGCCGGAGAACCACCAGAGGCTGGAGCGGTGGTCGTCAAGATGCGATTATTACCGGCCAAAGTCGTATGAGATTCCCAATTATGCCCAGAAGAAGGATCTCTACTCCGATCTCCGACAAAGCATCCTCAAGGTGACCGTGTTGAGCCGGCCGCGTCGTCTGTTGCAGTTGGAACAGTCCCTTCTCTGTTTTTTTGTTTTTGTTTTCGCTTCCTCCATGAGCAAACTTAATTTCTTCCATTGTTCTTGTAGAATGCATACTAGAGATTGAGCGGAGGGGCAGCCTGGCAGGTATGCTGTCGCTCGCCTGTGCAAAGACGGTGGCCGGTATAAAGATTTCTTCCTCGGGGACTCGATCGCTTCTTACCTCTCTTCGGCTAGTCTAAATGTAAGGAAAGAGGTTCGATCGGATTCCGTTTTCAGCAATTTTTTTTTATTCTGTCGTCTTTAGGAATTTGGTGGCGCGTGCTGTTCTTATGCTGCAACTACAACCTCAGAACAAACAATCTAACGGATCGAAACCTAGGCTGTTTTAGATCATTTAGAGGGCCACAGAATAGTTGGGCAACCACAGGTCGATGATGATGATGATGATGATCAGTTGGTTCGTTGGTCAAAAAACAACAAGTGTTTTAGGGTAAACTGTAAGTAGAATCTACCTATTGGAATTTCTGTGTGTTAATTATTCCTGTGCAAGAGTTACAACTATGAGATTAGAGTCGAGTTGAGCTTAATTGGGATATAGAATTCAAAAGAAAAAACATCAAATTTACATAATAAAATATTAGAAATGACAGCTTTATTGCTAGTTATCCATCTTTGAGCAGCTAGTCACTCTTTTACAGTTACTATAATACAATTGTATGGTTTAAATTTGGACCCTCATCCTTACAAATGTACACGCTGCTTGCATCACACCTCTGCCTATGCATCTGTTGAAGCTTTAAGATTAGGCTTAGTAGAAGTGACTTGGCATAGAAAATATATATCATCCTTTTCCCTTTGTAAATTCCAGGGTAGAAAAAAGAAGAAGTGATCTTTGGTGCCCAATTCAGAGGTTTCCCAATTCCCAACACATGGATCACTAATCAAACAAGCACATTTCATGTTTCTTATTGACCTTCTATTCTTGAAATTTTTGTCTTCTGGAAACAATTCAATTTCTTGCAGTATTTTCTATGGTATCTGGGCAGCATAGTTTGTATTGAGCTATGAATGAAGGTCCCTGTAAGAATTGCAATTGCAGTCCAAGACAGATTAGCATTTTCATTAGTAGAAATGGCTTGGAAGAAAGGAATTGTTTGTTGGCCATGATTTGCATAGTAGTAGATGGGTGAAGTGGAATTTTGATGGCCCCAGCCTGGTTGGCCCATTTCCATGTTTGTGTTGTGTTGTGTTGAGCATGGTAATAGTAGTCATAGGCTGTGCTAAGCATGGCCATCATGGCATCAAACTGTGTTTGACACTGGTCCAACTTCCAAGCTCATCAAGCTTTTTTTTTTAAATAAAATTTTTAAAATATATAAACAATATAAAAACCAGAAGGATAAAAAACTAGAGAAATATAAAAACAAAAATAGTCTTAAAAAATTATCCTATTTTTTTTTTAAATTTTAATTTATTTTTTAAATTATATTTTAAAAATTTTAGACTAGGTTTGGAACGTGAGTTGCTTAGCCTGCCACATGGGTTGAGCAACTCCTTCTTGATTCATTTTTTTTAAAATTTAGGTGTGCGGACTTCGCTCGATTAATCTGGAGGGTAAGCAACCTTCCCTCTTGATTGTCTACTTAGTAAATCCGGAGTATAGTTTATGTACAATCATAGGCCGACCTTTCAAATATTCGTCCCTAATGAGATTTGAATCTTAGTCCTCTTGCTTGTTCCTCTGAGTTTTTTACCACTGCATCACACCCCCGAGGGTTTTTGCCCGGTTGATCACGATGAGCTTTGCACAATATGATTTCATTCCTTTGTGAGTCATGCTAGGTATGGCTCAAAGGGGGCCAAAAAGTTATGGATGGTCTAGTCTAATTTACACGTCTACCTATCTGTTACTAGTTTATATTTTTATTTATCCATCCCGATATAAAATGATATCATATTATCTTTGCCAGTTCCTTTCATAAATTAATATGTAATGCCGAGTGAATTCATTTGCATCAGTGTGATTTAGTAGATTAAATTATGTGTCTTGAACACGGAACAGCTTGTTAAAATCGATTTTGCAGAGATGATTTGAAGAATTTGACTCTGAAAATCTTACTTATGTCTATTAACTCGTTGGATGGATAAATATGACTGGATGAATATAAAATGGATGAATCATGTGATGCCCACATGTTCTATAGAAAGCATAAAAAATGAACTTCCATTGTGATGATCGTTTGATTTAGTTCTTCTAATGTTTTCAATCCATCTATCACTGAGCTATTCATGTTTGTTTTATCCATCCATTCAGGTAAACTATGAATGCTCCCATTATAAAATTCATCAAGTAGAATCACGAATCCATCCATTCTGTCTTTTCATTTTCTTCGGTGTGTTATGAAACAGATGGAACACGCTTCATGATCTTTCTTTGATCATTTTAAATAATTTGCCTGAAACCAATATCGAAGTTTCAGCATCAGCATCAGCATCATATCAAATCTGTAGTGTTGTCATGTTTTGTACTCCTTCATGTCCCTTTGTCCAGGTACTCGACAAGGACCTTTTGTAGCACTGCCTTTGGACGGCTGAAGGCTCTGCTGCATTGTGAATTTGGATGGCCTCCACGCAAAGGACGGTGCTCCTCCGCGCGAAGGACGGTGCTGTTGCCTTGTCGCAAGCTTTTTCTTTCACCAGCCGAAAGAGATCCACCTTTCACAATAATTCAATTTCCAGGTACGCCACATTGCTCACAGCATCTACTGCGTTTACAGTAAAACACAGAAAAAAACATACCTCTCATCATTGTTGCTCCTGTTTGTTTGTTGGATGGAAAAGTTCTTCAATTATTCGCTGAAGATGAATTTATGCAATGCTTTTTTTTTCTTTCTATTATTATTTTTAACTATTTAAGATTTACTACGTGATCTACATTTTAATATAGTACATACATTCACTAAATGCTGAATGAGTAACAGCAAAGTTTATAATTAAACTCTTTACCCCACGCCACGGGAAAAGGCTGGTGCTTTTTAGTGCTTAGTTGTCTACGCGTTTGGTGGTGTTCTTCAATGTTTTTATCCAAAAGTGCATTTATTTATTATTATTATTATGTTGGTATTAAAGTATCTAAACTTTCGGTTCAACTAATCTCTGAAGTGACCGTCTTATCCCATGGATCTTCAAGACGCCTCGTCAATAATTAGATTGGATAAAGTCGAAGTTCAAGTGGTCTCCACCGGCCACCAAGAGTAAATCAGAGAAGCGTCCACAGCTTTTTCATGGTTCAGTCCGGACTCCGCAGTCGCGCCATCTCTGAACGATGATCCAATGTCGAAATTGTATTACGTCCACTGGGTAAACTCTTGGGCTCTAAAGCCGTCTAAATGAATTTTTTCCTAAATTCATCGTCGAACGATGTCGCAACAGAGGATCGAACTGTATTTTTCTATGGAATGCCTCTTCGCTTTTACCGCTACACCGTGCCTCTGAGGTTGCATCCCTTCATTAGTGCAAAAGGCGATTCGTTCGCCCTCAACGCTCCTGCTAATCGATCTCCCAACTAATACGAAGGAGATAAATTACGAAGTGTATATTATTCAATCCAAGACTAATACTAAGACGATAGGAGAATAGATACTCCGAAAGACTTACAGTCTTCGAAGATTTATTCTTATTCATTAATATAACTATGTTACTGTGTTAATCACGAGACCCTCCTATAGCCTGTAGGGACTGCATCCCCTCATTAATTTTAGGGCTAGCTGTTAACACCGTTTACACTAGGATGATCATTAATATCTAGTTTCGGAAGTTTAATTTGTATTAGATGAGTTAAATTTTGTTTATTCACTTGTGAGTTGTGAAGTTTATTTAAATTTATTTATTACTAATTTTATGAGACTCAAATTGAGTTGAGTTATAGGAAACATTATTAATTTTTATATGTTTTAATGCCGTGATTGTTCCATCCGTTTGAGGCAAACATGGGCAAAATAGTCCTTTTACGGACGAATTTGATGTTTTTAACCTGCATGACAGGGGCATTGTCGTCATTTCGGATACCTTCTTTTTCGCCTTTTTGACCAAATTACCACCACCTTCTCTCCTACGCCCTCTTTATCCCGCCGCCCACCTTCCAGTTCGCCCCCAGTACGATCTCGATCGATCGGAAACGCTGCCCCAACTGTTTGTTTTATCGTTGCCTCTGCATAGTTTCCTTTTTTGGGATTGAGGTCTTTTTCCCTGGCTCCGGGACATCGGATTGGGTGGGATTGAGACTGGGGTTTAGGGATTTTAGTGCCGCCTATGGGCGCCGGTGCATCCGTCGTTAAGAATCCGGAGGGGGAGCTCGAGACGGGCCTCGGGGACCTGCCGGAAAGCTGCGTGGCGGCGGTGCTGCTCCACCTCCACCCGCCGGAGATCTGCGGCGCTGCGCGGCTGAGCCGGACGTTCCGGGCCGCTGCGTCGGCGGACTTTGTGTGGGAAGCGAAGCTCCCGGAGAACTACGCGTATCTCATGGAGATGGCTGGCGGTGAGAATTCCAGCTGCAAAAAGGGTCGCTTTTGCTTGAAAGAGGTGTATTCTTGGTTGTGCCGGCCGAATCCCCTTGACGGGGGCAACAAGGTGAGATTTTTTTCTCCCAGTGTAGGTTTGGGTTTTAACTCAAAATGAACGTTGTTTCTTGTTTGACCGGTAAAAGTATGGAAATTAATAATATAGTCCTTGTTTTTTCCGACCGAGTGAGATTATTTTCCTTTTATGGAATTTAGATATTCTGGCTGGAGAAGAACCAGGGTGGGATTTGCATGTCTATTTCGTCGAAAGGGCTACTGATTACAGGGATTGATGATCGGAGGTACTGGAATTACGTCCCCACTAATGAATCCAGGTATCTCATCTGAACAATAGTAAAACAGAGTGGTTTATACATCACATATATACTCATTCTCTGTGTATGTGATAATTTAGTCTTCTGTTTTTCTTCTTTCTTAGGATGCAATTTATCTGCCACATGATTTTTTGTAGTCAATCTTCATCCTAAAATAACCTTGTTTGTGAAGTTGACATTTCAGAAATATCACAATATGATATGATCCTTCATGTGCATTTAGGTGGATATAGAACCAGCGTTCTTAATAACTTTGTTTCCTAATCACTACATTTTTTTTTATAATTTCTCCTAGTTTTTGCAGAAATCTAGCATTTCTCACATACTGTAGAGATGGTTACTAGGACCTTGGCTATGCTCCATTCTTGAAGTGCAGCGTATGTTACATCACAGCACTTGTGAGGACTCTTTTATAATATTTTTTTTCTTTATTATTTTCTTTTTTCAAAATATTAGCCCCTAGTGAATTTTGGCACTTAGGAAGGTTACTGTCTCTAAACCGGCCACAATGATATTTGTTATTCTATGATCACAAGTTTTAGAAACGTGGATTAAACACTGCTTTTATTTAAGAGATTGTTTTACCTAAGACATAAAATGAAACAGAAAATTGCAAGGCAACGAGGAAAATGGTTAAGTGGCATGTTCTCTTCAAATATCTCTGAGAATTTCTTTATTAACATGATCTGTGAAAATTAAGTTACAGCTTTCTGAACCTTTCTTAGTCTTCTCTGTTTCAGTCTATCTGGTTTATGTATAGCAAGCCATATGCTTCTATCTTTCGATTAATATTTTTCCCTCTCATATGCAATGATGCAAGATCCCCTTGGATTAGTGGAGAATTGAACACAAATTCATTGACATTATTTTGAGAGAAAATGTTGTCTTGTAGCAAACTACAATAGCTCGTAGAACCAATTCATTTAATTAACCTCACATAAGTTTTTTCTTTTCTGTTCCTTTTACTTTTTCAAAGTCTATCCTTCTTTACAGTAGCAGTCTATATCATCTAGATATAGATCTGAGAAAAATGGCATGTGGATTTAGAGCAGTTTTCTCAATTATTTTCGTAACAGGTAAGTTAACTGATACCAGTTATGTAGACTGTGGAAAATATTTTTCTGATGATTTTTTTTTATAAAAAGAATCATTTCCTTAGTTACATTACATGTGAATGTACCTCCATCCAATAATTTACTATAGACGTCCATTATTAGCTATCATGGCAATTTATTGAAACCCTAGAAATTTAACTCAACTTTATAAAGAGTAAATATATGCAATACAAAATCTAAGTGAACTTTGAAAAATTGACTGAGAATTTCTGGAAAAAAAAGGTGTAGACCAACTTCATCCAAATCAATTCCAAAACATGGTTAGTTTAGTTGATTGAATTTGGTCTTGTAAGTCTTTCTGCTTCAATTTGTAAGAGAGGTCTACATCATTAAAAAATTGACCCAAATCATATTTTATTAAGGCAAATATTTTATAGAACTTAAATCAAGATTATCCAATCCAACCAACCTGAAAAATTCTGGAATTGGCCTCGCTAGAATAAAATGCAAAACTTGACAATACCCAACACAACTTTTTCCATCTTTCTCTGCTTTCATTTTCTTAAAGCATAAATTCTTCAACCTAAAGTTATATGCATGTAAGATATTACAAATTTTTTGTCTAAATAATTTCTTTTTCTGTTACAAACATGGACTAATCTTCATGACGTATTACTGATAGAAAAATAAGATTGATCATGAAGTATTCTCGAAAGAGTTGCTCTTAATGGAAAAGGCAAAACTCATCTGGATGTTTACCTTGCAGATTCCATGAAGTAGCTTATCTTCAACAAACCTGGTGGTTTGAGGTTGACGGCAAAGTTGATTTCCACTTCCCTGCGGGCACTTACAGCCTATATTTCAGGCTCCATCTTGGTCGACCCGCTAGGAGATTTGGCCGCCGGATCTGCAGCTTCGATCATGTTCACGGATGGGACATAAAACCGGTCCAGTTTCAGCTGTCGACTTCTGACGGTCAGAATGCTATTTCTCATTGTTATTTACACGAACCCGGGAGATGGATTCTGTACCACGCAGGAGATTTTGTTGCTGAAAACTCCAACATGTCGACCAGGCTCAAATTTTCAATGACACAAATAGATTGCACGCACACAAAAGGAGGAATCTGCGTCGACTCTGTGTTGATTTATCCCAAAGGTTTCATTCGGGATAAGATCTTTAAACCGTGACACTGTGGAGCCATTGCGATACAAACAGTGGAAGAAAGGAAGTTAGCGCCCTTCTTCCTAGGCTCCAAGCAATGTAGATATGGAATCTGTATCATTTTGAATCAAAAATAGAGTTGTGAGGTTTGGATGAAGTTAAAAGGATTGTTATTAACTTAGATCATAGGGAGAACAACGGGGAGGTTCAGCTCAGGGACAACAGAACAGGAAGTGCAATTTTTTTACTGTAATCCAGTTCTGAAAATACTGTTTCATGCCCACTGAATTATTTGTGATATAATGGTGATCCTTTTTATTAAAAGCACGTTTTTTTTAAAAATTTATTTATCATTAAAAGTGCCCTGTCTTCATTTCATTTTTGTTATTAACTTGTAGTAGTTATGAAATATATATATAAAAAAAAAAATCTTTATTTTATTATTTTTTGCAAATCAAAAGGAATAAACACATAAAAGCACTCTGACTCCGCCAACTTTCGTGATGTATCTTTATTATTAATCAGTAGAAGGTTCAGGCGTAACAATGAATAAGAATGGATTTTTGAAAATTGTAAAATTTTTCAAAGACAATTATCAGTGTATAATTAATCGACGATACGATTGTATCACTTATAAAGTAGATTAAAGACAAACTCCCGATTCATATTTAGTTCAAAATTTTTTATCTAACTTTTTTTAAAATTCAGAATAGAATTTAATTTAATAAAGAATTGAATAGTACTCATTTATCATTCTGCTTTAGGACTGCATCGCATTTCCGTAGGCACGATTTCATCTTTATTTCTACCATGAATAGTGGCTGCCAGGCATGGATTGTGGATTTGTGGGGTGAAGATATCGATGCTTCTCCCATCAATAATGTATTCACGCACCCAATTAAAAGACTTTGTGCCGGTGGACAAAATACTTGTTTTTTTTTTTCTTTAAATTTTACATCGTCACAAGTTAATGCCATTCCTCTACTGGTTCCCACTTCCTAATTAATTGAATGGAGGACAAGGAGAAGACCAAAATATTACATCATATTTGCGTGCCTATGAAACAAAACTAGAGACCAGGACCTGGGCGATGCTCCACTCATCAAAACACATCGCGTGCAAATTTTAAGTCTTGCACGCTGATTTTAATTTTGTTCCAGACGTTCTAGTCCAGATACAGGCGTTACTTGGGGCAGGGCGGCCTGTGGTTGAGCTGGCCAACACAATTGCGTCGCGTTAGACCCACTCGAACATAGATGAGTCAGGATAGGCTCGATACGGTCTGTGTCACGTCGTATTCGACTTAATCAGAACCGGCTCTGAGAGAGGGCTACTGGAGCTTTCGCCTAGGCCAATTTTTTATTTTTTAAAGATTTATAGGGCCCTATTTTTAAAATTTTATAGTGAGAATGCGACTTAAATTTTGAGTTTCGCTCAGGTCCTAAGATTAAATTTGAAAATCAAAATCGACTCTGAGCCTAACGCACCACACTAAATGTGAGTCTAGACTTTGGGTCTTACATAGTGGCCGCTAAAATTTAATTGATTTGTCTTTGTGAGATTGAGTGGCCGCTTAAATAGGTAATGATTTTTGAGATTCGTCATATGTAAAAGAAAAAAAAAAATTGAATATTTCATCCTATGATAGAATTGATCAATATTATATTATTAAAGTGAATATAGGACATAGAAAATAAAGATATTTTTAATGATTAAAAAAAAAGAGCGTTCGCATAACTTTTTATCAGCGCCCTCTTAATTTTTACCCCCGCAAAAAAAAAAAAAAAAAAAAAAAAACAGATTTGAATAAAAGCGGCTTGTTCTCGAATGCCAACTTATCAACGTGAATACAATCCCCTTGGATAGTTGGATGCCATATCTCAACCCTTGGAGTATTTTTCACTCCGTCGATCTTTTGACGATGATGAAAAAAGAAAAAAAAAAATTATGAGGATCACGCTGTGGTGTCTCCGATCCCTTCCACAGTGAGCCAGCCCTCCCACTAGCGCGATTCCCTCTTTTTCAATTCATGTATCTATCTATCCATCCATCCACATTCTTAATCAATCGCCATCATCTTCTTCTCTCTTTCTCATAAAAGTCGTGTTTGTTTGGGCCCAAAACAAGCACAATCACGAGCATGCAGACGACTTCAGCGGATTCATCAAACGCCTCAGTGAATCTGGCCGCACTTAGGGTGGCTGAGTGGCTCTGCCCCACCACCACCGCCACTTCCATCCAATGCCGCCCATGCTAAACTAAATCCTTCTCTCCCGCTTAGGCATGCTCAACGGACGGATCGATTCGATTCCGAATCGAAATTAATCCATTAAATTTAGAATCGAAATCGATTCGGATGAACCAATTCTAGAACTAAACTGAAACAATTCGGATTCCAATTCGATTTAATCGATTTCGAAATCGATTCAGGATCGATCCGATTTCAACGTGGATCTGATTCTGATTGTTAATTTAAAAGTGAAAATTCTTAACATATTAACGATAGTTCGGAATCATTTCAGAACCGATTCGAAATCAATCCGAATTGAATTGATTCCAAAGTTAAAATTTTAGAATCAAAACTAGTTCGAAATCGATTCAGACTGATTCCAATATCGATAGATTTTAAATCGATTAGAATCAAATCGGAATCGAGGAACCGATAAACATGCATAGTTCAGTTTTTTTTTATTTACAAGAGGTGTCCGGACTTCGCCCGACTAATCCATTTGGTGAACCGGCCCTGTCCTACGACCTTCGAAGAGTTGCCACCAACCCACAAGAATAAATCAGGATGATGCACCGTCAAATCATCGTGAAAAGTGTGTATGTCAAATGGATCCACACCTCCACACCAACAGCTAGAAAACGAGAGCCCACCTTTGTAACCTACGAGCGAGTGAAAAACAACGTAATCTCCACCGCAAACTGTGGTTAGCGGAGATCGAACCATGATTACTGCAATGACTATCCAAGTTCTTTAGGGGGGGGGGGGGAGATGCATAGAATTCAAATCTCAAGGAATCCAGCACTGACATTCTCTATAAATGCCCCTGCCTACTTCGCCCTCCATGATACAGCGTATACCAATGGCGAGGCCCTTCGTCAGCGTTTTCTCCGCCGGCGCCGGCGCCGACGACGCCTCCGCCGCCGCCTCTTGGTACGTCGCCTTGGTCCTCGGGGCGCTCGTCCTGGCGAGCTCTCTGCATGAAGGCGGCTCAGCGGAGGCGACGGTGGAGCTGGACGGCCTGGCCGGCGGTGGGCGCCTGGTGGCACGGCCGTGCGACGAGATCTACGTGGTGGGCGAGGGGGAGACGCTGCACAGCATCAGCGACAAGTGCGGCGACCCCTTCATCGTGGAGCGCAACCCGCACATACACGACCCCGACGACGTCTTCCCCGGCCTCGTCATCATGATCACGCCGTCCAAGCCTCCTGTGTAGATACCAGAAACATATACAAAATGGTGAGGATTAGCGAATCATGGTCTGTAAGTAAATATATGGATGAAGATTGTTGAAACCCAAATTAAAGGAATCAAAATCCAAAATAAAAATACTTGTTTCTTGGATGATTTCCACTATCAATAAAACAGATAATCAACTCGGACATGACTTTTTTTTTTTGGCACTCTCTCGATCCGGCAATACAAGTATCAGCTACAGGGCTTCTCTCTTCTTCATTCTGAGAGTGGATAAAGGGCTTAACCATAATTAAGCATCACTTGCAAACTTATTGTTCAATGAGTGCGTTAATTGACACAGCAAATTGAAAGAACGAACGAACGAACTTATTGAAACGAGGAGAATGCTGCAGATCAACTCAGGACGCAGATGTCTTCTGATTTGGCTGGAAAACATACTCGATGAGCGACTCCTTAATCGGAAGGAGCTCTGGGAACTCCATTTTCAGTTTGGTGGTGTCCAATTCGTTGTTGCTCCGTGGGGCAACGATCACCTTCGCCTGCTCTTCGAGTGTGAAATTCTTCCATGTGAATTTGGGATCGATGTAGTCTCTGTACATCTCCAGGATCTCGTTGTGGCTCACCACGCCGGGGTTGGTGAAGTTCCATATACCAGTGAGATTCCGCTTTGCCATTTCGATTGATATAGGCAGAAGTTCGTCCAGAATGGTCATGGAGTTGGGTATGTTGACGACCTTGTTATAGCGGCTGATTTTGGTGATGAAATTGCGAGGGTTTGCCAGGTCCGATGAGATTGGCATTCGAACACGGAGAGTGCAAACATTCTCGTAGTTTTTCAGCAGCTCTTCAACCTGCCAAGAGTGGATATACAGGGTCTTAAACTAAATGGAATGTTAAATTGACAACATAGTTGAATGCGTAATCAGACGTTTAATAGATGTTGCTCTGATGACTATGTTATGTTCACAAAGGATTAAAATAATCCATCTCCATCTACAAGTGAACGCATGAGTTATTTTACAGCATGAATGTATCCTAAAACATCAGAATATCCGTAAGTTGCTCTACGATGTAGCAACAACTTAACCAAAGAGAACAGCTGAGTAATATAGGTAAACTCTCCCCTCTAATCTTACAGTAATTCACTGCCTTAATTCTTAACTTTAACAATGGGACTAAGGTGACACTCGAGATGATTTTTGAGATTGCCAGATTTTCCACAAATGGGTTTCTTGGATTATGAATATTGTCATGTCAGCCCATGATGCAGCTACTTTTAATGGACATGTCGAATTTGGTTTATATGTGGGAGAGAACTCTATCGAGGTAATTTCCTGCAAATCTTTTTTGCCATCCTTTTAACTAACCCTCTCAACAAGATGTTCAAGCATGGGCAATCAATGGGATAACTAGTGGGGTTGCATGAGATTGTTATCCACTTGGTTTTCTGATCTTTTGGTATACATATCATAACATTCTTTTTTATTGTACAAATCCTTGTGTTCCATCTTTGTATCCTTGCTGGGGCCTATGGTGCATTTATTTCCTTAAGGATCAACCTACAGAAATACACTGCCTCTTTCATTGGTTCTTCCTCTGCTGCTGGAGAATCTTTAGTCAACATTTTTTCAGTACCCTCTAAAGCTACTGCCTATTATCTACATGAGTTTCCAACTTGATATTCGTCCACCGAATCAAGAGTACTGCCACAAATTGCACTCTGGGGTCTCAGGCTTGATCCATGATATAAAGCTTTCTTATCTATGGGGGGGGGGACTGCATACAATGAATTTCTTCTCTGGTACCCCGCGTGACGGGAGCTTCGTGCACCGGATCGTAGTTCAGTAGTTTTTATCTATGGGGGGAAGGCTCATTCCAGTAAGTAGTTTCTTTTCCCTCCATGAATCTCTACCCCTATAGGGTATACTGAATTTTCAGTTGTGCCATTATGTAATATTGACGGTGAGGAGACAATTCTCGTGGTTTGGACATGATCAGCAAGTCTCCCTTAAAATGCTTAGCTGCTCTGTTGAGGATCTGGTACAATATGATGTAGCAATTTTGGACATAAGTAGAAGAATCAACACTCTCATCTTCTTATCCAAATGGTGGTGGTTGTTCGGGGAGGATCTGGTAGAATATGATGTAGGTACCGATCTTGGCCAATTTAAGATGATTTGATATTGCCAACTTTGAACAACCAAATTTTTAGACAATAAAAGATTGACCTTTGGAGTCTGGATTGGAGCAATGCTAAGTGGGTGCTACATTTCTATCTAAGGTGTTGAGCAGTGCACATAAATCATGGATCAACAATAATCATCTATAATAATCAAGGAGAAAAAACAAAGAAGTAATATTTTTCACTATTTCAGAGATCGCCTATGTTTTGTATTATCTAGAGATGTTGTATAAAAGTGTCATTGATAAAGTTAAACCTGATACAATTGGCAATATGTGGTTAGGTTGAAATATTATACATAATGGTCCTGTTCTTGGCTAATGTAGGCTGACTTGACATTTCGAACTTGGATGGCCAAATTCTCAGACAAAAACAGATTGCCCTTTGGAATCTGGATCGATGCAAATTAGGTGCTATATTTCTATGTTGTCGAGCAGTGCAGAAATAGTACACATGAATCATGGGTCAACAGTAATAATTTATAATAATCAAGGAGGGAAATGAGGAATAGAAAATGAGTGCATAAGAGAGCGTTTGGTTCAAGCCTTTTTCCATTTTCATTTTTCCATTTTCTGTCTCTTTTCATTTTCCGGAAAATGACTTTTCTATGTTTTTCAATTTTTCAGAAAACACTCTCATTTTCTGAAAAATGAAGATGGAAAACACGAACCGTTTTCCCAGAAAATGAAAATGGAAAATGCTCAATTTTCTACGTACCGAACGCACCCTAAGTTTCTACTCCAAAATTTCCTACATGGTTAATATCAAGGTTTAAAATTTCGACTCGTATCGAAATTTCGATCTGCGACCAGAACGATACGGTTTCGGTACCGTATCGTCCGTTTCGATATTATTTTAATATTTTTTTATCTTTTAAATATTAATATTTAATTATTTAAAATGTTTATTATTAATTTGATTCCAAATATTTATTATTCGTGCGTTTTCACAGTGATCGGAACGCGATCGCTCGTTTCTGCAAGCAATCGCGCTCCCAGAGCGCGAGAGCGCTTTCCCGGCGCTCGATCGCGAACGCGATCACGCTACGATCGAGCACGCTTTCCCGACGCTCGATCATGAACGCGATCGCGCTCGCGATCGAGCGCGCTTTCCCGACACTCGATCGCGCTCGCGATCGAGCGCGCTTTCCCCGCGCTCGATCGCGCTCGTGATCGAGCGCGCTTTCTCGGCGATCGAGCGCACTCGCGATCGCATTCCCACAAGCAATCAGTCAACGCGTTCCGAGAATACGAGCGTGCTTTCTCGGCGCTCGATCGCGAACGCGATCGTTCCAGCAGCGAATCCCTGTTGCTTCCGCCGCTGCCTTGCTGCTGCTTATCAGAATCTCGCCCGCGTGCCAATGCTGGTTCCTCGTCGGAGCGAAACAAATCGGATGTTTCGTCCGAAACGGGTCGAAATTTAATACTATGGTTAATATTAAGCAAAATGCACTGTTATTTTCATAGAAATAGTTTTGTTTTTTTTTTATCATCTTTCATCCACGTAATCATGGTAATCACAATGGCCTATGCATAAAGGATGCAAAAGATCAAGAAAGTGACAGTGCGCTATAGACAAGAATGGTATGGATATGAGATTCAGTGACCAATGCACAAGTGGGTAAAAAGCAAAGGAAACAACTCCCAACCAAATGAACACATAATAAATTGACAATACCTGTTAGAGTCTGTAACTAAGACCAAAAGACTGTTTAGCATGGAGTTGGAGTCCAAAGTAAATTTTAAGATTGTAAAACAAGATGATAGAAGGCATTAGGAGACCGAGGACAGAAAATGGTAACTCCAAATTTCTTATTCATGATGGTCAAACGGAAGAAAACAAATACACATTAAAGAACATTACGTGAACATAACAAAATAATCATGTGTCCATGGAAACATATATCCTCAGCTCATGGAGATAGCTATGGCATATGCCAAAATTTTCTAGAACCAGACATATTCTTTGCTTTTAGCTAAGATTTTGGAAACAACCTAAGTAACGGATAGGTAGAGATTTTAGGATCGCGACAAATTAATTAGGTCCAGAAGACAGGGAAAATAAAAGTTCTTAATCATTTTGCATCGATGAAATTAGCAAGATAGGCTTAAGGCTACAGATAAATCCCCAAACATTAAGCAGGTCAAAAAATAGAAACCATCATACCGATGCATCATTCTCTAAGCTAAGATTAATGTTGCAATTGCATCAGAAGATAATGGATCGACAGCAGAACAAAAATTCTAAGAAATCAAATGATTTGATTAGATCTCAATAACACCTACCCACATTTTCAGATACAGATCGACCAATATTAGTCGCCTATTTGTCTCTTGCGACATACGCATTCCCATCAAAATACCCCTTTTAGCACTTCCAAGCTAACTAAATACCATATACTTCCGTTGAACCAAGATCCGAACAGAAGATTCAAGCCAATCACTTAGGAGATAGTCAGATCTAGAACGACAGGTGAAGTATGAGGATTGGATCATCACTTACCATGGCTTTAGTCTTGGAGTAAAAGGAACCGACGAAGTTGGGCGTCTCCTCCTCCGCGAAGCCAACGCCGGAGCCGAGAGGGTGCTTGTCGTCGTACTCAAAGATGCATCCGGTGGCATAGTTGATGAGAATCAGGCCGCGCTCGCGGCAGACATCGGCGAGGGTGAGAGTGCCGACGACGTTGGCTCGGATGGTCTCCGCGCGGTGAGTCTCGCACCAGTCGACGTTGGGGCGGCCGGTGACGCCGGCGGCGTTGAAAACGTGGGTAGGAGAGTTGGCAGCGATGTCGGCCTCGAGCTGGACGCGGTTCTCGAGCCGGCCGGCGCCGTAGGCGAACGGGATGACGCGGTCCGTACAGAGGCGGCCCAGCAAGCCGCCTATCCAGCCGGTGCGGCCGTAGATGAGGAACCTGAGGCCGGACGCATCCGAGTCGTTCTCCGTCACCAGACCCATCGATCGCCGGGCGACCAGCTTCTGCTGGAGGAGCAGACGGAACCAGATCAAAGAGAGAGGGAGGCGTCCCCCGAGCCTGATTTTGCGGCTACTGTAGCAAATGAAAAACTGATATATCACCACCCTCGTAGCGGTTTCGGAGAGATATCCGGCACGTGACTATGTCGGGATGGTGTTACGAGCAAAGGAGAACGCACACGTTTTCTTTCTTCCATTCAAAATGTAAATAATGTGTGGACAACACCGAAATTTACAATTTTGACTTCCATTAAACGTGAAAAAATGATTTTAAAATATCTCTAAAATTTTTATAATATAAAAAAAAAAGCCTTTTCTTCATTTGTTAATCGAAGGATAGAATAAATATTTTAAAATTGAAGGAGATATTGTTTTATACTTAACAGGATCTTCTAAAAATTTGTTAAGCCTTAGTGTGATTTTGACAATTGATCCATGAAGTTTTGTATAATTAAATGGTGTTTTGTAAAAAAAGTTTATGTGCCAAATCAGCATATTACAATAAAATGACGAGAACTCCAACCCCCCCCCCCCCCCCCCCCCCCTTTACCTGCGAGTTCTCTCATCAGGGCCGTCAAAATCCGTTTCCTTGCGAATTTCTCTCATCAGGGCCGTCAAAAGCCGATTCCCTTTCCCTTCCGTCCCGAGCAGCACCGGCGACTCGCACTGCAGTCTCATCTTCTCGACTATAAAAACTCGCATTTTCTTAATCATTTCCTTGACGAATTATTCGGCTCCTTGGCGAGCGTCGAGCGATCGAGAAGCCTCAGCGGCATGGCGACCCACCTCGACGACGAGGGCGACACGCTCGAAACCCTAGAGCACCTCCTCCAAGTTTCGCAGACCGCCGCTGGCCGCGCACGCCTCAAAGCCGAAGGAATCCTCACCGCGGTACTCCGCCGCCTTTCCTCCTCCCCCTCGCCACTCCTCCTCCCCCGCCTTTACCTAGTCCGCAACCTCTGCTACTGCGACCACGCCAGCCAGGAAGCCTTCCTCGCTGCTGGCGGCCTCGATCGGGTCGCCTCCGCCCTCATCGGTGAGCCGTCGGTCAGCATGGAAATCGTCCGGACGGTGCTTCAGGTCCTGGCAAGCGTCGCCGCAGGTGACGAGGCGCACATGGACGCCGTGTGGGCTCGGTTCTTTCCCGTCTGGTTCCGCGAGATTTCTAGGTCGAGCGACCCTGCCATATGCGATGCCCTCTGCGGGGTCTTGAACACGTGCTGTACTGCAGGGGAATGCCGCCGGAGGTTGAGCGAGCTTTGCGAGCTCGAGAGGGGATTACCTATTCTCTTGAACATCGTCATCACCATGTCCGGAGGTCAGTTTCTACCGTTTGTTTGTTGCAATGTTTATATTTCTCACAGAAGTTAAAATATATTGGCATTCTAAACCTAGTCTCAGACTATGACACTATTTTCTTAATCTTGAAACCTAACAGTGTCTGAGACAAAACAATATCCTCTTTCTATTTGATTTGCCTTTGAATTCCTAGTCCTTGTATATCAGCAACGCAAAATTGCAATTCTAGTGGTTTTCGAGCAAATATTGTAAATGTGTTAAATAAAAGGCGAGTTTGTTAGCTTGATCCAGATGCATCGTTCTGCCTAATCTTTATTTCAGTCTTTATGCTGACCAAAAATCCAAAGTGAGTTTTTGCTTGACACATGAATTTCAATTTCCTCTACTCTTGGACCCCTTTTCACTTGATTATATTTATTATTATTGTTTTTTTTCTCTCTATAATTTAATCTGAAATGCTCTGTAGGTTGCGTTTGTTTTATTGAAGTTTTGTCATCATTTTGCATTAAATTGCAGTTTGTGTTCTTCAAAAAGAAGCGTATTTCTACTGGCTCCTAGGTAAAGTTTGTATCGAGGAAACATATTTTACCCTTGTATTCCAGGGCTTAAGCTCGGTTAATATCATTGGCATTGCGAGTTGTGGTGTTGACTTCACCAAAGAGCAAATCTTCCTTCTTGAAACACTCCTAGATGGCATGCTCTCTTTTCCCATTTCCAAGAATTTTGCACTTGGTGTTCTTCAAATATTGATAGAAGCTTATACTATTACCACTACTAGTTCCTTAACCAAATCTGATGCTGAGACTAGTCATGCAAACACTGCCCTACAGTACTTGCTCCTGATGCTGAGGGACATATGTTCTTGGAAACAACGTTCAACATCCACCGAGGACCCTGCTGACTTATTTCAATGTGAAGATCTAATAGAGCTTCTTTTAAGATTTCTTCAAGAACTTGAGCCCCCAATCACTGCTGATAATCAAGAAATACAACCATTGTCGAGCTCAAAATTGGCCCCATACCAAGGTTTCCAGAAAGATGTAGTTTCTGTCATTTGCAATTATTTACAAGGAAGAAAGCATGTTCAAGATGAGATCAGAAAGCAGGATGGAATCCCTCTGCTACTGCAACAGTGCATTTTGGATGAAAGTTATCCTTACATGAGGAAAATTGCCACATTAACTATACGAAACTTGCTGGAAGGTAATCTAGCCAACCAGTATGAAGTTGCCCAACTTGAGTTGAAAGAGCCTGTCATCACACCTCAAATTGCTCAAATGGGACTGAGGGTGGAAATAGACGAGGACACTCAGCGTCCAAAGTTGGTAAATATTTTGGTAAGTTCCTATATACATCTTTACAGTACATAATCAGTAAAGAAATAGATGAGAACACTCAGTGTTCATTTCACTTGTTTGCTTTAAGGCTATTTTTGAAGTTTGTCACAGTAACTCTCTGGCTCTGCTTGTTTGTGAGGTTGACATGTCAAATCTTTTCAGCAAACAAAAATAGGGTTGTTATGTTGGTTATGGATAGTTTTGCATAAGGCATGGATGTTATGTGATGTAATAAATGGATTTAGCTGCTCAAACTTTGGCAAAGTGCATATATGAATTTGACTTGAATGTATTGTTTCCCAGGCTAATGAGAGTGCAGAGTTGTTGGGATGTTCTCGGTGTTAATTTTGATGTAGTTGGATAAAAAACCATACAGTATAAATTGTGTTCTATCCTAAGAATGACAATATATTCTCTAGACTATTTTACAGATTTTTTTTTTTTGAATATGAGTAGAAAAAAGACATTTCCTAAATGGAACAAGAGGATAGACTACAACAACCCAAGAAAGTAATAAATGCTGTCTCCGGTAACATGGTGCTTTTCCTCCTAGAGGGACAGAATTAGTTGTTTTAGATGAAATGAATAAAACCATAATTTTCTAAGGCAGACAATGGTAGGTAGGAATGTCATGAAGACCTTAGGATCTTATGATGTTGGGATTCAAGTTAACTTAGATGATTGAGATAGTAGGTGGGATCTAGTTATGTCAAGATTTTATGAACCTATGTCCTGATTCTATGCTGCCTCACTGTTCCATGTAGGATCTAGATTTTAAGAATCTTAACGAATATATATTTACGATCATATAGCATTTAAAGCTTGACATCAGTAGACGTCTACCTTTTTCATGTCATGTTATTGGATAAAGTTTTCTTTTATATGATATTCTTTTAATTTCCAATTGGAAGAGTCCTAGTAAGTCTTGTCATTGTCATTGATTTATAATTATCACTCATCTTAAGAAATTTTTACTTGCTATATAAAGATGCATACTTTACGAATTATATTGCATTTGTCATATATTTTATATATTAATAAATTAATAATGTTTAATGTTATTAAAAAGATAATTTTAAATTGTCACCACTGATACCATATCTAAAACTTTAGCGCACATGATAAATTCTGAATTTAGAAGTTAATTCTTATGACAAATTTAAAATTTTAAAATCGTTTTAAATATCTATAATTCTGCATTGTGATCCTATAATTTGAGCCTTAATGTTGTGGTTGCTTAACGCTAAAAGAAAGCAAATCAGAGGATAAGGGAAGAAGAAAAAAAGGATGGAAATAAATAGCTCAACACTTTGTTTACTTGTTTTATATGAAAAAGATGTAAGAAGAGGGGAAATTACAATTTCACCCTTCTCAAGCACATGAGCTCACTTGCAAAATGTGTCTGCCATCGTCACTTGACTAGTTTTCCTTGAGCTTACCCTCTACTCAACTTGTTGGTCTCTAAGGTCTCCTACTACTTACCGTTTGATCTCTGACAATACACAAATCCACTCGCCTTGCGGGCTCCACACATTGTGTGAGCTTGGATGTCATCCGCAATATGAGTTCCAGCTCCTTCCACTACATGATCTCAGATGCCTGTCCACACTGCTTGACCGCCAAAACTTTGATTCCGCTTGTCGCTTGAGCTCCAACATCTCTTGCTACCAATCAAGCTCCGAAGTCAACCTTAAGCTCTGATGTTGTTTGTCACCTAAGCTCTACACTGTTGCTCAACCTCCCCTATTTGAGCTTGTCGCCTAAGGAGACACTTGTCTGACCTCCTCACTGTCATCTGGAATCTGTAAAAGGAGGGCAATGCCAACTTTTTGATTTGATTCCAAGGAAGGAATTTACTTCTTCCTGCTATTCCTCAGATGTTATTTTGCCCAAATTTGATTCCACAGAATCAAATTCTTGTCTTTCCTCCCAAATTTGGACAAGGTAAATAACAGGATGAATCTCAAACTTCACGAATTCCTTTCTGTTCTTCTCAATTACTTCATAGTAAACACAGCATAAATCTCTCCCTCAAGTAGGATCACAATCCTGATAACCTTAGCCTAGAGCAAAAATTGAAGCCATTTTCTGATGCAAATGTGTTTCATCAATTTACCTAGCCGACTTCTTTGTTTCTATATAACATGCCACATGGTAAGAAAAAGAAGGCTCACCTGAGCTATACAGAATATATCTGAATTGCCTGGTATATGAAAAATATCTATACCTGCCTTGGCAGTGCTACAATATCTGCACTGGCTGTTTGTCAGATATAGACCCAAAAATATGTATGGTATATGGTATATGTAAGTTGGTAAATATCTTTATATCATTCATATTCCTGGCCTAGAGGTTGCAACCATGCCAATTAGTCCACTGGTTCGACTATCAAACTAATGACTCTTGAGCTTTCCTAGCTTTTCCAGTCGGTTTTTATAACTATGCTTCATCTAAGGCAAAATGGTTTTTTCATTAACTATTTTGATTTTTGAATTGAATCTAAATTAGGTTCTAAAACAATTAAAAGGGCATAATCTACTTAACTAATTCTCCTAATAACAAAATCTATTTTACTGTCAAATATGATATTTTTTTAAAAGCTTAATTAACAGATTTTTTGGCAGTTTAAAGCTTTCTAATCTAAAATTTTTAATTTAAACTTTCTAATTGTAACCTATCTTAACCATACTTTTAAATCATATCATGTACTTGCTATTGTGGTATTCTACCAAGTTCACATTAATGATAAATGTTCTTAGGTACTAAGCAATCAAACAAGAATGTGAACGGCAGGATTATCCTAAGAATGTTTACTAATATATAACAACATAACTGTTATAAGCTTGTACCAAAGTTCAAAATTCTTGATTGGATGCTTATACTAAGGAAGTAGGAAAGCTAATCACTCTGTAGGGACTAGGATTAGAGGTTCCTCAACCGAGCCAACTCTTTACCTAGGACCCCTTGTTTAAGATTTCACAGACCCACTATTTTCTTAAGTACTTTTTTGTACAACTATGAAAAGTTTTAAATTATTTGTTCTTGCAAATAACCCCTGGTTGGCACCTTTTGTAATTTTTTAAAGATTTCAAATTATTTTATTGTGAATAATCCCTTGTTGACACATTTTTCAATGGTACCCACTTACTGTTGTTCCTCTAGCTTTATGAAAGTGTTGGACTGTCAGCAACCCTAGGCAAGCTTGACAATGTATTAATTCCATTCTTACAAGACCCTCCTAATAAAAGGTTCATTAACTGTAATGGTTCAAACAAGTACTAAATGGATCCACAATCATCCGTTAACTCTTGTTCACCCTACGAAGCACACAGATAAACTTGCAATGATTCTAAACAAAGAGGAACCATCCTAAAAGCTCATCCAAATTACAAAAAAAGAAAAAAAAAAGATAAAGAGATAGGTCTGCGATGCTTAATGATCTCTTCTCTCCATTGATAGCTTGTATTATGTGTGATCAAGTTGGATGTCTTGTAAAGTCGTCTAGGTCAAGTCTTTCTTGGAGGTTGCAAGACTACTCAATAAACTCAAAACTTGTTCTCGAACAAAAAAGAGAGGAAATCAACTCAAACCCCAATTAGACAAATAAGAAATAAGAACTTTAGGTGGCTGTTGGCTGTGTATTTATGCTGCTAGGTGAATTAAAGAGGTTTTAAAGCCATTGGGTCTGAATAAAAAAAATATAACATTCTGAGAACTAGTGTTACAGTTAGATTAGACAAAGATTTATAGAACATGTTGATTAATTGGCATCTTCTCTGGCTGACAAGTTGTCTATATGAGATCCCGCCACTTAAGATACTGGAATTCTCTAATGCTACTTGTATAAGTTTTCTAATAGTGAGAAAGACCAGTGTTTGGGGAGATGAGTCTTTAGGTTGGATTAATAAAACCAACCCAGGGTTGGGCCATGATCACCCAAATTTTTCTATGACTCATCTTGAATGCAATCAGAGCCATACTGGAGGAGGAGATAGAGTCCTAGTTATTCTTATGACTTCTGCCTTACATTTCTTACCTATTCGCTGCCTAAGATTTGTTGCAAGATCAACATAATGAACTTGCTCAATGTAGTCCCCCACCAAATAGATCAAGCATCTCATCGATCTCTTGTTTAGAAGGGCAAAACCTCTATTATTATTTAATTACTTTTTGTTAATAATTGTTTAATTAACTTAAGTTATTCTCTATCGACTCTATTACTTTAGGTATTGGTTGTATGTTGACTAGATTATCCAATATGATGTTATCTTTGAGTAATATGAACTTGATAATAATTTCTTATTATTTGCTAATTTAATCTAGCATTATTTTCCATTTTTGATATTACTCAATTGGTACAATTGATATTGACAACCATATCGGTGTCACCTTCGGTTTTGTTTATAACCTCAATTTGAGTTTTGGTATTGGTCCCAATTCAAGTTGATACCATAATGGTGTTGAATCATATTGCACACACAAGTGTCTCAGTTTATCTGATCGCAACTGAACTTACAGTATTACAAGGATTTGCAATTTGTACATTCATTTTGATATAACCTCTTAATTCCTACTGTTTTATAAATACGCATCCCTCAATAATGTCATTCATTAAGATTATAACAATGAGCTTTTAGGGGTCTAATTTTTTTACACTACCTGATTGTCAACTCCTGATGCTTGCTAATTTATCTAGACATTTTCCTTAAGAAATATTGTTCGGGTGAATTGTATATTGAGAAAAAAAAATGAAAGATGGTATATGATATCTTTTCTTTCATTGATAGTTATCTAAACAATATTTGAGAAATTCTTATTTTTGAAGTTACAGTTCCTAAGAGATTAAGATTTGAAACTTAGACATGCTATATTATGTATAAGTTTTTGTAATTTCTTTAACATAATTGCATGTAAATTAAGATTTTTTGATTAATTAATCTCTTTATAGATTTTTTTTTAATTTTACCATGCATGTTTGTTAGATATTATGAAGGAGAGCCTTAATGCAATTGTAAAGTTGTTGCCGTGTAATCTTGTGGTTATTGCTTCGAGTTGCAAAAATAGTCTCTTGCAATGTAGGATAAGATTGCATATAATGATCCAATGTGATTCAAACCTTTTTTAGGACCACGCATTGGTAGGAACTGTGTGCGCTGAGCTGCCTTTATGTTTGTTAGATACGATGTTTATGCTTATGTACTTGTTTTTTGAATCTTGTATTACTTCTATACTATCTACGAACTCCTTATTAATCATATCATACTTTGTATTAGTGGTAGTGTATCATATTAGACTACATAGGTCAAAATGTTGAAATATCCTGTGTCATCCTCATACTGGTCTCGATATATTGCTGGAACAATGAACTTGTTCATATCACCTAATATAAAATGATACTCAAATCTGAGATCAGGTTTTTGCACAATAGAGACCAATATGGATTCATGAAGTGATGACTTGTTTATTTCTGTCCTATCTTTATGGCAGTGGTTGTTGAAATTGGATTATTCTAATAGAAAATGGCTTTTCTTACTTGGATGTCTATTAGATGTCTCGGTGATTCATACTTAAGTTATCGGGAACAACTAAACACCCTTCTATCCTTTCTTAGTTGAAGAATGTTTTTATGCACCGTTGAATATTAATGCAATACTATAAAGATTCAAGAACTATTGAAATGTTAATTTTTCTAGTTATTGTATATAACTAATATATATGATGTAGGATGGATGGATGCAAGAGGGAAGAACAAGGTGGAAAAAAGCATGAAACACAATGATAAAGCACTAGTGAAATGGATCATAAACTTTTCCATGCACATCAACTTATACATAGTGCTACCCTGGATTCTTGAGTATCTAAGAGAGCAGTCCCCTTGATCCTCATCTCTTGTATAAAATTTCTCAGGTAGTCTGATCCTTATGCCCATTGCTAATATCAAAGGCCATCGAAAATATACAGCGATTCCTGAGATCCAACACGTTCCATGCTAGAGAAACCTTGTGAGATGGTTTAGAATTCTTATTTTAGGAAATCTGTGCTATTCTGTCTTACTTGAGATAATCTAATCCAGGATACAAGGTTTTACTTTTAGGGTGCATTTAGTTCAAGACAATTATTGATAACCTGTCTGGTTATATGATTTAATCTTGTTTGGTTAATATTGAGTGATTCTCAGGTAATGGAGCATGCCCGCCACGTTAGCAAATGAGGCATAATTGGGCATATAATTCGGAATCATATTATTTCAGAAGAATAAGATTTTTTTTTAATTTCGGAGTTATGCATGATAACCTGGTAATCACATAACCAAGGTTATACATGAAAACTTGAATCAATCGCACCCTTATAGCTATAGATAACAGTGATCACTCCATTGCAGGAATTTAGCACATTGATATTACTAACATTTTCTCCAGTTTTATCATTTGGGGTCTGGTTACTTGGACGGAAGGGAATATATGAAGGAAAGGAGGGAAAGCGAAAAGGATGTACATAAAGGATTGAGTTTCATATGTACTTTTACATCTTTTCCTCTCCTTTCTTTCTTCCATTTAAGTAGTTAAACTTTCAAGGAGTCTTTCAATGGATAAACTAAGACAATGTAAATGCATTTCTATAAGACGACAAGTTTTCGAAGTTAATCTCGAGTCTCAAAGTACAATTAGCTTTTCGCCCAACTCCATTATTGTGCATGGATGCATGGAAGGCCATGGATCAGCCATTGAGGTTTACGTGTGCAGATATCTAGGCACTATCATTTGGGTATCTGAACAATGAACTATTTCTCAAAATTTGTGGTATTGCAGATGCTTACTTGAGTATGCTGGTTTTTGTTCTACAGGTCCAAGAAGGCAACTATGGTTGATCGTCGCACTGATCAGAAATTGCCTTTGTACTCAAAAGCTATATGACATTCTCCTATTTGGATAAACAATGGATTGCCCTTCGACGTCAATGAGACCTTATAGGTTTTTGTATCTCATTTATTCCCTCTTTTGTAAGGGCCTCATTGTTCATGCATATGTTGGAGAAAGAAAAGTTGAACTTTACAAACTTTAATATGGTACATAATCCCGTTTACAGGAAGTGTATTTTTTTTTTCTTATTTGTTTTAGTTGTTTTCTTAAGCCGTGAGAAACTATCTTGAAAGCTGCTACTGCCATTCTTATGGCTGTTTGTAGATAACCGACGATTTGCAACACTTTTGTCGAGTGTCTCTCCCTTGTTCCCACTCAATCTGATTAGTGGAATTTCTGATTATTATTATTGTTATTGTTATATATGGAGCATGAATTCATGTACTATTATTAACTTATTTATCTTTTTCCGACCATCATGTGTTTGGAATCGGTTGACGGATTACCATCGTGTACGATTATATTGATTAAAAAATATTTTTCATTATATTAATTAGGAATTAAAAAAGTGTGACAAGTTGCAAAGGGCGTTTGCATCGTTTCAGAGACACTCTTTTACTCGACGAATTGCCCATTTGGAATAAAATTACGATACGGATCGAGATACACAACATGAGGAAAGTTTGAGAATATTTCTGAGTTGGGAAACCATTTTGTACCTACGAAGGTGTCTTTCCTATTGTTTCTATACTTCAGTTAGATGCATGACACTCGCTTTGTTTTTCCTCCCTTCCAAATGTCTTACAATTCACACTTCTAATTTTTGCATGGCCTAACCACGGCGGAGAGAAACAAGCCTCCATCAACATGAAGGGTGAGCATGACCCTATGTTTGACAGTTTTCTTCTCGTCCCACAGCTTGAATTTACAGGCGAACAAAAGCGTCGCGGCGAGGATCTTCATCTGCCTGTATGCGAAATCCCTCCCCAGGCAAATTCGCGGACCGGCCTACAAAAACCGAGAGTAAGCAGTAGATCGTCTTCTGATCAACTCGTTGAGAGTTAGCATCTTGATGTTTTTATTGGTTTTGCTCACCTGGAAAGCAGTGAACTTGAAGGGGCTTTCTGGCACAAAAAGTCCATCATCGTTGAGCCATCTCTCAGGCCTGAACTCTTCTGCATCTTCACCCCATAAGGACTTCAATCTTCCCATGGGGTATGGCTGATAGTTTACCATGTCTCCTTTCTTCACATCAAATCCATCTGGAAGTGTGTCATCTGAGAAGCAATACTTGACATCCTAATTCAAACATAAGTTGGTCATGTCAGAGAATTATTCAAAATTCTAAGATAAGTTTGGTGCTGTCCTAGAAGTTCTGTGGATGATGCAATCAAATCTTTACCATGATATTGATAGCACAAATTTTGAGCTAATGGTTTCTAAATCTCTTCTCGTATCACTACTGAATTATATATGTTGAAGAAGTGACATCCATTAGATATCATGCTGTGTTTGGTTGCCTGATCTATGCAAAACCAATACAAAGATATATTATCCAACGACGACACGACGACGACTGACCATCGGAACAGCAGGGTATAGCCGGAGAGTCTCAGTCAGTGTTGCATGTAGGTAATGCATCCTGTTGAGGGCTTCTTCACTAAGGCATTTGGCAAATTCATCCATGGCTACTTCACCTTTTATCTTGGTTGCTTCTTTAATCTCTTGTGCCACTTGTTCTTGTATATCAGGATGCTCGCAAAGCATGTAAAAGAACCACGAAAGCGTCCCTGCCGTCGTGTCTCGGCCGGCAATTACAAAGTTGAGCACGATGTCTCTCAGGTACTTGTAGCTCATCTCATCAGGGTTCTTCTCTCTTTCAATTAGGAACCTAGACAAGATATCTTCCTTCTCCATCTGCCAAAAACCAGAGAGTTAGCATGTAGAAAGAGACTCTAGAACCAAGATGTTAACATCAGCTGCTGACATACGAATTCAACACCATATTTAGACTTCTGTTGAATCTTTGCATCGATCAGTTTGTAGACGAAATCGTCGATGACTTTGAGGTTCTTCTTCAATTGGGCTTCCGAGCCTACATTTAGAAACCTCTTGAATTTCCAGAGCACATCAAAGTAGCGCACGAACACTTGAGCACTCGAATCCTCGAAGGCCTTTGCAAAAGCCCTTCCTTCATTGCTTGATCCGGACAGCGTGCTCAGTTCCACCCCAAACCCTACTTTGAATATGGAATCCAGTGCGCACTTCATCAACAACTCCTGAAGTGGAAGATGAATGAGAAAGGCCCATCCACAACAAACTCAAGCAGACAATGAGTAGAAGTAGAACAAGGGATCACTTGGATCTCGATCACTTCATTGGATCTGGCCGCCTCTGAGATAACCCTAGCGAGCTTAACGGCGTTGGTTCTGAACACCGCGCTGCTGTAATTCCTCAACACCTTGGTGGAGAACTCGTGGCTGGATATCTTTCGCTGGTGGGACCACTTCTCGCCGTCGACGGCGAAGATCCCATCCCCCAGCAAGTCACTCAAGACATCGTAGTTGAAACTACCCTGGATGGCAGAAATCGACATAGCGCACTCGAATCGTGCCGAGCAACAGGATATAGAAGTGGGGGGAACGCGATTACCTTGCCGTAGTTGGCGAAATTGGTCTTGAGGATGTGCTCGATGTTGGCAGGGTCGACGGTGTAGACGTAGTTTCCGAAGGGGGTGAGGGTCCGGAAAGTTGAGTGCTTGCGTGAGAGGTCGGTCTGGAACTCCAAGAAGCGGTCGAGGTTGAGGAGCTGGTGGAAGATTGTGCCGACGACGGGCGGGTAGTTGGGTTTCCTCTTGCGGCTCCACGGGAGGGGATCGAGGAGGAAGAGGGCTGCTGCTGCGGCCGCCGCTGCCGCCGGCAAAATCACGGCGACGACGAGGAAGAAGAAGGATAGCATGGTTGGTTAGGCGGCGGCTTAGTCGTACGGATATTGCGGTTTAAAAAAATGGTGTAGGAAGGCATTCGCGTCTCCTGAAAATGGTTGAATTGTAACGCAAGCTACTCATTATGCGAAAAGATTAGAATCCAGTGGTCTTGGTAGGTTCTGAGAGATAAATTACGAAAAATTTAACGGTCTTTATTGATCTATTCCATAATCATTATATGAGAAATAAATTACGGAAAATCTAGCGGTCCTCATCGATCTGTTTCACGATCACTGTGAGAGAGATAAATAACAGAGAATTCTATGAGCTTTGATATGGTGACCAAAAACTATACGGAGTCATATCCGAATCTGTAAAGAAATTTAGACTTCTCAAAGACCGGCGTTGTTTAGTCACTATGTGTTCTCGTGGGAGTGATGCACTTGTCTTTTTCATTGTCGATGAAGGAAGATAAATCACGATTGATTTTTGATCGTATTAACGTCTAATATAAAAGCGTAGTGGCTAAGGTACAACGGTGCTTACGAATAAGACATGGATCGATTTCGAAGGATGTTTAAAAATTTTTTTTAGATTCAGATGATCCCACGTGTCTTAGCCACCACGTCAAGATCCATAGAGTCATTCGTGATTTACCTTTCTCACAATGATCATAAAACAGACCGTTCCAACTTTTTTACGGAGTACAGATACCTCCGAATATAGAGAATTAATTTTTACTCATTTAATACAAATCTATATTGTATTAGTCATTAGACTTTGTTCTGCCGAGACTATTTACTCGGAGCTCTAATTATCCAAATATAATTTTGAATATTTAAAATTTTATAACTTGTTTTTTTGAGTAAGATTATATTTTCGTTTAAATTCGAACACCTGACTTGTACAAAAAATATTATACTTGTAATTGCTGCTAATAAATATATTGTATATTTAAATATCAAATTAAACATGTAAATATTGTATTTAATATCAATAAATATATTGATACAAATAAATAAATATATATATTAGAAATAATATATTTATGAGAATAAAAAGTTCATATTCAAATAGTATCAGATAATAATAAAATTATGTTATTTATTTGAAATGTCTGAAAGAGACTTTGTTAATTATTAAGATAAATTATAACAAATATTTTTGAATGGTATTCCTCAGACTTTTTAAACCACAGTGAAGACTTTTAAGCGAGAATAATAAATTAATGATTTTTTTTTAAAACTTTGAAAGTGAATAAAAAATTGAAGATAATTTGACCATATTGTGCTTACTTTTCTTGTTTTCTAAATTTCCTTTTTTATTTTTCTCATTTATGCGATTCCTTCTATTTTTGTTTTCGATTGAATTAAATATGCTTTAACTAGTCATTACATTTCCATTTAGGAGTGCTTTCTAGAAGACAAATATAGGGACGACAATAATTTATTTAATTTTTATCAATTTGTCTAAAATTATTTGAAATTAAAAGGCAGGAAATAACTAGAATAATTCATTTTTCAAAAGGCAAATACTTATTTAATTCACTTTCCCTTTTTTTTTTTAAATTATTCATGAGGGGAATTATTCATCCAACTTATTATTTGCTCAAATTTCCCCAAATCTTTTGCAAGTGCAATTCATTCATATACGACGTTCTTTATCTCGTGGACGCTCGAAGGTAGAGGCCTGGATCAACTTGAAGCGTCGCCATGGCTTTGTAACGAACGACCTTCTGCTCATCGCCAAGCTCGAACTGGAAAAAGTAGAGAAGAACTGCTGCAAATGTCTTCATCTGTCTGTAGGCAAATTCTCTCCCCAAGCAGATTCTTGGACCAGCCTGAAACACACAGAAGAGATGTTTTATTACCTGTCAGCGCTGTTTCTCCGACGTCGTAAAGGATCAATTTACTCACCTGAAAAGCAACAAATTTAAATGGACTTTCCGGCTGGAAGATCCCTTCATCGTCCAGCCATCTTTCCGGTCGAAAAGCTCCGGCATCCTCGCCCCACAGATACTCCATTCTGCCCATCGCATAGGGCTGATAAAACACAATGTCACCTTTACTCACATTGTAGCCTCCAGGAAGAACGTCATTCGAAAAGCAAACCTTGTTTTCCTGCATCGATCATCATCGATCGCATTCATCGAGTTCAAGGTCATGCCAATTTTGGCCGCTAGCTAGCTCGATCATTTTGTTCGGATTGAATTGTGGAACAACTTAAACTTACTAAAGGAACTGCAGGGAAGAGCCTGAGTGTCTCGGCGAGGGAAGCTTGAAGATAGTGGAGATCGTTGAGGGACTCATCGCTTATGTTTCGCGAGAACTCTGCAAAGTCTATGGCCTCTTTAGTTTCGAGTAGCACTGATCGCTTCACTTCTTGATGTATCTTCTCTTGCACCGAGGGGTTCTTGCAGATCAAGTAGAAGAACCAAGCGAGTGTGGCTGCCGTGGTATCTTTTCCGGCGATGACGAAGTTCAGAATTATGTCCCTCAGATATCGCATGTCCGTCGTCTGTGGATCCTTGATCTCCTCTAAAAACTTCGACAGAATGTCATCGCCCTTTTGCTGGCGATCAGCATGATCGGTCGCTTCATCAGTTTCGTTAGTAGCACTGTTCGAATGTTCATGTTCACTGACTGTAACCTTTCCTTGGCTGGCCATTTGTTTGATCCTGATGTCCATCACTTTGTACACGAATTCATCGATCACTTTGAGATTCTGCTTGAGAGTCGACTCGGATCCGACACCCAAAATTCTCATGATCCTCCAAAAGACATTCACATACCTCAACAGGGTGGACTCGTTGGCTGCATCGAATGCTTTGGTGAACTCGGCTGATCCGTCCTGATTCGAGCCGCCCAAGCAATCCAACTCGAACCCAAACGCGACCTTGAAGGTGGACTCCATGGTGGATTTCATCAACAGATCCTGCTGGGGATCTCAGAGCTTAGTTTTAGGCGTACGTGAAAAGATCAAAATGTTTGATCGAAAAAGATATAGTTAATTAAGATGCCTGCATATCAAACTGCTCGTCGGAGTTGCCATAGGAAGAGATGATTCTTGCGAGCTTGGAGGCACTATTTTTGAAAATGGCACCGCTGAAGTCTCTCAAGGACTTGGTGGAGAAATTGAAGCTCGCGAGCTTCCGCTGGTGGCGCCACTTATCGCCGTCGACGGCGAATATGCCATCTCCAAGCAAATCGCGCAGATTTCTGTAGTTATACGAGCCCTGAATCAACCAGATCGTTGAGTCAGTTAGAGCCTTTGTTCATGAATTCGTATCAAAGTTTTAAGCTTGATCGTGCGATTCAAAGATCGTAGAACTTGCAGCTGTATGGAGATCATTGTAGCTAGGTGCGATCGTTATTATTTCTGGTACTCGAAAAGGGATACCTTGCCGTAATTGTTGAAGTTGGTCTTGAGTATGTACTCGACGACGGCGGGGTCGGCGGTGTAGAACTGCCGGTGGAAGGGCGAGAGCAACCGGTAGTTCTTGTGGAGGCGCGACAGCTCCGTGTGGTAGTCGTGAAGCCTGTGGAGGTTGAGGAACTGGTGAAAGATGGTGCCCACCACCGGGGGAAGCAGTACTTGCCTCCTCTTCCTGCCGCCGCCGCCGAAGAAGACAGCAGCGAGCAGCAGAAACCCAACCGCCGCAGCGGCAGCAGCAGCGACCAAAGTCGCCGAGAATTCCATGAAGTAGGGGAGTCGTCGATCGATTAAGGAAGGATGATGAGCAAGTCCTTCATATACAAACAGTATATATAAATTGGAAAAAATAAAATAAAAAAGATTAATCACGTTTAACGTACCATTGAATGAACGTATTTTTTTAATATTTTTTTTAATGGTCATGTATACTTTATGATCAGAATATTCATATTTTAGTATTACAACGTAACATTTACAACTAATTACTATACCTTATTTTCGTAATATATATATATGTATATATATTAGCTACGATACCTTATTTTCAATGCAGTAATTATGATTATTTACTATAAAATATAATAATTATTTTGTAATAACAGTTAATATAACATTGTTTTAATTTTGTACAGCTTCCATAACGACTACGACCTAAATTGCTTTTATAATTATTTTAAAATAATTTTGATCGAGTTGATAAAAAAAATGTTTTGGTATAATAATGTCCAGATTTAGAGTTCAAAGTTTAAGATTAAAGATTTAGAATTTAATAGTAATTATAATTATCCTAGTATAAGGGATATTTTAATACAAAACATTTGATGAGAGGTCTTTTTTGACTATCTACATTATTTTAGATGCTCTTTTAATTTTTTTTGCTTATATAAATTTGCAAGAATTGAACGATAAAACGAATGGCGTTTATTTATTTATTTTTAATAATTCATATGTCCAAATCTTTCTTAACTAATTATGAAAATAAATATTTTTTTTAAATTCATAATTATAAGTATTCAAAGATCGATTTTTATGGAACAACAGTGAGTGATTAGGTAGGAGCATCGTCGGACATTTCATAAAAAATTATAATCATCAATTTAGTAGTCTTGTTAATCTGTACTACGATCATTATGAGAGAAATAGATCGTAGAGATCTTTGATCTTGACGTGATTAGTCAGAACAGAAAAGAACCATCTATCATTCAGAGAGATTTTAGATCTTCCTTCGAAATATCATCATGCTCCAACTGATGCATCATCCTTGTAGAGACGAGTATCGTCTGACACAGAGTTATTTAAAGGTGGTTGGACATTTCATTCTCATGGAGTCATGGTCTACAAAATTATTGCTCGTTTAATGAACAACCAGATAGTAGCATCTTCGGCGTCGCTCTCACGGAAATAGGATGCAATTCCGTTTTTTTTTATTTCATCTTTATTTTTTATTTTTTTTGTCTTTTAGAATATCAAAATGAGACTAAACCATCTTTTTTTTTTGCCATCACATTATCACATACATGTTCCTCATCTAGAATTGTGATAAAGTAAACAGCAAACGCATTTAATTCAGAGAGTGAACGCATTTACATACGGGATCGATCTATTTATTTATGAATTAATTAGTTGCGTGTGGGATACAACGTTTTTAAATTTAGGTAGGTAGGAAATTGATATATAGTTAGTTGATACTCATTTTTATGTCTCCACACAGAAATGAGGTGATGGTTAAGATATGCGATATTTATGGATATGATGTGGATCGATTTTAGAGGATGTTTAAAGTTTTTTTTTAAAATTCAGATGACCTCTGCGTGTCTTGACCACCACGTCAAAGCTCTATGATTTATCTCTCTCATAATAATTGTGAAACAGATCGATAAAAGTCATTAGATTGACGGTTTTGATTTTTTACGATTGATACTCATTTTATATTAAACTGGAGAAACTCATTCAGAGTGGTGGGATATACAGAAGGGGTTTTTCATGAATTAGTTGCATGTGAGATGCAGTTCTTTTATACTCATTTATATAGACTATTGAGATACAATTTTTAGTCCCTTGCAGTATAGATATTATTATAAATTGATAGAAATTGGATTTCAACATCCGATTTAAAACTCTTATTCGAATTCAAAAACCTTCTATTATTTCTGATCAACAAATTAAAAGACATAATCTCTCGTGATTTATCTCTCTTCGACATCGCCGAGGTATTGGATCAGAAAGAATGCTAGAGGAAGAGAGGGTGAATAATGTTTTTAAAACTCTTTTCTTTCTCATTCGTAAAACTCGTGAAATCAAAGTAAGAGCTAGCACAGTGGAAAATAAAAACACAATAAATACAAAGTTTTTTTACTTGGTTCACAACCGAAAGACTACTAATTAATCCAAGGTTCGCGATCTTTGATCTCTTTCGATAATCAATCCGTTGGAAGATCTCTTCCTTTTCGGAGGTAAGAAATACGTTGCTTACAAAAGTAAAGTAGTCGGTAACAATCTTATCGCTCCTTTTATCAATGTAGTACAATAACAATTAAGAACAAGTGAGATTAATATAAGATATACCGACACAAAGGTAATACAAATGGAGTAC
Organism: Wurfbainia villosa; assembly: GCA_025175895.1. NCBI lineage: Eukaryota > Viridiplantae > Streptophyta > Magnoliopsida > Zingiberales > Zingiberaceae > Wurfbainia > Wurfbainia villosa. Next base: position 7,357,367 of record CM045991.1, read on the forward strand.
GTGATCGGAGTTGTAGAATGTTAATTGTTGAGATTGAAAGCACAACAACTTAGGAATCCATAGCTAGGGTTTCTGTCCGAAATCATTTTTATAAACTTATCTAGGCGACTGGATCTATTCTAGTCGACTTAAGCTCAATCCAATCTAGATCCGATGTAGTCGGAACTTATCCGTCGAAATTTATCCTATTCTAGTTGACTAGAGTCCCTTCCAGTCGACTGGAGTCAGCCTAAAGTGTTCTTGGTGTGATTTTCTTACATTGCAAAGTTAGCACAGAAGGTGTAATATTCAAGGAGTAGTGATGACAATTTTTGACTATCCGATCTCGACTTTGATATTCTCTCAAAATCCTTAGTCAGATCAACGACATGTAAGGTTGTTTCTGTACCAAGGGCACGACTTTACCATCACTCCTCACAAAGAGCTTACCGTTGTCAAACTCCTAATCCTCTAACATGTTTAGACTTTGCTACTTAGCTTCTGATCTTTAAACCACCACGACTTCTTTCTAGTGTCCAAACTCTTCTGACCCATCACGAATCATTCACTTAGTGCCTTTGACCATCTTGGCTTCTTTCTGATGTCCAACCCCTGTTAACCCACCATGAATCCTCCACCTGATGTCTTCGATCACCACAACTTCTTGCTGATGTTTAGACTCCGCTGATCCACCACGAATCCTTCACCTCATATCTTCGATCCTGCTAAGACTTCGTTGTCTAGTCTTACTAGGACTTTTTACATGTTAAGTCGTCCTGTAAAGTTAACACACTATATCAAATCAAACAATTATATATTGTCAAATATCAAAATCCTAGAGATTGATTGTACCAACACAAGGGATTGACGGTAAGGGACGCTAGGAGCGAGCTTAATCGCTTTTTGTTACAATTGATACTCATTTTATAGATCCCATGGAAAGATCGAATGGTTAGCACAGTGATAAATTTATTACAATGAACAAAGATCGATATCTGGAGATTACAAAATCTTTCGGGGGCACTTACCTTTCCATCATAATAGCGCTCAATTGAGCCATAAAAAACTTTCCGTGATTTATCTTGTTTGATAGTGAATTGGAACGGTAAAAATATCTGGGATGAAGATGTTATCTTTTTGATATAATTAATGCTCATTTCATATTTGAATTTAATAAGAACTTATGCTAAAATTTAATTTGCACGTGTAATAAAATTATTATTAATTATTAATTATCAAAACCGTGGCCCACTTCTATCTCACCCCTACAATTTGACCATAATGCATAAATTTAACTTGTCTAAGTTGCATAAATTTGAACCTAATATTATAAATGTGAAACCGCTAAATTAGTGATCTATCTCAGTTGCTCCTACCAAGGAGGAGGGGATAAATCAGACGAATAATAGCGTAGACTACCTCAGTAGACCTAACATCCTCAGGGATCGACCTCTATTTAGGGAATGAACCTAAGAGCATCCACATCAGATTATATAAATAAAATTTTTACCTTAAATTTTACATTTTACATAAAAAAAATCTTTACATTAGATACCCTATCCATTCCTTAAATTTAGATTTTATGAACAGTAACTCTCTAAATTTAGGGAATGAAATCAAATCCCTAAACATTAAAATATTATTTCCATCCACGTTCGCCGTTTCGTCTTCTCTGCTCAACGGTTTGCCATTCCTCTTCTTCTTTGCTCAACGTCTGTTTCTTCTTCTCTGCTCAACCCTTGTTTTTTAAAACCTCTCACACTTTTTTTCTCTGGTTTTTACAAATCGACATCCATCCATGAAAGAGCATTCTGAGTTTTTGTTTTCTCTCTCTAGGGTTTTTTTTTGCATTTATCAACAGATTTCACATTCTGAGTTTGGGATCGCTCGATCATTGATTGACATTTATCAGCAGATTTCACATTCTGAGTTTGGGAAGCAGCGATGTTTGGCTTTCTCCTGATCTTATTTTCTTTGTATTTTTCTTGAAATTTTATTTTTCTCTGGCTGGTAAATGCATCTGTACATGTTGATTATATGACAAATTATTTAGCACTATGGATCCTCAAAGTGGTGATGGAATCTTCACTCAACTTTTACAAGATAGAGATCCAAACCTTCTAACTGATTTTGTGACGGCTATTCCGAATCCTCAAACTACTACCGAAGGCACTAGTAAAAAAACTCAGCGAGGTGTGAATTTCACTCATGAAGAAGACAAAATATTAGTTAGTGGTTGGCTTAGTATGAGCTTAGATGCAATTGTTGGGAACGATCAAAAATCCACTACATTTTGGAGTAGGGTACATCAATACTACCATGAATGCAAGAAGCCTAATTTTCAAGAACGAACCATTCACTCACTAACGAATCGTTGGAGCACTATCCAACGTTCAGTCAATAAGTTTTGTGCTTGCTTGGCTCAAATTGAAAACTTGCATCAAAGTGGTCATAGTGAGAATGATAAGGTATGTATTTTTTTGGTTCAAATTATTTTCTTTGATATGCAAACACTTTTGATCATAATAAATTTGTACTACTTACAGATTAAGCTGGCCAAAGCTAGCTACAAAGAGAATGAAAACAATGATTTCACATTTGGTCATTGTTGGGAAATATTAAGATATCAACCAAAATGGATATTGCAGAAAGAAGTCATCAAGGGGAAAAAAAGAAAAGTCACTTGCGCTTCTCCTTCTACCCCAGACACTACAAATTTGGGAGATGAAGACTTGTCTTCAATGTCCCCTCATTGGGAGAGACCACAGGGTAGGAAGGCTCAAAAAGATCAAGAGAAGAAAAAAAATCACAAAGAAGAAAAATCGAAACAATTAGAAGCAGTGGTTGAGAGAATAACCAATGACAAGAAGCAACTCCACGATGAGAAGATGGCCAAAATAGATATGTTGGTAGAAATTGAAAAGGAGAAGATTAAGTTGAAAACAGAAATTGAAAAAGAAAAGGTGAAGCAGAAAGACCGTTTGATCACGATGGCGGAGGAAGAAAAAAATGAAAAGATTATGTTGATGGATATTAGTGGATTGGATGAAGTACAACAAGAGTACATTATGAAACGGCGATTACAAATCCTTCAAAATATGAAGAATTGATATATCAAATTTTATACTTTTGGTATTGTGCTGGAAATATGCTATTGTATTCTGTTTTTTGGAACAACAATCGAAATTTTATTATGGTTTGTAAATATGCTACTTCATCGTACAACATTACATCAAAACCAACTTAAATTCAAATGCAGTAACATTGTAAATAAAATGTAACATAAAAACACATAATTTGGTTGATATTGGTTCACTCTTCACCTCGTAACATCCATTGATGTTCAATAAGATCAGATTGTAGCTGTGAATGAGTTTCTTTGTTTCTAATGCCGCGATGACATTGAAGGAAATCCACAAATTGAGTAGTGGGATAACGAGAAATTGGTTCTAGGTTTGTATCATCTGCTTGGTCATATTCAAAGTCATATGCTCTAAGGTAAGAATCTTTCTCATCCTCAACTATCATGTTGTGCAATATTATGCAGACCATCATAATATCTTTCATTACATATTGACAAAAATATCGTGCCGGTCCACGAACAATTGCAAAGCGTGCCTGTAGAACTCCAAATGCTCGCTCGACATCCTTCCTCGCAGATTCTTGAGCTGATGCAAACAATTGTCTTTTACGACCTTGTGGTGCTGGAATGGTTTTGACAAATGTAGACTATGAAGGATAGATTCCATCTGCAAGATGTTGGATCGAAAGTGTCGCTAGAGGGGGGGGTGAATAGCGATACGGTGTCGTTAAAAACTTTTGCAATAAGTAAAAAGCAAGTAGAGAATGCACAGCGGAAATATAAAGTAGACAAGATATTTTTACGTGGTTCACAATCTTTCGATTGCTAATCCACGGCCCTAGTGATCCTTGATCACGTACGGAGGGCAATTCACTAAAACCACTCCTCTTCGTTGGAAGTAGGAGCAACGATTACAAAAAGAAATCAAGGCAAAGGGACACTCCCCCTTTCCTTGTTACGATTAAAGCACAAAGACAATTTAAAGAAGTAGAACTTAAATAAATATACCGACAACTCTTATAAGTAGAAGATGTAGCTTTCGTTGTCGGCGGCACTTCGTCGTAGCAAATGTGAGTAGTAGTAGCGGCGTTACGACGGCGTGTTGAGAGCTCTTGAATTCTTGTTATTTGCTTGGCTTGAACATGTCTATTTATGGATATTGATCTATGAATTTAGACATAGGTAGTGTCCAAGGTGAGGTTCTTATCCCCAAGACTTGTTCATCCAAACTCCTTGTGCGCCAACTCAAGGATGAGGTGTTTCATCCAACCACCTTGTGCCACCTCCAACCTCCTTGTGCGCCAACTCAAGGATGAGGTGTTTCATCCAACCACCTTGTGCCACCTCCAACCTCCTTGGGCGCCAACTTGAGGATGAGGTGTTTCATCCAACCACCTTGTGCCACCTCCAACCTCCTTGGGCGCCAACTTGAGGATGAGGTGTTTCATCCAACCACCTTGTGCCACCTCCAACCTCCTTGGGCGCCAACTTGTTGGAGCCATTCAACTTGTGCCACATCATGGGAGCCAACCATCTTGTGCCAACTCACCTTATTTTGGGCGTCCACCACAAGGAAGCTTGGTGATGGTTTGGATGTCCACCTTGATGCCACATCACCCTTTGTACCAAACACGAGTCAAGTCCAAATTCACCCCTTGAAATTCGAGCTCTTCTCGAGGTCGGAACTTGACTAGCAGTTGACGTAGTCAAAGGGTTTTGAAAAATATAAAGTACGATGGTTCTAACCATTTGATCTCGACCTAGACCTTCCATTGGAGGTATTGGGTCGGATCTACGCTTAACGACCTTGCTTCGCTTTCACACGAGCTTACCTTGTAGCCTCGCTTCCGGTCTTCACCCGAGTACCTCGGCTTCCTCCGAAGTCCCTCTGGCGTTGCCCGACCACCTCGGTTCCCACCGGGTGTCGCAGACCTTCCGCTCAACTTTAGCATTTCTGCACACTTAATTGAGCTCGTAAGATAACAAATATACCCTTAACTATTGAGCCTTTTGCCATAATCAAAATACCGGTTCGACTTTGGTGCCCACTGCACCAACAATCTCCCCCTTTTTGATTCATGGCAAACCGACACAAAAGTTAAGGAAAAATTAAGCATAACAGTAAGCTAGCATAATGATTAAGCATGAATGAGCTAGCATAAAGATTAAATATGAATGAGCTAGCATAATGATTAAGCATGAATGAGCTAGCATAAAGATTAAGTATGAATGAGCTAGCATAAAGATTAAATATGAATGAGCTAGCATAATGATTAAATATGAATGAGCTAGCATAATGATTAAGTATGAATGAGCTAGCATAAAGATTAAGCATGAGTGAGCTAGCATAAAGATTAAGCATGAGTGAGAAATATTATTGTTTCAAGCCCTTTGAGAGTAACCTCCCCCTTGGCCGAAGGTGAGTTCTTGAAAAATAATTTTTACTCCCCTTAATAGTTGCTTAAGTAAGCGGAATTACTTAATATAAAAGGTAATAATTTTGTTTACTTTCTTCCTTACTTTTGTGACTTTCTCCCCCTTTTGCCTTAACTCAAAAAGTTTGTAAATATATTTTAAGGTTTGTAAGTCCAAGCAAGTTCCCAATATAAATATATATATATATATATATATATTTTTTAAAATAATAATAAGCTTGAAAATATGTTCATCTAAAATGTACAACTCCGGTTGGACTTGATTGATATAGAATTATCAATAAGTCTTGAAGGAGTTGATTAATTTTAAATAATTATACTCCATGGTTCATGTCGATGCACTAAATCTACATCCGGAACTGGGAGTAAGGTCCTAACATCTCACGCCGTCTCACGTGGCTAAGTACACAAACACATTAGTCCTATGTGTTGTGAGATGTGTTGGCTCCTTAAATCTATAGGTATATGATTTCTAAGGTAAGACTTAGGCTAATTTCATAAAAGAAGCAAAAGTAGAGTACATATATAGAAAAATTTAAATCCTACTCTATTACGCACATACCTAACTTTCGTCCTTAATAAACTAAATTCGATTCTAGTGGTTTGGTGAAGATGTCCGCTAGGTTTGATTTGGACTCAACATACTCTAGTTGTATAGTTCCATTAGTTACATGTTCCCTAATGAAGTTGTGTTTAACTTCTATATGTTTTGTCCTAGAATGACATATTGGATTTTTAGTTAAGTTAATTGAACTAATGTTATCTATGTAGGTTTTAATGTTGTTAAAGATTAAGCTAAAGTCTTGGAGAGTGTGCTTCATCCACAGGAGTCGAGAGACACACTCACCCATCGCAACGATTCGCTTGGTGGTAGATAAGGCAACGCAATGTCGCTTCCTACGCACTAACTTACTAGACTCGGTAGGATTTGACAACAACCACTCGTGCTCTTTCTATCGAGTTTACTACCGGCATAGTCGGAGTCGGAGTAGCCGATTAGATTAAACTCGTAGATCTAGGGTACCAAATACCTACGCTTAGCGTGCCCTTTAGATATCTAAGGATACGCTTGACTAGGGTTAGGTGAGACTCCTGCACAGTTTGTAACCTTGCGCATACTTACCGCATGAATAAAATGTCTCGGCTCGCGGTTAAGTATAGGAGACTTCCTATTGCGCTCTATAGTATTTTAGGTCAACGGGTTTTCCTTCTACATCTTCGCTTTATATTAACATTAGTTGCCATAGGTGTATTGATTATTTTAGCATCTTGCATTCCAAATCGATTTATTAAGTCCTTAGTATATTTTTTTGATGTAAATATATTCCATCTTTAGTTTGTTTAATTTGTAAACCTAAGAAGAAACTTAACTCTCCTACTAAATTCATTTCAAATTCACTTTCCATAAGTGAGATGAATTCGCTTAGCGAGATCGAGTTGGTAGTTCCAAAAATTATATCATCTACATAGATTTGGGCTATAAAGATTTCTTTTCCTACGGTTTTAACGAATAAGGTTGGGTCGACTAAACCTTGGTTGAATCCTTTGAACTTAAGATAGATCGAAAGCCTTTCGTACCAAGCTCTTGGGGCTTGTTTGAGTCCATATAGGGCTTTCTTAAGTCTAAGGACATGGTCAGGTTTATCTAGATTTTCGAATCCGGGAGGTTGACTGACGTAAACTTCTTCCTTAATGTATCCATTCAAAAATGCTGACTTGACATCCATTTGAAACAATTTAAAACGGATATGCTAACAACATTCGGATGGACTCTAGTCTGGCTACGGGGGCGTAGGTCTCATCGTAATCTAAACCTTCGACTTGACTAAACCCTTTTGCGACTAACCTAGCTTTATTTCTAACTACTTCACCTTTATCATTTATTTCGAAATACCCACCTTGTTCCAATAATTGATTTTTCTTTAGGTGGTGGTACTAATTCCCAGACTTCATTTCTAGTGAATTGAGCTAGCTCTTCTTGCATAGCAATAATCCAGTCGGGATCAAGAAGTGCTTGTTCAATAGTTTTGGGTTCGATTTTGGAAATTAACGAGATTTGACTAAGGTTTCGATATGAAGCTCTAGTTCGAACCCTTAAATTTGGATCACCTATAACTTGATTGATAGGATGATTTGTTTGAGTCTTAGTGTGACTCGGGTTAGGGTCATCTATCACTTGGTCGATAGGATGACTTGGGTGAGTTCTAGTTTGACTTGGGTTAGAGTCATCTATCACTTGGTCGATAGGATGACTTGGGTTAGGACGAGATTCAAGTTCAAGATCAGAGTCGGGTTCGCTATAAGTTGATTTGCTAGTTGGTTTTGTTAAGGATTGAACGGGTTCGTGTCCTTCGTCGAAAACTATATTAATGGTTTCTTCGACTCTAAGAGTGTCGTGATTGTATACCCTATAAGCTCTACCGGTGGTTGAGTATCCTAGAAAGGTTCCAGAGAGGTTTTGGATTTGAATTTCCTAGGTAATCCTTAGTGTTTAAGATATGTACCTTGCATCCAAATACCCTAAAGTACTTGATGTTCGGTATTTTATCGTGATAAATCTCGACGAGGTCTTTTGGTGCCTCTTTACCATAAGGATCCTATTTTGGACATAGCAAGCCGTACTAACGGCCTCCGCCCAAAATCTATCGGGTAGGTTATACTGCTTTAACATTGTCCTAGCGGCTTCTTGTAGGGTTCTATTTTTCCGCTCGACTAACCCATTTTGTTGTGGGGTTCTAGGACATGAAAACTCATGGTGGTATCCGCTTAGGTTAAATCAGAAATCGTGGTTTTAATTCACCACCATGATCGCTTCTAAGTCTTTTGATCTTAAGGTTCTTTTGATTTTCGATTAACCTACAAAGATTGATTAGTTGGTCTAGGTATCATTTTTATGTTTGATAAACCTAACCCAAGTAAATCTAGAATAGTCGTCAATTATGACTAAGCAAAATTGACTACCATTGAGTGACTTAGCTCCATGTGAATCAAATAGATCCATGTGTAGGAGCTCAAGAACACTTTTGGTTCGTTCTTGATTAGTTAATTGATGTTGTGTTCTAGATTGTTTACCTTGTTGACAAGCATTACATATTTTATTATCCAAGTTGTTTAGTTTAGGCAAACCTATAACCAAGCCACTCTGACTCATCTTGTGGACGAGTCTTAAAAGCGAGTGTCCAGTCTTCGTGCCATAACCAAGATTCCTCTTGGCGTGTGTCATAAGACACTTGGTTGAGGAGTTGGGTAAATTTATTGTGTAGATGTTGCTACTCCTAGTTCCTTTAAGTATTATTTTAGATGTTGCATTTATTTTGATTACGCATTCATTTTTTAGAAATATGACCTTATAATTGTTATCACACAATTGGCTTACACTAAGTAAATTATATTGAAAGTTTTCTACTAATAAGACATTTTGAATTGTAAAGTTAGAGTTGAGCTCAATATCACCTGATCCGATGATTTTGAGCTTGCTATTTCCGGCGCTACCGATCCTTGTCGTTTGAATCGTAACAAAATTTGAGTTGATCCGTCATGTGTCGAGTAACCATCCCAACATCCATTGATCCTACACAAGGTAGTTGGATCGGATATTGGAATTACTAAAGGGTTGTTTGTAAGTTTTAACCTAAATCATCTCACCAATATCTACATGATCAAAACATGTTATTCCTATGTGTTATTGTGAGATGACTTTCAATTTTACTTGATTAATTTTAATGAATTTAAATTAACCAACATTAGGTTAGATTCGATTTAGTCTAAGCTCATCAAGTAATCTTTTCAAGAGATTAGCTTCTGTGTCGGGCGAGGCGCAGAGGCCTTCTTTGATCGGAACAACGACCACTTCCTTAGACAAAGCTAATTTCAAGAAATTGATAACTCGACTTACTTGAGACTACGCCTTGGTCTAACTAGTTATTTTTGAAAAGAGGCTCCCGAGGCTCAATCTTTCGTAGGATTTTAGTTGGTTTATTTTTGAAAAGAGGCTCCCGAGGCTCAATCTTTTCGCAGGATTTTAGTTGGTTATGAGTCCTATCTAACCATTCTAAAAATAAAGGAAAAACTAAGCATGCAATTTCTAAGACTTAACAAAAATACATTTTGTATTGGCTCCCTCGACCATTGAATCGAGTGGGTCTATTCACATAGTGAATTTGGTCCTGGGAACCCAATACATGTTAGATCCTAAAGTTGAAATCAAAGTGGTCTTAGGGACCCATGCTTGGACATTTTTCTTATGTTGGTTTACTATAGACAAATATGACTGATTTGTAGTATTTGAGTTAAACCCGAGTCCGGCCTTGTTGTACACGTCCCTTTGTGATCCAAGTAAGAGGTCAAGTCCCTTGGATCCCAAAGTGAACCTTTCCAACGTGTTCCTAAGGTCTTCGACTTGTGTTTTCAAAAGCGAGTTCTCAACTTCAAGCTTTTCAACTTGAGTTGAGTCCTCCTCTTGAATAGTAGTAGTCGAAGAGGTTAGGAGACCTCATGTTTGAAGGTTAACCTCCTCAATTAGGGTCTCGACCTTGGACTCGGACTTAGCTAGTTTCTTATTTAAAAATTTAATTGCACCATACAAAGTATTAAGTAACGACCGACTTACCCTTAATGATTCTTTTGAACCGGATACGGATCCGTGGCTTGTCTTGAATGGAAGCTCATCATCGGATTCGGACTCGGACTCTTCTTCGGTTTCGGAGTCGTGCTCGGTCGGCTTGGCCATTAGAGCTTGGATATCGTCTTCTTCCTCCGACAACTCCTCCCAAGTAGCGTTTAGCGCTTTCTTGGTCTTTGATGCGTTATTCTTTAGCTTTGGGCACTCGGACTTGATGTGACCAACTGCTGCACTCATAGCATCTAAAATTAGAAGTATTTGAATTAGGTTTATGCTTACCTTGAGTTGTTGGTCGTTCGCCTCTTGATCATCTTCCGAACTAGATTGACTAGTTCGGATTCTATTTCGGAGTCTACTTCCGATTCAGACTCGTCTTCTTCCTTCGGGGGTGGCTTGCTTGCGGGCTTCTTCTTCTTGGAACATGCAACTAACGCAATACTCTTCTCGGCCTGGACCACGTTAGTTTGCTCATGTAATTCAAGTTCAAACAATTCGCCTAACCTAATTTTAGAAAGGTCCTTGGAGACCTTGTAGGCATCGACCATGGATGCCCACAAGGTGGTCCTAGGAAACGAGTTAAGAGAATACGATAAGGTCGCGATTCTCGACCTTTGTCCGATGGCATGGAGTTGGTTGACGATGTCTTGGATACGAGCATGTAGTTGAGTTGCGGTCTCGCTTTTCCTGCATTTTCAAGTTATACAATTTATTTAAAAGTAAATCTCTTTACATACCTTCGTGTCGTCGGTGCCTTCGTGTAGTTCCACTAGCTTGGTCCATAAGTCCTTTGCACTAATGAAGGGCCGACGCGGTTGAGCTCTTCCTTGACAACCCACATTGCAAGATTTGAGTTGCCTTGGCATCGGCTTCTACTTGTTTTTCATGGAATTTGACCATTGATCGTAACTCCAAAGATTCACCATCTTCATTAATAGGAAGTGTGAAACCGGTTTGCATTACGATCCACATCTCGATTTGGGTTTTAAGAAAGCATTCCATCTGACCCTTACAATAACGAAAGTCATTACCGTTGTAAAACGGGTCGGGCGGTGCTAAACCTTCGAGATGGGCCATTTAAAACAAGAAGAAGAACGCATTTAAAAGAATCTTGCAAAACACACACGGAAAGAATATTCCAAGACTTTCGCTTGGATTAGTAGTGTGGGAAGTAAAAAGATATATAAAATGTAACTTGCAAAAAGAAATAAACAATCAAATGCGAATGTCGCTGAAGTTCCGAGGACAACCTTACTCGGATCTAACCCAAGGACAACCTTATCCGGATCCTAAAGCCTCTAATGCAATTCTATATGTAGGAGAAGATAAGCAAGTGAAATAATTATACGAAAACAGAAATAAATAAATAAAAATCTGTAAAAAGAAAAACAAAGCTAGATTGGTGGTTTCACCTAATCTTAGCGCCCCCGGCTCTGATACCAATTGTTGGATCGAAAGTGTCGCTAGAGGGGGGGGTGAATAGCGATACGTTGTCGTTAAAAACTTTTGCAATAAGTAAAAAGCAAGTAGAGAATGCACGTGGAAATATAAAGTAGACAAGATATTTTTACGTGGTTCACAATCTTCGATTGCTAATCCACGGCCCTAGTGATCCTTGATCACGCACGGAGGGCAATTCACTAAAACCACTCCTCTTCGTTGGAAGTAGGAGCAACGATTACAAAGAAATCAAGGCAAAGGACACCCCTTTCCTTGTTACGATTAAAGCACAAAGACAATTTAAAGAAGTAGAACTTAAATAAATATACCGACAACTCTTATAAGTAGAAGATGTAGCTTTCGTTGTCTATGACTTCGTCGAGCAAATGTGAGTAGTAGTAGCGGCGCTATTTAACGGCGTGTTGAGAGCTCTTGAATTCTTGTTATTTGCTTGGCTTGAACATGTCTATTTATGGATATTGATCTATGAATTTAGACATAGGTAGTGTCCAAGGTGAGGTTCTTATCCCCAAGACTTGTTCATCCACATCCTTTGCGCCAACTCAAGGATGAGGTGTTTCATCCAACCACCTTGTGCCACCTCCAACCTCCTTGTGCGCCAACTCAAGGATGAGGTGTTTCATCCAACCACCTTGTGCCACCTCCACGCCAACTTGAGGATGAGGTGTTTCATCCAACCACCTTGTGCCACCTCCAACCTCCTTGGGCGCCAACTTGAGGATGAGGTGTTTCATCCAACCACCTTGTGCCACCTCCAACCTCCTTGGGCGCCAACTTGTTGGAGCCATTCAACTTGTGCCACATCATGGGAGCCAACCATCTTGTGCCAACTCACCTTATTTTGGGCGTCCACCACAAGGAAGCTTGGTGATGGTTTGGATGTCCACCTTGATGCCACATCACCCTTTGTACCAAAACACGAGTCAAGTCCAAATTCACCCCCTTGAAATTCGAGCTCTTCTCGAGGCTGGAACTTGACTAGCAGTTGACTGTAGTCAAAGGGTTTTGGACTGCAGTACAAGTTAGCTTAAAATATAAAGTACGATGGTTCTAACCATTTGATCTCGACCTAGACCTTCCATTGGAGGTATTGGGTCGGATCTACGCTTAACGACCTTGCTTCGCTTTCACACGAGCTTACCTTGTAGCCTCGCTTCCGGTCTTCACCCGAGTACCTCGGCTTCCTCCGAAGTCCCTCTGGCGTTGCCCGACCACCTCGGTTCCCACCGGGTGTCGCAGACCTTCCGCTCAACTTTAGCATTTCTGCACACTTAATTGAGCTCGTAAGATAACAAATATACCCTTAACTATTGAGCCTTTTGCCATAATCAAAATACCGGTTCGACTTTGGTGCCCACTGCACCAACACAAGATAGTATCCCATAGTATAATCGTGGCCATTGATTGAGTAGTTAACTTTAGGAGCACGACCTTCAGCAAGTTCTGTAAATAGATTCGATCTTTCCAACACATTGATATCATTATGTGACCCAAGTAAACCAAAAAATGTATGTCATATCCAAAGATCATAGGATGCCACTGCTTCCAAAATAATTGTTGGCTCATGTGCATGGCCAGTATACATACCTGTCCATGCAGTCGGACAATTCTTCCATTTCCAGTGCATGCAGTCAATACTCCCCAACATGTCTGGAAATTCCCTTTTCTCACCAACTGCTAGCAATCTAGCAATGTCATTGCTATTTGGAGACCGCAAGTACTCATCTCCAAAGATCTAGATTACTGCTTTGACAAAAAATTTCATGCTCTTTATTGCGGTGGTTTCTCCAATTCTTACGTACTCATCCATGAGATCAGCTCCAACTCCATAAGCAAGGATCCTCAAGGCGGCAGTCACCTTTTGTAAAGAAGAAAGCCCAAGCAGTCCAGCAGCATTTCTTCTTTGAACGAAGTATGGTTCATGATTCTCCACATTGTTAAGAATTCGAAGAAAGAGATCACGATTCATCCGAAACCTCCTCCTGAATATATTAGGAGGATATACCGGTGCATCAGAAAAGTAGTCATTGAAGAGACATATGTGACCCTCCAAAGAATTTCTCCTAATAAACGCACGTGGTCGCTTGCCTGGAATGATTTGTGATCGCGAACCTTCTTCATCATCCAATGAATCTTCAATTGAAAAGGCAATTACAATGGTTTCCAACTCATCATCGGAAGAAAAGAGAGAATCATAATTACTAATGAAATGAGACATTAATAGAAATTTTTTGGAAAATTATATTTGTATGAGATTGCTGATATGAATAGGTCTTAATATGATTTTATATTAAAAAAATATGACTGTTGAAGAAATATAGCTGTTGGAATAGTTCGTGGAAAACCATTAATATAGATAATAATAAAAAATAATAGAGGAGAGAGAAATAATAATAAATAAATAAAGATATGATAAATTATAGAGAAGCTGATATATTGTGCAGTGACAGTGGATATCCAAATTTAAATAAAGTAGATTTTTTACCTTAAATTTTAAATGTTGGATAGAGAATCTGATGTGGATGCTCTAATATATTAAAAAAAAATGGAATCATCATATTAGTGTCCCCTTCAGTTGCCCCTATTGATGGAGGAGGTAAATTAATTATGAATTATAGCTATTTTAATATTATAGTAATTATGATTCATAGTTATTTATGTAAATTCGATCACGATTCAAAATTGATGGTTCGTAAAAGATTGACCATTAACTTTAACCATCTAAGATGATTATAGTTCACGGTTCAAAATCGTTGATTTACAATTTGATTGACGATTCAACATAGATTGAAATAATAATTATTTATTTAAAAAATTTAAATATATTAAAAAAAGAATTGACACTTATTTAAGTTACATATGTATTCCCTTAGAGTTTAGGGAAATCAAAGTTCACATAGTCTTTATACATTTTTATTCTTATTATCTTAGGAAGTGACATTGTTACTCACTTTCATTGTAGTTTCTTCGGTATCTAATTCCCAAAAAGTCACATTCCCTATATTTTTTTCGGCTATTGCCCAATCATCAAACAATGTTTGTGCTTCTAAAAAAATCGGGGGATAATATAGAATGTCGTTCATTCAATATGTTTACTTCGGAGCTAAACGTTTATTCTATAATAATGATTGACATTGGACAAACTAAGATTTCTTTTATGATGATGGAGAGGATATGAAAACTATGAGTCTTCTATGACCACTATCGTACAATATAAAAATTTGTTTCACTATCTATATTATTAAAATCAAAAGAAGTTGTCAAATAATTCTCAAGATCCTATCTAATTTGAGGATCCACATGGACATTTTGTCCATTTTTAGTAAACATTATACTTTTATAAGTTTTACATTACTACTATTAATATTTTGAAGTTTTGATACATTACTTTCTAATCTATATTTTAAAATATATTCTTTATAAATTTTATATAAATTATTTCTAGCATTTTATATTGTAGTAGCAAGTTTAGAAAAAAAATAATTTTCTATTATAATTAAAATATCATAATACATAACTAACATTTCATATAAAACATCTAACTATAATTTAAGGTTTAAAGCAAATACAATTAAATAAATATAAAAAATATAATAAAAATATTTTTTTCATTTTGATTTCATTGTTAATACATAAGAAGATAACAATTTATCATTGATATATTAATTTAAAATTAAAGATATGTTACAAAAATTTATCATAATTAAATGAGAAGTAGGATAATAAATACCAGAAAATTATCTAATTATATAATTAAATACTTTTAAAATTTTGTAAATGATATGCATATTCCATTGATGTAAAAATAAATATATATTAGAATTATTAACTACTTAGCAAAAAATTAATTTATTAATTCTTTATATTGAAGTGAATCTTATAGTAATAATATGTTAAATTTGTTAGTACATCACATGATATTTTTTAAGTTTTATTTCATTAATTTTATAAAATTTATCCTATTGTTTCATTATATTATGATATGTCATAAATAAGAAATAGTAATTTTAATTAGTTTTATTTATTTTTTAAAAATTTATTCTATCTCTAACTTATAAGTTTAAGGTGACGTTTGGTTGGAAGGTGGAAACATGAATGAGAATGAGTTTGATAGTAGATTGGAATGAGAATGGGCATCCAGCAACTGACGACGGTCAACGACCGTCGAGCGAGCGACGGGCGACGGCGAACGAGAATGAAACCCAAACCCACCATGTGAGATAGGTTTTATTGATTCCCAATTATTTAGAATTGATTTCCAAACCCTTATTCCTAAAATCATTAACCAAATACTCTATATGATTCTCATTCTCATTCCCTCATTCCAAACTCACTAACCAAACGCCACCTAAAATATGACAGAATTGCATCATCAATAATAGACTGTCAAATTAATTTAAGTTCATCTATACTTAAGATATTAAAATTAGTATTATCAATTGAAATTGAAAATATTTTATTAGTTAATTTATATTCTTCTAACATTAAATATAATAATTAAAAAATATTGTGAGTAGCATGTGATTTGTCAAAAAATTCGATATGTTGATAGTAGTTTTTGGATTGTTCATGAGCTGTTGATCCAATGATAAGTCATACCCATATAAAAATAAGTTTGTCATTGATCGTTCCAAATATCTGAACATAAAGATACTTTACTATTTAATTTATTAAATTCTTCAATTTTTTTTTTGTGTTACTAATTTTTTAATTGAGTGAGTAAGTATAGTTCATGGAATACATTTAGCTAGGGCTGTAAACGAGTCAATTCAAGCCAAGCTTTATAGTGTTTAACTTCTTTGATAATCAAATTGAGCCAAGCTAAGTTTAAAATTAACCAAGCTATTAAAAAACTTGTTCAAGCTTGACTTGTTTTTTTTATATATATATTGAGTTTGGCTTAAGCTTGAATTGAGCTTGACTTATTTAATGGGTATCAAGCTTCTAATTAAGCTTGATTCAAATTTGTTTAAGTTTAGTTTATTTAAGCGTTATCAAGCTCTTAAGTTAAACTTATTTGTTTGTTTAAAATTTTAATATTTTAAGTCTTTTTTATAAATGAGTATAAATAAGCTCATAAATGATTTTTAAATGAGTCTAATAACGAACATCGTTCATGAACATTGACAAGTCAAATACATATGTATTTAAACTTGTTTATTTAATTTATTAAGATGTTCAAGCTTGTTCATTAATTGACTTTGATATATATTGAACAAACTGTTGGGAGTATGGGGAATACAATCAAAGTCCCACATTGGTAAGACATGGAAAAGATCATGTGCTTATAAGAAAAAAGATATCTCCATTGGAATGAGGCCTTTTGGGTAAAGCCCAAAAACAAAACCATGAGGGCTTGGGCCCAAAGTGGACAATATCATACCATTGTGGAGATATGTGGATCTTATATGCACTAACAATTGGTATCAGAGTCATGGTCCATGTCAAGCCATGAACCTCGAACGAAGGAAGTTGAGCTCCCACGTCCGGATCAAGAGAACCAGACATCAGGAAGGAAGTCTAGTTGGGTCGGGGGGACCGAACAACTGACAGGAAGTCCTGGTGGGTTGAAGATCGGACATCAAGCAGAGAAAATCCTTCGAGGAGGGATAGGCTTGAGGGGGGGGGCCAATGTGGTCCTTCGTTTGAGGGGGGGATTGTTGGGAGTATGGGGAATACAATCAAAGTCCCACATTGGTAAGACATGGAAAAGATCATGTGCTTATAAGAAAAAAGATATCTCCATTGGAATGAGGCCTTTTGGGTAAAGCCCAAAAACAAAACCATGAGGGCTTGGGCCCAAAGTGGACAATATCATACCATTGTGGAGATATGTGGATCTTATATGCACTAACACAAACTTAAACGAGCTCTTACTGAGTCGAATATCAAGTTTTATTTATGAACGCTTAGTTCATTTACAACACTACATTTAGCAAACGAATTAATAGATTCTTGACAAAAATTTTCAAGAATACATTTAAACCCAAAACAAAATGAAATACATAAACGAATCTAGCCAATGATTCACTTAATTTAATATCAAAATATTTAAATAAACTTGTATTTGTACCTTCGATTGACAAATAATATCTGTAAAGTTGCATTTGGCATTAAACAAAAATATGAAAAGACAACACCACAAAGACAACGGTTTTTAAAGAAATCGTTGTGATTTTGATAAACGACAACGGTTTTGTCAAAAATTATTGTCTTTGAGCATCCATATAATACAAAAGACAACGGTTTAACACTATTTATTGCCGTTGAGTGTAGTTTTTTTAATCAACAACAAGATTTACAACGGTTTTTCAAAACTGTTATAAATTATTAATTTTTATTTTTATTTTGACAATAGTTGGGACAACGGTGCAATGGACTATTGTCAATGAAAAAGTTTTCATAACATTTGGTACAACGATAAAACACCGTTGTCGTTGTAATACTAATACAACGGTTATAAACAGTTGCCAATGAAATACTATTTAAAACAAATAAAAATTATTTTATTATTAATACTATTTTTTTTTAATTATTGGAAATAAGTTTTTTTTAAAAAATTATAAATATATAAGATTACAAAAATAAAATAAACTTATTTAACCAATAATAAATTAAATAAATTTTAATGTATTACAAAATTTAAATCATGGTATATATATATATATATATATATATATATATATATATATATATATATATATATATATATATATATATATATATATATATATATATATATATATATATATATATATATATATATATATATATATATATATATCGTTCATTGCTTTGAGCTTCACTCGATAGAGATTCCGTTGTTTTCCCGAGCTTCCGCCCGATAGCACTTCCGTCATTTCCCCTTCTGACATTTTTCCCAAAGCTTCCGCCCGATAGCTTTCTCCGTTTTTCCCATAGCTTCTGCCCGATAGCGCTTCTGTCGTCCCGTCAATTTTCTTCCTCGTTCAGCGTGTTCTCACGACATTACTTACCCTCAGACCATTCGGTATTTTAGGTATACAATATTTCTTAATTTTGATAGTTTATATTGATCATTTTTCATGGAATATTGGTTTCGATTCAATTGTTATCAGCATTAACAACTTATTTAGATTAACTTCTCTGCTTATACATTATCAATGCATGACTCGCATCATTAGGATTCAATGTCTCTAGGGATGCCTTGAAGTTGATATCAAAGGCATATGATCGAATCACATTGCAAAACTTCTCATTGGCTGACATGAAAAAGGGTTTTCGCACGTTGGAGTAGGAGGATGGACACCAATAGGGTGAGGAGGCTTAGGAAGGGCATGGACCTTAGGCCCAGAAGGAGGAACCTCTTATGTTACTTGATGAGCCTTATAAGAGTATCTCAGATCATTTTGCATGCCTTGAGTCACGCTTTAAGAAGTTTTACGAGATTGTTGACACTCGACTTGAAGGGCTCAGTATAGAACACTTGGCTTTTGACTCTCAAATAACCTAGATGTAATTTTAATTCTAGATATTCAAGCAGCGTCAACTTGACATATACAAGATGCTATGGACTGAAACTCAAGGTCACTAGCCGCCACATAACCCACCTCCTCCGACATCTCAAGCTCCAGCTGATAATGATGATATTGATGTTGATTGGTAGTTTAGTATTTTGTAATATGATTATAATTTATTTGATACATTTTGTATAAGCCTTGTAAAGTGAATGGGCAATGCAAATCGAGTTTTAAATCTTTTATCTAAATTATATATCATTTCAATATTAGTATATTACTGTTCAATTTGTGAGTTTTAAAATGCATATTACTGTTCAAATCGAGTTTTAAATCTTTTATTTGTATAGCTTTTTATGTCATTTTGTGTCCATTGTCAAGTTTATGATTATAATTTACAAGTTACTATTGATGCAGAGAATATCATTCCTTGGTTTTGATATATAAATTATAGTTAAAGTTAGAAGTTACTTGTGTTCTAATATCAATATTAAGTGTGCAGACTTAACAGAAAGTCCTAATAGGTCGTATTGACCAGATACTAGGTAAATGTCTTGACAGATCAGGAGAACTGGACACTAGACATGAAGTTCAGATGGGTCGAGTGGACCGGATATTTGGCATGAAGACCGGTTGGGTCAGGAGACCGGATAATCGATAAAAAAATCCAGTTGGATCAGGTAGATCGGACAGTTAGTGGAAGCCCTGGTGGGTCAGATCGGATATCAAGAATGGTAAGTCCGACAGGTAGCCGGCAGGTAAGCCTCGAGTGGAGAGGTGAGGCTGAGTCCTCTGTAGGAGGACAAAGCTAGGCGTCGATCCGACGAAGAGTCCGCGTGAGACTTAAAAGTCGAGATCGGGCAATATTACTATTGCTATCATATTTGATATTATTTATTTGTGCTAATCTCATTTTACATGAATCAATCGACTGAAGTCCAGTCGACTAGGTATGAATCAATTGACTGGATACTTAATTCGCAGGATTAGCTGGTGATCGATTGAAGATCTGACAACACAGATGGAAAGAGTTTCAGTCGACTGGAGAGTTTTAGTCGACTAAAGAGGCAAACTTCCCAATGCAGAGTTGAGTGACCTGGAGTCGATCGAAGAGTGTTCAGTTGACTGGAAGACCAGAAGTTTCATATCGACGGACTGATGTGGAGTCGACTGAAAGACATTACAGTCGATTGGAAAAGATTTATAAAACAAATACTCGACCAGGTCCGACCAAAAAAAGACAACTACTACGTCAAAGTGTTGCCTCTATTCATACTCGTCCACAAAGAGCTTCAATTTCTCACAAAGACACTTTTCCGACACTCCGTGCCTACTTCAAAGCTTCCATAAGTGTCGGTATAAAATAACTCTTAATTTCTTGTATTTATTTTCGCTTGTATGTACCTAACTTCAAAGAGAGAGTAGAGTGTTATCCATCTCATATTTTTGTAAAAAGTGAACCCTTTCGAAGTCGAAAGTTCTCGAATCAGAGAGTATATAGTGATTGTCCATCGAGGTAGCTCTCAGAAGAGCTACGAGCCTTGAAGTAGCAATCCAATTAGAATTGTGAACCAAATAAAAGAAACTTATTTCTATTTCATTTTGTTTCCGCTGCAAACTCTTTAACACTTTCAAAATATAAAAATAAGCTTTAAAATTTTAAAAAAAAATTGTAACCTCCAAGATTCACCCCTTTCTCTTGGAATATTTCGATCCTATAGTTACAAGGGGGAATTTTGCGTCTTGTTCAGTTGTTCTCTTTTTAATTTTTTTTCAATGGGATGAAGACGAACACAATCGAGATTTGTATAATAACATTGTATACTTGCATTATATACTTGTATAATATTATAAATATTGTTAACAAGTCTAAACTTCAATGGGATTATAAACATAATCTAGCTTTGTATCAATTGGTCAATTGAATATTCGACAATTTACCAAACACAACTGTTAAAGTTTCGAAATGCCCAAAACGCGCACTATACTTTCAGAATTACCAAATCGCGCACATAATTCCCAAAATACCCCTCCCGCCAAACAGAATGCAATTTAATGCAGAGAGAGATTTGCATCCATCCGAGCCACAACTGGAAATCCCGAGCCGTCCAAACGTCACTTCCAGCCGCGTGGGAGTGGCAGGACCATGCTGTTGATGAGCACCACACACAGGTTTCCTCCGTAAACCAACTGAGCAATACCATTTTTTATGAAACCCTAATAGTTATCAACGATATCACTGCTCTCACGAATATATCAACACTTAATCCAAAAGTTGGCGCAACTCACTCACCAGCCTCTTCACATGGTTTTATCATGTATGTATATGTTTTTATTCTTGAGACGACTATGAGGTTAATAAATGCATTGTAGGTGGTTGTATAGCCAAGTTTGCCACACACCCATAAATACGATGTAGGCATATCATACGAAAGTAGACCAATGCACCCATAATTGCGATGCAGGAGATTCATAATCGAGTTTTGTCGCCACCTAAATAAATTCCACCTAACTTAAAAGGTGATGCTTCCAAATAAATCTCACGATTACTTAAGTTCCCTGATTGATATTCCCAGCACTAGGAGATTCAATCTGTCTGAGAGAGCAGGTGGTGCTGGCAATGAAATTCTCAGCACCACCGGATCCCTAAAATTTAAAATCCCAGCACCATGGGAGAGTAGGTGGTGCTGGCCATGAAATTCCCAGGTCGCTGGTCTGGATAAAAAGTGATGCTGGGAATTTAAATCCCAGTAACATCGTGGCGCTGAGCTTCAAATTCTCAGCATCATTAAGGTTCAACAAATTCGGGATAAAATCTGGTGCTGGGAATTTAAATCTCGTCACCACCGTGGTGCTGAGTTTAATACTCCCAGCACCATGGGGAATGAACTTGTCGAGATAAATGGTGGTGCTGGGATTTGAAACCTCAGCAACACTATGGTCCTGCGAATAAGACTCTCAGTACCATTAGCATTGGACTGGTCGAGATAAATGATGGTGCTAGGAATTTATATCCCAGCACCACCGTGGTAATGGGATTAAAACCCCCAGCAACACCATGGTGCTGGGAATGTAATTTCCAGCACCATTTACATATAAGTTGCCGGAATTGTTGGTGGTGCTGGGAACTAAAACCCCAGCAACACAGTGGTTCTGCATTTAAAAATCCCAGCACCAGAGAGATGGAACTAGTCCAGATAAATGGTGGTACTGGGAATTTATATCCCAGCACCACCGTGGTAATGGGATTAAAACCCCCAGCAACACCATGGTGATGGGAATGAAATTTCCAGCACCATGTACATAAAATTTGCCGGAATTGTTGGTGGTGCTGGGAACTAAAACCCCAGCAACACAGTGGTTCTGCGTTTAAATATCCCAGCACCAGGGAGATGGAACTGGTCGAGATAAATGGTGGTGCTGGGAATTTATATCCCAGCACCACCGTGGTAATGGGATTAAAACCCCTAGCAACACCATGGTGCTGGGAATGAAATTTCCAGCACCATGTACATAAAATTTGTCGGAATTGTTGGTGATGCTGGGAACTAAAACCCCAGCAACACAGTGGTTCTGCGTTTAAAAATTCCAGCACCAGGGAGATGGAACTGGTTGAGATAAATGGTGGTGCTGGGAATTTATATCCCAGCACCACCGTAGGCCTGGGATATAAATTTCCAGCACCATGGAGAGGGAACCTGGCCGAGAAAAAGAGTGGTGCTGTCAATTTATATTGGAGATAAATAAAGTCCTCTAGGTGGGATGAGTCCAAGCATGACCTATACTATCATTCTCCACCTTTCCTTATGCTCCCAAACAGTAGTTATGAAAATTAATGCTCTGTGCCAACATTCAGACGAGTGTGTCAATTGGCATGCTGCGTGCCAATTGACACACACCCATAACTGCCTGACGGAGTGCGGGAACTAAGTATCCCTCTGCACATAAACCCTGTAAATGTCTTCCTCTTCCATTCCATATAAACCGTTCATAAGTTCAACATGGAAAGGTCCATCAATGAGTTTCGATAAATACCCATTGATGGCCCTATCAACATCAAATGTTCTAATTAGTTAAGTGCATAATTGGGAAACCTAACCAGAAACTCTCATCCTCCACTTGTCTTCAGACTTCTAAAGCCTAGTTAAAAAAATTCAGCCTACTTGCATAGCACACTACATATAACAGTGTTGATTTTAAAAACATTTGCAGGGACGACCCCCTTCCTGATGAAGTGTTAACATTTTTGGAAACAATTGAATCAAATTTGAAGGCTAGAGAGTTAGATGATCAAGATTCTACAAATCTGTGCCCAAGTAATATTCCATCTTCATCTCGCCATTCTTGATGTGGGCAATAGAATTACCAGTGATCAACACCTTGATATAAATAGAGATGCTCGTTCCATACTCGAAGAAGAGTTTGTCACTGCTACCACAGTAGATCATGAATATTTTGAATAAACTTGGAGTGAAGAGGAGGTAAGTGATATACATTGGATAGAAGAGTTAGAATATACAAATTCTTCGGAAGAATTCTTAGCTGATGATATCCAACATGAAGAAGGTGAGTTAAACCCAGATCGATCTGATGACTTAGAGGAAGTGTTCCCAATTGCTGATGATCCCTATGTTTTAAATCCACAAATAAGACTATTGGCAGATGTCGGTTCATCAGATCCAAATGAATTTTTTACTGGACAAGTATTTTCCTCTCGACAAGAGTTTAAAGGAGCACTAGTAAGGCATGCGATGCTAAAAAACTTCAGATACAAGCCAGTTGACACCAGACTCAATAGAATTAAAGTTATTTGCTTTAGTCATCCTTGTTCATGGAGTCTAGTTGCAAGTGGAGACGTGGAGTTCACTGTCATAAAATATGTAAAGCAGCATGAATGTGACAGTGTTAGGGAAACAACAGATCATCATGCTTGCACATCCACATTTGTAGCAAACCAGATTGTAGGACGGTTAGCTACCTCTGATGATTACAAACCAAGTTCAATTCGAAGAGAAATGCAAGCTAGGTTTGATGTTCACATTTCATACAAGAAAGCATACACAGCCAGACAGAAAGCATTAAAAAGAGTGGTAGGTGATTTTGATCAGGCCTATATTGATCTTCCAATATACTTGCGTGAGTTAAGAGTTAGAGATCCTGATACATATGTTGCAGTACTAAGAAATGGTGAAAATCAATTCCAGCGATGTTTTTGGGCATTTGGTGCTTGTCGAAGAGTATTCAGGTTGTATTTGCGAAAACTAATTGGAATTGATGCTACACATATGACTGGCAAGTATCCTGGTGTTTTGCTAATGGCTACTGCCGTTGACGGTAATGAAAAAATTATGTCAGTTGTATTTGGAATTGCCGAAGTTGAATGTAGATCTGCTTGGGAGTGGTTTTTGGATCATGTAAAGACATTCCTTGATGTCCTGCCAGAGTCGTTGAGCATTGTATCGGATAGACATCGGAGGATTATATCAGCAGTTAACAAAGTGTATCCATCTGCCCATCATGCTTTTTGTTGCTATCACTTGTCTTGTAACATGGTAACAGATGCAGGATAGATCCTCATTAGGTTTATTTTAGGCGTGACAAGAGCCAATACAAGAGTTGACTTTGATCGATTAATGCAGAACATGCATGACAAACACAAGGAAGCATATGCGTGGCTACAAAAGATCGATCCAAAAAGATGGGTCAATGCACACTTTCCTGGCAGGAGGTACACAATGTTAACCACTAATTGTTCCGAGAGTTTAAATGCATTATTCAAGGAAACACGTGAACTCCCCATCACCAGTTTAATTGACAACACTAGAAGAAAGTTTGCTCAATGGTTCTATAACCGTAGGGAAGAATCTTCAAAAAGGTCAGGTTTTCTAACACCTTACGCCATTAAAGAGATTAATGAAAGGAGAGAAAGAACTCGATTATATTCGGTATTCCCATATTCACAAACGGAAATGGAAGTACAGACAATAGCTTCTTCGTATATTGTTGATTTGGATAGGCGAAGTTGCATATGCGTGAGTTTCAAATTTCGAATTCCTTGCTCGCATGCTATTGCGATCATCATATATCGGAACATGGATCCATACCTCTATCGCGAGCATTATTTTCTAAGGAAACCTAGGAGGCCACTTACATGGATCGATTTACCCATGTCAAGTAAGAAATTTTGGCCTAATGGTGACAAAATTTTGAGTTCTACCTCCTCGTAGCCTTATGCGGCACCGCGAAGAAAAAGGCACGCATAGAGTCCAAACATCTTTGGGAGGGTGAAAATAAATGCAGCAGATGCAAACAGCTTGGGCATAATAGGAGGTCTTGTAGAATGCCACCGGCTACTAATTCCTAAGTATGTTTATTGTGGATGTGTAAATATTTTTAAAGGAAACAATGTTAATGTTAATGTTAATGTTAATGTTAATGTTAATGTTAATGTTAATGTTAATGTCAATGTCAATGTCAATGTTAATGTTAATGTTAATGTTATGCTATTTTGCAGAATTGTAATGGAAAATTTTGGTACGCTATTTTGCAAAATTGTAATCTCAATATCTCTGTGTAGCGTGTCCAAAATTTTTGATTTTCAAGGCAGGATTAGGTTTACACAGTCAATTTTCAGAAATCAATCCCCGTGCCAAGTGGCACGCGGCCGAAACTGGGAGGTAGTAGGATCAGAAGGAAGTATCCTCGACGCAACAACATGTGAAGCCGTTAGGTCTTTCAGTCGATGTAAAGAATTCGGAATTTGGACTCCTGTAGGTCCATCAATGGGCTTCGGTCAAAATCCATTGATGGCCCTAGTCACCTCAACTTCGGTCCAAACCAACTCCAGTGGATTTGGGACTTGACCCTCTGTGTATAGTGTCCAACATATCTGTTTTTCAAGACAGGATCACGTTTACACAGCCAATTTTCAGAAATCAAGCCCCGTGCCATCGAAACTTGGAGGTAGGAGGATCAGAAGGAAGTTTCCTCGATGCAACAACATGTGAAGTTGTTAGGTCTTTCAGTCGATGTAAAGATTTTGGAATTTGGACTCCTGTAGGTCCATCAATGGGGTTCGACCAAAACCCATTGATGGCCCTACACAGGACTACTGTGTTCCTGGGATTAAAATTGCCAGCACCACCATATTTCTGGGCTATTTGAAAAAGTACGTGTACGAATTGAAATCCCGGGAACCAGTGTTCTCCGGAGCTTCTAAATTGTACGTGGACACGGAATTGAAATCCCAGACCGATGTGTTCCCGACGATTATAAATTTATGCGTGGTCACGGGAATTGAGATCCCAGGACCACCTTATTCCGTAGCCATTTCGAAATTGTTCGTGGAGCTGGGAAATAAAATCCCAGGACCACTTTGTTTCTGGGATTATAATTACCAGCACCACCGTATTCTAAATCCGTCCGACCGCACCCGACCCGTTAATATAAAACTCCCCGGTGGAAGTTCAAACATCTCAACACCACATTTCATTTCTCTATCGCTCCTTGCTCGTTCCTCGTGGAATTCCGCTGCTCCCGGCCGTCGCTCAAAGTCTCCGGTTCTAGTTCAAACTCTCCTGCGATAACCCCTCATCTCAACACCATCTCAACGCGATTTTCGACCTAAGTAAGTTTTGTAGATTTCTTAAATTCTGTGTCGCTATCGTTTCTTCCGATCTATCTAGGGTTTTTGCCTTTTTCCATTCACGATCTCGTTTAAACTTGGGCCTGATAGGGTTTAGGGTTTTAGGGTTTACTATTTAAGCAGAGGTAACGTATGTTTGTATCATCACACATGTTTCAATCCATTTCATCTATTAGTTTAAAATCGCTGTATTACAATGCATTTGGTTGTTAACCTAAGGAATTTTTTTCAGTTAACGATGGCTTCAACTGGTGAATCATCAAGCGATACTTCTGCAAGAACCCATGCGTTGATGCGAGGAAGAACCAAGAGAATGAACTGGAAAAGCAACGTTTCACAGTTTAAAAAATTTATTGCAAGTGTGCCGCCGAGTGTGGAAGAAGAAACGCTTATTCGGAGCTCCCCCTTTGCGTGGGTTTTGGACATTCCAGATATTACCCATGTCAGACCCCTCGTTCAGAATATGTTCGATAATTGGGACTGCACGGAGAAATGTTTTATATTCCAAGACAAGAAATTGTATTTCACAAAGACGGATGTCTCCCTCATCCTTGGTCTACCAGATGATGGACTCGAAGTTCCTATGAATAATGAAGCTCGTGCGGGCGGCTATATTTTCAATATTTCGTGGAAGCTGATTGCTCTAACAAGCATCTGAAGGATTTATTGAAGACTTCCAGATCTCCTGATAATTCAGGATCTGCACTACTTTATTGTCAGTTGTTTATTTTATATTTTTTCTCTTGTGTGTTTTTTACTACCACCAGCAGTAAGCCTAGAATAGCTATGCGATCACTTATAGATTGTGTAGAGCAATTTGATAGCTTAGGCAGGTACAATTGGTGCGAAGCACTTTATACGTACATGGCTCCTTAAATGGAGTCAATTGGTATGAGAGTCACATTGTGACCTAAAGCAGACGTCGTAGGTGGATCCACGAGACCAATGCTTAAGGGTTTCACACACTTATTGGCTGTGAGTGAATATATTTTATGTCTTCCGCAAATAGTATAGATAAATCAGTCTATTAACAACTAATCTTGTCATTCCAGGTATGGATGTGTGAGCATTTGTGTATCCTACCTCCACACGGCCCTCATGCTTTGCCAAGAATTCTTAGATGGAGGTGGAGTTCCACAAATGTAAGGGTCGTTAAGAAGATGATAGATGGTCTCCTACCTGACAAAATCGTTGTCGATCTAATTCCAGCACAGTCTGAGCTGCACCTGCTACATACCGCTTCCCCACCTAGATTTTCTGCATCAAGTCCTCAACCCCAAACCCATGTCGACGCAAGAGGAATGGCCTGTCCAGTATGCCAGGAGAATGCAGAAATTGTATCTACTCTAAGCACCAAGCTAGTTGAAGCAAGGTGTGATTTTGAAAGCACCTCCCTACTTAAGGAAGCGACCATCGAACAACAAGAAAAGACAATACAGGGGCTTCTTCAAGAGTTAGAGGAGGTCAGGAACAGGAAGGACAACGAGATAAGTGAAAGGGATGATATAATTGCTGAAAAAGAAGCATTAATCGTTGAAAAGGACAGTTTAATACTGGAGCTTCAACTCAATTTACAATCCCGGGATGTAGAGGGGTTACAATCACAACCTATACAAGTCAGACAAACCCAACAAATTTCTTTTGTGAGGAAGAAGACTCTTGATGGTCTATCACCCCCTAGCCTCAGAAGCCTCTCTCCTGCATGGTTTTCAAACATCCCTAAAAGAAGGAGAGTTGAAACTCAAATTGTCTCCAGCAGGGCTATTGAGTATCCCTCAGTAGACCCTAATATCTCTCCTGCAGAGACAAACATTGAGTAGGAGTCAGGCCAGGATATAAAAGGGAAATCAATTGCCGAGGAGGGTGAACCCGAAATATCAGATACCGGCACACAAGTCTCCACAGACAGACAACCAACACTTGACGAAGTCAAGCAGAGGATATTGGAGGTGAGCATCAGTTATCCTGTCCAGTCCTATTTTTCAGACAAAATATTTACGGCCCGAAGCTTTATTTTGTATCTGACAAGCTTATACAGAATTCACCGGTAAGATGGATCCAAACGTTGGGGAGTCTTTATTGAAACTAAAAAAAATAGAATAAGATAGTCTTATATTCTTTGTATATACCTTTCATCTTATGTTTTGAGAGTTGCTAATAACCCCTTCCTTATGTAGTGTGACAGTATCAGGACCAGTGTGGAAGACCGATGCTATTAACTTATACATGGACTCTTTCCTTACAATATTTGATTGGAATGTTTTGACACATGGGGATTGCATAAGCGCATATTTTGATCTTAATTTGAGCGATGCAGGTGGTGATAAGGCGTACTATAACTCAATTTTACGTGAAATTTGGATTCCCGGTAAGTTTTGGCCCTTTTGCAAGGAATTGTAGACTTTATGGCCTCGGT
Source organism: Wurfbainia villosa (assembly GCA_025175895.1). Taxonomy (NCBI): domain Eukaryota; kingdom Viridiplantae; phylum Streptophyta; class Magnoliopsida; order Zingiberales; family Zingiberaceae; genus Wurfbainia; species Wurfbainia villosa. Next base: position 7,386,499 of record CM045991.1, read on the forward strand.
GTTTTGTGATTTTTTATACGGGATATGTTTAATATTATATGCGTGAGCATTCGAGCAAACTTTAAAACCCGAGGCAATCGATCGATACATATTTTGTCCAATAATCCGTGACGACCACTGCCACCTACTAGTGGCCGACTTGAAAAATTCAGAGTTCATCCACTACAACTCCTTGTCCGTCAGGAAGGCTTACACTACGCAATTTGAAGAAACAGTAAGCATTAGATTAGATTTCAGCTAAATAAACCGTTTGTGTATGGAGGATTCATAGCATTTATTTCGGTCTCAGGTTGAATTCTTTAAAAAGATGCACTCTTCGTATTATGATAACTGACATCCTGGCCTGGCTGAAAAAATTTGTAATGCAAACTTTTCCGTGCGTCGAGTCCAGGGTCCCAGATAAAGCTCTTCGTAAGACATCTACTAATCTGTGTAAATACCATATTTTATAAGCTAGCATTGGACTAATAATTTTTAATTATTTACAGCTATGATTGCGCATTTTTTATAATACGATACATTGAGAGCCTACTATTTGGGTACCCTAAAAGATTGCATGAGGATATGAGGAGCTTCAGATTCGTGGTGGGGAATAGAATAATGCGCAACTCACAATTTTGTTTGCAATTATGACTGTGCTGTATAGTGGGATATGTTGTAAGACTATAGAGAGTTTTAGATATGTAACTACACCAAGGTGCCTGCCTGTAAAAATCATTAGTCAGCTGCAATCTGTACAATTATGGAATAAATATACTTTGTTAAATATTTTGTTAATCTGTGTAGTATCTGTACAATTATGGAATAAATATACTTTGTTAAATATTTCAACAACTTCTACTTTATGATTTTATGATGGGATATCTACGTGGTGCTGGGAATTATGTTTCCAGGACCACCGTGTTCCTGGGATTAAGATTCCCAGCACCACCGTATATCTCGGCCAGTTCGCAATTGGACGTGGTTCTGAGAATTAAATTTCCAGGACCACTGTGTTCCTGGGAGTTAAATTCCCAGCACCACCGTATTCCTCTGCCGATTAGCCGCGTGGTTACGAATTATATTTCAGACCACCGTGTTCTGAGATTAAGATTCCGGCACCACCTTATATCTCGGCGATTCGCGATTGGGCGTGGTTCGAGAATTAAATTTCGGAGACCACTGTTCGAGTTAAATTCCCACCACCGTATTCCTCGGCGATTGGAATGCGTGGTCCGAATTATATTTCCAACACCACCGTGTTCCTGGGATTAAGATTCCCAGCACCACCTTATTTCTCGGCCAGTTCGCGAATGGACGTGGTGCAGGGAATTAAATTTCCAGGACCACTGTGTTCCTGGGAGTTAAATTTCCAAAGACCACCGTATTCTCACCAGTCAAATCAATCAGACGTGAATTCACTTTATTCCTCGTATCGTGTCCAAAATTTCGATTTTCAAGCCATGACTAATTCCCGGACTACACATTTTATCTCGCCTCGATCAGATGCGTGGTCGGGAATTCACTTACCAGCACCACGGTGTTCCTGGGGTTGAGATTCCCAGCACCACCTTATGTCTCGGCCAGGTCGCAAATGGACGTGGTCCTAGGATTTAAATTTCCAGGACCACTGTGTTCCTGGGATTTAATTCCCAACACCATATTTTCAGAAATCAGGCCCCGTGCCAAGTGGCACGAGGGCGAAACTGGGAGGCAGGAGGATCACAACGAAGTTTGCTCGACGCAACAACATGTGAAGCCGTTAGGTCTTTCAGTCGATGTAAATAATTCGGCATTTGGACGCATGTAGGTCCATCAATGGGTTTCGCAGTCGAAACCGTTTGATGGCCTGAATCACCTCGACCGGTCGAACCAACTCCGGTGGCTTTGGGACTTGCCCCTCGTGTATCGTGTCCAAAATTTACGATTTTCAAGCCATGATTAATTCGGCACCACATTTTATCTCGTCGATTCGATGCATGCGTGGTGCTAGGAATTCACTTACGACACCACGGTGTTCTGGGTTGAGATTCCCGGCACCACCTTATTCTCGGCGGTCGCAAATGGGCGTGGTCACAGGATTTAAATTTCGGGACGCTGTGTTCTGAATTTAATTCCGGCACCACATTTTGAAATCGGGCCGTGCCAGAGTGTACGAGGCGGCTAAGGCGGGAGGATCGCGAAAGTTTGCTCGCGCAACAACATGTGAAGCGGGTTAGGTCTTCGGTCGATGTAAAGATTCGGAATTTGGGCGCTGTAGGTCCATCGATGGGTTTGGTCAAAACCCATTGATGGCCTAATCACCTCAGCAGTCCCAGCCAACTCGGTGGCTTTGGGACTTGCCCCTCTATGTATCGTGTCGAAATTTACGATTTTCAAGCCATGATTAATTCGGCACCACATTTTATCTCGTCCGGTTCGATCATGCATTAGTGGTCTTTGAGAATTCACTACGACACCATGGTGTTCACGGGATTGAGATTCCCGGCACCACCTTATTCTCGGCGGTCGCAAATGGGCGTGGTCACAGGATTTAAATTTCGGGACCAACTTTGTGTTCTGGGATTTAATTCTGACACCACATTTTAATCGGGCCCGTGCGAGTGGCGAGGCGAAGCTGGGGCGCGGGAGGATCAGAAGCGAAGTTTGCTCGGCGCAACAACATGTGAAGGTTAGGTCTTTCGGTCGATGTAAAGAATTGAATTTGGACTCCTGTAGGTCCATCAGATAGGTTTGGTCAAAACCCATTGATGGCCACTAATCCACCTCAACTCGGTCGAGCCAACTCCGGTGGCTTTGGGACTTGCCCCTTGTGTATCGTGTCAAAATTTACGATTTTCAAGCCGAGTTAATTCAGCACCACATTTTATCTCGTCAGTTCGATCATGCGTGGTCTTTGAGAATTCACTTGCAACCACCAGTGTTCACAGGGTTGAGATTGACACCACCTTATGTCTCGGCGGTTCGCAATGGGCGTAGTCACGGGATTTAAATTTCCGGGACGGCTGTGTTCTGGGATTTAATTCCCGGCACCACATTTTTAGAAATCGGGCCCGTGCAAGTGCACGAGGTGGCCCGGGAGGCGGGAGGATCACGAAAAGTTTGCTCAGCCTTGACAACATGTGAAGCCGTTAGGTCTTTCATCGATGTAAAGAATTGGAATTTGGGCCTTTGTAGGTCCATCGATAGGTTTTGGTCAAAACCCATTGATGGCCTAATCACCTCAACCGGTCGAGCCAACTCCATTGGCTTTGGGACTTGCCCCTACGTGTATCGTGTCGAAATTTTTGATTTTCAAGCGGGATTAGGTTTACACCCAATTTTATCGGGCCCGTGCAGTGTAGTGTGATCGGAGAGTAGGAGGATCGGAAGGAAGTTTCCTCGGCGCAACACCATGTGAAGCCGTTAGGTCTTTCGGCGATGCAAAGATTTGAATTTGGACTCCTGTAGGTCCATTGATAGGTTTTGGCCAAAATCCATTGATGGCTTGTTCTGGAATTTAAATTGCGGCACCACCTTATTTAGGCATGTTTGAAAGTGTGCGTGAAATAAATTCCCGGGATTATAATTACGAGCGTGGTCTTGGTAATTAGAATCCCATGACCAGTGTGTTCCTGGGATTTTAATTCCCAGCACCACCTTATTTCTTGGCCAGATCGATACTGTGCGTGGTGCTGAGACTTTTTTTCCTAGCACCCTTGTGTTCTTGGGAGTTAAATTCCCAGCACCACCGTATTCCTGGACCAGTTCGAAATTGTACGTGGTCCTGGGAATTAAAATCCCAGGACCATTGAGTTCCTGGGATTTTAATTTCCAGCACCACCGTAGTTGTCGGTGAGTTGAATTTATGCGTAGTCGTGAATTAAAATCCCAAAACCTATGTTCTTTGGAAGAATTTAATCCCGAGGCCATTGTGTTCACAGGATTTCATTGTCAGCACCAACAAAGTATTGAACAATATATTATATAACATTTATTAAAGCTCAAACACAAACAATAAACATATTTAAAGTCACTGTTGATCTATGGGAAGCAGTACCATTTACAACTTAGCAATTTTCATTAATTACAACAATGCATTGTCATACTGCCACCTGAACACTTCTAAAATTACATCAGGAAGAACTCATCCCTTAAAATTGAGACAGAGACATCTATTCTGAATTTGGTGCGTATGCTTATTTGAAGTCCATCTTCTCACCATAAAGCAGACATCTCATGTATTGCATCACAAAGAAGGCACAATCATTGCTGTAAACATGCATAGAAAAATTTTATATTTCAATTCAAAAGTATAATTTTCACGTTCAGTATTTTTCTTTTAGTACCTTGCCACTTGTTGGGGACAATCCGTTGTAACAGAAACCCAGCTGTCGATGGGGTAATAGGCTTGTAAACATGGATGAATTGCTGCAAGCTCCTTGGGTGAATATCCTTTAAATTGGGATACCTATAATTACACGATGACTAAGTTAACATAACTATTCATTAACAGATAACAAAGTTAAATTGATGGATTATCTATATTTAAAAGATTTAACTACTCACCACTGCTTCAAAATCAGCTTTTGATCTTCCACCATATGAAATGGAGTTGTAATGATTGAAACTCATTGCTTTTGTGTCGATACACAACAGGTGAAAGTGAGTTTAGTCAGTATTTAGAGGTATAAAAATATATCTAACCTCTCCATCATTCATGTCCGTGTTTATGATTTGTGTTGTGGCAGTCTTCCACGACAATCTTAATGCTGACTGAAATTGTGTGTAGAGGAAAATATTTAAACAGTTAGTATAACATCAAATGTCGTGAAAATACAAGATAATTTAACTCCCTTACAATGAACACGGATGAGCAATACACAGACTTGTTATATGACCTACATGAAGAGGAGGCCCCCCTAAAAAGAATTGAGCAAAATGTATCGATAACCTCCCCAACTGTGAAAACAGATCCATTAACTCCAGTATAAAGAATTGCAGTTAATGAAAAGGACCTTCCTCCCAAACATAACTTTGTTATCGACCTACAAAAATTTTTATCGTAAATAAATATTTGCACTTTATAATATTGTAATAGAATTTTTGAATGTAATGGTGGATGTAACTACCATACTTTATTGTTCTAAACTTTGTAGCAAGTAGGTCACATCGATCTTGTTTCTTGTTCTTTTAGTCTTATAATTTTTCTTGACATACTATGATACAAAAATATTATTTGTTATTTAAATAAAATAACACAAACTATTTTTGGGAAGTATTCTGACTAACCGCAATGACTTCCATTCTCATTTGGTTGAGTTTATCAATTATTGCTTCATCCCTGTCAAGATCTTTTTCATCTTCTTCCAAAATCTGAGATAAGTACCCCTGCTTGCAATTCATCCATACCAATTTTTGTTTGCCTTTCTTGTCAAATATACGCTTCTTTTACGACTTTATCAGTTGCCCTTCTAATAACTCAACATCGAAATTTCATCTTTTTCTTTTGCTTTGAGGAACCATTTTGCCCACAGTGGACTATCAACGCGGAGTATCCACTGTAATCATAATGAGCTCTATCTCATTTGTCTTGTTCTCGCAATTGGTTTCGGTTGAGGTTGAGTCGACTTGAGCTTATTTGGTTCAGCCTCCATACCTTCTCTTCCTATAATTTCCATTAGTTCTTTTACCCTTTCAGTTAGTGTCATGTTTTCCATTCTTAACTCTTTGAGTTGTCTCTGATAAACTAAACACTCGTGGCATTCACTAGCTGGGTATTTTTCTTGTATAGTTTGTGATGATGATGTCTCTATTGGATGAGGAGTATTTTCAATATAATAGTCAACCTTATCAAGCAATATATTTTCACTACGGGTACATACTAGATCAACAATGACCTATCGAAAAATCAACAATTATTTAGATAGCGAAAATGAAAAGCTGCTAAGTTGTGGTCTTCTTTTACATTAGGAGACTTGCTCGATAAATTCCTGACCTTGCTAATATGTGAAGGAGTTGCCCTCCACTTATTTATTCGTGGCCTTTCAGTATTGTATGGTCTCTGGATTGGGACATGTTCCAGAAACTAAGCCTGCTCATATCGAAAGTGTTACATACTTACGTAAATATAAAAGAAAAAATTATTTAGTAAGAAAGAACTTACAGCCAAAAGGCGTGAACCCTTTAGATAAGGAATTCGGCTCTTCTTGTATTGTATTATTATATTAACATATATCTCAAATAGTAGGCAATTGTGGAGCCATAAATTGATGGATGGCTTCGACCCAATTGAAACTACCTATGTTGTCAAAATCATCTACAATATCTACAAGACCTATGGGGACCTTATATGTAGTAATCTGAGAACAACACACAAGCAAATATATACAATACATACAACTTACAAAATACCAAAATATCTTCATCTACTTCTACTCTAGTAGAAAATGTTTTAGCAAAACTCTAACCTCGATCTAGTTGGTTCTTTTTTGGAGAATTGAGAATTGAAAAGAGCACACGATGCATTAGTTGAATTCATAGGAACATAAGTCCCTCTATCTGTAATCTAGAGCAAAGGGACACATCTCTTACGGTGAAAGCAAGCGCGATTGAAAACTTAAAGCTTTGACATCGAATCCCAACATTGAAATATATTGACCAATATTTCACGGATTTGTGGAATGTCTTGTATATTCAAAAAAATAGCAAATGAGGTTTGTTTAATTATCTCTCTGTGCCTTTCATGTATAAAGTGGGACGTTGCTTCCCTTTAGCACTTGGACCTTGAAAAATTCAATAAAGTGGCCTAAAATTTGGTCCATTCAGTTTCTTCGCACTCATTATTTCCCTAACAATTTGAAAATACATAATTTATTCCTTCATTTTATAATTGTAAAAAACAAATTTGAGATTCGGCACTTCTTTGCAATAATCCTGTAAAAAAAAATTGACAGCACCACTCTTTTTCTCAGCCAGGTTTCCTCTCCATGGTGCTGGAAATTTATATCGAGCCCATGGTGGTCTTTGGGATATTAATTCCCAGCACCACCATTTATCTCGACCAGTTCCATCTCCCTGGTGCTGGGATATTTAAACGCAGAACCACTGTGTTGTTGGGGTTTTAGTTCCCAGCACCACCAACAATTCCGGCAACTTTTATGTACATGGTGCTAAAAATTACATTCCCAGCACCATGGTGTTGCTAGGAGTTTTAATCCCATTACCACGGTGGTGCTGGGAAATAAATTCCCAGCACCACCATATTTCTTGATTAGTTCATCTCCATGGTGTTAGGATTTTTAAACGCAGAACCATTGTGTGGCTGGGGTTTTAATTCCAGCACCACCAATAAATCCGGCAACTTATATGTACATGGTGCTGGAAATTACATTCCCAACACCATGCTGTTGCTGGGAGTTTTAATCTCATTACCACGGTGCTGGGAATTTACGGCTCTATTTATCTAATTCATATATAGATTGAAGAGATCGTCCATTTGTATTTGAATGTTTGAAACCATTCCAAAACCATAACGGAGAAATCATTTTAAACATATGACATACTTCATATTGGACTAAACCAAGGAATGTGACACATACCTTGGCCGGTGAAGGAGAGGTTGAATCGGATGCTTGACTCATTCTGCAACACGAAATGGTAGAAAAAAACCCAATGAGATGTACACCTTTCAACGGAAACCCTAAAACCGAGTAAGAAATGGGTAAAACTCTAGTTAAATGAGAGGACGACACCATATTACCTCGAAGCGTCTCGACGAAATTCCAAGAACTCGGAAGCTAACGTAATGAAGCAGGAGGAAAAATGGAGTCTAAGCTTTTCCAAGTTTTTGTGCGCTCGAAGATTTCTCGGAAGCTGAAGCAACGAAGACGCTAATGTGGTGACTTGTTTGGACGGGACGTTTCGATGGCTCGGAATTTGAAAATGTGTCTCGGATGCATCTTTGCATTAAAAACGCTGTTTGGCGGGAGGGGTATTTTGGGAATTTTGCGTGCGATTTGGTAATTCTGAAAGTATAGTGCGCGTTTTGGCATTTCGAAACTTTAACAGCTGTGTTTGGTAAATTGCCGTTGAATATTTGAATATCCATTAATTCAGACAAAATATTTTTTTAATCGAATACGAGATTCGATTAATATGATTACTTGTCGACGGATATGTTAATTACTTGTCTAATTTCGAAAACCAATTTTTTTGATTTTTAACCGAATTAATCGATATTTTTTAATTTAATTGGTTCAATTTTATTGAAAATTTCGATCGGTTCAATTAATTAAAAAATTTTAATTTATTTGATTTTGATTTAATCGATTATTAACCGATTGCATTGAGTCTAATTATGGGTATCTCTATGGTTAAATATACGCACCTTCAAACTCTCATGGGATCAAAATTTCTATTTGTCGCCCCAGGAGCATGACAAAAGCGAAGAGACATCCTACAGGAAAACGTAATTCGATCCTCTATTGTGACATCGTTCGATAGCGAATTTAAAAAAAAATCATTGGACGACTTTGGGACTCAGAAGTTTGTCCGGTGAATGGAATACGACGGACCACCATTCAGGGATGGCCAGTGGAGACCACTAGGACTTCGATCTTATTCGATTCAACTATTGACGAGATGTTTCGATGGTCCATATATCACTTCTATAGATTAGTTGGATCTAATTAAGATTTAGATATACTAGTTTCAATAAATAAAAAAAATCTATTTGTCATGTCAGTTTGAGCGAATGACAAGTTTGGCGACGCCTGGCGACGAAGAGGTGAGGTTGATAGGCGTGAGAATCGCTCTCCATCTCAAGGGGATCAAGAATGAGTTCCTACAGGAGGAGCTGGGGAGAAAGAGCGAGCTCCTCGTCGAGTCCAATCCTATCTACAAGAAGATCCCCCTTCTGATCCACAACGGCAAGCCAATCTGCGAGTCCATGATCATCGTCGAGTACATCGATCAAGTGTGGAATAAACAAGCCCCTATCTTCCCTTGCGATCCTTTCGATCGACCCGTCGCTCGTTTCTGGACGACTTACATCGACGACAAGGTACTAGAACTTGCTGCGATCATCTCCTTGCCTCGATCGTTCTATCCTTGGAATCTCTTTGATGTCCTAGTTAACACCGGCGATGCGGATTTTAAGAGGATTCGGCGAAGAGCCGATCGAGCGAGGAGTAGATGATGCCCGCATCTTTTTCCAGCATATGGAAGAAGCATTTCGAACATGCGGCAAAGGGAAGGATTTCTTCGGCGGCGGCGAGATCGGCTACCTGGACATCGCGTTGGGTTGGCGGTTGGGGTGGATTAGGGCGGCCGAGAAGCTTATGGGCTTCAAGCTTCTGGACGAGAGAAGACGCCGCGCTTGGCGCTGTGGGGGGATCGTTTCTGCGCGAGCGAGGCCGCGAAGAGTTTGATGTCGGAGACGGCGAAGCTACTGGACTTCAACAGGTCGAATCGATCCATGGTTAGAGGTGCAGGTTGAATTGGTTGAGCACTCTATGTGTGATAATTATCAAACGATCCAGCAATAAAATTTGATACCAGTGTTTTGGCAATAATTATCAGATCCATTTTTCCACAAGATACAGATCATTCTTGACAAAATAGAACATCGGGTGCTTCATTTATTTGCAAATATCAATCGCTCTTGACAAAATAGTACACATGTTTGTCTACTTCTTGACGAGAAGCGGGCCGACGTTGTCGCCGGTGGCCTTGTTGTGCTTGACGTGGCTGCCGTCGCAGAGCGGGAACGTGCCCGATCTCCAGCACCTGACAGACAGATCTCAGCAAGATCGCTTGGTTGGAGTGAGGAATACGGAGAGAGGGAAGAGGAGGTGCGTACCGGCAGTATGCAGTGAGGGGCTTGGCGAGCTCGGAGACGACGACGGAATCGACGACCTTATCTTCGTTCTTGCGGACGTCCGGGTTGATTCCCCCTTCGGCGCGGACGGTGAAGACGGCGGCGAAACGACGGCGAGGAGTGGGGCGGACCTCGAGTGGGGAGGAGGGCAGACGGGCTACTGTGGCGGCGAGCATCAGCGACGACGCCATGATCGGATGACGGCTTCTAGGGTTACAGTGGGTAGGAGGCGGCTGGGCTATGAAGGCGTTAGGCCTTGTGGAGAACACAAGATGGTTAGAGGATTGATTCATAGATTAGGGAACAGCGGAAGGTGGTGGCATTGACACGCAATGTTTTTTTTTTTTGCCTTTTCCTTTTTTTATTAATAAAAATAATTTAAAAAAAAGTTTCTTTTCTCTTCTCAAATTTAATATATATTAAAAGCAATTCTCTCGTGAGATTGTTGAAGGACTAGTCTGGTCCAACGAGACTCCAGCAATTGGCGACGTCCGAGGGAATCGAGCCGGAAAGGGCATTGTGGGGGCATTGAAGGAAAGGTCGAGGACGCGGAGCCCGGGGAGGCCGCCGATGAACCCTTGCGGAGACTCCGGATCGCCGCGTACTCCGGCGGCGCCGCCCCCCGGAGAACCGATTGCGGAGGAGAGAAACAATCTGGATCGACCGGAGGCGGGAGAGCGAAGCGGGGAGCACGCCCACGAGATCGGCGCGGTGGATGAGGATCTTCACGACGTTGCCTTCATCGTTGCAGAAAACGCCCGCGAAGTCGCGGCAGGGTTCGCCGGAGCGCGCCGCCGGCGTCGGACGTCACGTTGCCCTTGAACTCGAACAGTACCTCCCTCTCCTCGCCCGCCGCCACCAGCGCCTCCGCGGTCAACGAGGCGAAGAAAGCGACGACGACGAGGCTAAGAGAGATATCTACCATGAAGGTGATTAAGCATCCAAATGTTGTCGGAATTTACAAGGTATCTTAAATATCGATTTTATGGGCACATAGAAGATATTCTCGACAAGTTGGAATGCAATTTATATTTTCTAATGTTCTTTGAAAGGTATTGCTTTTCAGTTCGTTGTGAGTTGAAGGTCATTGCAGTTTCACCATTTGAAGATACAGAGGATTGAGGACCAAGCATGAATTTTGTATTTCTGAGCCTTTCGCATCCAAATATTCTTATATGTTTATTTCCTATCAAAAAATGGGGTTCCCATAGTCATAGACCGTAGATCTATTTAATAAAAAATTTGGAACCGTCACATTAGCGGCCCCCTCAGTTGCCTTAATTAAAGAGGGAGGTAAATCGAACGGGTACGAGCATGGACTGTCTCAGCAGACTTGAACGTCCCAAAGGACCGACCTCCATTTGGAGAAAAGTCCGCAAATACGCCGTAACTAAGGATTGACCCAAGGATTTCTGATTATCTGCGTGGGCGTCCTACCACTGCACCATAGCCCGGGGCTACGGTAGATCTATTTAATGAACCACTTTCAAGTGAGTTCATAGTCCTAGATCCATTTAATGACGAACATGGTCGCCAAACAATGTTTTTCTTTGGTAAGTAACTCAATCAAAAAAAGAGGTGGGACTTTGTGGTGGGGGGAAATTCTACCATATATAATAAGTAAAACATATACAATACTTGTGCTCCAACTTGAGGGTGAGTATTAAGAAAGCAGGACGATTGTCGATGTAGCGGGTTTAGTCTCGCATTGTTATTTTAGGCTTAGAGTTGCTTCACTATATATACAAACTTAATGTGTAATAGAATATTCCTTTCTCCAAACTTAACAGTTACAATTTTATGAATAAACGTGCCACATGTTAACATGGTCTAACAATAATTAAGATAGGCTTGTGACGTGCTCAAGTGGCAATCAACCCATAGTCCTACATAACATTGACAAAAAAATAGAACCGTATAACATTCATAGATTATGGTCCATTTGGACGACGCGCTATGGTGACTATAACTGCATTATCCTTAAAAATTACCATATACAATTGTTAATTTATTTTGTCTTTGTGATATTTTCTATCAACTTCAAAGTTTAATAATTTGTTTCCACTATTTTTGAGGAGATAACTTGGTACTACTCTTGATTCATTTTCTCTATCATATATGAATTCAAGTTTAGGATCATCATGATAGGTGAAGTAGGCTCGATCCATCTTTGCTAATCTTTATTTGTTGAAAGGCAGAACAATGCTTGACCATATCTCCTTTACTATTTTACCTGATCACATTTGCTTGAAAATTTTACATATTATCATTTATATGGAACCATGATAATGCTGTAGATGAACATACACTTCTATGTTTACCTACTATATGTCTATTCCATGTCTGTTATGGTTCTGAAAACATATCTGTGACATTCTAATTTCTAAAAATATTTACTGGTGTTTGACTAACTCTTCTTCTGCTGAACATATTTATTTTTCTTACACGTTTATATATTTCATAGCCTTGTTTCTGAAACTGCAACAGCTTTGTTTAACTTCGAATGGACTTGTATCTTGTGAGTTTTTATGGTATCACTTTCACTTCCCAGGTCATAGCTAGCAAGACAAAGATATACATTGTTCTTGAATTTGTTGATGCAGGCGAGCTCTTTGACAGAATATGAAGATTTTTTTAATCAAATGTTTATAATAGTCCTAAAGTTAGATGCACAATTGTAGACTAACAACATGATTCGCATTTTCATTTCAGATACATTGTTGAGATTGAAAATATTAAACAACTTAAAAGTTTTAAATAGACGTATTTTTGTTGGAATCACTTGTCTTCCTATTATTGACAGAAGCAGATTTTTTATATTTAGGTCAACCGTGGTAGATTAAAAGATGATGAAGCAAGGTGATACTTTCACCAACTAATCGATGCTGTTGATTACTGTCACAGTAGAGGGGTATACCTCGGAGATTTAAAGGTCTGTTCATATTCTCTAATTGGATATGCAATAGTGGATTTCTTGGTTCATCAGCCAAAATTAATGAAACCTTGATTAATTTGTAGCCAGAAAATCTGCTTTTAGATTCTTTTGGTGTACTTAAGTTTCTGACTTGGGTTTAAGTGCATTTGCAACACAAATACGGGTAAGGATATCCTTTGAACTTCAAAAACTCTCATTGGTTGGACTTGTTTCTGCAACTCAGTTCTTTTGATTTGATTTAATCCTATATTTTCTCATCTTATATTTGTTTGGTGGCTCAGGAGGACGGATTATTGCACACTGCATGTGGAACTCCTAATTATGTTGCACCAGAGGTATATCTTCACACTCATCTTCTTTCTACAGAGCATATTTTGCAGCTTTAATTCAGTGTAAGAACCGGAACCTGCTAATCATAATTTTATTTTTTCCAGGTCCTCAATGATAAAGGTTATGATGGTACAACATCAGATGTATGGTCATGTGGTGTAATACTGTTTATCCTTATGGCTGGATACTTGCCCTTTGATGAGCAGAACATCACGATTTTGTATAAAAAGGTAAATGCTGTATCAGTGGATTCATCATTCTTTTTCTTATTAAAAAAAATCCATGTTTCCCTATTTCTGAGTATCATCTTAATTCACTATCTCTAAGGAAGATTATTCATTTCCAGCTTGGTTCTCATCAGGTGCAAAGAAACTAATTGTTCACATTCTAGATCCAAATCCTTTAACTGTACGTTCTGATTATTTTACTTGATTTTTTTATCCACTAAATCAATAAGTTACAGTAAGCATTCTTGCAAATACACATTTCTTGGCTTTGGAACTTATTTTTCTTGCCCTTTTGACACAGAGAATAACAATTCCAGATATTTTATCAGATGAATGCTTCAAGAAAGGATATAAGCCACCATCTTTTGAACACGGTGAAGATGTAAGCCTTGATGATATTGATGCCGTCTTCAATAATTCAGAGGTAGTTACTAAACATAAAGGAGTATGTTTGCCTAGTACAAGTAGAGATGTTGAATAGGTTGATATGTTGTCAGGCATGCAAAAATATTACTTTAGATAAGAAAATAAGACTAGTTTTACCCCTGGCCAGTTGTGTACGTTTGACCAATTCAGATCTATGCTCGGCTCAAGCACAACCATTGACACCTAATCACAATCAATTTGTCAGTTTTGATGTCCAAATATGGACAAATCCAATTATTATTTCTCATACTGACATTTTTTTTTTGGCTTCTTGTGTCATATAATTCAGGAACATCTTGTAACAGAAAAGAAGGAAAAGCCAGAGTCAATGAATGCTTTCGAACTGATTTCCAGATCACAAGGTTTCAATCTGGGAAATTTGTTTGAAAAACAGATGGTAAATTCTGCAGTGCTTTTCAATTTGCATATCTTTTGTTGAATCATCTTTTTTTGTTTGATTATGCTTTTCTCAATGGCAAAGGATCTTCTTGTAAGTACACTCAAATTGATCAATATTTTACTGGAAATTCTGATTGTTGTTCCTAGAATGAAATAATTATAGTTTCTTAAACAATTAATTTTTTACAATGTAAAGTTTACTTAGTTATCTAAACAATTTTATGAAATAAGAGTCATTAACAATTGTTTTTTTTTTTAAATTATCTATATAAAACGGTATCATGTTTCAAGTTGGATCAGGTCAATTGTGTCTAATATTGCTAGCTCTAATATATTTATACATTTATTTATTTATTTTTTACTCTAGTTATTTTTGTCTAAACTTCGATTTGGTGCCTCACCTATTGGTCTTCAATCACCATATATGAGAGGTTGCTGTATCATTTTAATTTCTCCTTTCTGAGAGGACTGGAAGATACTTCTTGGACCAAAAGTTCTTAGGATTAATTGCTCCATAATAAATACATGCACTTGTCACCAGACAACACTATGGTCCTGCGCATGTATTTTCTTAACCAGTAAATTGATCATTTATTTCACAGGGACTTTTTTTTTTATAATTTTTTTAGAATTTTATCCCAACGAGATGGGAAAATATTAAACTACACCTTTTGGTTTTCTATACTTGATGCCTACTCAATCCTAACATAATTTACCCTCTAGGTTTTTGAGGTAGCTCCTTCTCATCACTTGGTTGAGCTCCAGAAACGGGCGGTGATCCATTGGAGTTTCACAAGGTATGTCACAAGAGTGTAATACTTTTACTTTCTTGATTTCCATTTACAATTAGTAAAATGATTATTTCAATGCAGTTGTACAAGAGCTTCTCTTCGGTTCTGAAAGATATAGTCTGGAAAACTGAAACTAGCACTTGGAACCACATGGTTTTTCCCTGATTGCAGATTTGCAGTACTTACTCATGGGGCCGTAATTATAGGTAGATGTCCTACTTCTGTTGAATTCAAGTGCAGGCCAAATCTATGGCAAGATTCCGTGATGCTGTAAATGTAAATCCACTGATTCTGTTGAATTTTCTTGTGCTTCTCAATAAAACTTTTGCCTTTAGTACAGTGTTTTTGGCAATCCAATATTATACAAGTTGGGAAGACAATACCTCTACTAGACATTTTTTCAAACAAGTCATCTTCTTCTGTTATACAAACAATTTTCATTGATATATATATATATATATATATATAATCGCGATTGCACAGTAAATAAAAAATATATAGTATTTCTTCCATCGTGATTTCACCCGTCCACAGTTCCGATTCATCGGCAGCCGACCGAAGCCGATAGGATTTTGGTCAGATTATGGTTTGAAACGACTACGATTGCAGTCACCAGTGGCGATTGCGGTCATAATTCAGTCGGATTCTGATTGTGATTCGGTTGGATTCCGATGCTGATCAGATCGCGATTGTTTTCGGTTACGATTCGATCAGAATCTGGTCGACACTATAGTCCCATCGCGATTCGGTCGGACTCCTATATCGATCGGATTCCAATCAGATTTCGATCGGATTGTGATCGAAATTCAATCTTCCGTCGGCGAATTCAAGTGGGCATCGGACATGATTACATTTTCATTCATTGTACACAAACACACAATAACGTGTGTGTGTGTCTATATATAATACTACTCGAGCTCCATATCCAAAAATGAAATATAATTGCTGAAGTCTTGTTATACTGCTCTTCCATTTTACCCCGATCAATTATCACCGAGTGAAACTGCCCAATTTATGTAGGTGAAGCTCGTGAACTCATGAGTCCCGCTATGGATCGACATTGCATGCGTCGTATTTATCGTCTTCACGGATTAAGAAGGCTCCGAATGAACTAGCTAGCATGCAGCTGCTTGCTTTACATGTAACGCATGCAGTCTATCCGATAGAAATCCATCATTAAACCCTCCCGTTTGTCGATGTTAAGGGAGTTCAGCAAACTCGAAGTCCTATATGAATCTCTCAGGCTCTCCCCATCAACATATATGATGAAGTGGAATGATGGAAAAGCTCAAGTCTTCCATGAAAGATCTCCAAGCTCCCCGCCTCACAAGCATATATCCAAGTACCAAATTCGTCAGACAAAATTATCTCCGCAAGAAGGAGGAGGAGGACGTCGTCGTCGCCGCCGCCGCCGCCACCGCCGCCACCGCCATTGCATCTTCATCCGGAGCTGCAAACCGTCGGGAGAGATTATTCTTCTCCCCGCACGCCACGAAGTCGATCATGGAGGAAGCCAAGTCGGAGAAGGGAAATCGATCAGACTTGTTGTGCGAGAAGAGCGTCATGCTGTCCATGTATTCCACAGATCCTTACCGTGATTTCAGAGCCTCCATGGAGGACATGGCGACGACGTTGGAGCTGCGAGAGTGGCACAGTCTTCAGGAGCTCCTGCACTGCTACTTGAAGCTGAACCAGCGGAAGAACCACAAAGCCATTGTGCTAGCTTTCATGGACTTGCTGCTGCATCTCGTTGTTCAGAATAAAGAAGCAAAAGCTTCTCTCTCGTCGCCGCCTGATCAGTAAAATACATTCAGTTTTACTTGTGCCTTTTTTTTGCTTTGTATGATCAATAAAAAAATCATTCGACAAATCCACTACGAAAATACACGCACATGAACTAAACTAAACTCGCTACAAAATTCTACGATAAATTAAGTATGAATATATAGGCATACAAGAAAACTAGCACGACGTATGCATTGAAGAAAGATCGAGTTCAATCGAGCCCATTAATATCATCAAACACCATAATGGAAGAGGCCAGGAACGAAGGAGAGAACAACAACATACTCACTAATTCTACAGAAACCTCTTCAAAGATCTCTCTGACCTCAAAGTCGAAGATATATATGGACAATAGTGGGAGTACTCTTAGCGAGCTCTATGAAGTTCTGCTCAATACACTTTGAATCTTTGATGATATTCCGTCATGAGGTACCCTACACAAGTAGGGTTGGATATTGGATTCTTTTTTTCAACGAACAGTTCACCAGACAGTTCATTAGGCAGAGCGAAAGGAACACATAAATATTACTTGGCCACGGGCCACCATCACAACCTAGAGAATGTGGTCATATATATATATTATATTGCCATTTCCCATTTTTTCGACACATAAATATCCCTTGCTGCTCTGGATTTACACTGTGATTAAAATAATGGGAAAGTTCGTTTACCTCTAGAATTACTAAGTCCAACTTAATTGGATTATCCCAAGAAAAATAAAAATCCCTGATTAGTCCAAACTAGATATATCTAAACCATGAGTTCTGATATTCTGGACGACGATTTCATATGCATCCGTGTTTGATGTAGATCACGTCGTCCATAATATCGCATTCGATATCTGATCTATTTTTCAATCATGCGGAAATATACAATAAGACTATGTTTGGTACGAGATAATTAGGTTTGTAATGTAATCAGGATTACATTACAAGATGATTTATTTTGTTTGGTAACATTTCAAAGATGTAATGTAATGTAATCGCATTACAAAATAAAAGTCAAGATCCGTAATCTCGATTACGAAGGAAAAACTATGTAATCCGATTACATTACGGACTCAATATTTATCATGACAAATATATCCTTCTTTTATTTTTCTCATTGCTTCCCAATGTTGATCTAAATGTATACCTGTTCTTGGTTGAATTTACCCGGTTGAAGGAGTTTGGACTTGCGTCGGAGGAAATGATCACGGCCGGAAGATTCCTCTCGCTTCCACAAACCAAATCGTCTGGATGTTTCCTCTCCTTTTGCTTTTCTCCGGGGACCTCGCCTTGGACGCACTCCTTCCCTTTTAAGGGAAGGAGACGCACGCACGGGCGTGCTCGAGGCGGTTCCACGAATTGCCTGTGCAGTTCGTGGAACTGCCACGAACTAACATCTCTCACTCGTCCAAGGTATGTCACACAGACAAAAATGATCACACAGACCATTTTAAAAGAGAAGTCTAGTCACATAGACTAAATCGAAACAACATCTATTGTCCCAAAAGACTAATAGAACAGAGATTAATAGTCACAAAGACTAAATGAAACATCAAATTAGAAAATGGTTCGTGCGACAGCAAGTACATTGAGCGTTCAAATGCTAAGAAAGTTGTTACACCTTACATAGCTGCTCATAGAGTGATACATGCTAAGAGAAGTTGTTACGCCTAACTTAGCCACTCTCCATATGATACATAATCATTCTCCCGATGACACAGAGTCATTTCCAGGTGGTACAAAACCATTTATCTTATGGCACACCATTTTCCGTGTGACACATAGTCGTTTTCGGATGATACAAAATCATATTTACGGTGGTACATGCCGATTTTACCTGAAACATTTATGTCTTGCTTTTTACCCAGATTAAATAATTTTATTTACATCAATATGAACATCTCTAATCCCTTAAATTGACCATCATGTCAAGAGCATGTCTCATATCCCAGATATTCACAAACATTTCTGTACACAACAGAAAAGAGTCGACTAGTGAATAATACTCATTAGATGTAAACTTATTTAATCTTCCTTTTTAGTGTGAATCTATTCATTTTAATCAATAGCTTTCCTAGACATGTTCCCAGAATCAATCATCCATAGTCATAGGTAGACATGCTAAAGTAGCAAACCTTGATTAAAACTTCAAGTAGACACCTAAATAGTCACAAAGGGCAAATTTTGAGATCAACATATAATCTCAAAGGGCTCACATAGTAGAGAAGCAGGGATCCATTCTCCTACTACCCTTATTGTCGTCTTAGCACATGTGATATCATTCACATGCTACGATGTCGTCCTCTTTACCAATAAAGAGCGCATGTTTTCCTCAAAATAACATCGTACAGATTTCGATCTAGACATTCCCAATGTCTAATCCAGAATTCAACACATGAATCCAGAATTCAACATATGAATTCTAATCTGGCTCAAAAACAGGTATAGTAAATGGTGGGTTCATTTACTTCGATCATTTACCACAAAATGATCTTATCTTGATACAAATATCAAGACGACCCTAACTTATAGGAATGTAACAAATTTTCTGACTTAAGCTAACAACCACATAGGTTGACCTATAAGCATCGGTCTTACCTCTATTAAATACAATAAATAAAGATGATTGTCCATGTGAGAGGACCAATCATTACACCTTAACATGCTTATCGAGATCTTATCACTAGAATGTAACATAACATACCTTTGAGCATTATGGTGCATTTCAAAACAATCGAATCATTATATTGATTGTCATTACAAGACTATTACATTCTACGAAGTCCCATGGACTTTACATGCTCATTAAATGACTCTCTAGTCATTGGCTTAGTAAAAGGATCTGCAAGCATAGCTCGTGTAGGGATATACTCAAGAATCACCTTCTTTTTAGCAACAATATCCCTTATAAAGTTGTACTTTATAGCTATATGCTTGCCCTTGCTGTGATATTTGGGATCCTTGGAATAAGCTATCGCAGCTTGACTGTCATATAGGCGATCCTTTGGACTCCCTAACGTCTCAATCTTCAAATGCTTTAGGAACCTCCTCAACCAGACTGCTTCTTGCACAGCTGCTGAACATGCCACATATTCAGCTTCCATTGTAGATAAGGTCACACAAGCCTGTTTCTTGCTGTTCCAGGAGATGGCGCCATCATTCAACAAGAACGCATAGGCTGATGTTGATTTTCTATCATCCAGGTCCCCAGCCCAATCTGCATCTGAATAGCCCCTAAGGCTCATATCTGATCCTTGATAACATAGATAATAATCTGTCGTCGCCTTGGATATCGAAAATCCTTTTCCTTTGCCTTCCGTGTCTCGATCCACAGGTTTATTTGGAACCGGACTAAGCCCATGCGTGATAGTGATATCGGGACGAGTACACAACATAGTATACATTAAACTACCTATAGCAGCGGCATATGGTTTTTATTCATTCATGTCGGCTATTTCAAATTTGGAGTCTTGGGACTCATACTTTAGCTCAAAACAATACCTTTCGTAGCAGTGTCATTTCATTGTTAATGTTGTAACATCTTAGTAATATAAGACTCTTATGACAAATCCAAAAGTCTCTTTGATCGATCCCGGATGATCTTAACCCCTAAGATGTATTCAGCTTCTCCCATATCTATTGTGTCAAATTGAGAAGACAGCCACTTTTTGACTTCTTCAATAAAACCTATGTCATTTCCTGCTATCAAAGATATCATCAACATATAATGATAAAATGACATACTTTCCTTTTCCTTCTTTAGGAAAACGCCGATGATCCTCATTGATCATTTGAAACCATAAGATAAAACCACTTTGTTAAATCTTATGTTCCATTGTCTTGGCTTGCTTGACAATTTTCTTCAATCTACATACTTTATCCTCTTGGCCTAAAGCAACGAAACCTTCTGACTGAACCATATAGATTTCCTCGTCAAGCTCACCGTTAAGGAAAGCGGTTTTGACATCCATTTGATGTAATTCCAAGTCATAATGTGCCACAAAGACTAAAATAACTCGGATTGACACAAACTTCACTACGGGAGAAAATGTCTCTTCAAAGTCAATACCCTCTCTTTGGGTAAATCCTTTTGCAACCAAACGAGCCTTGTATCGGTTAATCGATCCATCAGACTTCCTCTTTATTTTGAGAATCCACTTATTCCCAATGGCCCTTCGGCCAGGAGGAAGATCGACTAACTCCCAAACTTGATTCCGAATCATTGACTCCATCTCTTCTTCCATTGCACTTTTCCACTAATCTCTAACTCTACATCCCAACGCTTCCTCAACTGATTGAGGTTCATCTTAAATCCATTGCCTCATTCTCAATATCAAACCTCCTTTTAGGTATGATCTTACGAACACTTTTCCGTAAGTTGGGCTGTTGAGAAGTCACCCCGTGATTAGGCACATTACTCCCACTCGGTTGACTAGGTTCAGGTATCCCACTGGACATCTGATTTGTTGATAACGACTCATCCTCCTCAAAAAGAGGAACTGTCTTATCAACTTCACCCTTTGTTGGGAACTCAGTTTCGAGAAAAATGGCATCTCTAGACTCAATCTCAGAGATTGTCCCATCTGACATCTCACCTATAAAAACATAACCTTTTGAGGTATCAGAATATCTTATAAAGATACACTTCTTACCTCTAGGTCCTAGTTTTCCATATTTGTGAGAACTATTATGAGCGTGGCGGTGACCCCGGGGTCTCGGATTGCTCAAATCGGTTTTACGCCGATCAGCGTTCATATGGGGTTGATGGAAAGGTACTTTGTTAAGTATATATCGCCATGACTAAGTAATGCATCTCCCCCAATAGAGAGATCGCAAATTAGCTCGCGCCATCATAGACTCCTAACCATTTCAAAAGAGTCCTATTTCTTCTTTCGTGAACCCCATTTTCACGTGGAGTTCTGGATCGTTAGTGCCTAATAATCCCCTTATCATTACATGTCGCGCTTGAACAAATCGACGAGATATTCACCCCACGGTCGCAAGGCCTTAACCTTACGCTCGTTTGATTCTCAACTTCGCTCAAATAACGAATGAAATAATCCAACGCTTGATTTTTGAGAAATCAAATACACATGACCATACCTAGTGAAATCATCAATAAATGTAATGAAGTAGAAGCTCCATGCCTAGCCTTCACACTCATCGGACCACAAATATCCGAATGAATCAATTGCAATGGCAAGTCTGCTCTAATAGCCTTTCCAAATGGTTTCCTAGTTGCTTTTCCAAAGAAGACAATGCTCACATACGACAAGCTAATCTTAGCACGAGCCCAATAAACCCTCTCTAGCTAATCGATTCATGCGATCTTGTCTATATGTCCCAATCTAGCATGTCATACCTCATCAGATATATCCGCATTACTAGTAAGAGCAATGTTTGAAAAACAGCTATGAATCGCACAATTCACATCAGGCACCACATCTAGTACCATAAAACCATTAGATAAAAAACCATAACCGATTGACACTGAGTCAATCTTGAGTTCTACACAACGACTGAAAAAATTTACAGAGTAACCCAAATCAAGAAGACTAGTAATGATACTAGATTCCTTGAATCTCTCGGAGCATCAGGACATCAGAAGAAACAAAGTACTTCCACCACGAAGGTTGAGTTTACAAGTCTTCCGACTTTGACTTGACTCTTGCATTGTTTCCTACATAAATCCATTTGTTGCTGCAGTACCCGGATACTCCACATATGTAACCCGCTCTCGAGCTACATGGTTGGTTGCTCCGAATCTATAATCCACAAAGGATAAGAATCGGACATCAACACAAGATTACAGCAAAAATGCTCGGAAGGCTACCTTCTTAGGCTCAAGATGCATTCCCGAGCAAAATGGCCCTTCTTGCCACAATTAAAGCAAGATAACTTGCTTTTAGGTTTCTTCCCTGTCTTCTTCTTCTTGATTTGATTCTTCCCAACAGCAGCAGCAACGGTTTTATTCTTTCCCTTTCCCTTCTTGTACCATTTCTTCTTGGATCCAGATGATCCGTGAGCCTACTGACCAAATAAAGCGGCGAATCCTTCATGATTCTACTCTCTCAGCCTCCAGCTCAACATGCCGTGAGACATCAGCGAAAGTCTTAATACTCTCACTGTGAGTTAAAGTCTACTTCATGGTCTCCCAAGAATCGGGAAGAGAACGAATAACCACCTGAACCTGTTGTTCATCGGTTAACTCATGACCGGCAGTTTCCAGCTCCCGGATCATATTCGACATCTCCCTGAGATGTTGAACCATCGTTGCATTCGGCGCTTCTTATATCGAACTCGATCGTCACCGGCTGCTCACTTATTCCACTGTATCTCTCTCTAAGGGCTACCCAGACAGCATGAGCCGAAGGATATGTCTCATACTCTAACACTAGGTCATCCACCATTGAACTTATCAATATTCCCTTAGCAGTGGAATCCTTCCTTTTCCACACCTTATAGGTATCAAGGTCACGTCATCTTTGTCTTGTATTACTCTCAGCAGTTCTCCAAAACACGATTAACGACCTCTAGAACTTCTCCTCAAGAACATATTGAATCTTGAGGTGCCGTATCTTATAGTTATCCCCATTCAATTTTTCACCTTTGTTCGGTTGATTATTTTTAGTCGCCATAACCTAACATAAATAAACACATTATTTAGTTACTCAGTGTATGCTTTTATATATGTAATCTTAAAAATAAACTCAAGATAAATCTGATCTGATTTACAAAATCAAGTGACAACTGCGTTATCACTCATCATTTGTATGTGCCAATCAGACTTAGATTGATATATTTTATTACATACATCCCACTTAATGATTTTAATCATTATTACAGCATGATATTACACATGAACATATCATTATATACACATTTGAACTAATCAAGGGCATACTTAGTAATCATGCATCATGTAGAATTAACAGCATCAAATGAACTAATCATTAAATGAACATATCATTAAAATAAACATGCTGTACAATGTTAACAAATAACAAAGTCTACTAAGAATATAACAGATTACATTCTTCCTACTCATAAACTAAAAATAACTCCTAATAGACTAGATAAGCGATTACTGCTCCCACTAGGATAAGCCCTAGCCTGGTGATAATCATGACATGTCCGCTCGTCTGGACTCAACCACGATTACTCTGTTTGGGACACTCACGAGCAAAACATGCTCCCGATCTGAGTCCTTTAAAGACCCCTATCGAGAACCAAAATCCTCCGCGGGGTCTTCTTCAGATCCTCTTCACGTCAAGATAGTTAATCAACTCACGCCTGTGGGTATATGAAATCGTCCTTCATGTAACCCCCAAAATTGTCGTCTTGCGTCGGAAGATTATCGGGCAATGAGCGAATCAACGCCCAAATCACAGAGTTGTCTAATCGAAACTCTGCATCTCGAGCTTCCAGACCAATCTGTCCAGCTTCCCTATGTGTCCAACGACTCCATGGTAAGGGTCATAGTCCAAGTCTTCGATAGCCTCCCTATACCGATTGCGCAACACATCGCCATTCGTAGTGGTATACATCCGCACCATCTGTAAAATTGAAATAAATCATGTCAAGATACATAACCGAAAAAACCAAGACAAATCTGGTATATTCCAATTTAATCAAGGCCACAAATACACATATTTCAAGAAGAATTAAACTCCTCAATTTTAGGCTATTATCAATTGACCCATTGATCAATCAATTTTTGACCCGTATACCATATACTAGTTCTATCCTAAAGTTATCTAGGTCAGATTCTAATTGTTCCAAAACAATCCATCTAACCATAGTTATGAGTTTAGTCAACCAAAGTCAACCTTACACACAACACTTGTGTACATTTAATTGGACACTTAGTCTTCTATTGGAATCAAATTAATTGAACCTATGTCCAATTAAAATTTTGATTCAAGACCCATTTAATTAGGCCCAATTAAGTCAAGCTAAATTCAAAGCCCATTTAATTTTGCCCAATTAATTCGGCCCATATATTCTGTCCAATTAATTTGGCCCAATTAAATCTGAAGCCCAATTATTCGGCCCATCTATTCTGCCCAATTAATTTGGCCCATCTAATGCAGCCCAATTAATTCGGCCCAAATAAAGCCCAATTAATTCGGTCCAAATTAAACAGCTCAATTAATTCGGCCCAAATTAAACAGCCCAATTAATTCGGCCCAAATTAAAGCCTAATTTTTCAATTAAGTCCAACTAATTTTTAAAGCCCAATTTTATAATCTGTTCTAAACAGATTAATAAACATATAAAAAAAAAATTTATTTTAATTTTTTTTTTATATGCTATATCTGTACGAAACAGATAAAATAAAAAAAACTTTTTTTTTTATTTATTAAATAGCAACATTTTCTCTCGCGCGCCCTAATCCACTTGCCCTGCGCTCGTCAGCAATGGCTGGCCCGGGTGCCTCCGCCTGACGGTCGCCTCCTCTGCCATTGCCCGTCGCCTCCACCGGCCACGCTACCTCTGACACCACGGTGGCCGCGCCCGCGTCGGCCGACGGCCGTCGCCGTCGCCTCCTCGGCCGTCTGACCTCCTCCGGCGGTGGTGGCCGCGCCGCCTCGACCGCCTCGCGCCATTAAGCCGCCGCCTCCGTGGCCTTATGCATCGCCGGCCAGACATCGCCGGCGTCGGCTAGCTCGATACCATTGTTGATCTAAATGTATACCGTTCTTGGTTGAATTTACCCGTTGAAGGAGTTTGGACTTGCGTCGGAGGAAATGATCACTACGAAGATTCCTCTCGCCTACAAACCAAATCGTCTCGATGTTTCTCTCCTTTGCTTTTCTCCGGACCTCGCTGACGCACTCCTTCCCTTTTAAGGGAAGGAGACGCACGCACGGGCGTGCTCGAGGCGGTTCCACGAACTGCCTGTGCAGTTCGTGGAACTGCCACGAACTAACACCCAATGCTCGTCGACGATGACCACCGGCGACGGACGCCGGTCGACGGTCGCCCGCCGGCCGACCGGCGGCCGGCGAACGGTCGGCGACCGACCGGCAACCGATGACCAGACGACGATCGGCCGGTGCCCACCGGTGATCGGCGATAACTTTATAAGGGTATTTTTGTCATTTTATAATAATATGAATTACATTCCTTATAAAAAATATGGACACCAAACAAACGAATGTAATCGCTTTTGTAATCATAGATTACACATCAATCGCTAACCAAACACAGTAATGTAATACACATTACATTACAAACTTGATTACATTACAAGATTGATTACATTACTCCGTACCAAACGTAACCTAAATGAGAATGTACCGTGCTTTTGCTGAGCGCTCTGTAGTTCATCTCTGAATCCGTCGAATCACCTGCATCGTCCTCGCCATCAACAACAGGCCCACGATCGGACCGACAACAGACCCGTGGGTGAACTGACAACAGATCCACGATGGAACTAGTCACACCTGAGCACCGCGACTTCTACGAGCTTGGCATCATTGCACTTCGAGTAATCGAAATCAGATCCAATTATAGTTGCGACACATTTTAATGTTGCGACGGCGATTGAACTGGATTTCGATCAAATCACGGACTGATTTCGACTGAATCGTGGTCTGAATTTGACTAATTAGTGTTGATGCCGAACTCTCAACTCGCGGTAATTGCAGCAAGAGAGAGCTCAGGGTGCATGCAGGATGCTCGGGCGAGCACACGAGTGTTCGATCGGATGGAGAGTTAATGTGCATTCCCATCTACGCGCACGATGAACAACGAATTACTTATCAAACTGACGACGAATGTATACGAGGACGCATATCCTCGTCGTGCAAGTACCATATTCGTCTAAATAATATTCTTCCAAATGTGTTGTGACATAAAGCATTTTAATGTCACATTGGTTTCACAAGATTAAGGGCGTGGTAACTTGGGCCTTGTTTATTTTTAATTAAGTTGAGGTTTTAATTATAATGAATTGGATTGGTCTGGCTCAATTTCTCAAACTAATTTGTAGTCCTCTTCATCTTTAATCAACATTTTATTATTATTATTTATTTTCTGGTTATGAACATTTTAAAGAATTTATAATTGGCTATGTTAAATGTGAAATATAATTAACTGATATATTTTTCGGGCTTAGAATATTAAATGTAAATATGAATTTTATCTCGTGAATGGTATAGATTTAGGATACTATTTTAATAATTAATAAAAAAAAAAGTATTTGTATATGTTTGTGCATAAATTGTAAATACGTTCATATTTATTGGGCTCACTAATGGGCCTGTATCCGGCCTGTTAAACTGCCACATCCGACTTTCTTGGTTTCGGCTGTATCTGGAAGTCTCGGCAACCTTCGCCTGGCCCTCTTTCTGTTCTTAAACCACCACCTCCTTTCCTTCCCGTGGCCTCTCATTCCGGTTGCTGCCTGCGTCGGCAAGAAGAACAGATCAGGTGAATGGTTTTCTCTTATCATCGGCCTATGACTCTTTGAATCTGAAGGGGTGAATGTTCTTGCATGCTCATAGACATGGTTGTGGTCGTGAAGTGTAGAGAAAACGGCAGGTTCTTCTATTAGGATGGCGATCACTTGAATTTGTTCTCTTACAAAGTATTTCTAATGTTTCTGATCTCTGTTTTAGTTTCTTGAATGGCCTTGGGAGATTCTCTCACAAGGTGTGTTTTTCGAAGAAGATTGCAGTTGTTAATTTTGTAGGAGTTAATACATCATACTCATTAACATGATCTTCAAAACCATACTCATTGTTTTAATGAGTACAAGAGATTTACAGATCGAGCAGTTCGTCCTATGATAGCACACTGTATACGTGATCGTTTTGGATTCTGTAAGCGTCGCTGGATTACTTATAGCTGCTTGACCTCGACCAAATGTTTAACAGTCGTAGAAGCTTCGATCGGAAACACACACAATGCTTTTTCCTTCATTTTGTAATAAAAATTAAATGAATGCATTTGTCTCCTGGAAAAATGGTCTTACTTGCTTCCATTAGTTCTAGTACACATTCATTTTATTAAACTCAGAATTTTCGTACATTAATTGAACTGTCTGACCAACTATCAAGATTTCCAATGGAATTTTTGCGGCAGGATTGCTGAGTTGCTTTTGATTTGTGCAAATCTCGATGAGAGTTCTGAAGAAACTACTAGTCAAAAGCATTCTTGAGCCTTTGTACCCGATGAAAGGAACACTGAGTAATGCTTCACTGTAGTCGAACTATTGTTTTTTCATTGATCTTTTTCCCTGCGATAGCATGTTTCTTAATCGAGGAACATATTTCCTACAGGGAGCGTGAAAATTGCTACCCCAGATAAGCATGGGGAAGAACACCTCATCGGAGTGAAAGCCGAAACACTTGTAGCGTTCAATAAGCCAAGGTTACCTCCTGTACTCGGTCCTTTGATTGTTCTTTCATTTCTGGAGATGTCAAGTAGTAATGATGGGGATGACTAAAGTAATGTTAAGAGTGTTTCAGTCCGTGTTGAAGTTCTCTGTGGTTTTCAGGATGTTTAGTTTGTAGTTTACCTGCTGAACTATGCATGATATGTGCAAGATGGATGAATAAGAATCTCCATGTACATATAAAATAACGAAGGACAATAAAATCTGTTTTGCTCTGGTTCAAGTTGTAGCTTTGTCGATCAAACTTTGCAGTTACCATTCTGTTTGTCGATACATTACACTACAAAAAAAACATGAAATTGGCGACGAACTTTGGCAACGAAAATAGTTCGTTGCAAATCTGCGACGTATTTTATGTTTCGTCGCATATTTATAACGAAATTTTCAACAAAAAAAAATTGTTACAAAAATTTTAAAATTTCCAACATTTAATTTTCGTTGCAAAATTAGTCGTAAATTAGCGACGAAAAAATATTTTCATTGCAAATATCTGCAACGAATTTTTTTTTCGTTGCAGATTTCTGCAAGAATTTTTTTTCGCTGTAGATTTTTTTTTCGTTGCAGATTCTGCAACGAATTCAAAATTCGTTGTAGAATTCTGCAACGATTTTTTTTTTTCGTTGCAGATTCTGCAACGAATATAGGATTCATCGCCAAATTGGCGACGAAAAAATATTCGTCGTTAAATTTCCCCTAATTATCCCGTCACACCCAATCTCTCCATTTCCTCCGCGATCGCGCTGGTCCTCCTCCCGCCGCCCCCATCCGTACGTCTCCCTTCTCTCCCTCCCTTCCGGCGCTGCCGCGCGCACACGCGGCAGCTGCTGCCGCGAGCTCGCGCGGCGATCCCGCCGCGAGCTCGCCGACGGCCGATGGCCGCTGCTGCTCGCGGCAAAGACTGTCGCATGCTAGCGCGCAGCTAGGTGTCGCACGCCACATCGCTGACAGTTGTCCGCCGCGAGATCACGCGCTGCGATAGCAGCGCGCCGCCGAGGTCGCGCGCACTAGCGGCGATCACAGGCGTGCTCGTGGTGGCGCTCCCACGCGCGTCAGCCGCGGCACAGCCGCAGCGGCTTGCAGCGCCACACGCGCTATGCACCGTGACGCGCGCGTGCTAGTGCGCGCGACATTATACGTAGCCGCCGTGGAAGATGAAGATTTCAATGATGAGGATGACAATGACGATGACGATTAGATGCATTACCAGGCCGAAAATTTTATTGCATACTTCGATTTCTAATTATTGGTAATTTACCTTTTATTGAGTACCAATTATGTTTTAATTTACTGTGTTATTTGAAATTCCATATATTTGATATACTAATGATTTTTTTTTATTTAGGGTCATCCAGTTGCTATGAATATGGTAATATTTTTATATTTTTCCTATTAATAATTCGATATCCAACTGTATTTTTTTTTCTGTAATATTCTTCTAATAATCATGATTGTTAGTTTCGACGTGGCGATCATAGACGTAGTGATGGAAGATCACAGTCTTCCTCTGCTTCAGCACCCGCACATTCTGATGCTATTGCAGGAAATGTGTCCTCCACCTCTTCCCCAGTTACAAGATCCTCTGATTCTCAGCATATACCTGCTAACGTGTCTTCCCCGGTACAACAATCACTCGTGGAGAGGGAAAATACGAGAGAGTTTATATCTCCGCGCGGAGATTCGTAAGTATTCAAGTTTTAGAATATCTATATTTAATTTTTAATACAATATGTTTTTTTATAAGTATATAACGGGGTTTATTTTTGGTTTATGTTAGATTTACAAATTCTGTACATGTTATTCACGAGGTGAATAAAATAATGAATAACCATTGGGGCGGCGCTTCTATGACTTATATAAGCACGCCAGAAGAAATTAAAGTTCTGTAGTGGAATGAGTTCAAGGTAACTTATTTCAATCATTTAGTATATGAAATTGCAGTTAATATAATCAATTTTTATTTTTCTCTAGCAACGGATATTTATTTGGGAGGAGAGTCAAACGCTAGATATTAGAAGGATTTTTAAGAAAAAGTATGGTGATCATATTAGAAACATACTAAATCATGCCAAAACTAAAAATAAGAAACCACACTGTATAACCGAGGAGAATTGGAATAAAATTGTTGCGCATTGGGGATCTGATGAAAATAAACGGAGGAGGAACAGAATAAGCAAAATCAGAATTATAACTCCGCCGTTATGTCTACCATGTATGCGGGAGGATCCATAAATATCGATGAGCATAGACATCGATTGGTGAGTATTTTCAATTTATGATTTTGTAATCTAATACTCACTAATTTATAAATATTAACTGTTTAATTTGTTTAGGCCCAGGAGACGGGAACTGAGCCATTATTTATTGACACTTTCACCCGTACATTCCAAAAAAAGGATCAAACATGGAGTGGGGAAAGAGCTAGAACAATAAAGGTGTGTAATTGTAAAAATTTAATTTCTTGTGTTACTATTTATATTTTTTTTCTTTCATAATAGGAGAAATACGATGAACTTTCACAAAAATTAGTCTGAATGATGATGGAGTCGAATCGAGTCATCAAGCAATTTATGGCTCGAAGCATCTGGAGGACCGAAAAGTGGAAGAATACTTGGACTCGGCTCTTTGAGCCGATCCTATAGAGTCCCTGGTGCTTCTTCTACATCCTCTCCAGCATCAAAAGTCCAAGTAATTCAATTAACTGAAGAGGTTAATCATTTGAGAGAGTTACTAGCGCAGAAGGAAACTGAATCGAGAGAGAACGCTCAGAAAGTTCAAGACTTAAATGAAAAGATGAACGAATTTCAAAGACAACAAATGTTTATTATGCAACATCTTCAGTTAACGTCTAGCTCAAATCAACTTCCTCCTTCTGGCTTTGCTCCTCCTCCGCCTGATCCCTGTCATAGAGACAATGATGATGTTTTTTTTTATGACGATGGTGATGATGGTGGTTATCTTTGACTGTATTTGTGAAAGTTTAATTGTTAGCTACTTGACTTATGACATATACGATATTTATGTTTTTATAAGTTTGTTGTATTTAAATGTTACCTGATGATAATGGTACGGTAGACCTTTGGATGTATTTGTTATATGTATAAATTTGTTTGATATCCATATTAATGTTTGTTGTATAATTTTGTTAATATTGTTGTGTGTTTGTTGTAAAACAGGAAAAAAAGATTAATTTAAAATATATTTTTTTTATTTATCTCTAGATTTGCAACGAAAATACAATTTTCGTTGCAAAATTATATGTATTAGTCGACTGATGTAAACATTCAGTCGACTGATACTTGAGAAACTGCGCAATCCAAAATTATTTTGGGCATCAGTCGACTGGTAAACATTATTAGTCGACTGATGTACTTTAGTAGTTTACAGAATGCTTCGTAGCCGACTGACCAGTCGACTAATGGATATGATCAGTTGACTATCATACTGTAGCAATTTACAGAACGTCTGTAGCCGACTGATCAGTCCGACTGGTCGCACTATCAGTCGACTGATGAATACATTAGTCGACTGATAGTGAAATTTTTTGCGACGAATTTTTCTTTTCGTCGCCAAATTTGCAATGGGAAAAAAATTTGTTGCCATTTTCGTCGCAGAATTTGCGACGAAAAAATATTCGTCGCCAAATTTCATTATATTGGGTGGAGATGCATGCAAGAGTTTTGCGACGAATGAATATTTCATCGTAAATTCGGCAACGAAAAAATTTATTCGTCGCTAATTTGCCGTCGAAAGTATAATTCGTCGCTGAATTCGGCGACGAAAATAATTATTCGTCGTCGAATTCGGCGACGATAATAATTATTCGTCGCCGAATTCAACGACGAAAAGTATTATTCGTCGCAAAAATTTGCGACGAATCTTCTAATTGGCGACGAAACATTTATTCGTCGCAAAATTTGACGACGAACTTTGCAACGAAAAAATTATTCGTTAAAATTTGGCAACGAATTTTATATTTTCTTGCAAAATTTAGCGGCAAATTATTTGCAACGAAAAATTTTTCGTTGTAAATTTCGTTGCAAAAAAAATTTACAATAATTTTTTTTATAAATTTCATTGTAAAATTGGTCGTCAAAAATCATTATTTTTTGTAGTGTTAGTTTAAATCCTGAATTGCTATTTTTTCGGTACTTTCCACAAAGATAGTTGATTGGTATAAGTTGTGAAGCGTCTACTGGAATGGGAATGAGATGGAATGACTTTAGTGAGACATTTGAAACAGAAAACAGAGAGAGAGAGAGAGAGCGCACTGCTACTGCAGCTGCTCTTATAGAAGAAAGCTTCAAGTAGAGATAGAGAGTTTCGTCCACTCTGTCGACGACTCTGTCATCGACTCTGTCGACCATTTTGCCATTCACTCTGTCGAATGCTCTTCAATCGAGTCCAAGTCTAAGTATTCCTAATGACATTTAATGGACTGTCCGAAATCATTACAACAGATCTCTCCCTTAGACATTACAACAGAGGGTTTAGATCATTTTTCATGCCGTGAATGGAAGCATCAGCCTGCATCTATTTCCTTTATTAAAGATAAGGTATGAGCTTATTTAAGAGACAAGTTGAGCAACAAGGTTTCTTTAGCCTTGGGTCCTCTGCTTTTGCTTTTGCTGAAAATTGTGGAAGATTTGGTGAAGAAGGCCTATGCCAAAAATGAGGGTGGATCAAATTGTTAATGTCTTATAAAATTTATATATTTTTATAATAGTATGATACTGTCCGTTTTGAATCTAAATTTTTATGATTTTATTTTTGAACTATACTCAGAAAACCTCGTACCAATGGAGATATTTTTTCATCTTATAAGCATATGATTTTTTCTATGTCTTACCATAACTTTGATTATATTTTTAATATTCTTAATAATTTCTCTCGAATAAATGATTATATTGATTCCCCTGAAGTTTATCCGTCCTCGAAGGAATTTTTTTATTTGATATTCGATTTTCAATCCACTCGGATTTTCTGTCAACTATCTAGTCTTTTTAATCCAGTTGGATTTTTTATTAGTTGTTTGATTCTCCCGATCCAATTGGACTTTTTATCTGGTGTCTAATTCTCTTGATCGAACATGAGAACTCCACTTTCTTCGTTCAAGGTTCATGGTTTGACATGGACCATGACTCTAATATTAATTGTTGATATCTATAAGATTCATATATCTTTATAATGATATGATATTGTCTACTTTGAATTTAAGATCTCATAATTTTATTTTTGGACTATACTCAAAAGGTTTAATATTAATAGGGATATTTTTCCATCTTATAAATATATGATTTTTCCATATATTTTATGGATGTGAAATTTTGATTATATTTTCAATACTTCTAATAATACTGACTATAGGAAGTCTACTCTGATGGTAAGCTACCGATACAATAGACGTCCAATCAAACTCAAAATTAAAATCATAATCCGAGGAGAATCTATCAAGAAGTCAGCACTACTCCCACAAAGTAGAGGTACACATGCTCACTCATGTTGATCCTTTTTTTATTCGGATTCACTTGATCTGTAACGTTAGAGGATTTCCTCATTGGCATGTTTTCGATACAATCTTTTTTTCAGTGATTCACATTGTCTTTCGGAGCAAGTCAACTCAACCCAATTTTCATCCATTTGGAGCACTTTTGTTCATAGTTCATGCACACGACAAATGCCCCTTAAGCAACATTTAAAACATAGATTCCTAGGCAACCATACTGTCATGGTTTGATCTTTTTTTCCTTTGGATATTACTCTTTAAAATTTTAAGTTAGCCCTTGCTCTTTAGAGTTCTAAGTGTGAATCTCAAATGGTTGATTTTTTCGGGATTAATTGGGTCAAAGATTTAGATACTTGATTATAAAAAATTAAAAAAAAAATCCTTTTGTATTTGTTGTTATCAAATAATTGTTCTTACATTTAATAGCACTAATGTTTTATGTTCTACCACGTGCAAATCAACATCAGACGAGCTACAAATTAATACGTGCTAGATTCTTTAATGAAATCTAACGTGAGAATAAATTTAACAATTTTGAAACATTGAGATAGGTTTTAAATTCATATAAAAAGTTCTGTAGATGTAGATATTAGACCAAAATTCTTTATGAATATTGTATGGAACATAGTTAATAGATTTTGAACGCAATTGTTGTAGAATATTTCATAGATAAAAAAAATATATTATCATTTTTAATGAATTTTTAGATAATATTGAAATTAAATAGAAAAATAGCCAAAATTTATTATTGATAGTTACTAATAGCTTAAGGTTTTTGCACGCCAATACAATTTCAGTGGGAGAAGAATCATGATTTGGAAATTTTCTAGTTAGAATTTTGAACAGAAATGCCATAAATCCAGATGTCTGAAGCAAGATCACTTCTAGAGAGACCATCCAATTTGCTCTTCCACTCAAACGGCGAACTTGCAGCTGTCAGAATTCAACTGCGGGCTGTCGTCGGCGCCTGACTACCCGGCGACGAGCGGGTCCTGACAAAGTGTGCAAGTGCGCTGGCCAAGATCCAGCTGAAAGGTGGAGGCATCTGCAGTGGAACACGCGGCGACTGTTCAGCAACCGCTGGATATCCTCCTCCCGGTGCTCGAACTAGCATTGACACACTGCGCAGCAACTGGCGGAGGCAGCTTGACCCTCTGTCCCTGCCAGTTCGTCGCACCGCACGCTGCCGTGTGCAACCGCAGCCGTAGACGACGACGGAGTTGTCACACCAGATATCATCGGCGTCGAGGAGGTCAGCAAGGCCGACGGCGAGATGAGGTGCTGGAGGTGGCCAAGCAGCAGGGCGATGCAGAGGAGAGCTCTCGGTCTCGGGAGGAACAGGCGGAGCACGCCGGAAGCCCCATGCAAACAAGAACTGCTCGCTCTCTTTTAACTCTGTTCTACCCACACGGCTTGCTCCGTTCTGCTGCGCTCTGCCTTGTAATTCCAAAGAGGCTCAAAGTGGTTTTCCCTGAAAAGATCCGCCTGAAGCAAAATAGAAAGCCACATTAATGGCGTTCTACCTTCACAGTGGATGCAGATTTGTACGAGTTGTTGATCTCTGAAATCTGACTGTACTTGTGCAAAAAGTAAACTGTACATGGTCGTTCAAGCACAGTTTGTTGCTTTGGCTTTTAAAAAAAATGGAACATTCTGTCACTCACTGTATCGTAGTCTCGGGTTTATCTTGACTTAAAGAAGAACAATGGTAATACATTAATAGCTCTGTGTATTTATTTATTTATGCCTGCTTCAGCTCTTCTCTCGATTGCTGTTGACTTCGAAATTACTACATGATCAATAAGATATATTTAGAGAGTTTGGAAGGGATCAATTATATATTTTATATAAATTGTAAAGGAAAAAAAAAAACACTAATAGTCAACAAGATACCAAGATCATAGCCACAGAAAACTGGTGGCCACGGTTTGGTCCTAGTCAACTTGGACCAGCACAATGTGAATTGTCTATATATTTTCCCTTTCCTTTTTTTTTCTTATACCGAACAATATATATATATAATTATCTACCAATTTAGAATCTTATTAAAGTCTTTATTGATTAAAAAGAATATATACACGAAGAAGACTTTGTATCGACTCCAACAAATTAACTCCTCGAGCGCATAGACTATTCAAAGTCATACAAATTTCTAAAACCACATGAGCTATTTGGAAAAGTATTTTCTTTTCCAAATAGAATGATAAATTAATATAATAATTCAATATTCTTTTTTTTTACAAAAGTGATCCTTTAAGAAAGAAAACAAAAGCACAATTAAATTACAAGAGAAATCTTAAAGAAATTTTCATTTCTTCTTTCATTTTGTGACTTTCCTCTCAATCATCGCAAAAAAATAAAACAGTGTGTAAGGTCAGACGACGACGTCGAGCCAAACATGCACAGTGCCGGAATGGAAACTCGCCTTCAACCGATCTAATCTCTCACGTCATGTGGACATTGACTCCACCTGGCCCCCACCTCCACGTCCCCATCCTAGCTATTATCACTGACACTGCATCCACCTGACAATAAGCTCCTCCTAAACAATAATCCTTCCCCTCGACTCCTATATAATATTCTACGCATTAATTATCCCTCTTCTCCACCCAACTACTTCTGTATTTCCTAAATGCTAAATCGAGTCAAAATTGTCTATTTCCTCGTACATTTTCTTCATCAGGGGAGGGCCTGACCCTGACGATCATCCATGCATGCTGACTTTCAACTGTTGGGATCACAAGCTCTAACAGTTAATCGATCGAGATAGATATCCCAGTACTGTCTGCTCTGCCGAGTCCCGACCTTAACAAATAAGCTGTTTCTTCAATCTACGACGAAGGGACGTAGCGTAGATTAATTGCACCGGCCGGCAAAAGGACAAGCGCGGCGAGTTACCGATCAATGGGCTGGGTTTAAATATACACAGAGAGAGAATTACACGTTGAAAAATTAATGTCCTGAAAGAAGATGACGACAGGAAGACGAAAGTAAGACGTGTTTAATCAGTTAGCGTTGATGGTGTATTAGACCTGGGAAGGTATGGAGGACGAGGCCTTGGGAGAGGAAAAAAACAGGGTACGAGGTGGGAGTGGACCACCTGCGATCGGTGAGCGTCGATGAGATAAGAAAGCGAAGGGAAAAGAAGGGGGCCGGGGAGGAGAGGTGAAAAAGAAGACAGACGAAGAAGTGAGAATGGCATGGCATAAGAGGAAGATGCGGTCCCAGGCTTTGGGGGTGGTCCTTGGCTGTTTTTCCATTGGCGTTTTAATGGGAATTAGTTGGAAGGAAAGGACCACATCCCTCCGCTTTGGCTCGGCGCATAGCCTCTGTTTCCGGAATATTTTCCACTCTCCTGTTACTCCTCTTCTTCTTCTTCTTCTTCTTCTTCATCTTCCTCTCTTCAGTTCGTCGCTATCTCGTCGTGTCTGCAGTGGAGGAGTAGAGCAGGGAAAGAAGGAGCAGTGGCAGAACGGAAGCACGATGCATATCTGATACGCCAGTCTTGATTCTGACGCGAGGAGAGGAGGATCGAGTCCAGTGCATGCATATCTGAAAAAGTTGTGAGAGAGATTGAAAGGAGGAGTTGGGATTCGTGCCAATCCCAGATCAGCCACTCGACAAAAGATGCAATAAGAAAGAATCGAGCATGGATGATGCATGGCCATGAGGCAGCTGTTGAGCAGGTCGTTTTACTGCCAAGAGAGAAAGGAAAAAGAAAGGAGAGGCCTTTGATAAGGATGTTATGCTTCCAACCTCCTTTCTTATACGATCTTTCTTTGTTCCTCTGGCTTTCATAGATTAGTTTATTGAAGAGGGAGAAATATTTGATGTGGAGGAAGCGTTTTCTTTCTTTGGGCTGTGGAAAGCTCTACTGCTTGATTCTCGTATTTAAATTCACTGGAAAGGTTAATCTTCAGCGAGATCTTAAATCATCTCTGTACTTCAGTTATACTCCATATTTACAGTTTCCTTCTTCTTCTTCTTCTTCTTCTTCATGAATTTTTATGTTTTTCACAGCGTGCAGGATCGGTTCTCGATGGCTTATGATCACTCGACTCATCGCCGGACCTTGGGTTACACCGATTTCTCCTCCGGCGTCGGCGCGATGCAGGGGTTTCAATCGAGCCAGGATCTGTACGGCCTGCAACAAGCGGCGGCTGCAGGAATGGACATCATGGGGCGAACCTTCTTCCCCCCGACCGTCGCTGCTGCCACAAGCTCCGCTGTGCCACCGCCGCTTATCAGCGAGAACAATCTGTTGTGCCCGTGGCCGGCGGCGCCGCAGAGTCGGATGCTCCTCGACGTCGAATCCTCCTCCTCCTCCGCGAGGTTCCTGTTCCCGGCGGAGCCGCCACCGTGCGAGCCGCCGCCCATGGCCGCGCCCAGCAGCAGCGGCCTGTCCTTGTCTTTGAACTACGCTCTAGCCAATTATCCAAGAGACAACCAGCAGCAGCAACCGCCCCAGCTGCTGAAGAACTCCAAGTTCCTGATCCCAGCTCGCGAGCTGCTGAACGAGTTCTGTAATCTCGAAACCGCCGGCGCCGGCGGAGCATCCAAGTCCATGGCCGGCAAAAGCAAGCAGCAGAGGGAGGCAGGAAGGCCCTCTACCTTCTCAAATCCCATCAACCAATCAGCTCTCTACACCTCCGACATCTACGAGCTTCAAGCACGGAAGGCCAAGCTCATGGCCATGCTAGAAGAGGTGATGACCACGACCAATCCTAACCCATTTCCCCTCCTCTTTTTCTTTTCTTATAATCGATCTCCAAATTGCTGGCTATCGTCTGCCCACATCACAGCAACGACATAATTGATTGGCAATGGTAGGTCTGAAAGAATTGAAAGACCACCCGATTTTCAGTAGAAGTAGTTGTAGTGGTGGGAGTGTAAACAAGGGAGAGGAAGAAGTACTTGACCAGGGAGGGGGAATCCTGATTCCTATCGGATTCAAAATTGATTGGTTTGGCAGGAGATGGAAGAGTTGATGATGAATCTGTCGGAGCTCAATAGATGCTGTATCAGCATGCAGCAGCAGCAACAGTACTGCGCAACTACCATTTGTGCAGAGCTGCGTCTGCACAGGAACAGGTTGATATTTCTGGGAGTTCCATTTACTTTGGGAAACCTCTATTCCGATCCTTTCCCTGAAGCATCTAGGCCTGCAGGCCCTCCATCCCTCTGTCATCGATGAGGCTCCACCGTATCTAGCTCCCTCCTTTTGCTAACCCTACTCTCATCATATATATATCTAGCGTTGATTCAATTCCCATTAATTACTCTGGATTGATTTAGTTTGATCGTGATTCTAGGTGGACGGTCGGTACAGGAGGTATCGCGAGCAAATGCGAGCGGTGGTGGCGTCGTTCGAGGCGGTGGCCGGCGAGGGGTCGGCGGCGGTGTACTCCACCTTGGCGTCCAAGGTGATGTCGAGGCACTTCAGGTGCCTGCGCGACGGGATCGCGGAGCAGGTGCGGGCGACGGGGAGGGCGATGGGGGAGAAGGACGACGCGGTCGCGCCGGGGACCACCCGCGGCGAGACGCCCAGGCTGAAGCTGGTCGACCAGTGCCTCCGGCGGCAGCGGGCGGTCCACCACGCCGGCGTGATGGAGAGCCACCCTTGGCGGCCGCAGAGGGGCCTCCCCGAGCGCTCCGTCTCCGTCCTCCGTGCATGGCTATTCGAGCACTTCCTCCACCCGTAATTACACACTATAAACACATCTTCTTCTTCTTCTTCTTCGCATAGTAGAATAAACATGCTTAACCTAATTTTTTACATGCATCACCTACAAGACAAAACATGACATGAAAATTTCAGGTTTCTAATTTCGGATCGCAATGAGAACTGCATCACTTTTTCATATCAGAAGATCAAGAAGCAAGATCAAATTGATTAATTATACATGTGTAATGTGTTTGTAATTAATGAAAGTGTTGCTGCTGCAGGTATCCTAGCGACGTTGATAAACATATATTAGCTCGGCAAACTGGACTATCAAGGAGTCAGGTACAAATATTCAACTCTACCGCTCGCTTTCTCGGTCGGCGTTGATCTCTATGACGAGAATATTGTCCGCTCGTGTCTGTCTTGTACGTACTAACTACTATTGATATTTCTTGTAATTGCAATTATGAGCAGGTATCCAACTGGTTTATAAATGCTCGGGTACGGCTATGGAAGCCAATGGTGGAAGAGATGTACATGGAAGAAACAAAGGACAATGAGACTCAAACTCAAACGACTCCTCAACTAGAGGAGAACAACGAAAACAACAGCAGCAGCCGGACTCTGCTGTACGCCGACCTGCAAGTGGAGATGGATGAGGAGCAGAAGCCGGGAGCAGGACAGCTGCAGCTTCCCGACCAGGACTCGCTCTCCTGGGTCATCAGCGGCCGGGACGGCGGCGGCGGCAGCAAGGGCTTCCAAAACCCGAACGAGAGCTTCGGCGTCATCGACATCGACTTCGCGTCCTACGGCGGGGGCGGCAACAACGGCTCAGAAGGGTTGGTGCAGCACGGCGGCGGCGTCTCGCTGACGCTCGGCCTGCAGCAGCACGACGGCGGCGGAGGTGGGAAGGGAGGGATGAGCCTGTCGTTCTCGCCGCCGACGACGACGCAGATCTTCGCGAGGGACGCGCAGATGATGGAGGAGGCGGTGCAGCACGCGGCGACGTCGACGAAGACGACGACGTACCGGCACCTCATGGGAGCTCATCAGTTGCTGCGAGATTTGGCGGGGTGATTAAATCGATTTATTCATGTACAAGTCCAATGGAGGTATAATTAAGGTGATTAATTGAAGATTAATTAACGAGTCAAAGCTTGCTGTTTAGACATGCACACGTACCTGTTGATCACGGAGTATATAGATTAATTGTTGTGATCACCCGTTTAATCACCTTCAAAATATACGTGAGCTTGAATTTATGTTCTAGTTAATTAATTGAAGACTTGGCCAAATTTTTTTTCTAATTATTTAATTGGAAGAAAACATTAATGGAAATTGATGGATTCTTTGTGGCAGATAGTAGTAAACAAATGAGTGAATTGCATTGGAATGACATGCTTAATTTGTATGAATTAACCATGCAATGAAGGGATGATTAGATACTTCTAACTTCTCACACAGTACAATTTATAGGACATGCTAATAGAATCGGGTAGTTAAAATGAAATTTATACAATATAAAATATAACATGTTTATATATATTGATGTGGATGAGAATCCCTCTAGCTAGGTGGTCGAGCCAGTTGTCAATGATCAAGCTGAGATGAGGAACAATCCTAGTCAAACGTAAGATGAACTAGCTCAAGCCTTTTAGGGAGGACCTTCTCCTATGTCTCGGTTCAGTAGTCTTGTCTCGGCAAAACTTTTATGTCTTGATTCAGTAGAACATTTTCTATGTCTCAGCTCAGCTGGGTAGATCGGTTATCTAGCTTGATTCAATTTATCAGATTAATTGTACTAGATGAGTCATATTAGCTAGAGATTCCTTAATGTAAGTGCATCTGGTCAAATAGGACATCCTCACTGATCAAACAGATCATCCTCATTGATGAAGCCACATATTTCTCAAGATCCTGTCTGGATAGTCACGCCCCCTTCAACCATGCCTGCATTTATGGAGCTCGTTCTGTTATCAACTATGCTGGCTATCTTTAACACAGTTCTCTTAATTATCATTTTTTTGTCACATTAATGAGATCATGCCTCCCTAGATTTTTCGATACGACTGTGTTGTTTTTCGTTAATGAAGCTCTGTCAGAACCTCTGTGCTACTCTCACTGCTACTTGAGTCAACACATCAACTTGGCTAATCATGTTCATGTATAACACCCACGAGTCGTCTCTTGGAATTCTCATCAGACTCATTTTCTACATAAATATAATCAAGGCAACCTCTTGGGATAGTTTTTTTTATTTTCAACTCTTGCATTTTGTCATTCTTGACTTGAGCGTCAGAGAGACATTGCTGAGATATATTTCGGCGTCCTCTCTCACTCGTTTGTTAGTCTCTTCTGGACAACTTCAACGAGCACCATCTTCCGCTTCACTCCACTGAAAGTTACTCTACTCTTTGAATTATAGATAATCAATAATGGTTTAAACTTAAGCCCATAAAAGGGCTCAATCAACAATATTACTCAGTTAATTACAAGGCTTCTAAAGTAATCTAGTACTTAGTAGTATGCATATGCAATCGGCTATTAACGGAATAAATCGATTAAATTAAAATCAAATAATTTGATTTTTTTTATTAATAAAATTGATCAAAATTTTAAAAAAAAACTGAACCGATTAAACTAATAAAAAATCGATTAATTCAGTTAAAAATAAAAAAAAATAATTTTTCGACATCATTTGACTAATAACTCTATCAGTCGACTAATCAATATATAAGTCAACTGATTCACATATATCAAATCAATTGACTATGTATACAAATTAGTGTACCATGTCTACAAAATCAATTAAAAATTATAATTTGAAAGATCAATCAAATGTATATCAAATCAATCCATTGATAGATTTCAATTTGATTAAACCAATTTATTTTGTTTTGAAATCGGAACCAAACCGAAAAAATCAAATAAATTGATATTTTATTTTTAAAAAATGAATTTTCAAATAAACCGAACTAAACTTTTCCTTCAATCAATCGATTTGTTCGATTTAATCTAATTTTTGCTCACCCCTACTAAGTAGTTTTAATTACTTTCTACCTAGTCTTGCATATATCATGCATAATGGTAATTTGCACATAAAACCTAACTTAAATGTTGATCAAATATCATAATTATCATTATTTACTTGGTAAAATCCTCATCATCTTCTATCTCATTAAGTAAAATGAGCCTCTTAAGAAACATTAATTTACTTAGTTGTCATGTTCGTTCTATCTCATTTATTTTCTAAAACCACAATGATATATAGTGACCATG
Organism: Wurfbainia villosa; assembly: GCA_025175895.1. NCBI lineage: Eukaryota > Viridiplantae > Streptophyta > Magnoliopsida > Zingiberales > Zingiberaceae > Wurfbainia > Wurfbainia villosa. Next base: position 7,429,068 of record CM045991.1, read on the forward strand.
AATTTTATAGTTATCTAAATTATTATTATTATCAACATGTACCCATTGGTTTGCTATAAAGTCATTTAATTTTCTCTCTTAACGATATAATTAAAATGATGATTAAAGTTATCCCTATCCTAAAATATTTTTCCTAAATAAATAATGAAATAAAGGGGAAGATATATACACTGTTCGTAGGTTGCAGAGCAGCAAAGCTTACACACTGCTCCCAAATCAGGCACGTAAAAGAGTACAATATTTCACATAATTACATAATTACATAACTACACAAACTAAAGTAAAACTATTCTAAACAAATTCATCATTTTTTGTTTTTTTTTCTCAACAAAATTGATCACTTTGTGAAAGGTAAAAACCTTCAATTGGCAACAGAAAATTGTAGCTAGTGTGTATTTGTATCCCCATCAACTCCCTCATAGTCTGATGTCCCCTTTGATTAGTGCTCCTTTTACTTTTACCTGCAAAATGTTTGACCAAAAGTCTAGTGAATTAGTCGATGTACTTAATTCATAAAGTAAATTAATTAGAATGCATGAAAGACTCCAAATGCATCATTATTAGGTGACTAATTACAATCTTAGATGAATAATTGCACTGTTATTGTTGTGTTCCAGTAGAGAACAGAGTCATTTGTTGAAGATTCGAAGGGATCGGTGAAGGAAACCGAAGGATTTTGTTTTGTTTTGTTTTCTTTTCTTTTCTTTTCCCAGTTTAATCAGCTCAAGAACAGGTTGCATTCGATGATGGGACAAATTTTTTAATCGAACGGAAATCGAAGCAATTAATTAAGGATTTAATTCAAGAACAGGGGTCGTTGACGTTACCGCTTCGACGTCGATTCTGTAAACGAGCATCTTGCGCCGCTCCCGGCAGCTTGTCCGGTAGGCCGCCACCACGTGCGCGATGGCCATCGCCACCGAGGCCAAGAACAGCGCCTCCACGGCCGCCGCGTCGTCGCCGGAGGCCAGCGCGAGGACTCGCCGCGGCTCCCCTCCTCGCAGCGAACTATCCGCTGCCGCCGACGCCATGCCGGAGATCTTGAGCAGGACGTAGACGACGGAGGCGGCGCTGCAGGCGGAGGCGACGGCGAGGTACGCGTACGCCCCCTGGCTCCCGCCGCAAGCGAGAAAAGCACCTGAAAAGCCCGGCGATCGAGGAAAACAAAAAACAAAAAAAGCTAAACACTAACTCCGGCGAGCGAGAGCGAGCAATTAATTAATTCCCCTGTCGGGTCGACTCACAGAGGATTAAGAGCGACCGGACGGCGGAGACGATGGGGAGGTCGACCAAGGAGGAGCGGAAGCGGAAGCTTCCGAGCTGCCTGGACATGGCGGCGGCGGATAGCGGCGAGTCAGCGGCGGCGGAGACGAAAGCGACGGGGAAGAGCAAGTCGAGGACGACGACGAGCAGGGGCGGGGCGCAGTCGAGCAGGAGAGAGGCGAGCATGGATGCGAGAAAGAACATGGTCTTGGCCCACCGCCACGGGCGACCGCCGAGGGGCCTGGTCCTCGGCGAGCAGCCCACGGCCATCACGGTCTTCTTCTCCACGGCTCGTCAGCGGCGGCCGCAGCAACCAACCAGCGCTATAACAATCAAAGCATGCGAATGGAATCCAACGCTACCGATCAAAATTTAAAAAAACAAAAAACAAAAAACAAAGTGGCGGCCGCGAAGAATCCGCATCCAATTGGCACACCAACCGCCCTCGATCTTTCTCATATAAGTTAACCTTTTTCCTCTCCCAAAAATCTCATTATTCTCCTCGAGGACTTCCTTTTTCTTTATTTTGGTGTTTTTTTTCTTTTTTTCTTCTTCTTATTCTTTTCCTTGCTGTATCATTCACAAGTTGCCCGCGGGGTGCACGCGGAAGTCTGTCTCCATTTCAATGTCTGCTCTGTTTTACTTGCATCGAATTCATTGGATTAACGTTTTTATTTTTTATTGTTTGTTTACTTGGGAGGACCGGCAAATGCAAGGAAGGACAGGTGGACATCTATATATATACTTGCGTTGGAAGGAAATTAATGAATCTGACAGATAGATCTGCTAAGGGTGTCCATGTGAACTGGACCAACCCTTGTTTATGTTATTACAGGGGTTTTGTTCGTAGTGAAGGATAGGGGGTTGGAAAGAAAGGAAGAAAATTAGACAGGAAGTTATTCGTTTAGGTGGAAGGAAAGAAGGAAAGGTGGAAGATGAAAAGGAAGTCTTTGCAATTAATGAATCACAAGTGAGGATTGGGCTTGGCCATGGTTGTGGGAGGCAAAATGTTTGATAGTCCAAAGAGAAGATGAGCTTGTGACCCTCCGATCATCGTGTGATCATGTTTTATCCAACCGAGCCATCACGACCCAAAGACGACTCGATTTGGGTTGTTTGATCCATCTTGGTCACCTCGTCCACCCTACACCCGACCAAACCCTAGCAAAGGTTTTTCTATCTTCTCTAGTTATTGCTAGATCATCCATTTATAAGTTGGCCTTGCACAATCTTATAATGATCCCTCAAGAACACTCGAATCCAATATTCATATACAGCGAACGATAAACATGAGCTATCGTAGAATTAGTCGAAGTCCCAATGCAGTGACACTAATTTAGACCCAAAACCGAAGGATCTATACAAACCTAACCTTAATGATGGTAGGTTATTGGGAAATGTTATATATGTGATGGGAGACTACAGTTTAGACCCAAAGCTTGGGCCTTCGTTCAATAATATATAAATATACAGAAATAGAAGAAAGTCTTCACGACCAATAATCTTGTTTCAGTTCAGAGGATTGCTGCCATCAGACTGCATTGTATTTATAAACACTTGCTTCCATGTCATTTCACGCCATTCTCATTTGAAGTCTAAATGTTTGCTTGCAAGATGTCATGCCTTTTGAGACTCGACAATCGGTTAGGAGGTCAAAGAGGCAATGCAATTTTAAGATGAAGATGATGCCATTGATGAAGATAGATGAGGGGTCAAACCTGGGAATTGGATGCCTATTTTGTGATGACATGTGCCCACATACATTATTTACACTCTTTGTTAAAATGAATCTCTGACTTTTTCTTCTTTTTTTTTTTTCCTTTCATATTTTTGGATTCCAAAATTCCAGCACCAAGTATTATTTTGTAGACTGATGGTCCAAATGATCTTGCAGGTCCAATTCGTTTTCAGAACACATGAAAAGAAGATTTGATGTCGTTTATAGAGATAAGCCATGTTTCATGAAGCCTGGAGTTGCACTCTTTCCATCTCATCTCCGTCTAAAACCATCTCAACACCTTTATATATTTGTCTCTTTCCTCAACGAGATTTATCTTGTTTAAATGGAAGCCTCGTCATCTGCACTCCTTTTGGGTTATCATATGAACTATGTAATGACGTTTAGGGACTTTTCGTAACTTAAGGGAAAAAAATCTATCCCAACTTTGTTTTTCTTAGTATGATCAATCTATCTGTTAAACAATTCATGGATATAGTAAAAGAGTATTTACACATGAAACAATTCATGAACTAAAAAACAAAAAAGTGTGTCCGTCATATGATTGTTAAGAACCACATTATCCAAAGAGCAATAAATATAGTCCCCCTGCTATGGGAATAATAATTCAGAATAACAATGCGTTAACTAATTGGGAATGTAGAACTGTAAATATGATGGATACTGGTAGAGTAGACAGTGGGAGTATTGTAAATCATGATTATTAGTTCAAACTAATTATCAGCAAAGTAAAATTTTCAGATACTGTAATTGAATGGCAAGTGAACTCTTTGCTTACCTTGACGTAGCATTAATTCCAGACCCATCATTTGCACCCATAAGAAAGCTGCAAATAACTGAAACAATAGATCAGCATCAATGATATAGTATTGAACGATTGCATTGTTGTTGCAGCAATACAGCTCATGTAGCTGTAACAGTAACAAAATTGCTAATCTGACAATTGAGAGGGAAGGTAAAAGTCTAAAAAGATGGCTATGGATATCAGTAGCATCAGGAGAAAATTTAAATCCAACTTATCCGAGGCACATTATTCTCGAGGTCATACAACAACAACAACAAAGCCTTATCCCACTAGGTGAGGTCGGCTATATGGATCCTTCTACGTCATTGGACTCTATCCCCTACTATATCATCGTCTATATTTAAATAAATTTTATCTTGTTTTATTGTTGCTAACCAAGTCTTTTTTGATCTTCCTCTTCCTCGTTTGATGTGTATATTTGATATCATTTCACATCGCTTAACTGGAGCATTTATTGGCCGTCTAAGTACATGTTCGTACCACCTTAAACGTGTCTCTCAGAGCTTTCCTTCAATAGATGCAACACCAACTTTTTCTCTAATGCTCTCATTTCTTATTCTGTCCATCCTCGTATGTCCGCACATCCACCTTAACATCCTCATCTCTGCAACTCTCATCTTTTGCTCATATGCTCGAGTTGTAGCCCAACATTCAGCTTCATATAACATAGCAGGTCTAATTGCCGTTTTGTAGAACTTCCCTTTAAGTTTTAGAAGCACTTTACGATCACATAAAATACCCGATGCTTTCCTCCATTTCAACCATCCTACTTGTATTCTATGTAAGACATCTCTCTCAATCCCTCAATCATCTTGCAAAAATGATCCTAAATATTTAAAGCTCTCAATTCCAGATAACTCATCATCTCCTATTTTAACACTTGTCTCATTACGTCTAATATTGCTAAATTTAAATTCCATATATTCTGTCTTTACTCTACTAAGCTTAAAACCTTTCTTACAGTGTTTCACTTGAAATTCTAGTTTAGCATTTACTCCTTCACGTGTCTCATCTACTAAAACAATATCATCCGAAAACAATACGCACTACTTGCATGTTCTTGAATGTGTCAGGTGAGTTCGTCGTGATTAGTGTAAAAGATAGGGACTTAAAGTGATCTTTGATGTAACCCTATCTTTATTGGAAATGCTTCATTAATCCACGAAGTCTTCACTCCATTGTTCATTCCTTATACATATCCTTAATTAGTTGATATATATTACACTAACACCTCTTTTCTAAAATTCTCCATATTATTTCTCTTGGAACTCTATCATGCTTTTTCTAAATCAACGAATACCATGTAGATCCCGCTTTTGCTCTCTATACTTTTCAATTAGTTATGCGAGAAGATGTATAGCTTATCGACCTTCCCGCATGAATCCAAATTGATTTTTGAGAACCATGGTCTCCTTCCTTAATCTTTTTTCTATTACTTTTTCCCAAAGTTTCATTGTATGACTCATTAGTTTAATACCCCTATAGTTTTCACAAGTTTGTATGTCTCCCTTATTCTCATATAAGGGAATTAGGATACTTACCCTCCATTGATCAGGCATCCTTTTTATTTTTAATATCATGTTAAATAATTTTGTAAGTCATTCAATACCTTGTTTTCCTAGACACTTCCATACCTCTATCAGAATATTATCTGGTCCAACGGCTTTTCCATTTTGCATTCCATTTAAAGCTTGTTATACTTCTGAAATTTGAATTCTACGATAAAAATTTAAATTTCTATACTCATTTGACCTACTTAAATTACCTAAATTAAGTTGGTCTCATAAACCTTCATTAAAAAGTTGATAAAAATATCTCTTCCACCGCTCTTTTATTTCTTCATCATTTACTAGTACATCTTATTGCATTAAATCATTAAGATCTTTTGTCTTCCTCTCTCTACTTTCATTTATTATAAATGTCATTTTCCCTTCTTTTGTATCTAATTTTCGATATAACCGTTAAAAGTTTGATCTTAGCTTAGTTATTCACTGCTTTCTTAGCTTCTTTCTTGGCTATTGTATATTTTTTCAAATTTTTCTCATTTTTACAAATATTTAATTTCTTATATGCTATTCGTTTTTCCTTAACTTTCTCTTGCACTTTTTCATTCCACCACCAAGATTCTTTACTTGGTGGTGCATGTCCCTTTGACTCGCCGAGTACACTCTTAGCTACTATTTTCAATTTTGATATCAACTTATCCCACATCATATTAGGGTCACTGTATATGTCATCTAATACTTGTACTCCTACCTTCTCTTTGAATATATTTAGTTTCTCATCCTTTAACTTCCACCACTTAATTCTAGGAGTCGTGTATATTTTTCTTCTATTAATACTATGTTTGAGGCGTATATCCAATACTAACCTATGTTGAGTAGTTAAACTTTCTCCAGGAATAACCTTACAATCTTTACAAATCTTTCTATCTCTCTTCCTAACCATAAGAAAGTCAATTTGTGATTTATTATTTCCACTTTTGAACGTGACTAATGTAGGGGATCGAACGGCCGGCTAGAGGGGGGTGAATAGCCTTTTGTCGTTGGATGTTGGTATTTGTTCGTCTACAAAACTAATTAGCGCAACGGAAACAATAAAGACAAGCAAATACAAATACAAGAAAACAAACGCTAACACAATAGTATAACGTGGTTCACGGCTACGCCGCTAATCCACGATCCCGATTCGTCCGAGGTGAATCACTCCTTCAAAGTCAATCACTATTGGTCTCTCCTTTGCACCAAGCTAGGTGGAGGTAACCTTTACAAATCAAGCACACTCCTTTTACAATAGATGTGAAAGAAAGCTAAGAGAAGGAGTTTGAATCTAGTGGAGCACTTGGATGGTCGTTTAGAACTTGAGCATTTTTCTCCCAAAGCTCCACTCCCTCTCTTTTTATAGAGAGGAAGATTTTCTTCCGTTAGCGCCACGATCATTCAGCGCCTTTGGCGATCGGCCACTCTGGACCTCCGAACACGTCGGATCCCGACCGGTAGTCAACGGAACACTTAGCGATCGATGGATCTCACGGTCATTCGCGCTCTATAATCGGCCCGCTGCAGCGGTTCTATGCGCGATATCCTCTCGCGATCGGCGGCGTAAACCCATCATCGGATACGGTCGAACCCACTCGACTTCGAGCGATCATTGCCATTACATGCGACGGCGTGTGTCGTCGTGAAACTCAAACTTAACATAAGTTTGAGCTTCGTGATCGGGTAAACCTTAACCCTGCGGTCGAGTCTCCGACACTCGGCCGTTCGACCCAAGTTCACCTAACGAGCTACTTAGATTTCACTCGTTCTCTCATCTCACTCGAGTCCTCAAGCTCTCTTCGTTCGCGGCCCGTCCTCGGCGTCGGTGCGGCTCTGCGATGCTCGCCGGCGTCTCTTGCCTCGTCTGCTTCCTTGGCTTCGTCATCGTCGTCCGTGATCCCTCGGATGCTCAGCGCACGACTTCAAAGTCATCCTTCACCGACTCGAGGGGAAGTTGTGAGGGTGAACCCGCCCGAGCTCCATGTGCGAATTACTAAGTCTGCAAGACTCAACGCATATTAAATAACAATACAACCTAACTTAAACCCTTTTGCCACACATTCAAAACCTTATCGTGGCAAGATTGTCTAACAATCTCCCTTTTGATGTGTCGCGTTAAGTTAGGTAAAAACATTGATATAAATTTCTAAGGTAAGAACGCGTATAAACATAAACATGATATAACAACATGACTCCCCTTAATCCATGAAACTCTCTCTACAAATTCTCTCCTATCATAATTTACTTAAACACAATTATTTCTCCCCTTTGACACCATCAAAAAGATTAATACTAAGTTAAATTCTGAGCTCATGGCATCAAGTCTAATAGAAGGAAAATATCAAAACATGTTTAAAATCAAATCGGAAAATATTAGATCGTTCTTTCGGTGAAGCGATCATTCTTTATCGATATAGCGTCGGTGCACAATGTTTCAAATTTAATTTTCTGGACGAATTTCAGAAATGCATTAAAAATTCTAGAAAATTCAAAAAATCATGAAATTTGGGGAACATATTTCTTATAAGATTCTTTTTCAGTGAAAAATAAGTCTTCATGAAAAATCATTATATTTTCACGTATTTGCCAAAAATCCAAAAGCTTTAAAAACTACTAGGTTTTTGATTATGATAGTATCCATTTTAACACCTAGTTTCAGTTTGAATTGTTTCAAAACATGAATACACATATTTTAAGGTAAGAAATTGTTTTGAAAACATGTGAAATATCCAACCATGATCTTTGGGCAATATGTCTATGAATTAAACATAAGCCTTCCCCATGATTGATCTATTATTGCTATTTTGATACCTTAAATGACCATCTAAATGCCATAGACATTAGTGGGCATTTGTATCATCCTAACATCTCACTCATGCTAAGTTTTCAATCATGGTAGCCTATGGTGAGTGTGAGATGCATCCTAGGGGGTATTTGTATAAACTTAACCATTATATTCATGTAATTTTATGAAGGTTAAGTATCAATCTAACAATCCTCATGATCATAAAGGCATATATCAATTAATTTTACATTATGATCATGAACCTAATGTATTCATCAATTAATAATCATGCATTAGGTATTATATCACGATTATAAGCAAAATATCACCTAAGGCATGATTTAAACCCTATTTCTCATGATGACGTGCCAAATTTCAAAATCATAAATCATGATTGCAAACATACATAGCAATTACATTAATCATCATGATTTAAGCATTATTAACTATTTATAGGCACGTTATCATCACCTAACACTATTTAAAAATGTTGTCCCGCCATCCTAAGTCAACCAAAATATGATATAGGTCAATTGTATATGGTTGACTACCCTAGGGGTTTTCTAACCCTTAAGGATGGATTTTGGAACCCAATACAAATTCTTTCCTATGGGGTTCACAAGATACTCCTTGGGGATCCATTTCCTAGCTATTACCTTCTTTTTATCTTGTCCCCTAGCAATTAGGCATTTATAGGCCCTTTCATTTTTCTTTTCTTTGTATCATAGGCCTTTCTTATTGAAGCTTGCCCTTTGGCTCCCTATGATCATGTTCAAGGTGTTGGAGCCAATAGTAAACTTTTCTAGGGTTTTTGTCAAATAGTCTACCTTTTCCCTTAAGACCCTATTTTCATTTATACATGCATCACTAACATCTAATGGCACATAATTATCGTGTGAGCATGCATCATCATGACAAGAAGAAATATTTTCATTTAAGCATGCTTTTTCTATTTTTGTTCTAATTCCTTAATTTGTTCAAGCATGCATTTGTTTTTCTTCTTTGCTCTAAATAAGTCCTTAGTGAGGCTAGAAATCATAGACATAATTTGCTTAGGGGGTAGAGGATGTAGATGAGGCTCCCCCTTCACTTGAGCTCTCTCCACTTGAGCTTGATTCTTCATTTTCGGTGGAGGAGCAATCCAAGTCATCAAAGGCCATCAAGGCCAAATTGGTGACAAAGGCATTCTCCTCATCGGATGAGGAAGAGGAGGAAGGGTCATCCCATGTCTTGGCCTTGAGTGCTTTGACCTTCCCCTTTTCCTTTGCCTTCTTTTCTTCTTCCTTTTTCTTGTTCCCCTTCTTCTTCTTCTTTTCTTCCTTCTTTTTCTTTTCTTCTTTGCTTTTGTTTAGGAGAGGACAATTGTCCCTTATGTGTCCCTCTCCTTGGCAATTGTAGCAAATGATCTTCCCCCTTGGTCTTCTATTCCTATCATTTGATTTATTAAAATGAAAACCTTTTAAAGCACGCCTTACCCTCCTTACCATATATGCCTCTTCCATGCTATCCATGGAGGAGGAGGAGGACGCTTCATCATCGGAGGAGGAGGGGATCTCCATCTTCTTCTTCCCCTTGTTTGCCAAGAATGCTACTCCTCTTGAGGGTTGGATTCTAGGCTCTTCTTGTATTCCTTCAAGCCTAGTTTCGTGGAGCTCCATTGTTGAGAAGAACCCCTCCAAAGTGCTCACTTCTAAATTCTTGGAGATGTAGAATGAGTCCACCATGGAGCTCCACTTTGAGGACCGGGGAAAGGCATCTATGGCCTTCATTACCATATCCCGGTTGGAGAGCCTTTCACCTACACTTGTTAAACCGGTTAGTATTTCCTTAAACCTAGAATGTAAGGAAATTACCTTTTCTCCCTTTTCAAGCTTGATATTTGAAAGTTGGGAGCGGAGGAGGTCTCTTCTTGCTAGCTTTGCCTCCGAAGTGCCTTCATGAAGCTCTACTAGCTTCTCCCACATTTCCTTGGCACTTAGGCATTCTCCAATTCTATTTATTTCTTGTTGAGGAAGCACATTGTATAGATGGTGCTTGGCTTTTGAGTTTGCAAGGTGCTCCTCTCTTTGCCTCTTGGTCCGTCTTGACTTTTCTATTGGCTTCCCCTCTTCATCCCTAGGCAAAACGAAACCGGATTCCATTGTAATCATAATATCAAAATCCGTTTTGAAAAATACCTCCATTCTCTTTTTCCACCAAGAGAATTCGCCGTCGAACTTCGGTGGGTGGATGTTGGAGCCGGCCTTTTTGAGTGTTGCTTGTTGTGGCGGTTAGTCCTTGACAAGCTTTCCTTGGCTCTGATACCACTTGTAGGGGATCGAACGGCCGGCTAGAGGGGGGTGAATAGCCTTTTGTCGTTGGATGTTGGTATTTGCTCGTCTACAAAACTAATTAGCGCAACGGAAACAATAAAGACAAGCAAATACAGATACAAGAAAACAAACGCTAACACAATAGTATAACGTGGTTCACGGCTACGCCGCTAATCCACGATCCCGATTCGTCCGAGGTGAATCACTCCTTCAAAGCCAATCACTATTGGTCTCTCCTTTGCACCAAGCTAGGTGGAAGTAACCTTTACAAATCAAGCACACTCCTTTTACAATAGATGTGAAAGAAAGCTAAGAGAAGGAGTTTGAATCTAGTGGAGCACTTGGATGGTCGTTTAGAACTTGAGCATTTTTTTCTCCCAAAGCTCCACTCCCTCTCTTTTTATAGAGAGGAAGATTTTCTTCCCGTTGGCCGCCACGGATCATTCTTTGCCCTTTGGCGATCGGCGCCCCTCTGGCGCCTCGAACACGCGTCGGATCCGGCCGTTGTAGTCAGCGGAACACTTAGCGATCGTGATAGACCTCACCGGTCATTCTGCCTCGTATCGGCCCGATGGCCATGGCGATTCTGCCGCGATATCCTCTGGCGATTGTCATTCCGTGGCGATCGGCCGCCTAAACCCAATCTCGGATACGGTCAGAACCCACTCGACTCGGAAGCGATCATTGTCATTACGATCGGTCGGTAGTGCGTGTGAAACTTCAAACTTAACATAAGTTTGAGCTTCCGTGATCGGGTAAACCTTAACCCTTGCGGTCGAGTCTCCGACACTCGGCCCATTCGGCCAAGTTCACCTAATGAGCTACTTACATTTCACTCGTTCTCTCGTCTCACTCGAAGTCCTCGCGAAGCTCTCTTCGTTCGCGGCCCGCTCAGCGACAGCGTCGACGGCGGCTCTGCAATGCTCCTTCGCGTCTCTTGCCTCCGAAGTCTGCTTCCTTGGCTTCACTTCAAGTCATCTCGTCCGGCGATCCCTCGGATGCTCCAAGCGCACGGCTTCCGCAAAGTCATCCTTCACCGACTCAAGGACCGAGGTTGTGAGGGTGAACCCGCCAAGGCTCCATGTGCGAATTACTAAGTCCTGCAAGACTCCAATGCACATATCAAATAACAATACCAACCTAACTTAAACCCTTTGCCACACACATCAAAACCTTATCATGGCAAGAGATTGCCCTAACAACTAAGTGTTCTTCTCTTTTCTTAAAAAATGTATTAGCTAGTATAAGATCATATGCTATTGCAAAATCCAATATAGTTTTAACTTTTTCATTTCTTGTTCCAAACCCATAACCCCTTATACCCTCTCGTATTAAATCGTTTTTCACTCTCTATTAAAATCATCTCATTTGACGGAATATTTTGTAATACTTCATCCAAGTCCTCCCAAAATCTTAATTTGGTATTTTCATCTAATCCTATTTGAGGTGCATATACACTAATTACGTTTATAGTTTCTTTCTCCACTACTATTTTGAGAGTTATAATTCTATTCCCCTTTCTAATTACTCCTACAACTTCATCCTTTAACGAACTATCAATAATAATACCCACTCCATTTCTTGTTTTACTCTTGCCTGTATACCATAACTTAAAACCCGAGTTCTCTATCATCTTTACCTTCTCACCAACCCATTTTGTCTCTTGTACACATACAATATTAATTTTTCTTCTAATCATCGTATCTACTATCTCCATTGTTTTACCAGTGAGGGTTCCTATATTCCATGTACCAAATCTTAGACTACTAGTTTTTCTATAATATTTGTTCTTACTCAACCTATGGTGTGAGAACTCTTACTTATTTAACACTACACCCAAGTTCTCATGGAGATGTAGCGGTCCTTGCCGATACGTTGCAGTCGGACCCTGCAACGTGAACTCTAGCATATTTTTCACTACACCCGAGTTCTGAAAATGTAGCGGTCCTTGCCGAGACATTACAGTCGGACCCTGTAACGCGTTCCTTCCGGGGAACAACCTAGCATTAACACAATAGTTTGATTGATCCATTCATTGAACATTTGCCTTAGTTTAACGCTGGCTGGCAACCTAACGCAACCCTCCTCCTTGATCCGGGCTTGGAACCGGCCACGACAAAGTTAACTTATCATGGGCGGAGTTTAAATCTACAGGTCATAAGTCTTAAAATCCTATTCTTTTGTACTTTACAACAAAGGTCGGACTAGGGTTTTGGAAAAAGAAGCTAAGTCGACCAGGTAGATGTGTGAGTACCAATCTACAATCAACCAATATATTAGGTAGTTAAGCCTTGCAACATCCAAACAACTGAGAAAGCTGTAGAGATGAGACACTCCTTGGAATATGCTCGCTCTTAACAACAAATTGAATTTTCCAGCATAATTGTAAGCTTACTCAGCTCCAAAACTAATGATAGTAGAAAATATCTAATATTTGGTATTATTTTGGTTATTTATTTAATACAATAACTACATGAGAATATCAGCTGCATATAATCGTTTTAAAGTTCAGAAAAATGTAAAAAAAATCTATATAGTTATTACATGACATTATATGTTGGAGTTTAAAGAAGAAGAAAATTTATTAATTACAATAATATGATCCATAATGTGTGACAATGCAGTTAATAGTGTTAGAACTCCTAGGGGTGTAACAAATGCTTTTCACCCAAATTACTATTCAGGAACAAATAGGTACAGACCCAAATGTAGCAGTTGATGAAATAACAGAAAATAGGCTTGCAACTTTGACCTGATTTTACTCTTTTTCTTGCCGGTGTTCTCTTAGTCAAGTTGCAAGTACAAGTATTGCAATTGTCACAACTGTCTCAACGGATGAAAATTATGCTTCTATCATCTTTCTATGATTCAGAGAAGAGAGAATGATAGGATATGAAGATCATGCTCCCTCAACAAGGCAAGGAATTAAAGTTGTATCTGATATGCTTACACAGTACATACAAAAAACATTCCTGCCTTGCATACAATATAAAGATAAAAGATGTAACAAAACAGAGGAATAAAATATGTCCTTTATGTTTCACTTGATTGTCATGTTAATAGTTGTTATGTATCGGATTACATTTATAGAAGATTCTAAAGATAACTACACAAATCTGGATCTTGATTTGTTATCTTTCAGTGGAGAAAGTAGAGAAGCCAGAATTACCAACAAAAAAACTACAAGAGAAGTGAAACTTCTATAAAGCCTTCAATTGAGAGGAGTCCTCAAATTGGACAAGTACAATCAACGCAATGGAGCGAACTTTACATGGAATTAAGAGGTTGGAATGAAAAAGGTTCAAGAATGAGAGAAGAACAGTCGGATGCAGAGTAAACTTCTAAGAGAGGTATATAGAACATGGAACTTCAGGAATTTTTTTCTCTAATCTCTCCTCTCTCTTTTTTTTTCACTTTGTTGCACATAGCACGCCTCTCATGTTATTTCAATAGAAACTTTGTTTTTGCTAGCTAGAAGAATAGCTAATAATTAAATTAAAAACGAAATGAACCATCAATGATCTGCTAACCTTGATATAGGTGGCCACAAAGGGATAAGTCGGATAAACTAGAGCAAGTATCCAACACCAAAAAGGTTAAAACAAGGGAAGAACTTACATTGTAATTTGTAAATGATCGCACAGATCTCAGCTTTGGCAATATTGCCTTATCATGGTCACCCTGCTCTGGAACTACTGGTTTTCCCTTTTGTCTCGATTCTGGACTGGTTTCCAGAAAACTTGGCCTAGAGACACCCCAAGCAAATCAGCTATTCTTGTGGTCATGGAATAAGCACCATGCACATTAGGAAGCGTATTCTCCCTGAAATGAGATGCTAAGCATAGCACGTCGAAAGAATCAAATGGTCCAACATCTATGTCAATTTTAGCAGAAGCTTTAGGCATGCCCTTTGCTACACTAACCAGGCAGTTCTGGCCGTGATACATTGCTTTTGGATCCCTAATCTTGGCAAATACAAAACAGAAGCCGAAGCGATCTCGAAGATACAATCACTAGTGCCAGTTTCGAGTCAAAGACCTCCCTTGCAAATATTTTTTACTATTTCCAGCACACTAAGCCTCGAAGCCGACCATCGCACGCGTCCATGCACAACCCCGGGTCGGATCGGCCACCATCCGATCTCTCGATCAAGCATCTCCACACCGAGGAGCCGGAGGGGATTGGAAATTGGAATACATGCCACCGCGGGCATCCATGAAGCGGATGACGGCATTGTGGCTCTTGCCGCTGTCGGCGGGGTCGCAGCGGTATCCACTGCGCCGGGCGTGGCGAGAGAAAAAGGGAACCAGGTACAGCCAGTCAGGGTCAGACAGGCCGACTCCATCGGAGCGGAATCGCCGGAGCTCGTCTCAAAACTCATCGCCACAGAGCTCGTCGAACATTCAACGAAAGAGATAGCAGCGCCGACGCTACTAGCGGGCCTCCCTGTGGCACTGGCCCACTACTTAAATCCTTTAGATTCGGTAAACTTCCGGCCCAAATTCAAAAGTCCAAATAGGAAGAAAATGATCTCCCGCCTATATTTTAAATAATACATTTATCTCCCACGCAGAATCAAATAATAATATATCCGATAAATCAATTACTGAATCCTTATACAATTTTTCCTCGACGCCACACTACAACCCATCGAGGATGTTACGATCAGTTCACTTACAAAGTATTTTTCTTTTTGCTCTAAGACAGTAGTAGGTCGTAAATAGCTAGAACATCATCGAGTCATGCATGGATGTTGGTTAATCTTGTATTTGTTACCTGTAAAAGAAATAATTATACATAATGAACCATATGTCTACGTCTTATAAACATATATAAATCAATACATAACGAATAGTACGTATATATGTACGTATATATATATATATATATATATATACCTTTTGCGCTTAGACTTGAGAGTGGTTACTGATGGAGAATTGTTTTGCCAATTGCGCTTTCGCTGGTTGATGAACCAGTTGTTAATTTGCTTTAGCTGCAGGCCTGTCTGCTCGACTAATTTAGCTTTGTCGTCTTCCTGAAACCAATCGCGAATAAGGTTCATGTTATACGTACGTAGCCAACCCAAATAGTGAAGGAGTACGTACTGTACATGTATGTATATACTAATTAACTTACGGTTGGATATGGCCATTTACAATTTTGTTGCCACCATTGTTTCAGAATCGAAGTGGTGTCGTCTGGCAACTTCCCTGCTCTTCTCTTGCGAAGTATCTCTTCTCTTACATCCTCAATTCGCGACCTAAATCCCTGCAAGAAGTTAATCGATCGACAATGATCGATCGAGGCCATTAATTAGCTGTATATTCGACGTTGCAGAAGAAGTCATTAATGAATTAGTATATATATATATATATATATATACCTGTTTTAGTTCGATCTTCAATCCCTGCCTCACTCTCTCCATTAGGGACCTCTCAGATTCGGTGGGAAGAAGTGGGCCAAATCCCACCATGTCATGCCTGTCCTGCATGAGGCAATCCGCCGGGCCAAGCTCGTGGTCGTCGCCGTCGATGATGTCGTCGTCGTCGTCGTCCGACATGGTTGCTCCCAATCCTTCTTCGAGAGTCACTCCTAATTAATTATGTTAACATGCGCAATGCAATTGTATGTTAGACGTACGGTAAACTTGATAGAGATGCATGAATGATTTTGCGTTTGTGCTTAGCAGTGACCAGCAGCTTAATTAGTATATCTAAATTTCAAAATAAAATATAGTTTTTAATTAAATTATTAACATCAAAATTATCAGGCTGGGAGAGATCGAGGAGTCAAGTTGAACAGGCACCGAGCCTAATTGAGGTGTTCGAAGAGATTGAGACAGACTGATGAATGACTCATGATCAAGCTAATTAAGTTGAGAGATTAAGCTACTAAATAAGTTGAGAGATTAAGCTACTAAACCATTTGGGAGGTCAAGTCGGGAAGTTAGAAGACTAAAGTGTTGAGTGACTTAGGAAATCAAGGTAAGAGATTGAGTTGTAGAAAAAAATTTATTTTTATTTTTTGAGAAAATAAAAAAATACAGGATATTTTTCATCTTCGTTTTTTAAAAAATAAAAAAGAATTTTTCAGAAAATTGAAAAATATAAAAAAAATCATTTCCTATTTTTTGAAAAAAAAAATAGAAATAGAAAATTATCTCTTTTGGAGACTAAATATAAATGTTAAAAAGAATGAGTCGAATAATTGGGAGGCTCAACTATCGAGCACAATTATCTCTTTTTCGATAATATTTAAAGATTCAAATGGATGTCTATTATTTTTTAAGATATAATAATTAACAATTAAATATTAGTTATTCGTGATAAATTGAATATTATATTGAACGCGTCAACACCCCCAACATTGAGGAACAAAAAGAACTTGGAAAAAAAAATTGAGGAATTATTCCATGATCAATTGCTTAGAGAAGAATATTAATCACTATTTATAAATTCGAAATTCTAATAGTCTTTGTTGAAATGTTGGATTAATTAATATATAGTTACCCATTGAATCAGCGATCATTAATGAATCTATTTCAAATTTAAATTAAAACAATTCTAATGATAAAATATTAACTATATTATATATATATATATATATATATATATATATATATATATATATATATATATATATATATATTCAATCTCTAAATTTAATCGATCTAAATGCGATTAGGTGAGACGTCAAAGGCGAGGACGATCTCCCTCGTCGCCATTTACGGAACTACTTTAACTAAAACGCCTGCGGGTCCCTCCTCTCCCGGTCCACCAGTACCTTCCCTTCCTCGAAGTCAAATTAAAATTGACAGCACGGTAACAATTTATATTTTTTTTTCTTGAAATTCTTTCAAAATATTACATATATAAAAATAATAATTTTTATTTTAAAATAAATTTTTCAGGATTTCTAACCACCAAAGATCAGGGAAAATTATTTAATTGAAATTATAGGCGAAATAGTTGGACCGATTAGTGAACCGATCGATCGAATACCTGTGAGGTCCTGCAGAGACTGCTCCATCTCCCTGCACGCCATCACCGCTTCGACGGCGTGCACCCGCACGTGCTGCTGCAGTTGGTCCCGGAACGAGCCCAGCACCATCGAGTACTGCTCCTGAACAAGATACGATAATTCTAAAATTACGAGGAGGCAAATAAAAATAAGCGTCGGTAAAGTTGCAGGGGGCAAATTGAAATTTCCTGTCGCTTCGCGGGCGGGTGATTTAGGGCCTCACCAGGAAGGCGTCGAGTTCCTGCTTGTCTTGGGGGGATAGCACCGGATGGCGGAGGCAGGCGGCGGCGGCGGCGTAGGAGCGGACGAGGCGGTGCGACTGCGCCACCTGCGCGTCGATGAGCGGGAGGTGATCGGTCGGGGTCGCGACGCGCAGGCATCCGACGTGGGCCCCCAGCAGCTGCTCCCACAGCGGATGCACCGCCATCTCCGCCTTCACGAGCTGCTTCTGCTGCTGATGCTGATGCTCCTCCTCCTCCGCCGCCGTCTCCATCCCCTGCACCGCTCGATCGATCGCTTCCCGCCGAGAGCAAAATGGAAACACAAAATTAACAAACCGGTCGTCGGTCGAGCTAGCTAGTGAATCCCGACGCCGGAGGCCGGCGAGCAACGAATTTCAGGTCGCGAAGAGGAGGAATTAATCGAATTAGAGAGATCGAAAGAAGGAACAGAAATCAAATAAACGGAGGAGGTCGTTTAGCTTGCACCGGCCTCCGCCCTCTTGCCGCCGCTCGATGTGGCCTTCGACATCTCTCCGCAGTTTAATTATGAGAACTAATTAATGATATATAATTAAAGAATGGATAGTAATTAATTACGGTTGTTGGCGCATATGCTTACGCCGGTCGCTAACCACGCTTATCTCTTTTAGGACGAATTAATTAATAATATAATTATATCGTACTATGGTATATGCTAATGCAGTGGACGAATTAAAAACGTCGAGGGTATCATATCAAAAGGAGCTAATTAATGCGATCAGTGTGGTCTAATTACGCATTAACTTTCTACTACTTTGAGTTAATTTGTTCGAGTTGAAAGAATAATATTGGAAAGACTTTTAGACGATCCTAAATGTTTCAAATTCATATTAAAGAATATTGTTGGGCTCGTAGCTAGGATTCTATTAGGGTTTTCTTAAATTTATTTATTTCTGTGGTCATCGAGCATTTTGCTCAAAATTAAAGAGTTAATTAATTAATAACTTTAGAAGGCTTAAGAGTACTAGGTAGTTGATCGATCTGGCATATCAACGGAACTTATGAGTTATGGTAACTAATTAGTTATTTTCATAAGAATTTATTTATTTATTTATTTATTTTTCCCTAATCATTGGCCAGTACTCAGCTCTGGTGCACAACATACCAAAGCGGCAGTGGATTGGAAATATAGAATATTTAATAATTTTTATAATATTAAATATAGAAAAGATAAGTTTATGAATTAATTAAAATAACAGTGGTCGGAGGAACATTTCAGTCAAAGGAAAAAAATAAAAATAAAAATAAAAATAAAAATATTCTCCACTACACTCGACGACAAGCATGCGGTGGTTGCGATCTTGTCGGCAGCTCACTTTGGGGCTCCATCTCTTTTCTAAATTCTGGTAGCGATGCGTCTCCATCGTGCTTCGGGATACTTTCTACTTTTCAAAAAATATTAAATAAAAAATATTTTTCATTTAATTTTATAATGATATCTTTTGATTCATTCGCAAAAATTATTATGAAATAAATAAATCATAAAGATCAGGATAATCATTTTGAATTCAGAAGGAGATTTTAAATTTTCTTTAGAAATTGGATCTATTGTCACATAATATATCATTCCCGTAGAAACGAAAAAGATCGATTCATATTCATCATTATATTGATCATCCACAGGGATAATATAAAACTGTTGAATAATTTTTTGAACAAAATAAAATTTATATATATAAATTGTTAATGATATGTGTGCATGCAAAGTAATATTTATTTATATTTTTTTTATATCATGAGCAATGACAAGACTTGCTTAATTAGGGTACAATGAACATAACCATTCCAGTCATATCGCATAGATGAGGTGGAGAGATCATTAGTTGGGAGAAGATGAAGTAGGTGGTCAAATTTATAAAAAAAATCAATCGACCTTTCTAATCACTTCAAGCGATGATAAGGTTGGGTAGATGAGCCAACAAAAATTTCAAGTGTTGTGTGTGTGTGTATATATATATATATATATTAAATAAATGTTTTTTATTGTGTGAAACTTTGGTTGGATGCATTCAATTTTCTTTAATTCGTAATTATCCATTAGCCAATTGAATACATTAATATGTAATAAAAAAAATTAGAAACAAATTTAACTTATTTAAATCTTGACTATAAAATTTATTTTCCTATTTTTAATCCGAAAATAAAAATATAATGATCAATATTTTTTTAAAAAAATTTTAAATTATCTATCATATAATAAAAGTAAACAAAACTATAAACTTTAGATATTAAAATAATATTTTTACCAAAATTTTAAAATCAACAATTGATAAAAATTTTAATAGATAAATTTGATAAACAAAATTAAATTCAACATCACACTACTAGTTCTTATGAAACATCCTACTATTTTATTGTATTTTCCAAGAAAGAAAATAATAATTCAATTAGATATTTTGAATCCTTCCTATTTCACATCCTCTTAATTAAACTACTTATTAATTGGAAAGCTTCGCGATATGATATGATTGAGACACCTCTCCTAATATTTAAATAATTTAGTGGCTACTAATTTTTGATCTCACAAAATAAGAATATATATATATATATATATATATATATATATATATATATATATATATATATATATATATATATATATATAGGACCAATATGTTATACAGTGAATAATGTTTTGAATCCGTCCAAAAGAAAAATCAATAAATAAAATATGAAAAATTACGTACTATTGTTATTTAAATCTAATTAAAAAAACATTTGAGCGAACAATATTGATCGACTCGCTGTACACGTTATTTAATTTTCTCCGGCTATAATGAATGCATGCTCCACTTCAAGTAAAAGCAGAAAGTTCTTTTCAAAGGCCGCCGGAGCGTGCAATAGTAAAAATGAAAAGATATTTTATAAAAAAATTATAATTTAATTTTCTATTATGATATTTTCGATGATAAATTTTAAAAAAAATATTTAAACAATCATAAAATTAAAAATTTATTCGTTGAACGAATTACGATTTCAACATTAAATTATCATTCAGAGATGAAGCGATTATAAAATTCGAATTGAACCATACAAAAACTACGAACATTTCTCTAATTTACTTTTGATGGTCAATGGAAATCATTTGAACTCCAATCTTATTCGATTCAATTGTTGATGAAACATTCTAAAAATTTATGGGACAAAATCGATAACTTTTAAAGATTAATTAGACGGAAGATAAAAAAAAAAAAAAATCTTTTCGAAGACTGTCTTTTAATAAGAATTAATGATACAGTACTCAATTTGTTTATTTAGAAGGACAATTAAAAGGAGAGAGATACGGACACAAAAATTAAGCTACATATGAAGCTTCATTGTTTATAGTAACTTCTGTGAAACCCAAAATTTGATCCATCTTAAACGAACAAATGTGACACCATAATTCAATCAATTGATATGATGACCAGTCAAACAGAGTTTACATTTCTTATTTGAAGTGAAGTCTCTAAAGAAGTACAACAAGCTATGCATGATAGACCAACAAACAACACTCTAGTAAATGCAGAGTACTACTCATCCATCTAGTTAGATACAAGCTTTAGCAGACGTAGTTGAGAAGGTCATACGTATCTTACAAATTGAAGAGTAAGAACATAAACCGAGTTCTGACATTTACTCGCGACAATGACAAAAAGTCGGTAAGCTGTCCAGCCGACTCTTAATCTGCAAAGGGATGGAAAACAGCCATAAATAGGATATATGGCTAAATATATAATCTCCGAACTCTAAGGACAATAAGATAATGAGCAAACTTTGCAAACCAAAACTTGCAATTTTTATCTACACAAGCTGTAAGATAACGCCCAAATAAATGCTCAGTTTAATCCAATAATAATGAGATTTCGTTAAGAAGAAAATGTGGTAAACTAGGTCATTGATGATGGTAGAGGTAACGAGCATTAAATTAATCCATTTACATAGAAAAGCAGGTCAAATTCTTGCATCTATCTAGATTAAAGCTTGTTAACTTTCACATGAAAAGCCTCAACAGCCCATAGAGCTTGTTAGCTTCCGAGGTGTAAATTCAAATCTTCCAGAAGCCTTGCGCAGATTATTTTTAATTAAGCAACTGAAATTGGCTTTATTCATAGGATGCATAGTCAGAACATGTTAATAGAAAGTTGCCAGATCCAAATTTTTATATTACCATAGTTAAAGCAAATGGATTTCTCAATGCTAGATATGATTCATGCAGCTATCCAAAATAGAATCGTTCAGTTCCTTCTTGTTGTTATTGCTGCATATCATCAGGCCAATTTTTGAATTTTCTACCATCGTACAGTATACCGACCATCATTTACAAAGTAGCATCTTAGGAGGGCTCCTATCACAGGACCCTCCAACCCAGATGATGTGCTAAGACAGCAGCCAGTAATATCTCAGACACATCAGAAAGACAAGAAGATCCAAGGCATGAAGATGTATCCTTAGCATGGGGAGAGGAAAGTGGGAGCATCATCGAAGACGCTGGAAATTGTAGAGGGAAAGACGATATATATGGTTATTATTGTATTTCTATCTCAAAATCAGTCTGATGGTCAAAGATAGTGAATAATTATTGAGGGAAAGGCAGAAGTGTGTACATATGGATATAATGTGATTATTATCATTTTTCCAACCCATAACTCAGATATTGATATCTCGAGTTCTCTATTGGAACAATCATTAGTGTCGGGAGAAGGTTGGGAAACCATTAAGGACTCATAAAGAGACCTCACCAAGGGATCATCCAACATCCTTCATGCAGAAATTTGAATGTCATTGTCCCATCCCAATCTGACACCTAAATACCCAAATTAAACATAACAGTTGTAATAGACCCAATATGAGCATATGTCCCAGTACCACTCCAAATGGCATATTTTCTGAAGATGAAGCATGATGCTGATGAGTAGATAAATTGATGGATGGTACAGATTACTGGTCAAGATTTAAAAAACTTGTATAAACTAGTAAACATTCCTAAAGGATCATAATGTACAGCCTGATATGAATGGTACATATTGATCTGATGAGGAAAAACACTTTAACAATCCGATTTTAGGTGCTTCGTGTGCATCGGACAATCTTCCTCGTGTGCTACTTCCTGCTTGCACTGACAGATATACTACCAAAAGGTAGCTTCATTAGCTACTGTCCAATTTGTAGTAATTTGTTTGTGTGTGTGGTATATACAACAACAACAACAACAAAGCCTTATCCCACTAAGTGGGGTCGACTATATGGATCCTTCTATACCATTATACTCTATCCCCTACTACATCATTATCTATATTTAAATAAATTTTATCTTGTTTTATTGTTGTTAACCAAGTCTTTTTTGGTCTTCCTCTTCCTCGTTTGATGTGTATATTTGTCATCGTTTCACATCGCCTAACAGGAGCATTTATTGGTCATCTAAGTACATGTCCGTACCATCTTAAACGCGTCTCTCGGAGCTTTCCTTCAATAGATGCAACACTGAATTTTTCTTTAATGCTCTCACTTCTTATTCTGTCCATCCTTGTATATCCGCACATCCACCTTAACATCCTCATCTCTGCAACTCTCATCTTTTGCTCATATGCTCGAGTCGCAGCTCAACATTCAGCGTCATATAACATAGCAGGTCTAATCGCCATTTTGTAGAACTTCCCTTTAAGTTTTAGAGGCACTTTACGACCACATAAAACACCCGACGCTTTCCTCCATTTCAACCATCTTACTTGTATTCTATGTAAGACATCTCTCTCAATCCATCCATCATCTTGCAAAAATGATCCTAAATATTTAAAGCTCTCAGATCCAAACAACTCGTCATCTCCTATCTTAACACTTGTCTCATTATGTCTAATATTACTAAACTTAAATTCCATATATTCTGTCTTTACTCTAATAAGCCTAAAACCTTTCACTTCTAGTGTTTTCCGCCAAGATTCTAATTTAGCATTTACTCCTTCACGTTTCTCATCTACCAAAACAATATCATCTGCAAACAACATGCACCACGGTACTGTGTCTTAAATATGTCCAGTGAATTCGTCCATGATTAGTGTAAAAAGATATGAACTTAAAGTTGATCCTTGATATAACTTTATCTTTATTGGAAATGCTTCAGTTAATCCGCCTGAAGTCTTCACTCTGGTCGTTACTTCCTCATACATATCCTTAATTAATTCAATATATGTTATACTAACACCTATTTTTTCTAAAAATTTTTATATAATTTCTCTTGGAACTCTATCATAAGTTTTTTCTAAATCAATGAATACCATGTGAAGATCATGCTTTTGCTCTCTATATTTTTCAATTAGTTGTCTGAGAAGATGTATAGCTTCTA
Organism: Wurfbainia villosa; assembly: GCA_025175895.1. NCBI lineage: Eukaryota > Viridiplantae > Streptophyta > Magnoliopsida > Zingiberales > Zingiberaceae > Wurfbainia > Wurfbainia villosa. The sequence goes on from CM045991.1 coordinate 7,453,111, forward strand.
TTGTCGACCTTCCTAGTATAAATCCAAATTGATTTTCGAGAACCGTGGTCTCCTTCCTTAATCTTTTTTCTATTACTCTTTCCCAAAGTTTCATAGTATGACTCATTAGTTTAATACCTCTATAGTTTTCACAAGTTTGTATGTCTCCCTTATTCTTATATAAGGGAATTAGGATACTTACCCTCCATTAATCAGACATCATTTTTGTTTTAAATATCATGTTAAATAATTTTGTAAGTCATTCAATACCTTATTTTCCTAGACACTTTCATACCTCTATCGGAATATCATCTGGTCCAACGGCTTTTCCATTTTGCATTCCATTTATAGTTTGTTCTACTTCTGAAATTTGAATTCTACGATAAAAATTTAAATTTTTATACTCATCTGACCTACTTAAATTACCTGAAGTAAGTTGGTCTCCTAAACCTTCATTAAAAAATTGATGAAAATATCTCTTCCACCGTTCTTTTATTTCTTCATCATTTACTAGTACCTTATTACATTCATCTTTAATACATCTTATTTGATTACGATCTTTTGTCTTCATCTCTCTCACTTTAGCTATTCTATAAATATCTCTTTCCCCTTCTTTTGTATCTAATTTTCGATATAACCGTTTAAAAGTTTCAGTCTTAGCTTCATTCACTGCTTTCTTAGCTTATTTCTTGGCTATTGTATATTTTTTCAAATTTTCTTCATTTTTATAAATATATAATTTCTTATATGTCGTTCGTTTTTCCTTGACTTTCTCATTTCACCACTAAGATTCTTTACTTGGTAGTGCATGTCCCTTTGACTCATCGAGTATACTCTTGGCTACTATTTTTAACTTTGATACCATCTTATCCCATGTCGTATTAGGCTACTATTTTCACCGAGTGCATGTCGTTTTTCAACTTTACTTGGTGTGTGTGTGTGTGTGTGTATATATATATATATCAAATTCTCCCCTCATGTTATCATATCTACAATCCAGTGAATGCCCACTATAGTCTTCTGTCGACTCTGCTTTATTATGCCTAACTTTCAGGTATGATTTTTATGATATTTTTGGTTTCTTGATGTTGGAATTCATCTCAGCAAGAAGATCTAATTCTCCACTTTTTCTCCTAACCTGGAGATGCATATTTCCATTGTCAATGATACTCACATTGACAAAAAAGCTCATCTACAATTATTGAGCATCACATATGAAGAAATACAATAAGGAGACACTAATGTCAAGTTCATGAGCAGGATAACTCATTAGACCAAATATATGAGCTGAAGGTGTTGCTCTTTCCATATTCTAAAATTTCACTTTCAGTACACTACCTAAGATAACCCAGATTATTTTGGGGAAAAAAATCAGCAATAATGAAAATAGAAATAAGAAACTCATCAAAATCAGTCAAAAGAAATACAGAATGAAACCTTCAATAAAACATAAAAATTGAATCAGATTTAACAGAAACCTGAAAGCATTTCTTAGAATACAGTATGAAATAAAAATATATAATTATTACATAAAGAGACGTGAATGTGAAAATTGAGAAATGTAACATGTTTTTCACCATCGTCATAAAAAAAATGAAGAACAAATTCAAGAACCAAAAGAGAATGGGAGAGGTACATAACTAATTACAAAAGTGGAAAGTCAAAGTTATGGAATAATTAATAAAAATCATAAGAGAAAGAGAAATCTTTAGGGTCAGAAAAAATGCTGAAGCCAACCTAATCATCTACTTGTATAAAAGCTTGGGTTAGTCAATATAACTAATCATTAAACAATCAAATCAAACCTATGATTGACAGGATAAACTGCAGGAGCAAGCTTGTTCCGTCTTTCTCTAAGACAAATCTACATGAGTTCGGTGGACTTCAGTACAGAGCAATTAAAACTGTAGTGAAAACAATTGAAATGCTTTATTTTGAAAAGCAATGGAAAAGGATGACGTTCTTGTCCTCCTGAAGAGATTCAGCTAAATGTTTCACTTTATAATTGTGGCTAAGACAATTGTCTCCAACTTTTTTACAAATCAAGATCCTGTCTTATACAAGATTGCTTTGCAAAGTATTATTGTAAATTTATTCTGGATCATCTTTCATATATGAAAGAAATGGAGAATTTCAGAGTTGGACAAAGATAAAATGATGACAGAAAATCAAACTTGTTTTGTATCATATCTTCTTTAGATAAGCCATCCAAGACTTTAGGCTATCAGCGTCTAAAGAATTCCAGGTTGCAGAAGCAAACTTAAATATTAAGATCAATATCAAGTTTGTTGCATTTTGTTGTTGTTTTGACTCAATTTAGCTGCCATGTAATAATATGTTTGTGGACTAATGGGATTGATTATTTACCATCAGAACATTAAAGCGTAAATAAAAATCAAGTCCAATTCAATTTATTGATAGGTAATAAGAAAACCAACAATAAACAGAAGGACGTTGCCTGAAATAAAAGACTAAATGTGATACATTTATCTAAAACTAATCATCTCTGCCTGTCGGCTACTGCTTTCTAGTTGTTTCTCAGATTTGAACCTAAATGTACTTCACCAAGCTATTTGAAGCATATGGGTACCCATATTACTGGTAAAAACAGCTCAGAACTTATGGGGTTCAAGGGCGTCTAATAACCTTAGTCATTAAATAAGAGAACAATCATTTTCCTACAACTCCTATGTAAAGTAACTAAAAATGACTTAAAAGATTAAATATCAGCAGTGGTATAGTCTTTATATCTATATAGCTAGGACTAACGTAGCCTGCTCTTGTGGTTCATATTTTCCAACAGAGGTCATAATCACAACTACATTCAGAAGCAGGTGCCAGTTATGTGGTATGATACTGTTGTCTATAAAAGTGGGAGGGGTTGCACAAACCAAAAAAGCCTTGATGACAAGCTTCAATTCACTAGTGTGATTGTTGCTGTCCTCTTTCCTACAAAAATCACATTGGCAGCTACATTCAAGACTAGGCAACAATTATGTAGAATGAAACCTATTATTGTTTCTAAAAGCTGGCATGGAATGCGTTCAACAAACAAAAAAACTCGTCAATGGCATGATTTAATTGCAAGACTTAAGTAGCACCTGTTCACTTGTTTTGTATAACCTATGAGGATACATTGGAGTTCCATTGAATATCCAGAGCCATTTATTCCCACCTACAAATAGATACAGGGATTGGGGTACTTTGGAATCAGTAATCTCATGCAGAACTGCGAACCTTGGTGTTTCTGATGAAACTTGGATCTTCACAATTGGAGCTCCCGGTGAAACGGTAAGATTTATGATTTGCCACAGGCAAAAAGACAGAGAGAGAAAAAAAAACTCACATCTTTACTCATTTTCAAATGGAAACATAACTGAGAGTAGCATTTGTATGTTAACCTAATCGTTCCTTGGAGAAATGGCAACAATGATTTACAATTTCTTAAAGAAGAGAAGTGAGAAATGAAGTTTTCGGGAAATATAAAAATCGGAGATGCGTCATGAAGCATACCTTTTAGGTATCCACTATTCAGAATTTCAGACCCTAAGCAGCTGCACCTTGTTGGAGAAGGCGATTCCAATCCAATCAGGGTGTGCAGCAGACCACTGAAGCTGGTTGATTTCTGAACCAGCTGGGTAGACCAGAACAGGATCTATGCCCTCCGGAGCTACCGCGGTGGTCGCCGCCGTTGAGGAGCCACTAACTGCTGCGGCCGCCGGCAATTCCCAGATCAGCGCCTGACCATCATCCCCAGCGGAGCAAATATGCCGCGCAGCCTGCGGCGCCCAAGCGATGGCGTTGACGCTGGCGCGGTGTTTTTGAAGCTCGGCAACCGGGGCGGTAGGGGAGCGGATGTCAAGCACGACGACGCGGTTGCTATCCATCATGGTGACGGCCATGTAGCAGCGGTCAATCTTATTCCAGGCGAGGCGGAGGAGGGGGGTGTCGGGACGAGGGCTCTCGTAGATAATGGTAGAGTGCTCCTTGTCGCGGAGGTCGAAGATGCGGACAGATCCGTCGGCCGAGACGGAGGCAAAGACGCCGGCCTCGCCCCAGGCAATGTCATAGACCTCCTTATCGTGGGCGATGAGCTGCGTCTCGATGACGCCGCGGTCGACGTCCCAAATCGTGCAGGTGGTGTCGATGGAGGAGGTGCCGATGCGGCGGGGCTCGAGGTCGTTCCAGTCGAAGGAGGTGAGGGGCGCGCAGTAGCCGCTGGACTTGCTGCTGTCGAGGAGGGAGCGGAGGTCGGAAGCGTCGGGACCGACGTGCCAGAGGCGGAGCGAGTCGGAGGCGGAGGCGAGGAGAGGGAGTGCGAGGGGGTGAAACATGAGCTTAGTGGGAGGGTAGGGATGGTCGAAGGAGAGAGCCGGCTCGGGCCGGAAGGCGAGGGCGTCGTCGTCGAAGCCCACCAGTTCGACACGGTTTCCGTACTCCTCCAAGAAGGAGCCCAGGGCGATACGCGGAGAGGAGGCGGCGGCGGCGGCGGTGGAAGAGGAGAAGGCCATGGCGTAGACTGGGTGAGGCGAGTCGAGGGTGAAGACATTAGGGTTCAGCGGGGATTCTTGTGCTTTGCTTTCCATCTCTTCCTCTCTTCCTCTTCCTCTTCTTGACTTGACGCTGGCGTTTAATCTTAAAACAAAGAGAGATTAAGGCAGGCAGTTAAAATGTCCCACTCCCACGTGCTAAGCTAAAGAAGACCCCATTGTACAAATATATTTTTTATAATTTATTTTCCTAATAATAATTTTTTTTTTTCATAGTAAAAATATACTCTAGAGAAGAATCATACGAGATATTAGAATTGTCAATCTAACGATTCTTATCGATCTATTTCATAATCATTATGAAAGAAATAAATCACAAGGAGGGAGGGTTCTATTAGTGTTAACATAGTGGTCAAGATACATAGGGTCATCTGAATCTAAAAAAGAACTTTCGATCTCCTCCAAATTTGATGCATGTCATATCTGCAAACACCGTCGTGCCTTAGCAACCATGTCATTTCCATGGGGACTTAAAAAAAATTGATATCTTGCCGGACTTCATCTCTATTATTCGATTTACAATTTACAATAATGAAGAATACATGATACTTTCACTGAGTATACTATAATTCATTTCTGAATCTATCAGAGTCATTGGTATCGTCTTTGTCGTCAACAACAAGCTCCCAATCACAATCAGATCGCGGGCGTGCACGATAGGATTGAAATTCGACTTGATCGCAATTCGAGCCAATCGCAACCACGATCGAACAATATCGCATTCAAAATTCAATCGCTTAGCGACGGCGATGCCGAGCGACGTGAGCACAGTGTCAAGATAAAATTATTGTACATTCTTTATTACTATGCTCGTTCGCATATAGATACATAAATATTCGTCGTATCGTATTTTAAAATATTCAATTAATAGTATTAACTTTAATTTATAAATATTATTATAATTTTGTTTTTCGCTTTTTGATCGGAGTATAATTTTTTTTATTATTATTTTTTATTGCCAACCGAAATGGAATATTAGCCGAAGCACGTGCGTTGAGAAAGTCAATTCAATTCCATCTTCAAGCAACGCTTAATATTCAAAGTCGGAAAGCTCACGTTGACTTAGAAACTCAACGGCAGACACATGGCTGCCCAACGAGACTAAAAATCTAACACTATGACTAAATCAAGCGAGAGATGTGCCGACAGAAAATCCTACTTTAATTTTCGAACAAAACAAATAAACTAAATATTATGCATATTTATTTACCCACTATACTCTTCATTTCAGCCATCCTTTTCCACAATTTCTTACATATATGTTATCAAACTCTTTACATTTACTAAAGTAAGATATGATGAATAAACATTATTATATATGAAATCATTTCTCTCATCTACCTTTTTTTTTCTTCTTTTACTATATTAGCATAAATAATCTATCTGAATGTCTGTCAAATATGAAGAGTCCGCCTCTCTTAAACATTTACAACGACAACAAAAAAGAAAACAATTTCAACTAAAGTAAGAACTAGGAAAAATAAATATAATCAATATGGTAAAGACCTTAAAATGTAAATATATACCTAAACAACAATCCATCGACATTAACTAAGCATTAGGGTTCCAACAATAATCCTAATTAATTAATTATCCGAATTAATCAAATTGATTTAAATGTTCATACTTATTTGTTCAACTAAATTTATCAAAATGCTTCTTCCATCGCATCGTCCACTCGAAGTTTTCAAAATAAGCTCACACTTTTGCTTTGTGCATGGTAGGATCATCAAATTGGATGTCAAGGAAATGTTTATCAAATATTAAAGACCATGTAAGGAAATGAGTACTGTTTCTCACATTAAATTTTTTTTTTAACAAAACCTTGTACAACCAACATATTAATTGGAGCTAGCTGGAATCTGTGCAATGATTTAGAAGCATACTTTTCAAAGAATTAATGGTTTGGACTAATTAACACAGACTCATTGTTATTGCATCGATCATTCAGAAAACTTGGTATATAAACTATTTCACTAGGTTCAATCTAGAGCCTGAAAGCTTTGAAAAAGAAATAAAATAAAGCATCAGTATGTTTTGATCTGCAAATATCATGGACAAGGTTATTAATGAAAGTGCAGCATAATATAATTAGTACATATTTAAACTATATCACATCCTGTATTTGAATTCTTTTTCATTAAGAACGGCATAAATATGAAAATGATTGCCTGTTAAGAAACTTCATAAGTATAATTAGTACCATGCGAGCATAAAAAACCAGTATAAATTATAGAAAAAAAAAAATCCAATGAAGTATCAGATTAATTGTGTTGTTTGGCCAATAAGCATCAGATTAGTGGTTCAGACTCGTAAAACCCTTCATATACTGATTTTAAAAGGTGATCAGCACTGTTCAGCTAGAGCAGTAAAACTGCTTGTTTTAAGTATATATAACTACTAGTTACTATATCGAATATCCCAGTTATCAGATTAATTGTGTTGTTTGGCCAATAAGCATCAGATTAGTGGTTCAGACTAGTAAAATCCTTCATATACTGATTTTAAAAGGTGATTAGCACTGTTCAGCTAGAGCAGCAAAACTGCTTGTTTTAAGTATATGTAACTACTAATTACTATATGGAATATCCCAGTTATTTTGGAGGCATCAGTGCTATTGTTCATCAGAGTGTGCTGCATGATTGCATCAAATATCAATGCCTTAATTTGTTTTCAGTATATATAATCAACTAGCTAGTTACTGATTTAATAATCCTCTTTTTATTTTTATAAAATATTTCTAGCATGCAGTTTAGGTTGTGATAAGATAACTAAAATTAAATAAAAGCATAACTTTTTAGCTTTGGTACCATATGCTCAGAGAGAGGAACATATAAAGATCATGTTCAGCCAAAAAATGAATTAAAAACACATAAGCCAGCTGAAGCATCAAAGCTTAATTAGATCATTTCATCAACATGAAGTATTTACTAAATATTAATTAGGGAATTACATACCTTTCCACAGTGTGCTTTGACAAGACCATCAGATGCCATACATTGTCATCAAGTCTGGAAGGTAGTTTTCCCTCAAGCAGAAATGAGATATCCAAAGTAGTGCATGAACACAAAGAATAGCATATATAACAAGCAGATTAATTAAGAAGAAATATTGAAGTATGTATAAAGCCAGAACTTGCTCTTCAAAAGCATGATTCGTGGAAAGAAACTAGGCAAATTAAACAAACAGTACTGTCATATGTAGTTGTATATATAGCTTCAAGAGGTTCATAAATATTGAAGTATGTACTAGTCCTCGATCATGGGTAGCTGAGTTAGTATTTGGGTGATAGATTTATTACAATGGACAAAGGTCGATTTTAGATGGAGTTAATTTTTTTAGAAAAAAAAAATATCCTCGCACTGCTCCATGATATATCCTTCTTCAAATGTTAAGGAGTCCGTTTAGAGGAAGGATCGCTCGGGATGAGCGTCGTCATCTTTTACTGCAAAGGTTCATAAATATTAGGTTCAGTTATCTTCAGCAGAAGAAGAAATTAACTTGAGAAGTTTTTTTGTTCACAAGCATTAAAAGAAAGCACGATGAAATGAAGTTAAAGGTGAAGGAATAAGGAGATATTTTGAAATGATCTTCTTCTGTCATCTCTCTATGAATCTTCTGTGAATTAATTAATTCCTTGCTAGCTAGCTAGTGGAGTAATGCAACATGTAGATTGAATATTTTAAAATTTATATTTAACTAAGCTTTAGCTTTTCTAAAATTATTAATTTTCAGCATCTGAATTGGTCATGAGGATGATGCATACATGTGTATAATTGCGTTGTCTTCTCATCGATCGTCTCCGGTTCTTCTTCACAAGTCAAGGTCCAATGTCAAGTGGCGTTCTTCGTGCGCCAATGGAGACGAGGAGGCTTGCAAGGGCTCCTCAAGGAACGGGATGAGACGCTGCGTAAAAGTCGATATCCGCGGTGCGGTGGTACTAGTAGTCGCTGATAGATCGCCGAGGAATTGGCCGGCCGCAGTATTGAAGGCGCCGTCAGATTCGGCGCCGCAGTCGAGGTTGACTCCGAACAGCCTAACGCGCTTGGCTGCTGCCGCCGCCTGGTTCCGACCCAACGGAAGGGAATCGAGAAGCACCGATGGGACCCCGAGCTCTGGTTGCGGTGTCCGTGGCGGACCGCCGGCAACCATCGAAGACCCGATAAAGAGAAAATGACGGGGCGAGGTCGGGTATCCGTACGGGCACGGCGCCACCTGGTGGTGGTGGTGGTCTTCGTAAGCAGCTGCTGCCGGAGGGACGAAGAACCGAGCGCCGGCGTCGCCCCAGGGTGCAAGTGGCTGTATTGTTGCCGATGACGTCACCCTCGCGAAGGAGGGCGGTAGGCGTGGGAGCCGGCCGTCACGGTGCTGGTTCTCAGGGCGGCACCGCCAGTCGATGTAGAGGTTTCCCCTGGCTCCAGAGTCATCTCCGACGCCGCGTCCGAAGGAGACGACGTCCCCGGCGTCGAGGCGCTTCTCCTTCACGAAGCGGCTCCAGCCCTTGGTCATCACGTAGCTCTGGCTGCTGTTCCAGTAGGAGTAGCGGAAGCGCCAAGGCTTCCCAGTCCGGTCCTCGAAGTTCAGCAGCATCCCTTTCTCGTTGCTCGCCGGATCCAGCGGGAAGTACTTCTCCGCGTGCTGCTTCGGGATCACCAGCCGGTTCAGCTTCCCCACGTCGCTCGGCGTCACCACCTTGTCGAACATGTGCTCCTTATTCTCCAAGAAGAAGCTATTAGCGCTCTCTTGCTCGGCCCGACCGGCTACGCCGGCGGTCGACGGACCGACCTGCCATCGAAGCGCCGCAGAAGAGGAGGAAGCATATGGTCGCAAACTATTAGTAATCAAGGAAGGGTCATGCTTCGGCTCCTGATCGTTGATCACGTAAAAGCCATCTGATCTTGCTCTCGAAGTGAACTCCATCGACAATTGAGATCAGTTAAGCGATGCTCTTGCTGTCGACTAGTGACTATAATTCATCAGCCATGCGAATTTCTGTACCATCCACATATGATCAGGAAAGGATCGAATTACATATGAAAAAGGGGAGAGGAAATTAAATTGGTACCTTGAGCTTTGACTTACGAGGGAGAGGAATAGCTGGGAAAGAGAGAATCATGGAAACATGCATACGGTCTGCTTGGCTTTCTTTCTGCTTCCTTCCTAGCTTTCTCCCCTACTGCTCCTTGAAGGTTCCCATAAGAAGGGTGTATTATTGTTGCCTCACTGTAAACCAAACAGGAAGAGATATGGCCAATGGAGAGAGAAAGAGAGAGGGGAAAGTAAGAGAGTAAATAGTAGGTTCGTTCGTGCATAAGAGGGGAGTGTAGGGATATGAGCCCATGAGTTTTCTGGTGGCGTTCATGTGAGCTTGTCCTTTTCGTCTCAGCCAGTGTTCAGATACATGAGTCTTGATAAACCCCTAAGAGAGGCCAGTTCCTCTCTAGATATCCTAGATCCCTCCCTTCATATGTCAAGGCGTTCACGCATCATATATGTATATGTTTTTTTGTTTTTTTTTAATGCGCACTCAATTGCATCGTTTCTTTTACTTACTTTGATCATTAAAGATGGAATCGTAATTAATTAAGCTAGTAAATAATGAGCTACAAACAATTAAGTACGGGGCAGGGAGGGTGAGGTTGGAATTAGGGGGTTGACAAGGGAAAGAGTTGACTTTCAGTATTGGACGGTCGATCGCCACTGTTATAGTCCAGCAGTGGAAATAAGGAGATCGAAAGGAGGAGACAATGGTGCAGTGGATTTCTCTTTCTCCTAAATACCTGATTCTGATCTTTCCTTGCCTCCCCAAATCCATGGGGGAGGAAAAGATTCCTAAGGCCAGAATAATGTTTCCTTTTTCTCTCTTTTTTTTTTTTTTTTTTTTTTGTTGTAAAACTGCAAAATCTGAGCATGCATTTTTGGACGATTATGTCAATTCATGGTCTAGCTACACAACTTAATTAGTGGTTGGTCGCCCTTACAGTAACACATGCTTCCAGCTAAAAGCTTTCAAATGGTGCAGATAAGAACAATAATTTTTTGGGGGCATGGCCCTTACGATAAAAGGCTGGCTCATGGGGGACCTCTCTCTCTCTCTCTTTCTTTCTAGATCGCATTCTCACTTCGTATACTGAATCGTGCATAGGTAGCATCAATAGAATAGCAGCATCATTAAGAGGTATATATAATGTCCAATAAATGTTTCCCTTCAGAAAATAATGCCCATTCAATGAGCCAAAATGACCCTATAGCCAGTTAGGACCACACCCCTTAATGATTCTCTGATGAACTTTAGTTTCTTCGCCTCTTCCAGTGCTAGTGAGTGCATTATGATCCTCCCACTTGTCGCCTCCCCCTCATTCCTTTTGATAGTACTCCACTCATCTCCTGGCATGGTCTCCTGCACCCCCTTTATTTTGTATTATGCATCTCACCAGAGCTGATATGTGGCGTATGTGTGCATATATCCCATGGGCCTGTTAAAACCATTGAGGGCTCCTCGGCCTCCTCTGTTAAGTCGCTTTCTTTCCCTCTATCTTCTTCGAATAGAGGAAATGAGAGTTCTTGAGTATATATATATAGAGAGAGAGAAAAGAGAATTCTATTGTTTTTCAATCGCTGCCAAGTTTCACCTTTTCCTGTACGAGTTAAAGCAATTAGTTAATCAACTCGATTTGAAGGTTCTCTGACACCAGTTATCACAAACTACCTGATAAAACTAATTTGCACTTAAAATGTTCGCCATGCGTTCCGTATGTAGCTAGCTAGTACGCAGCAGCGAGCAGCTAGCAAATTAGTTGTCAATGCATGGCTGGCTGCTTCGTAGCTCACGGCAATCCCTTTTGCATGCAGCACTCAAGGATCAGACTCGCACCTCTTCCAGGTTTAAAGCGCTACACTCCCTACAGCAAACCGATGTAGATATGTAGAGGAAGGCATCTTTAAAAAACAAAAAAACAAAACACAATAACCAGATCAGTCGTCTCAGAGCTGCCTGCCTGACCATGCCCCCTGTATGCCATGCACCACACCACCACCTTCATCATCACCATCGTCTGCCATTTTTGTCCCTTGCATACGTAATGCCCCTAGTCTCATCGACAGTGGGCACAACTGCAGACACAGCCACGGTGACGTGTATAAACCCCGGCCCTTCTTGTTGGGTTGGTGTTTCAGAATGCGTCTGTCAGATCTAAATTAATCACCAATGTGGTCGTACAAATTAATCAGTAACCAATTAACTGAAGGAGCTCGAGAGCAACTAAGGACTTGTAGCTTCTCGATGGAGAGAGACGGGTCACGAGTTCTCACTTGTTCCTCATCGAGGAAGGTCGTACCTTTCATTGCGATCGGTACGGTGTGCAATTAATGTACATGCTTTGCTTGTCGAGGCAGAGCAAGAGCTGGAAGGAGGGAGTTTAATTTCCTTGTGCACAGGGCATGAGATGAAGATCAAGATGAAGATGGGGAAGACGATGTTCGGGGTCCTCTCTCTATAGTTTGGCAGTAGGAATGGACCACTTTGGAGATGATGAAAAGTGATCAGTGAAGTCGGTTTGTGAATAGATAATGAATACCATATTTATTTATTTGTATATAGGAAATGAAATAGATAAGAATAGAATAGAAACAGGAGTCTTATCCGATCAATCTTGACTAGCTCGAACGGACTGGTTGACCTGCATGCCTAAACTTCATTGGTTTGACTGAATCGATTGGTCTATCATCCTAACCGATCCATTGGACCCGATAGACCTAATGTGCTATCTAGATCAAGTCAATCTACCTTATTGGCTAGATAATTAGCCCGCTATTTTGGTCTAATAATTGAGTTGTATTGATCCGATTTTTAATTATCTTAAGTCATTAACCAAATAATGGAGTTATTAATCAGTTTTATTGATGTTAAATTTAATTGGGATACAATTAATAGTTAATCTTTTTCTCAAATATATTGCATAATTAATAATTAATTCGAGCAATATAAAATTAGGTATCTAATTTTATTTTATAATGTGTAAGCATTAATTTAGAATATATAACTTATGTTAAATATGACAATTAAAAGTTCATTTTGAAAACCTAATCTCCTATCTCACTCCATTAATTGTGTCAATTTTGTTGCCCTATGAGTCACTGCCAAAACTATATGTTACTTTTGAAAGGTCATCGATTGATTGATGATGCAAAAGGTGATTTGCTCATCTTCAATATCTTTTTAATTGTTTAGCTAATGCGTTAATTAGATTATTTCATGTGTCTCAATTGACCTGATTTACATTATACATGTATCTAAGGAAGAATGAAAATAAATAATTTTTAATTATCTTAAGTCATTAACCAAATAATGGAGTTATTAATCAGTTTTATTGATGTTAAATTTAAATTAGCATATATCAACTAGACTAATTAATTGGCTTGACTAATCGTATTTGGATAATCTAATTTGATTTAATTTGCTGTCTTGCATGCATGGCTGACCCAATTGGCCTAATCGGTCTATCTGGTTTGATCGCTAGTTCTATTTGTTAAACCCATTTTGCATGTTCAATTGACCCATCAAACTAATTCCTTGTGATTGGTATATATATAGATATATATATTATTGAACTAATCTAATTCCCTTAGTTCATTAGGGTATTAAAATCAATTTTTTATATTAATTGTACTATTTTTAATTCTTAACTATATATTATAATTAATTACAAAAAAAATAGCTACTGCTAAAATAATTTCGATATAATATTTACAGAATGTACATATTAACTATATATCAACCACAATAATTAATTAACACATTCAATTAAAGTTTTAATTATTATGTACATTATTAAAATGAAGAATTAATATTGTTATTGTTATTTATTAAAAAAATTACCATCCTATATTGTTATGTATTAAAAAAATCCTTGTTAAGGGGACTTAATTACCGTACATGAGATAGGAATTAATGCAGCTCTAGCTGAAAAGGGTCTCATGATCGATAATTATTGTTTAATTAAGAATAATAAGGCAAATTCCCTTGTTTTGATCATTAAATACACAGACAAGCAAAGCGATTAACATGATTCGAAAACTTAATTATACGATCCACTTGCAAATGCATGATATTGAGCTCGAACCGTACGCATGGCCATATAAATGCTCCAGACAAAATAAATTAAAGGGACTGCAGGAGGCCATGACAGGAGACGAGCAGAGTCCTACCCCAAGGAACAAGGGGGAGAGGTGAAAAAGAAGACAAATTAACCTCATCTGTGGTGTCATTTTGGTTAACTGATCAACAAGCATATATAGCATTATTTTCTATGGGAAAACATTAATTTAGTGGGCATTATACCTCTTAATGTTGCTGTCATTTCGCAATTCAATATATGAAGAGAGAAGGAAAAAAAAAATGGAATCATCATATTAATAATTCCTTTTGACTGTCGCTACTAATAAAGGAGATGAATTAAGATTAAGTGATAAATGTAAATGAGAAAATCGATCAATAATTCAAAATTAACTTCTGTCCATTTAAAAATTATTTTTTTATATTTACCAATTAACATAGGTCGGAGAGCTATCTGAAGAGAGAAGAAAGAATGTGAGGGAGAGAGAGAGAGAGGTCCCCTATTAGCCAGCCTTTTATCTCCACGGCCATTGCCCCCACAAAATTATTGTTCTTTTCTGCACCATCGTCGTCTAAACGTTGATAGCTTGAAGCATGTGTCACTGTAAGGGTGACCCAACGCTCATCCAGCTACAGTTAGCCTCATGCTCCATTGGGAGACTGGGGAGCTCCCAAGTGGCACAATCTGTGAGGTACAGTACTACTGATCCATGGATGGATCATTGAGGTGCCTACTCGATCCGTGGTGTCAATGACAGGCCAGGCACATGAAGCTGCTGTACCGACGCTAGCTACTGCTTCATGCATGCATGGTGCATGCTTCCAAGTGTGCCGAGGTCCCCGAGTCCACCCCCCCCCTCCCACCCCACTCACGGCTCTAGGATTGAGAGTACTCTCACATGTTTAATATATACAGTACTGCTATATAGCCTTCCCAAGTTACTCGGTATAGGAATCTCATGCGCCATTAATGGTCCACACTCTCAGTACCCTCCGCTCCCTCCCAAATCATGCATACCCAAACCTTGGAGATGTACTGTAGCCAAATTGAGATATACACCAATCAGTATTAATTCCAACTGATCTGCTTGTGCATCAGCCAGCCAGCTCCACCGGAGTTGTCAAAAGAAATTAAGATTAATTAGCCTCCTCCCTCTGAGGGAGAGGAACCACGGTGCATGCGGTCGGTGGAATCGGACAGCCGAGGAAGAGCTTGTTGGGCATGCATGTATGCACAATGGCTCAGGGAAGTTTGAGGGAGAGGTTTGGGGAGGAAGGTTGTGGGTGTTATTTAATGAGAGGGCTAGGGCACTGCTACTGCTAGTAGCTACATGACATTGCCATTTGGGTAGGGACAAAACTCTGCTGTCTTCATTAAAGATTCAGTTACTCTCTTCCTCGCAAACCCTGTTGTGGGCTTCCTCCAGCTCTCTGTGGCAGTCGATGAACAAAAATACGCAAACATCATGATGGTCGATGTTGGATCTTCCAACCCTACTTAATTTTCTGTGGATGGATCATCTTTCCCCTATGTACTCGGCGCACTTGCACCGTTCGTTGCTTATCTGTATATCCATCAAAAAATTTCTCTGTTGCTTCGTCGTATTCAAATCTTCCTCCGTCGTCGCTGCTGCTGCTTCGATGTTGTCCAATAGCCAAAGAAAGCGTAAAATTTGACAAATCACTTTTTTTTTTTTTTTTTATAATTGTGTCCTGATCGTAACAGACACTAACTTGTCTAGCTCATTAGTTGATTTCTTTTTGTCTCTTTTCTTTTACTTTGACATATTCAATGATTAAATCGTCCAAAATCCATGGTCAGGTTTGCAGTTTTACAAAAGTGCATGTTGGCCTTAGGAATCTTTCCCTTCCCCTTGGATTTTGGGAGACAAGGAAGGATCGGAGTCAGATCGTTAGGAGAAAGAGAAATATCCTCCATCGATCGTCGTCTCTTACTTTCAATCTCTTTACTTCCACTGCTGGACTATAACAGTGGCGACGACCGTCCAAAACTGAAAGTCAACTCATTCCCTTGTCAACCCCTAATTTCCAACTGCATGACGCCTGCCCCGTACTTAATTGTTTCTAGCTCATTACTTACTACCTTAATTAATTACAGTTCCATCTTTAATGATCAAAGCAAGTAAAAGAAACGATGCGATTGAGTGCGCATTAAAAAAAAAAAACATATATATCTAGGATATCTAGAGAGGAACTGGCCTCTCTTAGGGGTTCATCACGACTCATGTATCTGAACGCTTGCTGAGATGAAAAGGACAAGCTCACATGAACGCAACCAGAAAACTCATGGGCTCATATATCCCTACACTCACCTCTTATGCACGAACGAACCTACTATTACTCTCTTACTTTCCTCTCTCTCTCCATTGGCCATCGTCTCTAGCTATTCCTGTTTCGTTTACAGTGAGGCAACAATAATACACCCCTTCTTATGGGAACCTTCATGGATTGGTAGGGGAAAGATAGGAAGGAAGCAGAAACAAAGCCAAGCAGAACGTATGCATGTTTTCATGATTCTCTCTTTACCCAGCTACCTAATCTCTACATCTCCCTCATATGTCAAAGCTCAAGGTATCGATTTTTATTTCCTGTCCCCTTTTTCATATGTAATTCCTTTCCTGATCATATGTGGATGGTACATAAATTCACATGGCAGATGAATTATAGTCACTAGTCGAAAGCAAGAGCATCGCTTTGCTGATCTCAATTGTCGATGGAGTTCACTTCGAGAGCAAGATCAGATGGCTTTTACGTGATCAACGATCAGGAGGCGAAGCATGATCCTTCCTTGATTACTAATAGTTTGCGACCATATGCTTCCTCCTCTTCTGCGGCGCTTCGATGGCAGGTCGGTCCGTCGACCGCCGGGGTAGCCGGTCGGGCCGAGCAAGAGAGCGCTAACAGCTTCTTCTTGGAGAATAAGGAGCATATGTTCGACAAGGTGGTGACGCCGAGCGACGTGGGGAAGCTGAACCGGCTGGTGATCCCGAAGCAGCACGCGGAGAAGTACTTCCCGCTGGATCCGGCGAGCAACGAGAAAGGGATGCTGCTGAGCTTCGAGGACCGGGCTGGGAAGTCGTGGCGCTTCCGCTACTCCTACTGGAACAGCAGCCAGAGCTACGTGATGACTAAGGGCTGGAGCCGCTTCGTGAAGGAGAAGCGCCTCGACGCCGGGGACATCGTTTCCTTCGGCCGCGGCGTTGGAGACGACCCTGGAGCCAGGGGAAACCTCTACATCGACTGGCGGTGCCGCCCCGAGAACCAGCACCTCGACGGCCGGATCCCACGCCTACCGCCCTCCTTCGCGAGGGCGACTTCATTGGCAACGAGGCAGCCGCTTGCACCCTGGGGCGACGGCCCCCGGTTCTCAGTCCCTCCGACAGCTGCTGGTTACGACCACCACCACCACCACCAGGTGTATCCGTACGGATGCCCGACTTCGCCCCGTCATTTTCTCTTTATCGGGTCTTCGATGGTTGCAGGCGGTTCGCCACGGACACCGCAACCGCAGCTCGGGGTCCCATCGGTGGTTCTCAATTCCCTTCCGCTGGTTCGGAACCAGGCGGCAGCGGCGGCCAAGCGCGTTAGGCTGTTCGGAGTCAACCTCGACTGCGGCGCCGAATCTGACGGCGCCTTCAATGCTGCGGCCGGCCAATTCCTCGGCGATCTATCAGCGAGTAGTACTAGTACCACCGCACCGCGGATGTCGACTTTTACGCAGCGACTCATCCCGTTCCTTGAGGAGCCCTCGCAAGCCTCCTCGTCGCACGAAGAACACCACTTGACATTGGACCTTGACTTGTGAAGAAGAACATGCAGGAGAAGATCGATGAGAAGACAACGCAAATTATACACATGTATGCATCATCCTCATGATCAATTCAGATGCTGAACATTAATTATTTTAGAAAAGCTTAATTACATATAAATTTTACTCAAATAAGATATTCAATCTACATGTTGCATTACTCCACTAGCAAGGAAGGAATGAATTAATTCACAGAAGATTCATAGAGAGATGACAGAAGAAGACCATATCTCAAAATATCTCCTTAGTCCTTCATCATAAACTTCATTTCATCGTGCTTTCTTTTAATGTTCTTCTGCTTCTGAAGATAACTGGACCTATTTTTTTATGAACCTTAATGAAACTATACAACTATATATATATGACACTGTTTGTTTAATTTGCCTAGTTTCTTTCCACTGATATCATGCTTTTGAAGAACAAGTTCCCGCTTTAATTTATACACACTTCAATATAATTACACTTAATCTGCTTGTTAGTTTATATACTGGTCTTTGTGTTCATGCACTATGGATATCTCATTTTCTGCTTGAATGAAAACAAAAAACCTTCCAGGCCTGATGACAATGGCATCTGATGGTCTCGAGAGATCAGCACATTGTCGAAAGGTATGTAAGCTAGTCCCTAATTAATCTTTAGTAAATATACTTGATGTTGCTGCAATGATCTAAGCTTTTGAAAAAATATATTGATACTTCAACTCATGATCGAGTTATGTGTTTCCTTTTTTGCGTGAATATGTCACGCGAGAAGGAAATTTTGGAGGACTCAAGCTCTAGCTTGCATTTGTATGTTTTTATGTATCCATCACAATGTCAGTATTATGAAGTTTGGAATCTATATATGTTCCTCTCTCTCTAAGCACATGTACAACAAAGTTGAAAAGTTCATTGAATCCATTGGATGAAGAACAAGAGCATTTTTCTTTTAGAGAACAGATGAATATAAAGGATATGTTTGAAAAAATTTAGATACGCATATAATATAATATACTCTAAACATCTATTCAAACTAATTGATTATATATATATATATATACTGAAAACAAAGGCATTGATATTCGATGCAATCATGGAGCATGCTCCGATGAACAATGGTATTGATGCCGTCCAAAAGCTTAATTAAACTGGCAATCACTTTCATATTTATGTAGTTCTTAAGGAAAAGAATTCAAGTACAGGATGTGATGTGGTGCAATGGCAGGATGCATGCGATGTGCAGTGTAAATATATACTGATTATACTGTGCTTTCATTAATAGCATTGATCGCGATATGTGCACATCCAAACATTTATACTGATGATCATTTTATTTTATTTTATTTTCAAAGCCTTCAGGTTCCTGATTGTTCTTATGAAAAGAGTTATATTCCAATTTGACACAATAACAATCTGCAGTCTCTATGCTTCTAAATCATTGCAAGTACAGCTTCGAGTTTGAATTTGATCCTCCAATTGTGAGGATTAATTCATTCATTTTTGATTTATAATGTGAGGTGAACTCATTGTAATTTCCATGGTGATCTCTGTGAGGTAGCTAGCTCGAGCTCTTAAAGCTGAATGACTAATCACAATCATCCCAAATGCGAGAGCTGTTAACAAAGGGATGAAATTCATTAGATTGCATGTCCAAAGTTTAACACATGAATCTATAAGAAAATTATTTATAAGTCCACAATTCAACAGCTAGCATTACATTTAATTTGTTTATCTCAAAATTTATGTAAACATAAATGATATATGAACAAGTGATGATGATTTAATTTTTATGCCATTATTCAATTTTCACTTTTTGTGTTTACTTACAAGGAAACACATGTACATATATAGTGAAATCAACAATTGCATGATAGGAATTCTTTTGAACATATAATCCAACATGCATTTCAGAAGTTTTTTTGAGTGAAAGCATTAATTTTGGGCCAGACATGAATATTCATCAGCCTGCTGAAGGGGTTTAATTCTGAACCCCTTAATTCGGTGGTTTCTTCCATGTATAGATAAATGAAGGGGACTAATTATATTGTCTCTTTGATACTGATCAGCAATTTTGCCTTAGCGTTAATTGTGTGTATCTGATCTGCAGAAGCTGTTTCCTTTCTTGTCAGTAAACACAAAGACATTATAGATCAGCTGAGAGTAAACATAGCTCTTATTATTTGGAAGATCGACACCATTTACAGCAATCAGCTAGGAGCTGCATATATATCAGAATCTGTCAATTACCTAACATTTATTATATAAAGTATTTTCATTTTAATTTAACTATTAAAGAACGAGAACATGAATTATTATATATATATATATATATATATATATATATATATATATATATATATATAATTCAGTCGATTGATCACTTGTGATCACAAGGCATATCTCTGATGATCGAGCTTGTCTTCATCTTCAAAGTGGTCCATTCCTACTACTAAACTCTAGAGTCTCCCCCATCTGTTTCCATCGATCTCATGCCCTCCCAACAAAGAAATGTCCTTGTAAGTCCATGTGACTCAAAAGTTCTCGGCGACCACCCTCATGCCTAGCTACTCCCTCGATCCTCCCCTTTGGCCTCGCCCGCCCGTCCGGCATGGCGAAGAACCCTCCACCTCATGTATGCATGACCTGAGAGCGACCTGTCATGGCGCTGTGGGGTTCACAGAATCAAATTAAAACCCCTCCACTTGCTCTGCATCGATCGACATGCAATTGCAAAGCATGTAGATTATATATATATATATATATTTATATATATACTGATTGCAATGGAAGATACGACCTAACTTTAGGAGGAACAAGTGGAACTCGTGACTTGTCTCTCTCAACCCATGTAAGAAACAGCTAGAGGGAATGATGGGCTTCTTTTTCTAAAGTCGATCGACGCGTGCAGACGAATACAAACGCGGCGGGCTTAGGTTTTGCATGGGACCACGTCGATCGAGTACGTTCCCCTATCAATGTGCAGTGCATTTAATATATTGCTAGCTAGCTAGCTGCGCTCATTCTGCTGCATCGATCAAGAGAATTGCTTACTCTTCGATCAGTACGTTTCTATGAAGCTTCTGCATGTCTACGTCCCTTCTTTTTTTTTTTTTGTATTTTTAAGCTTCAGATACGTTAATTAATTATGATATGCCAATTATATTATATAATCGATTAATTAAAATGACTGCTGATTAGTTAGTTAATTTCACTGTATATATAAAAACTGGAGAAAAAAGAACGATATGATGGTGGCGCACTGAACCGGACACGGTCGACAGGCAGCTCTGACGAGACTGACCTGCGCATCGTTGCCTTTTAATTTGCTGTGGGAGTGCAAGCTTTAAACCTGGTAGATCGAGGTGCGAGCTGAGTCTGATCCTTTCAGAGCTGCTCCGCAGTCAGTCAGCTAGCTCTCTAGCAGTGCATCATGCAACGACAATCAATTAACTTTCCTAGCTACAAGGGAAAATTTAAGGGGCTTTCACGATCGATAAGACAAACACAAAGGGATACGTATTTAGATGATCAGTTTGAGCAGTACGTACGCGGTACGCCTATGCAACATCTCGGTATATACGATCCCGTGCACGCCCATCCGCACCATGCGTTGCCGCCGTCATTGCCGTGCCGTCCGGCTTCCGCCGGCCGCCAGATCGAGCGCGATCGACGCGTAACTCGTCGGCGGTCCGACGGAGCTCGGATTTCGGCCGATTAGTACCCGAAATCTGGGGGCAAACCGGTCAGAAACGATCGAAACGCATGATCGACAATGGCGCGGCCACTGCTGATCACTATCGGGCTGGATTCCGGTCGAATCGCGACCCAGCACGACGCTGACGGTCGATCGGCTGACCGATCGTCTCGGTCAATATACTGGCATGGCCGAATTGACCGCCAATCGATCAATCGTGGTCGAAATCAGCCACCATAATCGGGTGACCGATTTCGGCTGTGATCGAGGCCGGATTCCGACCGAATTGGGGCCGAAATCCAACGTCGGACGGGCCGACATCGGTCGATCGCCATTACCCGTCGGCGATCATGATTTCGATCGCAATTTACGTAATTTGGTAAGTCGTCGTTCGTCGATTCGCTGATTCCGGGCGCAAATCGGCCGGAATCCGAGCCCCGCCGGATCATCGATGAGTTGCATGTTGATCGCGTTCGGTTCGGCGGCCGACGGTGACCGAACGGCACGGGGCGAGGAGCGAACGGACACGAAGATTTTCGTTGAACAGAAAATTTTTTTTTCTATATATATATATATATATATATATATATATATATATATATATATATATGAACAAACGATA
Organism: Wurfbainia villosa; assembly: GCA_025175895.1. Classification (NCBI taxonomy): domain Eukaryota; kingdom Viridiplantae; phylum Streptophyta; class Magnoliopsida; order Zingiberales; family Zingiberaceae; genus Wurfbainia; species Wurfbainia villosa. The sequence goes on from CM045991.1 coordinate 7,474,878, forward strand.
ACACCCTGATTTTTTTAAATAAAATAATTTATAGATTTAAATTTTACGCGATTCGGTGTAAATCTTGAATCTTAATTGTTTGATGAAGTCAGCGTCACCGGCGAATCGGGCTGTTACCATCTTTTGGATCTCCTTACATCGAATTTGGAAACCTCTCTAAAGCGATGGATAATTCAACGGGGTTGACTCGTTAAAGTCTTGGTCAGAAAAGGTGAACGGCAATTGAAGCGAAGCAGCAGAGGTCAACGATATTATGCTTCCAAGTCATGCATTTCTTGCACCGCTGATAAAGTCATAGATTCCCAATTTTTGAATTAAATTAGTCGACTGTAAAAGTCAATGTCCGTTGTCAATTTTTTTTTTTGAAATTAATAACTCAATATTTACATCTTCGATTTAATTGATATTGAAATATTTCTACGGGGATGACACGTTGGCTAAAATAATATGACAGTTGCAGAATGAATACGAGTCGATTAAGAAGGAAAATTTAAAATCTTTTTCTAGACGCAGATTACTCTCTGCTACTTTTGACGAATCTGTCAAGGTCTAAAGCACTTTCATGATTTATTTTCCTCACAATGACTATGTGACAGATCGACGAGGACTATTAGATTGACAGTTCTAACTCTTTTACAGAATATTAAAATAAACGACTCGATTTTATAGATTTTCGATGAGACATAAAAATAATTCTTAAATAAAACATGCCATTATTATAATTGATAAACTATGGGCGAGTCCAAGCCCAAAGCATAAATAGATGGGCTCTGCTCTGGCCTATTCATCTACCTAATCTTGTGCTGGAGAATAGTCCATAGGTCGATGCATGGACAAGTCTACTACAACGGAGATGATGTAGGAAGTTTTAAGGCGATCGAAATTGCTATATGTTTTGCATCAAAAGGAATAAATGATGGCAGAGATTCACAATGTGACAATGCGATTTTCATGACTATAAATTATTGTTCCAAAGTTCTAAGTTAATAGGTAGGATTAGAAGTAGAATAACTTTCCTTGGAGTCTACAAAATGCATAATTAACCGACGCGCGAGCATTAATAAAGTCGACAATATGTGAATTTTATTGAAACCCTTAGCAAATAGTAGTAGTTAATTTATAGGGTTTTTGTAAATTCAATGAAAGTATGTTGTGTTCTCTTTCAAAGTCGGGCAGGGCTCCAATATTTTAAAATCTCTCTCTCTTTAGGATTTAAAAAATTAGGACTTCGTCCAAGACCTTTAAACAACGGATCGACTACGTTCTCTTCTTAAAATAGACAACGCTAAAGACGAAGAAGCTTGTAAAAAAGTATGCACGTCGCCCATCCTCTTCCATGCACAATAATTCCACACAAGCATCTCAGTTCCAAGGGCACGATGCAAACCGTAAAAGTAGAGAAACATCTAACAGAAAAATATAATTTGATCCTCTACTGTAATATTATTTGACGACGAATTTAAAAAAATTCATTCGGACGATTCTGAAGTTCAAGAGTTTACTGGATTACGGATCTGAGAAACCGATATCGGACCGTCGCTCGAGATTACAGTAATCGGAGTCAATCAATCATAAAAAAACTGTGAACACTTTTCTAATTTATTTTTGATGGTCGATAGAGATCATTTGATCTCTAACTTTATCTGATTCAATTATTAGTGAGACATTCTAAAGGTCTATGAAAATAGAACCGATCATTATCAGCCTGACAATTTGAATATCTCGAATATCCCGATGTAAATTAAAAAAAGCAAAGCATCTCATCATAATGCAGCTTTATTGAATAGGGTGGCCCTAATATTCCAAGAGAAGATGCATACCACAATGAATTTATATTCACTAGAACAAAATAATTAAAAATAGTGAAAAATATTTCACATGCCATAACTTTAAATATTAGATATCACAAATATCTAATTATATTTATCGAAGGGAAAAAAAATTATGCATGAATTGTTTTAGAATTTGTGTATGAATAAAATGAAACAGGTTACTTTCGATTGGTACCTTGCTGAGTCACCTCCACGTGCCCATCATTTGCTGCAGTCCATCGTATCTTCATGGCACATACCTAATCATGTCGATGCAGCAGAAGACAAGTCCCACTAAAATGACGTGTGACTAAAATATAGTAAAATTTATGGATAAAATAAAAATGAAATTTTTAAAAAATTTAAAATCTTTTTTTTATCTTCTTGTCAATCCTTTATAATCGTGGAACAATAATCGTAAAATATATCGATAAAAATAGTTAAATGAACGAATTCAAATCCTTTATGGATGTGCAGGCCATAGATTCAAGACAGCTTGGAAGGATAAATTTAAATCCTCACGATTCACTTAATTATTTTCGAGATCCATTATTCCAATTTCCATCTCAAACCATAATTTAAAATGAAATGGACTCGAAGAATGAGAAAAGATATATTCATCGTGGTGTCTACTTTATTCACGTAAACAAAAAGACAGACAGATATCTTCAGTGCAAGGGAAACGGAAACAGAAACAGGTTTGCAATATTTCTTGTGGTTTGTTCCATCTCCGCTACAATTCTTGATCTTAATCGATTAATTTCAGGTGATTTCATCACCTGAAAGATGATTTGCTTGCAACCGATCGACCAACTACAATTAAACACATAAACAATCATTTGGTTGCTTTTTAGTGATTTGATTCCCCTCCTGAGTTGAAGTGGTTGCTCCAAACAAATTAACTATAATATAATTAATCTTTTCTTTAACCTGGTGGACCCTTGTTCTGACAAATAAAGATGTTTTGCTATGACAAAAAATTATACTCGAATATTAGAATTATAAAGCGAAATATTTTTATACTGAGAATGTTTCTAACAACTACATCATTTTCCTTCACGTTGATATTCGCAGAAGGTTTGAAGAATCTGAATACGAACATGATCTAGACAACCTGATATATCTATCTCACTGCAAGGCACAAACTCACCAATTGTTGAAGGTGTACAACACATCTGGGAAAGTTGAGAGATTACGTATCTACGTGAGCTCTGGAGTTTGTGCCATCTAACTTTATTGATTGAGCATTTAATTAGGAAACACAACAAAACATCCCAATCAATATCTTCTCGGTTTGGTTCACCCAGCTTTGGAAACAACTGGGTTTCAGGTTTCCCAAGGCGATGATGATTCAGCAATTCATCTTTCTCCCTGTCTATTCAGGATCCAGAAGAACCTCTCACTTTCTCATCATCTTTCCTTGTACCAAAATACTTTTGCATCTACTACCAAATGTTTTAGTTTACTCCTACTTTTGCCACCCACAGCTAGTGATGACTATAAATCTCCCCTACCTCACCTTCTCCACTCATCTCATATCACACAAATCGTTATTAGAATCCAAGCCTCGAGTTACTCCCCCCACCTATCCTGCTCGACCAAAGTTGCATTGTTAGCGAGACCAGCAACAGCCATCGCAATCTAAGAAATACTGCCTAGGATCCTTTCCGCGCATTCAAGAAGTTGCAGAGTTGCTGGTTTCGAAATGGGGGAGGCTAAGCAGGTAAGGATGGTTACATTTAATTGTTTTTGAGGTATTTATTCAACTCGAGGAGAATGCAGCAAGATTCGCTCTGTTTTGTTTTGTTTGTTTTGACAGGAAGTAGAGACCAAACAAGAAACGAAGGCCGAGGAGAAGAAAGAAGAGAAGGCAGCAAGTCCCCCTCCACCCATCATCCTGTCTTTGGACTTGCACTGTGTTGGATGTACAAGGAAGATAGAGAAGTGCATGCTCAGATGTAGAGGTCGCACCCAATTCTAACTCAGTTATTCACTAAAGCTCCTTTACTCGAGTTCATGTAGGATGTAGCATCTGCATCTGGTTAATTAAACTGTGTTTTGTATTTTCTCCGCATCAGGTGTTGAAAGCGTTGAGGCGGACATGATGCAGAACAAGGTGATAGTCAAAGGGATAGTGGATCCTCAGGCCTTGTGCTCCAGAATTCAAAAGAGAACACAGAGACAGGTCCAAGTGCTCTCTCCTCTGCCCCCGACCGAAGGGGACCCCAAGCCGGAAGCCGATCCACTTCAGGTATGCAAAATTCAAGAAATTCTCTCATTTCCAAAGTGAAATCTCAGAGTTTGGACTTGGCTTATGTTTGTAAAAAGGAGAGCGGCATGACAACGGTTGAGCTCCTTGTCAACATGCACTGCGAGGCGTGCGCAGAGCAGCTGAAGCGTAAGATACTAAAGATGAGAGGTGACGAACAACACTGACCTTAGTTAACAATTAGCATGGATGTATCATGCCGTTCAAAGTTCAAACCATGACTTTCTTTCGTGATTTCAACTGACTCTGGTTTTTCTAGGAGTGCAAATGGCCAAGACCGAAATGACTGCTGGGAAGGTCACTGTGACCGGTACAGTGACTGGTGAAAAGATAGTGAAGTATATTCGCCGGCGCACCGGGAAGATAGCCAGCATCGTTCCTCCACCGCCCAAGGAGGAGGAGAAGAAAGAAGAAAAGAAACCCGAGGAAAAGGCCCCGGAGGAGAAGAGTGAGGAGAAAAAGGAAGAAGAAGGGAAGGCACCTGAACCGCAAGAAAATGCAAGTGACGAGAAGGAAAGCGATGCCAAGGAAGAGAAGAAGAAAGAAGCCGACATCGCGAGTGTCGGCCAAGACGACATGATGAGAAGGATGATGTATTGGCCGGGCAACTTCTTCGGTGAGGCAGAGATGGCGAGGAGGAGGATGGTCCACTGGATGCCAGTATATATGATCCAGCCGCCTCCACCTCCACCTCCACCTCCACCGCCACAACTCTTCAGTGATGAGAACCCCAATGCCTGTTGCATCACATAAAATTCCATGCATCAAAAGACAAGATCTGTACGTAATGTTGGAGCTAGGAAACCATGGCATCTACTGTTTCATACAAGATGATGATGATGCTGCATGGCATAACTGCAAACTTATGTATAACTGGCTCTTGTTCATGTTTTATCCATGAATTGTAACTACTGCATGACCTATCCTCTGGTCGTTTCAATAATTTCCGAGGAACATAGTTTCTCTAAGAGAAACATCTTTATATAATAGGCTACGCAAGACTAAAAACTGATAAAAACTGCAAATGAAAAGTTCATCACTAATTTTCAGCAGCAGAGCAAGACTGAAATTTATATGTTTCATGTATCAAAGATAATATATTATATTAACAAATGTCCAAAAGCTCAGAACTAAATATTGAAAACTAGTTACCTCCAAAGCTTGAGCTAAAGGTGGCGCATTGCATGTGGAAAATGGCTGCAGGGAGCAGGAAGAAGGAGAGTGACTTTGCTTGACTGCTTGTGCTGCAGATGGTGCGTGCCACATGGTGGTAGGGACATGGAAGAAAAAGAGGAAAAGGTGGTCTTCCCTTTCCTAGCTGGGTTCATGCGTCCGAATGGCACACAGGCATTCCAACTTCAACATCCCATGATAGCAGAGCACGATATGCTCGAGTTGCTGACACTGGCAACAGGTAGCCCCTTGGTCGTGCCTCCAATCACAACTGCATTTGAAAGGTACTTTAAAGGTAAGACATGATATGACACAATTGAGGGAAGGGATCAGGTATTCTGCATTTCTGCATTTCTGCATCACAATGATCATGGAGGAACACAGCTGAAAAAAGTTAAACCAGGCAGGTTTACCTTCTTGAGCAGTAGATAGGAGATCATATTCCATGAATCCCTGAGTTCAGATTAAAAAAATGGCTGTAGATAAATGCTTCAAATAGACAGTCAAAAGCGTCCGTCTATGCATTCTGAACAAGTCATTCTTTTCATATTTTGAACAAAGGTAGAACTGAATTTCCTTGACAAGGAAAATCATGGCAACTAAAGAAAACCACTAGACTGAGAAGTTGTACACAAGCAGGCAATAGATCGTAAAGATCGATTATAAGATCAAATGTGGCACTCCACATGGTCATCTACTCGAAAGGAAGAAAAGTCGTCTCAAAAACCAGTAGGGCAAGTGGATTTAGACTGTCACCCCATCAATCTGAACTGTTGGTTGTCTAAAAAAAACAAGAAACCCTATATATCTATGTAGAGAGTAGGATTGCACCTTAAAAACATCAAAGATTTAAACATAATTTGCCTCAAGCAATATAAGAACTAAAGTATCAAGCAAGGTGTGTTGCAGTATCTTAAACCCAAAAACTCAAACAAGCATCAATCTTAATTAGTTGACCAGACTAGGGAAAAATCTTAATAGTTGATCCATTAGGTGGCTGCATGGTAGATATCATGGATGCTTCAAAAGGATAAAACTGCATAAATTTCAAGGTTGAAAATCTACATTAATTATCATAATGACGACTTAAGTGGGGATAATAATACTTAGGAACATACAAATTCTTAAAGAAGTGGACTTAGGAATACCACAGCGAAGAATAAGTCTATGAACAAAATCAATTTTAGAAAACAAAACACATTCACTCTTTGCTGAAACAAATCATGTGAAAAAATTGCTTGATATAATGAAATATGGATCAACTGAAAGAGTTGGAAATGCAATGCTGGTACTGGAACTGATCTGATTATTTTCATTTGCTTCAAGAAAATAAATATAACAAAATCCATGTGAGGCATTTAGTGTTGCCTTCTTAATATCTCAAGTGTATACCAATTCTAATTCAAGTAGTTATAGAATCAATTGTTTCATGGTAGGAGAAGTGCACAACAGACAAAAACCTCATGCTTACCAGCATGCTGCTATTAAAATTCAAATACCTGTAAGAGATTAATAAATGAGAAGCCACATTGTATTCATCACCACACATCCACACTTCCAATTGTACTAAGAATTATTAAAATTCATAGTGCGATGCACGGATTTAACTATTATGACAAATGATACAAAAAAAAAAAAATCAAAGAAAATATAATTGGTTTAGGATGGGTACATCCTTTAAGTTTTATAGTGATAGGTTAAAAACACATCTGAGTGAGTTCTGGTTTTGGTGATCTAGAAAGGATCGCAACATATATTTCTTACCAACAAATATTTGTGACTGAACTAAAAACACAACTGTGCTCTGCTCGGTAGGCTTAGCTTTACAATAGGGGGAAAAGGCAAATACACTCTTGTTTAACAAGCACCGACAAACATGATTGACAAGCTAAAAGAAAATAGATTGAGCAGTTTGACACTAATGAAAATTACATGCCTGAATATATATTCCTTACCACCGAATCCAGCAAACTAGAAATGCTTAAAATTGCCACTGACAATCTTAATATTTCCAATATAGTCTATCTTTTTAACAATTGCTGTTCCAAGCTGAAATATGGACTTTATAATCATGGAGTAAAAGCTTAACAACTTACATAGAAGAACTACAGGTCTTGTTTACTCATTTTGTCATCCTGCACTATCTGCAGCACATAACTGATGAATCACTTAGTTCAAGGAATCAACTATGATCATTCTTATGCACACTTCCTTTTAGTAAACTGATGTAGCTTATTCCGTATGTACTTCATTCTGGCATTCGAACCGCCATGCATCCTATCATCTCCAAAATGCTTAAGAGAAATTTTAACTGTTTTGCTGATTTAAGTACAATTCAACAATTGCAGTATGCAATGCCGCCCCAATTGGAAGGACATCCTCATCAACGAAAAAATGAGGGGAGTGAGCAGGATAGACTGAACCAGCTCTCTCATTTCTGATTCCAATGCCAAATATCACACCTGGGATCGACTGTTGGTAAAATGCAAAATCTTCACCAGCCATAATTTTTTCCGCCGTCTTTACCTTATCTTGGCCAAGTAGAAGGCCACCAACCTGCTGTACATGATCATGCAACTCTTCATCATTCACTACAGCTGGATAGATTGGGTATTCCTCCGATAGCATGCTAATAACTGCCTTGCATCGATGTACAGCTGCCTGGCCTTCTATCACCTGAAGACATCACAAACTTTTAACTTTTAGGAGGACAAGTAATGCCAATGCATATCATAAAAAGTCGATTGCTTTTACTTGTCCATCTAGGTTATACAATCAATAAATAATGTTAAAGATTACAAGATGTCATTGGGACAAGTTCCAAATTAATGTAAGCAATTCATGTATTCGTGTCCCTATAGCAAAAAGTAAGTGCCCGAGGAACATACCTCTTTTACCCTTCTCTGAAGTCTTTGCAGGCCTTCAGTGGTTATACTTCTCAGGGTACCCCCAAATTCGACAATCGGAGGTGTTTCATTGAATGAGCTACCACCCTTGACATATGTAACAGACAATACCTGCAAAATATCAGAAGACGGTTCAGATATCAGCAAATACACAACTAAGAAGACAATAGCAGAAGCAGACAAGATATAGGGGGGCATTATGAATGAAGTACGCGACTCTTTGAAAGCCACTGACACATCATCTGTGCATATAGAAATTATTAAAATCAAATAAACTTATTAGAAAGATAAAAAGAAATAATGTCAAATGTCAGATCATAGCATACTTGACTATGCAGAGGGTCATCTTCTCTGGAGATGAGCTGTTGCATTGAAAGAATAGCAAACGCTGCAGCAATAAGTGGATCCACATTTAAATGAGGTTTTGCAGCTTCTCCACCTCTACCTTCTATTTTTGCTTCAAAGAAGCACACAGCAGCTTGACTAGGCCCTGGAATTGACTTAATACTACCTGTAGGCAACATGCTATCAACATGCATAGCAAAGATAGCTTCTATGCCATCTAGAGCACCTTCCTTGATCATGTGAAGAGCACCTGCCCCACCCTCTTCTGCAGGTTGAAAAAGTAGTCTCACTGTTCCCTTCAAAATAAACATCCAAAACAAATTAACAGATGTTGCATTAAGGATATGTTGTTATGTTGAATTGATTCACACTCTACGTTAAGATGTAAAGGGAAAAATAAATAAAAGAACAAGTAAACAACCAACATAAGCATAATTTCCCAAAGTAGAGTTCTAAGGAAAAAGGGGCATTGCTTGACCAATGAATTCAATGGATCACAAGAGTCTCACAAGGCAAAAATTGTACAATTTCAAAACTAATTCAATATTTCCAGAATATTGTTGTGATAAATAGTTAGCTTGACTGTGTTTCTCTTCCTCAGACCAAGAAAGACTATGTGGAGGGAGAAACAGTGATCTACAGTATCAGTATATAACCAAACAGTCGAAATAAGAGGCCATGCTAATGCGAGCTTTTTCCTTCCTTTCTTCCTTTCCTCTTCCACTTTTGTATCTTTTTAATTTTCCTTTTTCACCCTCCATCCACCCTGGAGTAAGCTGGGCATCAATCTCCCTTTAGCGGAATCATACTCATTTGCTCACCAGGTCGTTCATTAAACAGCTCAGGAAGTGGAACAAGGTACGTGAGGAACTGTTTCGAAGAAAACCAGTATGTCCTTCCGACCCTCTTGATAGAAAAAACAAGAGTTCAGTGGATGTCTTTGAAAGAGAGAGAGTACCCGAAGGATGTCCTTCCGTTGATTTAGCAATTTTGCGGCACCAAGAAGCATCGTCACATGAGCGTCATGCCCACAAGCATGCATCACACCGTTGTTCTTGCTCTTGTGTTCCCACTCCACCATTTCCTAACCTCGCAAGGAGAAAGACAAGAACTTCAAGGACTGGCTTGAAACCCTAAAAGGTAAAATTTGTAGCAAAGTACCGAGAAAACACCACGAACAATCGAAGTAGGAAAGCACAGCTGCACAGTAACGAAATTTAAAAAGACAACCATTCTTGTAGGGTACCTGAAGGGGGAGAGCGTCCATATCAGCGCGGAGGGCGACGATCGGCGGGTCGCCGGAGCCAATCTGGGCGAGGACGCCGGTGCGAGCGTAAGGGAAGGAGTAGGGTATGCCGAGGCGGTCGAGGTGGAACCGGATAAAGGCGCTGGTGTTATGCTCCTGGAAGCGGAGTTCGGGTTGCTCGTGGATTCGCCGCCGGATGGAGACCAGCCATTCCTTCTCCTCGTTGGCCGATCGCAGCAGGTCCTCTGCATCGAAGCGGAGAGAAGAGGAAGAAGCCAATCGCACAGGGACGAAGAAGCAGAGAAGGAGAGGGAGGGAGAGGAGGAGACGACGAACAAGCAGATATCCCATTTGACTTCCGATCAGTAGATGTTTTCCATGGAAGCCGTCGACTCCGTGCAACATATCAGAAGGTAGGTGTCGTCCCACGGCGTTGGGGGTGGTTAAGGTGAGGTATTTATAAATTTTAGATGCTGGAGGAGGAATTGACGATTTTAATTTTTTTTTTTTTTTTGCATAAGCTAGGTGCATGTCTTTCGATAAGATGATGTTTACAGATAAAATATAGATTGACTTTGGAAGAGATATAAATTTTTTTCTAGATTTAGATGATCCCTATATTTTGATCATCACATCAAGACTCATAATATCTCTCATAATTTATTTTTCTCACAATGATAATGAAACATATCAATAGAGATTATAGGTTGACGGTTCCAATCTTCTACGGATATCATAAGCTATACAATTAAACCTTAGCGTCCATTTAAGTAGATTTTCCCTCCAAACACAAATAATTTTACTAACCGATTTAAATATAAAATTTGTCTTCGTTAATTTACTATTTGCATATTTTAATAAACGACGATTTGTCAAACAGCGCACGTGAAGTTTAGAATTGTTCAAACATCGTCCTATACTTTCATATTTATCAAATAACGCACTTAATTTCTTTTTTACCTCTCCCATCAAATAGACCTATAATATAATACTGAGAAAGAATTATATGTATTCAAACCATAACTGAAAATCCCGAACCATCCAAACGTGGTGTTGAGAATTCAAATTCCAGCACTATAGTAGTGTTAGAATTGCAAATTCCAGCACCACAGTGATGGCGCTGGAATTTACAATTTCACTGTGGTGTTGGAATTTAATTTTCAACACTATCTTTTTTTTCGACACAAATCAAAATTGGGAGGTAGGAGGATTAAAACTAAATTTCCTCAGCATATCAAAAATTCATCCCATCACCACAGTGTGGTGCTGGGAATTATAAATTCCAACACCATAATGATGTTGGAATTGCAAATTCCAGCACCACATTGGTGGTACTGGGATTTGCAATTCCATCGTGGTATTGAGATTTAATTTTCAGCACCATTTTTTTTGACACAAGTCAAAATTGGGAGGTAATAGGATTAAAACTAAGTTTCCTCGACATATAAAAAATTCATGTTGTAAGATCTTTCAGTTTATGTCAAGATTTCAAAATTTGGACTCCTCTAAGTCCATCAATGAGTTTCGGTCAAAACCCATTGATGATCCTATTCACATCTTCTTCAATCCAATCCAAGTCCATTGAGTTTGGTTAATGTCCCTTTGTGTATCCGTAGCCAAAATTTCTTATATTCAAAGTTTTATTAGGTATTCACAACAATATTTCAGAAATCAGGCCGATATAAATTAGAAATCAGATAAAAAAAATGTGATGCTGAGAATTATATTCCCAAGAACACTGTGGTACTGAAATTTGAATTCCCAACACCACGTTTGGATGGTTTGAGATTTCCGGTTGTGGCTCGGATGCATGTAAATTCTCTCTCAGTATTAAATTGCAGGTTTGTTTGGTGAGAAGGATAAGAAAGGAATTAAATGTGTTATTTGGTAAATATGAAAGTATGAGGTATTGTTTTGACAATTCTAAACTTCATGTGCGTTATAACTATTGAGTAATCACTACACCGTTGATCACAATGTTACAATCACAACAAACAAGTTTTATTTCACTAGATAATATCGATTATACGGATCCTTCTATATCTATCTCCTACTATATTATTATCTATACTTAAATAAATTTTATTTTATTATTGCTAATCAATTTTTTTATCTCCTCTTCTTCATTTGATGTGTGTATTTATCATAATTTTATGTTACTTAACTAGAATACTTATTAATCGTCTAAATGCATATTTGTATCATCCTAAATGTGTCTTTCAGAATTTTTCCTTAATAGATGCAACTCTGACTTTTTTTTCGATACTCTTATTTGTTATTCTGTCAATCCTCATATGTCTATACATCCATCTTAACATTCTTATCTCTATAATTCGTATCTTTTGTTCATATATTTGAATTGTAGTTCAACATTCAACATCATATAACATAATAAGTCTAATCGTTATTTTATAAATTTCTTTTTACATTTTAAAGATATTTTATAATCAAATAAAATATTCGATGTTCTCCTCTATTTCAATCATCCTATTTATATTCTAAATAAGACATCTCTTCCATTTTTTTGATTGTTTTACAAAAATAATTTAAAATACTTAAAACTTACAACAACTCGATCAAATATTATTCTACAATAATATTGAAATAAAAAATATTTTGAATCTAAAATATTTTTAAAATTGTTTTTCACCATAAATGAACGACACAAAAGGCACTTATTTAAATTTATTAAGTCCAAAATGTTTACATTCATTCGTCTGCCTTATTGATCAAACACACAATTTTACTTTCTCCTTTCCCAAGCTTACCAGTAATCAATCCACTTAATCTTCTTCTTCCTTCTTTTCCTTTTTCTTCTTTTCCTTTTCCCCGTCTTCCTCCTCCTCTTTCTTCTTCTTCTTCTTCTCCTCTCTCTCCTTCTTCTTCTTCTTCGTCGTCTTCTCTTTTTCCGTCTTTCTCTTCTTTTTCTCATCTTTCTTCTCCTTCTTCTCGTGATCATCCTCTTCTTGTTCGTCGTCGTCGTCGTCGTCTTCTTCTTCTTCTTCCTCCCCCTCGATGTACTCTTTTATATCCACGTGGACGCCGGGGTCTTCGGCGGTGGTGCTCCCGCCGAGGAGAATGGAGTTGTTGACGGCCTGGTAGTTGCTGTTGGCGTAGGTGCGCATGCCGCTGTCGTCGCCGTACGTGCCGCTCTCCATCAGCTCTTCTATCTCCCCCTTCATCGTCGCGCCATTGTTCTCGCCGGCGAGCGTGATGGTCCCAAAACCGTGCTCGGCGTCGCGGACGTCGGAGAGCGCCATGCACCTACCGAGGGCCCCGAGGCGGCCGGTGAGCGCCGAGAGCACGTCTCTGATCTCCGTCTGCATCTGGCGCTGACGGGGCTCGCCGTCGCCGTTCCCGTTCGCACTGCTGCTGGCCACCATGGCGATCGACCACACAAAGCTTGCGATTTCTACATGTGGAGCCGGACCATATATATACTTATATAGAATTGCTGGGAGGCTGGGATCGGGAACGGAATGAATTCTTAGCTTGGAACGAGATCGAAAGGATCGCAGGGAAATCAAGCAAAGAATTAACAAATTTGCACATGAGAATGCAGGGGATTAAATTCCTTGCTTGAACTAGTTCCTTCTCCGACTTCATACCCTGTAACGCAGGCACGAATACTGCCTGACAATATTATTCAATGTAACCACAATTCAGCTAAACAGAACGAAAGCTTGAGTTCATAAATTAACATGATAAATAGGTTTGTTTAATGGTTGCAGAATCGCTGTTCTAATCTTCCCCAGCTCCACTTGTTTCAGCACATTGCGGGATGACAGGTCTAAACTCAATGCCCTGAACTATAAGCCCGCTCTTCTGATTCATCACCCGCACCTGATGGAGTCGCACACGCACACTTCCGTCTTCATGATCATTGAGAAATCGCCCCAGCTCAATCTCCATCCATCCATCTTCCCTGCTCCGCGGAGTTCGCACCTCCTCGGCACCGACCGTTTCACCGAGAGGCCGTTGCAGAGCCACAAGGGCTTCCGCCGCCTGAGCTCCGACGTGGACCGACGCTTCCTGCGCCGGCGAGCGGAATCCTGCCGCGTGTTCTCTCAGTTGGAAGACCAAGAAGGCGCCGTAAGTGGCTCGAGGAGACAGCGAGGTGGTTGCGATTTCGCCGTAGAGGGCGAACCACCAGACGCTCAGCAGCTCAGCTACTTCCCCGAACCTGGACTCGTGGTCGGGAGCGAAGGTCCAGTATCTGGCGTCGTTGCCCCAGACGATCCCTAGTTTCCTCGCCGATAGCATCATGCACTTCTTGCCACTGGATCTCTCCAACGCGAAACTCTGCGATCGAACGATTGGCGTCAGCGATGAAAACCGAAGTGGTCGAGGCGAGAAAAGAGGGATTTTGTTTGTCACCGCGTGGGCTCCGTCGATGAGGACGGGACGGGCGGAGAGGCGGAGGAAGAGGTCCTTCTTGGAGGAGAACTCAACGGGGGCGACCGCGCGAGAGAGGATGGCGTCGATGTCGGGCGGCAGGAAGCGCTCCCAGACTGCGTCGTAGGCTGCGGCGCAGCGGATGTTGGTGGTGACGGCGGACGCCCTGGCGGCATCGGTGGGCGAGGTGAAGGCGAGGATCTGGGCGAGCACGTCGGTGGGCATGTGGTCGAGGAGGAGACGGTGCTTCGGCGCTGCTGCTTCCATCTTGTTGCAGCGTTTCGATGTCTCTGTGTCCTCCCCGATTCCGTTGCTTCGTTGTATCTTCTCCAGCAACGAACCTTTGTCGATGCTTCCATCGGTCAACTTTTTTTTGTTTTTGTTTTCGTTTTTGATATTTATATTAATTGAATATGAAAAAAAATTCATATTTATCAATTATGCTTCAATCATAATTCTAAAAATCAAGATAAATAATAGTGTTTTCACTAAAGTAGGATAGAAACTTTTCATGTCTGATCCTGTCCGAGATCAAAGGATTAGATGATTCAGTAGAAATTTATGATTGAGTATTTTCAATGGTTAAATAGAGGTTGAATCGATGTGTTAATTTGATGGGATCGACTTCCTTCCGTAGAGCTCTTACAATTTGGGTATATACATTACTTCGAGAGATTAGGTGTGCATGTGTCTGTTGAGATCGGACTTCTTTACGTAGAGCTTTTGTAGTTCGGATGTGCTTCGAAAGAGCATGCATGTGTTTGGCAAGATCGGGCTTCACTTAGATTCCCAAATTATCAGTCTAGGTATGAGGATTTGAAAACGGATTAAGAGGGGGAGTCAAAATGTACATGAAATTTCTTCGGTGCTCAAATCAGGAAGAGAATAAAGAAAAAAAAATAAAATAGAGTTGGTCCTCCGAAAGTACTTGATCTTTATCTTTTTTCTCTTAATCTCTTAATCTTTTTTACAGAGAGAAGGATATATCGTTATAGAGATAAAATCAAAAAATCGTATTTTCATGGAGATAAGATTGGAGATAATATCATCAGGGAGATAAAATTAGAGACTGCGCATATCGTGACTTAAATATGTGAGCTCGACCGTGACTTGGATGTGCGAGTTTTGTTATGACTTAGATGGATAAACTTGATCATGACTCGTATAAATTTGAATTTAATTAAATTGAATTCGAATTTGATTTCTATCCATTATTAATTTGACTTTGACTATGTCATATTTCCACCCGTGTAGATATAAATTATCCAGTCAATATATATCTAATATTCTTATATTTTTCTGCTAAAAAAGTTTAAAATCATGTTTTATTTGAATCTTTTACTATAGTGGTATACACATTAATGATAAACATGATCGCTAGTATTCGTATGTATTTTTCACGAAATCACATTTTAATTATTTTAATAAATTATATTATAAAAAGTTCTAATTTTTTTTCTTTCAGTTTTTATAAAGATACGACTTTAATTTTTTTATACAGAAAATTATACAAAGTGGTATAAATATGATCAGTAGAGTGCAAAAATACAAAAAATATTTGATTGAATTTAACTAAATTAAGAACAGTTATGTATAAAAACCCAAATATTCCAATTTCCATGCGACGGTTTCCTGCGGCATTAGCTTTCCCTCCTCCTTTTCCTCTGTGCCCTCCAATCGCAACGACGACGGTGGAGCCCATCATGTCTGTCCGTCCCTCACTCCGGGCAGCCTGACCCGTCACCACCCGACAATGGGTCGCCACCACAGCCCCTCCCTCTCCACCGCCTCGCCCTCCGACACGAACGCCGATGCGGACTTCGACGCCGTCGTCGAAAGCCCCTTCGGGCGGATCGACTCCCTCACGCGATCCGACATCCGCGAGGCGGCGTACGAGCTCTTCTTCATGTCGTGCCGCTCGTCGCCGGGCTTCGGCGGCAGCAAGAGCTCCATCAACTACTACCCGGGAGTGGAGGGCGGCGGCGGGAATGTTGGGGGAGGGGAACCAAGATCGTGTCAGGGATGACGGTGCCGAATAGTAGGATCAAGAAGGCATTGGGGCTCAGGACACGGAGGTCGTCCCCGATGAGGAAAGGCATGTTGAATGGGGTCTCTAACTCGCCGGGGAAGGCGAAGCGGCCGATGACGTCGGCGGAGATCATGCGATTGCAAATGTGCGTCCCGGAGCATAGCGATCACCGACTAAGGAAGACCCTCATGCGAACCCTAGTTGGACAGGTGAGGCCGTACATCACAAATCTTTTCCCCCAAACTTATTCACGTCGCCTGGGCTTACCATTTTTCCGTAATAGAAAAATTTATCCAACATTCAAAATCAAAACTTTATTTTTGGTTCTTGCAAGTTTCCAAAATTTGACTTTGATGTAGGCAAAAGCATGAATAAACTCGCAAAAAAAGAAGTTTATTGCCAATTTTTGTGTTAGCAGACGAGTAGAAAAGCAGAGACGATAATTCTTCCTCTGGAGCTCCTCCGCTAGTTGAAGCCCTCAGAATTCTACGACGCACAGGAATACCACCAGTGGCAGTGGCGGCAGCTCAAGCTCCTCGAGGCAGGCCTCCTCTTGTAACCTTCGCAGCCCGTCGAGCGCCAAAATCCTGCCGCCATGCGTCTGCTAGACGTCATCAAAGCCGCCGAGAACAGACCCATCGACACCAGCAAGAACTCCGAGGTCATGCGCATCCTCTGCAACTCTGTCATCGCCTTAGCTTGGCGTAACTCCAGCAGTGGCTCCTCCGCAGAAACTTGCCGCTGGGTGGACGGCTACCCGGTGAACATCCATGCACCTCTACCTCGCGCTGCTCCGTTCCATCTTCGACCTCCGCGAAGAAACCGTGGTCCTCGACGAGGTGGACGAGCTCATTGAGCTGATGAAGAAGACATGGTCGAGCTTGGGCATAAACAGGATGATCCACAATGTTTGCTTTGCTTGGGCTTTCTTCCAACAGCACGTCGAGACCGGGCAAAATGAACCGGATCTACTTGGAGCCGCGGTGACGATACTGGTCGAGGTTGCTCACGACGCCAAGAACGAAAGCTTGAGTTCATAAATTCAGTCCACCCGGTGACAGAACGTCGACGCCAAGAACGAAAGCTTGAGTTCATGTAGATATAATTATCCAGTCAATATTATTCAATGTAACCACAATTCAGCTAAACAGAACGAAAGCTTGAGTTCATAAATTAACATCATAAATAGCTTTATTTAATAGTTGCAGAATCGCAGTTCTTCCCCAGCTTCACTTGTTTCAGCTCATTGCGGGATGACAGGTCTAAACTCAATGCCCTGAACTATAAGCCCGCTCTTATGATTCATCACCCGCACCTGATGGAATCGCACATGCACACTTCCGTCTTCATGATCATTGAGAAATCGCCCCAGCTCAATCTCCATCCATCCATCTTCCCTGCTCCGCGGAGTTCGCACCTCCTCTGCACCGACCGTTTCACCGAGAGGCCGTTGCAGAGCCACAAGGGCTTCCGCCGCCTGAGCTCCGACGTGGATCGACGCTTCCTGCGCCGGCGAGTGGAACCCTGCCGCGTGTTCTCTCAGTTGGAAGACCAAGAAGGCGCCGTAAGTGGCTCGAGGAGACAGCGAGATGGTTGCGATTTCGCCGCCGAGGTCGAGCCACCAGACGCCCAGCAGCTCAGCTACCTCCCCGAACCTGGACTCGTGGTGGGGAGCGAAGGTCCAGTATCTGGCGTCGTTGCCCCAGGCGATCCCTAGTGTCCTCGCCGATAGCATCAAGCACTTCTTGCCACTGGATCTCTCCAACGCGAAACTCTGCGATCGAACGATTGGCGTCAGCGATTAAAAGCGAAGTGGTCGAGGCGTGAAAAGAGGGATTTTGTTTGTCACCGCGTGGCCTCCGTCGATGAGGACGGGACGGGCGGAGAGGCGGAGGAAGAGGTCCTTCTTGGAGAAGAACTCGACGGGGGCGACCGCGCGAGAGAGGATGGCGTCGATGTCGGGCGGCAGGAAGCGCTCCCAGACTGCGTCGCAGTCTGCGGCGCAGCGGATGTTGGTGTTGACGGCGGAGGACCTGGCTGCATCGGTGGGCGAGGTGAAGGTGAGGATCTGGGCGAGCACGTCGGTGGGCATGTGGTCGAGGAGGAGACGGTGCGGCGGCTCTGCTGCTTCCATCTTGTTGCAGCGTTTCGATGACTCTGTGACCTCCCCGATTCCGTTGCTTCGTTCTGTGGGTTCTCCAGCAATGAACCTTTCTCGATGTTTTTTTTTTTTTGGTTTTCTTTTTGATATTTGCATTAATTGAATATGACAAAAATCATATTTATCAATTATGCTTCAATAATAATTCTAAAAATCAAAATAAATAATAGTGTTTTCACTAGAGATAGAAACTTTTCATGTGATCCGGTAGATCAAAGGATTAGATGATTCAGCATGAATTCACGATTGAGTATCTTCGATGGTTAAACAGAGGTTGAATCGGTCTTCAATGTGTTGATCTAGCGGGATCGACTTCCTTTAGAGCTTCAATGGAGGTCGGGTATACATGTGTTTGGTGAGGTCGGACTTCTTTCCAATTTACCAAACAGCACATGTGAAGTTTAGAATTATTCAAACAGCGCTCCATACTTTCATATTTATCAAAGAGCGCACCTTATTCCTTTTTTATCCCTCCAGTCAAATGTGTATTTAATGCTCAGATATTACATACATTCGAACTACAATTGAAAATCCCGAATCATCCAAACGTGGTGCTAGGAATTCAAATCTCATGACCACTTTGTTTCTGGGAATATAATTCCCAACACCATCTTTTTTTTTATCTTATTTCTAATTTATATCGGTCTAATTTATGAAATATTACTGTGAATACTTAATAAAACCTTAAAATCAGAAATTTTGACTACAGATACACAAAGGGGCACTACTGAAACTCAATGGACTTGGATTGGATCAAAGAAGAGGGAAATATGACCATTAATGAGTTTTGATCGAAACTCATTGATGGATCTAGAGGAGTCCAAATTCCAAAATCTTGACATAAACTGAAAGATCTTCCAACATAAATTTTTGATATGTCGAGGAAACTTAGTTTTAATCCTCCTATCTCCCAATTTTGACTTGTGTCGAAAAAAAATGGTGTTGAAAATTAAATTCCAATATCACAGTGGAATTGCAAATTTCAGCACCACAGTGCACCACTGTGGTGCTGGAATTGTAAATTCGAACACCACGGCAGTGGTGTTGGGATTGCAACACCACTGTGATGTTGGAAATTCCAATTTTAGTACTGTAGTGGTGCTGGAATTTACAATTTCAGCAATGCAGTGGTGTTGAAATTATAAATTTCAACACTGCAATGGTGTTGGATTTACAAATTCCAACACCACAGTGGTGGTGTTGGGATTGCAACACCACTGTGGTGGTGTTGGAATTGTAACACCACTGTGGTACTGGAATTGACACCACAGTAGTGTTGACATTGCAAATTCAAACACCACAGTATGGTGTTGTGATTGCAACACCACTGTAGTACTGGGAATTGCAAATTACAACACCACAGTAGTGCTGGAATTGCAAATTCGTAATTCCATCACTACAATGGTGGTGCTGGAATTTCAACACCACTGTGGTGCTGAGATTGCAACACTACTGTGGTGCTAAGATTAAAATTTCCACACTACAAGCAGAAGTGTTGGGATGCAACACCACTACGGGTGCTAGGAATTATATTCCAAAGACTACAATGGTGCCGAATTGTAAATTTCAGCACTACGTTGATGTCCGAATTGTAAATTCCGCAACCACGCTGGTGGTACCGAATCGTGCATTAGATCGCCGTGTTGGGATTTAATTCCCAACACGATCTTTTTTTCCGACATAAGTCAAAATTGGGAGGTAGGAGGATTAAAATTAAGTTTCCTTGACATATTAAAAATTCATGTTGTAAGATCTTTCAGTTTATGTCAAGATTTCAAAATTTCAACTCCTCTTGGTCCATCAATGGGTTTCGATCAAAATTCATTGATTGTCCTATTCACCTTTTCTTCGATCCAATTCAAGTTCATTGAGTTTTGGTAGTGCCCATCTGTGTATCTTGGATCAAAATTTCTGATATTTAAGGTTTTATTAGGTATTCACAACAATATTTCAGAAACCTGACCGATATAAATTAAAAATCAGATAAAAAAAGGTGGTGCTGAAAATTATATTCCCAGGAATACAATAATCCTGATATTTGAATTCCCAGCACTACGTTTGGATGATTCGGAATTTTCAATTATGGTTTGTATGCATATACTATCTGAATATTAAATATACATTTGACGGGAGGAGTAAAAAATAAATGAGGTGTGCTCTTTGGTAAATATGAAAGTATGAGGCGCTATTTTAAAAATTTTAAACTTCACATGCGCCGTTTGATAAATCACCGTTTATAGTTCGGGTGTGCTTCGAAAGATCTAGCGTGCATGTGTTTGGCGAGATCAGACTTCACTTAGATTCCTAAACTATCAGTTTAGGACTTGAAAACAAGTTAGGAGGAACTCTTCTGACGTTTAAATCAGGAAAAGAATAAAGAAAGAAAAAATTAAAAAAATAGAATAAAATAGAATTGTTCTTTCGAAATTACTTGATTTTCATCTTTCTTCTCTTTATTCTTTTTAGAGAGAGAATGACATATCGATAAAATCGAAGAAAGATAAAATTAAAGATAATATCATTAGAGAGATAAAATTAGAGATTGCGCGCACTCGATCATGATTTGATGCATGAGTTTTATTAGATCATCTCCAACCATAAATACTAAATTTGGTGTAATTTTGACATCAAAATAGTATAATTTTAACACCAAATACTATTTCAACTCCAACTCACTCACACCATATCACACTAAAAAGGAATATTCATTATAATATTCTATTTTTCTTATTTGTAATATAATTATCAATATACATTTTAAGTTATTAATATTTTTATATGATAATTATTATATTTAAAATTAATACTTCATTAATATTTAAGATAATGTATTTTTTTTTTTAATTTAGTATTACTCATCGGCAAAAGATTAGAACTGCCAACCTAGCAGCCTCCAGCCCCCCGTCCCAAGAGAAATTCGCGAAAGGGTAAATCACGGGGCAGACCCAGGGGGAACGATACCCCTATGGACCGAGCCTATGACTTTTGGCGTGCTGGTACCAGCAGAGGGGGGCCCAGCTACGATTGGGGAGAGGATTAATCCCGTCACTCAAGGATCGAACCCCGCTTTCATCAGCAAGCACCCTCTACCTTAACCAACCCGCCATCCCCGTAGGGACTAATTTAGTGTTGCTCATGTTTGTATTTGTAGGTGATGTAATTTATATTTATGAATGTCAAAATGTTTAATATTATATTATTTTTTTATGAAATTAATGGTATAATTTATAAATATAATTATAATTAAAATATATTAAATAAATTAAAAATAATTTTTAAATAAATTAAAATTTTACAAATATATATAATAAAAATTAAAATATACTATTAAATACATTTAATTTAAATTTATAATAAATAATTAATATTACTATAAATAATGAGGATAAAAAAATAATTACAAATTAATTTTTATTTATGATATTTAATAATATAATATTTAATAATATATATTATATTTAAGTTTATTAATTATATAATATAAAAAAATATAAAAAAATTCCAATACCAAATATGGTGATATGAATAGTGTCACACTAAAAATGGTGTGACACTATTCATACACTATTTTTAGTGTAAGGAAATGGTGTATGAATTGGAGGGATTTGGTATGATTTTAACATCAAATTTGATGTTTTGTTGTATGGATTGGATATGCTCTTAGGACTTAGATGGATAAACTTGTTCATGACTTTTGAATTTAATTAAATTGAATTCGGATTTGATTTTTATCAATTATTAATTTGACTTTAACTTTGTCATATTTCCACCGTGTAGATATAATTATCCAGTCAATATATATCTAATATTCTTATATTTTTCTGCTCAAAAAGTTTAAAAACCATGTTTTATTTGAATCTTTACTATAGTGGTATACACATTAATGATAAACATGATCGCTAGTATTCGTATGTATTTTTCATGAAATCACATTTTAATTATTTTAATAAATTATATTATAAAAAGTTCTATTTTTTTTTTCAGTTTTTATAAAGATACGACTTTAATTTTTTTATACAGAAAATTATACGAAGTGGTATAAATATGATCAGTAGAGTGCAAAAATACAAAAAATATTTGATTGAATTTAACTAAATTAAGAACAGTTATGTATAAAAACCCAAATATTCCAATTTCCATGCGACGGTTTCCTGCGGCATTAGCTTTCCCTCCTCCTTTTCCTCTGTGCCCTCCAATCACAACGACGACGGTGGAGCCCATCATGTCTGTCCGTCCCTCACTCCGGGCAGCCTGACCCGTCACCACCCGACAATGGGTCGCCACCACAGCCCCTCCCTCTCCACCGCCTCGCCCTCCGACACGAACGCCGATGCGGACTTCGACGCCGTCGTCGAAAGCCCCTTCGGGCGGATCGACTCCCTCACGCGATCCGACATCCGCGAGGCGGCGTACGAGCTCTTCTTCATGTCGTGCCGCTCGTCGCCGGGCTTCGGCGGCAGCAAGAGCTCCATCAACTACTACCCGGGAGTGGAGGGCGGCGGCGGGAATGTTGGGGGAGGGGAACCAGGGTCCCCCAAGATCGTGTCAGGGATGACGGTGCCGAATAGTAGGATCAAGAAGGCATTGGGGCTCAGGACACGGAGGTCGTCCCCGATGAGGAAAGGCATGCTGAATGGGGTCTCTAACTCGCCGGGGAAGGCGAAGCGGCCGATGACGTCGGCGGAGATCATGCGATTGCAAATGTGCGTCCCGGAGCATAGCGATCACCGACTAAGGAAGACCCTCATGCGAACCCTAGTTGGACAGGTGAGGCCGTACATCACAAATCTTTTCCCCCAAACTTATTCACGTCGCCTGGGCTTACCATTTTTCCGTAATAGAAAATTTTATCCAACATTCAAAATCAATTTTTTGTTTTTGTTTTTTGGTTCTTGCAAGTTTCCAAAATTTGATTTTGATGTAGGCAAAAGCATGAATAAACTTGCAAAAAAAGAAGTTTATTGCCAATTTTTGTGTTACCAGACGAGTAGAAAAGCAGAGACGATAATTCTTCCTCTGGAGCTCCTCCGCCAGTTGAAGCCCTCAGAATTCTACGACGCACAGGAATACCACCAGTGGCAACGGCGGCAGCTCAAGCTCCTCGAGGCAGGCCTCCTCTTGTACCCTTCGCAGCCCGTCGAGCGCCAAAATCCTGCCGCCATGCGTCTGCTAGACGTCATCAAAGCCGCCGAGAACAGACCCATCGACACCAGCAAGAACTCCGAGGTCATGCGCATCCTCTGCAACTCTGTCATCGCCTTAGCTTGGCGTAACTCCAGCAGCGGCTCCTCCGCAGAAACTTGCCACTGGGTGGACGGCTACCCGGTGAACATCCACCTCTACCTCGCGCTGCTCCGTTCCATCTTCGACCTCCGCGAAGAAACCGTGGTCCTCGACGAGGTGGACGAGCTCATTGAGCTGATGAAGAAGACATGGTCGAGCTTGGGCATAAACAGGATGATCCACAATGTTTGCTTTGCTTGGGCTTTCTTCCAACAGCACGTCGAGACCGGGCAAAATGAACCGGATCTACTTGGAGCCGCGGTGACGATACTGGTCGAGGTTGCTCACGACGCCAAGAAGCCCAATCTGGAAGCTAACTACACAAAGCTCTTGTTCGGTTCGCTCAGTGCGATGTATGGCTGGGCAGAGAAGATGATGTTGGATTATCACGAGTACTTCGACAAAGGCACCATCACGAACATGGAGCATGTTCTTGCCTTGGTGATCTCCACGTCGAAGATAATCGGTGAAGATCTTTCGAGCGAAGTGATCTTTGCCGACAATAATCCTGTGGAAATAGGGGCGGCAAACACATCGACGAAGAAAGTGGATTACTTCATAAAGTCTTCCATAAGAAATGCATTCACCAAGGTACTTTCTTCTTTCTCGTGTGATTTTCAGGCTCTCACAAATATTGATTAGAATTTAATGGTAGATGTTAGAAAATGGAGCAGCCACTCAAAATGATAGCATGATTGTCAAAGTAGACGAAGATCCGAGCAACATTATGATCCATCTTGCCAACGATACCGAGGAAATGGCGAAGCAAGGGAAGGAAGTATTTGGGCCTGTGCTGAAGAAGTGGCACCCAATGCCAATTGCCGTGGCAGTTGTGACCATCCATAGCTGCTTCGGGATTGTGCTGAAGCAGTTCTTGGCCAAGGTCTCAATCCTAACACACGAGGTAGTTCAGGTGTTACTAGCTGCAGGGAAGTTGGAGAAGTTCCTGGTGCAACTGGCAGTCGACGACTCCGAAGACGAAGGGAAGGCAGCACTGAGGGACATGGTGCCTTACGAAGTCGATTCGATCGTCGGAATCCTTCTCGAGAAATGGATAGAAGAAAGGTTAAGGCGCGGAAAGGATTGCGTTGATAGAGCCAAAGAAATCGAGGTGAGAATGATGATATCCAGTAGTACTGCCGCTGCATCTACTCTTTAAGATTCACAAATGGTTGTTTGTTTTTTATCTTGTCTTGTAGAACTGGACGCCGGTATCAAATAACGAACCGTATGCTCAATCTTCCATGGATCTGATGAAGTCAGCGAAGGTGACTTTTGACGAGTTCTTTGAGATCCCTGTTGGAATCCAAGACCACATGGTTCAATACCTGGCTGATGGCTTGGACATGCTGTTCCAAGAATACATCTCCTTCATTTCTGCATGTGGTATTTGCTTCCACTGCAATTTTGATCGTGCATGGAGAAAGGAAATTTAATACGTCAGCAATTAATTAACATTCAAAGGGCGGTTTGATTGTTTAGGAACCAAGCAAAGCTACATGCCCAGCCTCCCGCCGCTCACGAGGTGCAACCAGGACTCCCAATTCAGAAAGCTATGGAAGAAGACGACCAATTGCAGGGCCAGCGCCGGCGGCCGGCAAAAGAGGAGGAAGGGCCGGGCCAACAACTCCGACCACCCGCGGCCGTGCACCAGCCGTGGCACACAGCGGCTTTACATCCGCCTCAACTCCCTCCACTACCTCTTCGCCAACATCCACGCCCTGGACAAGTCGCTCACCTTCGCGCGCAGCGGGCTCTCCCCGTCCGGCCGCCCCCGCCACCTGGCGTCGTCCCACCACTTCGAGCTCGCCCGGTCGGCGGCCCAGTCGGCTATCAGCCACGTGGCGGAGGTCGCGGCTTACCGCCTCATCTTCCTCGACTCCCGCATCTCTCTCTACGAAGGGCTATACGTGGAGAGCGTGGGCGGGGCGAGGATCCGCCCGGCGATCCGCACCCTGAAGCAGAACCTGACGCTGCTGGTGTCGATCTTGACGGACCGAGCGCAGCCGGTGGCGATGAAGGAGGTGATGCGGGCGACGTTCGAGGCGTTCCTGATGGTCCTCTTAGCAGGGGGGCCGGAGCGCGCCTTCGAGCGGGAGGACTACGCGGCCGTGCTGGAGGACTTCCGGAGCTTGAAGCGAGCGTTCTGCACCTGCGGGGAGGGGCTGGTGGCGGAGGAGGCGCTGGGGCGTGAGTCCGAGGTGGTGGAGGGAATCGTGGCCCTCATGGGGTTGCCCACCGAGAGACTGATCGAGGATTTCAGCATCGCGGCGTACGAGGCGAGCGGGCTCGGGTTGGTCAGCGAGGGAGCCGGGTCGAATTTGCCAATGCCGCCGACGACCGGCAGGTGGAATCGGGCGGACCCTAACACGGTGCTCCGGGTGATCTGCTACAGGGACGACGACATGGCCAACCAGTTCTTGAAGCGGACGTTCGATCTGGCCAAGAGAAGATGAAGGGTCGTTACTTAAAAGCTGAAACTCTGGAACCATAATGTACAGTTGACCGTTGATCATAACTTTGCAGGTGCATTTCCATTGTTTCCTTCTTTTTTTTTTTTTTCCGACCCATCTAAATCTCTGGGAGTGGTGAAAATTATGGGCATCCATTCACATTATTTATTTTGAAAAATAAAAGGACGAGAGGAGATTGACTGATCAGTATCATGCTTCAGCTCTTGTAAGTTACCATCCACCAAAAAGAAAAACAAAATTACACTTATATGGGTGAAATTAAATTCTTAATTATAAAATGATATAAAGGCAAATATTCTCTGAAATTATGAGTAGACTCAGAAACTGCAGTTTGAAATAGGAAGAGCGGAATCTAAAAGCAAAGGAAATGCAAGCCTGTTCTGTCTTTATGGATATCCAGGACTTTGATAAATAGATTCATTTGATATCTCATTGTATTTAGACGAGTTTGGTATCATAAGCGTCATCCGTTGCGTGACTTGTGCACGACGATTTCTTCATTCTTTGATCAATCGTGATTACACAGTGAATAAAAAATACATAATATTTTCTCCGTTGTAATTTCATCCACCCACAACTCGGATTCATCGACGGCCGATCGAATTTCGGCCGCGATTCGGCCAGAACCCGATTGGACTTTGGTGCCGATCAGATCGTGATCGAATTTCGGCCGGATCACCGTCGAATTCCGATTGAAATCCGATCTCCCATCGACGAATTCAAGCGGGCATCGCGACATACTGTGCATTTTCCACGGACACTCATATCAAATCTATGTGTTTAGAAACCACAAAATTCTTCCAAAAAATACCGCGTATAAAACACCAAAGACTTGTCGATGAACCTACTGACCTCATAATTAGTCCAATAGAAAAATCACATGCTGTGCCGCTTGCTACTTCTCTTTGATTTCTCTCTTCTGGAATCATCCTGCAATAAACAAAAGCATAATGAATCTAGCTGCAAACTATTATAAAGAGCATCAAGTGATAAACAAGAGAACAAAAATAAGCTCGTTTCGCACCCCAAAAAAAAAAAAAATTTGTAAAACTCAATTTGTAAAACTGTCGTGAACCTTCGAAGCTGAGGTGTTGGACAAAGTTGTTCAATTTTTGTAGCCGTTTCAATTTTCCAAAGACCATTATTACTGTTGGATTTATGTGTATCTAATATAGACAAAGTAGAGGAGGATATTGACATCAATAAAATTTCCAACCCTCGACGCCACTGGTCACATAGTATCAAGAGTTGCCTTTCTGTTACATGTAACTGACCACTTGCCTCCATTTGTACATTTTGGATCCTCACATAGGTTCTGTTCCAGCTTTGGAATAATGGAAGTCAGCACTTACCGGCAATTCGCTGGGATAATACATTACTGATGGAGTACAAAGTTGGATTCCTATGAAAAGAAATCACGGTTCTTGGATCAATTAACAACAGAAGAATAAGTTTTCGAAGAAAGCAAGACAAATCCAAACACCAGTACACCCACAGATCGAAGACCGAATCCTCAATGTTTCTGATTTTACATGAGTTTTAGGATCGGATCGAAATCTTCAATATTCTAGAGTTCATGCACCCGGAACACAGCATTATCCACCTCGATCCGTTGAAATATTTTCACATGCATTCAAAGACGCGAATAACTCGATGTACTATAAATATCAAGACCAATTGATGATAGGAAAATGAAGGAAACTGTAGTATTTCAAGATCCATAACCTAGAAGCCACAAATTACAACAACAAAAAAAAAAAAGAAGAAGCAATATAAAGATCAGACCAGGGTTTATAACGATTGCATACCTTAGAAATCCTCGACACTGTCGACAGTGTTGATCTTGCCGAGAGAGGCGCCGTGATTGGCCCTGGATTGGTGCCCCTTCCCTCGCCACCGCCGTCAGCCACCACCTCCGATTCCGCCACGGCGGTCTCTCTATTCTGAATTCTCTTACTCGCCTTTCCGAACCATGCGGCCGAATCGGAGCGGATCAATTGGATCTGTCAAGGAGTCCACTGCCTACGTAGTATGCACACTTGCGGCATTACTACAATTTAAAAGATCTTGAACTCCAAAAATAAAATAATAATAATACTAAATCAAAAACTCCAAAATTTTAATCGATCATATCCTTCAGTTCAGCCTTATAAAAGTCAAGCAACTTTCCGGTGCAAAAGAGGGAACGTCAATCTACACTACAAAAAAACTGTTTTTTAGCGACGAATTTTGACAACGAATTATTTTCGTTGGAAATCTGCAACCAATTTAGCGACGAATTTTCTGCTTCGTCGCAAATTAGCGACGAAAATGTATTCGTTGCAAAATTTGCAACGAATCCTTTTTTCGTTGGAAAATTTTTCCAACGAATCGAATCCTGGATTCGTTGGAAACTTTTCCAACGAATTCAGGATTCGTTGGAAAAATTTAAAAAGTTTAATTTTTTTTTTTTAATTTCCAATGAATTCAGGATTCGTTGGAAAGTTTCCAACGAATCCTGAATTCGTTGGAAAATTTTTCCAACGAATCCTTGATTCGTTGGAAACTTTCCAACGAATCCTGAATTCGTTGAAATTTTCCAACGTAATCTCGATTCGTTGAAACTTTCCAACGAATTCAGGATTCGTTGGATAAATTTAAAAAGTTTAAAATTTTTTTTTTTAATTTCCAACGAATTTGCAAAAAATTACAGCGAATCCAGTGGATTCGTTGCAAAATTGCAACAGCGAATCGGATTCGTTGCAAACAAAATGCAACGAATCCCGGATTCGTTGCAATTTAGCAACGAATCCTGGATTCGTTGCAATTTTTTTGCAACGAATCCGTGGATTCGTTGCAAACAAATTGCAACGAATCCCGGATTCGTTGCAATTTAGCAACGAATCACGGATTCGTTGCAAAATTGCAACGAATCCGTGATTCGTTGCAAAATCTTTTTAAGTTATCCGCCTGCCCTAATTTTATTTTCTTCCCCTCGCGTCGCGCCCGACCCTATCTGCGCCACGCCGGCTGGGCCATCGACGCTTCCGCCACGACTGCCGTCCGGCCGCCGGCGCACCGACCCGAGCCGGCGCTGCACGACGCCGCCAGCGCCGCTAGGTCCGGGAGGCCGCTGGCTGCACCTCCGAGTCCGCCACGCCATGGAGCGAATGGCAAGTCCGCCACGCTCTTCGTCCCGGTCCGGACTTCACAAATACCCTGGGCGCGAGTGATCGGCCAAGGCTTCACCTCTGGAGAATGGCCAAGAAGCTCACTGCTTCTGGCCCGGTCACAGGTTTCAATGGGCCAGAGCTCCGCTCCGGCCAGCTTCTCGCACGGCCTCGCCACTCCGCACGGAAGGCCTGGCCTCGCCGGCCACAAGACTGGGCCTCGCTGGCTGGCACCGCTTTCGCTCGCTCTCACCTACGCCAATACGAGATCGCTTTTCTCGCCGCCTCGCTACGGTGATCGCCCGCTTTTCGCTCACGGGCAGACTGGCCTCGCTAATCACAGATCGCTTTTCCGGCCAGCTTTCACGGTGACTCGCCTCACAGCCACGACACTTCGCTTCCTCGCTGGCCAAGGACTCGCTGGCACACAGTGTTCATGAGCCCGGCCACGCCGGTGAAACCGACAGCTCACAAGTTCACGACCACGCCGGCAGCCATCGCCAGTCCGGTTCGAGATCACGCCTGCCTGACCACGCTGTGGAGCCGACACCACTAATCCCGCTTCTGAGACGCTGCAACCTACTTAGTGGTATAATATTTAAATTTTGTTAACCGGATATTTTTAAATTGAAATTTATATTATTGTTAATTTTCTGTGGTTGATCTAGAATGGTATTAGAGTGGTATGGTTTATATTAATATAATTGATAAAATGCAAAATGCATGGAAAGGAGTTGGATGTATAATAGAATTTACCCGAACGTCGGTTTAATCGATGAATTTATGAGTGGGTTGCAAGAGTTTTTAAATTTCGCATTAGTAATGTTGAGTTTATGGATGGTAATCGATAAGGTGTCCGTGCGTAAAGTGTCACAATGGTAGATTTTTACCGCTCAGCAAAGTTTCAGAGCATCTTCAGAGGTTTGGATTCGCTGCATTACTATAACTGGACATGTCATGGTGAACCATTTATATCTGATGAAGTCTATGATAGACAGAACACACAAGTCTCTAGGGATCAAAGTGATTATAATCAATTAAATCCATATCAGAGGATGATATATGATGTAGCAGGCCCGAATTTGATTCCCCAATCACAAGGTGCAACTTCAAGTTGTCCTCCTACAGCTGAGCAAATGTTTACTAATGCATCACCCTTGGAAGAGGTGCAAGTAATAGATATCGGTCGTAATATGAATAATGAAGCATATCTCAAATTTCAGAGGTGTTGAGTGCCGCAGATGCACCTTTACGGGTCGGGTTGTGAGACTCACACTAAACTATCGTTCACCGCAAGAATGTTGAATGTAAAGGCAGAGCATAATGTGTCTGAAGAGTGTTTTAATAATTTTGTTCAAGCTTTTGAAGAGGCATTGCCGCGTGATCATATACTGCCCAATGATTTGTACAGTATGAAAAAACTGATGAAAGAATTAGGTCTCCCAGTGGAAAGAATTGATGTGTGCAGAGATGGTTGTATGTTATATTGGGGAGATGATGCAGATGTGGATGTTTGTAAATTCTGTAATCAAGATAGGTACAAGAGCACTAGTAGGAGGCAGCAACGACGTAAATCATATAGTCAGTTGTTTTATTTGCCTTTAACTCCTAGGTTACAAAGGCTTTATGCATCAAAGACAATCAACACATGACTTGGCATGCAAATCATCGAATGTAAGAGGGACTAATGTGTCATCCATCGATGCAGAGGCGTGGAAAATTTTGATAGAACATACCCCGATTTTCAAGAAGGAGACTAAATATTAGTGACGGATTTGATCCATTTTGTAAATCAGGAAGACAATATTATTGTTGTCCAGTTATATTAACTCCTTATAATCTTTCAACTTCTATGTCCATGAAAACACCGTATAAGTTTTTAACATTGGTTTTGCCTGGCACGAAAAATCCAAAGAAGTAAATAGATGTTTATATGCAACCATTGATTGCAGAGCTAAAACAACTATGGGATGAAGGTTTTCCTACATACGACGCTCATACTAATGATGTTTGTAATGAAGGCGCTCTTCTTTGGACCATAAATGACTTTCCGGCTTATGGTATGCTATCGTGGTGGAATCGCAGGGCATCTTAGGATGCCCAATATGTATGGAGAGATCAAAGTCGATTAGATTGCAAGCATGGTAAGAAGCCGAAGTTATTTTGATTGTCATCGACAATTTTACCACTAAATCATAATTTCGTAAGGAATAAAGATGAATTCACTAGGAATCGAATTGAAAGAACACCTCCGCCATTGAGATCGACAGTGAAGATATTTGGTACAGAGTTCTTCACCTTCCATCCATATCAAGAGCCACATGGTACAACTTATGAATATGGAAGCAACCATAAATGGACCAAACGGCGTATATTTTGGGAGTTACCGTATTGGTTTAGTAATTTGATTCATCATAATCTCGATGTTATGCATATCGAGAAGAATATTTTTGATAACTGATAAATACATGATGGATATCACCTAAAAACAAAAGATAATCAATGCAAGAAAAGATATGCGACTCATTTGTAAACGACCCACCCTTGATGTTGATGAAAATAGTAGGGACCAAAACCAAAGGCGCTTTATACATCAATAAGGAGCAGACGTGTTCTTTGTGAATGGTCAAGTAATTGAGATTTCCTGATGGGTATGTTTCTAATCTTGGGAGATGTGTCGATATGAAGGAATGCAAATTGATTGGTTTGAAAAGCCATGATTGTCATATATTCATGGAAAGACTAATTCCTATTGGCTTTAAAGAACTCTTACCGAATTATGTCTGGGGTGCCATTACAGAGTTAAGTATTTTTCTTCATGATATATGCTCAACAGTTTTGGGAAATTCACACATGGAGAAGTTAGAGAGAGACATTCCAATCATTTTGTGCAATTTAGAAAGGATTTTTCCGCCAGCATTTTTTGATTCAATGGAACATCTTTTGGTTCACTTGCCATATGAGGCCAAAGTCGAGGACATTCATTATCGATGGATGTATCCTTTTGAAAGGTATAATTCAGATATTCTATACTTCGTTAATATTGCATAAAAAGTATAATTTTTATATATTCATTTCTAATACAATTTGTTATATTACAATCGATTCTTATATCATTTGAAGAAAAAGTGAAAAATAAAGCACATGTTGAAGCCTCATTGTGAATGCATATATCATGTGGAGGAAGTAACAACTTTTGCATCATATTATTTTGAGCCTCACGCTCGCACTCAAAAGACGGAAATCTGAAAGGAATGATGAAGGTCCTGCTGATCCAAATTTGAATTCATTCTCAATTTTTAATTATCTTGGTCGACTAAGTGGACTGTAAGCAACGATACTTAATCGATCAAGAACGGCGCGCAGGTATATATGTTTTACTTAATTGTCCGTAAGTATCGCCATATTTCGAGTTAGTATATATTTCCTATTATCTTCGCCAAGTGTTTATTTGTTTATGTTTTAATACAATTTTTTATTATAGGATTTTCCAAAACTTATATTCAAATCCCGACCCGTGACTTTGATAACTTCATGAATGTGAATTTGCACCATGGTTCAAATCATATGTGCGCTATAATTAGCTCATTTTGTTGACACATATCTTAACTTTTAAATAAATATCATTTTCATTTGAGTATAGGTTTATGCTAATCAAACTCACGCTCAACAAGATTTGCTAATCCATCTATCATGGGGTCCAAAAGCAATGGTACGACTTCACAAAGATATTTCATAACGGCTATAATTTCCACACTCAAGAACATGGAAATGGAAAGAGTACAATGA
This sequence comes from Wurfbainia villosa, assembly GCA_025175895.1. Lineage (NCBI taxonomy): Eukaryota > Viridiplantae > Streptophyta > Magnoliopsida > Zingiberales > Zingiberaceae > Wurfbainia > Wurfbainia villosa. The sequence continues at coordinate 7,507,908 of CM045991.1, forward strand.
ATAGTGGAGTATGTGTTCGATCTTCAATGATGGAGGTGCAAGCAATGAATTTTATGGTTTGTTGGATGAAATTATAGAGATTGATTATCCCGGTCCGTAAATGCGAAGTTATCTTATTTATGTGTCGGGTTTGACTTCACGAGGGATGAAGGTGCATCCACGATAATTTGGTTGAAATTAATCATAAAAGATTTTATAAGAGATATGAACCATTTATTTTGGCACAACAAGTCATTCAAGTTTTCTATGCTCCATATCCTAGTTTGAGGCGTGACAAGAATGAATGGTGGGTTGTTTGTAAAACAAAAGCACGGAACAAAATTGAAGAGCGTGCAAGACATTGCATATCAACAAGATAAAGTTACAAATATGTTTCATACCGAGGAATATATTATTCCAACGTTACGAGATCCCAGCGGAGTAGTGATAAACGTGGATGCAACTGAAATTGATGATAATGATGAGGAGGAGGAGGGGGAGGAGGAGGGGGACGAGGAGGAAGAGGAGGAGGAGACCGAGGATGAGGATACTGATGAGGATGAGGAAGATGATAATGAGGACTTTGAAATTTGACGTCTAGGGTAAGTTTTTTTATATATAATTTTAGTTTTAAACTAAAATTTTACAAATTTTCTTAGCTGAATTATTTGTTTATATAATGTCTCATTGTTAAATTTATATCATTTGTCTCTGTATGTTGTGTATATTTTATTCTTATAGGTTATCAGTGGTGAAATCATCGTAGCTTATCGCAGTCGCAGTCTCTCATATCTTCATTATGAATATTGTAAGTTTTCCATGTTCTTCATTAAGCATAAAAGTTTTATTTTCTTTATGCTAATTTTATTTTTGGTTGATAGTTTCGACGTGGTGGACAGAGACGATAGAGTACTAGTAGTGGCTGATCGATCCACCGCTCGCCAAAGACTATACCTACATGCCCTCCCGACCGCTCGACCTTCACATGATCACCAGACATCTCATTCACGGCCAAGACGACCTTCCCATTCGATTCACTTGACTACCAGACACTCTTCACCGAGAACATGTAAAGTCGACCGTATATATTCCCTATCGAGATTCGTAAGTATTATAAATATTATAATTTATAAACTATCTTAAATATTTATTAAATTTATTTCCACTTTATTGTAGGTTTGAAAATTACTGCAGCTTATTCGCGAGATCAATAAAATCGTGAATAACTATTGGAGAGGAGAGACTCTTTGTCATACTCAAGCACGCCAGACCTACAAAAGAACTACATGGTGGTGCGAGTTTCGTATAATTGATTCATTTTATATATTAAATAAGTGATTATATAATCAATAGTTTTTTTCCATCCCAATGAAATTTATTTGGGACCCTACTCAAGACTTGGAAGTTAAAAGAATTTTTAAAAAATGTGGCGATCATATCCTATGTATTGAGTCATGCCAAATCTACTGGAAAAACCACTGGTCACGTCAAAAAATTGGAGTAAAATCTCCAATTATTGGCAATCGATGAGAGCAAAAAGAAGTCAAAGAATAAAAGTTAAATCAAGCTCGTAATTCGAGACTTATCCGCAAATATACGCTGATCTATAAATATCGAGGAGCATTCACGTAGATTGGTAATTTTAAATTCTACAATTAGTTTTTAAATTTATTTCAGATTATTATTTTATTTATAACATTCTTATATTTAGTCTAAGGAATTGGGAAAGAAGAATTTATAGATACTTTCGCTTCGCACTTTCCAAAAAAAGATAAGACTTGGAGTGGAGATAGAGCTGAAAGTTAAGGTTGGAAATAATCTTTAAACTTACTTTATAACTTTAATTTTGTTAGTTATGTAAATGCTGATTAAATTTTTAATTTTGTGTAGGAGAGATATGATCGCTATCCTCATCTCGCAGAATTTCAGAGATACTGATACTGAGGGTCCGAGCCATCTGTTAGTAATAATATGGATTTATGGCTCGAGGCAGTGGAGGATCCAAAGGGGAAGGATACTAGGTATGGGTTCTCTGAGCAGAATGCATAATGCTCCTCAGAGATCTATTTCTTCTACTCCACCAAAGAAGAGCGCACGTATACAAAACTCGACCGAGGAGGTTAGCAATTTAAAGGGCATAATACATGAAAGAGATCAAGAATTTTAGCAATACAACATCAAAACTCACAAAGGGATCAGAAATGATAGAGATGCGACGACAACAAGCCTTTCTTATTTAAAGAATTTAGTTCGGTCCTACTATATTCCTCCGAGTCAAGACGATGATGGTGGCGATTTATGATGATATTGTATGCATGTTTTTAATTAGTACCTTTATAATTGTTTAGTTTATCTAGTTTGTTAATCCTTCATTTTTTACATTTTTCTTAGTACTTTTTATTTTGCTTTAAACAGAATGATCGATGAAGTCAATCCTTATGGCTAAAATGCACATCATTGTAAGTCTTTGCATATTTTTTCGTGTTAGTATATAGTTTTTTTAATGTATGATACTTTTTGTTGTTTGTTTCTTTTCTAATGCAGTAGAAGAATGTCGCGATCGCTACTGATTCTTTTTTTCCCATGTCTTGAGATCTTTGTGACATTGTTATTTGGATATCATAACTATGTTAATGTTTGAAATGTTGTAGGATATAACTTTTTATTTGGAATGTTGTATTGCTCTAAACTTATGATGTTGCTTTGTATTTATTTGGATATGAAATATGTTTTGATATTATTGAATATTATTTTGTTGTATTGAATGTGTGTGTGTTTTGTTTGTATTGAATGTATTTATTTGGATATTATAAATTATTGTGTTTTGTTGTGTGTGTGTGAAAATTTGTATATACGATAGAATATCTAAACGGAATAAATCTGTCAAAAATTTTTTAATTTTGCGACAAATTTAGCGACAAATATACAAATTCGTTGCTAAATCTTGAGAAATTTGCGACGACTTTTGCGACGAATTTAAATTTCGTCGCAAATTTGCGACGAATTTAGCAACGAATCCAATCTGCGACAAATTTTGCAACGAATTTTCCGACGAAATTTGCGACGATGCGACGAATTTTGCGACGAAATTTGCGACGAAAAATATTTCGTCGCAAATTTTTGCGACGAAAAACGCATTCGTCGCAAATTTCAGCGACGAAATTTGCAACGAATTTGGAAACATCGCAAATTTACCAACGAATTCCTTTTTTCGTCGCGAAAATTACCAACGAAAAAATTAATTTGTCGCAAAAAATTATTATTTGCGACGAATTTTCCGACGAATTTAGCGACGAAATTTATGAATTTTTATCTCGGAAAATTACTAAAGATTTCCTTATTTCAAAATTTCACGAAAAAAAAAGAATTGCCGCAAAATTTTATACGAATTCTTTTCATCGCAAATTTATGATTTAATTTTTAATTGTCATGAATTTTGCGACGAATTCTGCGACGAATTTGGGAAATCTGGGTAACTTTTTGCAACAAAATTTGCGACGAAATTTAAAATTCGTCCCTAATTTTCGTCGCTAAAATTCGTCGCAAAAACTTCGTCACTATTTTTGTCGCTAAAATTTACGACGCTTATTTCCCAATAAAAAAATTTTTGTCGCAAAATTCGTCGCAAAAATATTTTGCAACGAATTTTTTTTTAAAATTCATCGCTAAATTCGTCTCAAATTTCTGTTTTTTTTGTAGTGCTAATCTAGCACTCTGTCGGTCCATCACCGTGAAGAAAATAAATCATAGATTTGTAGATGAATTTTGATCTTTAATGCGAATGACAAATACGAATAAAGGCTAGAGAGCCTTCTATCCGTATTTTTTTTTTTATATAAATACTACACTGTACTTATCACCCTACAATCCCACGGGGACAAAGCCATGCAACTCCCGCACACTATGCTTGCGGCTGGCTTTCCCTGGAGCGGCGACCGGGGAACACCGACTTGCATGCAGAGCTGGCTCTAGGCGAGGGCTACAGGGTTCAAAAAAATTTTACCGCTCAATTTTTAAATTTTTCAATAAAAAATAAAACTCAATTTTTAAATTCTAAAATCAGCACTCAAGGTCCAATTCTTGACTTCATATCTAATTATGGGTTTGATCAGTACGGTTACTCCGCAGCTGCTAAGGGCACGAAGAGCTTCCTGTAAAAGTTAAGGTAGTCTTCGGCAGTTTCATTTTCTGTTTTTCTTTTTCAGAAAATAAAAAATAATTTTTTAGTGTTTTTTAATTTTTTAAAAAATATTTTTTTATTTTTTGAAAAACGAAAATGAAAATAGAAAACGATTTTTTAAAATTTTTTAATTTTCTTAAAAATGCTCCTTTATTTTTTAAAAAACGGAGATAAAAATATCAACCAAACATATTTTTTTATTTTCTTAAAAAATGAAAATAGAAAATGAAAAATTTTCTCTCTACCAAACACATCTATCCTGTCTCCCGTCCCAGGCACTACAGTAGGGGGGAACATGCTGCTTCTGTTGTTATTCAGCTGCTCGGATCCGAGAGTTTAAGCCGCCTTATTCTTGAATTGAATCATGAACACGTTATTTTATGGAGTTAATAGCTCCGCGTCTGATTATAAGGGTGTGTTTACACTATCCTTTCATTTGAGCAATCAAAATGAAAAATATATAAATAAAAATGGTATTAAATGAGTTGACCAATTTCACGTGTCTAAATCTACACGTGGAACCATTGGGGTGGTCGCCCAAAACCAAAATCATAAGCCGAACAATTTGTTTAGTTTTTTTTTCAAGTAAAAAAAATATTTTGAAATGAATTTTTTTTTTAAATAATAAACTGATGAATAAACAAAGCTGTAACCAAACATAGTAATTCAACTCGATTTAGACAATTTTGATATCAATTTAAAAATTCTTAACTAGACAGGTAAACAGCACTGCGAATACTCCTAAAAAGACAACCCCCATACACAAAATTCTTGTACAAGAGATGAAACTCACCAGAACTCCCAAAATACTTATAAACATAAATGAAAAATTAATCATACCAAAACATCACAAATAGTGCAAAGCAAGAAATACACAAATAGAAAGCTTGGTGGGTGAACAAATGATACATAACAGAAGATATGTCTTGAACGATCATTTGCAAGCCTTCAATCACAAACTCTCTCTTGGATTTGAATTTCCAGTTGGTTGACATCGATAGTTCAATCTAACACTCTGAGACAAGAGAATGTTAAGAGAGCCAGTTTGATCCCATAGAATATTTTGATATTTCTAAATATCTATTTGCAAACATGAATGGAAACGCATACATTAAGGCTCTATATGCCTGGTACAACATATTAACGCAAGAATTAGGCCAAGAAGATTTTAGTTCTAACATAACTATCACCAATGTCCCTGCAGAAATGAATTACAATACAAGATGGAAAGTTGGGTCAAGAAGATTTTAGTTCTAACATAACTGTCACCAATGTCCCTGCGGAAATGAATTACAATACAAGATGGAAAGTTGTCACCAAGCATGGGCTCATGGTAGATAGTGCAAGCCCCCACAGGTTGACGTAGTTGGTACTTGCTACATGAGGTCTTAGGGTCAATTCTCAATAGATGTGAAATGTCTAGTTGGGTTCATGTTTTCTCTCATGTAATGAGACCACTGCACTAGGACAAAGCTTGCAATACTAATAAATCCCTATGCGTGTTATCACATTTTACCACATTGATAAATTGTGCAAAACTTGCAATACTAATAAATCCCTATGCGTGTTATATAGAATCACTGTGTTTTAGAGGATTATTTTTGAACTCAAATATACTGATGTTAGACAACACAGATCTGCACAGAGCAGATAGGTTAACCTCATGCAGAAAGGAAGATAAAAAAAGACAACGTCACCATTGCTTGAGTCTTCCCAATCACTTTGGTCAGAGGAAGGTAGGCAAGGATTTTAGCTTAATATCTTAAGGTAAGTTCAATGAGTCTAGAAAGGTGAATTCTGCTTTAATTTTCGAGCATGAGATGGGGATGACTTTGTAACTCTTGTACAGTGAGCAACAATAGAATAGGTCAAGGAAGTTGGTGATTGAAGTTAGGAAGGCAATGTGAAATCTTCTGTCAACTATAGGCTTCCATATATTGATCCCTTGCATGGAGCTCAAGAAAGGAGTAGGATTCAGATTTAACGACTGGTAAAATAATAAAGAGAGGAGGCATTCTTGCAGTAGGATCTAATCTTCCTTTGTCCTCAGTCTTCGTCAGTAGTGTGAACTGATATCACTTATATGTGTAATACAACCCTAACTTGAAGCGGGCTGGACAAGGTAATTAATTTAACCATTTCAACTATGTTTCTCAAAAACTTGAGATCGTTGGAAAGGGATTGCTATTTTTTATAAATTAAATCTCTAATTAACAATAATATTATCAATCATCTATTCACTACGTTCAGTTTCTTCATATGTCAATGTCAGGTATATTTTAAGAAAATATGAAGCTACCAGTAACAAAGTTACCTATCTCCTTGTTTTACACCTAGTGCTTTTGTTGTGTGCCTTGCACTTTTGTTTATCATGATGGGGTCCCATTTCTCATATTAAATGATTCAATCAAGTGGACACTTTTCCCTCATCCAAACTAAAGATGTACCCAAATTGGATACTATTACAATTAGGAGAGGAGATGAAATCCAATACTTTACTAAAAGAAGAATTGATTTGACAGTCGTGAAAAAATGCACATAAAACATTATCTCAGTTAGATCATTCAAAAGCATAATTGAAGTCAGCGAACATTAATGAGAAGATTGGCAAAAAAACCTCTAAAAGAGTGATGTAGTAGAAATCTTCCATATGCTGCATTAGGGCAGTCCCATCTCTGATGGATCGGAGAAGATTAATTTCAGTCTGTAGTATTTGTTCAACAAGTTGCTTCTCCCCTCTCAGCTGCACAGAATGTTTTTATTTTCAATCAGATGTAGCAACCACATAAGACCACTTTTTCATATGCCATCATGAATTTAATAGAAGATATGAAAACTCACAAATCTAATTGTTTAAACAGAATACGCATCATGCTTTGGTAGGAATGATGAATTCTACAACAATTTGTTTAAGAAAACAAATAATTTGTTTATGTACATCTAGTGATTAGGAAAAGAAAATAAGCAAAATCATTCAACATTCACAGGAGGGACAAAAAAAAAAAAAGAGAGGGAAAAATGGACCTCTCAGAAAGTGAGAGGAAACACGGAGAAAGAAAATGTAGGAATGCAGTGCTGACCTTAAGATTTACAGTATATCTGCATCTATGTAACATTCAACCCCAGGATGTATGTTTTCCTTGGATAGTTATAGACAAATATAAAAACCAGCCTTATTTTCAAAAGGGTGGAGATCTATATGAGACTTATCCACCTTGGCAAACATTGAAGATAAGTATACGGGTCTTATCTTGTTATTACTTTTCTAATTTTCTTGTTGGATTGGTTTCTAACCTCTGGCGCAGACAGGTTTTCTTTGGCTCATAAGAGTATCAAGGCCTCAAATTGCTCTTTGGTCTGATTTACCGCATTGAAAATGGCTACCCCTATTGATTCCAGGAGCTGTTGTTATGGCCAAACCTCTTGGTCCTTGTTACTTTTCCAAAGCCATTCAAGGGGCAAAGTTCCCTAAAAGGAACAATAAGACAATCATCTTACTCGTTAGAATGGAGATGCCAATTTTTCCCTTCTTGACAGCTTGATAGGATTCAATAGAATCCCCACATCACTGGAGATCTGACACTATGTAACAGGCCTGTCAGACCAACTTTGTTCATGGCAAATCAACTTACTCCCCTCAGCCACTGAACAAATATGGCAATGTCCATGTCGGACAGGAAACCTCAATATGGAGTACTCTGTGCCAGTGAATATCAGGCTAATCTACTAAATCGTTGTTAGCATGATGACAAGGCAGTTGCAGCTGTCAGTAAGTATCCAAAATATTCTTGTGTCTGTCATAGGCAGTCAAAACAAATGAAGCAAATAGTCATACACTCTTACACCATGGCAACCATTATTTTCCTATGCATTCATCCAAAGTAAATGATTGCAGAAATGTCAGCCATACAAGAAGGGAATGAAGACGAGAGGATGCATTTACAGCAAGGATAAATATCTCATGATAGTCAAAACGAAATTGGCTTGAATCTAAGCAATTGCATGTATAAAGCTGCAGAAAAACAGTACATTGGTGTGTGTGGATGAGACTTACAAACTCATTTACAAGACTATCAGGAGTGGCCTCTCCAATTACATCTCCTTGGTATCCATCCCCAAGAAACTCCCTCTCTACCTGTAGAGCAAGCAAATGTTAACAAAATCACATGTTACTTACAAACATGCAGGTACACGTGGATCCTAACGAAAATATGAGTATTCTAATTTAGATAGGTAGAAGAGTCAACCTAAAATATTAACATATTCTCATTTTTTTTCCACAGGTATAGAAGCCACGATCGAGGGATGACAATGTCTCATAAGTCAATTGAAGAAATTGCATCTCCGCCTAGACTTCATCCCCAGACTTTGATTTTGTCCATGAACAGTGTACAATAGTTTCATCTTTTCTATGACGACTTCATGATCAATAGGTGTATGTTGATGCTAAATTGTGACTATTTGTGAAAGGTGATTCAATGAAGAGACCTCAACTGACATTATTGAGACTAGATTTCAGCCAACTAAGGAAGCAGTTTTAACATGTGATCGACAAGAGTAGAAGTTGTGCATGCTGTTGACACACACCTACCAAGGGGAAAGGGTCAGCTGCATAGAGATCATGAGTATTTGAGCCTAGACTACAAGGCCCAACTAATAACGTCGTAGCCGAGTTTCAGAGCTCAGCAAAGATATGCGTTGCGTGCTAGATATACAGTTGGTGGATGACAAGTTCGTACTGGAAACATGAGCTATGGATGAGTTGGATACATCTGCTCTTAAGTTTGAAATGATACATGGACAAGAGTATGGTATAGCATATATTTCCTATATGTCCCTGATAGCATTCCCTATAATGCTAACTTATGTTTATTTTTCAGTATTTCATGCGGTGAATATTTATGACATGCCTTGGACATATTCATACCGGAAAAATGAAGTACATATGACTATGAAAATGTTGTTCGTGAGTATGAGATGAAACATGAACATGACCTAGCAACTATTTCCAACATGTTCCTGGTTACATTCCTTTTAATGCTAACACACATATCTTGGACCAAGAACGATAACACGTGATGCTTATATGTGAATCAATCCTGTGAAGAGTAGTTGACGGTCAAGTTGAGATATCATGTTCTATGAGTACAATTACAGTAACTAAAAATATGTAAATGACATTAGTGTATGTCAAAGGTAGCATTGTAATAATTTCTTAGAATTTTATGCTAAATATTCCTTATGAAAAAATTTACCTTGAGGAGAGTTTTTTTCTCTCTTTATTTTTGGGATTTTTTGATAATGTATTGACATTATGAGATCAACAAAATTGTTTTTTTTTCCTTGTGTGATATGATTTTACTTGAGATTCTTTTGCAAGTTATGATCGGTGTTATATGAGTTTTGTTTGAAATTTCTACATATGACTATAATATTGAGTAAGAAAATTTTGTACTTCCATATGCTCTTTTGAGACAATTTCTTGGAGATATTTCGTAAATGTTAGATTAATGTTTAAAATATTGTACCTGAGTTATGTGTAGTTAGCCAAAAATGGTTTGCAAGCTTGTGACGCCTGCAGATGTTCGAAAGCTGGAATTGTTCATCTTGAAAATTCTGCATCTAGGTTGATGGCTTAAGTTCATGTCTATGTTACCATAGATATAATAGTACGAGTTACATTGACTGGACAAGCTTACCACCCCCTCCACAGGATAGCAACACCAGAGCATGAGGAAGGTTTTAAACACCAAGGTGACTACAAGTTCTTGTAGTTCATCATAGAGAAAACAACTCTATCCCACAGCTCTAGTTACCTCAATACTTTACCATGGAATAATAGACAGATGTATCCCATAGAGAAAACTACTATTGTTTACTCATTATCTTAAAGAAAAGAAGTTGCATTCCTGACTAGTTGGCCTCATAAAGGTGTACTTGAACTGAATTGCGAAAACTTGGAAACAACCATCTTGACAATTGAAATGCTTCCAACACAACAATAACAATCCTAGGCTCGATAGTTTATGGTCTTCTACATGGATCGCATCCAGCCATTGAACCCTATGGAAACATGTTTAAAATGCAGTTATGTTATAAGCACTATCCACAAAAATAACCAAAAACAAACACTACAATGTGCTTAAATGAAGTTAATCCATATTCAGCTTTTAATACTTTTTTTTTGGTTCAACGCTTTTAGTACAAGCCGACCCACCTAGTTGTTGTTGTAACACTTTCAGTACTATGTTGTTAATAGCTACAACAAGACAAAATCTACAAATTTGAATGATAAATATTCAACGGCAAAAAACTTTAACAATTATGACACTAAATGGCTATATGATAAAAAGCATAAAGACCAAAAAGAAAGTAGTTGTGTAAAAAACTTGCATGGCTTCCATACATATAACTTGTTACTCACCAATCCCTTCAACTCTCCAGCTGCAAGATAAACAGGGTGTGCAACGTGACAGTAACCCATAAGACGAGGCACTGTTGGGATAATGTCTCTGTGGTTCACAACTCTCCAACTATCTTTGACTTTCTGCACATGCAAACATATACAGATATCTTAAGGAAGTACTCACAGAGCCTGAAAGTTGAAACTGAGGATCTCTTCAAAAATTTCCTATTGAAATTACAGTTAGCACTCCTCAACAACTAAAACCACCCATGTTGGTAGGTTGATGGTTGTGTTAGGACAAGAAGTAAACCTCATTATCTACCTCTTTTTAGAGTTGTAACAACCAATTTCATACCTCATTATAGAGTCCAGCAAACCTTCTATTACCAACTCGAGGAGAACCAAAGTTGTACATAGTAATAGATATTTTGCCAAGCCTACAAATAAACACTTAAGATGCATATAAGTTGGATCTGAGGGCGTATCGCAAAAAAGGTAGGAACCCAAATTATGACTTCATAAGATTATCATGAAAAACAAAAATATGAATTTGAAAATGGCAAACCAGAATTTTTCATTTTCAAATGAATTACCATGAGAAAACATAACGACTAAGCAAACCTAAATTGGAAAAAGACTTGGGTAAGCAAAGCCACTGTCAGGTGTCACTGATTAAGAATCAGCCAAGTACTGGTTGATTAAGAGAAGAATACAATGGTCTGATCCAAGAAAGTCTCAGGTAGAATCAAGTGATTCCCTCCGATTTTGGGATTCTTAGATCTATTCAGTCTTTAAATAATTGATAAGAGAAGACATAACATTTAATTAATCAGGTCTCCACTTTTTGTAGGTACATTTTACTAGTCAGTAAAGATAAGTTGACTTCAAATGGGAAAGCAATGTATCAGTAGGGACTGAATACTCCAATTATACTGAAACAAGGTTTACCAACTTTGCCATTTGGCTCAATGAGAGTTCGAGAGCAAGCAGGGTAGCAAGTGCACCACCTAAACTGTGTCCTGTAACATAAACCTGCCATGTAGGTACACTTGGATCATCTTCTGGCCTGTCACAAAGAAAATAATAATAATAAGGCAGGGACAACATACTGCAATTTGTTTTTTTTAAAACTCAATTCCCTTATTTGTGAAGAACAATTATTGTTATCTGCCTTGAATATCATTCTAAGCTGCTTGCTATACCATTCAATAGCTTTTACTTAGAGTCAATTACATGGATTCAATGAATAACATGCTTGGGAGAAGGACTATCAAGCAAATACAAGGCAGGTCAATTACCTTTCTAAGTTCCATTACCACATCTAAGAAGAATAAAACAATTTAATTATTGAGCAATTCATTGATATAACAACTCCACCAAGATATCATAACCAAAAAAAAGTAGAGAATTTAATTATTGAGCAATTCACGGATATGACAACTCCACCAAGATATCATAAAAAAGAAAAAAAAAAGAAAGAGAGTAGATATTGCTCATCAATTTTCTTTTGAATATACTCCACCTCGGTTACATGCTGTGCATCAGCTTGAGTTACAGTTGCTTAATCATGTTGGGAGTGAACCAATGGCGAGCATATACAATATGAGATATGTTTTAAGTCAAAAAAATGTCCCTTGCAATTCCAATATAGAGATAACAAACTTGCTTCTGCCACTTCTTGGTCAAACACATTATTGTATTTGATTTGGAAGCACTTGATTCCAATGATACAAGGTTAACAAAAAACAAGGAATTGTTGGATCAAGTGGAGTAGCCAATGGTCCAAGGTTAACATTTGAAATGTGCAAGATGATTTAGCTAATGAGTGTTGGGTCTACAACCAAACTAAATAAATTATGACATCAAGCAAAAACATATAGCATCTTGACAAAAATGCGAACACTGAACATATGGTGAGGTGAATGGCTGCATTACAACAACAACAACAACAAAGTCTTATCCCACTAGGTGGGATCGGCTATATGGATCCTTCTACGCCATTGAACTCTGTCCCCTAGTATATCATCATCAATATTTAAATAAATTTTATCTTGTTTTATTGTTGCTAACCAAGTCTTTTTTTGTCTTCCTCTTCCTCGTTTGATGTGTATATTTGACATCATTTCACATCGCCTAACTGGAGCATTTATTGGCCGTCTAAGTACATGTTAGTACCACCTTAAACGTGTCTCTCGAAGCTTTCCTTCACTAGATGCAACACCAACTTTTTCTCTAATGCTCTCATTTCTTATCCTGTCCATCCTCGTATGTCCGCACATCCACCTTAATATCCTCATTTCTGCAACTCTCATCTTTTGCTCATGTGCTCGAGTCGTAGCCTAACATTCAGCTCCATATAACATAGCAGGTCTAATCGCCGTTTTGTAGAACTTCGCTTTAAGTTTTAGAGGCACTTTACAATCACATAAAACACCCGACGCTTTCCTCCATTTCAACCATCCTGCTTGTATTCTATGTAAGACATCTCTCTCAATCCCTCCATCTTCTTGTAAAAATGATCCGAAATATTTAAAGCTCTCAATTCCAGATAACTCATCATCTCCTATCTTAACACTTGCCTCATTACGTCTAATATTGCTAAATTTAAATTCCATATATTCTGTCTTTACTTTACTAAGTTTAAAACCTTTCACTTCTAGTGTTTCCCGCCAAGATTCTAGTTTAGCATTTACTCCTTCACGTGTCTCATCTACCAAAACAATATCATATGCAAACAACATACACCATGGTACTGTATCTTGAATGTGTCCAGTGAGTTCGTCCATGATTAGTGTAAAAAAATAGACTTAAAGCTAATCCTTAATGTAACCCTATCTTTATTGGAAATGCTTCAGTTAATCCACCTGAAGTTTTCACTCTGGTCGTTATTTCCTCATACATATCCTTAATTAGTTCAATATATGTTACACTAACACCTCTTTTTTCTAAAATTCTCCATATTATTTCTCTTGGAACTCTATCATAAACTTTTTCTAAATCAATGAATATCATGTGTAGATCCTGCTTTTGCTCTCTATACTTTTTAATTAGTTGTCTAAGAAGATGTATAGCTTCTATTGTCGACCTTCCTGGCATAAATCCAAATTGATTTTCGAGAACCGTGGTCTCTTTCCTTACTCTTTTTTCTATTACTCTTTCCCAAAGTTTCATGGTATGACTCATTAATTTAATACCCCTATAGTTTTCACAAGTTTGTATGTCTCCCTTATTCTTATATAAGGGAATTAGGATACTTACCCTCCATTGATCAGACATCCTTTTTGTTTTCAATATCATGTTAAATAATTTTGTAAGTCATTCAATACCTTGTTTCCCTAGACACTTCCATACCTCTACCGGAATATCATCTGGTCCAACGGCTTTTCCATTTTGCATTCCATTTAAAGCTTGTTCTACTTCTGAAATTTGAATTCTATGGTAAAAATTTAAATTTCTATACTCATTTGACCTACTTAAATTACCTAAATTAAGTTGGTCTCCTAAACCTTCATTAAAAATATGATGAAAATATCTCTTCCACCGCTCTTTTATTTCTTCATCATGTACTAATACCCTATTACATTCATCTTTAATACATCTTATTTGATTAAAATCTTTTGTCTTCCTTTCTCACACTTTAGCTATTCTATAAATATCTCTTTCCCCTTCTTTTGTATTTAATTTTCGATATAACCGTTCAAAAGTTTCAGTCTTAGCTTCATTCACTGCTTTCTTAGCTTCTTTCTTGGCTATTGTATATTTTTTCAAATTTTCCTCATTTTTACAAATATATAATTTCTTATATCTTATATTCGTTTTCTTTGACTTTCTCTTGCACTTTTTCATTCCACCACCAAGATTCTTTACTTGGTGGTGCATGTCCCTTTGACTCACCGAGTACACTCTTGGCTACTATTTTCAATTTTGATACTATCTTATCCCACATCGTATTAGGGTCACTGTATATTTCATCTAATACTTATACTTCTACCTTCTCTTTGAATACATTTAGTTTCTCATCCTTTAACTTCCACCACTTAATTCTAGAAGTCGTGTATATTTTTCTTCTATTAATATTATATTTGAGGCATATATCTAATACTACTAATCTATGTTGAGTAGTTAAACTTTCTCCAGGGATGACCTTACAATCTTTACAAATTTTTCTATTTCTCTTCCTAACTATAAGAAAGTCAATTTGTGATTTATTATTTCCACTTTTTGAGCGTGCCAGTGTTCTTCCCTTTTCTTAAAAAATGTATTAGCTAGTATAAGATCATATGTTATTGCAAAATCCAATATAGTTTTACCTTCTTCATTTCTTGTTCCAAACCCACAACCCCCATGCACCCTCTCATATTCGTCATTTTTCACTCCGACATGCCCATTTAAATCGCCTCCTATTAAAATCATCTCATTTGACGGAATATTTTGTAATACTTCATCCAAGTTCTCCCAAAACCTTAATTTGGTATTTTCATCTAACCCTATTTGAGGTGCATATACATTAATTACGTTCATAGTTTCTTTCTCCACTACTATTTTGAGAGCTATAAGTCTATCTCCCTTTCTAATCACTCCTACAACTTCATCTTTTAACGAACTATCAACAATACTACCCACTTCATTTCTTGTTTTACTCTTTCCTGTATACCATAACTTAAAACCCGAGTTCTCTATCATCTTTGCCTTCTCACTTACCCATTTTGTCTCTTGTACACATACAATATTAATTTTTCTCCTAATCATCATATCTACTATCTCCATCGTTTTACCAGTGAGGGTTTCTATGTTCCACGTACCAAATCTTAGACTATTAATTTTTCTATAATATTTGTTCTTATCCAACCTATGGTGTGAGAACTCTTGCTTATTTAACACTACACCCAAGTTCTCATGAAGATGTAGTGTTCCTTGCCGATACGTTGCAATCGGACCCTGCAATGCGAACTCTAGCATATTTTTCACTACACCCGAGTTCTGAAAATGTAGCGGTCCTTGTTGAGACGTTACAGTCGGACCCTGTAACGCGTTCCGTCCGGGGAACAACCTAGCATTAGCACAATAGTTTGATTGATCCATACATTGAATATTTGCCTTAGTTTAACGCTGACTGGCAACCTAACGCAACCCTCCTCCTTTATCCGGGTTTGGGACCGGCCACGACAAGGTTAACTTATCATGGACGGAGTTTGAATGGCTGCATTACCTAAAGAAATTTTTAGGGAATGGCATTTCATGAGTGTTGCTCATGAAAAATCCTGGCAACATACTAATCTCCTTACTAAACCATTAAAGGTGAGTTTTTTTTTTCCTAAAGAACCTCCCAACATATTTATTGCACCCAAGTATAATAGTGCTGCAACAGCTTCACTACTAGGGGACACGGAAACAAGTGGGTTTATATATACATAAAGATATATATGTAGTTGTGTTTGCCTTGGAGATGATGTCCATGAACAATAGTTCAGATATATATATATATATAACAACAACAACAAAGTCTTTTCCCACTAGGTGAAGTCGGCTATATGGATCCTTCTACGCCATTAGACTCTATCCCCTATATTTAAATAAAATTTATCTTGTTTTATTGTTGCTAACCAAGTCTTTTTTGGTCTTCCTCTTCCTCATTTGATGTGTATATTTGTCATCGTTTCACATTATCTAACTGGAGCATTTATTAGTCGTCTAAGTACATGTTCGTACCACCTTAAACGTGTCTCTCGGAGCTTTCCTTCAATAGATGCAGCACCGACTTTTTCTCTAATGCTCTCATTTCTTATTCTGTCCATCCTCGTATGTCCGCACATTCACCTTAACATCCTCATCTCTACAACTCTCATATTTTGCTCATGTGCTCGAGTCGTAGTCGTAGCCCAACATTCAACACCATATAACATAGTAGGTCTAATCGCCGTTTTGTAGAACTTCCCTTTAAGTTTTAAAGACACTTTACGATCACATAAAACACCCGATGCTTTTCTTCATTTCAACCATCCTGTTTGTATTCTATGTAAGACATCTCTCTCAATCCCTCTATCATCTTCCAAAAATGATCCTAAATATTTAAAACTCTCAGTTCCAGACAACTCGTCATCTCCTATCTTAACACTTGTCTCATTACGTTTAATATTGCTAAACTTAAATTCCATATATTCTGTCTTTACTCTACTAAGGCTAAAACCTTTCACTTCTAGTGTTTCCCGCTAAGATTCTAGTTTAACATTTACTCCTTCACGTGTTTCATCTACCAAAACAATATTAACTGCAAACAACATGCACTACGGTACTGTGTCTTGAATATGTCCAGTAAGTTCGTCCATTATTAGTGTAAAAAGATATGAACTTAAAGTTGATCCTTGATGTAACCCTATCTTTATTGGAAATGCTTCAGTTAATCTGCTTGAAGTCTTCACTCTGGTCGTTACTTCCTTATACATATCCTTAATTAGTTCAATATATGTTACACTAACACTTTTTTTTTCTAAAATTCTCCATATAATTTCTCTTGGAATTCTATCATAAGCTTTTTCTAAATCAATGAATACCATGTGAAGATCCTGCTTTTGCTCTCTATACTTTTCAAATAGTTGTCTGAGAAGATGTATAACTTCTATTGTCGACCTTCTTGGCATAAATCCAAATTGATTTTTGATAACTGTGGTCTCCTTCCTTAATTTTTTTTCTATTATTCTTTCCCAAAGTTTCATGGTATGACTCATTAGTTTAATACCCCTATAGTTTTCACAAGTTTGTGTCTCCCTTATTCTTATATAAAGGAATTAGGATACCTGTCCTCCATTGATCAAACATTCTTTTTGTTTTCAATATCATGTTAAATAATTTTGTAAGTCATTCAATACCTTGTTTCCCTAAATACTTCCATACCTCTATCGAAATATCATCTGGTCCAACGACTTTTTCATTTTGCATTCCATTTATAATTTGTTCTACTTCTGAAATTTAAATTCTACGATAAAAATTTAAATTTCTATACTCATCTGACCTACTTAAATTACCTAAATTAAGTTGGTCTCTTAAACCTTTATTAAAAAGTTGATGAAAATATCTCTTTCACCGTTCTTTTATTTCTTTATCATATATATATATCACTTACAGGTTACAACCTTCTTTATTGAATCCTTCTTCTTTTCAGGTATATGGAAAACTGAAAAATTTTATGGAAAAATTAACCACCATATTTATCACAAAGAAGGATTCATAATGATAACTTGTCAATTAGGTAGTTATATTTGCCTCAGAGATTACAATGACCAGGAACAATAAATAGATCTCTCACACACACACATATAGAATTAGGTAATTATGTTTGCCTCAGATATTACAACGACTCAAACAAATAGATCACCAACGCATATATACACATATATGTATATTCTGTTGGAGATCGATTGGCCGGCTAGAGGGGGTGAATAGCCCTCTTATGATGAATGTCGGAATTCTCTCGTCTACAAAGCGTTAGCGCAAGCGGAATATACAAATACAAATAAAGATAACACAAAAGATAGACAAGCAATACAAACACGAGATGTAACGTGGTTCACGACTACGCCGTTAATCCACGATCCGATTCGTCCAAGGTGAATCACTCCTCCAAATCTATCCACTAGATCTCTCCTTTGCACAAAGCTAGGTGGAGGTAACCTCTTTTACACAAGGATCACTCTTCTACAATAGAATAGAGATTAGAACAAGTAGAAGAGTAGAGAATCGTGTATGGCACTTTGGGAGAAGTTTAGAGCTCAAGCATTTTTTTCCCAAAGCCCCACCCCCTTCCTTTTTATAGAGGAAGAGGGTTTCTTCCCGTTGACACAGGATCGACCGGTGATGCCCTCAATCGGTCGATCGATCCCGTGCGCCGATAACGGGCCGCTTTCCACGTTGGATTCCATCCAGCCGGTATTGACATCACCGATCGGCGATCCTACCATCGATCGATAGCTCGATCGGAGTCGACTCAACGTCGACTCCGTCTGCGCGATGCACGATCATTGCCGTCCTGGCGATCGCCATTGCCGTTCAGCGATCATTGCGACATCGGCGTCGATCGTACCCACGATCGATCGCTAAGCAATAAATGTCTTATACCGACCGATCGAACTATCGACTTAGAGCGACCGCCTACGACATGGCGGCAATGACCGTGTCGAAATCCCATCCGACACTTAGCCGAATGGCGAGTTTCACCTAAGAGCTACCCCTTCGCGTGTTACATTCGCCACTCATCTCCTGAGTCCTCGCCTTCAAGTTCTCTTCGCTCACGCCACGCCCCTAAGAAAGATCAGCGACGACTGCAATGCTTCCTTCGCGCCTCTTGCCTCAAGTCTACTTCTCCGGCCACTCCAAGCTTCGTCCGGCTGTCCTCTGATGCCCAAGCGCACGGCCTGCAGCAATCCTTCACCGACTCAAGGACCGAGTCATGAGATGTGAAACTCGCCACGGCCCATGTGCGAATTACTAAGTCCTCGCATTTGACTTCAACGCACATATCAAATCAACATAACACACTAACTTAAACCCTTTGCCACACACATCAAAACCTTATCATGGCAAGATATCGCTCTAACAATCTCCCCTGATGTGTGGCAATTCGCTTAAGTTAGGTAAAACATTCGATATAAATTTTAAAGGAAAGAAAGCATGTAAACATAAACATGATATAGCAACATGCAACTCCCCCTTAATCCATGAAACTCTCTACAAATTCTCAATTTTCTACCCCTATCATAATTTACTTAAACATAATCAATTCTCCCCCTTTGACACCATCAAAAAGATTAACACTAAGTTATAAACTCATGGCATCAAGTCTAATAGAAGAAAAATACCAAAAATTAGTTTAAAAACTGAATTCGCCACATCGCTCGATTATAGCCACCAATGACCGTTCAGATTACTACCGATCGACACGCAGCTTTAAAATTCGATTAAACCGAATTTCAGAAATGCGTTAAAAATTCCAGAAAATTCGAAAAATCATGAAATTTTGGGAACATATTTCTTGTAAGGTTCTTTATCAGTGAAAAATAATTTTTCATGAAAAATCATCATATTTTCACGTTTTTGCCAAAAATCCAAAAGGTTTAAAAATCACTAGGTTTTTGACCATTCTAGTATCAAGTTTAACACCTAGTTTTGGTTCCAATTGTTTCAAAACATGAATACATAGATTTTAGATTAAGAAATTGTTTTGAAAACATATGAAATATCCAACCATGATCTTTGGACAATATGTCTATGAATTAAACATAAGTCTTCCCCATGATTGGTCTATTATTGCTATTTTGATACTTCAAATGACCATCTAAATGATATAGACATTAGTGGACATTTGTATCATCCTAACATCTCACCCATACTAAGCTTTCAATCAAAATAGCCTATGGTGAGTGTGAAATGCCTCATAGGGGGTATTTGTATATACTTAACCATTATATTCATACAATTCTATCAAGGTTAAGTATCAACCTAATAATCCTCATGATCATAAAGGCATATATGAATGAATTCTACATTATGATCATGAACCTAAAGTATTCATCAATTAATAATCATGCATTAGGTATTATATCATCATAATAAGCAAAGTATCACCTAAAGCATGATTTAACCCTATTTCTCATGATTATGTGCCAAATATCAAAATCATAAATCATGATTGCAAACATACATAACAATTGCATTAATCATCATGATTTAAGCATTATTAACTATTTATAGGCACGTTATCATCACCTAACACTATTTAAAAATGTTGTCCCGCCATCCTAAGTCAACCAAAATATGATATAGGTCAATTGCATATGGTTGACTACCCTAGGGTTTTTCTAACCCTTAAGGATGGATTTTTGAACCCAAAATAAGTTCTTTCCTATTGGGTTCACTAAAAACTCCTTAGGGATCCATTTTCTAGCAATTACTTTCTTTTTATCTTGTCCCCAAAGAATTAGCATTCAGAGCCTTTTCATTTTTCTTTCTTTATAACCTAGACCCTTTTGTTAAAAGTTTGCCTTCGCTCCCTATGATCATGTTCAAGGTGTTGGAGCCAATAGTGAATTTTTCTAGGGCATTTGTTAAATAATCTACCTTTTCCCTTAATGCCCTATTTTCTTCTATGCATGCATCACTAACATCTAATGGCACATAATTATCGTGTGAGCATGTATCATTTAACCTAGAAGAGATATTATCATTTTCATTTAAGCATGCATTTTCTAGCTTATTTTCTAATGCCTTAATTTGATCTAGCATGCTTTTGTTCTTCTTCTTAGCTCTAAATAAGTCCTTAGTGAGGCTAGAAATCATAGACATAATTTGCTTAGGGGTAGATTCGACCTCACTTACCAAGTCCTCTTCTTGGATGAGGATGTAGAGGAGGCTCCCCTTCACTGAGCCTCTCCACTGAGCTTGATTCTTCATTTAAGGAGGAGGAGCAATCCGAGTCATGAAGAGCCATTAGTGCTAAATTTGAGTAGACATGCTCTTCTTCTGGATGAGGATGAGGAAGCAAGGTCATCCCATGTCTTTGCTTGAGTGTCATGGCCTTTCCCTTTCCTCGCCTTCTTCTCCTCTTCCTTCTTTTACTCCCTTTTCTTCTTCTTTTCTTCTTTCTTCTTTCTTTCTTCCTTGCTCTTGTTTAGAGGGACAATTATCCCTTATGTGTCCTCTCTCCTCGACAATCAGAGCAAATGATTCTCCCCCTTGGTCTTCTATTCCTATCATTTGATTTGTTAAATCGAAAACTTTTTAAAGCATGTCTTACCCTCCTTACCATATACGCTTCTTCCGTGCTATCCATGGAGGATGAGGATGTTTCGTCATCAGAGGAGGAAGGGACTTCCATCTTCTTCTTCCCCTTATTTGCAATCAAAGCTACTCCTCTTGAAGGTTGGATTCTTGACTCTTCTTGTATTCCTTCAAGCCTCGTTTCATGAAGCTCCATGGTTGAGAAGAATTCCTCCAAGGTACTTACTTCCAAGTTCTCGAGATGTAAAATGAGTCCACCATGAACTCCATCTCGAGGACCGGGAAAGACATCTATGGCCTTCATTACCATATCCGGTGAGAGCCTTTCACCTACACTCATAGCCCAATCAAAATCTCTTTAAACCTGAATGCAACGGTTACCTTTTCTCCCTTTTCTAATTTGATGTTTGATAGTTGGGAGCGAGGAGGTCTCTTCTTGCTAGCTTAGCCTCCGAGGTACCTTTAAGCTCTACTAGCTTCTCCCACATCTCCTTAGCACTAGAACATTCCCTATCCTATTGACTTCTTGGGGAGTACATTATAGAGGTGGTGCGCCTTTGAATTTACAAATACTCCTCTCTTTGTCTTTCCATCTCGATTTCTCCAATGGCTCCCCATCTTCGCTTCCTAGGCAACTCGAAACCGTTTTCCATTATTAAAAGGATTTCAAAGTCGGTTTCGAAGAATACCTCCATTCGCTTCTTCCACCAAGCGAATTCCCCTTCAAACTTCGGTGGATGAATGTTTGAGCCGGCCATTTTTTATGTAGAGCTTGTTGCGGCAGTTAGTCCGGTGACAAGCAACCTTGCTCTGATACCACTTGTTGGAGATCGATCGTCGGCAGAGAGGAGGGTGAATAGCCCTCTTACGATGAATGTCGGAATTCTCTCGTCTACAAAGCGTTAGCGCAAGCGGAATATACAAATACAAATAAAGATAACACAAAAGATAGACAAGCAATACAAACACGAGATGTAACGTGGTTCACGGCTACGCCGCTAATCCACGGTCCGATTCGTCCAAGGTGAATCACTCCTCCAAATCTATCCACTAGATCTCTCCTTTGCACAAAGCTAGGTGGAGGTAACCTCTTTTACACAAGGATCACTCTTCTACAATAGAATAGAGATTAGAACAAGTAGAAGAGTAGGGAATCGTGTATGACACTTTGGGAGAAGTTTAGAGCTCAAGCATTTTTTTCCCAAAGCCCCACCCCCTTCCTTTTTATAGAGGAAGAGGGTTTCTTCCGTTGACACGGATCGCCAATCGATGCCCTCGATCACGATCGATCCCGCAGCCGCCGCCTAATAACGGCCGCTTTCCACGCTTGGATTCCATCCAGCAGGTAGCATCACCGATCGATCCTACCATCACCGATCGTGATGCTCGATCATCAGAGTGCTCGGAGTCGACTCCATTCTCGCGCAGCCATCACCGACCGCCATTCCTCGGTAGCCGATCGCCGTCGGCATCATCGACCGCCAAGCACTAAATCGGTCTTATACCACCGATCGATCGAACTATCGACTTAGCATCCGCCATGACATGGCGGTCTGATCGTGTCGAAATCCCATCCGACACTTAGCCAAATGGCCAAGTTTCACCTAAGAGCTACCCCTTCCCGGGTTACATTCGCTCACTCTCATCTCTCGGAGTCCTCCTCCTTTGAAGTTCTCTTCGTTCGCGGCCACGTCCCTCGGCAGCATCAGGCGCACGACTCTGCAATGCTCCTTCGCGTCTTTTGCCTCGAAGTCTACTTCCTCCGGCTTCACTCCAAGCTTCTCGTCCGGCGGTCCCTCGGATGCTCCAAGCGCACGGCTTCCGCAAAGCAATCCTTCACCGACTCAAGGACCGAGTCATGAGATGTGAAACTCGCCACGGCTCCATGTGCGAATTACTAAGTCTTGTACGACTTCAACGCACATATCAAATCAACATAACACACTAACTTAAACCCTTTGCCACACACATCAAAACCTTATCATGGCAAGAGATTGCCCTAACATATTCCAATTACAGTTTACAACCTTCTTGATTAATCCTTGTATTTGTCACATATATAGAAAACTGAAACTTTTACAGAGAAGGGTTCAAAACAATAACAAATAAATTAGGTAGGGTTCAAAACTTTTACATAGAAGGTACTGAAATTAAAATCACTAAAATGCAAGTATATTGAACAGAAATAAAAAAGCGCCACTAAAAGTAAACCTGCATATTTGCTAGCACTCTACAAAAGTGATCTTTTTTAATCTAATATTATAATACTTGCAAAAAAGAATGACTTACTCAAAACCAATAGAGAGCTTAATAAGCATCATTATCCTAGTCTTCACGGAATCATAAGCACTGAGAAAACCACTATGAACCTGACAAATTGAAAAGAAAAAAAAACTTAAAACAATTTTAAAACAAATCAAATAAACATTAATAGCATAAATTTAAAAGATTGAACTTACACGATTACCTGAACTTCGTGCTTAAAGTCACCACTCAGCCTCTCAGGATTTAGCCTATATGATTCGATGGTAAATGGAAAATCAGAGCACTAAACCATGTAACAATTATTCATACTTCCTCTCTATCAAAGCTTAAAAGTCTGACACAGCTAATATGAACAAACTTATTAACCTTTACTTGTAAATCAGCTCAAATCCTTTGATTTAAGTTAAACTGCAACATAGAGAATTCTAGTGATAGCATCCTTGTTTTAAAGGATTCAAAAGCATCATTTCCATTTTTTTCCTCTATATACCCATTTGTTTTTCCTTCTATCTACCCATTTCTTTCTTTAGTACCCTTGGTTCTTGCATGTATTGAATCATGGGTCATTAAGAAAGAAAATCAAACGTAATCATTATTACATGCGATTGGTTTCCCAAATCTGGGGAAAAGTGATACCAAAGAAAATGTGCAAGTCTAGATCAGAGTTTTTAGGGTAATATATTAACAACTAATTAAAGAACTATTCCATAAGTCATCAGAATTATGTAAAAAACACGTAAGAATCTACACAAGAATTACACTTGTACATATAAAAAATAGAAAACTAATTAAGAATATTTTGAGCTCTTACCCAACAGGAAGTAGCATTAGGTCTGTTCGTAGATCCTTCCATTTTGACTGACAAATAACACAATTTCACATGCAAGTTCCATAGTACTCATCAACATCTAAAACCATCTAGCACGAGAAAACAAAGGAGATTTCATTAATTAATAAAACAACATACTTGCTCAGTACCTCGGAAGGCAACAACTAATCTTTTCCGCAATGAATCACGCCATATGGCCACCTACAAATACTTGTTACTTAATATTTATCCGCAAAAATAAGATACATTTACTATCCATTTTCATCTGAAATAGATGATAATCGTGTCTTTGAATAAGTAGATGATATAACTATGCAGTTGCAAATGCACCTGTGTATCGGTGGAGGGGTTATCGAGATAGCAGATCTTCTCAAAGTCAGATTTAATCAAACTACTACGTCCCAATGAAGTGGCAAGCATTGCCCAGGCTTCCATAGCACTTTCAGCACTTGAAAAAAGTTCCCTCATCTTGTTAGCTTTTCCTGTACCCAATGCAAATCCTTCTGTAGTTACATTTCCTGTTTCATTTTGAAAATCTTCCACATTTTCATCATCAGTCTTGGAGATGTCTTTATTATTAACATCACTACTATCAAATAATGACAGTAAATCCTCCCTCTGTTTGGAGAGTATGGCAGTTAGGATCATTAATGCACCAAATATTGTCTCTGTTTGACTTAGTACATCTTTTGATATTTTATTTATGTCTAAAACTGAATGCTTGGAACCATTAGTTATAGATGGTTGGTCATTCTTTTTCTCATCATCATCCACTACTTCAGGTGTTGCTAATCCAGACTCTACATACTCTTTTTCTGCAATTGTGCGCAATTGTAAGCTTCCCTTGTTTAACATATCAAATCCGTCCCAAAACTTAATCTCAGGAAGTGAAAAACCTAGCTTCTGGCAAACAATCTGATTAATACTATCTGCAAAAGTTCTCCAGAAATACTCATCTGGTGGATCAGATCTAGCATCCTGTTTCTCAAATGACCATCTTCCTTTGACAGTTTGGAGAGGAACAGAGATAACTTCTTTCTCAAAGTTTGAGTTATTTATGGAGCCACCTGAAAATTGTGAACTGCTCTCTTGCTGCAGAAATGTGGATGAACCAGGAATCTTATTTGTTTCAGTGAGTTCTGAACCAACATTATCACTGTTGGATGAGGAAGGTTTCTCAAGATAAGTATATTTGAATGTGTTTAATTGCCCAAAGGCAGAGTCTACGAACTGACTAACGTTAATACCCTCAGAACCAAAGACCAGTTTCAGTGCAGATCCATAGTTGCTTTTCATAAGCATATCTGACAAAAAAGATATTCTCCACCATTGTTTATCTTTTTCAATTTCATCACAGCTCTTATAAATGACCTGATAATAGTCATTAATTAGATAATCTTAAAAACTAAACATGATAGATGAGCAATGGATCCACAAAAAACACCCATAACAAATGAGAACCATCGGAGAAAGATATGGCCTAGCTTAATTGAATAGAAACTCCTCTATCAGTAGAGAAGATAAGGTACACGTCCCATAGGAACAATTTAATTAAGTCTAGCAAAACAGAAGTCAAGTTGGAGTAAAGATATGGATTATATCCAACTTATCCAAAAACCTAATAATCGATAGATTCTAAGTACTTGGTGAAACTATGAACAAATTTGTCTTCTATAAAAGTACGAGGAATCAAAAATCTTTTTAGAAATAACTGGATCAGGAATGAAGATTACAAGCATGAAAGAGAAAGAGAGAATTAGGCAATCGAAGTTGTTGCTCTGCCCCTTTGCAAAATTGGAGGCTCAAAAATTAATGAATCATGGCCCAGAAATCAACCTCAGCATTAAAATGAGCAGACACCAATTTGCCAATGAATTTTGTATGTACTTACTACCCATGCTGATGTATCATAAGTGAGGATTTTGTGCTTAAGCCGACAATCTAACAAGAATCAGTGTGATGCAAAAGGTAAGCCCATACGCCACCACCAGCAATCATATGGCTGCTTGCCTCAACTGGCATCTCACAAAAATGAATGTGAAAAATCCCCAAAGGAAAACTTGTGACATGGACTTCATTCATAGAGATTAACAAATCAGTGCCCCCAAGGCTACAGTGCAATTGTAAGGAGTCCAACTCAGCTCCCAGGTTCTCCCAGTTCGATTCCCAGCCATGACACACTTGTAGGATTTTCCTTCAAATTGGGTGACAAAATAAAGACATTGCAACTGTTGACACGTGAGCACTTCCTGATTTACTCCGATGGTCGATGGAGCATATCTTGCCTAGAAATTACTTAGCATCCCATTAGAAATTCATGGGACAGGACCAGCCATCTCTAAGATTAGTTAGGTAGAAGGCTTGGATACCTGGTGCTAATAAAAAAAATAAAGTAGTCTCCAAAACTCGATAAAAAAATGACAAAATTATCTAGAAATGATAAAATAAGGGTAGTCCTATGCACGAAGACTCGTTAATGCAGGATCCCAAAGAAGCATCTATTGTACGCAATATTACCTTGCATCATAAGAGATGATTTCTGAAACTTGAACCTGTGACCACTATGTCACACATCAATAATTTTATCATTGCATCTAGACTCCCCTTCATAGCCGACTCCACCTTGTGGAATAAGGCTTTGCTGTTGTTATTGTAGTATCTAGACTCCCCTTCATCTAGAAATGATAAAATAAATAATAATAAAAATAATAATAATAATTTTAGGTAGAATCATAGAAAATTAAAATTAGGCCACAATTTAGTTTATTATCTTTTGCCTCATTCACTTTCACCAAGAATTTGATTACAAATATATTAGTACCCTCTCACCTTCTGTCACCTACACATCCACCATCAAAGTTGACCGAACCAATTGTTGTCCAAATTCTCCTTCTTCACAAGGGAAAGAGCTGCTGCAATGGCTTCGGATAGTCCTTTCAGCGTTGACAGAGTCAATTCAGCAGAGCTAATTTGGCAGAGTCGATCTGGAAGAGCCGATTTGACAAAACCGGTGCGGCAGAGCTGGTTCGGCAGAACCAGTGTGGCAGAGCAGGTTCGGCAGAACCAGTTGGGCAGAGCGGAGTGGCAGAACTGGTTCGGCAGAACCAGTGTGGCAGAGCAGGCAGAGCGAAGTGGCAAAACTGGTTAGGCAGAACCAGTTGAGCAGAGCGGAGTGGCAGAACTGGTTAGGCAGAACCAGTTGGGCAGAGCCGGTTGAGCAGAGCGGAGAGGCACTCGGTTGTTCCGCAGCACCACTTGGTGTCGAGGCCTGTGGTTTCCACAGTGTCCTTAAAACAGATTCGTCCCCTCTTACGTGCTTTCGAGGGTGATGGACGCATCGCTTCTGTGATACAACGACGAACCGGAGGCGATGGCTACGATCGCCTCTTCCGCGAACCGAGCGCATACGTAAAAGCTATCACCAAAGTAGGGGGGAGAAAGGGAGGAGAGACCAGGAAAAAAAAAACTCAATGCATATCTCCAATGCTTCCTCTTTTATAACTTCGTAGCATATCTCCAATTAATTACATAATTAATGGATTAATGGCTCGCTTTTGAAACGTCTACAAATAAACTCGACCGTTTCAACGCCAAGTATCAATGCATACGTTACAAAAAATGGAACGGATTAGCAAAAGGTTGGTTGGATCCACTTGGGCAAATTATGCCTCGACCGGTCGTACATTCGACGCGCGCAGGTCGCGCTCACACACGAGTCGCCTTGCGGTAGTGCAATCCGGGCCCTGCCCTTGCGCACCCACGCGTGAGAGAGAGCCTCTTCCCTTGCATATGTTCACAACTATAATGCTTGTGATACATTATAAACCAACCAAGTTGTCCCTCAACTTTCAATGTGGGACTAAACTCCTCCACAAGAGGGTTTCCCTATCCTTCCATTTCTTTGTTTCCATTCACATTTCCAACAATCCCCCACATGAATGGAAACTGATATGTGATAGCTCTCAGCAGTAAAGTCCGGCATAGGATAGGTAGGTTTTATCCTTTGAACCTTCCTTTGTGATAATATGTTTGCTTATTGGTTGATTTAGTAGACGCGATGTCTTTGAACTATTCGACCCTTCATATAAGCATTGACACATTTCACACAGGACTTTCCCAAATGTCCTTCAGTTCTCATGAGTGTGTTCGTTCTTGGCCATGAACACGCCTGGTTCTGCGAGAAGATTTAAGATTTGTGCCTTCCAAATCCCTTCTAAGCGGCCCCACTTCTTTCTCGCATAGGTGACCCTTTGAAGAGTATTCCATACTGCTCTATCGGATCATTAAAAGTCATTTGCTTATCCTCCATCTTATCACTGTTTCATTATCTCATAACCCTCACAGTGATCCTTCTTAGTCGATGCAGTTAGGTTGTCCCTTTGAACCTAGTTCTTGGGATCTCCAATCTCCATAGGTTGGGTTTCCTTTGCACCAACATTCGTTTTCGGCATCAAACCCATCCTTCGAGATGAGCTCGCAACTAACTCTCTATTTAACCCTTTGGTTAGCGGATCCGCAAGGTTATCCTTTGACTTTATATAGTCAATAGTGATAACTCCCGTTGAGAGCGGTTAATACAATAGTGTTATGTCTACACGACGTATGTTTAGACTTTCCATTATCTGAAATGACTTTGTGCGCCCAATCGATCGATATCACGGTGTATGCATATGCGGGCACGGGTTTCGCATCTAGGAATATCTTCTAAAAATTGTCATAACCATTCACCTCTTCACCACATTCACAAGAGCCACAAACTCAGATTCCATCGTGGATCTAGTTATTATGGTTTGTTTAAAAGATTTCCACACATTGCTTCTAAAGTGAACAAATATCCACTTGTAGACTTAGAGTCTTTCTCGGATATCGATTCGCATCATGTATCCTCGATCACAAATTTGGATATCTTGTATAGTCAAACCCATAATCACGAGTATATCTCAAGTATCTCAAGACTCTTGTTATCCCTTTCCAAAGCTCAACACCGGATTACTCGTGTATCTACTCGGTTTGCTTACTACGTAAGCTAAGTCAGTCGTGTACATTCATTAGGTACATGGACTTCCAATCACTCGAGTACTCTAACCAAAGCTACTCTCTCTCGATTTTTCGATAGATGTTGACTCATATCTATCGGAGTTCGTACTAACGTAGCATCATTCTTATTGAACTTCTAAGAATCTTATCCACGTAGTGGGATGCGAGAATAAGTCCTTGGTATTCTACAGAATTTTAATTCCTAGAATCATATCACTAAGCCCACGCCCTTCATGTCGAATCTTGAATTCAACATTTCTTTAGTGGATTTAATTATCTTATCATTATTTCCAATGATAAGTATGTCATCTACATAAAGACATAAGATGACAAAACCATCTTCCATGTTTTTACTGTAGATACATTTATCACACTCATTGATTCTAAATCCATTATTTAGCATGACATTGTCAAATTTCTTGCTGGGGGCTTGTTTAAGTCATCTGACTCAATTAATCTACATACCTTATTTTTATCGTGAGCGAAAAATCTTGAGTGTTCCATATAGATTTCCTCTTCTAAATTTCCATTTTAAAGCGGTCTTCACATCCATTTGATGTATTTCTAAATTCCTGATGTGCGATTGCTAATAACACTCTAATAGAGGTTATTCTTGATACCGGAGCATATGTATCAAAATAGTCAAGGCCTTCACGCTGTCGGTAACCCTTAATTACCAATCTAGCCTTGTATCTATCTATTGTACCATTTGATTTCTTCTTTCTCTTAAAAATCCACTTACAACCTAATGGCTTACTTCCTGGAGGAAGATCCACAAGCTCCCAAGTATGATTTTGTAAGATAGAAGTGATCTCAGATGCAATCGCTTCTTTCCAGTGAGGTCCCTCAGAAGATCTTAAAGCTTCTGGATAGCTTTGTGGTTCACTTTCCAACATGAAAGTGATAAAATCCGATCCAAAAGATTTTTCTGTACGAGCTCTTTTACTCCGTCTAGGCTCTACCTCTACTGGTTCACCCTTATGCTCTTCGTATTGTGTTTCAAAGGTCCTTTTTGAGGAATTTGCTTCCTCTCTTGACTTATACAGAAACACATCTTCGAAGAATGAAGCATTTCTCGATTCAATTATCGAATTCTTATGTATTTCTGGAATTAGCGACTCATTCACTAGAAATCGATAGGCACTACTATTTTGTGCATATCCTAGGAATATGCAATCAACAATTTTTGGTCCTATTTTAATCCTTTTTGGATTAGGCACCAATACCTTAGCAAGACACCTCCACACTCGTAAGTATTTATAGGATGGCTTTCTACCATTCTATAATTCATAAGGGCTCTTGTTTATATCTTTTCGGGGTACCTTATTTAGTAGGTAATTCGCTGTCAAAACAGCCTCTCCCCATAAATTTTCTGGTAGCCCAGAACTTAATAAAAGAGCATTCATCATCTCTTTTAAAGCACGATTTTTCCTCTCAGCAACACCATTTTGCTGAGGAGTATATGGAGTCATTGTTTCGTTCGATTCCATTCAAGACATTAACTCAAATAACGGTGAAACATATTCACCTCCTCGATCACTTCGAATCACCTTAATCTTCTTATTAAGATGATTTTCAACCTCATTTTTATAGAGAATAAATTTCTCTATAGCCTCATCTTTACCTTTTAGAAGATACACATAACAAAATTTTGTGTTATCATCTATAAAAGTAATGAAATATTTATTTCCACCACACGTCGGGACCCCTTTTAGGTCACATACGTCTGTGTGGATTAGGCCGAGTGGTTCTGTATTCCTTTCAACATGTTGGAAAGATGACCTTGTCAACTTTGCTTCGACACAAATTTTACACTTGTGTTTCGGGTCTAGGAGGAATGTCGGAATGCTTTGCATATTAATTAATCTTCGCAATGAATTATAATTAATATGTCCTAGTCTACTATGCCACAACACAGATGACTCAAGCATATAAGAGGAAGAACTTTCAATTTTATTCATTTTAAGCCTAATGGCCATTACACTGAGCTTAAAAAGCCCATCATTCTCATACCCCTTGCCTACAAACATTCCACTCTTAGACAGCACTACCCTGTCCGACTCAAATACAATGCGAAAGTCATGCTTGCTTAAGAGTGATCTGGACACCAAATTCTTTCGGATCTCCGGAACATACAACACATTGTTCAGAGTTAAATCCTTGCCCGAAGTCATCTTCAGCACCACTTTTCCACGGCCTTTGATTTCCGAGGTTGCTGAATTCCCCATATACAGTTTGTCTCCATCTTTAACTTCTTCAAAGTCATGGAGCAGCTCCTTGTTGCAGCACACATGTTTGGTGGCTCCTGTATCAATCCACCACTGCCACGGATTCGAACCAATGAGGTTCACTTCAGAAATGACAACGCACAGATCTATTTCCGGCCCTTCGCTCACATTAGCCTCCTGCTTCTTCTTTGGCTTTCTACAATCCGAAGATTTGTGTCCAACACGGTCACAATTAAAGCATTTTCCTGTGAATTTCTTCTTGCTAATGCCTCCTTTAGGCTCCAGTTTGGAAGCTTTTGACTTCTTCCATTGTGAGCCCTCGCCATGTTCAACCACATTGGCTTTGACCACTGCTTGAGTGAATGAACGCCTGTCCGAGCTCATGTTGTCTTCCTCAATCCTAAGTCGGACGATGAGCTCCTCGATATTCATCTCCTTTCTTTTGTGCTTCAAGTAATTCTTGAAATCCTTCCAGCCGGGAGGGAGCTTTTCTATGATTGCTGCCACCTGGAAGGTCTCACTCAGCATCATGCCTTCAGAGTGGATCTCATGCAGGATCACTAAGCTCTCCGGACTCGCTAATCACCGCCTCGAGTCCACCATTTTAAAGTCCGTGAATCGCCAACAACAAATTTCGCCCCGTGATCCTCTCGTTTCGATCCGGCCTAAGGATTCCCATAATTCCTTAGCCGCTTTTCAGGCAAAGATACATTATATAACGCATCTGCCAAACAGTTGAGGATATAGTTTCTACAAAGAAACTCCGAGTGTTTCCAAGCCTCCATAACATTGAAGGTTTGGGTATCCAAAGTACCCTCAGGTACCTTGGGTGGTTCTTCTGTCAAGAACCTAGCCAGGTTAAGAGTGGTCAAGTAGAAAAGCATTTTCTGCTGCCACATCTTGAAATTCAAGCCAATGAATTTTTCCGCTTCATGATTGGACCGCCCTAATCCATTAGAGAAGTAGTTACTCGCTGAGTAAGAGGTCAGGCTACCGTCATCTCAACTTGGTCCGTCGACATCGCAACTTGGTCCGCCGCCATCACAACAGAGTCGAATCTGTTTTAAGTTTTGTCGTCCAAATTCTCCTTCACAAGGGAAAGAGTCCGTGAATGGCTTTGATCTTCGGCGGCGGAGTCAATTCAGCAGAGCTTAATTGGCGTAGTCGATCCGAAGAGCCGATTCGCGAATCAGGCGCGGCAGAGCCGGGTTCGGCAGAACGGCAGGGCGAGCGGTTCGCAGAACTACCAAGGGCAGCGGAGTAGCAGAATCGCCCTTGGCAGAACCGGCGGCAGAGCGGGTTCGAGTAACTGGCGAGCGAAGTGGCAAACCGGTTAGCGTAACTAGCGAGCAGAGAAGCGGAGGCGGCAGAATCGTTAAGCGTAACGCCGAGCAGAGCCGGTTGAGCAGAGCGGAGAGGCGCTCGGTTGTTCCGCAGCACCACTTGGTGTCGAGGCCTGTGGTTTCCACAGTGTCCTTAAAACAGATTCGTCCCCTCTTATGTGCTTTCGAGGGTGATGGACGACTGTTTCCCAGGATACAACGACGGAACCGGGAGGCGATGAAGCACAGATCGTCTTTCCGGCGAACTGAGCGCACACAGAAAGCTATCACCAAAGCAGGGGGGAGAAAGGGAGAGACCAGGAAAAAAAAAACTCAACGCATATCTCCAACGCTTCCTCTTTTATAACTTCGTAGCATATTAATTACGTAATTAATGGATTAATGGCTCGCTTTTGAAACGTCTACAAATAAACTCGACCGTTTCAACGCCAAGTATCAATGCATACGTTACAAAAAATGAAATGGATTAGCAAAAGGTTGGTTGGATCCACTTGGGCAAATTATGCCTCAACCGGTCGTACATTCGACGCGCGCAGGTCGCGCTCGCACACGAGTCGCCTTGCGGTAGTGCAATCCGGGCCCTGGATTCACACCCCCCTGCGCACCCACGCGTGAGAGAGAGCCTCTTCCCTTGCATATGTTCATAACTATAATGCTTGTGATACATTATAAACCAACCAAGTTGTCCCTCAACTTTCAATGTGGGACTAAACTCCTCCACAAGAGGGTTTCTCTATCCTTCCATTTCTTTGTTTCCATTCACATTTCCAACACCAATCAGATGTCATCCATAGGATATGGTACAAAGTAAACTTGCAATCGGGTTCAAGCTCCATTCAATGGAAACTAGTTTGGATTTGGTCCAAAAATTGCTATAGATATGCTACAAGGGATTGAAACTTTAAGAGAGAGGGTCACTGCCAACTGATCAAGCCATGAACCATATGGAAACTTCAACATAGAATTGCCTCCCACTACAACGATTTTCTTTTTTAATATTACTTTTGTTTAATATGTTAGTTCATTTAAATTTTTGCATTTAATTAGTTTTTCTCCAGATATTTCTGTATATCATCATACCTTATTTGTAAAAAATATCATCACATGCATGACTTCTTTAGTTGTGCATACCTTCATTACTTATACCTTTGTTTGATCATCATTTATCATATAGACCAGTAGAAAATTCATCCGTCATATTTTCTCCATCGCAACTTAGTTTACAATACTATTTAATTTATAAGCATCATGAATTATCATATTGACATGATGAAATTAAACACCACCATTATTGTGAGATATTTGAGAGAGAGAGTTGCTAGTTGCACGTGTATTGAAAAATACTAAATGAACCAAGATCAAGGAGAATTGACTTGCATATCAATCCCTTTAAAAAACACAGAATACGGCATTACAGATACATCTAGCAAAACCCTTACCACATCTAATGACCCATCTCTTGGAATAGATCATCCTTTCATCAGTCCTCATAAAGAAACCCCAACAGCTCACCACCTTTAAAAAACATTTATACGACACTAACCATATATCTAGTATAATTCTTACCACACTTAGTGACTCAACTCTGAGATCAAGTGATCCTTTAATCAAGCCTCCTAAAGGATCCCCTATCAACTCATTACCTTTAATGAACATTCAGTATGTCATTATATATAAAAGTCATATTTCGCAATGAAAGTTTCCCTTTTACCAAATTAAATACTTTAATCACTCTATTAAGTCATGCAAACAAGTTTCAATTCACTCATTTTTAAAGATAAAGCTCGTCAACATCTTGATTTGGCTCCTTTTTCTATCTTTATCCAAAGAAATGATAACATTAGAGAGAGACACTTATTGAGGGAAAAACTCCAAAAAAATGCATTTAAGATAGTAAAGACATACTTACATGATTAATTAATGCCACATTTTGACAATGTGAGACCATGACAAATAAATCCATTAGTTGAAAAAGAGAAACAAAAGAAGATTTGGTTAACAATAATAAAAGAGGGTAAAAACTCATTTCATATGGATTCGAGAATAGAGTCTAATGGCGTGGGGGAATTTATATAGCCAACTCCACATAGTGAAATAAAGGCTTAGTGTTGTTATTGTTCTACTTTTATCCATGAAGCTAAGTTGAGTGATCTACTATATGCATAGCCAAGATAAATGTCAATACTAGAAAAAAAAATTACATTGCCAATGCACCCAGGTGAGAGATTTACTGTGTGCATATGCAAGATAAATTTCAATGTCAGTAGGAAAATTCCAGTGATTCTAATCCATGCGCTTCTCCTCTATTTACCCACTTAATATAGCACTTTATGTTTCCTTTTGCCCTCTAGTTTTGCAAGAGGACACGTAGTAGTTATCCTTGTTGATTTCAATGAGTTAGAGTCGCTCAGAAATATTTAGACATGTTGAAAACATATTTTACCAAATATTTATTTTCC
Source organism: Wurfbainia villosa (assembly GCA_025175895.1). Classification (NCBI taxonomy): domain Eukaryota; kingdom Viridiplantae; phylum Streptophyta; class Magnoliopsida; order Zingiberales; family Zingiberaceae; genus Wurfbainia; species Wurfbainia villosa. The sequence goes on from CM045991.1 coordinate 7,543,404, forward strand.
CCACATTGCATTTCTTCTTGAATTTATAGCTCAATGTACACTTTACTTTTCCATAGTTGATGCATTGCTTATAACATTTACTTTCCATGCTCAAGATGTACATTTTTTTATTTGAAACTTGAATCCTTTATTTGGAAGACTGAATAAAATGCTTGTTTACAAATGCTTCATGTCTATCCTGTGCTATTTCTTTGTTCTAGTGATTCGACTGTTACCCAGCAGCTGTCACTAAGACGGGTTTCTCCTGATGTGGAAGCACACCCCTAGAGGCCATAAAATTTCAAAAGTTGGGAGATGAAGTAATCAAGATATTTAGTAACCACATAACAACAACATAGTCAAATTCCTGTCATTTTGGAATATATGATGATGCTGTTTTTCCATGTGAACCAGAAAATATCAGAACACTGTAGTGAAGAAAGCGATAATTAGTATATAAAAAAAAAAAACAGCCCAGTGCATGAAGCTCCCGCCATGTGGGATCCTGGAGAAGGATCAATTGTACGCAGTCTTACCTTGCTTTTTGCAAGAGGTTGTTTCTAGGATTCAAACCCGTGACCTCATGGTCACAAGGTAGCAACCTTACCATTACGTCAAGGCTCGCCTTCAAAGCGATAATTAGTATATATCAAATCTAAAAAGGTACTAATGATGCAATAGGTTCTAAAAAAACATTCATGGAGACAGACATCGAAATCAAAAAAGGACCAGAAAAAAATAGTTTTCCAATACCAATTGTCAGCATTTATTCTATTGAAGAATAACTTGAAAAGTTGAACTTACAGAAAGCAAATGATAATAATAATAATAAAATTTCAGATAAAGGACTACTTGGCAAGAAATTTAGAGAAGATAAATAAAAGCACTTGCCTCTAGATATATCTTTCCACCACCACCAATCCCTTCCAAATCCACTTCCACCTCATGCAGATTGCCTAGAATAAGAAAGTTTATTCTATTAGATTACTGCAGAAAGATCCTTTTTTAAGTGTATAGCCATACAATTATAACCAGGAAAAATTACTTTCAAAATGTAGCATTTACCATCGCAGAAAGATTCGATGCTAACTGCTGCATTTCCCATCCGTTTGTGTGGAGCAACAAGGTTTGCATCCCAAGCCATGACCTTTAATTGTTAAGTAATATGGTAATTGATGTGGTAAAACATAAAGGGCTAAAGCACCGGCAACACGTATGATCTGGCACCAGCAATCAAGTAGTTTTTTGTAGTAGCATAAAGTACACTTGGTATTGGAAACATTATTCACAATCCAACTAGGTTCCACTAATCTGATCAGGTGTATTATACCAACCAGATGACCAGTACGCCACCTCAACTAACTATATCCTTTCAAGGGGTAAAATTTGAATTGTGTTGACAGTAATTAGGCATAAAATATTCATGTACAAATTCTCTAATCCAATATTGGCATTTACCCATTGTACACAGACAAGAACACTCATATAATCATACAAGTGACAAATAAACCAGAAGATTCTTACAGTCATATCATACAAGTGAAAAATAAATGAAACCCACTAGTGTCGAACAGGCTATTGAGTCCACAAAATTCAGGAATGGCATAGAGGTAAAAGTGGCAATGATGCATTGATGATAGCATTTCCTTTAACGATGAGCATTAGCATATGAAAACAAGCCATGACATGTGGGAATATACATAAAGAAGCAAATTCTATAAGATCTAATTTATAGATGCCATCTGATTACTATGATTTCTTGTCGTTTTGGTAGCTTCTAGGATGAGAAATTAACTGATCCAGTTGTAGTGGCAGCATTGAGCTGCGATTCTTTTATGTGTTAGTAATATAAAAATAATAATTATTCAGTCAATTGGAATTTCAACCTAACTAGGCACTGGATCTGGAAACAACGGGTCCTACGTGAATGATAATCAGACAGAATCAATCAATATGGGCATTTGAACATCTGCTAACCAGCAATAAGGGTTGTCTGATGTTTTTATCTACACAAAAATAACATTATTATATAGACTGCATTTGGATGTTAGTGAAGAATAGAATAGAGAGTAAAGCATAGCTAGTTCAAATAGTCATCAGTGGTAACTCTGATTTCAAGATAACCATCCCTGTAACCCAATTTATTTTTAAGGTTTTTGGTAGTACACTAGATTGTTCTCATGTGAGTGAAGATTATATACCTTAGATGTCCACCTCCTCCCTCTATTATGGAAAAGTTTCAGTCTACCCAATTGGCCATTTTGCAAAATACCGCTAAAGTTCAATTGTTGTAATACTGTCTCTTGATATCTATCCTTTTGATTGCAAAATGCCCTGAAGTTTTAGTTTATCAGTGTTCCCCTTAGAATTTTACTTTTTGTTGCAAAATGTTCCCTCTTTTACCCATCCCAAACAGGCCTGAGGCTAGGGATGAGGTTAAACGTGGCAGTGAACAGAAGAGGGGATGCCACATTAGGCACTACCAAGGTAAGGAGATAAGGTGGCATGAAAGAAGGGTAAGTGGACTGGAGGCTGTTGATGTTCGAGCAAGCAGCTGAAGGCAGCAAAGAGAAGAGTGTTGAGAAATATAGCATTGAGAGTGAAGCAATAACAAGCACACCAGTTGCACGCCCTCCCTAATACCAACACAAAGATGAAAAGCAAGTCCACTATAAAGTCTACACAAAAATAGAATCATATAAGCCACTTGTACCGATCCAGCACTTATTAGTCTAGACCAAGAAAAAACACAATAATTTAATACTAATCTTGTGCTGATTCATGGCTCATACCTCAACAAACCATAAAAACACGTGCAAATCACAATGTAATTACTAATTGTTTAAGTAATTACTAGTTTGCTTCAAGAATGTTAGGAACCCAACCATAAATAATTATGAGCCTATTTGTAAATACACAAGCCACAAGTTTATGTAAATAAATAATAATAAGATAATATATATCAATAAAGGGAATTACCCAGGAGAATAATCACTTTCTCCATTAATATGGCATTAGAAAATCCCATTCAGAGATAACTTGTGCATAGATTGTCTTCTCTAGATTATCACCTCTCTTCCCCTTTCTTGCACTGTCATACTCGCCACTCACACTCAACCCCAACTCCTTAGTTATTGCCACTCTTCCTGGCAGTCAGAAACACATATGAGCAGATCCACTCGATCATGAGCTTGGTGTTCTTCACAGTCTCCTAGCATTATCACAATCTTCTTCTGTGTGAATTATCCAGTGTGCACTCTTGCTAGCAGGCTCTCCTCCTCTAGCAGATCGTACTACTTGATCAACAATTTTCACCAATGCCCGGTTCCTACTCTAGAGGTTTGCAACACTAAACCAAGGGTGACTCTTTGACACACCAACTAGGAGAGTTAACATGAGGCTACCTCCACCAAAACCATGCAATGGGGTGGATTTCTCCTTCTCAACAGGTTGGTTCAAACTCCAGTATCATCAGCAGCTCTCCTTCTCTAGAAGGTTGTACTGCTTGATCAGCAATTTTCACCAATGATCAGTTGCTGCTCTAGAGGTTTGCAACAATAAACCAAGAGTGACTCTTTGGGGCACCAACTAGGAGAGTTAATGTGAGGCTACCTCCACCAAAACCATGCAATGGGATGGATTTCTCCTTCTTAACAGGTTGGTTCAATCTCCTCTTCCTGACATGTTCAGCCACCAGTAACAGGCTCTTCGCTCTAGTAAATTGCCAAGTTTTCTCCATTTATCTGCTATTCACAATGTTGCACTTCCTCCTACAACAAATTTTCCAGTGCTCAGTAGTGCTTCTTAAAGTGTTGGATAGAAATGCATTCAATTCAAAATATCAAACACTTTGATTTCATTATCCCCTCATCCTACATCAGTTCCAAGTATTTTTTTGGTATTGACCACAAGATATATTCTCCATTCAGGGCAAGAACAAGGTCAAACTCCTCCCAGCAATCTCGCTGTACAGATTAGAACTATGAACTTGGACGGAAACCCTTCAAATTTAGCTCACTTACCACTAGACCAAACAACAATTAATTCACTTCCACATCTTTCAGGTTGCATGGAGTTACCACTATAGAAATTGCAAAAGAGGAATTATGCCTCTTGAGTTTCAGTTGCCAAAGTGTGAATCAATACTTCCCACTTATGGAATTTGTCGATTATAGACTTGAGCATCTTTCAATGTTTCTTCTCGCACCCAGACATAACACAAGTATTAGATCTTTTAACCGGCAATATCTCCCATATGATTCAGAATCTTTCTGAGCAAATTCACAAAATCTTTCTGAACTATTCAATAATAACAGCGTGAAATATTTCTATTTGGGATCTGAGGGCTAGAAAGATGATATAGGGCAACAGTCTTAAGAATTGTACTGGCTAGGACTGACCCCACTTTTATATGGACTTACAGCTAAATCATCCTGTCTTCAGATACATAGCCACCTAGGTGTTCCAAGTCTAGTAAAACAAACAAAAGATTGTCCTTGGTTCATGTTATCTTCATAGTAAAAAGTATGAGACTAACCAGTTAGAATACTTATGATAACCATTCTTAATGAAAGTGAGTCCTAAGTCTTTTTATTTGACAACCTTATGATCTAATAATACTTGGAAAGTTTATACTTGTTCATCCTAAAAAACTACTATTGGTTAAGAGGGTGTTTAATGTGAAGATATCCCCAAAAACATTTCCAACCGGCTCAATTCATGACCAACAGATACACCCAAATTTATGGTATTAAATATGGATTTATTCATTGAATATTTGTCTTAGTTTAATACTATTTGACAATCTAACGCAACTCTCTCCCTTATAGGGGCTTGGGACCGGCCACGACAAGGTTAACTCATCGTAGGCAGAGTTTTATGGTGTTAAATATATTACATTTTTTTTTCTGTTATGGCTAACATTGCTCCACTTTGGCAGCAATGTTCCAATGGCCACTTTAAGGATATCAAAAATGTAATGGCGGTGACCTTATTGAGGTCTAAATAGAGTAATTTCATGAATTTCTTATAAGGGGATCTAGCCTTGCATGTCAATTGAAACTAATCAAAGTGATATATTAGAGCTTGATTTAGTAAATTTCATTCATCCCTTCTCCACTTCGGTATAGGCAAGAACACTTTGTGTCTTATCTTACCGCTCAGTTGAAAACAAATATGCATCATTTTAATGTTTATCGTCTATGTTATCCTTGCTGGTGATGGAAACCGCAGAATCATAATGCTGAAAGCATACTTTCATTGACACTTCAAAATTTCAATAATTCAAAACATTTTTTTAAGATTTGCATAGATTTTTATCATCTGATGTGACATTTTAATGTGTCAATCATCAATAAATTTCTTAAGCCACAATGTCATGATCATTAAGGCAACTCTCTACGGATTTTATAGTATCCAGACTTCTAAGTATCTTAAGAATACTCCGGGAAACAATCTCCTATATCATGACAGTGGCTGTCTACAAATTATAGGGCATAAATACACATATAAGCATGCTCTCTTATAGCCACGTGATCTCCATCTGAATATTGCATTCTATTGGGGGCAATATGATGTCTTGCCTAGCCAAGTGAAGAAAGCAGAATACAAGTTATAGCTCTTGCCAAGTATGAAATTATCTAGCTCAAACAACTGAGTAAGATATCTAGCACAAACAATGAAGCTATATTGTAATAATCAAATACAAGAGAGAACAAAAATACAGAGATCAATTACTATTTTTTAGAGAAAAAATGCAATCATTTATTAGTTCCAATGACCAGTTAGCATATTTAAAGTTTGGGATGTCTTAAAATTGAAATATTTGTAACAAGATGAAAATTTATTGCATTTTTGAACCAATTTTAAGGGGTGCATTATAGGTATCTAATTGTAAATAGTTAGAGGCCTATTTGTAAGTATACACAAATCACAGAGTTGTATATGTAAAATGATAATGAGATAATATAGGTAGAGGAGACTACCAAAGCAAATAACTCTAGTAATGCTCCCTGTAAACTATGAGATCAATCAAACTATTGGACTGAGAAAAGCTATTAAAGCAATGACCTTATACAGCATCAACATGAAACCATCCAACAACAACAACAAATGAATATTTATTCTGTAACAATGGTTTGGGAGACAAAATAAACCTGAAAATGAGACAAAGCTGCTACCAATCAATTTGTACCTGTAAAGTTTTTGCTGATACCTTCTTGAGATTTAAAGTTAAGTTCTCATTCCATATTGGGTCCTTTGACCTACAAATTACAATTCAGGCTACAAGTGAATGAACACATATAAACAATATGTTAAAAGCTAATAAATAATTTTATCTATTATCTAAAGTTAAGAGGAAGAAGAAAGAGGAAGGGCAAGAGACAGAGGAAGGGAAGGAAGAAGAAAAAGAAGAAGAGGTGGAAGAAGTGGTCCTCCTCTTCTTCTTCATCTTTTTCCAAAGAAGTCGTACTCTTCCATTGCCTTCCTTTATTTTTATTTTTCCAAAGAAAAGTAGCCGAGGAGGAGAAGGCAAAAGAAGCGGAGGAAGAGGAATAATAAGAGAGAGGAAGAAGAGAAAGAGGATGAGGAAGAAGGGAAAACAGAGAGGATGAGAAGGAAGAAGAGAGAAGGAAAAAGACTGAAGATAAACAGGAAGAAGAGAACAACAAAGAGGAAGAGGATGAGGAGGATCGCTTCTTCTTCATAATCTTTTTCTGAAAAAGTACAGGAAGAAAAAGGAAGAAGTAGACAAAGAAGACAACAAAGAGATAGAGGATGAAGAGAAAAAGGGTGACAATGAAGAAGAGAATAGGGAAAAGAACGAGAAGGAAGAAGAGAAAGAGGAAGAAAAAAGAAGACTACAAAGAGGACAAGGAGGAAGAAGATGAATATGAAGAGGAAGAAAAGGAGGATAAAGACCAGGAGGAAGAAAATCCGCCTTCTTTAGCTTCTCCTGTTTTTTTTTTTTTCCACTTCTTCAGGTTCTTCTTCCTCCTACTCTTGCTCTACTGCTTTGGTATTTTCCTCCTCCTCAAAAGGGATTAAGATGTTATGTTTGAGAAGTGTCCTAAGGCAATCGTCTTATGATTGTACTATTTATTTGATAAATAAAGATTCACTATTTGAGTGCACATGTCATATGTATTTGATTGGATCTTAAACTCATTTATTGAATGTCCGCGATACGATTCATAGCTTGAGAGAACTTGTGATTGAATCACAACTAGTGAATATCTCTACATGTGTAATTATAAATATATTGAAATAATCCCTAGTCAATTAATTGATGAGTTCGGACATCATCGATTCTGGGAGATTAGCACGGGTTATACTCCTTGGTTTATCTAAGCAGCTGCTCCTCACTGGCTGGAGACATTAAGATGTCAAGAGTTAAACATGGATACTAGCTATGGTAACTAGTTCATTGGAGTGACCTGCTATAAGACTTCACATGGTTATCTGCATATAAGATATGTCAGTAAAGCTCTTACTGCAGCTCGAGTGCGAGTTTCCTTCGACTTGAAGTATTCAAGTCATCTTAGTCATGGAGACTTATACTTTGACATCTTAGTCAATACATCTCTACGGAGGTGTGAGTACGGGATGATTGAGTATAAGTCAAAGTGTCCGAAGGTTATTGAATAGCCAACAAAGGATTCACCACTCCTTGCGAGGAGATATATACCCCATGGTCACTCGTCAGAATTTTTACTCAAAGTCTTTGGCCAAAACATTGCATGTCAAGAGTATAGTACTCTTTGATATATGTCGAAGTAATTAGAATTCACTGGACGAGGAAGTAAGACTTGGGCTAGATGTGACATAGTTAACCTAGTGGGGATTGACACATAGATCATATCCTGAACCAAGTGAGTATAAGATGAGTGAAAGTAACGAGACACGATTCACTGTAGCTGCTGAAGGGTTCGGAAATGATTCCGAAATCAACTGTTGATTTTTCGGTTAATTGGGGATCATGATGTACTACTAGGTGTCCCTCATGATCGTTCCATAATTAATGGTTAATTATGGACGGTCAATATAAACTGAGAACCTATTAGATCACACGCACTACGAATCATTCGACGAGACTTAAAATGAGTTTGAGAAATGGATTCTCAAGATCGAGAGAGATCAAGTTTTGTTGGACCAAACACTTGACAAATATAGAAATATTTAAGTCGAAAATGCAAAAGGAGCACGTCTTAAGAAGACGGGTTGGGCCTTAAAAAGTTTAATTATAAACTAAACTCATTTGGTTTTAATTAAAAAGGTCCTCTTTTAGTTAAGGGCCTAATTAGAGTTTAATGAATGAGATTAAGCCTTAATGGTTATGGGCTTAGGGATTTGATCCACTAACCTATAACCCATTAGGATTAGTGCCTATATAAAGGATTATAAAGGCTAAACCTAATGAATAGAAGTCCTTAAGATCCTCTTCCTCAACTTAGCCAAACTCTCTACCCTCTTCCTTCTTCTTTGCCACCGGCCCTAACAAGGCTCCCTCTTATTAAGGTCCGGCCAAATCCTCCCCAAGGAAGTGGTGAACTCCGGCCAAGTCTTCCTCAAGGTGGATTGACCATTCGGTCAAGGTTTAGAACAAAGGTTTCTTCCTTTGTGCCCTTGGCCAAACCTAAGAGAATTAGAGTTTGGTGTTCCGCCGACCATCAAGGAAACAAGGATTGTTTCCACCTCTTTAGAGGTCGGTCACTCTAGGTTTTAGGGCTATTATTGTCGCTTATTGAAGCTTCAAAAACAGCGGTTAATTCCAACACGAATCGACGACCTTATGAAGGTTGTTCGAGAACTTATTTGTGTCACAAAACAAGTCGGTGATTGCTCTCCGATCACCTGACCTCCTTGCTTCGTCTAATAGCGAAGAGAAGGTCAACTCGTGGCTTTAAGAAGTCGTCCCTCCGAAGATTCGGCGTGGATATGAGTAGAGACGAAGTTCTGCAAGTGACGTACGGTTGATGCCCTTCCGACTCGCCATTATCCGAAAGATATACCTAGAGTAAAATTTATTTTATTCTTGTTATATGTGAAATTGTATTTGACGGATATGTCCGTACATATTGTAATCCTGCATGCATGGGTGTGAGTGTTGTAATAATTTAGGAAATTATTATGTTTTTTTTTCCGCTGTGTTTGTTTGTGAAACGACAAAAACACATCTACGCATCGGTCGTAACGTAACATAAGAAGCGGAAGAGAAACAACGGTAAGAGGAAGAAGAATAAGAAGAGGAACAAGGCAGCAATCATATACAAGTTTAAATCTTGACATCAAGTTTTCTTTGTGCATTTGCAATGATCTCTAGCTTCAAAACAAAGGGAGCATGCTTAACATATTGAACGTCATCCTAAATTGGTATTAATGTAAATTTCTGAGAATTATCATATGAAAATGTACTGCTCAATTTGGCATAAAAGAAGTACTTACGCCCATTTCACCTTGCTTTTGACAACCTGACCATCAAGTTGTAAGACTACATAAGGATCGCTTGTTCCCTGAGAAACAACCTCCATGCAGATAATAAAAAGACATTGGAGTGCCAAAAAACAGCAAACAAAAATTTAAGCTCTTAATTTTGTAGAGTTCTACAATAATACATGAATGTCCAACCATTTAAAGGTTTAACAATCTGCAGTGCAATTGTTCAAATGGTTAGGACAACTAAGTTAGCTAAAGTTAATACTTAACACTATTGTGTACCACTTTACAAGTCATTATCGACAATTTTGTTTTATTAACCATTACTATATGCTTGTTACCAAGAAATGGCTACATAACTAAAGAGATTCATATGTAATTGACCAACCACTGACGATAGTCATGAGTGGGAGACAACCGTTGTCTCAATTATCCAGCTTGAGTATGGTTCAAGGTTTAACTATTGTTTTGTGTTGGAGCTTCAATCTCCAGTTAGAACAATATAATTTTGTCACCATCCTCAGCCAACAATCAACAAAAGACATGCTTTAAAGCATGTTAAGCTCAACTCAAATGAATTTTACTACTATAATCGTCTTCTAATTAACTTGTTTGTCTCCAAATATAAACATATACCAAATAGTCAATTGAATTAAAATTTTGATGAAACAAATTACAAAAAAAAATAATGAAACAATTACAAAAAAATAATAAACAACTAGACTATTATCATACCGCACTGATAAAAAATAAATGTGATGCATCATATAAGAGCATTGCTTCTTGTAGCATTCTAGTGAGATGAATGTAAAATCTCAAATAAAGTAATGCACCTAGAATATCTAGTATAGAAATAATTCTCCACAATGTTTACAAATATACCTAATTTCACTATTGTAAGTTGAACATGGTTGACACTACTAGATAAAGACATATCTCCATTTCTCTAACTTCATTAGAATTCCTCATTGTTGTTGCTAGTGCCCTGGTTGGTGCTTCCACTCCCCTCTATCTAATGTTTGATCCCTATCTAATGACAAAATCAAAGGATGACATGGGAGAAGAATCTTCCACAGTGAGTCAATACAATCGAGATAGGCCCTATCTCAATCAATATCACCAGAACTATATCAACACAAGAAACACGTGTTAGTAGATGATTAGAATGATTTCAACCATACTAACCAATACAATCAACACTTGAAACTACTGTTCAAAAGATTATATTCTTTAGTGAATCTTGGCATACAACAATATGAAATAAATTAAACCAAGCATTCCTGATTTTGATAGTTTATATGAAGTTGTTAAGAACATAAGGGAACCTTGGCGCAACGATAAAGTTGTTGCCTTGTGACCTAAAGTTCACGGGGTCAAGTCATAAAAACAACATTTTGCAAAACATAATAAGATTGTGTATAATAGACTCTTCCCTAGGACCCCACATGGCGGGAGCTTCGTGCACCGAGCTGCCCTTTATATGAAGTTGTTAAGAACAATAATAATGAACATCGTAAAGAACTCCTACTAAAAAGAGTTAAACTCAAAAGATTTTAGAAAGTTGCAACTTTTGTCTTCATGCCTTTGTCCATGTCATCTAGTTGTCGTTTAGCGAAATTAAGTGTTGTTTGCTCAATCTTCTTTTAGGTAATTTAAATTATCCTATGCATAATCTACTTCCCTACCTTAAGGTGCAAAGAATATACCATTATTTTGAGTACAAAAGAGACAGAGAAGTTTAATTAGAATAAAGCATTAAAAAAAAACAAAACCCAAGTCTTCAAAGTTTAACCAAGATGACCAAGTTCTTGGACATCAGCCAAGAGAGACATGCCCACAAACCTGGGTAAATTCATAAAACTATGTTCCCCTGGATAACTTATCCCATCAAATCAAAGTTTTATAGATGGATATATAGTGATCACCTGGTTAACATAAATTAAGTGTTCCACAAAAAATAGTCAAATATCGAATCAAGAGTCCTTTTCATAAGAATGAGGAAAGTGTCATACCCATGGGTCCATCGCAGGAAAGTTTACACCTTTCTTTAACTTAATTTGAAGTTGCCCATCATATATTTCACGAACAAATTTCCTACCAAAATACGATAACAACAATAGTCCTACAACTTAGAAGACACAACATCAATTAAATGACACACTAATTAGGTGCTTACATCCAGACAAAGATTCTTTGATGGCATTTAAGGTGAGTTCTCCTTACCCAAGTAAAATTGAGCATAGTAATTTATTCAATGGAAAAGTTGATTCCCAGTGAAAATGTCAATATCAGTTTGGAGTAGTATATAGTATATTAGTTACATGTTCTGCATTGAATTGTTAACAAATTTAACATGTGAGTGTTCCTACATTACAACATATGCCTGAGGAAGTTGCCTTAGCTATTTGATGGAGTATAACCCCCCCAATATAAGAACTTAGACAAGGGTTTGTCAACAAATATGAGTCCAACAACAATAACATTTGAGGATGTTTTTACTTGTCAAACATCCAATATTGTTAGAATTGTTAGGTAGGAAGGCAAATATCATTCTCAAGTCCCACATTGCAATGTCTAAAACAAGGAATGTAGACCAAAGGCCAATGGAAAAAACATCTAGTTACCATAAGAATTTGGTTGTTGGACAAAAAGTGCCACTTTGTCAAGGGGTTTATTTGAAGCACGTCAATGACCTTCATACATGGTGACATGAGCCTCCAATAAAAAAATTCTTAGCTACAAGCTTATTGTCCACTGGATGCTAACATTAACATTCGAAAAGGAGGCAACCTACCTAAATTTCTGAATATGATCTTGAAAAGGAGGCAACCTACCTAACTTTCTGAATATGATCTCAAAAAAATTTGCTTAACGTGGAATCTATAGCTATAAGTTGAAGACACAGTTGTTAGTATCTCATTCTCAAATGAACCGGGTTTAAGAAGAATCAACCAATCAATTACAATTAAAAGTTGACATTAATTCATGATGTAACTAACATTAGAGCAAATTATTATATTATTTCATAATGTAATATATAGATAAAGATCAATAGAGATGCAAAGCATTGTTCCCACGGGAGAGTCTCGTGGCTAGCACGGCAGCAGAGTTGCACCAATGAGCAAGGATCAATTCCCGAGGACTGCAAGTCTTTCGGAGTGTCTATCCTATTTGCCGTGCTAACTTTGGGTTGGGCAATATGCTCTTCGTGATTTACCTTCTTCGTATTGGCTGTGGGACCGACTAGTGGGGGCACTGAGGGCGAGCAAATCGCCTTTTGCACTTTGCACTAATAGAGATGCAAAGCATCAACGTCCCATACAATACAAGACTGTTTTGAGGTTAGGGATTCCCCTGAAGGAGTCCAATCAATCAATTCTATCTATCGCATCTCAACTATCCCTTTCCAGCACTTCAATCAAAGGGAAGAGAAATAACAAGAGGCTTAAAAGTGATCCACCCTCTCAATCCCTTAAAGGACCTCCCCTTGCCTTTCCAGTAGCAACACACCATTGGATCTGATATCAAAATCACACCCATGTAAACATCCCAAACGGCATGATTACCAACACGAACGATATAGGTATTCATTACAGGTTATAAAGAGAGGAATTAGGGCTATAGAAAACAAGATGAGAAACAGTGTTGGTAGAACCAGCAAACTTTCAGCGTGATAAAAACCGAAGGCGAAACGATAAAAACCAATAGAGAAAGCTTTAATTATATAGAATGGAGAAATGGTGAATCAATAAGGATTCACGCAATCAAGCGCATCGCGAGATTAGAATACGTACTCAGAGAGGAATACCGTTTGACAATCAGTAGCATCAACCTCGCGCCATCCGACATCATTCTATTCACCAAGAAATCAAATCAACAGTAAAGAAGAAAAAAAAGATCCATTCAGAAATAGAGAGAAAAAAAATAAAGAACACACCGGAGGGTTTCTATAGGACTCAAAGGCAAAACCAGCAAGAATAACGGCGAGATTGAGATCGAAAGAAGGTCGCTCCTCTTCCATTATGAAGTTCCCGGAGTTTTTCTCGTAAACGGAGATCGTGTGGCTTCGATCCAGTCTGCGGATTGACCTAACGAGCCTCGCTTTCTCGATGATGAACCAAGAGACGGTGGAAAGTTGAGGTTTCTTGAGACGAGGACTTGAGGAGCGAAAGGAAGGGACGAGGTGGACGGGGAAGAGGCGAAGAGAGGCCTGCGAGCTCTTCAGAGAACCCATCGGCGAGGAAGAATGCAGGGCGGCGTCGAGGCACCTGGAGGGAGACAGCAGAATATACTGGATGATGCAGGGTGGGAGAGATGAGGATGGGTAACGACACGTGGACCGGAGAATGTTACCGAAACATCGACGGAGTGATCCTTTATCGTATTTCTTGAACCACATTAATTAATTATAGTAAAAACAAATTATATTCCCACTAATATTTAAAGTAAAGCATCGTGTGACTATAAGTATAGCTTTCAAGTTATAAATGGAGCGAAATGTTCGAGTTAGAAGATTCAAGATGCACTCGACATTATTCCATCGACGTGTCTCGATTCCATGTCAAGCAATCGTCCCAAATCAAGCCCGATTCGCAAACGCCACTGGATGCACCAAGTGGACGGACCAAATTGCACCCGAATCCGATTCAATTCGATGATCCAGCGGCTCACGCAAACACCGACGCCGGGCGGCCATCGATGTCGCCCCCTTCGCGGTCAGATGAGATCTGCCCCTCTCACGTGATCCTGCACCGGGCGAGCGCCGCCACCAGCACGTGTCTGCGAAACGCCGGAGCTCGCTCCTGCAGTGGGCGGTGTGGTGTTGGACGCGCCCACCCAGCTCATCCTCTCCTGGGTCCTCGCGGCGCGGATCTCATTCTACAGCAAGCGTTCCTAACCGCTGCTTCCTGCAGCCGCCCTCAGTCCGTGCGACACGTCGTCTGACCGGTCTGGTTCTCTCCGCCTATAAAATCCCACCGCCTGCAATCGGAGCACCCTTCGCGGCCAGTGGATCGAAATCGACAAAAGAAAAATAAGAAGAAGATTGGTGTGCCTTAGCGCTTCTCTATAGGTGTGCTTGTTGTGATCTTCTACACTGTCCGTTCCGTGTTGAATCAGTGTCATTTACTAAATTATTTTTCAAACGTCAGGCAGCTTCAGAGACTGATTATCGTCCCAGTCGAATGGTTGCTGTTGCCAAATGCGCAGGGGCTTTTATTAGGGAGTTCTTTGATCAGAATCCATTGTCTCATATTGGTCCTGTGACTATAAAAGATCGATGGTGTTGCCCATCGATTAACAGAGATAGGAAGCAGCCCAGAGTCACAGATTAAGGCCCTAATGGGAAAACTTGAATGTTCAGGCGATGCTTCCTTACATAATGCCCTAGAAATAGTTCATGGATACATGAGTCACATCCCATCTTATGGTCGCCGTGAAGCATTATTGCTGCCTGTACTCAGCTCTTAATTCCTGTGATCCAGGTGATATAACGGAAACAATTCAAAAATGCAAGAAAGCTAAAATTAGATGTTCTGTTGGTTTTTCAGCAGAAATTTTCATATGTAAGCATCTGTGTGAAGAGACAGGGGGTTCTTACACCGTGGCATTGGATGAGGTAAGTTATATGCACAAGGCTTTGGTTTTCATTATTTCGACCCTGTATGAATGGTACATTGCACTTGGCAGTCCCATTTCAAGGAATTGTTACTGGAGCATGCACCACCACCTCTAGCAATAGCAGAATATGTGGCAGCTAATTTGCTCAAGATGGGCTTTCCTCAAAGAGAGGGTGTCATTGCTATATGTTCTTAACACAACGATGTGAAGATTGGTGAGGGTTACACTTGTCCAAGACGTAAAGCACGTGTCTGTGTGCTACCAACTGAATGCCAAATTTGTGGCTTGACCTTAGTTTCTTCTCCTCACCTTGCGAGATCTTACCACCATCTTTTTCCAGTGACACCATTTAATGAGGTCTCATCTTCTGTTCCATTTAAAGTCAGTCAAAAGTTAGCACAAACTTGTTATGGTTGCCAAAAGAGCTTTGTAAACTATGGTAAGAACATGTCGCCATCTCAATTTTGTCATTCTGCCTTGCATTTTTTAGTGGAGATAATATAGGTTTGGTTAGAATATGTTGCAGTTGCACACTGTTAATTTCTTTAGATACCCTTAACTGAAGTAACTTACTGTACAGAAGCATATGGACTTTGCTATAGCTATCGTAACTTGGTTACAAATTGTTGCTTTTGTATCTATTTATACTCAAAAGGGCTTCTTATTATTCAAGATAGCTTATTACAATTTTTTAGTACTCATTATAGTGCATGCTTTGTAGCAAACAGTTCAAACTTTACATGGAATCTTGGAAATTGAATGTTCATGTTCATTCATTATACACTTCTATTACTTTATTGTCTTTACTGAATCAACATGCACAAAAAGATTATGTGATTGTTTAACAATGATTCTATAGTATTTATGGTAATTATTTTCTGATGCGGAACGGGTGAAAATTTGTTCACTCCTTTCCAATGCAGTGAAGCACGGAGGGAGATCTCATAGGGTTCTCACGGGCCGCAATCAGTAAAGAAGAAGAAGATGAAGTAGATGAAACGCAAGAAACCGACGCCAGCAATCGAGACTCAGACACAAGATGTAACGTGGTTCGGAATAAGGATTCCTACTCCACGCAGGTGAGCTTTTCTCACCGGATGCAGTGCCTAAGCACTTTCACTATGAAGGTCCTCCTTTACGGAAAGTAAGTTTCCGAAGGTGGAGGAGAAAAACCTCTTACAGTAATATCACAAGACGAGAAAAATACAAGAGATGTAACAACGACAGATCTCCGTCCTTCTTCTCTCCGGCGGTTGTCGCTCCCCTTCTCCTCCTGCGTCTCCTTCTCTCACTTTGGGTTGGAATAATCATGCGGATCCTCTTTTCCTCCTTGCTTCCTCCCTTTTATCTTCCCCCCTTATCAGAATATCAGGTTATCTCCATCGTACACGTGGCCACCACCTCCACCGGGAATAATTCATTATATATAAGGAGTGAAGACTCCTTGGAATATCATGGGGCCCTCCTCGTAGTTTGCTTAATACATTTTCCTCTACTTTTTGGAAAATAGGTTAGACTATCTCCTCAACCCTCCGCTTTGAGCTGAAGCTAGCTTAGATCTATAGCCCACGAGTGCCTAGCCCTAGGGTTCCTCATTAACCCGAACCAATTCCTCTTTTCCCGTGTCGGACTTCCTTCAGTATAACCGTATCGATCGGGTTAAGTCGACCTCTATCCATCCCATCCCGAATTATCTACCTTGAACCAATTCTTGCTCCACTCTTTAAAGTGTCTTTCTCTTCTTTCATGTCAATTACTTCACGACTCTCCCGTGTCGATTGCTTTCGATATTCTCCCGTATCGAACGGCCTCGATATTCGCCCGAACTAATTCTTCCTTTTCTCCCTTCGAGCCAAATATTTTGGATCGGATCACGGGTCCCGTTAACCCTTCTATCGGGATTATGTAGAAAAGGTACCAAAGAATATCATTAGTCAACCTCAAAAATAGTCAGCGAAGTTATAAGTTTGACTTTCCAAACGTATACTAAAGTTTCGACCTACTCTTCATTTCTCAACTTAAATCCATCCGCTTCCCTTATACCTCCCTTAGGTATACTCAAGGAGACCCGATGGGCTTATGGGCTCGCTCCTCCTTCTCCTTTTGTGCGGTTGAATCGTCACTGGAAAATCCTATATAAACCCGCCTTCTCCTTTTAGGTATCGTTTAGCGTGCTTAATAATCCGACTGTTCTTCTCCTTGTGATTTTCACCGCGACGTTTGGCGACCCAGTCCTTCCTTTCCCCACACGATTCTTCCTTAACCTCCGAGTAAGTGCTCTGCTTTGCTCACACCATGGCTCCTAGGACCGTCTCTTCACCCGTCTGGTATGACATACCATAACCCTTGATTAGATTGTAACCATTATTTCTTTAATATTAAGAACAACTACATGAGACCTCTATAAAATGTTGTTTACAACTAAACCGTCGGCCCGTAATCCTCCTCCCGGTTTGACATGCTTTTCTCGAACAATTTCTTAACTACTATCCTGCCCGATTACCGTGATCTATTTGGACCTTCTAAACTTCTATGGACTACCCCCGAACCAATTCACCTTTGACTCCTTTCGAATTTTATCGGAGCTCACATAGTGTTCCAATACTGAACCTCTCTTTAACCCCCGAAATATTTCATTGCTTCTTCGATTAAAGTCTTCCAAGGGTCTCTTCTATTTATCTAGCCGTTCGTGCCCGATTTTTGGTGAACTTGCTCACTTCCCTGAGGTTGGGAAGAATTGTATTTCTTTATGCTGACTTCGAGTCTCTCTACCCTACGATACATGGAAGGTAGCCCTTCCCGAATTGCCTCCTTCGGAAATGAGGACGAATGTCCTTCCTAAGTATATATAGTATTAGGAGAATTACATTCTTGCTCAAACCATCTAATAGAAACTCCTCTTTTAAGCCATTTGGATTGTCTCTCTATCTTTCGACTTGGTTCTTTGTAGGTAGGAGGATACTTACCTATGATATGACTTCCTTCTACATGTTATTCATCTTTCTTATCAAAGATACCTTGCAGATAATCTAATGCAGAAGGCTTTAGTGGAAGGGGAGGCGATCGAGGCTGCCAAGAAGAAGAAAACCTCGACTAAAAGAGGCAAATCAGTAGTCGCTTCGTTATCCCCCCCGGAAAAAGCTGCGGCTCATCAAAAAAGGAGCTCCTAGTTCATCGGCTCGTCTCCCCTCACCCTCAGACCAACCAGGGTCTCAGCCCCTAACCATTTATGAGCCAAGAAGAGGAGGCACTACCTCATCTGCCCTTTCTCCCTCTCCTCGAGGAGGGGATTCTCCCTCCCAGTTTCTTCATTCCTCCCCATCTGCACAAAATTCACCCCCACCTTCTCACGCGAGTCCCTCCAAGCTCATATACCTTCCGACCAAGAGCTGCTCCTACCCCCTTTTGTCTCAGGCCCCCATCTTCCTCGGAAGGAGGATCTTTCCCTTCTGTTCCTCCAAGGCCACTGGGATCCTGGAAGATTCGCACCCTGAGGTAAAATTCTTCAATCACGGGCATACTGAGGCCCGTGTAACAAGTGAGCAAAGCTGTGCAGAGGTATCTACTCTTTCTTTTCTCCTCTTCATTATGAGTATCTCTACATGCGATATATACCGATAATTTTTCCTTCCATTTAGGCCTCACCTAACATAACAAAATGGTGGTTCAAATTGACAAATTCCAATCTAGTGTGGAAACTCGCCACTTGCGCCGTATCACAGACAAAAAGAGCTCGTTCGGCGGTTAAGCGAGCAAGAGGCCAAGGAGGCGGACTTGAGGGCGGTGTGAAGATGTCGTAATCAACTAGCCTCCGAGCGAGAAAGAGGAGCCGCGAAAAATGAAGAACTTGAGCAGCGCCTCTTCTTACAGTCCAGTGACTGCAGAGATGTCGACCCGTGGTGAAGTCGGGAGTACAAGGGATATCTTGGGACGCCGTGATCAAGGCTCACGACTCCTGACTACTATTATACCAAAGAGCGACACCTACCGAATTGGACGTCAAACATGGGAAACCACCAAGGAATCTCAGACAGAGAGAAATGTCGAGCTTTCCTCCATAGTGGCGACTCTTTCTCACACCTTATCGCGGTGGCTCAAGAATGATCTACCCTCCACCGTATACCTAAGCTCTTTCACTTAGAGCGTAGCTATAAAGGCAGCCACCGAAAGAGATGATTTGGCGGTTGAATTGGCAGAAAGTCAAGCTCAGGTGGTTCACTATCAAGACCAATGAAGGAGCAAAGCCGACCTCGAAGACGCTATGTCGAAGGGGTAGATTTATTTATACTAGGTTTTGAGGGTCCTCGACTCAAAATGCCGAACAAGGATACCGCCTCCTAAAGACGGACACTAGCTATTTAGATCCCACGAGGCGCTAGCTAAGTGTCACTTGAACTTTTTGAGTTGTAATTTCTACTATTCTCCTTTTTGGTAATTTTGTGATAGCCTTTCTTTTTTCAAATGATGAATTTGTCCATATGTTTAGCTATCATCATCTTGTCATGTTTCTTGTGGATCGGGAATTGGACCTATTTTAAACTCCTCCCTCTTTTATCATCATCTCTTTCCCGTGTTGTGTGACCCAATCACCTTGTTAGTTCGAGCTTATTTGAGGTATCTCGAATAACATTATTCACCTCTGTCCCAATTTTGGTTGGGAATCCACTTTAAAGTATCTTCGCTGATTTTATGTACATCCGTCCGATTTCGCTCGGGATTTACTTTAAGTGACTCTTGCCATTGGTTTTCCCATTCCTTCTGCTTGAGCTATGTCGACAACCTCTTCGTCTTCTTCCCTTCCTAGAACCTTTCTTCACGCTTTTCTTCCATTATAAATCATTGCCCTCCATGTCTTCGTCCTCCTATCTTACTATCATGGCTTGGAGGGACACCCCATCAAATTTCTTCCAATTGAATCTTTCGAGTTGCGGGTGGGTTCAAGACATCAAGATTCGAGACCCGCCAATCAGCCACTTCACATTTTCGTCCTCTTCCTTTTCCGCCTCTCCAACACAACCCTCCTATAGGAGGTCCTTTCGTGCTCCTTCCCTTTCTTCAATAGAGTGTGGAATCCTCCCTTCACGTAGGAGTATCGTTGAGACCCCATGCCATTGCCAACTTCCTCCACTTCCACGGTGCTTTCATCCCGTCGCCCCGTGAAGCTCATCCTTCTCCGTTTGATGAAGGTCCATCCGCCATTCCTCCACCTCAAGTAGCGCTTGAGTCGTCTTGGCGCCTCTCCCCAAAGAGGCCTCTCCCGCCTGCATTAGAGTAATCGGAGAAAATCAGATAGATCGATTCTTTATGTCATTTCAAATATATCGATAAAAAAGCGAGGGGGACTTGATGTTTGCTTTTGTCTTTTCTCGTAGAAGGTTTCGCCTTCTTCGTCAGACGGTAATCGATCCAACATACCTTCTTCTATCCTCGCCTGGGATTCGGACCCTCTTAATTACATTATAGTCCGTCGACCTTCCCCATCGCCCGTTTTCTCTTCTTTCTGGCATTTATGTCCTTATTTCTTCTTACCAATAAATGCACTTTCCCCCTTCGCCGCTATAAAACCTCCGCCTTACGATAAGCTTCCATCCTTTCCCTTTTCTTTTATTTCACATGACAAAATATCCGAACAGGTAGATTCCTCTCTGAAGAGCGATAAACGAACGCCGTTACATATCTAGTGCGGAGGAGCAGTGAAGTATTTATAACATTGAAGGAAATTTCCAGAATCGCTCCTGCGTCAACAATATGTCGGGTCCCAAAGGAATTGGCGCAAATCTTCCTGCGGATCTTACAGTCAGCGATTCTTTATCGACCTCGACCACACAAAGGAGCTCCATCCGTTCCTCTCAACAAAAGTTGTAATACCACTAGATGTATAAGGGTTTTCCTTTTGTTATTTCCCTCTTGTAAATGACTTGAAATATGTAATTTTTCCGTGATCAATGAATTTTCCCTATTTATCTTCTTCTTCCGTATCTCTTGGTGTGTAGCTTTTACTTCTCTTCAGACGATATAGTTGAGACATATTTTGGTTCTCCTTCCTTTTCACTCTACCGAATATAGAACCGTTAAATGAATTGACTCTGCTTATTTTACAGAATAAAACAATATCAAATTAAACAAGGACTTGACAACTTCTCCCTTTACGGGACAAAGTAATATATAACCGAGAAGATCTCGGTTCTTAGCTCCGCCACCACACGGATATCTTGCCGGCGAGGATAAAATTTTAAGTATAACCGAATGAATTTCGGTTCTTCCAGTCCTCCACCGCACGGGGATATCTTCATGAGGATAAATTTATATATATATAATATATAACCAAGGAATTTGGTTCTTCCGCTCGCCACCACACGGATATCTTATTGAGGATAGAAATTTATATATATATAATATATAACCAGGAATTTCGGTTCTTCCGCTCCACCACCACACGGGGATATCTTCCACTTCATGGATAAAATTTTGAGTATAACCGAATGAATTTCGGTTCTTCCGCTCGCCACCATACGGGATATCTTCCGCCGCCATGAGGATAGAAATTTATATATATATAATATATAACCGAGGAATTTTGCTTCTTCCGTTGCCACCACACGGATATCTTCCGCAGGATAAATTTATATATATATAATATATAGCAGGAATTTCAGTTCTTAGTTCCACTCGGGATATCTTCGCATGCGAGGATAAAAATTTATATATATATAATATATAATCGAGGAATTTTGGTTCTTAGTTCCGCCATTGACGGATATCTTCTTCCGTGCGAGATAGTTTATATATATGGCTCGAAGCCATCAACATAAAGAAAGCAACGCTTTCATATCATCCCTCTTTTGTGCTTGTCTTAGAAGAACGCTTATATCCGCCTTCCCATGCAAATGAAGGCTTTAGTACATGGGTTATTTAGAAAAAATAACCCTTCTTTCCCTTTCACTTAAGGCCTCCTTCACCACGCAGACGAGGAGCCCAATAACGATTCTGAGCCCACTCTCCTCCCTTTTATAGGGGATCCTTTTGTCTTCGTTTCTTTTGCTATCTTCATCCCTTTGCCTTTTCATCTCCTTCTTCTCCGTCTGTTCGTTCCTTCGCCGCCATACTCCGTTGCCTCAATCCCTTTTTTTCAGCCCTTTCTCTTTATTCTCAGACCCTCAAAATGCATTCTACCTTCTTCCAGGAGATAGCGGGTCGTTATCCACATCGCAAGAGGAAGGCCGGTCAGCCGTCGGCTCTGTCTTCTTCACTTTCCCCGGCCACCACCACACCGCGTCTATCTCGCATCTTCCTCTCCTCCCCCTACATCCCTTGTTAATTCCGCCCCAGAGGAAATCGGGACAATTAGTCCTTCCTCGATTTCTCCGGCATTTACAAACCCTAGCTCTCATTCTTTTCTCCCTCTGCCACTAATATTCAGAAGTCGCCTTCTCCTTCACTGCGACCTGAGGATGAACCTGGGGAGGATGCACTTCCATGTCGTAGATGGCCGATCACGCTCGCTTCTATCTCCCCTGAATACCATTTTTCCTCCGAACCCATGGCGGTTGATATCCCCTTACTGCAAACTTCCCCCTCCACTCATCGCCTGAAGAGCCCTTCTCCTCCCACAAATATCATCCCCCTTCTCCCCATCACCAGTGAACTTCCCACCTCAAGATTATCGTCATCCCGTCTTCTTCCTTTTCTCCCAGAGTCTTGGATCTGAACTTAGAGGAAGTGGTTCCTCGCGGAAAGCCTACACCTACTCTGGATTTGGTATGTTTTCAATTAGCTTCCTTAGCTTTGTCTTACTAACCGATTTCTTTTCACAACCGGTCGCAGCCTTGACCAACCATCAAGAGTTGGATCGCTCCCTCCATCAATATCGGGCTCAAGCTTCAAGAATGGGGCTAACGGAAGATTTCGCGAATACTAAAATCAAGAACGGCTCTGTTTGCAATCGTGCACATGCGGGAAGCAATTAAAGCTTCGTCAACAAATTCAGAAGAATGCTGATACTATCGCAGCGTTAAAGGAACAACAGCGATCAGGTGTGGAGCCACCCGTCCCCCAGCGGGAAGTCCAATCGGCTCCTCTTGAAAAGGAGTGTTCCTCGGCTCAAGAGTTAATATGTATCCAAGTGCAGGTAGTAGACCTCCACAAGCGGAAGCAACAGGATTCCTACACCATCGATCACCTTCACGTTCAATACCTGCAAGCACAGGATAAGATAGGAGACCTCCGCACCACAAGGCAAGGAGGTACAAGAAAACTCATCCTCATAAATTCCAGAGGCGCGTACTCACGCCGTCTCACGCAGCAAGAGACTTCTCCGAGGCTGTGCTCAACTCCCGGACTGCGATCTTATTGGAAGGCGGTGGAGGATTTCACATGCGTCGAAATATGATGGAGATGACGCACCTTGTGCGGCGAGACCAAAATTCGAGCCGACGATGTTTCCATACTAGCAATGCCATTATAGAGGTGTCACGCCCTTATGTTGATGTCTGCCGAGAACTTCAAGCACAAGAAAACGGCGAAAGGCTTCATCGAGAGCGAAGCCACTGCCGTCCGAACCGCCAGAGCGACTCATCATTTTATCAAGGCCACTTATCGGACGGATTTAATGAAGCGATTGGCGGTATGTCGAGGATTACCTCCCCAACTTATCCTTCATTTTCTTTAAATCGAGGTCGACTTCGACGCGTTATCCTCCCGACCGATTTAAACTGTAATTCGATATCTTGTTTTGAAACGGGAATTTCCTTTCCATTTTCTTTCTCTTCTTAACAGTACCGTATTGCTTTTGTAAATAACTCATTAACGAAATTTGGAGAGTACTTGCCATCTAATTAACGCGATCAAGTTAAGGAGTACACTCCTTCAGAGTCTCATAATTTCTCTTCTTATTCTCTACTCCTCATACATGTGAAAAGTTTTAAATGAACGGCATTCCAAGGTCGTGGAAGCTCTTTACCTTCGGGTCATCTTTCGTGATAATATCACCCTTTCGCAGCTGTTATTTCATAGGTCCTTCCCATTGAGCTAGCTTTCCGGTCTCCAGTAGAATTAACTTTACGCAAAACCCAATCCCCTTCTTGAAATCTTGAGGCATCACTTTCTTATTAAAAGCTCAGCGCACTCTTTGCAGAGAATTCCGCTCGCCTCGTGTCATTTCCCGCTTTTCCTCCACAAGTCCAACTCTGCTTCAATAAGTTGGTTCTGATTTGGTTAGTCGCTTTATCCGAGCGCTTATTTAACTTCGAATAATAATAACAGCCTTCCGTCCGCACACCAAACTCAAGGAGTTTCTCCTGTCTTTATCTTGGGTGTAGTTCGATAGCTCACAGACGCCTGTAACTCTTCTACCCGTCCCTCCGAGCCCCAACTCGATCTTTAATCCGAACGAGGATCCTGTTAGTCACCTCCACTTGCCTGTTAAGCGAGGTGAGCTACCGTGAAAGTCTGTGAATGTTGAGACTTTGGCACCATTCTTGGATCTTTTTCCTTGGGCTGCCGTCATCATTCCATTTTTCGAGGAATACCATCGACAAACAATGTTTCTCCATAAGAACTGATTACGGCATTCTTAGTAATTACGCCAGGCTCGCTCCACCCATTTGGAAAAATAATCCACACCACCAATAAAAACTTCTTCCGTAAAGGTGTCACTGCATCGACCTATTATATCAATTCCCATCGATCGAAGGATGAGAAGAGACCACGACTTTCATTAACTCAAATTGCGTCAAACGGTTCATGCTTCTAACAAGCGTGAGCTTCAGACTATACGAGCGGCGTCTTCACGGAGAGTAGGCCAAAAATATCCAATTAAGTCTTTCTTCTAAAGCTTTCCTCCTAAATGATTCACGGAAGAACCTTCATGAATCTCGAGTACCCATTCCGCGTCCTCATTTCCCAAGCATTTGTTTCAATAAGGGTCGTCCGAAAGAAGTCTTGTCTGAATCTCCATTTAAGAGGGTGAACTGTTTGGCTCGCTTATTAAAGCGGATCTGCTTATTTTTCTTCCGACCTTCCTGCGTGTAATAAAGCTATGATGTCAGCTCCTCCAATCAAGAATTAGGCTTGATTCTGCGTCTTCCTCCACGTATATCGCTAGGAAGTATGGATTTTCGTATGACCGCTTCCGAGGACTTCATTCCTTCCATAAAGACTAGCCATCCGAGTCAATTCATCCGCTTTCCCGTTATTCTCCTGGATTTGCTTTAAGAGGACTTCGACGGAATTGAGCCTTTTCTTTCTCAAAAGCCTTCAGTACTTATCAGCCTTTCCTCTCGAATCGCTGAAAAGAACCTTAAAGTTGTGATATTACTAACCGGGAATCCGAATGGATTCTGATGGAAGAAACCCCACCGCTTTAGCGACTGCAATCCCGCTAGGATGGCTTCATATTCCCTCATTATTAGATGATATCCTGTGCGAATTGCTAATCGAGTTTCTTCACCATCGAAATTAGTAGAACACCGACGCCGCCGCTAGATCCCAAGAATCTCGAATATATTTCTACGCCTCGATCCTTCTCTTTTGTTCGAACCATCTTCCGAGCCGCAGGTACCTCCACCGTAAAATCACGTCGTTTGGGCCTTGATAATGCTCGAGGTTGGTAGTGAATATCATACTCGCTAGCTCTA
The DNA here is from genome assembly GCA_025175895.1 of Wurfbainia villosa. Taxonomy (NCBI): domain Eukaryota; kingdom Viridiplantae; phylum Streptophyta; class Magnoliopsida; order Zingiberales; family Zingiberaceae; genus Wurfbainia; species Wurfbainia villosa. The sequence continues at coordinate 7,569,071 of CM045991.1, forward strand.
CCACCCATTCGATCTTCCAGAGAAATTGGGCTTAGCGACGACTCGCCAATTCACGCGTTGTTAAACGATGATGGGATGAGCCAAAAAGTACGGCCTTAACTCTTGCAAGCGGTTAGCACTAGGATATACGCCAACTTCTACTAGCTCAGATAACTAATTCCTTCGTGATACGACCGTATAATAAATAGTCACTGTGGTGAGAACCTTCTTGTCAATAATACCAACTAACGGCTCCTCCGAGGCGGCCGGATACATCCATAGTGGTTCTCCAAATTGGTTTCACTATGATGAGTCCAAATAAATATTTCTTCAACTCGGAAAGCTTGTTCACATTGATTATCCCTCGAAATTTAGTAGCCTTCAAGAAGATCTTGAAGAAAGGCAACCCTTTCGCCGTCTGGTACATGAATCGTGATAAAGAAACGATCCCGCCTACCACTGGTTTCCAGACACGTGACTTCATGTTATACATAGTGCTTGCAGACCTTCGTGGTTGGCTTCAGACCATTTTTCACCACGATGTACCCCAAGAACTTCGCTCTTTACCGACAGGCATTTAGGTTTAGTTTTCATATTAAACCGCCTTAATGTAGCGAAGGTTTCATTTAAATCCTTGACTAAATCCCAGTGGCCTTCGATTTGACTAATATGTCATCCAGACTTCCACATTTTTACCTTTCTGCTCGCAAGATGTTGTCCATAAGGCATCGATAAGTGGCCCTGCGTTCTTTAATCCGAATCTGTTACACCACATAAGCGTATAACCCTCCCCATCAAAGCTAACTCTCTTTTGATCTTCTTCGCCAAAGGTATTTGATGATATCCTCGATATGCATCCATTAGGGACACCACTATAACTCGCAGAATCCACCAATCGATCAATACGAGGTAAGGGTAGTAGTCTTTAGGCGTACGCTTTATTTAAATCACGAAAATCGATACACATCCTCCATTACCCGAAGGTTTGGGGACCAGACTACATTGGAAACCCATTCGAAACTGGATCTCTTTATACGACCCGCTTTTGATGTTACTTCTTCTGGCCATGACTATCTTTCCTTCGAAATGTCATCTTACTGCCTGCTCCTTTAGCGATATTGAGACTGGTGTTCAACCACTCGAGGGTTGATCCCGTGAGATCATGCACATCTTTTCGCAAAGATGTCTTCATTCTCCTTCAAGCAAGCCACCACTCTTCTTTTGGTTTCACAGTTGTCTTATCCGCGCTAGCCTTTCCTAGAGCAATTTCCACCAGTTCTCCTTCCTCTATTTTCAAATTGGGAGGATTTCTCCGGACACAGACATCGATGATAGCGGCTTTGCCTTTGAGGTCACTCGGTTCGAGCTTTCTTGATCGTCCAACCATTTGCACGTAGCAGCCCCGAGGCCTTTTGTTCTCCATGACTTCTCCCACCAATCACCCACCGGAAATTTGGTTTACGGGAGGCCACGGCGGCGAAAAGAGAAAGGCGCCCAAGAATAGCGTTATAAGTGGACGGGCGCCCACACAAGGAAAGGATTATATCGGGCCGGGCTTTACGCCCAAAGTTAGGCAATAAAATCTGCCTCGTAGGTGTACTACTACGCCTGCGAATCCAAAGAGAGGGGTGGCTACATCTTACCGGGCATTCCCATGATCCGTCCGAAGGCTTCACGAAGAGGATGTTGACGAACTTCCCGAATCGACAACACCCGCCACTTCATAATCGAGGATATACGTGAATAACAGGCGTGATAGAGGCGATGGGACACCTGTAAATCTTCCGCCCGAATGAACGGGCGGTGAATAATAGTCGGTGACGATGGGCCAAACTCTCCACGAGGCGGCATACGACTTGGCTCGGAGTCCCCATCGCAGTCCTCCTATAACATGAATAACTCCTCGTGTGGAACGTTATCTAGACCGGATGAAGGGTCCTCACTGATGGGCCTCCTGGGAGACAACCTCTTGGGGCGCGTTTGAGGAAAGTGACTTGAGGTTGTTGATCAGAGGCCCCGACGAGTTACATTAGGTCGGGGCCTCGCCGTCGGGTCCTCCCCGCTCAGAACCTTACTTCATGGATATACAGATGGAGGCGATCCAATTCCTCTTGCAACTTGAAACATCGGCCACTAGTGGCGCCATATTCCGTATGATATCGCGCAAGAACGGGCAGGGGGTTACGTGGGATCCTCAGATCCTAAAGGTCGCGCAGACCACGTCAGTGTAGAATTCCATTTCGTTCTTTCCAAGTCCTCACAGGAGGAAGTGCTTCACGCCATGATTTGTAATGGCGAGGCGGGCGAACACCTTGCGGCGATAGACGAGGCCTCGGAACCTCCGTCGAAAAGGTCTTGTATACTCACGAGCGCGAGGAACAACGGACGAGCTCTTTCAGTGGGGCTGCTGCAAATTGCTCTCTCCGTACCTTTAATCCTTCTTCTTCGCAGATAAACGCCCGGCACGGCCAAGAGATCCTCATAACTATCCGCAGTCGTTTAACAAGGAACGAGGAAGGGCCCTCTTCGGCCGTCTTGAAAGACTCTGAAAGATTTGGATCGGCCGAGGATTCCCCGCAGGTGAATCGATGAAGATACCCCCAAGGGATTACGAAGGTCCTGGGTGATATGCGTTAACATAGAGGCGTCTGTGCTTCGCCTTGCGGTACCGATAAATTCGAACATTCTCTCGAAATCAAACAAGATGGATCCCGGGGCGAGTATTGAACCACTTTGCCCGAGCCGCTTAGGGTGGTTCGGAAGACTCGCGACTTCGAGAGCGCCAAGATAATGGTGGAGCGAGGTCGCTCCGTCAATTTGAGATATGTGCTCTTCGGGGTCCGTCGAACCATCATACTTATTGATCTGAGGATTCCGAAAGTAAGATGGAGGGAGTTTAGAGAGAATGTCCATTGTAAAGGGACTGGGCTCGTATATTTCCGGAGGTCTGGTTGATTGACTTTCGTCCTGTTCTTCCCTGCGCGTTTGGGTGAAGGGTATAGTGTTCTGAGGCGTTCTTCCCCCAAGTCCGCCTCCAAGCAATATTTCCCCATTAACAGCTGTACGAGATGGAGGAGACATTTCTGAGGGTGGGCCTCTGGAAGAAGGTTCATCGGAATGCGGATGCAAATATCCGGTCCTTCTCCTTTCCCTAGCGAGGGCTTCTGTAATAGGGTCATCCATCAAGGCCTTCAGCTGCGATGGTAGAAGGGTGATGGGGCGCTCCTCCGCTGCAGAGGTAGCAGGTTGTCAGTATTTCTTCAGTCGATCTCAACGCCCATTTCAAAGTTTCCACAGATACGCCCGATGCGGAGCGGTGAAAATTTGTTCACTCCTTTCCAATGCAGTGAAGCACGGAGAGAGATCTCAGAGGGTTCTCACGGGCCGCAATCAGTAAAGAAGAAGAAGATGAAGTAGATGAAACGCAAGAAACCGACGCCAACAATCGAGACTCAGACACAAGATGTAACGTGGTTCGGAATAAGGATTCCTACTCCACGGAGGTGAGCTTTTCTCACAGGATGCAGTGCCTAAGCACTTTCACTATAAAGGTCCTCCTTTACGGAAAGTAAGTTTCCGAAGGTGGAGGAGAAAAATCTCTTACAGTAATATCACAAGACGAGAAAAATACAAGAGATGTAACAACGACAGATCTCCGTCCTTCTTCTCCAGCGAGGCGATTGTCGCTCCCCTTCTCCTCCTGCGTCTCCTTCTCTCTTGCTAGGTTGGAATAATTGCGGATCCTCTTTTCCTCCTTGCTTCCTCCCTTTTATCTTCCCCCTTCCGTCATTGTAACGTCGTGGGTTATCTCCATCGTACACGTGGCCACCACCTCCACCTGGCGAATAATTCTGTTACAGATATAAGGAGTGAAGACTCCTTGGAATATTGCGTGGGGCTTCCCTAGCCGTTGCCTAATACATTTTCCTCTACTTTTCGGGAAAATAGGTTAGACTATCTCCCTCAACCCTCCGCTTTGAGTGAAGTTAGCTTACGTCTATAGCCCACGGGTGCCCTAGCCCTAGGGTTCCTCATCAACCCGAACCAATTCCTCTTTTCCCCGTGCCAGACTTCCTTCGTATAACCGTATCGATCAGGTTAAGTCGACCCTCTATCCATCCCATCGGCTTCTGGAATTATCTAGCTGAATCAATTCTTGCTCCACTCTTTAGCGAAGTGTCTTCCGTCTCTTCTTTGCTGTATCAATTACTTCTGCTGACTCTCCCGTGCCAATTGCTTTCGATATTCTCCCGTATCAATGGCCTCTGATATTCGCGCCCGAACCAATTCTTCCTTTTCTCCCTTCGCCGAGCCAAATATTTTGGATCAGATCATGGGTCCCCGCTAACCCTTCTATCGGGGATTATGTAGAAAAGGTACCAGCAGTATCATTTTCAAGTTTTGATATGGTTATTCAAGTCTTCAGTCTGAATATGAATTTCTTTTTCTTTGAAATTTTCTTAATAGCCTTGTTACCGGGACCCACTTGGTGTCAATCTACCAACAAAAGATATCACCCATTGCTAAGAGCCGCACACTAATTTGTCTGCTTAGAATATCGTTCCAATATGAGTTTCAGTGCCTGGCTAGAATGATATAGTTTCGTGCTGTTTTGGTCTAACAGCATAGTTTCGGTCGCACCAATGATAATGGTGATGAGTAGGAGGAGCTTTACTAGAGGTTGTCATTGGAACACGAGGAGGTCACAAAGAGAATGTTGTATGGAATGCAAAGAGGAGCTTACTTGGAAGTCCTTGTCAAAATACAAGGAGATTGTTGTTCGGAACACGAGGAGATCACAAGGAGAGGCGAGGCTAGAAGAACTGGGTGGAGATTATAGTGGTGACAAGGATTCTCCTTGCAAGGGGAAACGTGAGGAGATCTCCTTTCCAAAGCCAGAGGAGGAGGATGGATCACGAGGACGCCAAGGAGATTGGTGCAAACACTAGTTTGAATCTCGGTTTGGGAGCGAAATGAAAAATCTCAGTCATTTCAATCTTAAAATTTTAATCAATGGTTTGAGCGCAATGCCAAAATATACAATCTAAACTTTGAGTGACCACGAAGATTGAAAACTTTGCAAAACAACTAATGGAAAAGGATATGCCAAATAGCGACACGACAAGAATATGCTCACAATAGTGGTGTTTGACACTGAACTATCTCGTTGAAATGTTATCCATACGACTGGACATTCATCATGGACTAGTAGTGCATATTCATTTCCTAGCTAAAATACCAATGACCTACCAAGTAAGTACATTTTTTTGGCTACAGGATACTTGACCTTGCTTGTTTTGTTTGGGCAATACTGACTTTTTTAAAATTCTTCATATTGAATTTCTTTCTCATGCATCGTCTTTGCAGGAGGCAAATCTGCTCCCCATGTATCTTGTCCAAAATGTAGCCAACCTTTCTGCCTCGACTGTGATATCTACATCCATGAGAGCTTGCATAACTGCCCAGGTTGTGAGAGTCGGCATAGCTTAACTATATAAATGCTGCTTGCAGATTGTAATCCTAGAGTTCATCTTATAATCAGGCGCATCGTCTGTATCTCAGGTGAGCATTACATTTTATGTTTCAACAGTTTCAATTATCCATTGATGCGGCTCATCGTCAGTTTTGCCATAATGTGAGATGTGAAATCAGTGCAGTTGTTGCAGGCCTCTTGAACAGCTAAGACATTGCTGATTTGGGTGGTGAAGTCTCTTGCGGACTATGTTTTCTTAGTTAGCAAATATGAATCTCCAATTGGGAAAAATCAGTGATGCAAGCTACAAGGTCCTCGCCCAACAAAAGGAATGTGAGTATATTTACTCTCGAGACTTTCAGATATCACTGTGTCTCTATGTCGTTTAGTTGATTGAAGCTTCTATCAGTGCACCTGGCTTCTGAATAATAAAATTGAAAATGCCATCTTTCTGAGATTTTTTATAGTTTAGTTGTGTTTCCACCATTACTTTAGCATCAACTTGACGTTCAAGTCCACTAAATTTCTTATCATAATTCATGCATCCTGAGGCAAAAGCTGATGCATCCATTTAAGACGTCCTTCATGGTCGATTGGATATTATGAAGAATATTTTTGTCCGATCAATAATTAATATATCAGAAGAGTAGATATTTGGAAAAACTTTTTTAGTTGGGTTGGTGCACAGGAATCATGTTTTAGGAAAAGCATAAAATGGTCCACTATTGTCCAAAAGTATATAATATAAATTAAAAGCAAATTCACACGCACGAGGTCAAATTTTGTGGCTGGAGATATCCTTTAGTGCACGGCATTGCAATGTGAATGTTCGACAGTCCACTAAATCAAAGTTTGGTAAATTGCAAAGAGAGCATGGCATGGAAAAGGAAGCTTCCACTTAATGAATGCTTCTTCCAAGAACATGAATGCAAGTTATTTGGGCAACAATGGCTGACAGTAGGACATTCTTATTAATTGCTCGTGGCTGAAACAACTCAAGTTTCAACCCATCAGACATTTCCAGGTCTTCCGGATTACTTTGGGGTAAATGGAAAAGTCAGTATCTGAACCACTTGACTTGTTTCATCAATGCAAACAGCAAGGTACTACGATCTTACAGGTACCCTGTCAGCCTGACTATAACTGGACCTTTGGAAAGTCGGCAAGGGCATCATAAAGTCCAGCCCTTCTCATCTCTACGTATAAAGTTGTGCTGGTAGAGCCCGAGATTTTTTAGGAAGTTTAGACATGTACTTTGTAAATGGTGGTGTTTCATCACCTACTATCCTTCAATAATTATGGTCTCCCACACGAAAAGCAATATGGCATCAAAGGATTCTCAAATTGCCCCCACACTGCAAAAGAGGCGTAAGTTTCTACTTTCATTCGAGCTCAACTTGAAGATGCCCAGCACTCACAGTGGACTACTACCCCTACTACATGCAATGCATGGATGATTATGCACCCAATTATCTACTTAAAAACTATAGGCACCATAAAGTCCTCTTTCCATAAAGGCGATGACTTTTGTGGAAGAAAAGCCAATATTATTCTCCATTTTTCTCCTCCTCCTCCACAAGGGAACACTTCTGCGCCAGCAGGTCATGATCCCCCTCTCCTTTTGAGAGCACATATGCTCAACACACTTGCCTTGCCGCAGCAACTTGGAGGCGGCTCGCTGTGCAGAAGGAACTCTCAAGAGGTCTCTTTCCTGGAGTCGCCCTTTATGGGCAAGTCAACAGACGCAGAGCTAGCTAGGTGCTTTGATTCAGTTGCAAAGAGAGTCCTACAGGTTCTGTAGCGGGTGGAGCTGATGATTTGTTTCAGTACACTGTGTTTTATCTCATCATGCCATGTGTATGATTGAGATGTGCTTGTTTGTGATCTATTTTATTATATACAGAGAGAAGAATCAGATTCCAGCATGGCTCTTATTGTTTAGAGAATATGAAACTCATGCGTTCCTTACGAGAATAATCTGATCAAAATTAAGAGATTCTTAATTATTTTATTTTATTGTTTTGGTTACTAGCACAAGATATTTATGTATTTGATCGGATTAATTCTTAGAATAATCTATCTGAACACACAGATTTTTCAACGGAATATTAAATAATTTTTATACGAGATATATTCTATCGACCATCAAAACATATCAAAAAATATTCATGGTTCAACCGTTAAGTCCGACGATAAGATTCCGTTGTTCTTGTAACATCGAAAATGTATTCCTTTTAAAAAAATAAACTTTCGATCCATACTCAATTTAATGTCATATAACTAAATTCTTTTTTAATTCGAATTCGAATTTGTTCTAATAAAAAATTAAATCGGATGTGCTTTATCATTGCACAATGTCTCTATAATAATTTTTTTTTTATAACTCATATACAAAGATAACCCCTCATTTGAAAGAAGGATTCAACGACTGTTCCGATTAATTCTGGATGTGTGCGCTCGACTTCACTACGTCCATCAAATAAATTTAGAAAGTCCATCTTAATTTCTCAACATTCAAAATTCTATCATTCGTCGGATAAAAACTGCAGTTAAACTTCAAACCATGATCCTTAGATAATTCACTTTCAATTTTGCTATATCACTATGCTATGGGGACATTTTTAATTATTTTATTTGTGTAAAAGATGATTCCTTCGCTTTCATTATTTTCATCGGTCATTTTCATAATCAATCTCATAACTAATATAAAAAATAATAAATCATAAAAAAATATATTATCTAATCAGAACTGACGTGTTTCGCTCGCTCTCATCATTCTTAATTGTTTTAGGGACGGCGACAGAGAAGTGGGAATGACATATATTACGATGAAAATGAGGGTGAGATTTAGACCAGCATTTGCATTTGAATCCAGCAAGGAAGTTGGTTCAAAGCTAAATTGGTCAGTCGTACTTTTCCTTGTATGCACGCTTTTTTTGTTCAATATATAATATAAAAATAGGATTAAAAAAAAATTAAGGGCAGCCTTTATCATAAAATCATTACCCTGTATTGCTAAAGCATATTTTATTGGAAGATACTAAAACGTTTGGTATTTACATGTTTGAGGTGTGAGATATTTTGGAAGACACATTTTCCAAGTGCAATACGTGGGTTCCTGAAACAGGGTCAATTTGCTAACTGCTCAGCGAACGTGGCCCCTCGGTGGCATTTTGGTTAATAGCTACTGTGGGCATGAGCAAATCTGGAAGCGAAAAGATTATCCGAACATAAGATCCTTTGTCTCAAATGACATCTTGTCCTTTTCTCTCTCTCTCTCTCTCTCTCTCTCTGCATTTTCCGAAACGAAACGCTGCAAAGGTCAAAACGCCTTCCTCCACTCCCCGCTCCGCTCCGCGATCCGCATCTCTCCTCTATAATTCTTCTACGCGGCTCCCAGCTCAACGGAGAACCAATCCACCTCTCCATTTCCCCCTCCTAGGGTTTGTTCATACGTAGCAGTCTGGTCCTTGCCGGAATCTGCTGCAAAGGGCTAGTGAATAGGAGAGTTCGGAAACCCTATCTATCGGCCAAACGCAAAGCCCGATTTTTCTGCTCCTAAAAGTGCGGCCCAAAAGAAAGGTGTCGCCTTGACGCGGTTTTGTTAGTGTATTTTTACCTCGCCCCTTCTCTGCCGCGGAGCAAGCCATGGCGAACTCGTGGAGTCGAGCGAAGAGAGCTTTCGGGTTCAATCTTTGCGTTTCTATACCCCAGACCGCGGACGTCGACGACAACGACCCTCGGACGGCCGAGGCTGCGACCGGAGGCAGGAGGGCCTCGAGTCCCTCTGCCTTCTCGGTGGTGTCTTCTCCAGGTGGTTCGGCAGAGACGTCGGAACTCCAGCCACGGATGCCCACAACGCCGACTCCGACCTCAGGCGGCCTCCGGCTTCGTAGATCCTTAAGCAGATCGTCGAAGGTTTGTACTTTTGCCATTTCTATTTGTTTTGTGCCAGCTATTGATTCTTTTGCGATTCGTTAATGCTTCGTTTTGCTGAGCTTCTTGCGATTTCAAGAAACTTTGTCGTGATTAGCTGTATTAAAACCAGTCAGATTTCTCAATTTTTTTTATTTATCTTAGAGAAGAAACTCACTTTTTGACTTCCCTAATTTCCCTCCTTCATATTATCGTAGCTTGTGCTCTTCCGGGTAACGTCTTACGATCTTTTTATGGGCCGATACATTTTCGCTTATTGGAAAAAGAGCGGGATTTTGTTTTCTATTCTTCTTCAATCCTCGGAAGGTAAAGAGTGAGTTCGTGTGAAAGCGTGAAGTTTTGTTTTCTTCTGTTTTTTTTTTTTCCCTTTTCAAATTAGAGGCTGCTGACTAAGTATAGCCAAGGCTAAACTTACGAGGAAGGAATGACCTCCCAAACCTAAAAATAAAGAAAAACAATTCAAGCTTTTTCAGATTACACACTTTACTGATGTTGACTCTGCCCGAACAGCATGCGGCGTTTCAAAAAAATTTACATTTAGTTCTTTTGATTATATATAAAAAGTATAGAGTATAGTGGATGGAGGTGGTGGGGGGACTAAAGTGGCATCAATACTTTTGTGGTTTAACTGGTTGTAGCCTTTGATCGACTGTGGCAAATGCGTGCCTTCTCATGAGCTGTACTCCAAATGCTGTAATGACTAATGTGAAGTAGTTCAACCACCACCATTTGGACTATATGGGAATTGCAACATAAACATTAATTACAATACTGAATTTATTAGCAGGTTGAAGATGGCTGAAAGATTAAACAGTGATATTATTGTGATCGTACTCATTGAACATTAATTACAACTCTGGCCCTACATGAAAAATAACTTATGCGAAGGAATATTTTTTGCTCTTCTGTTTTGAAGTTTATGGTGGCTCTATGATACCTCCTTATATTTATGGTTACAAAATGCACATGATGCTGATTAATCCAATGTCTTATGATTTGATAATAAAAGTTCTTGGTAACTCTTAAGGTCTAATAGCCAGTTTGGTCGGTGTTTATCGATATATCTAGTGTTCATGACTTGATACTTCTATTTACATCACTTACTAACAAATTTCTGCAATTGTATGACTTACTCCAAGTGTTAGATACATAAGAAACCAATATGTTTGGTGATTTCTTTAGAGTTTTAGAGAGCTATAAGCTACTTCTGATAGTGAATCTTCTTTGTAGGGACATCAAAGCATTTTACTGTGTGCATTTCAAGTGCCTTTGTTATTGAATAGGGTTAATGATCCAAATCGTATATGCATACTTAGTTCATATATGATTTAGCTGATTAGCCATAGTAAGTATTACTTTATCTGAGAATGTATAAGCGTCTGAATTTGATCTTGCATTTATTTCTTTATTTTTAGAATTTGGTTAAAGAGTTTATTTGTGGAAGTGTACTTGCAGGTATACCCGATTTAGAGAATATGCATAAACTGAGTAACCACTACAGATTTTTAAGTAAAGAATCATATTCTACTGCAATATCTTTCAGTTTGTTTTTCTACTTTTTGGCCATCATGTATCCCTTTTTTGTTGTTCGTTTTTAAATTCCTTTTGTATTGTGGTTGTTTTAAGAAGGGAGCCTTGGCACAATGGTAAAGTTGTTGTCTTGTGATCAAGAGGTCACGGGTTCAAATCTTGGAAACAACCTCTTGCAAAAAAGCAAGGTAAGGCTGCGTACAATGGATTCCTTCTCCGGTACCCCGCGTGGCGGGAGCTTCGTGCACCGGGTTGTAGTTTTTTATTGTGGTTGTTTTAACTTGACCAAGTTCTATAGCCACTAGATATGATAGTTCCGTTGTGGAGATATCATTCTTATGATGAAAATGAAACAAATTTCTTTTACCTGTCTCTCACATATTTGGTTGTCTTGCATTATTCGTTTGCAGCTGATTTCCTTTACTATTTATTTCTTATTTTCATTCTTCTTATCACACTAAGTTGTGGTAGTTTTTTTTTACATTATACTGTCTTTTTTATACTTTCAGAAGATATGCTCCATTTGTCTTGGTTCCATGAAAGCTGGGCAAGGTCACGCTCTCTTCACTGCTGAATGCTCACACACATTTCACTTCCAGTGCATCGCCTTCAATGTGAAATATGGAAACTATATGTGCCCAGTTTGCAGAGCTAATTGGAAAGAGTTACCCTTTCAAGCCCCCCTCATTTCTGAACACCCTCATGGAAGAGCGAGAGTAAATCCAGTCAACTGGTCACAAGAAGATGGCCAAATGATGGTTATGCGCATGCTTCGTCGAACAAACTCATCTAACCAGCACCACCGTCCCTTTTCTTATTTCTATGCTTCTGAACCGAGCACTTTCGATGATGATGAGCCTCTAAACTTCCAGTCAGTAACAGGGGCAATTATGCAGCAAAATTGTGTCAGAACTGTAGAAATCAAATCTGTTCCATTATTCTCAGCCATTCCGAAATCAGTTTCTCAAGAAAACTTCATTGTACTGGTACATCTCAAGTCTCCTAATGCTATCAGCGAAAATAGCCCTAGTAGAAGCCTCAATGTCCCTCCTGGCATATTGTGGAGTTCTCGTGCTCCTTTAGATCTTGTCACTATACTTGATGTCAGTGGCAGCATGGCAGGCACCAAGCTAGCACTTTTGAAACGCGCCATGAGTTTTGTAATTCAAAATCTTGGCCCCCTTGATCGACTTTCAGTTATTGCTTTCTCATCATCTGCACGGCGACTTTTCCCCCTCAGGAGGATGACAGAATCTGGCAGGCAGCAAGCACTGCTAGCTGTAAATTCATTAGTGTCTAGTGGCGGCACTAATATTGCAGAAGGCCTCAGAAAAGGTGCCAAAGTGATTGAAGAACGGAAGGAGCAGAACCCAGTCTGCAGTATTATCCTTCTATCTGATGGGCAGGACACATACACTATGACTTCCAGTTTGAGTAGAAATCCTCCAACTCGCCCAGACTACAGGTCACTTATTCCATTGTCAATTCTTGGCCAAACGACCCACCAGATTCCGGTCCATGCTTTTGGTTTTGGTACAGACCATGATTCCTCTGCAATGCATTCAATCTCTGAGATTTCTGGTGGAACATTCTCTTTTATTGAAACTGAGGTTGTGATTCAAGATGCATTCGCTCAGTGTATCGGTGGGCTCCTGAGTGTGGTTGTGAAGGAGATGCAGTTGACAGTGGAGTCTGCGCAACCCGGTGTGCAAATTGTTGCAATTAAATCTGGCAGCTACACAAATCAGATAGAAGATAGTATGCTGTCTGGATCAATCAATGTGGGCGACCTCTATGCAGACGAGGAGAGGGATTTTCTTGTGTATATTAACCTTCCACCTTCTCAAGACACCCCGCAGCTCAGGGTGTGCTGTACATACAGAGATGCTGTCTCCAAAGAAACTGTTAGTCTGCAAGATGACATAATAATAGAAAGGCCAGAAACCGTGGCATCGTGCACACCATCTGTGGTGGTTGACAGAGAGATAATTCGTGTCCAAGCTGCTGAGGCAATGCTGGATGCAAGGGACGCTGCTGATCGTGGTGCTCTAGATGAAGCAGTATATATACTCGGGGAGCAGAGGAGGAGACTGTCTGACTCATTGGCAGGACTGTCCGGCGACCAACTTTGCTTGGCTCTGGATGCAGAACTAAGAGAGATGCAAGAGAGGATGGCCAGCCAGCAGAGATATGAATCTTCGGGACGGGCATATCTGCTATCAGGCCTGAGCTCACACTCATGGCAGAGGGCAACAGCACGGGGAGACTCCACAGAGTCTGCTAGCCTCGTTCATGCTTATCAGACTCCTTCAATGGTCGATATGTTGCATCGTTCACAGACATTTTCCCCTTCCCCCAGGGTTCCCACCCATCCTATTCAACCTTCAAGGTCATTCTCTGTGCGACCTCAACCGAGGTGATTGATTTGAGAATGACAACCATGTTCAGCAATATATATATATATATATATATATATATATATATATATATTTCTCTTCTATTCGAAGTCATGCATGGTGGATTCAGGTATACTGGAGAAAATGAAAATGGCGATTGAAGTGAAAGAAAATTGGGGAATGCTTCAAGAATGCAAGTGAATAAGATCCGGAGAGGTGGGAAAAAAATTTTATACGTTGACTATGCCCATTTTCCCTCTCTTTTATGTCTGATTTTGGTTATGTACTGGTGTACATAAGAGGTTTTCGTCGGAGTGGCATTGATCGGTAGTATTTAGAAATATGTGGGTTCTTTTCTTCTCGATTTTTTGCACCTGCAATTTCTCTTATCTTCTCTTCTCGCAAGCAGGGGCTTTCCTCAGTTTCTGCTTTTCTTTCATTTCTAGTCGCCAAACGGATAACAGGCATGGAATTTTGATTTACTATATGGACTGCTAATTCTCGTACACTCTATCAAGAGTGTAATCAATCTTGCAATATAAAATGGATTAATTTTTTTTGATAATATTTTAAAAAATGTAATGTAATATAATTGGATTATAAAATAGGAGATGAGATTTTTAATTTGAATTATAAAGAAAAAGTTATGTAATTCGGTTATAGAAAGTAATGCAATTTTTTAATTTTTTTTATGCTTTTTAGTGGCCATCGATGGCGGTCATCAGCGATGGTTGTCGATGGCCATCGTCGATGGCAGGTTGAGTGTCAAAGATCGGTCGACGATTGATGGTTGATCGACAATCAACGATAATTGTTGATCGATTGTTGAGGATCAATCAGCAGTTGACCATTGGTCGGTGATCGACGGTTAGGAATTATCTGTCGGTCGCTGGTTGATCGTCAGTCGTCGATCAACTGTCGATCGATAAGCGACTATCGATTGTCACTCGTCGGAGGTCGACAATCATAGCTATCGAGGGTGGGCGATGAGCAATTAAGTATCGACGATGACAATGATGATCACATGAAATAAATTAAAATTTTGATTATATTCAAATGAAATTATAAAAATATTTTTATTAATTTAGATGAATTACCTTCTTTATAATAAATAATGAATATTAAATAATAATTATTATTATTTTTTAATCAAAGATTGACATCGATGGTTAACTAAATATAATATATATTATATTATAAATTTGATTATATTACTCGTAACTAAATACAATATTATGGAACTTTAACTTTCAGAATTACTATATTATTCCCATAAATACTCAATTAATGCATTTCGAAGGGCAATATGAGATTCTTTGTCTTTGATTTGTCTGTATCGGACTAAAAACTCTTCAAATCGAGTACTATCATCTCCGGTTAACTCAACATCTAGAGTTGACACCTTGAAGTCTTCCATGATTGCTGCATTTAAATCACGTTCATCTTCAATTATCATATTATACATAATAATACATGATGTCATTATATCATGTAAAATATTTTTTCGCCAAAAACGTGAAGGTCCTGTAATAGAACTGTCAAGTTGGGTTAGGCTCGTCGGGTTGGCCCGTCCCGCCAAATAATTTAGGCGAGTTAAGTTAAAATTTTATCTATCCACCATTTTGGGGGCCTAAACGTATCGACCCGTGCGGGTTGAGGGTCTAGACGGGTCGGCCCGCCATGGGCACGGGTTGCCCAGCGGGTTAAAAATGTCAAAAGATAGAACATATTAAAATAAAATTGTATAAATTTTTTTTATCAATATTCTAATATTAATTAATAGGAGAAGTTTTTCACCATCATAATCTTCTTCTATCACATATACACCTTAATAAAGTGTAAAAGAAATTAAGAGGAAAGAACAAAATAATACTTGATGCACTCTAATACTTTTTTTTTCTAGTATACTTTAATTGTTTTATATTATCTTATCATTACTATTTCAATCGATAGGAAATGATAACATATCAAAGTCAAATAATTATACGAGCTAAAAAATCTCAATTGGATTTCTATTTAGAGGAGTAAAACTTTAAATTTATATATTATCAAGATTTGGATATTTTGGATCATTAGAAGAATAAAAAATATCAGTACTCAATTTTGTCGATCGATAATTAAATATCAATTATAAGATTTTAATTACTTCAAATGTTTATTTTTTTTAATTATGGTACTCCATTTATCTTACCGACCATCGCCACAAACTCTCAACACCTTAATAATTTTAGATATAGTTTTTTAATTTTTGTGGCCCGCGAGTTGGCCCGCCTAATCCGCAACCCGCCTTGGGTTGGGTTGGGTTGGAGATTTCTTAACCGGCCAAGATGGCGGGTCGGCCCGCCCCTCTCCGCTAAATGTTGGATTAATGACGGGTTAGCCCGCCCCGCCATGGGTCGGCCCATTTGACAGCTCTATCCGGTAATAATTGGAAAGCGTGATTGGAGCACGCCAAATGTTCGCTCAACATCCTTTCTACACGCTTCTTGCTTTATTGTAAATAACTTATTCTTTCGACTTTATGGGCCATGAATCGTTTGAATGAGTATTAACCATTTTGGGTATATATCTTTAGCTAAATAATAACCCATATTGTACTCTTTTCCTTGAATGACATAATGAGCAAGAACAGTAATACCTTCTGTAAGATTAGCAAAAATATGAGAAGACTCAAGTACATTAATATCATTGTTCGATCCGACCAACCCAAAATATACATGTCAGATCCATAGATCATAATCAGCTACAACTTCCAGAATAATTGTTGGCTTTCCACTACGGCTAGAATATTGTCTTGCCCATGTTGTTGGACAATTTTTCCATCTCCAGTGCATACCTACATACCTGGAAAACCTCGTTGCTCACCAATCTGGAGTAGCCTAGCAACATCTTGAGTGTTTGGAGATCATAAGTACTACCCTCCAAAAACTTCAACAACAACACGACAAAATCATTTCACACTTTCAATGGTCATTGATTCTTCTATTTTAATGTACTCATCAGTAGCATATGTCGGTATACCGTACACTAATATCCGAAATGCAACTGTTATTTTTTACAAGCTAGACAAACCAAGTCTTCCAAGCCATCTCTTTTCTGTATAAAATAGTTGTCATGATTACTAACAACTTCACAGATACGCATAAATAAATTTCGTCCCATTCAGAATCTTCGTCGAAATATTGCATCATTATACAATGGATTTTCGACAAAATAATCATTGAATAAATTACGATCAGCAACTTCACGATTACAATTGACCACGTTGTGATCAGGAATTTACCCTCGATGCATGATTTGGTTATTTTCTTCGTTAGGATAATTGAAGATCATTTGATTATTGATATAAATCACCTGAGCGATCAGTTGTTGTCTTGCACCAAATTGCCTTGCACTAAACATTTTCGTATAGCTATCATCATCAGAGCTTGAAGATGATAAATTTGATGAACATTCATTGTTGTTATCCATTTTCTGAGGTAATTGAATGAATGAGATATATGTTGCTTATGGGGTGTGTATTCATAATGTGTGTTATATCTATATTTTTTATTTTGTACATACAACGTGATATAACAATAAATACATTTGGACAAAATTGCACAGATGACGTGACACATCAATGACAACATCAGGACAAATTGTGCATGTGACATAACCTGACACTAAATATATATTTTTATGTGTGCAGATGACATTACCTAACAATGAACACATTTAGATAAAATTATACAAATAACATGACACGACAATGATAACATAGGGGCAAGTTGGCAAATGACGTGACTTAACACTAAACACATTTTTATGTGTGCAGATGACATAACATAACAATGAACATATTTGGACAAAATCACACAGATAATATGAAACAACAATGACGACATCGGGACAAGTTGGATAGGTGACATGACCTGACACTGACCATATTTTTTTATGTGCTGATGACGTGATATAACAATGAACATATTTGGACAGAAATGTACAGATGACGTGACACAACAATGACAACATCAGGATAAGTTGTGCAGGTGACGTGACCTGACATTGAACACATATTTTTATGTATGCAAATGACATGACCTAATAATGAACACATTTGGATAAAATTGTACAGATGACGTGACACAACAATGACAATATCGGGACAAGTTTGCAGATGACATGACCTGACACTGAACACATTTTTTTTTGTTTGCAATTGACGTGACATAACAATGAACATATTTGGATAAAATCACACAGATGATGTGAAACAACAATGACAACATCGGGACAAGTTGGACAGGTGATATAACCTAGCACTGAACATATTTTTTTATATGCTGATGGCATGATATAACAATGAACACATTTGGATAAAATTGTACATATGACATGATACAACAATGACAACATTAAAACAAATTGAGCAGATGACATGACCTAACACTGAACACAAATTTTGTATAATTTTATATTCTCATTTTTTTTCCCTATATAAGGCTTACCAGATATTGGTATAGCACATTTTACTTCGCTCCTTTTGCTTGAAATGAGTTCACCCCCCCCCCCCCCCGACAAGCTTCATACTCATTTGAAGAAGATAAACACTTGTGTCATGTTTATCTTCATATTTCGTAAAATTCGATCATAGGAATCAATCAATCGAAGGATCAATTCTGAGCAAGAATTGAGAAAGCATATCATGCAGATTCGAATTTTGCGCATTGTAGTCAACCACCAAGATCTTTGCAAAAAAGAATGCTTCTTATGTTTAGTGCAGTATCCAAAATGAAAGGTTGCATACGACAAATCGAACATATGAAACCTAGCGGAGCATCTGAACAAGATATTGTAAGTTACTATGCTCATATTTATTTTAGACTATCTAAATTTTATAATTAAAGTTTGAGTTCATTAATAGCATTGTCTTGATAACTGATGTTCAATTGTTTTGTTGTAGTTAACTCGTGTCAAAGTATTGTTAGCAGAAGATCCGAAATACACAGGGTTTCAAATTTGACCATGTCTGAAATATTCTCAAAGATATTGAAAAATTTGGCACTTACAACATGAATACTGTAGGCATGAAATCGCGACAACAAAATGATAATGCTAGTTCATCTGAACAATAATTCTCTGAAGAAGAATTTCGTATACCTTCATCTCCTTGTGTGTATGCTTTTGATCTAAATATCACTGATTCAAATAGCGGTGGTAATTCTAATAAATAACCTCCCGGGGTGAAGAAAAAAATAATGAACAAATTGCAAAGGTAATTAAAATTAATTCTCAACTTGTTGAGGCAATGAATGCAAGTACTGTTGCTGCTACAAAAATAACAGATGCTATGATTTACAAGGAAGAAACAAAAAATTTGTTCAAAAATTTGAACTCGATCTCTGACTCGATAATTCGTGAATATATTTGGAATGAACAAATTAAAATTATGCAAAAGAGAATGCAAACCCAAGAATCTCATCCAGTTGCACATCATGGAGAAGGATCTCAACCATCTCCAATACAAGTAGAAGGATCACAACTCAATTAATATCAAGGTGAAGATCAAGAATCTCATAATTATGCGAATATTTTCAGTCAATTTCGCAATTATTTTAGTGGAATGGGGAGTGATTTTCCCGAATATTAGTATTATAATATTATTGAAGTAATTTTAAGTGTATGTGTTGTATTAGTATAGTTTTATTTGTAGTTGTTTGTCATATTTGGTATTATTCATGTTTTTAAATTTTTATTAGTAATATTTTAATTTAGTGATACGCATAAAATGTGGAACAACCACATTAGCGGTCCCCCACCGTTGCCCCTACGTGTGGAGAGTAAATCGTGCAATTAGTATGCAAAATCGAGTCATCGATAACTGTCGTCACCTCCGACTAAAATTTAGTGTTACTTTCATAGGTGATGTAATTTATATTTATGAATATCAAAATATTTAATATTTTATTATTTTTTATGAAATTAGTATTATAATTTATAAATATAATTATAATTAAAATATACTTAAATAAATTAAAAATAATTTTTTAAATAAATTAAAATTATATATATTTATATAATAAAATTAAAATATACTATTAAATACATTTAATTTAAATTTATAATAAATAATTAATATTACTAGATAAAAAATAATTATAAATTAATTTTTATTTATTATATTTAGTTTTATTAGTTATATAATAAAATAAAATAAAAAATTTCCAACGCTAAATATGGTGCTATGAGGGCATCTCCAATCCATGCACCAAAATACAAAATTTGATGTTAAAACCACACTAAATTTCTCCAATCCATACACCATTTTCTTACACCAATATGGTGCATGAATAGTGTCATACCATTTTTAGTGTGACACTATTCATATCACCATATTTGGTGTTAGAATTTTTTTATATTTTATTATATTATATAATTAATAAACTTAAATATAATATATATTATTAAATATTATATTATTAAATATCATAAATAAAAATTAATTTGTAATTATTTTTTTATCCTCATTATTTATAGTAATATTAATTATTTATTATAAATTTATATTAAATGTATTTAATAGTATATTTTAATTTTATAATATATATTTGTAAAATTTTAATTTATTCAATATATTTTAATTATAATTATATTTATAAATTATACCATTAATTTCATAAAAAAATAATAAAATATTAAACATTTTGACATTCATAAATATAAATTACATCACCTACAAATACAAACACGAGTAACACTAAATTAAAATATTACTAATAAAAACTTAAAAACATGAGTAACACTAAACCTAACAAACAACTACAAATACAAACTATACTAATAAAGCACACAAACTTAAAATTACTTCAATAATATTATAATACTAATATTCAGGAAAATTACTCCCCATTCTACTAAAATAATTGTGAAATTGACCGAAAACATTCGTATGATTCTGATATTCTGGATCTTCACTTTGATATTGATTGAGTTGTGATCCTTCTCCCTGTATTGGAGATGATTGAGATCCTTCTCCTTGATATGCAACTGGATGAGAATCCTGGGCTTGTATTCTCTTTTGCATAATTTTAATTTGTTCATTCCGAAAATATTCACGCATCATCGGGTTAGAGATCGAGTTCAAATTTTTTAACAAAATTTTTGTTTCTTCCTTGTAAATCATAGCATTTGCCATTTTTGTAGCAGCATCAGTACTTGCATTCATTGCCTCAACAAGTTGAGAATTAATTTTAATTACCTTTATAATTTGGTCATCATTTTTTTTTTCATTTTTTCATTTTTTTTTTCATTTTTGCACACACAAATATTAATGTTGTGTGTGCATTATGATGTCGCGTCTTCTGAAATAATGATAATAGTGTGTGCATTGTGATGTCCCATCGTTTGCAAAAATAATAATGTTGTGTGTGCATTGTGATGTCTCATCTCCTAAAATAATGATAATGATGTGTGCATTGTGATGTCTTGTCGCCTGTAAAAATAATAATGTTATGTGCATTATGCATTATAAATACATATCATAATTGAAAACAATTCAACCACATTTTTCATCTCAAAAAATGAATGCTAGATCTAAAGGTACGTCAAATTTATCATTCTCAAGCTCTGAAAATGATGAAATATTTGAAGCACAGAAGGCTTATCACTCAAGCGATTTGCCACAACAATCAAGTCATTTTGAATCATCTGAGTGAAGAAAGCAACAAAGGTAAACATCGAGGATCTATTCCTGGTCACATAGTGATCAATCGCAATAGAGAAGCTGCTGATCGTAATATATTCAATGATTACTTTGTGGAAAATCCTACATATAATGCTGTAACGTTTCGAAGAAGATTCCGAATGGGAAGAAATTTGTTTATACATATTTTTAATGTGGTTAGTAATCATGATAATTATTTTGTGCAGAAAAGAGACGGAGTTGGAAAACTTGGTTTGTCAGGTTTACAAAAAATGACAGATGCATTACGAATATTGGCATATGGTGTATCGGTAGACGCTACTGATGAATACATCAAAATAAGAGAATCAACTGCCATAAAAAGTGTGAAAAGATTTTGTCGTGCTGTTGTTGAAGTATTTGGAGGACAGTATCTGCGATCACCCAATGTTAATTATGTTGCCAGACTTCTTCATATTGGTGAGCAACGTAGTTTTTCTAGTATGTTGGGTAGTCTAGATTGCATGCATTGGAGGTGAAAAAAATGTCCAACAGCATGGGTTGGGCAATATTCTGGTCGCAATGGAAAGCCAACAATTATTCTAGAAATTGTAGCTGATTATGATCTTTGGATATGACATACATATTTTGGTTTACCTAGATCTAACAATGACATTAATGGATTGGAGTCTTCTAATTTTTTTTCTAACCTTGCTCAAGGTATTGCTCCCCCTGCTCATTATGTCATTCAAGGAAAAGAGTATTATATGTGTGTACTATTTAGCTGATGGTATATACCCAAAATGGTCTACACTTGTTCAAACAATTCATGATCCATGCGGTACAAAGAATAAGTTGTTTGCAATGAAACAAGAGGCATGTAGAAAAGATGTTGAGCGAGCATTTGGAGTGCTCCAATTAGACCTGGCAAATCGGATAATGGATCGGATTCGTGTCTTGATACGATCTAGACACGATCCGAACACGTTAATCCATATCCAATCCGTTTAATTTTTCGTGTCAATGGGTTCAATCTGAACACGAACCGCTTAATTTCGGATAGACACGATACGATCCATTAAACACGAAAAAATACATGGAAAACGAATTGCAAGATACGATCCGAACCAATAGACATAAAATAACCCATAATTATACGAAAATGCAATAACTTAAACAAAGTATAAAATATATTACTAGACATTATTCATACAAATAGACACAAAAGGATCCATAAGTATACGATAATGTAATAAATTAAACCAATGAGCTTACAAAAAATTAATAATCCCCACAATCCACGCTACCCAATTATGATTATAAGTGCATGACTATAAAATACAAATCCTAGAATTATCATAAAAATATAAAATGAATTTCGAAGATTGCAATTTGTAGAGATTATGCAAATGTCATTCATCTTCTTTCCTTTTCATGTCTAGATTTTTTTAAGTAAAAAAAAAGTAAACGGGTCTAACGAATCCAGAAGACAAGACACTAATCCGACACGAAATTTTTACGTGTCTAACGGATAGATATGAATCCGAAAATGCACGATCCATATACGAAAAAAGCGGATCGTATTCGTGTCGTATCCAGATTTACCAGGTCTAGCTCCAATCATGCTTTGCAATTGTTGCAGGACCTTCATGTTTTTTGCAGAAAAATATTTTACATGATATAATGACTTCATGTATTATTTTGCATAATATGATAATTGAAGATGAGCGTGATATGAATGCATCAATTGTTGATCAAGGTGAAATCCCGTCGACTGCAAATGTTGATACAACAATAGATGACAATATCCGATTTCAAGAGTTTTTTGCTAGATATGAAGGATTCAAAGATAAAAATGCTCACTTTGCCCTTAGAAATGCATTAATTGAGCATTTGTGGAACAATATGGTAATTCTGATAATTAAAGTTCATAATGATGTATTTTCAATGAAATGTTATTTGTTTTGTGAAAGTATTTAAAATATTTTATCTTAATTATTTATGATTGTGTATTGTCTTTAAATAATAATATGTCTACTAAATTATTTCTACCAAAATTAGGAAGGAATGCACTAATATTTATTTTCTTATAATTAAAAATATAATATCATAAAAATTAGTTATTATATACTATAAAAATATTAATTTTAATAATAATCTTGATCACAATAAAAATATTTAACAAATTAATATGCATGTTGAAATTAATATATATGTTGAATAATAAATTATAAAAGGGGAAAAAAGAATATTATAATATACATGTTGAATAATAAATTAAAGAATATTTTTTTTAGCTTAGGAAATGATGTGTATTAGTTGAAGTTGAAAAAAAAAATAGTATTGAAATGATATTAAATTGGTACTACAGTGACACTAAAATAGGTTGTGTGGTTGGAGTTGATCTTGTAACCCATTTCCAAAGAAGAAAGAGAAGAGAACTCAAAAGTAGCCCACCTCTCTCCCGAATAAGAAGAGGAAAATTAATTGCGAAAGAAACAAGCAAGATTCACAGAAATCCAACAATTAATGTGCCAAAAAAGTGATCTGATTCAGTTTTAATCGCAGATTTCCTTCCACCTTCCTCAAGAATTGCCGCAATTTCAAGGAAAGAACGATCCAAAGAAGAGAGAACAATCAGTAGGAAGAGGAATTGGATTTGGATTTGATTGCAGATTACCTCAAAGGCCTCCCCCAACCCGCTGTAACATCCAGACCTCTTTCATTTTGTGCAATTTGCTGTTTTTTTTCCTCGTGATTTATTCCCCTTCTTCACAGTTTTCCATTTTTTGTGGGCGTTCTAACCTAATCGATCGTTGTCGAAAGTCCCTTTTTTCCCCCTTTTTTTTTTAATTTTTAATTTTTGGATTTCGTACACAGATCGGTTTCTTGATAACCGATCTGATGCATTTTTTATTTTTTTTTGTAAGATGAATCCTGGCTCTGTACTTGGGAATCTTGGTGGTTCTAAGCCATTCAGGGTTTGGTTTGGTTTCAAAGAAATCGGATCAGTGAAATGGATGACCTTGAGATGTCTGGGTTTGGGAAAAGAATCGGTTTGGTGTTGTACCTGCTACCTAGATATGGGGATATATTCTTCGGTTCCCTTGCCTTTAGGAAACAGAAACCCTTTCGTCCTCTTTTGCTTTCCAGTGAAAGAAGGCTTTCATTGTCTTCACTATGAGTTTTGCATATGGTCGGTCCGTGTGCATTTTGTTTGCGTCTTACATCTCCTCGACCAGGTTCACCTTCAATTGACAAAAGGCATTTTTCTTGCTACAACCTACGATTTCTAAACTGCAAGAGTGTATGCAATATTTGGAAAGGCTTTTAACATTGAATCGTCGACTTATAGTTCTTTATTTTCTGGTTGGCAATTAGTTGGAATGTGTTCAATATGATAATTGCCCTTGCTCCACAATTTAAGTGCAAGCTTATGACTTGCTCGTGAATTGTGGAGTATTACTTGATCTGTTTGTGATTGATTCCAAGGCTGTAATTTCTGCAAGCAATATGGAGCATTGGATATTGTTGACATTGCTCTTGTTTGTGGATTCTACCATAATATAATCCTCTTGCTATTAGTGACCAAGATTTTTGTATTGTTGGATTAAATTTAATATAGTTTGGAAAACAAAGCTAGCTCGTGTGTGGAGCTCAAGTGGAAGTTTGTTTCCTGGTAAGTCCTAATTATTCTTTGCAGTGCAGTATGTCCTTTTATATGGTCTTAAAGTTATTATTTTTCCTCTATATGTTTTAATTGTTCTGATCACTAGAGTTATTTTAGAAGCATTTTTCTTTACAAGTCACATGGACAACTTATTCTTGATTATGCAATGTGGATAATATCAGTTGTTGGAAATATATGCCTTACTAGTTTAATGAATAACAAGGTTCACCACCCTAGGTATACCTCAATGGCAGGATGATGTCCCAAATAATTGAGACATGGTTGCTTTTTGTTGTTCACTACAACCCATTTACTAATACTAATTGGAATAAGTTAATTGATTTCCTCTATTTGTTTTGACAAAATTCAATGGGTGATCAATACATAAGCAAAGAGAAATATCAGATAATTGAATCTGGTTTTTTTAGTTGAGTTTACCTTTTTCATTGTGATGCATGTAGATTATTGTCTTATTTAAGAATTTCAAATTTTATGTAATTTACTAGTTGCTGTGGTTTTTTCCTTGTTGATATCCAATATTATGTGTAGAAGACAGAATTTTTTTTCTCTGGTGTGTGTGGTGTTTAGTTTTATTGGTCTATTCACTTTAAGTCCCATAGGCATTCATTGTCTAAAAGGCTCTTTAGTGTTATTGTTCTTGGGATTTTTGATTGTTTTGAATTAAGAAAGTGGTGGAAGAAGGGTTTATGGTGTTAGAAGCTTGAAACAAGGCTTTAAGAGATCCCTTACCAGTACCTAAAGGCGAATGGTATAGTTGAATTGACACCAAAGATGTATATAGAGTAATTGCATAAGAAGAAATTGGTAAGTATGTAACTGAACTATGTGTTTGCAACAAGCCCAAATAGACTAGTACTTTGATAAAAACCCATTTGTGCTTGATTAGGATGATACAGATAATGCTTAAATACTTTTCTTGGATTCTGGTAATGAACAAGCTGATGAACAAAGTTAAAAACAAAATGTTAAGTCTGTGATGGAAGTTCATGATTAGTTCATTTTTTTTTTAAAAAAAAAATCAGAATAAGCTCACTTTATGATAAAAGGTGATGAGTTTTGTGCGACACGGGTCAGTGATAAGAGATATCCCATTGAGATTTACTCCCTATCTCCCTATAGTTGACACCATTCTGGTAGGTCGGTTTTTCTTTCAATATGAGACATGAGTATAAATTATTGTTCTTTCACTTGCTAACTTCTCTACTCCGTTTTGGTTGGGCACTAGAAATTGATGGACGTCCAGCTTATCAGCATATTAATTGAATTTGTGGATTTATATGTCTATTCATCTAACTCAATTAAGATTTTCATGAGCTTATTTGAGAGGTATGCACCAATGTTAGAAGAAAGAATTACAATGGGTGATTAAAATTGCAAAATGCATGTAGATGCAGCTCATAGAATAAAAAGAAAATACAATGTAGCAGATTATGTCCATGTGCACATATGCCTGTATCACTTCCCTCAAAGCTCCTTCAAGAATTCTATACTCATTACTCATAGGATCTCTTTGTATTGTGAAACAAAATGATTCTAATTTTATGTCTTAATCATATTTAATATGTCATTATTTTTAAGACACAGGATTTTCTACCTTATCTGGATACTCAAGTTACTATATTTATACACTAATTTTAATTTCTTTCCATTCTGATGCTAGTACTCTTGTCTATAACACTATCCTCTCCAGAAATCAAGGATGTAATTGATACATAGACAATAATGTCTCTTTATGGTAGCTCACAATGTTACCTTCTCACTGAACGTTTAAGCCTCCTACATTGTAGCTTACAACAACATAGAATTTACTATCTTTGCAGGTATTGGAGTCATCATCTTTGTTTATGCATTGTTTCATAAATCACACTGCATCAACCTGGCGTCATCATTGTAAAAATAAGACAGTTGATGCTTGATAATAATGTTTCTTCATGGTTTCTCTCGACATTACCTTGTTCATTAGCAGAGACTATCAAATATATATGATATGAATTATGAAAAAAAAAAAAAAACTTCGAGAGTTGCTACCTATCCCTGTTTTGAGATTCAACAAAGAATTTCCTTGGGTCATTACCTTGTACTTATGTTCGTTGTGGAAGCATAATCATCTTGATTTTCTAGTTTACTCATTAGATTCGTTAAGGTCGAGTGTTTTACAGTGAGGGAGAAAGATGAAAAATAAATAGAATGGTTTAAATAAAATAAAATTGGTCCAAATAAACAAATCCACTTCAAGGATCCAAAATATATTATTTTATTTTAGTTTTACTGCTTTGCTCTAGTTTTAATTAGATTGGTTATATGTAAAATTTTATTTGAGGCTTTAGCCTATTATTTAAGTAAATTTCTTCGTTAACAAAGTTTTAACTATTCTGATTCTCTCTTTTCTCTTATTGTGAGTTTGCCAAACTAGTCATGCAACCTTGTTATGCATAATTTAACTTGTCTAACTCTGGACTCTATTGGCTGCTTTTGAACATACATAATTTCTCATATTTTATCATCTTTCATAACTTCTCTTAATTGCTCCTAGATTTTGATTTTTATCATTTTAAGTAATCCACAAATCTATCTTGACATTCTTATTTATGTTAATTAGCTTTTTTTATACATATTTGATTTATAATCTGATTTGGCCCCTCACCCAAACAAGATAACTGATCTGTTAGCTTTGTTTGACCCAACCACTAGCTCAAAATATTAAGCTATGTTAATATGAGCTCGCTCATTTAAGCTTATATGCCTCCTACAATAAACTCTCAATGCGAGACAAAGCTAAGGTTGTTGCCACAATAGCGCTGGCATGTCTATTGAACCTGGATATGCGGCAGAAGGTTGTTGCTGCCGGAATCTATTATGGAACTTCATTAACTTGGCAACCTTAATCACTGGCCTAAAATACTTAAATTAAAGAAAATAGCAATCATTCATCTAAACCGTTCGTTTCGTTCACTGGCACAAAACATTTTATGAACTAAATTAGGGTGTTTGACAAGAACTTTCTAAAAAGAATTCACACATCTAAACCTATGACTTCCTTCACTAGCAAACAACAGTTTGTGGTCTAAATTAGGGTGTTAAGCAAGAACTTCGTGAAAAAAATTCATATAAGTGGCAAGTTGATTTATAAGCTAAGTTTACCTTGGCTAGGGAATTGATAGTAATTCTAGAGTGTTAAAATTGGCAAGGACGTTTTTATTAGGAGTTTATGAAAGGTAGCACTGAATTGTTACTATCTTTTTGTGGCTTATTGTAAATTACATTTGTTTCTTTTGCTGATATCTTTTGAAATTGCAGCCAAAGCATTCATGTGAATGGATCCTAGAATTGTAAAAAGAAAGCCTGCTAATTATTTTTATTCACATGGTAGATAGGATTCACAAATGAGTTTGATTTTTTTTTAAATTGATGTGTTCATTTATATAAACTTCATGCATGTTGGAACGCTTAATGGGTCGAACTACTTTACAGCAGTAAGTATGCTGAAGATGACAGAAACAAAAGGAAGCAGTGCGAGTGTAGTAGATATTGTTGTTTCACACAAGGAATTGTATGTCTAACGTTGACAGATGAGATACGCAAAGGAATAAATGCTAAACTAGAATCTTGACAAGAAACACTAGAACTGAAAGGTTTTAGACTTAGTAGAGTTAAGGCAGAATATATGAAAGCTTAACAATATTAGACGTAATGAGATAAGTGTTAACATAGGAGATGACGAGTTGTCCGGAATTGAGAGTTTTAAATATTTAGGATCATTTTTGCAAGATGATAGAGGGATTGAGAGAGTTGTCTTACATAAAATACAAACATAATGGCTGGAATGGAGGAAAGCATCGGATATTTTATGTTATTGTAAAGTACCTTTAAAACGTACAGAGAAGTTCTTTAAAACGACGATTAGACCTGCTATGTTATATGGTGCTGAATGTTGAGCTACGACTCGAGCACATGAGCAAAAGATGAGAGTTGCAGAGATAAGAATATTAAGGTGGATGTGTAGGCATATGAGGATGGACAAAATAAGAAATGAGAGTATTAGAGAGAAAGTCGGAGTTGCATCTATTGAAGAAAAGCTCCGAGAGACATGTTTAAGGTGGTACGGATATGTACTTAGACAACCAATAAACGCTCTAGTTAGACGATGTGAAACAATAACAAATATACACATCAAATGAGAAAGATAAAAGCGAAAAAAGACTTGGTTAGCAACAATAAAACAAGATAAAATTTATTTAAATATATATAATATAGTAAGGGATAGAGTCCAATGGCATAGAAGAATTCATATAGCCAACCCCACCTAGTGGGATAAGACTTGATTGTTGTTGTTGTTGTTGTTGTTGTTCTCTTTAGGAGAACAAGTCTTCAAATAAATTTCCGAGTCAGTAGTTGTCATATTTATGATTGCAAGAAATTTTTGATTAAGTCCATTTTAATTTGGTCAGTTTACTAATATGTTTCTCATCTTTTGGATAATAATACTCCTCTTTATAAGTTTTCATTCTATAAATAAGTCACTTGTGATACATCGAGACAAGTGACCCCAAATTTGCGTGAGTTACGATCCACTTTCATGTTGCATCTGTATGATTTTTATAAAGACATAAGTAGTTACTAATTTTCAAATAGTGTACTACGTGTATGGGCCTTGCTCCACTAGTCCAATTTTTCCATTAAACTACATTACTTTATTAATTTATCCTAACTTCTTATTTATATAGGCCTTTTCTATTCTTCCAAGTCATGACGTGATATTGCCCCACAACATCACCACTCAACCCTCACTTTATTATCCCATCCTAGAAAGACCATGTGATAGTGGAATGCATTTGATCACTAGACAATGGAGCTAGAAATAAAATCCTTGCTTGTTGAATGTCTTGATCAGATAACAATGCTCACAAACAATGGCTCATTGGAGGTAATGATTCATGAAGCACTACTAAATGATAAAACTCAATTAATCACATTGTCAGATGTGCAATCGAAGTTCTACAGAATAAATAAATAGACTGTATACTAAGTACACTTGTTAGGTTATAGTATTATAGTTTAGGTTCAATTATTTATTGATTCACATTGATTTCTTCTAGATTTCATGGGGATTCATCTTCAATGCTCTTTAAGCATGTCACTATATGCTGCCATCTTAGCTTCCATTGTCATCATATTACCGCACTCTTATATAATAGGATTGTTGTGTCGTTGTCATTATAATCAAATACTACAACAACAACAAAGCCTTATCCCACTAGGTCGGGTGTCATTATAATCAAATATCATATTTTTTTTTCTCATGTATTATATCATTCTGCACAATTTATATTAGATGTTAGCGTGTTCATAAATACATGAATCATAACATCTTCCATTATAACTTCCCT
Organism: Wurfbainia villosa; assembly: GCA_025175895.1. Classification (NCBI taxonomy): domain Eukaryota; kingdom Viridiplantae; phylum Streptophyta; class Magnoliopsida; order Zingiberales; family Zingiberaceae; genus Wurfbainia; species Wurfbainia villosa. The sequence goes on from CM045991.1 coordinate 7,599,126, forward strand.
AATCACTGTGTTGTACAAGTGTTCTATTCTTTTCAATACCCTAAGCTCCAGTCACTGGCCTTAAAAAATCAGGCAGATCGGAGTGAGAAATAGATGAAGAACTGAAGAAGAGAGTTGATACCGACAGGACGATGGGAATATGGAAGATTGCGGTCTACAACTTCGGAGATAGGCAACAAGAAAATCTGTTTCAGAGAGTCACAAACGCCCTGTAGTCTTCGTCGCCACTGTTGCAGATCGCCGCTGCCTGCTGCGAAGCGGAGAGGAGGGGAGAAAAGTGCCTAGGATGCAGGAGAATTAGATGGTATGCTGTCGTATTATCGCATGCGGTAATAATTAGGTGAACTCCCAACAAAAAGGCAGAAGGAAACAATTTATCTTGAGGTCCGGCTGGCTCAGCTACGCTACCTTGTCGAAGATTCCCGAACAGAACCAAGCTCTAGTCGATTGATGGATCGCCGATTTAGGGAAGAGCTGACTCCGCTTCGAGGACGAGTCGATAAGGTGGGAAGACGACAACAACGTTTTTGCTTCGTTGTTGGGGTGGCTGAACAAAAGGAAGGCTTTATCCAGAGCCTTGGCAGCGTGTAGAAGGGTTGTCAGAGTGATGGTTGATTTCGCTGTGGTGAGGCGTCGATGTCTTGTCGGGTCGAGAAGGAATAGAGGCGGCGATGGCGAACGACGGAGGCGGAATTTGGGGGAACTTGAGACTTGGCAGGGAAGCGTCGAGTTTAGGCCTTAGACCATCTCCACCCACAAACACCAAATTTGGTGTAGTTTTGACATCAAAATGGTGCAATTTTAACACAAAACACTATTTCAACTCCAATCCACTCACACCATATCACATTAAAAAGGAATATTCATTAGAATATTTTATTTTTCTTATTTGTAATATAACTATCAATATACATTTTAATTTATTAATATTTTTATATGATAATTATTATATTTAAAATTAATATTTTATTAATATTTGAGATATATATATATATTTAAATTTTGCCTCGAACTAATATATATAAAAAATTATAATTTTCCATTTTTATTTTTTATTACATAATTGTTCAAGTATAAATATATGCTAAAAATATTATAAAATCACACAATTAGAATAAAATATTTTACTAATTTTTATTGAAAATAAACAATAACACTTAATTGAAAATACAATATTATGGGACTTTAACTTTCAAAATTATTATATTGTTCCTATAAATACTCAATTAATGTATTTCGAAGGGCAATATGAGCTTTTGTGTCTTTGATTTGTCTGTATCGGGCTAAAAACTCTTCAAATCAAGTACTATCATCTCCTGCTAGCTCAACATCTGGAGTTGGCACCTCGAAGTCTTCCACGATTGCTGCATTTAAATCATATTCATTTTCAATTATCATATTATCCATAATAATACATGATGTCATTATATCATGTAAAACATTTTTTCGCCAAAAACGCGAAGGTCCTATAATAATTGCAAAGCGTGATTGGAGCACGCCAAATGCTCGCTCAACTTCCTTTCTACACGCTTCTTGCTTCATTGCAAATAATTTATTCTTTCGATTTTGTGGATCATGAATCGTTTGAACGAGTGTTGACCATTTTGGGTATATACCATCAGCTAAATAATAACTCATATTGTACTCTTTTTCTTGAATGACATAATGAGTAGGAACAGTAATACCTTCTGCAAGATTAGCAAAAAGATGAGAAGACTCAAGTACATTAATATCATTGTTCGATCCGGCCAACCCAAAATATGCATGTCAGATCCATAGATCATAATCAGCTACAGCTTCCAGAATAATTGTTGGCTTTCCACTACGGCTAGAATATTGTCCTGCCCATGCTGTTGGACAATTTTTCCATCTCCAGTGCATACCTAACATACCTGGAAAACCTCGTTGCTCACCAATCTGGAGTAGCCTAGCAACATCTTGAGCGTTTGGAGATCGTAAGTACTGCCCTCCAAAAACTTCGACAATAACACGACAAAATCGTTTCACACTTTCAATGGTCGTTGATTCTCCTATTTTAATATACTCATCAGTAGCATCTGTCGGTACACCGTACGCCAATATCCGAACTGCAATTGTTATTTTTTGCAAGCTAGACAAACCAAGTCTTCCAAGCCCATCTCTTTTCTATATAAAATAGTTGTCATGATTACTAACAACATCACAGATACGCATAAATAAATTTCGTCCCATTCGGAATCTTCATCGAAACATTGCATCATTATACAATGGATTTTCGGCGAAATAATCATTGAATAGATTACGATCAGCAGCTTCACGATTACAATTGATCACGTTGTGATCAGGAATTGACCCTCGATGCATGCTTTGGTTATTTTCTTCGTTGAGATAATTGAAGATCATTTGATTATTAGTAGAAATCACCTGAGCGATCAGTTGTTGCCTTGCATCAAACATTTCCGCATAGCTATCATCATCAGAGCTTGAAGATGATAAATTTGATGAACCTTCATTGTTGTTATCCATTTTCTGAGCTAATTGAATGAATGAGATATATATTGCTTATGGGGTGTGTATTTATAATGTGTGTTATATCTATATTTTTTATTTTGTACATACGACGTGATATAACAATGAACACATTTGGACAAAATTGTACAGATGACGTGATACACCAATGACAACATCAGGACAAGCTGTGCAGGTGACATGACCTGACACTAAACACATATTTTTATGTGGCAGATGACATTACCTGACAATGAACATATTTAGATAAAATTGTACAAATGACATGACACAACAATGATAACATCGGGGCAAGTTGACAAATGACGTGACTTGACACTGAACATATATTTTTGTGTGCAGATGACATAACATAACAATGAACATATTTGGACAAAATCATACAGATGATGTGAAACAACAATGACGACATCGGGACAAGTTGGACAGGTAACATGACTTGACACTGAATATATTTTTTTATGTGTTGATGACGTGATATAACAATAAACACATTTGGATAAAATTATACAGATGACGTGACACAACAATGACAACATCAGGATAAGTTGTGCAGGTGACGTGATCCGACACTGAACACATATTTTTATGTGTGCAAATGACATGACCTAATTATGAACACATTTGGACAAAATTGTACAGATGACGTGACACAACAATGACAATATCGGGGCAAGTTGGCAGGTGACGTGACCTGACACTGAACACATTTTTTTTTGTTTGCAATTGACGTGACATAATAATGAATATATTTGGACAAAATCACACAGATGATACGAAACAATAATGACAACATCGGGACAAGTTGGACAGGTGACATGACCTAGCACTGAACATATTTTTTTTGTGTGTTGATGACGTGATATAACAATAAACACATTTGGACAAAATTGTACAGATAATATGACACAACAATAACAACATTAGAACAAGTTGAGCAGGTGACATGACCTGACATTGAACACAAATTTTGTATAATTTTATATTCCCATTTTTTCCCTATATAATGACTTACCAGATATTGATATAACACATTTTACTTCGCTCCTTTTGCTCGAGAGTATTCTCTTCTACTAAAATGAGTTCAACCCCCCAACAAGCTTCATACTCATTTGAAGAAGATAAACACTTATGTCATGTTTATCTTCCTATTTCGCAAAATCCGATCATAGGAATCAATCAATTGAAGGATCAATTATGGGCAAGAATTGAGAAAGAGTATCATACAGATCTGAATTTTGCGCATTGTAGCCGACCACCAAGATCTTTGCAAAAAAGAATGCTTCTTATGCTTAGTGCAGTATCCAAAATGAAAGGTTGCATATGACAAATCGAACATATGAATCCTAGCGGAGCATATGAACAAGATATTGTAAGTTACTATACTCATATTTATTTTAGACTATCTAAATTTTATAATCAAAATTTGAGTTCATTAATAACATTGTCTTCATAACTGATGTTCAATTGTTTTGTTGTAGTTAACTCGTGCCAGAGTGTTGTTAGCAGAAGATTCGAAATACACAAAGGGTTTCAAATTTGACCATGTTTAGAATATTCTCAAAGATATTGAAAAATTTGGCATTGACAACATGAATACTGCAGGCATGAAATCGCGACAACAAAATGCTAATGCTAGTTCATCTGAACAACAATTCTCCGAGGAAGAATTTCGTATACCTTCATCTCCTTGTGTGTCTGTTTTTGATCTAAATATCACTGATTCAGATAGCGGTGGTACTTCTAGTAAACGACCTCCTGGGGTGAAGAAAGCAAAAATGAAGAAAAAAATGATGAATAAATTGCAAAGGTAATTAAAATTAATTCTCAACTTGTTGAGGCAATGAATGGAAGTACTGCTGCTGTTGTCGAGACCTTACAGTCGGACCCTGTAATACGTTCTTTCCGGGGAATAACCTGGCATTAACATAATAGTTTGATGGATTTATTCATTGAACATTCGCCTTAGTTTAACGTTGACTGACAACTAAACGCAACCCTCTTCCTTTATCCGGGCTTGGGACCGGCCACGACAAGGTTAACTTATCGTGGGCGGAGTTGTTCTCCTAAAAAGAACCTACCAAAATAAACCGTTACAAATTTAAATTTTTTTTTAAAACTTAAATTCCTAACTGATGCACATGGGCTACATCCCTGCAAGCTATTTTAGAACACTAGAGTAATTGTTAGGTTCATATTGTGTGTGTGTGTGTTTTTATTTGAAATCAGTCACATTTAAATTGAATGCCAACTCATTGTTTGCAAATTATTCTTTAAGATGCTCCCATGTTAGTTTGGTTTAAATTGGTGATCTTCTAATATAGCACATGAGATACTACCTAGTTCCTGTAATTTTAAATCCTTGGCATAGAAAGGGCAAGGGGAAGAACTTGAAGCCTAGATTTCCTAATATCATTTGTTTTTTGGAAGAAGATTATTCATCTTCATCAATATTAATAATTTTCAATATTATATATGCATATGCTTTTCTATTTATATAATATGGACCATATATGGAGCCCTATATGTGTCAGCATATATAAGTTATCTTTATGTTCAAAATCTTATTGACAATTAATGTTTATTACAGTTCTACACTAAAGAAGGCAGCTTCTAAATCCAAAATTATTTACCCCCGAGACATTAGATTTGGAACAATATAAAGTTTCCAAAAAGCAATATATTTTGCAGTAAGAAGCAGTATAGAGTTTCTAAGAAAGCTAATAAAATTGAAGAGTCAGGATCTTTTATTATTATGTTGCTTTGATTGGTGCAATATCTTCTCTTAGTGATTTATAATAAATGTATACTATTTTGATGTGTCCATGGGTGTTGCATAGTTTCATTGGCTAACAACTCGCATATCATTTGAAGTTAGTTTGACCTTTGGAATGGCTGATAGCAACATTGTGCCACGAGCTACCTCGCATGTCATTCTTGACTTGGATGGTACACTTCTGAATACAGGTGTCTCTTCTCTCCACTTGAATGTTACTATCTTCTATCTGATTCCTACGATGCATATTTCTTTCCATCCACAAGTAAATGCATCTAGGTTTCCATTACTTCAGAACCTATAAAAATGAGAGATGGATGTGTATATAACTTTGTTGTCTCTTTTGTCTCTTCTGTTGTTAATACTTTATAGTTTCCATTCTGTATGAATACAGGTGTCTCTTCTCTCCACTTGAATGTTACTATCTTCTATCTGATTCCTACGATGCATATTTCTTTCCATCCACAAGCAAATGCATCTAGGTTTCCATTACTGCAGAACCTATAAAAATGAGAGATGGATGTGTGTATAGAACTTTGTTGTCTCTTTAGTCTCTTCTATTGTTAATACTTTATAGTTGCCATTTTGTATGGATATTTGGTGACAGATGCCATCATAAATGAAGTATTGAAAGTTTTCGTCATGCGCTATGGCAAGGAGTGGGACAGCAGAAAGGCTCACAGAATAGTAGGAAGAACACCTGCTGAGGCTGCAGCTATAGTTGTGGAAGATTATGAGCTATCTTGCACGCTGGAAGAGTTCATATCCGAAATCACTCCAATGTTTTTTGACCAGTAATCTTCCATAACCTCTTCCTTGTGCTTATATTGTTTCTCCAGCAATATGCTTCTGGCTTTAGGTTTATGTATAACGAATCTCCCAAATGTTCTATTTTTTCTTTGTATTCACTCTTAATTACAGTTTGTTATAGTCCGAATTTAGAATGCACCCCATATTTTTCTCTCCTTTGATTAATTTAATCAATAAATTCTATAAAGAAAAACAGATTTTGCCCCTAGAATCTGCTTAAAATAACCGATATCTTGACAAAGAGGTTATTTGCTGTTAAGAGGTTGCCAGCATATAGTATGAGTAGAGTTGCTATTAGTGGGACAGTCAAACAAGACCTTGTTTGAAGTGACATGACAATGTAATTACAATTTACTTGGATGTTATTGGGCTTGGGGACTAATAGTGTTAAAAAAAAATTGTGTTTATTGGTTGACAATTGTGGTCATTGAGTAAAACATGGGCCTTGTGCAGTATTCCAAAATATCGAATTGGTTGATATACGAATTCTTTTAACATATTGTGGTTTGCCTTGATGAGATAGATAAAGAAAAGTAGTTATTTGAAAAGAGTTATTATAGTCATCATTCACTAGAATGGTGTTGCATATGAAACTATTCGGGCATTGTATGACCACAGACGGCAGGTCTATTGGGTTGAATTGGTAAACTAAAATGATTCATTAATACTGTTGATGAATCACACACCTTGAACTCCATTGGAAGTAATTTTCTGATGCAATTTAAGGACATAAATCCTTGGGGCAATATTTTATTATTCTTCCTTATCATTTGATTATTATTTTCTTCTATGATTTATTGAAGAAAAAAAAATATAAACATAGCTGCATCTAATTGTGCTTGTCATGTTCTTTGTGACCACAAAGATTCAGGTGTTTATTTTGTCATCCATCTAAATCACCGTATGCCTAAACATATGAGAAATTTGGTTCGTGCAGATGGTGCAATATTAAACCACTTCCAGGTTCTGATAGGTTAATTAAACATCTAAGGAGTCATGGAATTCCAATGGCTGTGGCGTCAAATTCTCCAAAATTCAACATAGAAGCAAAAATTTCTTTTCATGAAGGTTTATTTATTGTTGCTATCTGTAAATTTGATTTTTATTAGATATTTAACGTTATGATAATCATCATGTTACTTATGGTACAGGCTGGAAGGAATCATTTTCTGTTATTATTGGTGGTGATGAAGTAAATATGGGAAAGCCATCTCCTGAAATGTGAGACACTACCGCATACATAGTATGGTTGGTTAAAACTTGAATATAGCTTCTTTCCAGGAAAAAGATAATTCTTACTCTATTGATGTTTGATTTATTGCGTAACAGATTTGTTGAAGCTGCTAAGAGGTTGAATGTTGATCCATCCACTTGCCTAGTGCTTGAAGACTCATTGTGAGTTTTGTAATTTTTTCTATCCTTAATCAATTTTCTTTTGATATAATTGATATTGTTAAAACTAATCTTATTAATTCAGTTAGGCCCATCCACTGACCTAAGAATATGTTTGAGTCTAAGTTAATAATAACCATTTTAAGTTTGTAAACTCCTCACATTAGTTATGTCTCTACATGTGTGACTAAATTTTGGGTGACACAATGTATCCTACTCCAGGCTTAACATTCCTTGTCAGAGCTTAAAGTTCTTCTCGCAATTTAAAATCATCCTTGATCAACAATTTGTGAAATCCAATGGTAATTCAGCCATCACACATGTGCCACATTTTTACTGTCTTTGATACCAATTTTTGCAACTCATCTAGATGGGAGCATTGATCCATTAACTTTGTTAGGTTCAATTGCAAACCCGAAGTTCCTAAGACCAGATAGATAGTAGCGCTCTTCTAAGCTTATACACTCTCTTCATCAGCCCACATTTCTCCATGCGTAATTAGATTGGGACACCATACATAATAGTTGGTTGAAACTTAAACAATACTATTGGTACTTTACTGTGTCACGAGATTCATTTAGGAGTTAGCTCAGTGTCACCTAAGTCTAGAAGTTAAATTTTTATCTGGCTAAACTAATATTTTCTGTGTGTAACAGTAAGAAAATATTTATTATATCAGGCCTGGTGTTACTGCTGGTAAAGAAGCTGGAATGCTAGTGGTTGCTGTACCATCTATTCCAAAACAAGGTGGATTGTACAATTTAGCAGATGAGGTGATCAATTCTCTATTTGATCTGCGTCTTGAGAAGTGGGGCTTACCTCCCTTTGACGACTGTATGCTCATAAATTTCCATGACAGGCATAGTTGTGTGTTTCTGTAAGATTCATTTTCTTGATCAAGAAAATTTTCTACGATGAACTTCAGGGGTTGAAGATACTTTACCAATTGAGCCATGCTATTTTGGGGGACCTGTCATCAAGGGATTTGGTCGAGGTTCAAAGATTTTAGGAATACCAACAGGTGTGCTAAGACCTCAAAGCTTTGAGGTGTGCTAAGACCTCAAAGCGTTACAAATCTTTTGCATCTTTAGTTGCTTAAATGACTTTTCTAGTTGTCATGTTTATTTCCGGTTAGGCAATGGTTAGCCAATGCCTTTGCAAAATTTAGTCCACTATATTCACTCGTGTTTGTTTGGTGCTTGCTGATATCAGTTAAACAATCGAGTTTTGTCCAAACTATTCTAGAATTCTGGCAAACATATCTTTATTCTGATGCTGATGCTGTACATTTATTGTTCCCAGTTACAAGTACTGCTGGAAGCATCATTTATATCTCAATAAACCAAGTATAGTAGTGTGTGTGTATGCGTGTGTTATTTTTATCTTTTTTTCAAAAAAAATGTGGCCTTTCTTTTACAAATTAAATCTGATTGCGAATTTGTTTAATAAATGATGCCATTCTGTTTCATCAAGAGTGAGGATTGTTAAATGCGCTACTAGTATTGTTTTGATCCTCTTTGTTAGCTGACACTTGTTCAGGTATCTTAAATGGTTTTTATTCTTTATTTTCTGAGTTACAGTTGTCAACATTTCTTCTTTTATGTTTCTCATTTTATCTTTCATGTCATTGCTACACTTTTGAACACACTTCTTCTACTCTGCCGTGACTCTCATATCTTAACATGCTCTCAGCACTACCAATGATCTTAAGCTTTTCAAATAGTTTATTTGTTTTGTCAATTCCTGTGTCCAAGTATCTGTCTCCTTAGAGTATATATAAAAAATAAGATTTCTTTGTGAATCTCCTGGATTACTCGTGTAAACATATGAAAACATGGAAGTTAGTTTGATAACCAGTTATCCATGTCCCATTCCACTTCCATTTGTGTTACAGTTAACGTATTCCCCTTTTTTTCTTGCAGCTAATTTACCTGCAGAGAACTTTTCTTCTGTCCTTTCTGAACACACTTCAGGTGTGTACTTTGGCTGGGCTGGACTGTCGAGTCGGGGCATCTTCAAGATGGTCATGAGCATTGGATGGAATCCTTACTTCGATAACGCTGAAAAGACAGTAGTAAGTATGCTATTAGTTGGTAAAGTATTCAGCAATTATTATTATTATTTAACAAACATCACCTAGCAGGAACCTTGGTTGCTTCATGACTTTGGTGAGGACTTTTACGGCGAGGAGCTTCGCCTAGCAATTGTGGGTTATATTAGGCCAGAGGTACTGCATTAAGAAAAAAAAATGAAGAAAAACAACCAACAGTATTAGAAGTAGTGAAGTTTATTTCTTGTCTGTCTCTGAACTTGTACTTCAAACCCAGGCAAACTTTCCGACACTTGAAAGCTTGATAGCAAGGATTCACGAGGATGGAAGAATCGCAGAGAGAGCCTTGGACCTTCCTATATATGCAGGTTATAAGGATTCGCCATACTTGAAAATTTCTTGCAACGAAGTTACTTTTACTGACAGACCAGTCTAAAACCTTGTTTTCCTTACAAAGAAAGACAGGATATACTCCCCTAATTTGAGATCTCAAAAAAGGGAAATCTCTTATACTGTTTATTTGCATTGGAACTCTATGACCTCTTCTCTGGTCTAATAGATGAAACTATTGTTCTTATTTTATAAACTTCAATAAATGGTCCTTCGTTTTCTTCTGAATATGTTCTGTGTATAATTATGTTAAATCAAGTTCATTAGCGGATTCTTTTGCCACCGACTTAACATTCTCTGATGCCTCTGCTGATATCCAATTGATTTGGATGTCGTAACTTTTCGATTTACCTTATAAAAAAAATATAGAACCGTCCTTTCTTAGAATCGTAAAGTGAATTGTTTAGAAATGATATTCAATGATACTCTATAAAATTTGAAAAAAAAAAATTTACAGTATAATTCCTTTAAGTGATCCAACGATCCAACGAGTACATCTTATGAATCAGAAGAAAATGAATGGATTTAACTAATTGGTTATCAATTATTCAAATTGCATCATATTCTTTTTGAGTTTTGGCAAAGTTTCAAAACAAAGTTTCAGTATTTGAATCCCTTGAAGTAATCTTATTGGTCTATGATGTTCTGTTTTACTTGTCGACACATTAGACATCGAACAATGAAATCGATAATGTCCTTCGTGTTGTTCCATTAGTAGGAGCATTTTAAATTCCAACACGTTCGGATACCATCCAAATGGATCGTAAACATAGATCGATGTACTTTTCGGAGTAAGTCTTCTTTAATAGGATGCATCTCAAGAATACACAATCTTCCTCAAAGATGATGTCGGTTGTCCCGAGTCTTCTCTGCTATCCAATAATTGGTAATCGCTTCAATCTTCTAAGGGTCTACTGAAATGTCTTTGTTCAAACATGTTGGAGAAATCCTTCAAAGGATAGCTAAACTGTGCATCTGTTGAACTACGAGTAGAGTTGTTCTCCTTGTAAAATCTTTGATACCTTGTGAAGATGATGTTCATATTCTTCATCAGACCGTGAATATATCAAACCATTGTTTAAGAAGACGATCGCAAATTAATCAAAACACTTTAAGAACACTCGATTCATCAAATCCATGAACGACTGAAGCATTGGTAAGTCCAAATAACATTATCAAGAACTCATAAAGTTCATATCAAATATGAAATGTCATCTTTTGCACATCCGTATCTATTACTCTAAGCTAATGACATCCTGATCATAAACTAATTTTAGAGTATACACAAGTATTCTAAAACTAATCAAATAAATCCTCCATTCATGATAGAGGATATTAGTTATTAATGGTCACTAAATTTTTGCAGGTAATCAATGCATAATCTCAAAGATATTTTTTTTTTCTTTTTTAACAAAAGAGTACTAGATCTTCTTAAAAAGAAACATTAGGACGGATAAATCATCCATCCAATATCTCATGTAGTCACAATTTATGTTCTTCTAATTTCCTTAGTGTCATCTAATATGGGGTCTTCAATGTCGAAACTATTTTCGAAATTTCTTCGATCACAAATCCCACTTGCCAAGGGAACGACAAGCCAAGGAATTCATTCGAAAATATATATGAGTACTCTTGAACTATACGGACATCCGAGAGATATGATATATCATCATTATCCTAAGTAAAAGTGATCCTCCTGTTGTTGAAGAAGGGAGATACATCAATTTTTTTTATATCCCCACGGAGATGGCGTAGTGGTTAAGACACGGTAGTGCTTGTAGAAGCGACATGGATCGATTTCGGACCAGGTCTAAAATTCTTTTCTGGATTCAGATAATCCTCATGTGTCTTGGCTACCATGTCAAAATTCATAAAGTCCTTCATAATTTACCTCCCTTATAATGGCTATAGAATAGACCGATGAGAATTACTAGGTTGACGGTTTAAATATTTTACAAAGATACATCAGTTTTTCTAATTTGTTATTTATTTTTTAAAAAAAATCTGTAAATCTACTACTGTAGCAGGAGATGGAGTGCACTCTGATATACTGTTTGCTCCATCAATTTAACACCGTGGCTTCAATAGTTGAGTGTGTCTATCATTGTCAGACTACCCCAGCTATCCACAATGAACTTACAAGATGGGACGTGTACTTATAAGGTGCTTCGTATTCCTGTGGAATAAGAATTACTATGTTATGTTTGGCTTAATTAAAAATGAAATGTGATTCTTTATTCATGAAACATTACTAATTCTTCATTCTTACAATAGTTATTACTTTCTACTATATTTATTTTCCGAGGTAAAATTTTTAAATCACGCACTAGTTTTTATTTTATTTTATTTTTTATTTGTAAATTCTATAAAAAATTAAAATCATAAATTTAACGATTTTTATCGATCTATTCCACAGTCATTAACTCACTTAGTTAGAATGTCGTGCTAATAATGCGAAGATTGCAGGTTTGAAACCTGCATGGATCATATTTTGTAATAACTTAGCCATTAAAAAGAAACTTCGTCGTAATTGTAAAATTATTATTTTATGATCAAAAGGTTACGGATTCAAATCTGAAAAATAATTTTTTGCAAAAAATAATACTGTATATAATGAATTCTTCTTCGGGATCTCACATGGTAGAAACTTCATGTATCGAATTGCTGTCCTTATTATGAGGTAGATAAATTAAGAAGGTGCTTTAAATTTTAATGCATTAGTCAAAGATTATAAAAAATCTTCTAAATCTAAAAAAAAATTAAATCTTTTTTAAATCAATTCATATTCATTTTATAATTATCATACTGCCCAATTAATGCGTCGGACTCGTTGCTGCTGCAAACTGAACTTGTTTTCAGTTGCTCGAGTGACACTGATATTGTTGTCACCTGCTTTCTGATGAAACATGCATCAATTGATGAAAAAGCGTTATCTGCGGACTGCGGAGTGAAATAAATTTTGTAATAATATTTTTATTTTATTTTTTCTTATCTGTCGCATTACTATTTTTTTTTTCAAAATCGTCCATCAATAATCCCTAAAGATTTGTGCCAACCCCGCTGAAGAAGTCCATTAATGATGCATCCTTAGCAACAATGGCATCTCCCCATTAAGCCATTTCGACGAATTTTCAAGGAAATAATCATGAAAAAGGAATTAAAATGAACCGTATGGCTTCTAGCCATTGGCCTCATAGCTCATATATCGAAAGGGACAACCCAAACCACCATTACGAGATTAAGGGATAATGCCTTCATTATTCTTCAAGGATGTGAACGTGAACTTTGAGAAATATGTGGTAATGTTATCTAAGCTACTACTAAAAAGATTCAAGTGGTTGGTTATATAGATTTAAGAGTAATGATTCCTAGGCTAAGTCACTTTAGGTACAGTGACACTTGTGTAGTCATTTTAGGTACAGTGACACTTGTGTGGTAATTTAAATCTATCAATCTAATAATTTCATCTGTCTATTTTATAATCGTTATAAGTGAATTAAATCATGGAGTATTTTATGAATATTGATATGATGATCAAAATATGTATGAATAATTTGAATCTAAAAAAAGACTTTAAATTTTTTTCAGAATCGACTCTTATTTTACTTGTAAGCTTTGTTGTGTCTTAGTCACCATGTCATCCTCGGATAATCAAAAGAGCAAAGGGACGGATTCAGATTAACTATGAAAAGAAAGAAGTCTCCGAGGGCATGATTCAATCGTAAAAATGGAGGGATATTTCATAGAAAAATGCAGTTCGATCCTTTACTGTGATATGGTTCCATAATAAATTTAGAAAAAATTTATTCGGATAATTTTGGACTCAAGAGTTTGTTCGGTGGACGGAATATGATTTCGATATTGGACCGTCGTTCAGGAATAATACGATTGTAGAATCCAAATTAAATTGCGAAAAAATTACCGGTGTTTTTCTGATTTATCTTTAATGGCTGATAGAGATCACTTAAACTCAGACTTTATCCGATACAATTATTGATAAGACATTTCAAATATCCGTGAAACAAAATCGATTATTCTTAAAAAATTTAATTGGGTTAAAAATTGAGATACTTTTATGCCCGAAAAAAAAAAGAAAAAGAAAAAAAAAAGCGAAGCGTCTCGTACAATAGCGGCATTGCTGCGAGAACAAAACAGAAAAAAAGGCGCACGCAAACTTCATTGGAAAAGGCCGAGCCTGGTGTCGGTTTGTTTCAGAGACGAAATCTGTGAGAAGGGAAAAAGCGTCGAGAATCCAGATGCCACAGATCAATTGCCGACAGAAACAACAGCAGTGTCGACAGTTCCGATGCTGAAGGATCAAGCTTCGGATTCAGAAACTGCATTCGAAGACAAAAAATTGTAACAGCAGGAAGGCCAAATTTGGCACCAATGAAGCAACAGCAGCCTTATTCATCTCCAGTTTCACATCTCCATCTTCTCTCAATTGAATGAACAGATTCGATCATTGAATATCAAAGACCAGTCCTTTCCCTCATTCAATGTGGTTCAGAGGAATGGAAAGAAAAGTGGGGGAGGAGCACTCGCCATTTCTTGAACTCGAGCAAAAACAGTGTCTCCCCCTGAAATTAAATTCAGATGCATAATGCATTCCCTTCTCTGTAGCTGGAGCAACTGGTACAGAGGAGAGTGTCTCTGTAATTACTCTCACCGATGGATCACGTGAGATTTCTCAGCTCCAACAATGGCGCAGATAGCTCCTCCTCCTCCTCCTCCTCCTCCTCCACCTTTCAACTGCCCTTCCCCGTGAGATGACAAAAGTCACCCTCACGGCCTCACGGGAAATGCCTCTCCTTTTCATCCCCCCCACGCTGCAGTAGCTCATTCAAATACCCAGGAGCATCAGCTCTCTGGTGCTCGGCGCAGCGTCCATGGCCTCTGTTGCCTTCTTTCTCTTCTTTTTCTTCTTTAGGGCGCATTGCCATGGCTTCCGAACTTACATTGTTCAGCTCCGCCCGCATCGCCTGGCCAGCGCCCAGACCGTGTTTCGCTGGCATTTGTCCTTCTTGGAGAGAACAGTGCTCATGGACGAAGGAGATGATGCTTCTTCTCGGCTTCTGTACTCGTACAATGCCGCGCTCGAAGGCTTCGCGGCCCAGCTCACCGATGATGAAGCGGCCGCCTTGAGATCCTTGCCTGGGGTCATCTCCGTTCGCCCTGACCGACGCCTTGAGCTGCACACTACCTACTCGTATACATTTTTGGGGTTGGACTTCGGCGCCGGCGGTGCCTGGTCGAAGTCCAGGTCCGGCCAAGGCACCATTGTTGGGGTGCTTGACACTGGAGTATGGCCGGAGAGCCCGAGCTTTCGCGACAATGGCATGCCGCCGGTGCCCGCCCGGTGGAAAGGCGTTTGTGAGGAAGGAGAGCAGTTCAACGCTTCCAGCTGCAACCGGAAGTTGATCGGCGCAAGGTTCTACGCCAAGGGCCACCGGATCAACTACCCGGACCAGAAGTCGGCGGCGGCGGGCGTGTCGTTGATGGAGTACGTATCGCCGCGGGACGCGCACGGGCACGGAACCCACACGTTGTCCACGGCGGCCGGGGGCGAAGTGGCGGGAGCGAGCGTGCTCGGGGTGGCCGCCGGCGAGGCCCGCGGGATGGCGCCGCGGGCCCACGTCGCGGCCTACAAGGTTTGCTGGTTCAACGGGTGCTACAGCTCCGACATCCTCGCCGGCATGGACGACGCCATCAGGGACGGCGTCGACGTCCTCTCCCTCTCCCTCGGCGGCTTCCCCATCCCGCTCTTCGAGGACAACATAGCCATTGGCAGCTTCCGCGCCACCGAGAGGGGCGTCGTGGTGGTCTGCGCCGCCGGAAACAACGGTCCCCTGGCGAGCTCGGTCTCCAACGAAGCGCCCTGGATCATCACGGTGGGTGCAAGCACGCTCGACCGGCGGTTCCCGGCCTTCGTCCGTTTGGGCGATGGCAAAATGCTCTACGGCGAGTCGATGTTCCCGGGAAATCACTTCTCAAAAAATGGCGGGAAGGAGCTGGAGCTTGTCTACGACAGCGGAGGGCAAACAGGGGTGGAGTTCTGCCTCAAGGGATCTCTCTCGAAGGAAAAAGCGCGGGGGAAGATGGTGGTCTGCGACCGCGGCGTCAACGGCCGGGCCGAGAAGGGCGAGGTCGTGAAAGAAGCCGGCGGAGTAGCCATGGTTCTCGCCAACACGAAGATAAATCAGCAAGAAGACTCCGTCGACGTCCACGTGCTTCCGGCGACCATGATCGGCTACAAGGAGTCCACAATTCTCAAAGCCTACATGAACTCCACGTGCCAGCCGGCAGCCAAGCTTCTCTACGGAGGGACGAGGATCCTGCCGTCGCGTGCGCCGGCGGTGGCGCTCTTCTCTTCTCGAGGGCCGAGCCTGACGAACCCCTCCGTCCTCAAGCCGGACCTCATCGCCCCGGGAGTCAACATCATCGCGGCGTGGCCCAACAACATCGGACCCTCCGGTCTACGAGAAGACCAGCGGCGCTCCAACTTCACGGTACTGTCAGGGACGTCTATGGCGTGCCCACACGTGGGCGGCATCGCGGCGCTGGTCCGGGCGGTCCACCCAACGTGGACCCCGGCGGCGGTCCGGTCCGCGATGATGACCACCGCCGACGTGACGGACCATCTCGGGAAGCCCATAATGGACGGTAACGCCAAGGCGACCCTGTTCGCCACGGGCGCCGGCCACGTCAACCCGTCGCGCGCCGTCGACCCGGGCCTCGTCTACGACATCGTGCCGGATGACTACGTCGCCCACCTCTGCTCGATCGGGTACGACCGGGCCGAGGTGTTCGCGATCACGCACAGGAACGTGAACTGCGGCGAGCTCCTTCGCCGGCGCAAGCAGTTCAGCCTCAACTACCCGTCGATTTCTGTTTCTTTCAAAGGAGGGAAAAGGTGGGCGATATTGCAGAGGGTGGTCACTAACGTCGGCCTCCCGAATTCGAGGTACACTGTGCAAGTGGCGCCGCCGGCCGGAGTGGCCGTGAGAGTGACACCGGAAACTTTGACGTTCAGGGAGATCAATGAACGCAAGATCTATACAATTTTGATAGAATTCATGAAGAATGAGCAGGGAAGGTACGCAGAAGGGCATCTGGCGTGGATCCACGCAAAGTACAAAGTGAGGAGCCCAATTTCCGTGACTTGGGAAGGATGATGGCGACGATGATGATGAAGAAGAAGAAGAACAAAATTTGATAAATTGAATCGGATAGATACCATATAAAGAAGAAAATTTGCACTTGTAGATCTGTGGCAACAGCTATAGCCTGCCAAAGAGTCATCTCAAATCAATCGTTTACATCTTAAATTTCCCTGAATCTGAGCAAAACAAGATGAACCCTAATACGCTCAAACACAGGAACAAGAGCAGAATTCTGTTTATCGACGTCTTCATCTCCATTCTCAGTCCGTCATCCTGTCCACCTTGGCTCCCCTTGCGAGAATCGAATTGTGTAAAAGCCAGCCCTGCACCTGCATCTTCTATCGTCACCTTGCTCCTGAACAACACAGAGTTGGTCACACCCTGGACGTTGCTGTTGACGTTTGTACTCACGCAGCAGCAGTGGCTGCCGGCCGACGAGGATTCGGCCGGCGGGTGGCGGAGCCCATGAGCGGCCATCGAAGCTCCAGTGTTCGTGCCGTGTGAAGAGCAGTTATGGGCACCGCTGCACTTCATCTTCCTGGCTTGGCGCACTTGCAAGGATTGTTTGCTTATAGAATTGGAGTCGTTCCTTTTGATACAATTGGAAAGAAAAAAAAAAGAAAAAAGAAGAAGATTCCCAGGAATTGCTTGACCTATGGATTACCTTCACACACGAAATGTTTAATCTTTTCTCTCTCTTTTTTTTTTTTTTTCCTGATGATCTCTATCGATTTGAAATTCCCATTGTCTCTGGTTTTTTTGCACCAAAGAACTAAATAATGAAATTATATACATTTTTTTTATGAGAGAATTTTCATTAGAGAGATGCTTTTCTAGTGAAATTACTCCGATCGAAATTTTTTTGAACACAAAATAACTTCTTTTTTTTTTTTTTACTTTTAGTTCATAACTCACTCGATCAGTATATTAAAAAAATCCTAATCGATTTAGCGCAGAACCACAAACAATTAATTAAAATCCAGATGGAGTTTGACTTATCCATTCACAAGAGGGCAAATCGGGACGTGTCGAGCTCCTATTGGACACACTAGATCCTTCAACGAATTGCTGCAGATAACGTGGCCCAGCACTTGAGAGGCCTTCAGCGGCTCCTCCTCGTGTTATCTCACCCCCCGGCAGCGTCTCCTCGACCGGCACTTAACTGACACTTCTTCCTCATGGCGACCTCCACCGGCTTCAGCTTGGCGTCCGCCGCCTCAAGATTCGCCCCCACCTCCGGTCTCCCCTCTGCCAACTCGCCCTTCCGCACCGTCACCTTCTACAAGCCCAGCAGGAAGCTGGTGGTCCGAGCTGAGGAGGAGTCGGGCCCCCCGCCGCCGCCGCCGCCTCCGCCTCCTCAGGCCCAAGGAGAAGGAGCTCCCAAAGTTGCCGCCAAGCCGCCGCCACCTCCGCCAATTGGCCCCAAGAGAGGCACACAGGTATAACATGCAATCGTTTAAAAAAGGACTCATTTCGATCGGCTCTCCTTTCCTTGCTAATCACTTGGATTTCAGGTGAAGATACTCCGGAAAGAATCCTACTGGTACAGGGGAATTGGATCGGTGGTGACCGTGGACCAGGTAGATGATTAACAGTCGTTTTTTTTTTACTGCGGCATAAATTTAATACTATAGTTCGTACGTGTTCAGGACCCCAAGACTCGCTATCCTGTCGTGGTTCGGTTCAACAAGGTTAACTACGCAGGCGTCTCCACCAACAACTACGCTTTGGATGAGATCCAAGAACTGTGACCACTGTTTGATTCTCGATGTATTTTGTAATCAGTAAACAGAATTCAGTTGGTATCGACTTTGTATGGTATATATATATATATATATATAATTAACTTCATGCAAATTCCCAGGTTAATTATTTGTTTTTTCACCCGTAAGTTTGTTCCAGTTCTGAAAATGTCGTCTTCTGTTTTGAAGAAAACTATTCATTTTTCATTGTTTTTCCTAAATTAAGCTGAAGAAAACTTAGCAAATTCTGCAAGTTTTATGAATACCAAATTAAATCTAGAAGAGAGTTCCCAGTTCCTTTGAGTAGCTGTAGCTTCAAATGAGAGAATGGAAGAAAGGTCAAAGTTTAGGTGCGATTCCCAACATTAATCATTCTTTGCTTCACCAAACTCCGTTAACGTGTTAAAAAAGCCTACACGTAGTTTTTTTAAAAAAAATTACTTTTTACCAAAGAAAATTTTCAGTATAGTCCTTGCAATCTTTGTTTTTTTGTTTGTTTCTTGTAACGATCTGTTCAAATCATTGTTGGTTCGATCTAGAATCGAGTCGGAATCAATCCGTTAAATTCGAAATCGAAACCGATTCAAATGAATTAGTTCTGATTCGATTCGATTCCAATTGATTTCGAAATCGGTTCGGCTGATTTCGATTGTTAATTTAAAAGTGAAAATTCTTAGCATATTAACATGTCTATAAGATTATTTTGTGATAGAAAAAAAGAATAGAATCATCAACACGTTAGATGAATTTGAAAGCTCAAGTTCAAAGAATGTGATTCGGAATCATTTCGGAATTGGTCCGGAACTGTTTCGGAATTGGTTCGAAATCGATTCGGAACTGGTCCGAATTGAATTGATTCCAAAGTTAAAATTTTAGAATCGGAATCGATTTTAAATATCGGTTCGGATCGATTTCAACATCGATAAATCAGAAATCGATCGAAACCCAATCGAAATTGAAATTGAGGAACCGATAAACATGTTCAATTGTCTCGAATAAAGGTTTTAGAATGTCAATGCCTAAGTTGAGATATTTAGAATTTCATGCACCGAGTACAAAAAACAAAAAAAAAAAAAAAAAAAATCGCAAGTCTCGAGACGTTAAGTAAAATTTATGCTGGAGGTTTCTTTGGGGCAACCGCGGGAGCGAATTTTCAAGAGCAAGAGCGGCACGACGGTCGCCTGCTGTATCCGGTGCAGCGTGCAATGGCTCATTTTTTTCTGGAGGTAGCGGCGACTGCCTAGTCGAACAAGTTAATGCACAAATCTACGGAAGAGGAATTCCTTTACGTTCGCTATAGTCAGTAGGGCTATTTAAGGGCCTTCGCGTGGAGATGGGGAGGAAAAGTTCGCTTCAGCTCAGGATTGGCACCTTCAGTTCATCAGGTTGTATAAGTGCTTCATATTCTTAATTTGTATAAGTGCAAAAGTTGGCCAAAGTTAATCTTTTTTTCTTTTTTTTTTCTTTAGGATTAAAGATCAGTAATTAATGCGTTTCTTGCATCTTCACTCGTCGCCAATGTCATTATTCTTTGCCTACATTCTTTGGATGTTACTCGTCTGTTTACTAGACCATATAGCAAATTAGCAATCTAGGTATGTCACAATTAATTCTTTGGTGATTGCTTGCTCCGACAGAGGGGGAATACGTACATTTTTGTGTCTTCAGCAGTTTCTTTCAAAATGCAATTATATTGTTTTTAATTTGTTAGAACATTTTTAGTATTTCCCTGGCATTCCGACGATCGATGCTCAATGGGTCGATCAGAATCATCGAATGAAAAATTGATAAATGGGAGTATAAACTTAGCTACAAGCCAACTCATGCACAAACTATATATAGGGAATGCTATTTTTACTTGCAGAACATATCTTTCATGAAATCGCGTGCATGCATGACGGATGCGAGATGTTAATTTTGATCACTCCATTAGAAAAGAGGAATATGATAAAGAGAGGGAGAAGCAAATTAAGAGAGGAAAGAAAGCGAAGGTGTATGAGGAAGTAGAAGATCGAAGAGAGGGATATATTTACGGAGTAGAAAAGGGGAGAATGAAGAAGATGAGAGAGAGAGAGAGAGAGAGAGAGAGAGCGAGGAAATTAACATTGATCTTATTTATAAACAAGGCTGACTAGATGTCCTGATCAGTTTTCCATCGATGGAATTTGATTGTCCAAAATTAAACACTCCCATAACTTAAACTTCGTTTGCTCTTGGATAATAAGTTCCATGCAAATGCAGCATATATACCCATGATGATGTAAAGTGTTTACCCAACCAAATGATATATATATATATATATATATATTGGAGTATTAAAAATACAATCAAAGTTTTACATTGGTAAGACATGGAAAAGATCATGTGCTTATAAGATGAAAAGATATCTCCATTGGCATGAGACCTTTTGGATAAAAAAACTACAATCCGGTGCACGAAGCTCCCGCCACGCGGGATACTGGAGAAGGAATCCATTGTACGCAGCCTTATCTTGCTTTTTTTTTTTACAAGAGGTTGTTTCCAGGATTTGAACCCGTGACCTCTTGGTCACAAGGCATGAGACCTTTTGGGTAAAGTCCAAAAATAAAACCATGAAGATTTAGACCCAAAATGGACAATATCATACCATTATGGAGATATATGAATCTTATAGACACTAACAATTGGTATCAGAGTCATGGTCCATGTTAAGTCATGAATCTTGAACGAAGGAAGTTGAGCTTCCATGTCCGGATCAAGAGAACCAAACACTAGGCAGGAAGTCCAGTTGGGTCGGGAGGACCGAACAACTGGCAAGAAGTCCAGCTGGATCAAGAGGATCAGACAGTTGGTAGAAAGTCCTGGTGGGTCGAAGATCGGACATCAAGCAAATGATGTCCTTGGAAGACGGATAGGCTTGAGGGGGGGTCAATGTGGTCCTTCGTTTGAGGGAGGATTGTTAGAGTATTGAAAATACAATCAAAGTCTCACATTGATAAGACATGGAAAACATCAAGCAGATGATGTCCTTGGAGGATGAATAGACTTGAAGGAGGTCAATGTGGTCCTTCGTTTGAGGGGGGATTGTTGGAATATTGGAAATACAATCAAAGTCTCACATTAATAAGGCATAGAAAAGATCACGTGCTTATAAGATGAAAAGATATCTCCATTGACATTAATGATCCTGCATAATTCATCCGTGAATATCTCTATTATTCACTATCCGATCGAGTGAACACTATAGGTAATTTTTGAATCTTAAGGAATCAGACGATGAATAATAGAAATATTTATGAATGCTCCAGATATACATATATAGCCTGCTCGATTGTTTCTTTCTTTTCCAAGAAATTAGAAGTGCATGCATTTGTTGTGCCATCTATTAATTATGTAACTTTAGCGTTTGACATCACTACATCATTCATATATATATTGTAGATTTTTTATCTTTGAAATTCACTCCTCTTTTTGATCCAAGTTAGCCGAGCCTTATTAGATTCATCATGTCGTACCATTTATGTGTATGATTTATTCCCACATAGTTGCATACTAATAATGGAGGTTTATATGGTTTAATTAGTGAATTCATTAGGTGTGGATCTGTCCATAAATTGTGTCACAAGTAAATGTATCCACATTGTCGGTTCTTGAGTTCCAATTTTCTCTGGTTTAACCCTCGAGTTAATCATTACTTTAATTAGTCGTCGACTTCTGCAAACTGAAAGCTCACTGATACTTTGAGGTCACTATGATAGCTTATTATTAGCAACTTATTTGACTCAGGTTTTCCAAACCAAATCTGATCAAATCAATGCATTTTTAACTTGCAATAAATCTTCCTCCTTTGTGTTCTCAGATGGAATCTGTTGACAATACTGCAGAGGAAATTGATACGAGTTGTGGAGATGAGCTAAGGCTAGAGGGGCCAAGTATAAATCAAAAGAGTGAAATATATTCGACTAAAAGGAAGCAATCTTTGGAAGCTCGATATGTTTATGGGTGTATATTCTTGATAACAAACATATTGGCTTGGTTATTTCGTGACTATGGCCACAAACTTCCCCATTTTTTACTTTGTAAGTTGCAAATGGTTCAATTCGTCATATATAAATTATCAACCAATTTAGGGCTCTTTTCCATAACATCAGTATTATCTTAGAACAAGTCATACTTTTGTCCCTGCTAAATAGCTAGTAGCTAATACAACTTCGATTGAATGCAGAATATGTCACAATATAAGTTAGAAACCTTAAATTCAGAATGCCTACATTCATTATTTTGAAATTTTAACACTGTATGTCCTCTCTTCAGTTATAAGTTCATTTTTGTTTCTCTTGGTACTGAACTGAACTGTCAGTTCAAGTTGTATTTTCTTAATTTTACCTGTGTCACAAAATCCTTATAGCAGAGAATACATGACTTGAATTTCTTAGCAATCTAACTGATACTTGACCAAGTCCATGGAACATTCTATTTAACGAGGGTTCTCTCATCGACTTTTCGATGTAACTAAAGAGAACTTAAGGTAATAATAGTCATGCCCTTGCATATATGATCTATACATTTTATATGTGCAGCTAAAAGGGTATGTGGGGCTGAAGGAAATAACTGTGTTGATGCTGGTGGAGTTCTTCGATTGAGCTTGGGATGTTTTGTATCCTTTCCCAAGAAAATATGACAAATCCATAATTCTTCAAGAAATACAGCAAAAAATGAATTATTGATATTGATTTCTTTGTGGTCAACAAATTTGAGATTTCTCTATGTGTGTGTGTATTTAAAAAAAAAAACTGATTCTATCACATACTTTGGTGACTTATTACAGTGATTAATCTCATCATGTTTGCTTAATTTAGAGTTACTTTCCTGTGAAGTATCAAGATAATTTGACAAAAAAAAAT
This sequence comes from Wurfbainia villosa, assembly GCA_025175895.1. Lineage (NCBI taxonomy): Eukaryota > Viridiplantae > Streptophyta > Magnoliopsida > Zingiberales > Zingiberaceae > Wurfbainia > Wurfbainia villosa. The sequence continues at coordinate 7,622,840 of CM045991.1, forward strand.
CAGATATTTTTCTCATTCATGGGTGTCACCACTTGGGGTGTTCACAAGCTGCAAGGAGTTCGGAATTCATGGCATTCTGGTTGGTGGGCATCAAAATGTTTGATTTATCTTTTGTCGATAGTGGTCCCGTTCATCATCTCCGAAAACATTATCCAATTATATGGTAATGCAAATTTGGCATTGAACATTTTATACTAAATGTGAATTTTACTCCAATCAATGCAGCAATAGCTTAGCTAACAACTTAGTTAAGTCATTAACTTTACTTTCTTCAATTCTTCCATTCTAATATACTATAGTAGATAAGATGATTGATCCATGGAAAGCATTTTGACTATTCTAATCTAAGTTTTAAGCAAATCTACATATCCAATTCTTCATGACAGCATGAATATATCTGGAATGTATGCTTTCATTTCTTTGCAAATTGTTGGAAGAGCAGATGAATGAGGGAAACAATACGAAGTGACTAAGCTTGTTATTTTTTTTTTGCAGGTGAAATTGCTCGTATTGGCGCAGGGTAATACTCTAATTCTTTAGATACAGTCTTCATACACTTAAGATCTCTTAATGGTAAACCTTCTGTTTGTGCATTACTAAACATGTCTTCCTATTGCAACTTCCCTTTGTCTAATTTGTGTTTTATTGATGTTCTAATTGTATTAGTTCGTATGAAAATTGATTTTCTTCTCTAGTCCATGCACAATCTAAGGGTGATAAATATATTCCATACATATGGAATTATAGTAGCACATATTCCCTTACAAATCGAACATATGTGTGAAATTACTAGAAAGAAACTAATTTCCAAGAACAATTGTGTAAGCTCCAAAAATTCATAGGAGAGAAAAATAATTTGAAACAGTATGAACACATTCAAGGACAACCAAAATATTTTAGTTAGAAGTCTTGACTGAATTAGTGTGGAAGATTTTGAGGTAAATTTCTTAATATATTTCAATGTTGTTATTCGTATAGCTTTTCATAGCTCAATGAAGGGATAAAATTCACTCGATCCCAAATAGTGGGGACAAACACCATTTGAGGATGATCCTATGATTAGGAACTACCAATATGATCATTCTAATTTTTGCTTTATTTTTAATCCTTACAAATATGTGAGGATTATCGCACTCAAAGTATTAACAAGAGTAAGAATACATTTCCAGGATGTTATGGAGCCATCTGAGAGAGTTATGCAACAAAAGTCTCATATGTTTTTCTTGGCCTTGCGTCTATATTTAAACAATACAATTTAAATAAGTTATATATTCATTGTCATTGGCTCTGTTATATACATATTGAGATTGGAATGGTAAAATTAGTGTCATAATTATTTTATTTCTCATTATAGGTTCTACGTGTACAAAATAGCAATATTTGGCTACAGGTAATAGATTAATAAGTCACTTCCACTTCTTTGTTCAACATTTTGATGGTAGATACTGGCTAGTAGTCGATTAAAATGACTATTTGATGAACTTGGTGTTTCTGTCAAGCTATTTTAGTGCTTATAATGTTACTCTGGTGCTTATTCATATACACTTTTTCATGAGAAATATTTGTCACCTCTCGAAAGCATTTCTCCTCAAAGTGTGAATGTACAGGATATTTCTTCTTTTACAACTCGTTAGTATGATTCACTTCCTTTCATGGTGTGACAGTCACTGGATATCAGATTTGCAGCCAAACAAATGGTATGTGGTTTTTTAAGAGAAGTAAAAAACATCCATTTCATTATGAGCATATAAATGAATATGATTCTCTCTCAGGCATGATAAGACTTAGATTTCTGGTGTATTTGACATCCTTATTGCTGTTTTTATTGACCTTAGGAATGTATCATCACACACAAGTCGGAAGACTCAGAACCTTCTAGTTTAGTGATCATAGCATTTTAGTTATCATCATGTTAAATCTACACTATGGACTTTTTTATTCATGTAACAAATCATGCACTCACAAATCACATGAATAAAATAAAAAATCAATCATGTAGATTCCAGAGAGTTGTTGCAAGAATGACTATTCTAGGTTAAGCCATATTAATACAATTATGTGTTTCATTCTTTCTGATGTTTGGGTGTTCAGCATTAGATTTATTACATTTTCTTGTTCTTGTCGTATTCTTTTTCAGTGGTTTGTTTGGACTGTTCTTGTCCACTGTCTTCTACGCTGCTTCATTCTTTGGAATAATTATGATGTACTATGCATATGCACTGGACTCGACTTGTATTATCAACATATTCATCATTACATGGACAACTGTATTGGTTATTGCTATAATGATGGTATCGCTTCATTCTAAGGTATGCTCTACTAGACTACTGTAAATTCCTGTTTCACCTATGCCACTGGCTACTTGACACTAAGAAAAATGTTGTTATCTGAGGGCCTGAGACAATAAACAGAAACCTTCTGAAATAGAAGATTAGAGAAACTAAAGAGTTAAAACTATGTAGAGACATAGCAATCCCATGCAACTTGAAATAACATGAAGAGATATAGTTCATAGTTTATCTACATATGTATAACAAGAATGTTATGCCCTATTATTTGTTTAATTATCACCTATATACCACCATCATGGTGGTTGAGGCATGGACTTCTTTGGATTGTCTGAGATAACAACAAGCGCCTAGATGAGGTTCACCATCTCTCTTATTGAATTCTTTGGTCAATTCTTTTATTCTATATTAGCAACTCAAGATTTTTATGATTTTCTCCTCAACAAAGAGTTGTTCTTTCATTTATCACTGCACATCGAGTGTTCTATGTTACCAACGCAATATTCTTTACATGACCATATAATTTTCCTCTGTTTTGTTATCTTTAAAGAATCTCAAGTTCATGTTACCTTCTTTATAAAATAGCACATATTCTAAAATGAGGAAAAAGAAGAAAAAGTGTTAGGAAAACAAAATGATTGTTTGCATGGAATACAGTGATCTAAACTACAAAATCACTTGGCACAACGAGAACCTTCTGCTGCTAGTTTCTACTGATTTGAACACTCGTAATTGTAGCAGTTAAGGACAGAAACAATGACAACCTTGGAGTGGAAATTGTTTCCGGTCAGCTTCGTGGATCTTATTTCGCCGTTGGACTGTATTAGCCACGGCTAGTGTTGAGGATAAACTTCACTTTTAAAAAGAAGAAAGAAAACTCTAATGTTGATTGCATAAAATTAGGGTATACATATTCTTATGCATTTTGATTCAAGATGTGCAACTACTGTACATAATGCACTATCTATCTATTTTTTTCCTCTTCCTATAATCCTCTTCAACCTATGTGACTTATTTTTTTTGGATTATTTAATAGGTTAATGGAGGACTTTTATCTTCTGCAATCATGGGTGCATACATTGTTTTCCTTTGCTGGTCTGCAATTCATAGGTATAGTGTGAAAAAAAAAATTCTATCGACTTGTTTCTAACTTTTAGAATATGTAAATTAGGGTCTTGTCAAGTTGTATAACCCACTCGGAATCAATGGTCCACAATTGTAACTACATAATGGATAGAATATTTACAAATACTGCAAAAAAAGATAATTTTGTGCTTGAACATAATTAAACGAGATAATTACATCACTACGATTTGGAGGGATGATTTGTAGATGTTGGCATATAGTATACAGTCAGACGCTATGTTCATCTTTTGAGCAATTCAATTGACAAAGTGTTAAAGTTGATTGATCAACTCCTTACAATCTTGTGGTGACCCAATTGGACTAGTACTCCTTTAGTGTACCTTATGAACATGAGTTATTGTCCTCCCGACTCTCTCGCAGGTTCCAAAAATATCTCTATTACTGGGAGATATTTGTAAGCAAGCATCTTACAGTTAGTCAGCATGCTCGACCTAGGTCAAGCAAGCATCTTACAGTTAGTAAGCATGCTCGACCTAGGTCGGATTCAGATTTTGATGTAAGATCATCAATGTGTTAATACTGGGGGCCTATATTTCAAACAACTCTTGTCTCATGGGTATGATGCCTGTTAATCATCATGTTTCGATCAGCTTGGTTTTAACACCCCTTTGTTTGCTTGTGTCAAGTTCGGAGCAATGTGGTTGCTCATAGATCAAGTTTGGTATGGATCAGGTTCATGGGTACGATCAACATCCATCTCTACTAGCAACTCAAATTTACTATAATTTATTTATTTATTTTTCTATGATGGTAACTTGAAGTTGTGGAAACAGCAGTGGATGTTTCTATTAATTAGTCACCTGATTCCCTAGCATCCCCCGCTGCACTCGACTCAATAGTACTGATTTCATTGGCAAGATAACCGCAATTGTATCATGTTACTTGCAGTGAACCCCCTATGGAGAAATGTAACAAAAGAAAGAGAATAGTTGACAGAGATGACATGGCTACTATACTAGTAAGATTTACTATCACTCCTTGTATCCTTTTAGCTTAACATGCGACTGCAGTTACCAGATTTTGCTGGCTTAAAAAAGCACCTCACTAGTATTGTCTTGTTTTGTAAATGCCAATATCATGTCAACCATTCATCATCTAGTTCTCACTAGTTTTGTAATGTTCTGTAATGCACAAAGTAGGTAAATGTCATGCTTGAATGAGAATGTTAACTTCTGGTGCTTCTGATCTAGAGTTTCTTTATTGCTGTTGGTGCAATCGTAATGGCAACCTTTTCCACTGGGACAGATTCAAACTCTTTTCAGGTAAACGAATTTTACATTTTAATTGTATGTACTTTTATATTCTTGGCAGTCAAAATTGTAATCTGGACCTTATCCAAATCTCAAGTAGGAACTGAATTGGCTAGTATTTCATGACTACAATTCTATCCTATGCCTACTTATCGTTCCTACATAAGATCTTGGTCCCAACAACCTTAATTAGAATATATTTTTATTCAATCAGACATTCTGATGATCAATTTATTATAGCAAATATTTTTTATGTCATATCATTTGAGAAAATATTAGTTTCTCTTTGACCCCTAAGTACAAAAATTCTTTTAATTTGTTGTTATTATTATCCATTTTATAATTTCAATTCATCAGATAGAAGTTGCTCCTTAACCTACTTTATATATAAATGTCGCACACTAAAATTTTTAGTGTATTTTTCCTAAATTGTAAGTTTTATTTATGTTTTATGATATTGAAATGATAATGTTAGAAATATTCATATGAATACCATATATTGAAAGGCAATAAATATAATAAATCATAAATATGTCTAAAATATTCTTATTAAATTGTAAGATCTTACGGTCCTATGCTTTGATCATACAAATCCAATCCTATAGATCAGGATCTCTTCACAATCTTGTTTATATTGTTTGGTTCTTTCAGTACTGGATATTGTAAAGAGACAACCTACTTTATTCAATATGGATAAGAACAAAGATAAACTCACATCAACTTCTGCACCCCCTTCAAACTCAATCAAGTACTGATTCACCTATCATACTTAGATCAAGTCAACACCATTACCACCTGTCTGAATCATGTTAGCTTGAGTCAATATTAGTTTTTATTCCCAGTAGTACAATGATTACAGTCACAGCTATTGTTTCTTACCTACAGTTAAAAAAAAATGAGGTTCAATCTGCAGAAGATGCACCTTATAACTATGCAATATTCCACTTCATATTCTCAATGGGATCTATGTACTTTGCAATGTTGTTCATTAACTGGCAACTAAACCAACCGACCAACAAGTAAGACTCGTTCACAACCTTTTCAGTTTGTTTACAACTTAGGCTCTCAAAATAGAATCCATATTGTCTCTATTACCACTTAAATTGGTTCCATGACTTTACCAGATGGAGCATAGACGTTGGCTGGGTTAGTACATGGATTAAAATTTCCAATGAATGCCTTGCTGCCAGCATATACTGTAAGTGACATAGTCCTCATTTGTCATTTTCATATACAAGAAAGTTTAAAATCCAGGCTCCAAATTTAACCAAAGAAATAAGCTTCTAGACATGTAATGCCAAAAATTTAGTAACTGTATGACCAGTGTTATGATTCTTCAAGTTGATGCATCTTTACAGCAAAAATCCACCTTTACTCAAGCTATTTAGGCAAATCCTATGTGTGTTAGGAACATCATGAATATGCTACTGCTTATTTAGATTTTTCCAGATATTTCATGAGTTGCATAATTGGTTGCTCAAAGCGAAAAATATATGTATACCCTAATCTGAATTCTTCATCAAGACCAAAACTTCCTGTCAGATAGACTTGCATGAGAACATGGTATTGTTGCAAATTAGATTGAACCTGATATTCATATACTTATAATCTATAGTACAGCAAAAAACTTATCTAACTATTCCTTATTCACCACAACCTCCAATTACAATAATACATTCAGCAGCTGCTGGTTGCTTCTACTAATTTTTTCTTTCTTGTTATTGGATAATCCACAATAGTCTTAAGTTCTATTTCCATCTTTCTGTAACTGAGTTTTATTTCGACGGTGATCACAGTGTGGAAACTGATGTACCCTCTCATTATGAAGGGAACAGACACAAGTCATGAAGAATTTGTGCAGAATGCAAATAATTCAGTATGAAGTTCAACTTCCGGTGCAGTAAGCCAATTTGATGAATTGGGTCGGCATTGGAGAAGAAAGGGATAGGGATTGATCCAAGGGTTACACAAAGCAATCTAATTCATTAAAAAAATATTTGATGAATTGTGTGGCATGCCTAGTCGATAAAAGCAACTCAGTTTGAACTTTCTAAAGATTTGAAAATTATAAATGCACCCTAACAGAAGCCCTGCTGAGAAAAAGAAATGGCGTGGTATTACTTGAGTCTCAAGACCAACTCATATTAATTTAATTGGACATTATCTATAAGATTTTGATTTTTTTTTAATACTTACTTTAAGAACGAATTTTAAATGATGCCCTTCTTGTAGTTTATGACGAGTCATTGAATTGCATTTATAATTAAATTTTATGTTGTCACTGTTCAAGTGCTTAGGTGTTATTTTGAGGAAATGAAATATTTTATAAATTGAGATTCGGAAAGGTGGTGCAGGAATAATTCTTATATTTACTATAGCTAACCAAATTTAAAAAAAAAAGGTTTAGCAAATCAAGTGAGACAAATAGGTCAAAGAAGACAATAAGTTATACTGGTCAAGCTAATAGACAGACTGAACCGAATGAACTAACGAACCGACAAGCAGAGAAAGCTGCCAACTAGACCAATAGAATCAATCGAGTTAATGGATTAAGCTAAAGAAGTTCATTGGGTGAGTAGGCTAGGTAGACCAGATTGAGATGCCCAAGCAAATTGGCATGAGAATCAAAGATGGGTTATGCAAGTAAATTGAAATAAATAAGGCACGGAAGCAAAACAGTTAACATGGGCTGAATACTCCAAAAAAAAAAAAGGGAGCAATGTAGAGAACCAAGCTAACTTCCGAGCAATCCGAATCAGAAGAAGGGTTCGAGCAGGGTAAGCTGACTAAGTAGGTTGAGGAAGTCAAGGCAAACTAGCCAAGCAAACTGAATATATAAACCAAATTGATGAAATGCTATATAAAAAAATACTTCAATATGGTATATATGTTTAGTCTTGCTCTTTGCCTAATCCATTAATTGTTTGATTTCCTCCTAATTCCATTACAGGAACCAAACTCACCATTGAAGTTTAAGCTGTTTTTTTTTTTGTTAACATCACAAACAAATAGTAAACAAGTGGGCACGGCTATTGTCACATGGATTCTATGGACAGTTGAATAGAAAACATTATAACTGCAGAACCAAACTGAAATTAACCTTTATAGGAAAAAACATGGTCGAAGAACACAAATCAAAAAAGTTCATATCATTAGTAAAACAGAAGTAAATTCAACATAACGTGCTACTTCAAGGCAACAGACAGTAACAAATGGCTATGTCAAGATTTATGAAAATTTGGCTCAACTCTCAGCATAATGACACAGTCAACTAAATAAAACTAGATTCACAGACGTAAAAACTGGCACCTTGGTCGAGACTACATATGATTTTTTTTTTTCCTTATGCTGCTCCTCTTTAGGTGTTGTGCTTCTGCAATTAGCAACAGATGCACAGTTGGAGACATGGCATGAATAATAAAATCAATAAACAAGCAGTGCGATTGGAGTTAAGATGTGCTTACTTGCATTGGGAGATACAACTTCAGCTCAGGTGGAAGCTCTTCCTCTGAGTAGAGACGGTCAGAGAAATAAATTCTTCTGAGACGGCAGTTTGCATGGACCTGCACTCTCAGAGTCTCTACATAATTTGTGCCATATGCCCTTCTCGTTAAATCGGTAAGGTTTAGTTGAATGTTGTTCCATCCATCTTCCAGTGAAAGAGGCATGGTGCAGATAAATGGCTTCACTCGGGTAACAGACTGCAAGCAGAGTAAATATACACGAAATCTTATTTCATTCTAAGAAAAATTCTGTCACTGCAGCTTCATTCTCAGTGGTTATACAATACTTTTTTTTTCCTCTTCCTCCTTTTATATTAATATTATCCAATTATTCCAATTGTCATATTTTATAGGAAAATAAATAAGTTAAAGAACTCGAGAAGAAGGCTACATACCTGAAAATTTGAAGCCCTGAAACGGCGACGAACATTCTTATCATCCAAAATCTGTATCTCAAAAGAGAAATACTTTTTTAAATTCTTGACGATCATGACCAAAAATGATAACTTGATGCCAAGAGTTGCATTAGGATCAGCTGGGCATGTAATATAAGTTGACTGCACGTTTGAGCCAACTATTTCAAGAACATTTGATTGGATATCTTCATCCTGTAGTCGCCTCACCTGTCCATTGACAACTGCAAAAAAATTCTCCGATTTCAATTAGCTTAGTCACTACTAAAAAGCCAAAATTGTCTAACACATCATATCCATACAATACGCTGACTCCATAAGACTCAAACCTGATTATCCCATTGATAGGATGTGAGGTTTCAATAAAAAGCATTTATTGCTGTGAACATGATGCACTAACTTTGGGGCACTCAATTTGCTAACAAAGAGATGTTTGTAATGTTTCAAAAAGAGAAGGAAAAGAATTGTTGTATGAATTTAAGTTCTAGCTATACAAAAAAAAAAAAAAAAAGTCACGCGAGTGAAGGGTAGCACAGAGAACTTGTGAAAGGAGTCAAAAGCCAGGCATTAAGAAGATATTTAACAGAAATTAGTATGGACTTCCTATTGACTCATTAATATCCTAAATAAAGTACAATCTGTAACAATAATCTGTTGCAGGCTGTACTAAATTTTGTCTACATTTCATGTTTTACTACTCCTCTAGTAAGACTACTTTCAAAGTTGATAAAAAAAAAGAAAGGGCAGCCGATGCATCAACTTTCAAATTTGATATATATGATAATTATGAGAGATTCAATGCATTGAAAATAAACTAGAACCTGAAATCTCTAGTAAAGATATAGCTGACATACAGTTTCTTTTGCATCACATAAATTTCACAAAGCATCATTGTTATCCCTTCACTACAAGGAGAAAAAAGTCTTTACCTTCTTTATCCCATATCTGCAGAGGTTTGGTCCTGTTTAAAGATTCCATAGATAGTAAGCTTCAAGTTGGCCAACTTACAACTAAAAATTATAGAAAAGGATACAAAAAATAAAAGTGGAATTACCCAAGGCTGTAGAGAATGGATAAGAAACCAGACTGGAATGTGTTCTTGAACATATTGAGGATCGAGTGAATGCCAACTAGAAAATAATTACCAAAAAATGACATTGTTAAAAATTTAAATATGAAGTTTAATAGTCACAAAAAAAAATCATCATAATGAGAGCAGATTGCTGCTACAAAAAAATTAAGTTTCAAGTCCGAGAAAAATAATGTCTGGTTCAAAGGAAATAGGAACTTATTTGCTACAGTAACATCATGGACAAATTTCTTTCACATGTTCACAACTTTTTTTAGAAACACATAAGACAACAAAACCTAAACAATCATTAGCAAAAAAGTATGACTAGTTCAAAGCAAATCCAAGCAAAAACAAATTAGATTCTGAATGCTCAGATCCCAAATTTCCTAAAAGAAACAACAAAGTGAAGCAACTTCAATCAGGCATTACTTGTTCAATCATAAGAGCATAAGATGTAGCAAAATCCAAAATCATACTATCTTCTTGATTTCTTTCCCTAAATCTAAAGTAATATAGACTTTTATATTTCTCAGGGCCTCACTCTCCTTATATGTTCATCTAAATTCCTAAAAATATAAAATTTTCAATCGTAAGCATACGCTCATAATTTCAAATAGTTTTTTCTGATCTTATTTTATGTTTAAATCCTCACCGAGGACTTACAAATTTAGTATCTTATTCCCTAAATTTAACTTTATTACTACAATTTTATCTCAAATTCTCTCAACTTCAACAACTTTATTGCTCTATCTTTTTTTTACATCTACTAAAATTTTTATATTTCTTTTAAATAAATCATATTCAAAGCTTGTCTTACCCATTTCTCCTCTATTCTTTTCTCCAACCTATTTTTTTCCCACGAGTAGAATGTTTTTATTCTTCTCCAAACAATCACAACTATAAATTCTACTATTATTTCATAAAGGTGTTCCTATTGCTCAAGATTCTAACTTAATCTTATAATCACAAACTAACTTCTTTACGTGCAGTGGTTCACAACAACGTCAGAACCTCTAGCCCATGTAAGCAATGGAGTGTCAATGGGTCGCAGCAGCCTTCTAGCCCATCGTTTACATATTGCGCTACATGGATTGCGGAGGCTAATATCATCGTGGGTGACAACCTAAAATTTTTAGCACTATTTTCATTAATTGTCGAAGTCTAATGCAACCCTCACTTTTATCATCCAGACATGGGATCGACACTGTTTATTTTATATGCTGATGGAAACTCTGGATCAATATAAATCTGGCGCAACTTTTAAGTTTCACATAGAAGAGTGAAAACGAGCCATCAAACTCATATCTAAATACTAAATAGTCGATAGATAAAAACAACCCTAAAGAGGAGCTGCTCTGTTCAGCATGAATAAGAGCGCAATCATAAAACTACCACAGAATTTTTAAAGAGCAGGAAACAACTTACGTTTGCAAGCAGCACGCACTACTCGACAAAGATATTCAAAATTTCCGTTGCTTCCCCGATTCCTTCACAAATCTTCCAAGGAAGCCTCTTCCAAGCACCCTACGAAAAAGGGAAGATTGAAGATCAAAGCGTCGTCGCCTATCGGATGCTAAAGTGAGGCGGAGGAGGGAAGGAGATATGTCTTCTCGCCTCGTTTCCTTCGCCGGGGTTCTGCGCAACCAAGACCGGCGGAGGAGAAGAACAGGCTGACGCGGTGTGGTTACGGCAGAGGCGCTCGTCTGTATGCACTGGAGCCTGGAGACAAGGGAGGTCGCCGGCGCCCGCTTAGGTTTCGACGTGGAGGGCGGACCGGCGGTCGATTGAAAAGGACTCGAACGCAGACGCAAGGGCCGTCCTTTGTCGATCGGTTGAGGATCATGTAGTACGGCTAAACCAAGTCAGGAAGGTAATCGAGTCGGTTATCGGGTCGAGCTAAGTCTTTGGTTGTTTTTTTTTAGTTTGGTTCAAGCTTCCCTTGGTTTATTTTTCGAGGTTGGTTTGTTTAGTTAAGCTTAATCAATTTGTTAAAAGTTATTAACTTCATTGTAAAAGATTGAAATCGTCAATTTAATAATTTCTATCGATCTATAAGATAAATCACGAAAATTTTTATGAATTTTGACATAATAATCAAAATATATGAGATCATCTAAAACTATTTAAACTCTCACTTCTTTTCGTGTTTGAATTTGTTCGAGTTTAGACATCTCGTCCGCCAAATTTCGGCTAGTTTTGACAACCTCACAGCAGCAAACTGTGGCAAGAAATGGCCTTTCAGCCAAAACTGCATGATTTTGATAGTCAAAAATTAATATATTTAAGTCCTCAAAACTATACTTTTTACTTACAGTGAGATAATACTCAATTGGAAATGATACAGTGGAAGTAAATCGCTCCATCCGATCAAATCAAATTAATAGTCAATCTAAAATAGAAATCAAAATAGATAGAGTTCGGAATCGATCCAATTAAAATCGAGTCAATTTAAACTCACATGAGTCACATTCGTCTCTTTGACGAAAAGACTCGATCTCAAAGAGATCATTTCTCCATACTAGAGAATATTTGGGTGGTGTTTGATTGGAATGTGAGAATAAAAATGAAAATGAATTTGATAGTAGATGGGAATGGGAATGGATTTTGTCATTTCAATAATGTTGTTTGGTTTATAAGTTGGGAATAGGAGCGATCGACGATGACCGACGGTCGACGATAGCGGTCGGCGATCAGCGATCGGCGACTGTCGATCGACGATCGACGACCGACAGGACTGGCGACGACCGACGGCGGTCGACGGTCGACGACGACCGGCGACGGCCGACGATCGACGGCGACCGGCGATCGACGGCGGCCGACGACCGACGGCGGGCGGCGATCGACGACAGTCAACGACCGTCGAGTGAGCGACGGACGACAACGAACGGAAATGAAACTCAAACCCCCCATGTGAGATGAGTTTTGTTGATTCTCAATTATTTAGAATTGATTCTCAAACCCTCCTTCCTAAAACCATTAATCAAACACTCTATATGATTCTCATTTCCATTTCCTCGTTCCAAACCCACCAACCAAATGTCACCTTGATCTTCTTTTTATAAAGTATATTTTTTTTTCCAATTTATAAATAAAGAAGTAGAAAGGAATTAAATAATCTTTTAATATTCTATTTCTTTTTCTCCACCTTTTAATTTGAATATTGGAGGGATTTATACCGCTTAGTATTTTCATCCGTTTTCAAATCTTTTTAGATTCAGAATATTTAGTATTCAGGCAAATCAATCTAAGGAATATCGATCTCTCAAAAACGGATCTATAAATTATCAATATATATCTCAAGGTTTTGTATATGTCCGATCCTCTCAAGGATCTGTATTTGTTCGACCTTTCAAAGTCCAAGTGATGATCGACCTTAAGAAGCTAAGGTGGCGTTCGATCTTATGAAACTTAAGCGATGATCGATCTCCTGATGTATAATTGTAGTTCGATTTACCGAAGATAAATAGAAGAAGATCGATCGAATTAGATTGACACATTGAGAATCGATTTAATTCATATTTAATCGATCGAAAATATTCAATCGTGATCTCGAATTGAATCAGAAAACGATGTCACTGCGGATGGCAAACCAGTTTCTACCCACCATCTCTGTTCGTTATCCTCTAAGATCACGTTTGATTCCTCTGTAAAGTTTTACAAGCACACTGCACATATGATCTGAGAGAACCGTTGAAAACAGTGCAAAAGGACAATAAAACACACAAGCAATTCAATGGATCCATTGCATTTGCTTTAATTTTCCGTTGCTCATCCCCTTGAAAAGAGATAAATTATGAGAATTTTTTATCTAAAATCTATGGAGATTATCCTTATTTTCTTAGATATAATATATATGTATTTATCAATCAAGTTAGTCTACGAGCACGAGGAAAAATAAATTAAGAAGCATTAAAAAGCTCATTCTCTTATAATAAAAAGTGATTACATTTGCCCTTTAATATTCCTCGTAGCCGATCTTTCGATGAAAAAAGATACCGAGTTCTCCTGAGGGGAATTTTTCTTGCTCATTCCCTTGTGCAAAACAATTAAAACCGTCACCTTAGCAGCCCTCTTACTCAGCTCCATAAATATAAAAAAGAATAAATCATAAGTAATCATTGACTTTGATATGTTGGCAAGTACGGTGAAGAATGTGGTCCGATACGAATATTAAATAGTCTGTCGATGCGGAGGATCGAATTTTATTCCTGGTATAAATTTTATACCATATTTATCAATGCATTGTTTCCGTAAAAACTTCTCATGCTCATTCCCGCAAGAAGATTAGAATTCGTCGACCTAGCGATCCCTATCGATCTGTTGCACGGCCATTATAAAAGAGATAAATCACGGAAATTTCTATGGACTTTGACGTAGTTGTCAAGACATATAAGCTAGAGTCATCTAAATTCTAAAAAAAAAAAAATTAGACCTATTTCAAAATCAATCTTTATTTTATTTATAAATTTCATCGTATTTTAACTTATCATCGTGGATGCATAGGTTCGTGCATCAGCGAGTGAAATTGAGAGAACGGCTGATGGTTATCTGCAGACATCCCCTTCAGTTGTTAGGGATGCAACGTCATGAATCGCCATCTAATTATGAGAATTAGTATACTACGCGTAGCCTTTACTTAGTTTTGGATCTTTGCATGCTCATGACCATTCAAAGCTTTTTACAAAATCATTGGCACTCTACGAGTCTATGCTATGATACGTCCCGATCATATCACTTGCAGATCCAATTCGCAGCGTGGCAATGAATAGGGAGGGATCGAACCTAATGATGGTTTGACAAACTGATTTTATTTCTTGAAAATGATTCTGAATAATTACTAGGATTTAGTCTAAGATTGCAGTGAAAACACCAGGCGATGATTTGCCAGAGTAGCTATCAATTTGGGTTAGATTCATCGGATTGATCTGTCCCGTCAAATAATTTAGGCAGATTGAATTGAAATTTTATTAATTTGTCATTTTGACGGGCTTAAACGGATTGATCCGTACGGCTTGCGAGTTTAAATGGGTCGATCCACCGTGGACACGAATTGATTCACGGATTAAGAAATGTCAAAAGATGAAACATGTGTAAATAAAATTATATAAATTTTTTTTACCGATATTCTAATATTAATTAATAAGAGAAGTTTTTTACCATCACAATTTTCTTCTATCACATATATACCTCAACAAAGTGTAAGAAAAAAGAACAAAATAATATTTGATGTACTATAATATTTTTTTTTCTTATATACCTTAATTGTCTTATATTCTTATTATTACTATTCCAATAAATATAGGAAATGACACGTATCAAAATCAATTAATTATAAAAGTTAAAAAATCTAAATTGAATCACTATTTAGAAGAGTAAAAATTTAAATTTATATATTATTAAGATTTGAATATTTTAGATCAGAATAAAAAATATCGATATTCAATTTTATCGGTCAATAATTAAATCTCAATTATAAAATTTTAATTACTTAAAATATTTATTTTTTTAATCATAGTAATCCATAAATTTTCAACACCTTAGTAATTTTAAATATAATTTTTTAATTTTTGTGACTCGCGGATTGACCCGCCTAACCCGTAACCCGTCTTGAGTTGGATTGAATTGGAGATTTTTCAATCCGTCAAGATGGTGGATCGATCCGTACTTCTCTGCTAAATATTAGATTAATCACGAATTGATCCGTTCCGTCGTGAATGGATCCGTTTGACAATTTAGGGCCCGGACTGTTCAGACAGGGAATTAAGGAGACCGAAACGAATCTACTTTCAGGATTAACCCAATAAAATTATTTAAACATCTGAATTATAAAGAAGAATAAAAATCGCAAAGCCTCTTCCTCTCTCTCTTGTGATAAATGACACAAAGGTGTTGTATTTAGGGTAGACTCGCACGTCCATATATGCATCAAAACTTGGTCTCTGTCTATATACGAGTACTGCAGCCGATCGATCTCTGTAGTGTGGAAGATGCATGCCATGCCGTTAGAACGGGGACAGGCATGATCTTCTCTTTCCCAGCTCTGTCGTCTCTTCTTGCCATGCCATGCCAATGTCGTCGGCGATCCTCACTGCGTCTGAAGAAACACCGGAGAGCCCTCTCCTTGTGAACCCAACCGCGTACATCCCGCGAGTACCCTTCCATCCGTTGGGGAAAGCGCTCGTTGGCATCCCGTCCTTGCTGAAGAAATCACAGCCCTGCACCAAAATTTAGTGGATCAGCTTCTGTCGATAATTGATCAGTGTCTGCAACTCGATCGAGGCGAAGATTAGTTCGTCGGAATGAGCACCTGAAGCCATTGTGGAACGTTGTTGATGTATCCCGTGGCCAAGATCACGGCATCGGCGTCGAGGATTTGGCCGTTCACGAGCTCCGCTTTTCCTGGCGAGAATCTCTTGATTCCGGGAACTACCTTGATCTCGCCGGACTTTATTTTGGCCAGTGCGCCGGTGTCCAGCACCGGCGTCCTCCCGTGCGTGTTCTTGAGCTCAAGCGGACCGGCGGAAGGCCGCTTTAACCCGAATTTGGCGACGTTTCCCAGTACCGCCCATGCCATCACCAGCAGAATATTATCCACCACCCGCAGCGGCAGCCACTTCAGCAGCAGAACGGCGAGCTCGAACGTCGATTTTCCCATCACTTCCCGCGGCAGCACATGAACCTGATGACAAGGTTCGATTTTGTTAACGCAGATCGAATAAATATTCATTTTTATAAAAAAAAATGTTTTGCGGTGAGGGATGATCGATCGTCGAAGCACGCACCGAATCGCGCACTACTATGGATGGCGAGGCATTATGATCGCAGAGGTCGAGGGAGATCTCCATGCCGGAGTTTCCGCAGCCGACGACGATCACGCGTTTACCCCGGTAGCGCTCGCCGGACTTGTAGTCGCAGACATGAGTCACGTCGCTGCCGAACTCATCGAGTAGCCCCTCCATCTCGGGTACCACCTTCTCTGCGTTCTCGCCGGTGGCCACCACCAGCCACCGCCCAATAAACTCCGCCACCTCAGCGCCGGCAACGACAGCGGTGACACGCCACATTCTATTGCCGTCGTCGTACTTGGCGGAACGCACCGAGTGGTCGAAGCGGGGGTTGATGGCGAAGCGGGCAGCGTAGGACTCCAAGTACTCGACGAATTGATCCTTGGAAGGGTACTCCGGATAGTGATCAGGGAAGGGAAGGTCGGGGAGCTGGCAGAACTGCTTGGGGAGGTGGAGCTTGAGGCGGTCGTAGGTGCGCCGCTGCCAGAGGGAGGCAATGCAGTCGGCGCGCTCGAGGAGGACGAAGGGCACCCCTCGCTGGCACAGACCGGCGGCGACGGCCAGCCCGGACGGCCCAGCGCCGACGATGATCGGGCCGTTCACCCACGTGCATGGCCGCGACAGGAAATCGTATTGATTGCAGCGTTCCATTGAGTTCTGCGCCATGGTTAATTTATGAACAAGAGACGTCGCGTCGTCTATACCCTGTTTTTTCGTCGTCTTTCTTCCTCCGTCGGGAATGGAGACTAGAATTGGCTTGGAGAATAGGAAAGGGAATTAGGAGACGAAGAAGAGAATTGAGCGAAATGGAGAGCGGTGAGGAGGGATGAGAGGGAGAGGGAAATGGTATAAATAAGGCCATTGGGAGCTGCATCGATAGGCCTGAAAAGTCTTTCTCAAATAATTATGAGTACGGTACCATGGACCTTTTCTTTTTTTTTCTTTTCTTTTATTTTTTTCAATCCTCTTCTACTCTTTAATTTAACTATTAATTGGTTCGTGTACGTAGATATTGCCATTCAAAACTCGATGATGTTTCCAGGCAGATGGTACCGTAAAAGTAATATGTATCGATTTTGAATTGATTTTAAAAAAAAATTTAGATTCAGTTGACTCTTGCATTTCTCGACCACCATATCAAAGTCCATAAAATCCTTCGTGATTTATCTCCCTCACCATGATCATGAAATAGATCGATGGAGACTACTAAATTTATGGTTCCAACCTTTTGCAGGAACACACTTGATGGCCCTTCTATTGGATTGTGAATGAGATTGTATATGTTCTACGGGATGACGTTGTGGTTAAGATATACGGTGGTGTTTATAGAATAATATGAATCGATTTCGGAGGAGATAAGTTTTTTTCTGGATTCAAATGATCTCTACGTGTCTTGATCACGTCAAAGCTCATAGAGTTCTTCATGATTTATCTCTCTCATAATGACTATGAAACAGATCAATGAGGACCACTAAATTGACGGTTCTAATCTTTTGCGAGAAATGAGGTTGTATCCATAATAAAATCTAAGCTCTATAATAATTTTTTTTCGACAATTTACCAAACACAGCTCCTAAAGTTCAGAATTTCCCAAAAAGCGCAGCATGATTTTAGATTTACCAAATTGCGCACATAATTTCCCTTTTACCCCGCCCGCCAAATAGATATGCAATTTAATGATGAGAGAGAATTTTCATGCATCCGAGCCACTATTGGAAATTCCGAACCATCTAAACGTGGTGCTGAGAATTCAAATCTCAGCACCACCTTTTTTTTATCTGATTTCTAATTTATATCGGTCTGATTTCTGAAATATTGCTGTGAATACCTAATAAAACCTCGAATATCAAAAATTTTGGTCACGGATACATAGAGGGACACTACTCAAACTCAATGGACTTTGATTGGATCGAAAAAGAGGTGAATAAGACCATCAATGAGTTTTGACTAAAACTCATTAATGAACTTAGAGGAGTCCAAATTTCAAAATCTTGACATAGACTGAAAGATCTTACAACATGAATTTTTGATATGTCGAGGAAACTTAGTTTTAATCCTCCTATCTCCCAATTTTAATTTGTGTCGAAAAAAAAATGGTACTGGAAGTTGAGAAACTGGTGGAAGATAGTGGTAGTGGTGCTGGAATTCGCAATTCCAGCACTACTGTGGTGCTGGAATTGGAATTTTCTGCACCACTGTGGTGATGAATATATTTTTCAGCACCACAGTTCAATTATAATACATCATTAATTAATTATAATTAATTACAATTGACAATCTTAAAATTGAAATTAGCTAACTCACATACTAAACACTCTGTTCTTGTAGTTTTGTGTGAGTTCGAAATTACTTCAACTATCGTCATCACGTATGCATAATAAGTCCACAACGTTAACCCTTTCTCTGATTTCTTATTGGTTTAATGTGATCTTAATCTTTTCTTTTTTGAAAAAAAAAATAATAAGTATTTAAGAAGCTCGGGCCGAGTCTACGTGATCTTCTTCGGAAGAATGGCGATCGATCCTTGCCACTTGATATAGTCCGCGATATCGGTAGACAACTGCTGAAGTCTATTGCAGGTTTGTGAAATATTAGTCACTTCCTATCGTTATCAGGGGAATATGTTTCAAAACTATAAACTAAAACGATGATTCTTCTTTTTATTCTCATTATAGTCATGCACGATGATCTACGACTTATCCATACGGATCTAAAGCTTGAAAAACATTCTCTTGGTGTCCTCGGACTTCCTCTCAGTTTCTGATCACAAGTATAGTTTTTATCTCTAATTTGTATTAAGAATACAGTTCAGCTTCTTTTCTTCGGATCGAGTTGTTTCTTCCTAATTAAAATTTGATGAAAAGTTAATGATGAAAAATATATTCATCACCACAGTGGTGCTGGAATTGTGAATTCCAACACCACTGTGGTGCTAAGATTGGAATTCTCATTCACCACGGTGTGGTTCTTGGAAGGGAGATAGGAGGATTAAAACTAAATTTTCTCGACATATAAAAGATTCATGTTGTAAGATCTTTCAGTCTATGTCAAGATTTCGAAATTTGGACTCCTCTAAGTCTATCAATGGGTTTTGGTCAAAACTCATTGATGGTCTTATTCACCTCTTTTTCGATCCAATTAAAGTCCATTGAGTTTGAGTAGTGTGCCTCTGTGTATCCGTGGTCAAAATTTCTGATATTCGAGATTTTATTAGGTATTCATAGTAATATTTCAGAAATCAGACCGATATAAATTAGAAATCAGATAAAAAAAAAAGTGGTGTTGGGATTTGAATTCCCAGCACCACGTTTAGATGGTTCGAAATTTCCAATAGTGGCTCGGATGCATGAAAATTCTCTCTAATCATTAAATTGAGGATCTGTTTGACAGGAGAGGTAAAAAGAGAATTAGGTGTGTGATTTGGTAAATCTGAAATCATGCTGTTATTTTTGGATAATTCTGAACTTTAAAAACTGTGTTTGATAAATTGCCCATTTTTTTTTCAAACAAATACAGACGATCAAAAAAGAACATACAAATTTTCACTTCTGATTGTTAATTTAACAGCCGATGCGACTTCTGATTTCTCTCGAGATAAGATAAAAGCTCTGCTAGCTATCCACTGTTGGCTCTCCGAAAATACATTCAACAGTTGGAGCGTTTCCTTTCAACATTGACTGCCTGCACAGTTAACTAGCTGCCAACCATTTAGGTTCGATTCGAACAAGAAGTCGACAAAAGAAACTGCACCGCCATCTTTTTAGTTATGTGGAAGCATGCGCTGCAACGTTAGTTCTGGTTAAGTAGTCTAGGCGTTTCAGTTAGTGTTGAGTGAGAGTGACCATGGTCCCAATAAGTTGGCCAAAAGAAAAAAAAAAGGCATCTGTTTTTATTAAAATTGTTAAAAGGTATTCTTTTTCATTTATTATTAAAACGATCCTGTTTCAATATATTTTTATTCTCGCAAAATACCTTACTCTATATTGTTATAGCAACTGGTTAGTAATATGTTACTATTTACATTTTAACTCTAAACGATATTCATAACTGCAACATAATTATTACAATCATGTAATTGTAGGAATTATAAAATGTTATTGTTACATAGTCCTAAAAGTATAGGATAATGTCTGAAAATAAATATATTTTCAGAAATAAAAATGAGTCGAAAATACAATGAAATGTTATTTTAATAATACATAAAAAAGAGACACTCTTGTAAGCTAGCGTTTGTAATCATTTTTTTTTTAAAGTTGAATTAGTCGCCTAGAAATTTTTAAAACAAAGCGTCACTCCCATTTGCACTGTCTTGGCTTTTTTGACTTAAAAAAAATTATTGAGCTTTAGAGGGTCTCTTTCGGCACCACGTGAGCAGCTTGTGAAAGCAAGCAGGCTGTCTATGTTCAATTTATCTCTCTCCCACCTGAAGTCGTGCTTGATTTTAGTTCTTTCCGGTCTTAGAGCAAATTCAGATGACTAACATAATCGTATTAAGATTTGAAAAAGTAAGGGATCGATTTTTGAAGGTGACGATCAGATTATCGATGACTTCGTATTTCTGTGCTAGTCACTTGGAATTTGATTTATCCCCTTCACACGTAGAGACGACGATGAAGAATCGCTAATATGACGATTCTATTTTTTTTTTTTTTTTTGATTTTAGTTCTCAGAACGTGTAAATTTATCAGGTCAATTTCGAAAGAAATCATGACTTTGAATTATGGTCTATTCCTCTCCTCTACATTTGCTAATTGGAGTTGTAATTTTTTCCCTTTATAACTTATAAGTAGGAGCAACGATAAAAAATTATTAATATAGTAGTTATATATTTTGATTAATATAATACATATTTATAATAAATAAATAAGAATTACTTTTTATTGTTAAATGAAAATATCAGATCAGATATTGGTACGATTGAAAATTCATCATGATCTTTGAAATAGAGAAAGTGGTGTCATTTTCCTTGGAAACAACGAGGCATGCGGAGGAGAGGTCTGACTGAGAAGAGAGGAATGTCTTTGGATGTAGTACAGCTCTGAGTCTGCAAAAAGGAATATAATGTTGGAAGGAGATGGCGACGACGAGCTCTTCGCCGAGGGATGTCTTGGACAACAACAGCTCTTCGCAGGGAAAATAACCATGAATTTGTGGTTAAGTAAAGCCATAGGCGATTCATCGCCGTCATGAAACAGTTGAATGATAACGGGAGTTTCGACCTCGATTTGTTTGTTTATTTCTTATTATGAATCTAATTCAGTCAAGATGTGCAACTTAATTATATTTTATACAGTAATACAATTGTTTCTCCAAGGTATAGTTGAAGTACGTGGCCTTTTAACTCGTTTAGGCATGATCATGAAACCAAGTTAGGATTTCCTTGATCCAAATTAAAATAAAATTTAGAATGCGAAGATTATAATGATAAAGATTAAATATTAAAAGGAAAAAAAATATTTAGTCACTTGGCGTAAAAAGTGATGATTTTTCTTATCTAATTTCTATTTCCATTAGTGATGAATATATATATATTATTAAAAAAAATATCTCTACCTATATTACTTTAGTCGAATAGAAGAATAATAAATATTTTTAAAAAATAAACAAAAAAAAAGAATGAAAATTAAAATGGAGAATTAATAATAAAAAAATATGGGAAATAAATATATCTAGATGGGAGTGAGAGATGTTATTTTGTACATAACTAGGGTACATACAATTTTTTTTATAAGAATTGAAAACCTAAGTTTTTAATGCAACATAGAAATGCTTCGTAGTTAATCAATGTTTATGAGATAAACACTTTAAAGCATGAGAGGATGCCCTTCCAAACCTAGTTCGAGATAAATATGTCAAGACAATTAAACTATGTACACTTTGTAAACACGACGGATAAATGTTTTTACCAACACATCAAATTTTGACAACCAACAACAAGAGCATGCGACCATTCCAGTTCATGCAGACTAGTACCAGCAAGCCTACCCAGTTTCATGATCCACAAGAACATCCTGTTAGAGTAGGAAATATAGTTCATTACCTAAAGAGAACCATCTCGGACCAGCCATTCCAGTTTCGGACGTCAATTTCCATACTCCAGTGAACTGCAACCGCCTCAAAATATCAGATGATATTTCGGACAAAAGCAGTTTCGTCAGCCCAGACTCGGAATTCACCGACAAATCATTGGAAAAGTAATGTTCAGGTAAATCCAGGCAGTTTATGATTACCAGGAAAGGGGTTTATATCTTATGGCTGCTCCTCTTCAGGCCTGGTTCTTATGAACCTTCTACGCCTCCTTGGTATTGGAATATCATCTATGTTATCGTCGTCGTCGTCATCTTGCATGCCCCGCAGGTTCTCGCCCCAGAGGTTACGGTGTCCTGAACGCCGATGTGTGCGCCACGCTCTCGATGAACCCCTAGGCTCATCGAGGGACTCGATTGGGTTGTTGATCATATGGAAAAGGAAGAATGTTGTCCACCATGATCCAGCACCCTCACCCGAGCTGTTGCGTTCCCTTTCATGAGAAAGTCCATTTCCACTGTCGATGACATAATCACCGAGCACGATTGCACCAGGCATTGCTGATCTAATAGCACTGAGAATATCACCGTACTCCCGCTGATGTTCCAGATGGCGCCATGCTCGCTGACGTGATGGGTCGATATCAGCAGGCCTAGTGGCAGGGTGGATTCTCCTGGCATGTCGGCGTAGCTCCCTATAGTTGCCAGAAAAAGAGCAAGATTCCCTAGAGCAACTCCTTGGTTTTAGGTCAAGATACTCTCTTGCTTCCTTCACAATTGTCCAACCCATAACGACACCTCGACAAAGAGGGCATTTTAGAGAAGTTTCTAGAGCATCGCTGCCTCCAGACTCCTCAGGTCGAATCTGCTCTTCGCCTCGAGCTTCTGTAAATGCCTCATCCTCTTGGATATTATTATTTTCTCCGAATGTATCGACAGAGACACCTTCTGCACTTGCTACCAAATTACTTCGACCATCTGTTTCAACCAAGTTTCTTATTATCACAGGTCGTGGTAACACCAGACGAGAAATATTTTGACCGACATTGCTAACATGAGAACTGTCAAGGGCTGAAGATCTAGGTTCAGAAGAAATCTTGTTGCTGTCCACTTGGAGTTTTTTATATCGGTCCAGACAATTGGAATGCCGGTAACTTGTATCACAAATGTAAGACCTGCAGCCTTTTTCGTGAGAGCTGCACACGAGAAGGACAGCATTATGGGGATATTCCATACAAATGGAGCATGAAATCTCGTCCAATTCCTTGTGTGAAACAGCAATATCTACTACACTCGTACTGCTTCCTTTTGTTTCTGTCATCTTCAGCATACTTGCTGCTGTAAAGTAGTTCGACCCATTAAGCGTTCCAACATGCATGAAGTTTATATAAATGAACACATTAATAAAATAAAAAAAAATCAAACTCATTTGTGAATCCTATCTACCATGTCAATAAAAATAATTAGCAGGCTTTCTTTTTACAATTCTAGGTTCCATTCACATGAATGCTTTGGCTGCAATTTCAAAAGATATCAACAAAAGAAACAAATGCAATTTACAATAAGCCACAAAAAGATAGTAACAATTCAGTGCTACCTTTCATAAACTCCTAATAAAAACGTCCTCGCCAATTTTAACACTCTAGAATTACTATCAATTCCCTAGCTAAGGTAAACTTAGCTTATAAATCAACTTGCAACTTATATGAAATTTTTTTCACGAAGTTCTTGCTTAACACCCTAATTTAGACCACAAACTGTTGTTTGCTAGTGAAGGAAGGCATAGGTTTAGATGTGTGAATTCTTTTTAGAAAGTTCTTGTCAAACACCCTAATTTAGTTCATAAAATGTTTTGTGCCAGTGAACGAAACGAACGGTTTAGATGAATGATTGCCATTTTCTTTAATTTAAGTATTTTAGGCCAGTGATTAAGGTCGCCAAGTTAATGAAGTTCCATTATAGATTCCTGCAGCAACAACCTTCTGCCGCATATCCAGGTTCAATAGACATGCCAGCGCTATTGTGGCAACAACCTTAGCTTTGTCTAGCATTGAGAGTTTATTGTAGGAGGCATATAAGCTTAAATGAGCGAGCTCATATTAACAGAGCTTAATATTTTGAGCTAGTGGTTGGGTCAAACAAAGCTAACAGATCAGTTATCTTGTTTCGGTGAGGGGCCAAATCAGATTATAAATCAAATATGTATAAAAAAAGCTAATTAACATAAATAAGAATGTCAAGATAGATGTGTGGATTACTTAAAATGATAGAAATCAAACATATTATTATCTAGGAGCAATTAAGAGAAGTTATGAAAGATGATAAAATATGGGAAATTATGTATGTTCAAAAGCAGCCAATAGAGTTCATAGTTAGACAAGTTAAATGATGCATGACAAGGTTGCATGACTAGTTTGGCAAACTCACAATAAGAGAAAAGAGAGAATCAGAATAGTTGAAACTTTGTTAACGAAGAAATTTACTTAAATAATAGGCTAAAGCCTAAAATAAAATTTTACATATAACCAATCTAATTAAAACTAAAGCAAAGCAGTAAAACTAAAATAAAATAATATATTTGGATCCTTGAAGTGGATTTGTTTATTTGGACCAATTTTATTTTATTTAAACCATTCTATTTATTTTTCATCTTTCTCCCTCACTGTAAAAAACTCGACCTTAATGAATCTAATGAGTAAACTAGAAAATCAAGATGATTATGCTTCCACAACGAACATAAGTACAAGGTAATGACCCAAGGAAATTCTTTGTTGAATCTCAAAAAAAGGATAGGTAGCAACTCTCGAAGTTTTTTTTTTCTCCATAATTCATATCATATATATTTGATAGTCTCTGCAAATGAACAAGGTAATGTCGAGAGCAACCATGAAGAAACATTATTATCAAGCATCAACTGTCTTATTTTTACAATGATGACACCAGGTTGACGCAGTGTGATTTATGAAACAATGCATAAACAAAGATGATGACTCCAATACCTGCCAAGATAGTAAATCCTATGTTGTTGTAAGCTACAATGTAGGAGGCTTAAACGTTCAGTGAGAAGGTAACATTGTGAGCTACCATAAAGAGACATTATTGTCTATGTATCAATTACATCCTTGATTTCTGGAGAGGATAGTGTTATAGACAAGAGTACTAGCATCAGAATGGAAAGAAATTAAAATTAGTGTATAAATATAGTCACTTGAGTATCCAGATAAGGTAGCAAATCCTCTGTCTTAAAAATAATGACATATTAAATTTGATTAAGACATAAAATTAGAATCATTTTGTTTTCACAATACAAAGAGATCCTATGAGTAATGAGTATAGAATTCTTGAAGGAGCTTTGAGGGAAGTGATACAGGCATATGTGCACATGGACATAATCTGCTACATTGTATTTTGTTTTTATTCTATGAGCTGCATCTACATGCATTTTGCAATTTTAATCACCCATTGTAATTCTTTCTTCTAACATTGGTGTATACCTCTCAAATAAGCTCATAAAAATCTTAATTGAGTTAGATGAATAGACATATAAATCCACAAATTCAATTAATATGCTGATAAGTTGGACGTCCATCAATTTCTAGTACCCAAGCAAAACGGAGTAGAGAAGTTATCAAGTGAAAGAAAAAAAATTTATACTCATGTCTCATATTGAAAGAAAAACCGACCTACCCGAATGGTCAACTATAGGGAGATAGGGAGTAGAGCTCAATGGGATATCTCTTATCACTGACCCGTGTTGCACAAAACTCATCACCTTTTATCATAAAGTGAGCTTATTCTGATTTTTTTTTTTAAAAAATGAACTAATCATGAACTTCCATCACAGACTTAACATTTTGTTTTTAACTTTATTCATCAGCTTGTTCATTACCAGAATCCAAGAAAAGTATTTAAGCATTATCTGTATCATCCTAATCAAGCACAAATGGGTTTTTATCAAAGTACTAGTCTATTTGGGTTTGTTACAAGCACATAGTTCAGTTACAAACTTACCAATTTCTTCTTATGCAATTACTCTATATACATCTTTGGTGTCAATTCAACTATACCATTCGCCTTTAGGTACTGGTAAGGGATCTCTTAAAGCCTTGTTTCAAACTTCTAACACCATAAAACCTTCTTCCACCACTTTCTTAATTCAAAACAATCAAAAATCCCAAGAACAATAACACTAAAGAGCCTTTTAGACAATGAATGCCTATGAGACTTAAAGTGAATAGAACAATAAAACTAAACACCACACACACCAGAAAAAAAAATTTCTGTCTTCTACACATAATATTGGATATCAACAAGGAAAAAACCACAGCAACTAGTAAATTACATAAAATTTGAAATTCTTAAATAAGACAATAATCTACATGCATCACAATGAAAAAGGTAAACTCAACTAAAAAATCCAGATTCAATTATCTGATATTTCTCTTTGCTTATGTATTGATCACCAGTTGAATTTTGTCAAAACAAATAGAGGAAATCAATTAACTTATTCCAATTAGTCTTAGTAAATGGGTTGTAGTGAACAACAAAAAGCAACCATGTCTCAATTATTTGGGACATCATCCTGCCATTGAGGTATACCTAGGGTGGTGAACCTTGTTATTCATTAAACTAGTAAGGCATATATTTCCAACAACTGATATTATCCACATTGCATAATCAAAAATAAGTTGTCCATGTGACTTGTAAAGAAAAATGCTTCTAAAATAACTCTAGTGATCAGAACAATTAAAACATATAGAGGAAAAATAATAACTTTAAGACCATATAAAAGGGCATACTGAACTGCAAAGAATAATTAGGACTTACCAGGAAACAAACTTCCACTTGAGCTCCACACACGAGCTAGCTTTGTTTTCCAAACTATATTAAATTTAATCCAACAATACAAAAATCTTGGTCACTAATAGCAAGAGGATTATATTATGGTAGAATCCACAAACAAGAGCAAAGTCAACAATATCCAATGCTCCATATAGCTTGCAGAAATTACAGCCTTGGAATCAATCACAAACAGATTAAGTAATACTCCACAATTCACGAGCAAGTCATAAGCTTGCACTTAAATTGTGGAGCAAGGGCAATTATCATATTGAACACATTCCAACTAATTGCCAACCAGAAAATAAAGAACTATAAGTCGACGATTCAATGTTAAAAGCCTTTCCAAATACTGCATACACTCTTGCAGTTTAGAAATCGTAGGTCGTAGCAAGAAAAATGCCTTTTGTCAATTGAAGGTGAACCTGGTCGAGGAGATGTAAGACGCAAACAAAATGCACACGGACCTACCATATGCAAAACTCATAGTGAAGACAATGAAAGCCTTCTTTCACTGGAAAGCAAAAGAGGACGAAAGGGTTTCTGTTTCCTAAAGGCAAGGGAACCGAAGAATCTATCCCCATATCCAGGTAGCAGGTACAACACCAAACCGATTCTTTTCCCAAACCCAGACATCTCAAGGTCATCCATTTCACTGATCCGATTTCTTTGAAACCAAACCAAACCCTGAATGGCTTAGAACCACCAAGATTCCCAAGTACAGAGCCAGGATTCATCTTGCAAAAAAAAATAAAAAATGCATCAGATCGGTTATCAAGAAACCGATCTGTGTACGAAATCCAAAAAAAAAAAATTAAAAAAAAAAAAAGGGAAAAAAGGGACTTTCGACAACGATCGATTAGGTTAGAACGCCCACAAAAAATGGAAAACTGTGAAGAAGGGGAATAAATCACGAGGAAAAAAAACAGCAAATTGCACAAAATGAAAGAGGTCTGGATGTTACAGCGGGTTGGGGGAGGCCTTTGAGGTAATCTGCAATCAAATCCAAATCCAATTCCTCTTCCTACTGATTGTTCTCTCTTCTTTGGATCGTTCTTTCCTTGAAATTGCGGCAATTCTTGAGGAAGGTGGAAGGAAATCTGCGATTAAAACTGAATCAGATCACTTTTTTGGCACATTAATTGTTGGATTTCTGTGAATCTTGCTTGTTTCTTTCGCAATTAATTTTCCTCTTCTTATTCGGGAGAGAGGTGGGCTACTTTTGAGTTCTCTTCTCTTTCTTCTTTGGAAATGGGTTATAAAAAGCAAATCGGTAACTTGTCTAACCAAATTTCAGTGTTTTTCCATTTTAACCCTGTGATTTTATATTTATTTATTTTACTCCAACTTTGTTTTTGCTGTGCGCTATTGAATAAAATAAAAAAAAATGCATATGTATTGTTATACACGTTTAGTATTCTTTCCTTGTAATAAAATACTTGGAATTAATGATGCTTAACTTAATTGTCGTTATAAAATTTTAAATCGTAGAATCATATCCAAATTGGTTGAACGAATGCGGTTAAAAAATATTTTCTTCTGTTCTATAAATTTTTAATCAAATCACTCTTTTTTTAAAAAAAAAAAAAAAGGTGAGACAGACAACTTATATATATTTTTTAATACAACTTTTTAAAAATTGATATCTATAATACAATTCCTCTTCTCAATAAAATAATAAAATACAAAGAAAATATTTTAAAAAAATTAAATTGAAGTTTCAAGTCTTTTGTAATCTCTTGAATATTATTAGCAATAATAATAGTGTACGAAAATATATTCAGTGGTTCAAAGCTCTGCACGCCGAAAGGAAATAGCTAACGAAAAAAAAAAAAATTTCCTTAATTTAAAATTTCATCCGTCTATAAAATTATTTTTCTTTCTTTAATTATATATATATTTTTTTCAAATCAAATGATTTTTTATTCAATTAAATTTTTTTAATCGATAAAAACTTACTTAAAATAATGGAATTTCTAAAAAATAAATAGAATTCGTCAACCTAACGACTATCACTAGCATGTTTAATAGTCATTATAAGATAGATAAATCACGAAAAATCTTATAGACTTTGATTTCATGGTCAAAACATATAAGAATCATCTGAATTCATGAAAAGATTTTAGACTTTCTCCGAAATCGATTCTTGTCTTATCCGTAAGCTTCGTCATATCTTAGTCACCATGTCATCTTTATAGAAACAAATTCATGGAATCTCTCTTCATCAAGTAAATCGTAATCGTCATTGTCATTATTGATGATTATAATTTATCATCAATTACCATCTATTATCATTAATCATTAATTATTATTGTCATTAATCGTCAATCATCTAGTTAGTCATCGATAACAGACGAATACTTTTTTTTCTTTTTCTATTTCCATTTTTTTTTCAATAATTCTTTTCGCTTTTTTTTTTAATTTTTTTTCTAAGATTTTTTTCCATTTGAAATTCTTTTCCTTCTCTTATTCAGCTTTTTGAGAACAGTACGCAAAAATAATATGATTAAATAACAATTAGATCTAATTTTAATGAATTATAACTAAAAATATTATATTTGTTAAATTCAATTAAGATTTTTAGTCAATCGAGACTAACTTCCAGATCGCTAATACTCTTACATGGTAAAAGGTGAGAATCTGTCTATCTAGCGGCCCTCTGTCATCTGTCTTAGGGCTATTAGCGAGAGAGAAGATAAATCGCGAGTGTGACACAATCCCTCAACTCAGTGGCAAAGACAGGAAAGGAGTCATCTGAAACTAAAGAGGATTTTACTTTTTAGACTCTTCATCCGACATCAAATTCATGCGTTCTCGGCAAACGTCACCCTGCCCTTACCATCAAGTCATCTCCGTGGGAACGCTAATACTCCTACACAATCTCATAACCCGTAATTGAGAGGTAGTTATTACCAAAGGGTGCACTTCAAGTTTAGAATTGCTCAAACACAGTCTCATGGTTTTATATTTACCAAATAGCGCATCTCATTCCCTTTTTACTCATTCCGTTAAATATAGATTTAATGTTCAGATATTGAAGGTGGTGCTAGTATTACCTTTCCCTCCCTCCCTCCTCTTCGTCTATCTCGTTTCTTCAGCGCATAAATCCTCTCGATCATTTTTCTTCTCACCACCGTCTTCCCTTTCTTCTCCTCACCCATTTGTCCCTTTTCTCGGCACCGGATCTCCTCGCGCAATGTTGACACCACCTTCTGCAGCATGCTCCTGGCGACCTTCCCGGTCGAGCGTCGTCGTCCCTCCGTTGTGAGCACCATCACCAGCGATATTCGAAAATATACAAATTAGTGCACACCAATAAGTTCCTCGAACTCTTTCACTTATGCATATATAAATATTTTTTGAATTTTCTTGCAAGACCAACACCAATACCACCATATCAAGGATTTTGAATTTCAATTCCGACTTAAAATTAACACTATATTAAAATCAATATGTGGTGCTGATCTTGCAATTCCAGCACCACACTATGGTGCTGAATTGAGTGCGGTGATGGAATTGCAATTCCAGCACAACACCGCACTCAATGGTGCTGAATTGAGTGTGGTGCTTGAATTGCAATTCCAGCACCACGGTGGTATTGGATTTGCAAATCCACAGTGGTGCTGATAATTTAAATTTCAGCAATACTATGTTTCTGGTAATATAATTTCAGCACCATCTTTTATTTTGGACAACTTGAAATTGTACGTGGCGCTGGGAATTTAAATTCCAGAACTACTGTGTTCCTGGGAATATATTGTAATACCTTCAATGTCCGATTTTATTTTGTCTTTTTCTTTCTTTTTGCTACCTTCTGACCCATTGGATGAGTTTCTTCTTCGTTTAGATCTACATTAGACTCGTATCTCAGTTAGATGAGGTGTTGCTTGCTCCCAACTCTGAGATCCTTGCCTTCTTCGTGCTAACAAGGTGATCAACGGACTGTAAAGTAAACATTAGATGGTCTTTTACGATTTTCCATATATGCTCATGATATTTTTTTTCATATGCAAGCCGCAATATATCCTCATTACTGTGGCTGCTACGATACACACTACAGACACTATTGTAATTTGCGTCGAAGTGATATACCTTTTTTGTGTGGTATTGTACCAGTGTAACCGTATGACACTTGCAATTCTGCTATGTGTACTTAGAGGACGATTCTCATTGTAGTAGCTTGCAATACGTCCTCAGAAAGCATCCACCTTCTGATCATTATCGATGATTAGATTATCATTAATAGTGACAAACGATCTTGCTATAACCTCGTCTTCAATCTTACTCCATGTTAATCACTTTCTTCTACTCGCAACGCCAAAATCCGTCTTCTCTAAATTTGCGATTTCAATTGGAGATTCACGGTCAGACAGTTGAGTCTTCGAAATAAAAGTTGGAGTAAACGACGATTTATTTTTCTATCGGAGATGTAAAAGACATACCGGTTGCATGTGGATTAGATGGATAATTTTGTGGATATAGATTATATAGATAATTTCATGGATATGCACTAATGAATTATTTGGTGGGTATGAATTATGTGGATAGCGGACAGGGAGGGATCTATCTGAAATCAAAAGAGATTTTAAACACCTCATCTGACCTCGAATCCCATCCATTCTACAAGCAACCCTCTATTCTTACCATCGCACAATCCCCGTGGAGACAAGGTGCACCATTAATCCATGTGAGATGGGCTAGCCATGTGCTCGCCCTCGCATGAATTATAAGCTTTTTCTATTAATTATTTGTTGCAGTTTTTTTTATTTACATTAAATATTAGGTACAATTTTTTTTTCTCTATTAATTTTGATAGTCAATCGATCCGATCTCACAGTGAGTGTCATCGACTGACAAAATTGAATCAGAATAATACAGAATCAACACACGTTAAAAATCCATGCTTTAATCATACTCGGACAAAAAAATATCGAACATTGTCACTCCCACAGCGACGCTGCTGATATGTGTTGCAGTTTCATAAAACTAGAGCTGTCAAACGGACCGATCCATGGCGGGGCGGGTCAATCCGTCGTAAACTCAATATTTAGCGGAGAGGGGCGGGTGACTGCCGTCATCTCGGCCCGAGTTGAAATTTCAACCCAACCCAATAGCTGCGGGTTAAGTGCCAACAGTGGGCCACACAAATTTAAAAAATATATTTAAAATTACTAAAGTGTTGAGGGTTTGAGGTAATGATTTGTAAGACAGATAGAGTACCATGATTAAAAAAATAAATATTTGAAATAACTAAAATCTTATAATTGTGATTCGATTATCGACTTACAAAATTGAATACCGATGTTTTTGATTCCTTTCTAATGTTCTAAAATATTTAAATCTTGATAATATGTAAATGTAAATTTTTACTCTTTCAAATAGAGATTCAATTGAGATTTTTTAGCTTGGGTAATTATTTGATTTTGATATGTTATTATTTCCTATATTGATTAGAATAGTAGTGACAAGATAATAAAAAGCAATTAGAGTATAAAAAATATTCTTTTGTTCTTTACTCTTAACTTTTTTTATACTTTGTTGAGGTGTATGTGTGATAGAAGAAGATTGTAATGATGAAAAATTTATCTTTTGACATTTCAATACGCCAAGTAATCATCACGGCAACCAACTAGACTGAACACATGTGGTCGCTCCGCTTAGTTCACAAAATGGCGGGTTGATAAAGTTCAACCTAACTCGCTTAAATTGTTTGGTGGCAATTAACTTCGCCTAACCTAACTCGACAATTTCTACATAAAACCATATGAAAGTTTAAAATTTTGAAGACATTAAATTCCAGTAAATACCGTAAATTTAATTATTATTTGATATATGTATATTTTAAAACTTTAAATCAGATCCAAATTCAAACGCAATCGGTCTGAAAAACAAACCAACCCAACTGGTTTTTTAATGACCCAACTCAACCCAAGTCCATTCCAAAACCAACGCATTCAGAGTAGCTAATAAAGCAGCAGCGGTGGCAGCGAGAGGCGGAGAGGGTTAGGCTGGCGGCGAGGCTCGAAGGGAAAGGGGCGGGATCGCTGCGGCAGCAACCGTCTCTGTCTGGATCATCATCGACGGAGGCAGCGGACAAGATGCCGATGGTGCTGTTGCGGCCCGTAACATTCGTCACCGGGAACGCTAAGAAGCTGGAGGAGGTCCGATCTATCCTCGGCCAGTCCATCCCCTTCCACCCCCTCAAGTTAGATCGTAATTACCCATTCATCCCATCCCTTGTTTCTTCTTCTGTCTCCAATTTTGATTCTGAAAAAGTTCCTTTTTTGATTCTGGGTTCTTAAAGACCAGAAATTATTTTCTTGTATATGTGGCTTCTAGTGTGCGGGACCTGCATCGTATAGATGCCCTCAATGTAAAATATCATAGGAAAAAGAATTAACTTGTGATGATTTCTGTGTGCAGTGCCTGAACTACAAGGTGAACCGGAAGAAATATCCAAGGAAAAGGCCCGACAAGCTGCAGTCTCGGTACTGTCTTGTTTGTTAATCTGTTAATTATCAAAAATTCCATTTTTTTGTGTTTATGCTAGTAACTTGTGTGGTGCCAGTTTTGTCATGTTGGACATATCAGCGCTGTATTTTATTTTATTTTATTTGTTGTTAAAGGTAAATGGGCCTGTACTAGTAGAAGACACTTGCCTGTGCTTTAATGCTTTAAATGGTCTCCCAGGTTGTTGCTTTATCCATTTTTCTTGTTTGATTTAATATCCTGTTCAATGCTAATATATAACTAAATTTTTTGTTTAACTTTCAGGACCTTATATGTAAGTTCTCCGTTCATTTTCTTCAAGTGGTACCTTTTATGATATCTATACATGACTGAAGTTCTTTCTTACCCTTTTTGAAACATCATCGCTGTGGATTTCTGATGATTCCTTTGTTTATTTCAATGTTGCATGCTCTTCAAATTTATATACAGAAAGTGGTTCTTGCAGAAGACTGGACATGAAGGTTTTATGATCTCAGAGTTTGGATGATATTATCTAGTTTTCTAATTATGACTTTTTTTTATTTGTTATTTTTACTATTAGGATTCCTCTTGCTACAGGTTTGAACAATCTGCTGAAAGCTTATGAAGATAAGTCAGCCTATGCAATGTGCATTTTCTCTCTTTCTCTCGGTCCAAGTTCCGAACCCATTACATTTGTTGGAAAAACTCAGGTGATGAATTCTTTCCTTCTTCCTTTGACATCTTCTATCTTCTACTCTACTTCTAGTTAGTTCTTACTCCCAAGAGATAGTTAACATAATTTTGGTGGTCTAGGTATGTGTTATTTATGTAACCTTTTTGGTAATGGAAGTAAGGTACGAGGAAGGCTACAAAGTTAAATGTTGTGAAATGGATGGTTGAAAGGCTATGGTTGTTAAATTTAGCGAATTATTCAGTTTCCCTTTTTCAGTCTTTTACATAAAACACAATCACAAATACTGTATGGTCGAGGAGAATCATCACTGGTTAATTTAGATAAACTGCAAAAAAGATGATGTTTTAGCCACAACTAATATTGAGCAGTTGTCACTGAAAGAATTTTTGATGATAAAGCTATGGATAATGATTATCTATGTGACAAAAAATTTCATCACAAAAAATGTTATTGCTATTGTATCATTTAGTGATATTGTAACGGTTGTTGGAGATTTGACGCCGCTAGAGGGGGGTGAATAGCGATGTGCCCGTAGGAAGATGGAATTCGATCGCGTGTTCGTGTTTACAAGTTTTGTTAGCACAGCAGAATATATATAATGAAAATAACGAAACACAATCACAAACACAATAACACGAAGATTTAACGTGGTTCGGAACCGAAACGGTTCCTACTCCACGGATTGGGTTCGTACGAACCCTAGCGATGCCAATCACACACCACTATGATAAATACTCCTTCTCGTCATAAGTCGGAGGTGGAGAAACCTCTTACAATAGATTACAACAATAATCTAAAAGCAACAAACAAATACAATGAAGAATAATGCAATACAAGTAAAGAAAACACTTTACAAATGCTTTGGATTGCTTGCTTTTGGTTGCTTGAAGAGTGGCCTTGGAGACTCTGATTTGCAGCAACAAATCGCCCCAAAGATTCTCAAGAAACCATTAGCCAAAAATCCTCCCGTCGAGCTCCTTTTATCCTTCCGCGCGACCTGGATTTCCGCCTATCAGTCGACTGCCATAAGTCACCAATCGACTGATGCCACTGTTGTCGTGAGACAACGGGTCGATCCACGCTGGAAAAACTCCAACGGATCTCTTGGCAGTCGACTGCCAACATCGCAGCGATCGACGAGCGTCGAATCGCGATCGGCTGAGCATTCTCGTGCTCGACCGCAGAACTAGCAATGATCATTGTCGACCCTTGGCGATCATTGCCGACATCGACTATCGATCGGCTCCAATGAGCAGTCGACTGCCAGAGCAATTTCAGCTCTAAGCTGGCAGTCGAACTCAAGTCGACTCACAACAGTTGAACCGGCCATATTGCCAGTCGACTGCCAACCTCAAACATGAGGTTTCAACCCAAGTATGGTGCCCCCATACTTACTAGACCACCCTTAGCCTAGACCTAAGCCTTCTAGCCACCTCCATCAGCCTCACGCCTCTCGGATCCCTCCAAGCCATCCATGACTTGTTCATCCATCGCGCTAGCCTCCAGGTGCTTCCCTCGGCTATGTCATGCTAACGGTGTCTACACCGCCAAGATACATTGGACTTACGCCGCCAAGACTCCGCTTGGACTTTACGCCTCCAAGATCAAACCCCTTGGACTTCTCAAATGCCAAGACTCAAGCTTGGACTTTCCATTTGCCAAGACCCATGCTTGGACTTTCCATGCCAAGTACTCAAGACTTGGACTTCCCTTGTGCCAAGTACTCAAGACTTGGACTTTCCTAAATGCCAAGTGTCCCACTTGGACTTTCTATGCCAAGTACCCATGACTTGGACTTTACCTTGCCAAGACCCATGCTTGGACTTCCCCATAATCACATGGTCAACCCTAGTCAACCATTAAGGTCTCCCTCGAGTCAAGCTCGAGTCCGGTCAATAATGACCCGGGTCGATTGCTCCAACAATCTCCCCAACATATTAACCGACATTAATGTTAAACATCAATGCCAGACCACTTTGTCAAATCCCTTTGTCAAACATCAAAACATCACTCGAATCAAACTCGAGTCTGGTCAATCGTGACCTGGGCCGATTGCACCAACAATCTCCCCCTTTTTGATGTTTGACAAAACAAACCTTGAGTTAGGCCCCTAACTCAAATTCCCTTACCAATTTCCCAAATTGGTAATTTTACCTTCTCCCCCTTTTTGACATACATCAAAAAGGTCATCTCTTCAAGGAGGTCAATGTCTCATGTCCCAATGAGATCTTACAATCTCCCCCTTGATCCAAAAATACCTAGGATGCCTACCATCTTCCTAGTGATAAGTCACATATCACTCAAGAGAGGCAATCCTATACTCTCTCCCAATTTCCAAATTGGGTTTCTCAAACTCCCATCAATTTTCCCAATTGATGATACTCTCCCAATAACTTCTCCCCCTTTCAAGAAGAGAAACACATCCATCATCCCAAGATGGATAACTCCCCTTAAAGGCTTGCTCCCCCTTGACCATTGCACCAACAATGTCCTTGGGAAGTCCCTAAGCCAATAGAAACTCTAAACCATCAAAAATAAGGTTCAAAGTTCAAACTTGAACTTTCCACACCCTAAATTTGATACTTTGACCTAACACTTCTCCTAATCCATATCCAATGGATTTTCACCCTTTATAATGCTTCCCAAAGCATATCCTAGGGTTAGAAGTGGTTAGGTACCTTTACCATAGCTGAACACGGGCTAAACAAACCTTGTTAACCCGAAATCAGACCTGGCAGTCGACTCGACGAATGTCGATCGCCGCCATATCGATCGCCACTAAGGCGGTCGTGAAAATTTCGAATATTCCATCGAATCGAGATTTGGAAAAGCATAAGTAATTCTACGTATTTTGAAAAATCACGAAACTTGATACGTATATTACTTATAGTCAATACAATGGGTGAAAAAATATTTGAAAATTAATTTACCCATAAAATAGTGAGTTTGATACAAAACTCAAAACCATTGAAATTTTCAATGTTTTGACCCTATTTTGTATCAACTCTATCAATGGTGATTGCTATCAAAAGATAGACTTCACCAAGGTTTTTCAAAATGATTTTAAAATGTTTTCAAAACCTTATCTTGGATCATATTCCTTGGGCTCTATGTACATGACTTGTACACATGCTCTCCTAATGATCCACATTGAAATTAGATGAATTTTAGTTCATCTAGATGCAAAAACTATGCACCTTGAACCTAACTCATATCCTAGCATCTCACATGTATCTAGGGTGTATAAATACACATACATGTCAATTATATGTGAGATGTGGGTTTTGGTTTATTTAATCTAGGGTTTCATGCATTTTTCTAAGGCAACCCTACTTGATTCCTTTATGAATGAGACTCCAAGTCATGCCATAGTCCTTAAATCAATTTTAATCAATTAAATGCATGAGTGATTATGACATTAATGATGATATAAACACATGCTCATAATCATGATGTCATGACATAAGATGAAATCTAAAAAACACATGACATTCAATCCTAATTCCCAAACATAATCATGACATATAAATGATAAAAATAAATATGATATCATATCATGGCATATGACAATCAAAGCATGACATATAACATATATAGGTATAAGAATACCTAAATTTTAATATTAGTTGCCATTTGTTGGGATTAAGTTTATTTTGCCATAAAACCTAAATTCTCCCAAATGTACCAAAAACCCAAAATGGCACATTAAAACCTCTAAACCTAAATTGTGCCAATTTGATCATTTTATCAAACTTCTCAATTAATATTGGCACATCCTAAAAAC
The DNA here is from genome assembly GCA_025175895.1 of Wurfbainia villosa. Classification (NCBI taxonomy): domain Eukaryota; kingdom Viridiplantae; phylum Streptophyta; class Magnoliopsida; order Zingiberales; family Zingiberaceae; genus Wurfbainia; species Wurfbainia villosa. Next base: position 7,661,111 of record CM045991.1, read on the forward strand.
CTTTAGGATTCAAATCAAATTTATTTCCAAGGTAACCATAACCTTGAAAATAACCTAAAGTGCCACCATTGCCATGGTTGAGTTAACTACCCATCCAATTAAAGTTGGCACACCCTAAACCCATCTTAGCGTGAATCAATCACGCTCTTAGGAACCCAAAACCGATTTGAGCTCCTAGGGTTAATTAGGTATTCCTTAGGGATAACCTCCCTAGATACCTTCCTAATGACCCTCTTAGGCTTGTTAGCCCTGGTCATTTGGGTCTTACCTAGATTGATTTTAGGGGTAACTCCCCTTGCAACCTTCTTAGTGGCCACCCTAGGTTTCCTAGAAATCCTAGCCACTAGGCACACCCTTTGGTCAATTCTAGGGATGACTTCCCTATTGACCTTGGTCTTCCTAGACCTAGTTAGTGTCCCATAATCTAATGGAACACTATGGTAAGTCACCTTGGGCTTAGGTTTGTGACCCAAACCTTTCTTGCCCTTGGTTGACTTTTGACTCTTAGGTCCTAGATGTTGACTTTGACTTTTTGACCTAGGAGTTTGACCATTAGACCCTTGAAATTGATTTTGTATATTCCTAAGGGTCTTTTCTAGTTTTTCAAGCCTTGACCTCAAGGCTTGATTTTCAACCTCTCAGTGCCCACTTGATGTTGGATTAAGTTTTTGGGCATTACCATTTTCTCTAGGCATATGCCTACCCTTCTTAGGGTTAATGCCTAAGTGGTTTTCTATTTTCCTAATGCTTTCCTTAGGAAGAGTTTTTCTAGGGACATTAGTCCCAAATTTCTCCTTTCTTGAAAAATTTACCCTCTTGGCTCCTAAGCAAAATTCCTTACTTCTAGCATGCTCTTTATGATAAATAGCAAGACTATTAAAATTATTCCTAGCATGCTTTTGACTATAAGAATTAAAAGAGCATTACTAAAATATACCTTAGGGTTAGCCTTAGCTCCCTAAATGCGATGCTCCTTCTCGCTCTTCTTCTTCCCCTAGGGCATCGACTGATAATGCCCCTTTGAGTCGCAGACTCAAGCATACGACATGCTCCTTGCTCTTAATATTTGGGAACCTGTCCTTGACTTTTGGTGCCGTGGAGCTTTTCTAACCTTCTTTGGGCATTTGCTCTTATAATCTAAATTCCTTACACTCAAAACACATAATATTATTTTTATTTGAAATTAGAGTGTTTGAGTTACCTAGGTTAGTGGTGGAGTTGAATTGACACTTCTTCATCTCGACCGGATGTAGAAGCTTCTTCTAGATGCTCCGTGTTGAGGACACTCTAATCTCCTCCTCAATCCTGTATGGATGCTTCTTCCACTTCCTCCACCAACCCTAAATCGACTCCTATCAACTTCCGATTCTACTTCCTCTTCCTCTTTGGATGTTGATGATCTCTCAACCTCCAAGTCCTCACTTCCTCGCGAGGGTGATGCATTAGCCTCTTGGTCTCTTCCTCTTGGACCATTGATGGCTTTCACGGAGCTTAGCCACTTGGCTCCATAGCTCGTTTCAGATCTACATAATTACCTAACATACACAAGATATTGTTAGGTATTAAATCAATTAACAACTTCATTACCTTCTCATTCTTTTGAAGGCTTGGACTTGCTCTTGGTCCCATCTCTTTTCTTGAGAATCCACCTTTTGGTCCTCTTGGATAGCTATATCCTTCCATTAAGATAGAATTCTTCTTCAAGTCTTCATCATTAGAAGTCTTGATTCTTGACTTCCATTGCTTAAACCCTTCTTGTCCATAGAAGGAGTAAGGGATCAGTGTGTTAATATTCCATCCCAATTGTTCTTCCATCTTCACCCTCTAGCTTCTTTGTCCTAGCTCCCGGCGGTTAGTCCGTAGAAGAACCTCGGGCTCTGATACCAATTGTTGGAGATTTGACGCCGCTAGAGGGGGGGGGGGGTGAATAGCGATGTGCCCGTAGGAAGATGGAATTCGATCGCGTGTTCGTGTCTACAAGTTTCGTTAGCACAGCGGAATATATATAATGAAAATAACGAAACACAATCACAAACACAATAACACGAAGATTTAACGTGGTTCGGAACCGAAACGGTTCCTACTCCACGGATTGGGTTCGTACGAACCCTAGCGATGCCAATCACACACCACTATGATAAATACTCCTTCTTGACACAAGTCGGAGGTGGAGAAACCTCTTACAATAGATTACAACAATAATCTAAAAGCAACAAACAAATACAATGAAGAATAATGCAATACAAGTAAAGAAAACACTTTGCAAATGCTTTGGATTGCTTGCTTTTGGTTGCTTGAAGAGTGGCCTTGGAGACTCGATTTGCGAACAAATCGCCCCAGATGCTCGAAACCATTAGCCAAAATCCTCCCGCCGAGCTCCTTTTATCCTTCCGCGCGACACGGATTTCCGCTATCGATCGCCATAAGTCACCTGACCGGTGATGCCATCGCTGTCGTGAGATAACGGTCGATCCACTGGAAAAACTCCAGCGGATCTCTTGGCGAATGATCGCCAACATCGAGCCGATCGCCCGACGCGTAGTCGACGGCCCAGTCGGCTACGGAGCATTCTGTGCTCGACAGAAACTAGCGATCGGCTGACCTCGCCGTGATCGGCGCAATGATCGCTGAGCAATTTCAGCGGTGGCAAATCGAACTGAGTCGACTCACGGCGATCGCCATATTGTCAGTCGACTGCCAACCTCAAACATGAGGTTTCAACCCAAGTATGGTGCCCCCATACTTACTAGATCACCCTTAGCCTAGACCTAAGCCTTCTAGCCACCTCCATCAGCCTCACGCCTCTCGGATCCCTCCAAGTCATCCATGACTTGTTCATCCATCGTGCTAGCCTCCAGGTGCTTCCCTCGATTATGTCATGCTAACGGTGTCTACACCGCCAAGGCACATTGGACTTACGTCGCCAAGACTCCGCTTGGACTTTACGCCGCCAAGATCAAACCCCTTGGACTTCTCAAATGCTAAGACTCAAGCTTGGACTTTCCATTTGCCAAGACCCATGCTTGGACTTTCCATGCCAAGTACTCAAGACTTGGACTTCCCTTGTGCCAAGTACTCAAGACTTGGACTTTCTCAAATGCCAAGTGTCCCACTTGGACTTTCTATGCCAAGTACCCATGACTTGGACTTTACCTTGCCAAGACCCATGCTTGGACTTCCCAATCACATGGTCAACCCTAGTCAACCATTAAAGTCTCCCTTGAGTCAAGCTCGAGTCCGGTCAATAATGACCCGGGCCGATTGCTCCAACAATCTCCCCAACATATTAACCGACATTAATGTTAAACATTAATGCCAGACCACTTTGTCAAATCCCTTTGTCAAACATCAAAACATCACTCGAGTCAAACTCGAGTCTGGTCAATCGTGACCTGGGCCGATTGCACCAACAACGGTGATTGTGAATTAGTAATGAAATATTTTGTCACATAGGGCACATCCAGTCGGTTCAACTGATAGTCTAGACTAACCATGGTAGGTCCAATTGTCAATCAGATACGTTCGAGAAGGGAAAAACATGCCTGATTTACCAAAACAACATTCTCTTGCCCACCGAAGATGTGCATTCCACGGTGCTGATGGAGTCTTTACTATTGACCATGGCAGATAAAAAATAGATGGGAATCATGGTTGCACAAGCAGTCAAATTGGTTGGATGTGTAGAGAGTGGAAGGGGAAGTGGGTTCAGTGGGGTTGTTTTGGCCACGAGGCTATTTAGTAGTTTATGTAAACAGAGGCCATGAACAGTTTTTTTTAATAAAAAGAAAATCAAGGACCTTTTTAGAGCTTTTTCTCAATAGGAAAAATAAGCGAAGAAACACTTTCTTTCCATGAACATTAGAGAAATAGTTTCTAGTATCACTCTCAAAATACAGTTAACATACTGTGATGAACTGTTGCAGAAATATGAAGTCTACCTCCTGAAATGTTCAAGGAAATATAAATATGAATATGTTTATGAATATCTTTACTGCGATTGATGTCCTGTGAACCCTTCTTACTAAGGTCCCTAGATCACGTCCCCAACAACTATGTAGTCTATCATAAGCAGCGACACACTGTGGAACTAATTGAGATGAATTACCAGGACATGACTAACCTGGTTCCAAAACATCTCAGCGGTTGAAAGTTAGATATGGCTTCACTTACATCCACTGTTAGCTAAATTAAGGTTTACCCAACTGAATGGAGCAAACTTAACATAAACTTTCTTGATGGTCTTGTTTACTGTGTAACACTTATGTTAACTGGACGTGACTGGTGAATCTGTCTATAACAATAGGTTACCTATATGGTATAAATTCTTGTATTTCATGATGAGCAAAGTTCACTAATTCCACTCAAGTAAACCTACTACCTACCATTAACAAATGGGATTGTCATCGATATTGCGGCATTTTACCACTTAAATCTGCAATAAGGGGGCCAGCCTTTTCTTTTCGGTTTGTGATTAATATTTTGATGTATCCCTTTTTTCCCGTGTTATTGGAGTCGCACTTTGTAAAAATCATTTGATGATCGTGGAACTTTGACTTGCTCTAGTGAGAACAAGAACTGAATGTATCCTTGCTTCATATTGATTTTTGTTCTTCCATTCTAGGGTAAAATTGTTCCTCCAAGAGGGCCCAATGATTTCGGATGGGATCCGATCTTCCAACCAGATGGCTACGAGCAAACGTATCAGTCTTCCTTTCAGTATAACTTCTTGTTTACATCTGTATGACAACTCCTGATTGTTTCTTTTATGCATTTTGTCGGCGAAGCTATGCTGAGATGCCCAAGGAGGAAAAGAACAAGATATCTCATCGCTCCAAGGCACTGGCATTGGTGAAATCACACTTTGCATCTGCTAGTTACATCTTCCAAACAGATGCTTAACAGTCTGGAAACAAAAACTGCGGTGAATTCGATGGACAACTACATTTTTTGTGTTCTGGTATTGAGGTTTGAACATACGTAAGCACTTTGGAGCTATGTAACATATTCCTTGGAAGTATTTTTTCCAATGGCTTTACTAGGAGAGATTTGACTGTCACTTGTTCCACCAATAAACTATCATTGATAATAATCAGTTATCGAATATTACAAGTCGTTAATATGGAGGAGGTTGAGAATAAATTTACATCTAATTTTCAAATAAATAAAGCCAAAGTTTCAGAAGAAATATGCGATAATTGTATTCTAAAATTTGAAATCATTGTAATTATTTAAATTAGAAAGTATAGTAACAACGATCGGATTTTAATGTTGTGAGAGAGTGTGAGAGAGAAACGATCTCTATGCGCTTCTTTCGTCTGTGCTCGTGCGCGACGTGTATCGGCCCGTGTGCGTTTCTTCTTGCCTACATTGCAGCAGTCCGGAATCGTCGGCGGTCGGTCGGATTTCGACCACCGTTAGGTCGACACCGGATCCTAGTCGAACGGTGGCCAAAATCCGATCAAGTGCAGGTCGAAATCGAGTGTCGGCCTGACGGCGATCGGATTCCGGTCGCATCGCGGTCGCCAGTGCCGCGACCACTGGCGACCGCGATCGCGCAAGATTTTGATCGGTAATCGATCGGAATCCGATCGTCGTCAGGCCGGAACCGAGTGCAGGCCTGATGGCGGTCGGATTCCGATCGTCCGCTGACGATTCAGGCTGCAATGGTTGGGCGAGAAGAGAGACACACATGATTTTACTATGTATTTCTCATTTTCACGCACGAGCGTGCACCAACTTGTCGCGCAGTAGATCAAAATCTTTTATATATATATATATATATACGCGGTATTTATCTACTGAGCGTCAAAAATTTACACGCATATGCACGAATTACACATGTGAATAATGATTTCACTGTTCACAACACTGCTGTGAACAATGAAAACACTGTTCACAGTAGTAATTCGCGCACAGTCGTGCACAAATCCGATGCCCAGTTGATCTTCTCTCTCTATATATATACACACACGCATGAGGGAGCAAATTGACATGGCATTTGAATGACCCTAACGCGGGCACAACAATGCCATGTCAACTTGCCTCTCACGTGCGCACATCAGTCGCACAGAGGACCTGTTCTCCTGTGTGTCTCCTTTGCGCGCCTGCTGTGCGCGCATGAAGGGGTAGGTCGATGTGACATTAGTATTTTTCTCCTGCATGCGATCCAATCCGTGCCTATGCGTGTTCACCCATTGCATAATAATTTCATTGTGTTGTGCACAACCCCTCACGGGTGAACATCGACGCGGATTTGACGGCGCGCAGGAGATCATGTTTATATATAAACATGATCTCCTGCGCGCTGATTAATTGCGTGCTTGTGTGCGCCTCCTCTCGTGAATAATGAATTAACTATTCTGTGAACAGTGAATTTACTATTCACAACAAACTGCGCACGCATATGCATGTAGTTGACCGATGCAGAGATATATGTCCTATATATATAGAATATTTTTATGCTGTACGCCATCACTGTTCATGTGAACAGTGAAATCACTGTTCACGTGAGTAATCGGGAGTGCGGATGAGGACGACGCACAGCAGAAGAGGACTATATATATATAAAATTCAAGACACCGTACAAATTCTAAATGACATTATTTTTTTTACATTATCATTAACTTTTAATTAATGATTTATTTTTATTTTTTATCATTTCTATATATCATTTCTTTGATTAAATGATATATAGCAAAGCATCCCAAATACCCCCACGGAATCTGTCAATAATCAGCACTTAATTTCAATTATTAAAAATCCAAATTAATAAAAATTGAATATAAATAATAATGCGGTGAGCGTGGATCGAACACGCGACCTTCAGATCTTCAGTCTGACGCTCTCCCAACTGAGCTATCCCCGCATGGCACGTTCCCTGATATAAGTTATTTTTAATAATATATACTTAGTGGTCTGAACCTACCCCACCGGTCTCCTGCGACGATGTCGGTTCCATGGCAGTATTACGGGTATCACGGGCTTGCTTACTTGGGTAAACGGGTATCACGGGCTTGCTTACTTGAGTAAACGGGAATAGCTAAACGGGTCGAATTGTCACCGAACCCACTCCGCTCCTGAAGGGACAAAGAACGCCGCCAGCCCTAATTTACAAGTACCGATTTTAATTTGCATCGACTAACCGTGGTCCAGCCGAAGGCAGGGGCGTATCCCTGCTTCCGCGTTGACTGTTGAATCAATGGCCGTTCCAGGGAGGCGCAACGGTGCGATGGGCGACGACGAAGACGACGACGAAATCCTCTTGGACGATGGCAATGCCTTAGCCGAGCTTGATCTCGAACCCGACGTCCCCCCTCACCTCCGCGCTCTCCTCGAGGCCGCCGAGACCGGAAACGTTGACGCCCTTCGCCGGGCCCTAGGTACGTTACAAGGCCCCGTTTCTTTTCTTCCTTTGAAATAGATCGATCCTTGTGTTGTTCTTTTCCATCCGCCGGCGTTCTGTTTTGGTTGATCTAGTTCATCTCATTGGAAGGGCGATAGACAATTTGCTTGGAATCGAAGCATAGCAGTGGATCTTGAAGATTTACTGAAATGTTTTAGACATTGATGAGAAGCTCATTAAAGTGTTTTGCCATCGATATTGAATTAAGGATTTACTTTAGTGGTATGGTTGGGTTAGGTATCCAATTCTGTTGTTGGCTATTTATAAAAAAAGAGTCCAATATTATCATAGCGAACTGCTTCGCTACTTCCTTTTACTAGTGATAGTGCACTTGTAATCGGTACATGATGATGACATATGAACTTTAACTGGACAATCATAGGCAACTAAGATGATTCTTTTTATAGTATGATTACTAAGTGTTTTTTTTTTAATGAATTTACAAAAAAACCTGGTGTTAATATAGGTTGCCCTTCATTTTATGAAGACTTAACTTTTGTTTAAGTGTGATAATAAGTTTTATCTTCAATAAGTCAGATGGTGCATTGAACTTATAGGATGCTAATAGTAGTCTAACCGGGTACTGTTTAGTGTACTTGGCTAACTTCACCTGCTGATGTGTTATGAGTTGCAAAGCTTTTCAGGTCCATCTGCAACGCATGAGACATGAGTTCTATCTATCAATGTATAATGCAATGCACCATTAGATCTTCTAGCTCGTTCATAGCGAATGCAATGAGGTCTTCTGCTTTGCTACTTAATTATGAGGTTACACACTATCTTAATGGGAAATTGGTTAACGCGTCAATTATAAGATTAAGATGTACCTATTTCTCCTCCTTTCATTCTCATTTCTCCCATTTTAATGCATCTTTGCTCCCTATGTCTATACTCACATATGTTCTTCTCTCCATTGAGTTTTAGTAGGCATCTTAGTCTCCCATGTCATTGAGAAAAAATAGATTTGTGTGGTGAATGATGTACAAATTGTCATTGTATATTCTTTTCTCTGAATTGTATTTGTTTGGAGCGTTTTTCATTGTCTACTCAAAAATTCCTAGTTAAGTCCTCACATTTGATTGATATTCTTTGTTGCTGTGATGAAGTAATATTTGCTTGAGTGTATATGATGTATACATGCTGCTTTATACTCTATGCAGATGATAGCTTAGATTGATATTCTATGTTGCTGTGATGAAGTAATATTTGCTTGAGTGTGTATGATGTATACATGCTGCTGTATACTCCACATATTCAGATGATAGATTAGATGGAAAAACGATACGTGCCTGTTATACACACAGTTTTAGGGGTTATGAGTTTAGTGTTCAAAAAATAGAATGCCTAAATGTTCAATAAAATGGCAACAGACATCTGTAGCACTGACTTTTTTTACATCCTGTTTACAATCAAAATGCAGACAACCTATGTATTTCCTTTTTTTTTTGTTTTTTTTGGGGGTGGGGGGGTGGGGTGCATATGTGTTTTTATATTAAAGTATATATTCAGACATGATTTCACAGCTTTCTATGTAGATGTTGTGAACTTGAAGGCTTCAAGCAATCATAGAGATCATCTTGTTGGTCACTCAACAAAATTTCCCTTTATCAATTATCAATATCTAGTTTAATCCAAATTGACCCTTCACCATTGTTTCAACCACTGAAAGCCATAGTCCATAGGAATTAATTTTCTGAATATGATATTACAGAAGTTGTTTAGATGATATGGCAAAGTGAACAAGACACTTTTTGAAGCAAAGACTAATGTATCCAACTCACAAGCTAACTTTCTTTTTTGACTATAATATTTTTATGCTACAAGTTTCTGCATCCAGCCTTTTATTTATCCCTTTTAGCTTTTGGGATTTTATCTAGTAGTTATTTCCATTTCTGGTCATGTAAACTCTTATGATTGAATACATATTAATGATGGAAAAAATTAGCAAGGCTCCTATCTTTTCACTATATAATTTAGGACAAGATCTATTTTATGTTCTTAATGTTAGTTAACAGACTTCTATTTTTTTAGTACAGCCTTTGAAATCGGGATAGGGAATACAATGGTTTGGATGTCAAAATTTACATCAGTATTTACATGATCACCCTGTCCACATCTCAATACATAATTAGGCTATTCGTGTGTCCATTTTTTCTCCTTATCACCTTAAATATTATTATTTCCTCTTGGTTTCAAGAGATAAAGCTGTCCTTTCTCTTTCTTATTTTTGTGGCCTTATTATTACCAAACACGTTCCCAATTCCTCATTATTATTATTATTATCTGAATTGTCCATTATCTATGAAATTTGGGAAAAAAAAATTAGATCTTTTTAGGAATTTCTTGTGTGTTACTGGAGAATCTAGATAAAGAACTGCAGGAGTGCAGGTCGACACATAATAGGTGGTATACTCCCCTGTACATACTTTTTAATCTCTGACTTACAACAGATAGGAGGTGGGATCTTAATCTATTTATTATGTGACTCTTGAATTTTCGCTAAAGCTTAGACAAATCTGGCTACCTAGAAATTCATGCTTTTTGTTCATTATCTTGTCTGCAGTTTATCCAAATATCTCATAACAAATAAAATATCATGATTCATATGTCCAATAAAGTAGACAACAAAGTTTATTCATGATTCATCTTCTGGAAACCTGTATATTAAAGGTAAATAAACCATCTTACACATCACGATATTCTGCAGGTATAAATAATAGACTTCCACCCATGATTATTCTTTTTTAAAATCTCTAACTTGAATCGTAAAATTCATCTGACCTTTATGGCTTCTAACTGTCTGTATTATATTTTGACGATTATGGAATGTAGATAATCATAATGGAAGCATTGATGAACCTGTTGAAGATGGTGATACAGTCCTGCACTTGGCTTGTCTCTATGGGTATTTTTCATGTGTTCAGGTTGGCTTATCATGAAATTCCTATGCTTATTTTCTCAATTATTACTTTGACGGCGTGTGGGAATAATGTGGGTTCTTTTTCCCAGTTACTATTAGAGCGTGGAGCGAGCTTGGAGGCCAAGGATGAGGAAGGGGCCATTCCGCTTCATGATGCTTGTGCTGGAGGTAAGGGTCAAGTGTTCAGTTTCAATTACTTTCCTCTGCTTTTCAGTAACGCCGTCTGACCTTTCAATATGCATACACCAAGAAATAGAAAAATACTGAAACTTAACAATCAAAGCCACGCTTATAACCTTTCTATGGGTGATACGTGCAGGATTTCCTGAGATAGTTCAGTACATGCTGAGCTTAGCTAGTGGCTCTGATGTTATAACACGCATGTTAAATGCTACTGATACGGAAGGCGATACTGTAAATTTGTTAACCTCCCATAGCCAATCTATTTTTATTTCCGATGTAATTTGCCGTAAAATGTCTATTCTGATTACTGTTTTTTTTCCTCCCATGCTTAGCCTCTGCATCATGCTGCAAGGGGAGAGCATCTTGATGTAGTACGGCTGTTGCTTGCAGCTGGGGCTTCTCCAAAGAAGATAAACATAGACGGAAAGGTAGCTTTTGCGATGCCACAGACCACTTGCATATTTCACATTTCCATCACATATCTGTAGCATACTAACTGATAGATACAGATTCCGGCAGACCTTGCGGATCAAGATACAGAAGTTCGGAGCATTTTAACCGAGGCAGCCGCTGCTACTGTCCAATGCTAGTAGTTCTATATGGTAAGAGCAAAACTTCTCATGCTAAATTGATGCACTCCATAAAAGAATTCGCAAGACTTGAAGCACCAATTGGTTGCTTAATATGCCTAGGAATGTTGGCACAGTACTGTCTTTTGGTTGTCTGATATATAATGCAATAGTTGTTTGTTAAACATTTGTTCGAGTTAGAGGATTTTCCATTCACCATGCGTTAGACAATTGTTCTATACATATACTATTTTATAATTTCTGTCCGTCAAATAGCAAAGTGTCAATATTTTTAGTTTGATTCATAGGATGATAATTGGGGAATGATACAAGGGATGATTAAGGAAGAATTGGGGGAAAAAAACACAACTTTGTACAATTAAAATTTCTTATTCAATTTGGTTTCATTCGCGACTCCAAATCAACTAATCCTTCGTAGTTTCTTAATCTTCTAGGGTTCGATGATGCCTTGTAATTATCTCCTGCCTCTCATTCTCCAAGGATCTTTATCATTTTTAGTCTCCTGTGCTCGAGGAGGCCCTTTATGATCTTCTAACCTCTTATGATCACAGTGTGTTTCTTTATTTTCGATCTAATTGGGATGAAAAATTATATAGAATATTTTTCTTTAATGTTTTTTATATGGGTTATAAATAGATTTTTTTTTTAATGAATAAAATCTTATTCTTCATCTCGTCTTCTGTAAAAAGGAATTTCTTATATTTTACAAAATATTTTTTATGAGATTTTGTGTTTGGTATTTCCTTAGCAATTTTCTTTCTTTGTAGGATAGCTTTCGGGTTAGAGGGATGTGTACTTTTGCACAACTCTAGGGCACAAACCTTTGCTCGCACTCGCATTTTGTAAAAGATTAGAATTTTCAATCTAGTGATCTTTATCGATCTGTTTTATGATTATTATGAAAAAGATAGATTGTTGAAGATCTTGATTGATCAAGATAGGCCACGAGGTCAAAAGCCCTCACAACCTCTATGTGAAGGGATTCATAAGGCCAGTTAAATCTTAATTATCGAGAAAGTGAACTGTCAAAATTATCCCAAGGATAAATATGCTTTTGAATTTAATATTTTAAGTAATAATTTGACTAAAGTTTTGATATACATTGATTCAATAATTTAAATGGTATTTGAATGGGTAAAACATAATCAAACAAAACAAAATATAAAAGAAATTAAAAAAGAAAAAGAGTACTGTTAGATTATAATAAAGACGTTGAATACATTTTTTTTTTAAAAACATCTTTGAGCTAAATTTAATTCAAACTCATGTTAACATGAAGAATGATACAATGATTACGGGAAAAAAAACTGCTTATCCATTTAGAATTAATTAGTAATTTATCATAAACATTGTATGTTTTTAAAAAATTTATTGTAACATTTTTTCAATTTATCACAATGTTTAAATTTCAATATCAAATTCACCGACCATATTATCTTTTGGTCATCCGCATTGCAGATTTGAGCGAAGGCTCAAGTTTTTTAAACGATAAACTTTTTAACCTAATTTTCTTATCCAGCATTGCAGATTTGAGCAAAGGCTCGATATTCAAGTAGGCTAGTAAATTACACGATTGAATTTATTTTTGTATTATAGAACTGCAACCCGGACAAACAATATCTCAGACAACATAAAATATCTGAAAAGGAAATATGTGAACGAGCAAAGAGCTGTTAGGCGTCGCAATAAAGCAAAACGAAATAAGGTTTTGGAGAGGATCATATAAAAGTAACAACCAAACACGTATTTGTTCTGGAGACAAAAGGGCTTTCAAAGGCCGAAAAAAAAAAAAAAAGAAGGTGCCACGCTGATAATTTTCTTGCTTCTGTGATGGCAAAAGGCATGGAACGCGAACACTGGTGGGGGGTTCAGATAAGAGAGCCTCTGAGCAGCTTTAATTACTGTTAATAAACAGATTTCGTAAGCAAATATCACAAGAATATGATAACTTAATCCTTTCATTTTTCTTGATGAAAATAACGGCAGATACCTTGCTGGCGATGTTGCTGGAGAGCCAATCGAGCCCTTCATACAGGCCTTCACCTGATGTAGCACAAGTGCTTTGTATGTACCTGGAGAGTGCACAAACGCATTCAGTAGAGTTAACAACCTCACTATTTTTAATCAATCATCTACAGTCTCATCTTCGAGTACATGGGCTTTTATCGAAGAATATGAAGAAATATCAAACCTATGTAAAGACTTTTCCAGTCATTACAATTACAAGACAAGAAGTTGATAAATAAAAGATTAAAGAAAAAGTGGTTTAATTCATACAAAATACGCCATGATGCAGACTACAATTTCTTGCATTGTCATACAGAAAAATCGTGCAACACAACTTTGCACAAACGAAATGCTCTGCACATGGATTTAGTAATGCATAAACAAGGGAAATATGCTAAGGATATAATGGAAAATCAAAATGGAGCTTACTGTATTGTCGAACTACTGAGTTACGTCAAAGGTCATCAAGTTCCGTCAAATAAATGTGTTCTCAATCTTCAAAGAAAGTAACAACTTGTTAAACTTTACAGTGGGATAGTAAGCATGATTTGGACATTGACGATTGAAAAAAAAAACAAGTCAACACTAGAGCATCGATTTCCTTAGGATGACAAATATAAGTTGATCTGATTCACTTTGTTAATGACACAAGGAAGACTGGGCTACTCATTTTGGATCCATGAGGAAGACTAAAAGGCAGCCCGGTGCACAAAGCTCCCACCATAGGAGATTCCGAGGAAAAGTCTATTGTATGCAATCTTATCCTGCTCTGCAAAAGACTGTTTTCAGGACTCAAACTTTGCGCGCCGACTCCCTTTCCTAAACTGAGCCTGTGCATCCTAAACTAGCAAAATTCAGCTCAGCGAATTAGGTTTGGTTGCTCTGTGGACTATTCTAAACTGCAAAAGTACACCAGGAAATTGACTCTCCCGTCTCTATAAATTCTCAAGACCAGAATCAGAATAGGTCACAGTTGGAACTATTGACTTTAGAGATGCCATCAATCTATGCTAGCATTATGTTAGCATCACAAGCATCTTCCCCCGCATTTCTTTCCTAGCCACAATATGGATCAATACTTATTCAAGAAAAAGGAGACCAATAATTTTAAAACTAATCTCCTATTTCAATTACCAATCTAGGTTTTCTTAAACTAATGGGAGATTGTATTTCCTCTTATTTCTTTTCTTGCCATATATGGATCACTATTTACACAGAAAAAAAGGACAAGGACCAAACAATAAAATTGTAAACTAACCTTCTACTAGATACCAATATTAAACCCATAAGAATTTTTTCTTAAACCCATAGGAGATTATGTGTTCCTCTCTTGTTTTCACTTCTTTTTTTAAGACACAATATTGATGAGTATTTACTCAAGAAAAGAAAGGAGATGAATAATTTGAAAAATAACCTTCAACGAATCTGAATTCTTAGGAGAGAATAAGGGGGCGTTTGGTATCTGTTTTCTTCTCCGTTTTCCATTTTCATTTTCTGCGAAAACGAGAAAACGCGTTTGGTTCGCGTTTTCCATCTCCATTTTCCAGAAAATAAAGGAGCGTTTTCTGGAAAACTGGAAAACGAGAAATAATCGTTTTCTGTTTCCATTTTCGTTTTCCAAAAAATAAAACAGCGTTTTCTGAAAAACTGGAAAAATAAAAAAAATTTGTTTTCTGGAAAACGAGAGAATGAAAACAGAAAACAGAAAATTCTCTACGAACCAAACGCCCCCTAAGATTCTTAACCAAATTCCATGCATTAAAGAGATACTAGCCTAACCTTTTAACCTTGAACAGCAAATCTAATACAAACAATCCTCTAAAAAATAATAATGTGCACCTAGGTAATGTGGCAAGTAAAATGTATGATTGCCATTACTTTTCTCTGGATTTTGATAGTCCAGCATATTATTCCAAAAACTAATTGCTAAGGAACAGACAGTATGCAAATGGCTGCCTTAGTAGATAACTAAAGGAAACAGGCAAGGCAACATATCTTACCAGTGCCGCTGACGGAGAGAATGAAGACCAAGCTTATCAGTTATTTCAGCAGCGTTCATTGCATTTGGAAGGTCTTGTTTGTTAGCAAACACAAGCAAAACAGCATCCCTTAACTCATCCTATCAGTACAGAATCACATGAAATCAGGTTAACAATAGTTTCAAGTAGGCATTTATGCAAGCATGTCAAGTGAAGACAATTAACAACATTTAACTGCAGTAACTTATAAATGTTGCAAGTTTTCTCCATCTTTTGTTCACAATTTACCTTTAATTATTGGTGGAATCTCCTAGATGCATACAGGATAGGCTAATTATCCCAAAGAATAAAAGATAAAAAAAATAAATAGATATGATATCACTGCCATAATGTTCAGGGCAGCAAGAAATCTATATTAGATCCAGAATAATTATGCAGAAACAGGATTAATACTGGAAATTATAAGAGGTATATTTATTAACAAAATGTGTCACCTCATTAAGCATCCTGTGAAGTTCATCTCTAGCTTCAACGACGCGATCTCGGTCATTGCTATCAACAACAAAAATAAGTCCCTGTGTGTTTTGGAAGTAATGCCTCCACAGAGGTCTGATCTGTTGTTCATCAAAACACGAGTATTTAGAAATGGGTAACAAGTTAACTGTTACCAAACAAATCATCCTGAGATGATCATGTCAACTCTGCATGTCAAGCTTAAAGCGATATTAACTGTGCTACCATCTTATATATCGAATATCCATATTGTTTTGCTATCCTGTTAACCACTGAAACTCTCATAAAACTGTTGCCACCAAAAGAAAACAACTCTCCAAAGCAACATGGTTGTTTAGATGAGAAATACTGGCTAACATGAGTGGAACGTTACCTTGTCCTGACCACCAACATCCCATACAGTGAAACTAATGTTCTTGTACTCAACAGTCTCCACATTGAATCCTGCATTAAGACCCATCTTAATTAATAAATGCATAATGAAATAATGCATATCTAAACTGACCAGAACATGAACCCTCCAAATAATCTATACTAACTAAATATAAAAGTTATAAAGTGATGCAAGCTGCCGCAAATGGCTCATGTATTGATTATCCCTAGAGAACATTTTTAAGCAAATATAAATTGTTACCAAAAGGAGATATCATAAATTTAACAAACAGATAGTAGCCACAGTTCATTTCAAAAAGAAATCAAGAATGAAGAAAATCCCATCTAGAAAAATGCTGTTTACTGTTACTTCATCAACATTTCTCAGTTCTTACAACTAAGTATTACTGAAATTCCAGACAAATACCCAGTTTCACTATGAATGCAAAAAATCAAATTACAAAAAATGACACTCCGTATGAACTTGTTGAAATGTTCTCAAAGTGTCAATCATTGCATAGGTTGCAATAATTTGATCACTTGTTAATTCAAGTAATTGGTGATGTTTTGAACAATGATCTAAGAGTAGTAATAGGTTGTTCATGTTTTATTTCTATTTCACCACCATGGCTGATCTAGAGATGTTTCAGTTTTTCATGATGTATATTCTTTATCCCTCTTCATTCTCCATGATCCTGACTACATGGTATAGACAACTCACGTTAAAAAATTAACAACCACAATCAAATTTTTGAGAACCACTGATTCATTAGGTAAATTTTGCATGTCTAACACCTATAAATCAGTGGATAAAAGATATTGGGTGAGACAAGCCTCTTCACCGAGCAAATGTATCAATCAATACGAAGACAAAGATTGGAAAACCAGATAGCGCCAGGGATGATGAATAATGCTCACCGATTGTTGGAATGGTGGTGACGATCTCTCCAAGCTTGAGCTTGTAGAGGATGGTCGTCTTACCAGCAGCATCAAGGCCGACCATCAGGATCCTCATCTCCTTCTTCGCAAACAGGCGGCTAAATAGCTTCGCGAAAGTGAGCCCCATCGTTCCCTCAACTACCATGAGCGAAACGTAAATTTAATAAGACTAAAAAAATAACGATTACAATAGGCGGATCAAAGATGCAACAACAAAAAGCAACAGATCCGAAGCGGAAACAGGCATCCCGTTGTATTTCTACAGGAAACAGTCAAAAAAATTGAGACCGAAACAAGGAGAAGCTCTGAAGACAAAATCTCTACATGAGTACAATCCCAATCCGAGCGCCGATCCGAGAACAGAAAGATCAATCCACTTGTTAAGGCGGAGGAAGCAGATCGGGCACCTCGTGATCTAAAACGACGGAGATCGCACGAAAAAGATGGGATCGGAATCACCTGGGGATCACGGGAGGTGTTGGACGGAGGAGACAGGTGGATCGGAGGAGATGAGAACGCGAGGGGCCTTCGGTTCTTCTCTTCCTCTCGTCCGCGTCGAGAAGGCAAACCGCGTGACGATGGCCGCTGAATAAATAAAATATTCAGGGGAGACCACTAACCGACACAAAGTAGCAAAATAATTCTGTCCGAAATAACGGTTATGATGTATCAGGTTGGCGTAACTGTCCGATATAACGTCAGTAAAAGTGTAAAACGCGAACTGTTTTTTTTTTTTTTTTCAATTTTTTATAAGTCGATTAATCTCGGAGATAAGCAATCAAAAGTGTGATCCGTTGGGCACTGAGAAGCCGTTCCGTTCCGTTCCGTTTTGTTCCCGACGGAGAAGAAGCTTTCACGATCGTCCACGGCAGAAAAGCAAACAACTTCTCCGCGATAACCATGCCCCTACTCTGCCCGCCATCTCTTTTGCCCTCCTCCCCCTCCACCATTCTGCCCTTTCCTCCTTCGTGTTCGCCGCCGCCCCTCCCTCCCACTCACTCGCCGCCTTCTCTTCGCACTTCATTTTCGTTCCTCTCCTCCCCCCGTCGCTCACTGTCACACAGCTTTGCCTCCTCTTTATCAGCTCGACGTCGCCTGAGGAGAGGCCGTAGGACGGTGCCTCTTTGCACTATTTCGGACGCTCCCATGGAAGAAACAGCTGTGATTCAGCATACCGTCCCTCCGGTACCATCTCTCCCTCTGCATGGCGTTGGAAATTCCTGCGTCTTTTTAACTTGAGCTCAATCCCCTTGCACTCGATTCGATTACAGAGGTTTTTAAAAAAAAAATTTTCCTCAAGTAAATCTCTCTCTCTCTCTCTCTTTCTCTTTTGGAATTTTTGCCTTCTGACGATGTCGATGATCGTTGCTTACGTTCCTTTCTAGATCATTCCGAGAATTATGACTGAGATAAAATAAGAAAAAGGGAGGCATCGTCATCAATTTCGAGTCTTATTCAAATTGTTTTCTTGATTGAATCCATAATGGGAAGAAACTGATTGAATGAAGAGATGTTATAATTTGGATCAGTCTCAGTGAGTAGATACACTGCACGTTCTAAAAATGGTGGTGGGTGAATTAGAAGATGACACATTAGGCACATTTGTTGTTTTTCCAACTTTCCTTTCAGGGTCTATCCATAAGATAATTTGGATCACATGGTCGCTAATACGTGAATGGGTCAACCTGAATAAGTATTATCCATATGGATGATCTTTCAATTGAGAAGATTATTGTCCATATAGAGGATCTTTCAATTGAGAAGATTATTGTCCACATGGAGGATCTTTCAATTGAGAAGATTATTGTCCACATGGAGGATCTTTCAATTGAGAAGATTATTATCCACATGGAGGATCTTCCATTTAAGAAGATCCCTTGACGTGGTTAATGGAAGAAGAATATGATCTATATAAACTTATAAAGTAAAAGAGTTTCATTGGAAAACTTTGACTGTCTAAATAAGATTTGTGCCATTTGAATTTTATTTCTCTCGAGTTTGTAAAACCATTAGCATAGGTTTTACTAATCTCTAAATCCTGATGGTGACTGCTATAAAGGTAATTGTGGAATAAAGTCAATCCATATATGTCATTTGTTGCCACAACTAATTAGTATGCTGAATCATTTGTCTTGTTTCTAGTCAACTTCTCTCATGTACATGCAGGATTTTCTATCATATGCAAGGGCTTTTTGGGTTACTAAAGCCCTCATTGCTTGGAACATCAGCGATGATGAAACTTCCGTTTCTTTGTATGCTAGTAGGAAGGCTGAGCTACACCTGTCAGATAAAGGCATTCAAGGTGTGAAACATAATCTCTCGCCCAAGTTCCTATGTATTCTATCGTATAGCAGACTACTATGAATATGGTATCTTTTAGTCACTTTTACTAGTGTACCTCGAAATTGCTGATTTCTTTTATATTTGCTACTTGCTAAGACTATATTATACTTGTGAGAATATTGGGATTTGTTGACATTGACAATTGGCTCCTTACCATCTTACATCTTGCTAAATTAAGCTATTTTCAATGTTTAAAATTTTCAATACGATCCTCCTCCAGGGTTTGAGATCCATACAGGACGATTAGAATCCTTAGCAATTTTTTCATTGAACCTTAATTATCAGGATTATTATTCTCAGGCGATTTGATGGGTCTATATCCATGTCAATAAAATTTGATATGTTGGCATCAGTGCATGACTCCACCCTTCACTTTTGCATCCATGTTTGAGACTGATTATTGAACATATGGTTTTGTAAATAGTATAATGTTGTGAGATGATTCATTTGTTTCAGATTCTTTGTGCATTGATTTTATCTTCTTTTATATAATTTCATACGGTAGCAAAATTTTATGAGTGCACAATGAAAATAACTTAGCTTCCCAAGATCAATTAGTAAGTTGGTCTTTGGAAGTTTTGTTATGTTTTATAGCCCTAAATGTTTGATTGATGTTCTAAGTCATTGATACATCATATTAGAATTTAAGCTCTAGTGCAAAACCATAACTAATGCTCCAATGATGACTTGATCCGGTTACAATCTTTTTAACATATATTATAAATGCATCATTCTAAAAAAAAGGGGGCAACTCGATGCACGAGGTTCTCGCCAATGTAGAGTCCTAGGGAAGGATCTATTGTACGCAGTCTTATTTTGCTTTACAAGAGACTATTTTTATAATCTCTAAGTCACACGACAATAACTTTACTGTTGCGCCAAAGCTCAACATTACCCGTGACCTTCATAAATGCATTGTTCTAGTTGATTAAATTCAAATGCTCTTTGTTCATTTGAGAATGAACTTTATTGGTGGCACAACATGGACAGTCATGGTCATGGCAATTTTTATACCATATTCTATTATCTTATTGCAGGTTATGATGTGAAAATTCAGCTTCAAACAGAGTGTTGTGGGCTACCTACAAATGTATGACAAAACAAACTTTCAGTCTATCTACTTTTTAATGTTTGCAAACGGACAAAGATTGATTTCATTTCACAGAGAACAGTGAATACATCTATAAGCTCCTCTGCTTCTTACATCAAAACTTCAGAAATATATGCCCTAATACCATGGAAAAAACAAAAAGTCTATCAATTTCTACTTTTTTATGCTACACAGTTTTCTTTAAGTATTGAATTCTTATGAAATATGAAAAGTGTTAACAATCTTGTCAAGCTATCATTTTTTATTGATATGAATAATGAATTCACTGTTCCATGTTTCAGGTAATCAAAAATTTTCCACATATTGCATCCTATAAAGCATTTAAATTACCAACTTCTTTAGATGCTGAAAGCCTTCTCAAATGCCAGTTGGCAGTTTCTTCCTATAGTGGTAAGTTTCAATATGTTGTTCATAGCACGTACACAAGATACAAGTACGCAGACGCATTCACATACTACTAGCTTGGCACATATCTTGTCTTCTGTATACATTACTTAAGATTTTATTTATTTGCGCATGGAAGAGCTACTGGAGAACCATTCCTTGATGCAATAAGTTGCTCAATTGGAAGTTTGTTTCATTTTTCACATGCAAGGATAAAATGGTTTCCATTGACCCTCCCCAGACCTTACATTGGCTGGAGTCTCATACTCTGTGATAGGTACCCAAGATGAGTATCCAGTGGAGGACAATAATGTACGGTGTTTAATGTGGAAGTTGGTATGAGCCAATCTGGGACATTTTCGTAAGATGAAAAAAGCTGGTCAAACATTGAATTTGTTGAGCTGATTTTGAACCTGATTTGTTCTAAAGCTCTTCTGAGTGCATATAGGGTGGCATTACTGGTTCAGCTGTAGGAAAAAGTGAATCAAATTCAAATGGAAAGACCAATGTGGCCCTCATTCCTTTGTTACACATCCAAATCCCTATACAATGCGGACATTTCATTTAGTAAATTAATCTTTCTATTTTCATTATTAAATTTAACTTTGCTATTCCATTTCTGTTTTATAGTTGATGGAAAATGCATGAATGCTACTGGCCTTCAGATACCTGGTGTCCTTGATGACATTTTTGCATACACTGGGCCTCTTGGTGCTACTTTTGGCAATGAATCTGTGACACTTCATCTTTGGGCTCCTACAGCACAAGTATGAGACACTGCACCAGACCTTGTGAATTTTTCTCCTCTAGGGGAAATTTCACCCTCCCTCTTGGTCTAATTAATGTCAAAGTATTCTCCTAAATCTTTAAAAATGCCACCTAGAGCTACCTTTGCTTGCAAGTACCTCCAGAGTTCGCCGCAGTTCAGAAAATTTCCCTTCTGGTACTTCATAAAACCCTAATATAGGTGGGGGTAAGAGGATTTGGTCAATAAAAACCTATTCTAAGACATTTTGCAAAAAAAGTTAAAATTCGAAGAGCATGTAAAACTAAAACTCAGAATGGAAATTTGCAAACTTCAGGAGCATTTTGACAATAATTAATATCCAGGGCAGATTTTACAAAAAGGGTAGACCTTGGAAGAAAAGGAAAACTTCCTTTTAATGATGGGAGTTGTGTTTTCGTAGCGAAAGAAGATAGGCAATGTTACTAACCTTTTGTTCCTTTGAAACTAGGAGGTGAATGTGTGTTTTTATGAGGATCCCTTGGGTGGAGACTTGCTACAAAGAGTTAAGCTTGAGGAGACAAATGGTGTTTGGAGTGCTGTTGGACCAAGAAGCTGGGAAGGTCTTTATTACGTTTATGAAGTTTCTGTCTATCATCCAAGCATTTTGCAAGTACAGATTTGCACTGTTGTTGATCCCTATGCTCGCGGGTAAGCTTATTATGATTTGTTACTGAAGGTCCCCCAGTATATCTAACTTCAACCCCAGTATATCTAACTTCAAATTTTCATAGATCAACTTCAGGATTGATGATCATGGATCGTTTTCTCTGGACTAAATTTTAATAAATTTTGTTGGATCAGACTTTCCTCAAATGGTAGGCGAACTTGGTTGGTGAACCTTGATAGAAAAAATCTAAAGCCAGTTGGATGGGATAAATTGGCAGATGAAAAGCCTGAGCTTCGTTCCTTTTCTGATGTCAGCATATATGAACTGCATATACGGGATTTCAGGTTGGTCTATCTTGGATTTAGATTTCCTTTTTTTTTTAAAAATTTTTTTGTCTCGGGAACCTAAAGCTTTGCTATTTGTTTGCTTTCCTTGGAAAATATGTTAGCGTTAGTTGTAAAACATTGATTTTGTTGTTCATTGTTGTTCATGTGTGAAAAAAAAGTTACTATTTTTACAGAAAAAAGAGCTTTTTTTCACATATGGACAATGAAATCAATGTTTTACAACATAAGATAATTGGGTTATTTCCACGGGGGCATATTTAATGCTTATAATGCTATGAGCTGCCCACTCTGCAAACAAAGGAATATGTGATAAAGTGTAAACAGACCAACATAGCTAAACAACTCGATTGGATTATTTCAAATGAGAAAATTTCATTGTCTCCCATAATTTATGCCCCTTACACTTTCAATTTTTCCATCTCACCATAGAGTTAAAAAACTTTGTTGAAATAGCTTCCTCCTCCCTTAACTACTAATAGAGTAAACCATCATGTGCATAATATGTGATAGAGCATACTGCAATTTCAGCTTGCAGTCCCCAAATTGAAGTTTTTGTCCCCTTTGAACAATCAACACCACTACAAAGGCATCTATTTTCTTATCTAAAAATATATTTTCACGAAAAATTTCACTGCAGGTTGATTTATAAATCAGTTTATAGACATTGTATACCATTTTTGTTCTAGTTTTGATGGAACAAGAAGAAATCAATTTATGATCTGAAAATGTAAATTTTTAGCCACTGTAATTTACCAATATCACTACAGAGAGACAGAGACATTAATTTTTTTTTCCAAAATGTTTATTTTGTGGACAAATTTCACTGAAAGCTGATTTGTAAATCAATTTGTGTACATTTTGTGCCATATTTCATGGTGCAAGCTCATTCGCAATCAACTTGCAGTCTAAAGAATCAAAGACGACGCCACTAGAAAATATATCGGCAATTTTTTGCCCCATAAAAGCTCTTTGATGAAATTTGTCTGTAAGATGATTTCTGAACATGTTTGCAGAGGAATTTCTGATTACACAAGTTGCAGTCTAAAATTCAAAAACTTTTGCCACTTTTAGCTTGTCAACACTATAATAGAGATATATCAGAATTGTTTGCTAAAAATTAAAATTTCACCTCAAATTAATTTGCAGAGTAGTTAGCGGTCTATTCTGTCACAGTGCACATGGCTGATAGCTCTGTTAGTAATTAAAGGAGGACACATTTTGATAAGGGTTTTAAAGTAAGAGCTAAAATGAGAACTTTCAAAGTTTGGGTTAGTTTGAAATTTAAGTAAGCTACAGGGGGCAAAATGAAATGTTCTCATTTAATATCGGCAAAGAAAAAACAGTTATGTCAATGTATTCTGCTGTTTTATTGGACATTTTTTTTATAAATTGCTAAAAAAAATTTAGTCAGTGAGAAACTGATTGGTCTGGTCCATGTGTGCTAGATTCCACTTATATTGTCACTAGGTATTCATAACTCGTCTGACCTTCCTCTATATTTCATATGGAATACTTCCAAGAGGTTATATATAATTTTTCCCAAAATATATGATTGCCAGCAAAATAAAATGATAATCCATAGGTACATCTGCAGTATACGGAATTGTCATTTGTGGATCATAAAGTCCTAGATTAGAAACATCTGCAGCATATAGGATGCTTTTGTAGATCGTAAAGTCTACCAAAATCTTCATTTATTAACATTCAACTTAGTTGTCTATGGACTTGATCTATAGCTCCTCTACATGCATTTTGAACTGCAATTGTATTTACCTTCTAGGAATTATATATTGAGTATGTTTTTTTTTTTTCTAGAAGAGATACCAGCCTATGTTTGTTATTTTTGTTGTAGCCAACATCCTAATTTGACTCACAATATTCATGTGTTCACATTCTTTTTTGAGATAAAAAAAGAAAGTATGCTTGATACGTAATCTGTTTGTCAGTGCAAATGATCAAACTGTAGACTTTGATTCTCAAGGTGGCTTCCTTGCCTTCACATCGCAGGTAGAATTTATGATGGCAAATATAAAATAAAAACATTTTCATTTGCAGTAACATAGCACTTCTTCCTGCAAGTTATTCTCAGTTACAAACAATAAAATATGGGGATGTCTAATATTCTGCTACTGTTTGTTGCCTTTCATTAACATATCTGGCTCCTCTTTAGTAGGCTGTGTACCTAGTTGTATTGTCAAGGTAAGTCAAATCACTGAAAATGTCGCATAGCTGGTAAAACATTGCAAACTGTATGTATCAGCACTTCCAATCCATATTTTAAGCCATAATTGTATTCTAGAAATATCTATTTCATTGTAAATGACATACATGACCACTCTTCGTTACTTGATATCTCTGATACACGTTTGTTGTTCCTTGTTCTATTACTTAATATGACATCCTTTCACCTTTTCAGGATAGCTAGTGTATCATTATTTCTAACTAGTATATTTTATGAGTGAGATGCAAATGTACGATTTGCAGGAACTTTGCTTTGACTCAGTAAGCATCTTCTTTTATTTGCCTCAGCTCTTTTTATACTGACTACTGAGATTTCAGAGAAAATTTTCATAGATATACAGATTAAATTTTCAACGTTGTTTAATTTTGGTTTTATTCAGAAGTTAACTCTACCATGTTCTTGATTTTACCACAATTGAAAACTAGGAGATGAATTTTTTGTGTCTAATCAAGTTATCATCTCCTGTCTATTTCCAAGAAATATTTTGTCCTTGCTGTATGTTAAGAGAGCCAATCCCACCTGGTGAGATAAAGTTTGGTTGTTGTTGAATGTTAAGAGACTTTCTTTGCTTGTTGTCCATGTGATACAGGATTCACTTGGTGTAACCCACTTGAAGAAACTGTGTAATGCTGGTCTGACACATGTCCATTTGCTTCCAAGCTTTCATTTTGCTGGTGTTGATGACGATAAAGACAATTGGAAATACATTGGTAAAATTTCATGCAATCACATAGCTATATTCACAGTCACTGGTTCTTTATGCTAATGCCTGTTCCTATTCATTATTACATTATTGTATATGCTCCATATGTGTAAATGTAGTGTTTTACTGTTTTTAGTTGTTAACTTGTTATTACCTAAATTTTCTGCATCAGTCTAGTATAAGTGCTTGCACAACGTTCTGCTTTTGCCTTATAATCAGTTTGGCTGTTTTTGGTGTTTCACCAATGATGTAGCTTGCAAAAGGCCTATTATAGTTGACAATAATGTGAGAAAAACATAAGTTTGAATGCTCTTGCAACTTTTTGTTTTGTTTGTCAGTCAAAGTTTAAGGAAAAAGACTTCCATCTTATTTAAGTGCAAAATGTACAACTGCATTGAAGAAAATTAAAAGAAAAACGGCACAAGATAGAAGAGGTTTTATTCTTTCCAGTATGGCAGAATAGAAATATTCCAACAGTCATCACTTAGGTAAGCGTTTCACACAAGAACTCGAGGAAAAGAATAATGAAATCATTATCTGAACAAATTCTGGGATTGTCCTGAAAATACTAATTTTTTTTACTTTAGTCACCTAATGTTACTCATTCTAAGCTGGATAAAAAATATCATATCCAATAGTGGAATCTAACACATACATGTACAACATTCCACGGCATTATTTAATCTTGTTTCTGTTCATTGGAGACTTCTTCAACTCCAAACTATGTTAGAAACAATTCGTGTTGGTGATCCAAACTGGAAAAATAAAAACTTAGCCAATCCATACTTACCACTTGTGGTTTTTCATCTTGATCAGTTCATATGTACAATTTAATTAAAATCCTTATGGCAGTTCATCACAGAAACTATTATCATTGTGGGTGAGGGTATTCTTTGTGGTTTACATAAATTTTTTTGGTTGAAGCATGGATGCCAGTAAGGCTATAACCCAAATTGTACCCTATCTTTTGACAGGTGCAGACTGATAACTTTGACCATTGAAATTGTTGATTATAGTCCAATAGATAAAAATATTTTGATTGTCGTTCAACTTAAATTTTGCAATAATTTAGCTTGTTTTCTGGTTTTGTACCCATGACATTTTTTTTTTTCATTTTAAAAATAAGTAGGTTATAAATGTTGCTTAGCTATGTAATCCTGTCTTTATTTCCTTTTCTACTTAATAACTGCCTTCCTCTGTGTTCCATAGCTTTTGTCTCTTCAATTTTATGCACTAACCTCTTATTAAATGAAAGTTTTATCTTTACATTACTGATTTAAAGGTTTTACACTGGCTCCATAGATGAAGTTGAAATGGCCAAATTGCCCCCAGATTCTGATAAACAACAAGCAGAAGTGACAGCAATTCAAGATGAAGATGGTTATAACTGGGGGTATGTTTAACATTTATTTTCCAGTACTGTATTGTTTTGTTCTTGATATGTGCAGTTGGCTTTATATGGTAATTTGCAATGTAAGGTACAATCCCGTTATTTGGGGTGTCCCAAAAGGAAGCTATTCTACAAATCCAAATGGACCAAATCGCATTATGGAATTCCGGAAGATGGTTCAGGTGCAGATGCTATATTTTGATCAGTTCTCTGTGTAATACCATAATGTGATCTAATGTGTCCTAGATGTTACTTTCAGGCACTTAACCGAATGGGTCTCCGTGTCGTACTTGATGTTGTCCACAACCATTTGGCTGCCAGTGGCCCCTTTGATGACAACTCTGTCCTCGATAAGGTTATGCCTTTTAAAAGACGACATCATTCACCTGTCAAAAAAACTCCTTGCAACTTTTAAATTCAGAATAATTGTTTGTTTCTTTAATTACACTATTAACTATTAAGAATGAGAAGTTCTGCAAAACGGATAAAGTGAAGAGGAAAGACACCTACAGTCGATGTATCAAAGTTTTGGATGTGTGCAGAAGTTCTGGACCAGATTGCCTTGGTAACGTATTGACACATGGTATCGCACCACCTTGGTGCCTATAGGATATGGTCCGTGGATAGTATCAAGGTTTGAAATACCGACCCATTTCGGACGAAATGGGCGATTTTTTTTCGTTCTGACGCGCCACCGAAATCGGCACGCCCGCGAGACGCATGAACGACGGCGGTGGGCCTTCGCTGAACAGCAAGGCCTTGCTCGGGGTCGTGGCGGCCATTGGTGGCCTCGCGCGGGGCCGCAACTGTTAGTGCATATAAGATCCACATATCTCCACAATGGTATGATATTGTCCACTTTGGGCCCAAGCCCTCATGGTTTTTTTTTTGGGCTTTACCCAAAAGGCCTTATACCAATGGAGATATCTTTTCATCTTATAAGCACATGATCTTTTCCATGTCTTACCAATGTGGGACTTTGATTGTATTCCCAATACTCCAACAATCCCCCCCTCAAACGAAGGACCACATTGGGCCCCCCCTCAAGCCTATCCCTCCTCGGAGGATTTTCTCTGCTTGATGTCCGATCTTCAACCCACCAGGACTTCCTGTTAGTTGTTCGGTCCTCCCGACCCAACTAGACTTCCTGCCTGATTTCTAGTTCTCTTGATCCGGACGTGGGAGTTCAACTTCCTTCGTTCGAGGTTCATGGCTTGACATGGACCATGGCTCTGATACCAATTGTTAGTTCTTATAAGCTCCACATATCTCCACAATGACATGATATTGTCCACTTTGGGCCTAGACCCTCATGGTTTTATTTTTGGGCTTTACCCAAAAGGCCTCATACCAATGGAGATATCTTTTTTCTTATAAGCACATGATCTTTTCCATGTCTTACCAATGTGGGACTTTGATTGTATTCCCATACTCCCAATAATCCCCTCAAACGAAGGACCACATTGGGCCCCCTCGCCTATCCTCCTCGAAGGATTTTCTCGCTTGATGTCCGATCTTCAACCCACTCAGACTTTTCGCGGTTGTTCGGTCCCCCCGACCCAACTAGACTTCCTTCCTGATGTCTGGTTCTCTTGATCCGGACGTGGGAGCTCAACTTTTCTTCGTTCGAGGTTCATGGCTTGACATGGACCATGGCTCTGATACCAATTGTTAGTGCATATAAGATCCACATATCTCCACAATGGTATGATATTGTCCACTTTGGGCCCAAGCCCTCATGGTTTTGTTTTTGGGCTTTACCCAAAAGGCCTCATCCCAATGGAGATATCTTTTTTCTTATAAGCACATGATCTTTTCCATGTCTTACCAATGTGGGACTTTGATTGTATTCCCAATACTCCAACAGCAACGGCTGTACCGGCTGAGGTCAAGGGTCGCTTGCTCGGACTCGGGATAACAGTGGCCTCGCTCATGAGGCGGCGGATGCCGGTTGCCTCGCGTGGTTGCACTCATGGCCTCCGCGCGGCCGCAGGGAACGACGAAAGCTTTAAAAAAAAATTAACTTCCTAAATTATAGTTTAACTATAGGTTAAATTAAATCAATTAAAATTATTTTAAAATTTATTTTATTAATATATATTATAAATAATAATTAAAATTTATTTTATTTTTTAATCCTATTTAATTGAAATTAATTTTATTATTATAATTAATTTTTCAGTATTTTTCAGTATTTTTTTAATCATTTTTTATTTTTAATATTTAAATTAAAATTTTCATTTTTAATTTATATATTTTATATTAAAAAATTACCGAAATTTATCGATACAATACTGAAATCGTATTGTTTCAATCGTAAACCGAAACCTCGATATGGGTCGAAATTTTAAACCTTGGATAATATGTTAGTTTAAGTCTAAGTTGAAATAAGGTAAGAGTACTACATTGCTTATCAATTATCACTTAAATGAATTAGACATCAAAATTAGGATTTAGCTTTTCACAATGAATCTTAAATGAAGTGAAATTTTTGGCTTGAAGATGGCCTGTCTATGTTTGAATTCTAAAAAATGGGCAAGTTGATGCTGGAAAGATTTTAAAAGTTTGGGAGAGCATAGTCAAGAGGGTGAGAATCGAATAGAGAGGTCTGGGAGACCAACCAACAATCAACATTATGAGCCTTGATATGAGTTCTACACTGCCCGAAACTGGTATATTCCAGCTTTTAGGAGTGGCTGAAATTAAAACTTTGTGCCGTTCAACAAAAATTCAGTTGTTTCTTTTCCCCCTATTTTCAGAATCCTAGTTTACTGGGTTAAGTTACGCTTGCTATTATCTTCATGATACAAATAATTTGCAGATTGTTCCTGGATATTACCTTCGAAGAAACACTGAAGGAGGTATTGAGAACAGCACTTGCATGAATAATACAGCTAGTGAGCACTTTATGATGGACCGTTTAATAGTGGATGATCTTACATGCTGGGCTGTGGACTATAAGGTAATCTATTATGGTTTTAAACAATTAAGATATAAGAATTTTCATACTAGAGTCAGTTTCTAAATTTGGCAGGTTTGAGCTCAGGAGTATATAAATTGGTGATTTTCTGTTCTATGGTCTAATAAACCTTAAAATTATTTTTGTTTGTTTTCTTCTTGAATATCTACTGCTATGTTTATCTTGGAGTTCAATATTAGTTTTATGCAATCTAAAATGGCAGCACTGTGTATAAAGCTCTTTTCAGGGAAAGATTAGTAGGCTTTTATCATATCTGATTCTCACAAGTGACAATCGCCTTGATTCAAGAGCAAGTTGATTCATGTTTGCACTAAATTTATGATTTTGCCAACGGTTAAAGAACTTATTTTGGCTATTGTTTATTCATTCGTAAATGTCACATTGCAGTCCTTTTCTAGGTGGTACAATATTGTGTTAATATTTGTCGGATACTAGTTGTGTACAAATACATTATCAGATTAATTTGTACTTGCATGCTATGACTATGAGAAAGATTTGAACCTTATGGATTAATATCAGGTTTATTGTGCTGCATCAGTTATGTATTTGTATACCTATCGTAATGGTCTGTACTGAAGGAGAAAACTGATTTTAGTGATAGGCTTCATGATCTTCATGTCTTTTAGCATGCCAAGCCACACACATGCATAAAGAATCTTCTGAATGTGTAATTTGAAAGGTTCAGTTGGCAAACTACTATATCATCACACAACAAAGTTGGTTAGCTTGAAATGACAACGGCTCCTTGATATTCCTTAGCAATCTCTATCAATTGTTAAGTAACCTAGTAGAAATGGAAGATGAAACATGCCTTCATGTTATTGTATGCTTGTAGTATTAATACCATAGAGGAATCTTAATTTATTCCAATCATTGTGGAAGTGAACATTCCTTTTAGTTCTCTCGTCCTCTTTGGAAGCGAAATTACTTAATTTAGTCCTAAAATTTTGGAAGCTAATGTTCCTTTTAATTCTTTCATCTTTGGAAGCAAAATTAGCAATCTTCATAGTTTCCTTTAAGTTGCATTGGCATTATGGTGTGCATCGATAAGTTTATTAATACTTGATCCTGATAAAATAGGTTACATTCTTCTCAATTTTCATATGTAGCTAGTTAGTTTCGCATAGGTACTGTCTGCTGCTGTCTGACAACGGAACATTCAGGATGCTGGGATTTTCTTCATTTTGTTTTTGGTTATTTTCTGTCTCAATCACCTTCATTGTCTGTGGTTAGATATGTTTTAACTCAAGTTCAGTTTTTTTCTAAGTTAGGAATGTTTCTCATCAATTGTAGATAATTTATATCATTTTCTGTTCATTTACGTGCTGCTCAAATGAAGAATTGAACTTGGTCCTGAGTTTTGACTTTTGTTTATATTTGCAGGTTGATGGTTTCCGGTTTGACCTCATGGGACATATTATGAAGAGCACTATGGTGCATAACCCTCACCTAACTGCTTTTTTCTACCATATTTATTATTTTCACAACAAATTTAGAGTGATCATTACTGTTTCAATTGTGTGTCAAGTAGTGCCCTTTTGTACCCAATTTAGTTAAAAGAAGAATCAGCATAACTTATTTTCCACAAGTGTTGCTTGAGATTAGTGAAAATATAAGTGCTCAGATACAAAAATGATGATGAACTTTTCATAATTTTTAGTTTAACATCTCATCCTAGAAAAGTTAATGGTCTCTCCCGATGCAATGATCTAACCCAAAATTTGATCTGTTTGAGGTCATAATTGTTTCATGTTTTTGGTACAAAAATTTACCAAAAAAGATATCATTATCACTGTCTCTTAGTCCTGCGGCTGACGATTCACATGCAAAACATCTCCCTGTAACAGTAATTTGGTTGTCTTATTACTGATGACATGCTTGCATTTTTTGTTGTCCACCTATTATTTGTTATGTCAGGTGAAAGCAAAGAGCACCTTTCAAAGCCTGTCTAAAGATAAGGATGGAGTAGATGGTTCAATGATATATATGTGAGTGATTTCGTTTATTTATTATTAGTTTTATTCTTGTTACATTTTTGTAGAAGTATGTGGTCGTTTGGAGTGAGATTTATACGTAAAAATGTACCTTTGCTTGTGACAAAGTTCTCCAATTTTGTAAATTCGTCATTTATTAGTTACGGTGAAGGATGGGACTTTGGTGAGGTTGCAAACAATAAGCGAGGGATCAATGCGACACAATTTAACCTACCGGGAACTGGAATCGGGAGGTATTCTATCTTGTCATATTTAATTTTTGTTGCAACATTTTTTTTAATTCTTGAAAGCAGTAATTTGTTTCCAAGAAATATATGCAAATTTAAAGCTGCTCATGGTTTCACATAACTTCCTGATTCCTTGGTGTGGTTTAACTATAGAAGTATGAATACATGCACTATTTGCATGCTTGAGATATATCAAATTAGGCTTAAGCTGAGGACTTTCTTCTATGGAATGTGATGAGTGAGCTTATATATTTTCATTCCTTTGATGGTTGGCGATTGGCGTGCCAGGATACCATCAGTACGAAGCATAGCATTATGTTCTACAGCTGAATAAATTCCATTAAGAGAGAATCTTGTGCCAAATGATGCTGATTTTTTTAAATTATCCTAAATCCTTTGAATGCCATAGAAACTTTCAAATTGATCATGAATCTATGATCCTGATTAAAAAAACATAGACCCATCATAATAGGAGTGATCAAGAAAAACAAATCAATGATGAGCACAATTTCGATTTTTATATTTCCCCCTCTCACAAGATTGTCAACTGATATATGCAACCCCACAAGACTGGTGGCTAAGGCTTACAAATTTATCCTGGTGTTGCGTCAACTTATATCAATCTAACCTAATCTTGTTCTTGGCCATGAATCTGCCTTATGTTTATCCTTTTTCTGTATCACTACATATACATCCACTTGTGGTTTAAAGTGGTATTGGTCAATAGCTGAAATTTGCCATTTTGGCAGCTGACCTATACCAATGGCAATACTGCAATATTGTGTGTTGGCACTGTAAAAGTCATTATGCGATTTGTGCTTTAATAGTATCAATTGTAATTTGACTTCTTTCAGCCTAAGGAATTTTTCTCAATAGGAGGAAGCCTATTAGAGAAATGTTTTGTGGAGTCAAAAGAGCCACAGATCATGAAATTTTGTTGGAAAAGCAATGTCAATATTCGAGGAGCTCACATTTGATTAGCTAGCCAGTGATGCAATAGCTAATCAAGCGATGATTAGCAGATTTTGTAGAAGAAATACAAGTATTTGCTTTTGATGGAAAAATGCTATTGGTTGGTAGTTAATGCAAACAAGGAATTAAGTTTTAAAAGATTTAGATTTTGAAAAATTGTACTTGGCACAACAGTAAAATTGCCATCTTTTGATCTAGAGGTCACAAGTTCGAATCTTAGAAACAATCTCTTACAAAGCAAGGTAAAGCTGCGTACAATGAATCCTTCCTCGGGACCTTGCATGGCGGGAGCTTCGTAATTAGCCGACCCCACTTAGTGGGATAAAACTTGGTTGTTGTTGTTGTTGATGATTTTGGTAACATATCCTCTTTGGAAGAATTAACTTTTAATGAATTATTTTTTATTAGGAGTTAGTTTTGGTATAACTAAATTTTGAAGAGAAATGGTAGGAGTTTAGTTTATGTTGGGTGGGTTATTTCCTAATTTAGAATTCAATTTTTTTTCCTAGTTTGTTTAGGTTAGGATCTATAAAAGATGTAATTCCTCAATGTTGTTCTTCCAATTCAATAAAAAAAATCCACTTTGTGAGTTTTGTTCTCTTTGTGAATTTGTTTTATTTCTCTATATAAGATAGTTACCCCTCGTGTTGTATCAATTTATCTCAATTCTCTATGTGAGTTTCAATTTAATGTTGATGCTGCATTAATTTAGTATCAGAGCATTACCAGAGTGGGACTTTGCATTAATTTAATATCAATCTCAATCTTATTTTCCTAATGTTGCTCAACAAGGTCAAATAGTTTGAACCATGGTTTAAAATCTTGTAACATGTTGGATGGCACGGTCGAAACATGTCGTTTGGATAAATTACCGAAATTGTAGATGCAGGTAACTATTCTATGTGTAACAGTGTTAATCATGTTGATGAGCGTGTTCATTTGATACCCCTTGACATATTACAAAACATCTCAAGATAAATTGAAATAATATTTATTAAGTTTTTGTAGCTTTTAATATCAACATTGTATCTTTACAAGTGGAACATAAAGTCCGAAATTAGGCATATAGTTTTGTTCACTTCTTTCTTTTATCTCCTTCTTCCTTCCCCTCTAATTCTCCATCAGTGTCATACATTGAAACAGTGACACAATACTAAAACATTATTGTTCCTGTGAAAGTCAGAAACTCCGACACAAGTCAAGATTTTTAAACTTTGTCTAAACACAAGTTATTGATTAGATTGACTCGAAGTAGTCCGTGGGTGGCATGTACTAGAGTCAAGATAGAGGGTATGATTACAAAATTTTGTGTTTGGCTGCAAAATATTGTATAGATCTTCATTTACATAATTGTACTCTCTTTTAAATTGCAATTGCATTACTATTTGAGGTAAATGAATACTTCTATTTGCTTCATTTGTTTAGTTTTTTGAATTTTTCAGATTCATTGAAAGTGACAATTTTATTTTAATAAGCCAAAATTGTATCCTTGATTTGAATGAAACTGTACTTTTTCTTCTTTTGTGCATTTACATCATTATTCCTACCCAGTTTTTTTGCCTATTCTAATATTTCTTTTTTAATTTGTTTACACAAATTTTACTGGATTTTTTTTTAATCAACAGTTTCAATGATCGAATACGTGATGCAGTTTTAGGCGGATCACCATTCGGTCATCCACTTCAGCAAGGGTTTGTTACTGGCTTATCATTGGAGGTACTCTTGGTGAACTTTGCATTTCCTTCTCAATTTATTATTTTTACTTTGTTGTTTTATAGCTATAACTGTAACCATGCCAATGCTAGTGTTGGTGGTCATGCTAGCCAAATTAGTCCATTCAAATTGGTTAACTTATGCTACATCTGATACCATGTGCTTCAGAACTGATTTTGATATGTGAACGTTCATTAGTAGGATTGTCCTCAACTTGACATACTAATCCATTGGACATCAGGCACACAAACATGCTGATTTTGGTATCAGTAATGAAGGACTTCAACAAAGTAGTCACCCAAAGAAGCTCCTGAATTTTGTCCTTGTCAACATGAATTGGGTTAATCCTCTTTTGTCTTAGTTAGCGTGAACTGACTAATTGGGATTTCACTTCATTAGGAAACAATTCAATAAAATAATATTTTAATCATCTATTCCCCCTGCATAGTTTGTTTGAATTGATTGAAAAAAATGGTATTTCAATGAAACGGAACCTCAATAATCCAACTGGCACTGACTAACATGACAGTGTAGACTTTGAGCAACTTGAAGAACCCATTTGGACATACCTATTCTTAGCTAGATATCAAAGATCTGTTAGTTGTTGAAACAATATAGTTTTGACTTGACCTTAACTAGTAAATACTAAATATTACTATTGTTTTGTACCTTAGAACATTGCTACAAAGTAACGAATGTATCAGTAGGTGCTGTTTGAGAAGTTCTATTGAAGTGTAATATCACAAGGTTAATCCATGAAAAGATGTTAATCTGGTTATTTATCAGATATAAACTGCATGGATAGTCTCTATCTTGAAACCTACGTTTATTTTTTTCCTTGAGCATGAAATATACATGTTGTACTAATATGATTTTTTCCCTTTTAAGCCTAACGGATATGACCATGGTGATCAATCTGTCATGGATCTTATGCTGTCATCTTCTGCAGATCACATACAGGTTTCCTTCTTTATTTATTGATGTTTTATGTGATTGACGTCTCACTTTAGTAGGCTTCCCTTTTCCTTCCTATGGTTGAATGCATATCAAGGTACACAGTAGACCCACCATGGCCTATAGACAACAAACTATTATTTATATAAACAATTAACTTCATAAAATTAATCCTATAACTTATACCATACAAACAACCTTTTCTCAATTAGGTTGTAGGTAACGCTGAAAAAGAAACTACCAGTTTTTTGGACTAGCCTAATTGTATCAATGCAGGACTTTGTTTTACCAAGTAACTACTGAAAATAATCTTGCAAGGAGGTTTTCCATAACTAAAAAATCATAAAGATAGAAAACGTCTCAGATTTCAAGATAAATCTAAGGTTCTGTAAATAATTTGGTGAATTCATCTTTTGCTATGACTGGTATGTTTATAATTCTCATGATTTGTGATCTTCTGCTAAGTTACTTTTATATCTATGCAAGTATTTAATCCAACTAATGATGTTGGATTATTTCTGAAGGTTGGATTAGCTGCTAACCTAAAGGACTTTGTTCTAACATGCCACGATGGAACAACAGTAAGAGCTGATGTGCTATTTTTTTCATAACCCTCTATGTCCTTCAACTAAATATATCGACATGATATGTTAACTTTATCTTCTGTAATGTGCTGAATTCCTAATTAAATAGTTTTTTTTTTATAAATGTTTTCGATTTCAAGCATAGTTTTAAGTAGGAGCAGCAAGGCTTAAAATTTCGACCTGAATCGATGTTTCGGTTTACGACCGGAGCGATACGATTTCGGTATCGTATCGGGGGCGTATCGATAAATTTCAATAATTTTTTAATATAAAATATATAAATTAAAAATGAAAATATTAATTTAAATATTAAAAAATAATAATATTAATTTCAATTAAATAGGATTAAAAAATAAATTATTATTTATAATATATAAATTAATAAAATAATTTTAATTAATTTTATTAACCTATAATTAAACTATAGTTTTTGGGAAGTTAATTTTTTTTCCTTTGTCTCGTCACCGCGACCGCACGGAGGCCCCGCGCGAGTAGCCCGCGGCCGCTGGCAGTCACACGGGGCCGTAGCGGCCATTGGTAGCCGTGGGCTGCTCGTGCGGGGGCTCCGCCGCCGTTGTTGTCGTCGTCTCAACTCTCACGGGTCTCGCGGGTGTGCCAGTTTCGGTGGCACGGCGGAACGAGAAATACCATTCGTTTCGGACGAAACGGATCAGTATTTCAAACAGTGAGGAGCAATATTGACGTTTGTACGGAGTGGTATGACTGTTAGTAGAATGAACTTGCCGAGCATTATGGCTACTATGTCCAAGTCCGATTGTTTCAGTACATGACTAGACTATTCCAGTGAAGCAGTGAATATTGTTTAGGATTATTTTTTTTCTCTTTTTTTTGTTGTTTTATTTTCTTAGGGCATGCTTTCCTCTTTTTGTCTTGTGTCTTACGCTCTCTAATTCTTGTGTATCTCTCTCCTCTTCCATCTTTATACCTTTGTTTTGTCCTTCTCTTCCTTTGGCGTTGAATTGGCATAACTACCAATTTAAAGTGCCAGTAAAAAACTGTATCAACCTAACACCAACCATTATCCAGCATGGAATGATACTTTGAACATATGCTCTGATCTTGAAAATTTAAACTCCCTTCTTGGGTACTCCAGATGTACAATGTCAACATGTACATTTCACATGAACTAATATTATCTTATTATACTACTGATACAAAAGGATACATGGTTCTATACTCCTACATTACGATGTTAATGTAGCATGGTCCTATACATGGTTCCATATTGTGTGTATAACATTTTCTTTCCTGATATTTCTGGTCTCGCATTGATCATATCTTTACTATCTATCTGCAAGGAATCTTGTAATGTGAAAATACTTTCAATAATGCTTTTCTGCCCTAAGTAAAGATCATACCTCAAGTGAAGATTGTCACAAAAGTTTACTAAGTGCCCATCAACCTTTATTGCAATGCTCTGATTTGCATCTAATACCCCTTGAATATTATAGTTCTCTCATGCTTGGGGATAATGGACCACAACTTATCATGGTCTCAGGTAGAAACTACTCGGGTTCTTCAGGAAGGGGAAAGAAAAGCTATTTTTGTGAGAAGTGTTGATCAGATGAAACTTTGAGAGGAGAGGGAGATGATTGTTGGAAGATGGTGGTAAAGAGGAGGGATGGGCCTTTTATAGAGAAGGGTTGGGAGGGGCTGTTGTGATTAGATAAGGAGGCAGCGTTGGGTGGCAGCTTGGTGACGTTGGTGGTTTCAATTTGTAAGGGTTGTAGTAGCAGGCAGCGCCGCATTGTATCTCGAGGAAGGGAAGACAGCAGCAACCCTCCCATGCCTTTTTTTTTATTATTATTATATATTATATATATTATAAGAAGGGGATAGAGCCCCTTCCAATCCTAAAACAAGATAAACTTTATTTAAATATGAATAATGATATAGTAGGGGATAGATCTCAATGATGTAAAAGGATCCATATAGCCGATCCACCTAGTGGGATAAGACTTGGTTGTTGTTATTTATATTATAAGAAGGGGAGCCTTGGCACAATGGTAAAATTGTTGCCATGTGATTTGATAGTCACGGATTTGAGTTGCAGAAATAATCTCTTATAATGCAAGGTAAAATTATGTATAATAGACTCTTTACCGGGACTCCACATTTGTAGGAGTTTCATGTACTGGACTGCCCTTTTAATTATATATATTATAACAGTCTGGATTATGGTTGGTCACTGAAAATACCATAGTTATACAGTAGGTGATACGGCAGATGTGCTCTAGGTTTAATATTCTGGTGCTGAGATCCATTTCAGTCTCATCTTAGAATGACTTGGTACTGGTGTCATTCTGGCTAGCTGACAGCATGGTCCCCTGATGCCGTAAATAATTGAGTTTTTTGGTCAAGCATCCAATTAGCCAATTTCCTTACAGGTTACCTGATACTCCAAATGAACATGAGAAAGATTTGTTTCTAAACAAATACAGTATGCTGGTTTCTTAGGAAATGTTTCAGAATTATTCTAGGATCTTCATGCGAACAACAGTAATAACTGCTGAGAATTGTATTTCTAATTTTCATTTATTTTGTAGTTTCCAAATTGCTCTTATTGTTATTCTCAAAACCCATATATGAAGAAAAGCAAGTTCACTTTGGCATGCTATCATGAGCATAATCAGGTTTCTAAATCTTCTTGGTCTAATACTGAAGCAGCTGTATGGACGAGTAATATTTGGCACTTACATGCATTTATGGAAAAATTCATATATGTGTTATCTTAGACTTTTAGCTGCTAATTATGTTTGTTCTCCGATGAAGGCCTTGTTTAGTCATTAAAGTTTCTAGGTATTCTCACTCTAATATAAGCGAGTTGGTTCTTTATTTATTCCTTTTGTCAATGATGCTCTTCTTTGCTTATGATCTAATGGGAATGGGATTGTTTTTCTGCATTCTGTACTAAATCCTCCAAAGTTTTGTATGTATGATGCCAACTTATTATGTGATTTTTATGAATACTCACCATCAACAGAAGAAAGGATCTGAAATTTTTACCTATGATGTGAAGTCAGTGGGATTCACTTCATCTCCTGTGGAAATTGTAAGTCTCATAAATTCTAGACAGCAGCGACTTAATTCTTGTCAATGTTTAGGCTTTGCTTGTTTCTACAATAGCTAAGGTGGCTGTGAATAAAAGTTTCTTTCCACCATCTCAGATTTTAATTAACCAGGACCCCTGCATAACTTTCCTTTTACTGGGATTCATTTACAACCTGATCATGGACATCAAGCAGTTTGCCACATTATTCCTTGAACCTGTATTTTAGGAAAAAATGCCAGATTATTTAATTACCACACCTGCTGATGGTGCACCATTTATAGTTTATAACATTTCAGTTGCTATGTGTGTCTAGGGTTGGCTACAAAATGCTGCCCTAGTAGGCATCTATGAATTATAAATGGAGCACCGAAGGATGCTAAGGGTCTTCAAGCAGCACTACCATGTGACCAGCAGCTTGACGAAGGCACGTCACTGTGCCATGTCATCCATGATTCACTATATATGGTGGGTGAGGGAGTGCAACATTTTGAGAGTGAATTTTGATGTTGAGTTGGTTTTCAATAAGATACAAATACATGTGTACCGACCCTTGGACATCTACTCGGATCTGATACTTCATCATATATGAGTAGATATCTTGGTCAACACTGTACATTTTGCTTCTTCATATATATATCCTTCAAAAAAATAAATAAATGGAAAAAGGTTGGACCACATCTTGGGAACCAAATGAAGTTTTAATATAGCTCACCCTTCTCACTTTGATCACTTCCCACATTGCTTATGAATTCTGGCACATGGGCATACAACAGCACAAAGGCACACACATACACGTACTAGTGTGTGCTTACCGCCAGATAATCATATAGGAACTGTCTATCATGCAAAATGATGCTCAATAATCAATATAAGCATGCGCCTTAAGGGAAACTTTTGCTCATTACATGATATAAGTTGAACTTAGAAGTTTTATGCTGCTGATTTCTGAAGCAATTAGTGTACTATTGAAAAGTTTATTTGATGATACCTCCTGATGTTCTGTTTTACAGGTTAACTATGTGTCTGCTCATGACAACGAAACTTTGTTCGACATAATCAGTATGAAGGTTGTATTTTTTTTTCCTTCCAAAATCTCCCTCTGAACAATTGTTTTGGCAAACTAACGTAGGACTTAGGATGCTTATACTTTGATGAAGATTTTTTGGTGGTTTTATTGAGAACAAAACTTATTCATAGTTAAATACACAATGAATGATTATCTGCTTACTCATTTATTTCATCTGAAATATTTGGACCTGTCCTTTGTGGTTACATTTATGTGCAGACTCCAATGGAACTCTCAGTAGATGATAGGTGCAGGATGAACCATTTGGCAACAAGTATTGTAGCACTTTCCCAGGTTCTTTTTGTGCTTTAGCAGTTCAATAGTTTTGTTTCACTAATGAATTTCTGGATTCTAATATTCATTTACGTTTAAAATTTTTTTTAGCAAATTGTTGAAATTATTAGATTACTAGGGTTATTGATCTAGTGGGTTTGGTCCTAGGCTAGTTCTAGATTAAGGGTTCTATCATGAGTACATGTACCCATATTTATACAGTTATATCATTCTAATTTGCAATACAATATTTCATTCCCCTTGGGGGAGGTTGCTAACCTCTCCTGCTACTCTAGATCCTCAATCTTGTGCTTTCCTAGTCACAAGCTCGATCCCCTTCATTGTCTGTGTCAACATCAATTACGTCCTCCCCCTTGTTGATACGGCTGGGTGGGTCATCAAAGAGGCAACAACACTACATGTCTCTACGTCACCAAAATCTCATCATTGGTCTGGACAACTGTTGTTTGGGTGAAAAGCAGCAACAAAAGCACTAACCACGAAGGATTTGAGAGGTTGGTCACCTCATCCCCAGGCACCTTTGTTGCCACCAACAATAAACATCACTTCTGCATGTGGGCACTGAGCAAAACCCTACTCATCTCTTCTTGGGCTCCCTCATTGTGTGCATAGTCCTTCTAGGCCTCCTGCAAACCAGTGTCTTCTTCTAGAAGACAGAAATATGCAAAGTAGATGAGCTGCTGAGATGTCTGGGATGCTCTTGCATGATTTTTTCTGCATCTGTCTCATAGTGTTTAGTGGAGTGGGGCAACATGCATCTATGTTACCCTCTCGCTTATATTTTGTGATGCCTACAGCCATTGCAGTGTCATCTTTGCACACAATCTATGCTGTGTCTGTTGGTGCAATAGGCTCCGGATCAGTGCTGATCTGATTCGAGTGGGACTCGAGTAATATTTTGATGTTTGTCAATACGATTGGATATGATTTGACCATATATTGATCATATGACTAGTGGATGATTGAGATATCCAAAGTCATATGGGGAAGATTATTTGAGGGAGATTGTTGGAGCAATCAAACCTCAGGTCAAGGTTGACCAAACTCGAGTAAGACTCGAGGAGAAGTCCAAGTTTGGATACTTGGCATGGAAAGTCTAAGAATGGTCTTGGCAATGAAAAGTCCAAGAATGGTCTTGGAAATGGAGAGTCTAAGTTTGAAGTCTTCCAAGTGTGTAGTTTTGGCGGTGAAAATCCAAGTTTGAAGTCTTGGTAAGGAAAGTTCAAGCTTGAAGTCTTGGTCACATAAGTCCAAGTGTGTAGTCTTGGCGATGAAAGTTCAAGTTTGAAGTCTTGGCAAGGAAAGACCAAGTTCGAAGTCTTGGCCATGCAAGTCGAAGTATATAGTATTGGCGGTGAAAGCTCAAGTTTGAAGTCTTGGCAAGGAAAGTCCAAGAATGGTCTTGGCATGGAAAGTCCAAGTTTGAAGTCTTGGCCACGTAAGTCCAAGTGTGTAGTCTTGGCGGTGAAAGTCCAAGCATTGAGGCTTGGCAATTGGAAAGTCAAGGGTGAGGTTTTTGGCAGCATAAAGTCCAAGCATGTAGTCTTAACGGTATAAGTCCAAATGAACCTTGGCAAAGGAGACCTGGCTAGCATGACATAGCTGATGGAAGCACCTGAAGGCTAACGCGAAGGGTGAAGGAGTTGTAGAGGACTTGAATGAACTCTGAGGACGTGAGGCTGATAGTGGTGGCTAGGCTAAGAGTGGTCGATCAAGTATAAGAGGATCATACTTGGGTTAAATCTCATGTTTGAGGTTTACCCGATCATGGACTGCTGACCGCCAAGTGCACGCACACTGGAAGCCTAGATTAACTCGAGCGACCGAGATTATAACGATTGACTAGTTGTAATCGATCAAGTTCAATCATTATTTGTGGCTCTGCAATGATCGCTAGGGTTTAGCAATGATCGCCTTGATGGTCAATCGACTGTTAGGGTTGAGCAGTCGATTGATCATAGATGACCAGAGCACAAAATATCAGGTAGTCGACTGGTCAATCGACTACTGGCTTAGCAGTCGACTGTCGTCGACTACTAGTAAGGGCAGTCGACTGCTAAGGTATCCGTTGGAGTAATCCAATGTGGATTAGTCTGTTGTGAGACAACGGATAAGCAAGCAGTTGATTGGTACTGCTAGGCAGAAATCCAACCCAATGCAGGTTATAAAAGGAGCTCGAGTTGGAGAATTTCATAGTGGTTTTCTTGGAGATTTTGAAGAGGAAGTGTTGTTGCATTCCAGACCTTCAAGGGCATCTTAAAGCAACCAAAAATATTCAAGTGATTAAGCAATCTTGTAAAGTGTTCTTTGTATTTCATTATTTCTTTACACTTGTATTTGCTTGTCTTGTATTGTAAAGCTTTTGTACGAGGTTTCTTCATCTCCGATGTGTTGTTGAGAAGGAGACGAGGTTTAGTGGAGTAGACACTAAAGCTTGACCATGGAGTAGGAACTTGAGTTCCGAACCACGTAAATTCTTTGTCTTGTGCTTGCATGTGTGTTTGTCTCGTGTTTGTGTTTATTTGTATTTGTATTCCACTGTGCACACTTTGTTGTAGAGACGAACGCAAACGAACGATGAATCAGAGAAATCGCTATTCACCTCCCTCTAGCGCACAAATCGGTCCCTACAGTGTCCACTTGTCCTACCTCTTGTATCTTGTTTTTTTTTATAATAGTATGGATCTAATTCCTTTTACCTGCTCTTAACAATGCAAATCCAATTCTTTTCTTCTTTTCCTCATCTCCTTTTCCTTCCTTTGCATTTGTTTACTTTTTAATTTTTCAAAATCCTCCTTGCTCTTTGTTTTTTTTTACTCCCTTCAGCATATGGTGTTTTATCCTATTTGTATGCCATGTATGAGTCACCTAGAAGCTAGTGAGATATGAATAGAGAAAATATCACTATCTCATTTCACTTCATTTAACAAAAGGTTGAGCTTTTCTAGTCATCTTCTCTCTAGGAACCTTGGTGTTTTCCTTTTTTCTCAAGTGTATTGTGTATAGATATGACCACCACTTTAAGGAGAAGCACACTCAAGATATTAGTTTTTTTTTTTCACCCTCGCTGATTGTCACTCTTGTTTGTTTACATTAAAGGGATCATCGCTTGTGTTTTCCACCTTGTAAAGGTTTGTGAATTTGAGATTGAAGGGATGACTAGATGTGTATTTCACTAAAACCTTAAGTTTTGTTTCACCTGCATGTGAAAATTATGAATTGGAGTTTATAATTTCCATGTTTAGTTTGTATTTTGCTTACGAGAGTGTATCTGATTTAATGTTACAAGCTTAGTATTTATGCTCCATCTTGAGGAGTGTTTGAGGTCGTTAGATTATTGGTCTAGTGGGTATAGTTCCATGTTAGTACTTGTAGATTTATTCTATCATGAGTTTATATATGCAATCCTAACAAGATTGATTACTTCGCTATAATATGCAGTACAATATTTCTATTCCCTGAATTCTACACAAACTATAAAATTATTAATATTTTCTTTCTAGTCACTATTATTAATATTCCCATTTCAAAGTTTATTTATTAGCAAACTAACTATCGGATTTGTTAGTATTTTTTTCTAGCCAACATTAATTGTATTCTTGAATTCAAGTATATTTAGCATTAGTAGTTGAGCAAAAGAATTTTTCTTACATTTATAATTTTCCAGGAAAATATAAGTATATATGATTTGTCAATCACATTTTCATATATTTATATTAATTCATTATCAGTATCAATTTGGTTGGTATTTTCTTAGCTGTCCCATGGCATGATGCAATATGAGAGCTGATTTTCAAATAAAACTATATTAGCTCTCTCTAGACCCATGTCAATAAAGTTGTTTCTCTGTTTGATCCATTTTAAAACCAAGATCTTCCCCGTAGGGTTATTCAAGATCTAGCGGCTGCATACAAGCTAACTGGGTTCTGATCACAACTAGAATGCACAGGATCACAGACTTACTGGTGACAAGTGAGAGACAGTGGCAACAGAGACTGGCACCAAGTAGAGAATAGGGTGGCGTTTGGTTGGAGAGTTTGGAATGAGAGAATGGAAATGAGAATGATATATGGTGTTTGGTTAATGGATTTGGGATTGAGATTTTGAAATGATATC
Organism: Wurfbainia villosa; assembly: GCA_025175895.1. Taxonomy (NCBI): domain Eukaryota; kingdom Viridiplantae; phylum Streptophyta; class Magnoliopsida; order Zingiberales; family Zingiberaceae; genus Wurfbainia; species Wurfbainia villosa. The sequence goes on from CM045991.1 coordinate 7,705,903, forward strand.
TAGATATTTGGGAATCAACGAAATCCGACTTAAACGGTGGGTTTGGGAATGAGAATGGAAATGATAAATGATCGTTGATCGTCGTTAGTCGACGATTGACGGCTGACGACCGGCGCCGGTGAGCGGCGGACGATGGGCGGCGAGAGGCGGGCGGCGACCGACAACCGATGACCGACAACCGACGCCAGTGGGTGGCGGACGGACGGTGATGGTCGATTGACGGTCGACGAGCGACCAACGGCCGGCGACCAGCGACCGACGACGACCATCGGCGGTCGGCAACCATCGGCGATTGACGGCCAGTGACCAGCGGCGACCAACGCCGTCGGCCACCGGCGGTCGACAACACTGGCACCGGTCGCCGATGCCGATCGGCGGTGGGCAGTGCAATTATCGACAACGATATCGTCTCCATTTTCATTCCCAACTTATAAACCAAACAATGTTATTGGAATGACTAAACTCATTCTCATTCCACCCTACTATCAAACTCATTCTCATTCTTATTTCCACACTGAAATTAAACACCACCTAGGATTTGTATTGGTATTGTGCCAAAGAGATCCATGTATAGAGTATCTAGGCCTGACTAGGTAATCGATATTAAATGTATGGAACTAAGTCTATTTTCTAACATATTGTCTTCGCGAAACACTTGATTGTTTGCAAGATGAATGATCAATTGATTGCCAAAGTTGATTAAATTTTAAATTTTTTTGTTGTAAGTTAGCTATTGTTTCTTGTATTGTATCATATCGATAACATCCATAGCAACTTGTGACTTTCTTTTTATTTACTTGCCTTAATTAGGGTATCCCTTTTTTCCATTGTGGGGATGAGATTTTACGGTCAAAGTCACTTGATCGTGATTCATACAATTCTGGTGATTGGTTTAACAGGTTAGATGTTCCCTCACCTCAAAGTTGTAGTTTTTTGTCTTAGCTAGTTGATAGCCTTTTGTTCTCCATTTCAGAATTTTGTTCGAGTAGAAAATTCAAATACCATTTGCTTAAACCAATGACACTGTCCTTAATGCTTTACTTTCCATTTTTTAAGACTTGACTTCACTTATCAAGCGAACAATTGGGGTGTTGGACTTCCTCCGCGAGAAAAGAATGAATATAATTGGCCACTGTAAGTTCTTACACCATTTTAATCGTAATATGGTATTTTCCTATACGTATATTTCTTTTCTAGTTCTGGAGCAAACTAGCTTTTTCCTTTCTTTTTTCTTTTTTTTTCCTGCTGAAATTGTAATTTTTTATCAACTCATCACCACAGGATCAAACCAAGGTTAGCAAACCCATCATTCAAGCCTCAGAAACATCACATTCTTGCAGCTGTCGATAACTTTGTGGATCTATTAAAGATCAGATATTCTTCTCCACTTTTTCGTTTGAGAACTGCAAATGCCATTCGAGTAAGGCCTACTGACTTAAATCTGAAATATAGTCACTTTCCTAACCGAGGATATACAAAGTCAATAGGAAGGTCAACATTTTTCTGTTTCTTGTGCCTGATATGGAACTTAATAGTGCTGGATGGACCAGTTGTTTACAACCGATACTACTTATATGAACCTATATACTTACTCGAAAGCATGAATATTCACAACTGTGAAGAAAAGACAATCTTTGAGTATTTAAGAGTTGACCCTAAGCTACTAAGCTTAATTTCCACATATAATTCCAGTTGTACTCTAGGAACTGCAAAGATTGCATTATGATAGGAAGGGTTTCACTAGCAAAGTATTGATTTCCATATTTTGTCTTTAACCCTAGTACCAATTGTCAGGAAAGGCTCCACTTTCATAATACAGGACCCTCCTGGGTCCAAGGAATTATTGTCATGAGCATTGAAGATGGCGATGCTGAAAAACCTGGTGGCATGGCTCAAATTGACCCTATGTAAGTCACAAATGCGAAATTGGATTTTGTTTTTCGTCCAAAGGAATTGGCTCAGGATTCTTAACAGATTCTCTTCTGCCTTCCAGTTACTCTCTTGTGGTTGTATTATTCAATGTCTGTCCTACCCAAGTTTCATTAGAAATTCCCGCATTGAAATCAAGAACACTGCAACTGCATCCTGTGCAGGTAATTTTTATTTTTGTTCTTTTTTCTTCGATGACAAGCAACGTGATGGTTTGATTGTGGATTATGGATTTAATGCAGTTAAACTCGACGGATGATTTAGTGAAGCAATCAGCATATGATGTCTCTTCTGGGAGTTTCATTATTCCTCGGAGGACAACGTCCGTGTTTGTTGAAGTGCGCAATAATTGAATCTCCAATTTTCTCTCTTTTTACTCATTTTTCTCAATTCCAAATGGCATCCAGAATAAATGCCTCAGTGGACAAAATAATGATGCGATAAGGAAATCGTTTCGAGTTCAAGTTCCAAAATAAAATGATGGCGAATTTTTTTTCTTTCTTTTTTTTTTTAACTCTCAAAATGCAGCCTCGGAGTTCATATACATATTAATATTCTGTTGTAAATTTCTCGTCGTCACTTATTCTGATGCTTATATTTTCTTTAATGATCGGCATAAGTTTGGAATCTTTCTTCTTTCTTTTTTTTTTTTTTTTTTTTTTTTTTACTTCTCATAATTTAATTATATATTTTTTTTTCAATACTGCAAAAGTTGAAAATCTGTTCAATTAGCAGTCTCTGTCATCCGTTCCAGGGTACTGACGAGAGGGGAGTAAATCGTGAGAGAATAAAATCCTTTGATACGGTGGCAAGGTCGAGAGGGGTCCATCTGAAATTATAAGAAATTTTAGACCCCTCATTCGATATTAAATTCTGCTCATTCTGCAAGCAATACTCTGTTTTATCATCGCGTCGTCCCCATGGGAATATATTTTTTTCAATATGCCTATATGGCTCTTAAAATCATCATTTTTACCCCCCTTTAACCTTGTTTTTATGGCTGATATAGCTCCCAACCCCTTTGGTTATCACAGTTATGCGAACCAGTTTGAATGGTGCTAAGTTGCTTCTAAAATAATTAGTTTTGAAATTAAATGTCTCATAAATCATAATTTCTATGATTTTAAATGTGAAAATTCTTACTATAAAATCAGCTGAGAAACCTAAGGATGATATTAGGTCTTTAAAATTTAAACGGAAGATGATTTCAAAATCAGTTTTTACCTATCCTGTCCGACACTGTTAATTCCACCGGTCCAAGTTAATTTTAAAATCAGTTTGTGTGCTTATCGAAATCATAATTTCTATGATTTTTGAGTTTTCAAAAAAATACATTTTATTACTCCTCTTGCAGCTAAGAATTTTGAATTGCCATAAATTGATTTTTAAAACTAGTTTTTTGCCATTAAAATTGACAGATTTTTGGATAGAATTCTAGCAGCAAGAGGCGATTATATTTGCTCGAGCATCCTTCAATGATCCTTCAGTGATGATGAAGAAAGATAAATCACGATGAACTATATATTTTGATCCGTTAATCAAAAACAACGGAGGACGTTTGAGACCGGATAAAAATTTTAAATTTCACATCGAAAATTGATCTTTGTCCGTCCTATCAGTATCTATATTATTTTAGTTAATCAGTCATCCCGAGGGAACATAGAACATAGATTATTGGATAGAATGGTCCTCGACTGCAAAGGACTCGTCTCAAACACCATTGACCAATTAATTGGAAATAGTTTCAATCGAGTGTATGATTTCAATAGTCTAGTCTCAAACATCAATATTATCTCGAGGCAAAAGATGATACACTCACTTCAAGTGAGCATCTTTCGTCGTCAGTCCATAGTTAAATGAAGAAAGATAAATTATAAAAGATATTTTTGTTCAATTAAAAATTAATACGACGGAAGAGACTTGGAAGAATTTTGCATCTCCAGAATATCAATGCTACCTATACTACGGCATTCTTCTATTTAACTGCTTGACTCTTCCTACAGTCATTTTACAATGTTGATCTACCATGAGATTCAACTTGATAAATATCTGATATGCTGGAAGAATAAGAAACAGATAACTATAAATTTTTGATATGTTTTTTAAAGCGATACGACTACAGCAGCTGCTTAATGACATGGGTGTTATGTCCTCCCATTCAACCTTCTTTTATTATGTTAGGCAAGGTATCCATAATTATTTTCCATTCAAGAACAAAATCCGTAATAGGTTTGTCATTTGGCTGGAAAACTCATGTAACTATGCAAACTATCCGACTTGAAGAGATCAATTCAACAGAAGCAGAGAAGACCAGGAATTTATAAGTGTTCAATGAAATCCAAATTTGATCCAGAACAATCACAATAATATATATATAGAGAGAGAGGGGAATTTCTTCGTCTACGCAACGAATTTCTCCGTGCTCGTCCGCTTCACGCTGACCAATGTACGTTGCCACCATCGCCGCCTTTGTCAGGCCCGCCAGGACCGACCAGCGCGATCGATCACAACTTCGCCGGCGGTCCGGCGGGACTCGGTTCGATTGCGCCGGAATCCGATGCAAAACGGCCGAAATGACCAAAACACCGCGGTCGGACGTGGCACGCCATCGCTGTCCGCGATCGATCGATTCCGGTGAATTGCGATCGAATTGCGCCGGACGGGCGCGTCGGTGTCGGTCCGTCGCCACCAAATTCGGCCGTAATTCGGTCGAATCCGACTCGATTGCGATCAAATCGACCATCCGATTCTAGCGGCGATTTCGACCGCGATCGGGCCGATGATGACCGTATCGCGGCGGTATCGAGAGACGACAGACCGACATCGGTAGGTCCGTCGGCGCCAAATTCGGCCGCGATTCACCGGAATCCGAGCCGTCATGATCGGCGATGCGCGCCACTGCCGACCGCATGTTTTGGTCATTTCCGATCGATTTGCGTCAGATTCCGAACGCTAACCGACCAGAATCCAAGCCTCGCCGGACCACCAACGAGTTGCGCGTCGATCGCGCCCAGTCCGACGGTCGATGGTGGTCAGACGACACGGCGACGAGGCAACGAGCGTGGCTCACGCGTGGAGTGCACGGACGCACACGAGAACGTCGCGCAGGAGAAGAAAACTATATATATATATATATATCCTAAACAATCGCAATAATTTTTCCACCATCCGATTGATCGTGATTGCGCGATGAATAGAAATCCGATTGCTTCCCTCGCGATTTCATTCGCACTGTAGCTTTCGAATCTTTGAATCGAATCGCGGTACGCAATTGTGACCACCAGCACCGCGGCCATAATCGAGGTTGATTCCGACCGAAATCTGGCCTTAATCCAATCGGACTCTGATGTTGCCCAGACCGCGATCGGATTCCGACCGGACCACCACCGGATTCCGGCCGGATCGTGGGAGAAATCTGGTCTCTCATCGACGAGTTCGAACCGGCATCGCGACGTGATTACTGTGTATTTTCCATTCGTCGTGCATAGACGCACAATAACATGCACTCACGAATCGCGTAGCATAAGGTACGTAGAATATCAGGATTATATATATATATATATATATATATATATATATATATATATATATATATATATATATATATAATCGATACGCTACGCACCTTATCTTCTTGTGATCTCGCGGCGCGATAAAGATCTCAGTCGTCGAATTGCACAATGATCGGGAATGCACAGTGTTTTTTCCGTACGATTTTCACCATTGTCGCTGTCGATTCACCGTCGGCCGACCGGATTCCGATTGGCAATAGGCAAGGATCCGACCGGCATCGGATCCCGGCCGATTTTCGATCGGATTACGGCCGAATCACGGCAATTTCCGACCGCAATCCGGCCAGGATTGAGTCGGCACCGGAGTCCGGCCGGATTGCGACCGATTTCCGGGCTGGAATTCGACCTTCCGCCGGCGAGATCGACGACGTCGACGAGCGGTTAATGTGCGTCGCGCACAGTCGAACAGTAAAACGGCGCTTAGCATATTAAGTTTATATATATATATATATATATATATATATATATAAAAGTGTGTTTTTTGATAACATCAATGACAAAAATAATAGCTCCATAATTCAACTCATTTAGTAATATCACTTCTACAGATAAAAATGTGAAGCAAGAGTGAACTAGATGAATGGTGCAGAAAAGTAGGTCCTAAACATGTGGAAAATGCTTAACAATGCAAGTTCCTACTGATTCTTCAAAGACTAAAGCAGCTAAATGCCCTAGAAATCCTTCAAAGACTCACCTTTGCCAAGAGACTGCACGATGAGCATCAAGAAGTAGGAGGGCAGGTATTGATGCCATCCTTGCAGTCACTGGTTAGATCATTGAAGGTCTCAAGCTGCTTCTTTCCTCTCAAGAACACCTCTGTATCGACTTCCACCCTCATGTAGCCATCGAACTCCACAGCTACTCCACCATTGAGTTCTTTTGTTTCCTGATACCATTCACTAGTGTCATTCCACAAATCTTTGAAGTCATCTAGGAAATAGGTGGTATACTTATCCTTAAGGGGGTCGAAGAATGAGGTATCAGGCTCGTCGGCGGCGATGTACAACCGTCTTCCATTGTCAATCTTGTCACCGAGCGTTGCAAGCAGTGCATCCGGCGAGGTGTCCCTTGCAAGGTTCGGCCACAGCTGAGGGTTCCTCGCCTTGTCGCCACGCACAATGTGAATAGAGTCGAAGTCCCAGCTCAGGCGCGAAGAGATGGCGGAGACAATCTCCATCAGCCGTCGGGACTTCCAGAGGAGGTGCCATGGGCGCTGGATCACGGCCTCGGTCTCCCCCTCGCAAACTCTGTACCAGTAGTTGTCTGGCTCGACGTCTCCAAATTTCCTCATTATCAGGGTGTCCTTGACGCCAGTGAGGCTCATGGGCGTCTCCTTGAAGTCGTTGATGAAGTGTAGGGCAAGCTTGTCCTTTTTCTCCCATTTCGACCAATCTGCCCAGAACTGGCGCTGGTCGACCACAGAAGCCGAATCCTTGAGGTGCTCGAAGTCGAAGTAGAAGCGGAAGTCCTTGCCCTCGGCGTCCTTGCCAGTGCCTGTGTAGATCGACGAGAGGCAAATGTTGAGATCCATGACGAGAGTGCGATTTAGGTACTGGGCTTCTCCCAGCGCGCAGAGAAAGCTCCACAGGTAGTGGTTCATGCTCTTGCAGCGGTCGCCGCCACCGAGGTAAACGAGGTATTTGCCAGCGCTGAAGGTGGACTCTGACTCTATTACGGGGAGGGTGTCATTAATCGCCTCTCCGACGACGGGCACCGATTCTTTCGGCTCCTGGGCCGCCGGAAGGTTCTTGGGCTCGAAGACGGCCTCGGTGATGGGGGCGGATCCAGATCCGCGCTTGGACCGCCGTCGTTTGCGTGCGTTGATCCCAGAGTGGTAGTCACCGATCTTGCCGACCGTGAGGGTGCAGTTGTCGGATCTGACGAGGTGGAACCGGCGGTAGTCCTTGTACAAAGTGGGGCGATTGGCGTCACGAGGGCGGAAGCGCCACGCCATATCACAGGCGTCGGTGGCATCGGGTACGGCGGCCGGACTTCCGAAACGGTAGAAGTGGATGTCCGGGAAGCCCTCGATAGCGGCGCGCATCATCACGTTGAAGAGGCCGCGGTCGGAGCAATCGACGGGGACGCCGCGGTCGCACTCGGCCGGGGCAACGGAGAATGACACCGCAGTGTTCGCGGTCTCGATGTCAGAGATCTGGATGAAGGGGGCGGGATCGGCGACGGCGGGGATGTCAGAGGCAGCGGAGGAGGCGGCGGCGGGGGAGGAGGTGTTCTGGAAGTCTTCACCGGTGCGGAGCACGGAGACGTCGGCTTGGAACGTGGCATTGGAGTTGGAGGTGAGGAAGGAGGTGAGCTTGGAGGAGGGGGAGGAGGTGGAAGGGTGGAGGAGGGGGTCGTCGGGTTGGTAGGTGGCGGCGATGATGGTGAAGACGAGGACGGCGGCGACGAATAGGGCGAATCCTCCGTTGCGGATGGGGTGGTCCGGGCCGAGATGGAACCGGCGGTCGCGTCCCATCGTAGTCGCCGAAGAAGCCTGATCTGGAAAGCTGGATCTCTTCTTCTGGACTGGACGACTGCGAGCGTGGCCGTTAGTTGAGTGTGTTTAGTCCTTCGTAGCCACTGCTTTAGCTTATTGCTTCATTTTTTTTGTACTAAAAAACCACCGACAAGCATTAAAGTGATTGATGCTCGCCTTCTTCAGTATAATGTTTTTCAATTTTATACTAAACAACGCTGAAATACCTAATAATAATAATCAACATAACTATAAATTTCTTTCACAACTTAAAAAAAAAATGGCTGTAAATCCTAAGTGATTATTGTTTTTTTTAAATTAATATGATTATACGTGTCCTTCAAATATAAAAATCCTAGATCCGTGCCCTGATCAAATATCATTAATAGGAACAGGGATAGGAATGTACTGAAGGCCTTTTATTGAGCTTCAATAATCATAAAGTGAGACATAGTTAACTTTTAGGAGACATCTACCGTGATAAGATACAAGATAATACATAATTGTCTCCATGGAGAGAGTCTTATCACTAATGTGACAGTATAGTTATACCAACGAACAAAGATCAATCTTCGAATATTATAATCTTGGTTCAAGTAATCATACATAACCTTGGTTATGTGATTACTAAGGAATAAAATATAATTTTGAAATAAAGTATAATCTTTGATAAAAATCTTGTTTGGTTGGAGGTTTTAATATATAATTTAGTTTAACATTTTACTAAATTATCCTTTGTCTTTTGCTCAATCAATTCGACGATGACGATGGAAATATTAATGACGACGACAACGATCGGCAACGATGCGGTCGGTTGGCGGACGCGATCGATATGGCGGCGATAATGGCCGATGGCGGCGGACGGTCGGCAAACCAGCGGCGAGCGATGCGATGGCCGATCAGCGACGACAATGGTGATCGATCAACAGGCAGCGATAACGATGGGCGACCAATCGGCGGCGGCGACTGACCGGGTGATAGCCAGCGGTGGTCGTCGGTCGACGGCGACGGCGACCGATCAACGACAAGCGGCGGTGGCGGCGACGGGCGGTGTCGGTGACGACGACGACGACGGTGGGCGGTGACGTGCGGTGGCGGCGGCGGCGGCGATAAACAGCGGCGGCGGCGGGTAGCAACGATAGCCCGGCGGCGGCGAACTACGATAAGCGGCGACAACGATCGGCGGCGAGCGGCGGCAACAGCCGGCGGCGGCGATGGCGACCGGCGACGGCGGCAACGGCGACGGGTCGCGATAGCGGCGATCGACGACGGCGACGATGGCGGCCGACGACGGCGACAATAGCCAGCGGCGGCGCCGACGATAAGCGTGATGACAACGCGTAGCGGCGGTGGGCGGCGGCGGCGATGGCGGCCGACGACGGCGGCGACGGTGTGGCGGCGATGATGGGCGCATAAATCGACAGGTCTTGACAAATTGACATTTAATATATTGCTAGGGGTAATATTAGATAAAAAAATTCCTTAACCCCGGGAATCAATAAAAAACTTGGTTCTCCAAGGTTTTTCGATTCCCCCTAAAAAGATTTTTGTTTATAACCAAGTAATGAACAATTACCAGGTAATTGTTCATAACCTAAACCAAACAAGATTTTTGTTGATAACCTAATCAGGTTATCAACAAAAACTCTTAACCAAACGCACCCTAAATCTTTTGGAGTGTCTATCCTTCTGTCACATTAGTCCTAAGTTGAGCAATATAGTATTCATGATTTATCTCTTTCATATTGAATGTAGGATCGATTGACGAGAGCGATGAGATAGAGCGAATCACCTTTTGCACCAAAGATAACACATAGTTAACTTTTATCCATCCCCACGAGATGGTGCATTAGTAAATACAATGCAAAATTTGCACAAGGAGTAAGATTTGATCTCCACGTCAGCGAACTGTTTAATATCCGCACCGGACCACGTCCTCCACCGCACTTGCCATCGCACCAAGGTCAGTGACCACCCGTGATTTACTTCCTCTTATACTTGTAGGGTCGAAGTGAAGGGGTCATTAGGTTAGCGGTTCCAACCTTTTGCACAAGATAATACGTATCTAATCCCCACGAGAGGATCAAATTGCTAGTACGGATCAGAGTCAACTCTGGGCCAGACGTTTTGAGGCGACCGCCCAGGGTCCAAAAATTTTTAACACTGTTAAAAAAATTTTTAGGGCCCAAAAAATTTTTTATGTGAAATTTCACCATGGATCAGGACCCAACTTAATAGGTTTTGCCCCAGGCCTCAAAATAAGATGAGTCAGCTCTGGTATGGAAGATAGAGTAAAATTGTCCCAAAGAACAATGGTCAATCATCCCACCGTGATAATTTTTTATTGGATAAAAATATCTATCATAATTTACCTCCATTCTTCTAGCTATGGGATCGATAATGAGGGTGCCCCGCGGAAAGAGCCTAGTAGTTAGTACATGTAGATGTTGTATCATAATACAAGGGGTCAATTCCTCGTAAATACGAGGGTATCGTCTCTTCATGCGCAAGTTATTAGTCTCAAGGGTCAAAGATCTACCGTGATTTACCTCCCTTATGATGGTCCGAGAGCGGATTGATAGGAGCTGCTAGATTGATAAATTTCAACCTTTGTATCATGGGATCGATGATGAGGAACACCTGAAATGAATGCATCATTTTTGCTCCAAAAATAATACGTATCTAATTCCTACCTACCATGATAAGATATAAGATAACACATATCTAAGCTCTCGGGTAGGGTGCGATAATTAAAAGTGATTTCTATTTGACCAATGGAAAGAGATTTTGGACGTCGAAAAGATTTAATGAAACCATGTGCACTTTCTAAATTTGTCTAATATACGTCTATGAGATCGAGCACTCACTTTCAGAACTAGTCGAAATTGCTGTTGAAGTCGATGTCCTCCATCCAAACGAGAAATCATTATGGATACCTAGATTATTTTTTTAAAAAAATAACACGTCTAATTTTTCAAATAATTAGAATTCAAAATTCATGCAACGCAAATTAAATATTGCTCAAACTATTAATTGAATTATCCATCAAAAAGATTAAATGCTTGAGAATTTTTCATGGAATTGGATCTTCCATTTTCAAAATTTAATCAGATAAATATTTAAATTATTATAAAAAAAAATAATAGCACATGCACAATTTTGATTGAACTCAAAGCTATACCTAACAAGATTTATGATGTCGAGGACTGCAAGGAGACATTTTGAAAAACACATTGGCTAAATAAAATATGGGGCAGGAAACTGCTATCGTATTCGTATCAGAATTGAAGGAAAAAAGAAAAATTGGATCAGCTGGCACCATTTCAAGGGCAGTATCCTCTCAGAATCATTTCAAGACCAAGAATAACGGTGTCCTCGTGGATGAGGTGATGGTTAAGATACGACAATATTTACAGATAAAACATAGATCAATTTCGAAAGATGACTAAAATTTTTTTCTGGATTCAATTGACTCATATGTACCTTGATCACTACATCAAGACCCATAAGACTCCTTGTAATTTACCTCTCTCATAATGACTGTAGAACAGATTAATACGGGACGTTAAATTGACGGTTCTAATCTTTACGGAAAGATAGAGAATAATGGTGAATTGGACAAATTCTCTTGGGGTCATTTGCTTGATCAAAGGTACATCCAAGATATTTGAATTTTCTTCGATTAGCCTAATTAATAGTTGCCTCGAAACATTGTAAAAAGTTAAGGAACCAAACTGAAATATGTGAAACATCAACTAATCCTACCATATGAATGCGTCTTCTTAAACAGATGCCCTAAATAAGATTATTTCATGATGCAACACAAAACCATCTACCTCTGTAGAGACATGTGCAGACATGATATAGCACTGGAACTTCCTCCTCAAAATTTTCAGTTGTTTTCCTCATGGTGGACAGGAAAATCAATGATGTATCCACTTGCTTCATGTAGCAGATAAACCTACATAGAATAAAAAATAAAAGCATGGTTTGAAAGAACATGTTGAAATACAAACATTGAATCCGCAAATGTGATCGCCATATTCTAGCAACAACAGAATATATCTCATGTCAAACTGATCTTATGCTTTAGCTCATGCAAAACAACTCAATTGGCTTAACACTTAGCTAAGTACAAAGTGAGTCATTTCAAATGAACTCTAATTATTCAAAAAAAAAAAAAAACAGGTTCTAGTTTTAACCAGCAAGACATTTGTCACAAAAAGTGGCCCAAATTGGAAAGATATATGCATATGAATTCAAGAATGGCATAGATTCTAACATTCTGCCTCTGCCACCAACTTTTGGAATGAGAGTTGATTACTTCACCACCTTTTATGTGACTGGGATTTAATCAAGTGCAGCAAACGAGATTGTATAGCTACAAGTCATCTTGGTAAAACAGAAGACCTAACTGTAAGCAACTTGGTCAATACCATTACCTATGTGATACTTCACACGATCACGACATCCCTCACAATCGTCCGTAATGAATTCTTTATCGCATTCAACTAGTGGTTAGACAAGGCATTACAGTAAGTTGGTTATAACAAGGGTGGAATGAGGATAACTAAAATACTGAAAGTTATAGATGCTATGAAAATGAGCAAAAGGAAATGAGGGCATGGAAAGGTGGGGAAATGCAATCACCCAATTCTAAGCATTGAACTTTGTAACAAACTTCCTTGCAATCAGATTCCTCTTCCATTTGTTCAAAACTCCCCAATTCAGACAAGGGTTTCAACAAGATAGATGGAATGGCGACCATTGGTCAATGATAAACACAAATTGATAAACTATGAAATGAAAATATATTGTAGCTTTCAACATTGTAGTGGAAGATGATAGGCCTTAATCGACGAGAATGTATGCTACACTGACAAAATCAGGAGAAACAAAAGATGGAAACCGTGTAATGAAATGAACAAGAGGAATTGCTAAAATAATAACTTTTATAAATTTTTCCATTTTTGTAAAGAAAATAAAAATACCACTGGCTCCATAACTTCTCTGATATCATGCTGAATTCCAACTAATGGTCTTTGAACTTCAATTGTTTATCTTTGCAATAACGTGACTTCCTCACCCATACTTCTGGAAATCATTGCTTGCTCTCCTGCGGCCACCAGACCCTTGCTTCTGTCATCATCGGGAAGCCTGAAATGTTTTGCAACAAGTTATTGAATTGGATTTCTCACTGATTGATAATTACTTCTGCATGGGAAAGGATATTACACTTGGACAAGTGGAAAACGTTCCCTCCCACAAGAGTTTGATGGTGTTTTTAAATCAGCTAAAACAGATGAAAGTAATGTGAAGAAACAACAATCATAATATGCAACTTCAGTACCATGCAACTTCAGTACCATCATCACATAAGAATTTGAAATTATAATTGATGATGACTGTATTGGACATTGGGTTTGTGCGCATCAACCACAGTTTGCTAATCTACAGCAATGGTACATAGTGAAGAAATGAAGAATGTGTTTAATCGGCAAAAACCACAAATGGTTGCAACCAACTAAACAACTTTGATTGTATTTGAGGCCAACAAAATGGATCGACGGATTTGTATAAGAGTCACATTTGGACTTCAATAATCTCTCACTATAAATTTAGTGATTGCACCCGCTATTTCAGGCTCGTCAATCTATCTATGAGCTTACAATTGCTTACAAGTTAGGAATGTCAGCAAACATGCAGCAGAAATACCTTCTGATGATTGTTTTCATAGCTTGTTTCATTAGCTCGACTTTGAAAATAATGCTTAAATAGCCGAAGTGCATAGTGCTTACTTTCTGTAAGATCCTCACTTCTGTCTTCCTAGACTTTTGCTGCATGTCACCCAATTCTCTACACCAAAAGCATCTTGCTTCCTCTTGCAGTGGTAATTCCTCCACCAACTTTGCTTTTTTAAAAAAGCAAGATATCACCACTATCAATGGAAATGATATCAACCTATTAGCTGCATCCACTTCCCTTGAATGGGGGCAATAAGTGATATCTTTTTTGACTGGAAGGCATTAGCAATTGCTTTTGTCCACCAGTTTGCAGGATCTCAAAATGATACATGAGATAATGTTCCTCCGGTAACCATTTAAGTGCCCAAACTTGAAATCTCTGACAAATTCATGACTGACTCAGGAGAAATGCCTTGCTTCAACATTATCTTATATATCTCATAAGCTTTATCCCAATCACCCAATTTACGATATCCATTAATTATCACACTATAAGTTACTACAGTAGGACAAAGATTCATTTTCAGCATATCATCTAGCAAAGTAATTGCAGTTTCCATCATAAACATCTTGCTATATCCATTAATGAGGCAGGTGTATGCATGAACATCAGGTGCAAGACCACTGTGCACCATTTTGTCGAACAACTCAGAAGCTTTCTTCATATCTTTGCGACTACAGTAACCGTCAATCAAGCATGTATATATAATCCTATCAGGAACAAACCCTTTTATAATCATTTCCTCAAACAAACCCAATGCTTCAGGTAGCCTGCCAATCTTGCAAAGCCCATTGATAACAATGGTGTATACAAAGATATTTGGCACCAAACCCACCTTTGACATTCCTGCAAACAGCTTCAGTGCCTCCTCCAGATTTGATGATTTAATTAGACCATCAATAAGTATAGAATACATAACTACGTCAGGAACAATCCCTTTCTTTATCGTTGTTCCAAGAACACCCCATGTGTACACTGATTGTCCATTCTTGAATAGTCCATTAAGGATGACTGAGAACATAAATATATTTGGAACAATTCCCCATTCATTCATTTTGTTAAGGAAAGCAAAAGCATCTAACATTCTATGTTGCTTGCAAAACAAATCAACTATCAAAGTACATGTCACGACACTAGGCATCACACCACTGTTAAGCATGAATTCAAATTGTTCTAATGCTTCATTCAAGCACCCATTTCTACAGTGAGCAAATATTATACTCGTGTAACTCTGAGCATCTGGGACAAAATTGCTTTGAATCATCTGCTCCCAAAGCCTAGAAGCACCATCCAAATCCCCAAGTTGGCAATATCCATCAATGAGGATCCCATAGGAAATTAAGTCATGTGCATAGCCTTGGCCACTCAGTTGATTGAAGAGACTTAATGCACATCCCATCTCACCTTTCAAGCACAAACCATGAAGTAGTGAACTAAAACTGACCATAGTTGGCATGATCTCACTGCTCAACATTTCTTCAAGAAGAGTAGAGCCTTTAGCAACATCTCCACTTTTGCAAAATCCATCAATGAGAATGCTGTAGCTATGCACATCAGGTTTTGGTCCATGTTCTTTCATCTCCTGAACTACCGACAAAGCTTTCTCCAACTCACCCTCCCTACAAAAACCAAGTACCAGAGCATTATAACAATTGGTATTGCATGGCAAGCCTCTGGACTGCAAGGTCTGAAGAAATTCCTTTGCGGACTTAACATCCCCTGCTCGACAGAGACCCCGGATGTAGGTATCATATGTCACTGCATTTGGCTTCACACCTTCCATTTCCATTTCATCAAGAATCTTACTAGCTTCATTTATGTCCAAGATATCTCGGGTAGTATACATATACATAATGATAGTGTAACTATAAACATTAGGCTTTGGCCCAAAGCTCTTCATGTGATTAAATAAATCCTTTGCCATTTCGGCATTATTGATTCTGACCAAAACCTTGAGCAATAGGTTAGATAAGGGAGCTCCAATTTGAAGCCCCATTCTTTTCGCCTCAAAGTAGACTTCTAGTGCATGTTGGATCATGGAGTCTTCTGCTAGAAGCAGGATAGCAGTCCCATATACATTCAGAGAGCTCAGAGAACCAACAGCGTGCTGCACTACTGCTGATAGCAACACCAACAAGTCGCAATCCACATTCCTACAGAAGCTCAAAACCCCGGCTAGCAATAGCCTAATCTCGCGTTGCATTCTCGCTGACGAGAAAACCCCCATGAGCATTGAGAAAGCTTCCACCGCATGCGGGAAGCCGTACGCGCCCGCCGCCTCCGCGAATCTAACTTCTTGGACCGCGCTCCAGTCGAGGGTCCTCTGCGCGACAGCGACGAGGGGGAAGAGGCCCGCTCGGGGCATTCCGGGGCAGAAAAAGCGGAACTTTGCGTCGGGAAGCTTATCGGTGGCGACTCTATCGACGTCCTCGCTGGAGTAGTTGGGTTGCTCAACCAGCGAGAGGATCGAGAAGGTGAAGCGAGGGGAGGGGCGCGAAAGAAAGAGTCTTGCAGCGATGGATCGGCTAAGAAGACCCTGTTGCGCGGGGATCATAGAAGAGCATGCCGGAACCCTAGAGACGGAAAACGGACAATCGCCGGGTAGATAGAAGACGAATCCAGCGCAGGAGCTTTGTGGTTTCGGTTTGCGGCTTTAACCCCAACCATATTTAATCCACGTCGACGTAGAGCCAGGTAGGACCCACAGGTGACGCTGGCAACGGCTCCTTTGTTTTCTACGACCAGGTAATTTTCAAAATGACCCCGTCAAATATGCTATTTTGGATCAACACAAATAAATAATTAAGCAAATCTTAGAGTTTTTAAAATGCCTGTAACATTTTATTAATATCAAAATATATCCTAAAATTTTTATTTTAAAGTAAAATACTCTCAATCTCTCTTCATTGGTAATAATAATTTAGACGATAATTAAACGGATTAAATACATGTCTACTCTTAACCGTATTATTATTATCAAAATTTCAAAATTTCATTTATTACTCTCAACAACAATAATAAATAACAATCAAATTTTAGTCCATTGGATAAAGTCGATTATATAAATTTTTAAATTTTTTATATCATTAAATTCTATCTTATATTATATCATCATCTATATTTAAATAGATTATCAATATTATTCATGAGAAGATAAATTCTAAGTGATTTCTTATGTAGTGTTCGTTTAATATTTCATTTCTAATCAACACGTAACAATATTATTTTATAAAATTATAACTGCTATATAATTATAATAACTACGAGATCATAAAATCTACAACTGTGATATAATAATACCAAAAATAATAATATTTTTGAAAAACAAAATGACTTGAGACGAGATGAGCATTATTTTGATGATAAATAAAAAAAAAAACCTTTTGATGATTTAAATAATAAAGGGTCTCCTTTTGATTTTTGCCCAAATAAATTTATTAAAAAAGATTAAACAAACATAAAATGACTAGCTATCAAGACGATAAATTGCACCTATCATTGTAATTAACTAAACACCAACTGCAAAAACCTTTTACTGACAGAAAGGCAGGAACAAGTAATTCCAGTTATCAAAGAAGACTGTATTGTTTGTACTGTCAATGTCTGTCTTAAAATTAACAAGATGCTTGCTAAAAGACTGGAATTAGCAAGCATCAATGTTAAGTACACAACTTATCATCAGTACTTATTGCTTCCATCCCAGCAAGTGCAATCACTGGGATCAAAAATTAATACTGAAAGGAAGCATTTCTAGTAATCTGTTGGAAAGTCCACTTCCTTCGAAGCAACACATTGATACACATCAAAGCTTCATATTTGGCAAATCCATAAACTGCTCATTCCGAGCACAGGCCCATCGGATTACTGAAGCAAAACTCAATTTCGTCATCATCGCTATCAATGTTGTTGCGTGTTACCCGGTTTTGGAACCTTCGGCGCTCGAGCACAAACACATTGAAATAGTAGCTTACTAAACTGGTCCACTTTCTGTGAGGCAAATATATTTTAAGCAGCTTCCAGAAGTTTTTGCTCTTTGATGGTTGATTCAGGTGAACAATGGTCTTGAACTTCGATTGTTCATCTTCTGTCCATGAAAGTGTGACTTCCTCGCCCATATTTCTAAATCCCCAAAAATGAAAAGCCGAACCCAATTCGCGGTTCAATTGAAATCTCTTCTCGGCAATGTGAAACCTGGTGCACTCAACTGACCTGGGAAAGTTACATTCACAAGTATCTTGCCTACCTCTGCCTATAGCAGGATCATTAAACAATGGCATTTTCTCCCGACCTTCAGGAGGCCAGAGCCGTGTACCTAACCATTTCAGCTCATCTGCTGAATCAGCAGATACAGATGGCCAGCCAGTCCAAGCGGGAACTTTTGCTTGGAAGGACGAGCCTACTGGCACTTCCTTTTGTCGTTGAACGTCAAAAAGCCAATCATCTATGTTATCCAAGTACATCCTATGAATTGTATGTTGCACATCACTGTATTCCATGTTGTCAGCTACCAGATCCTTTATTTTGTTCCCATCAGGCAGCTGGAATGTTCTATGACAAGTTGTTGAGCTAGATTTCTCTTTAACAGACTTAGAAGACTCAGCGATATGGTAAATGGTACCATTATCATTGACACAATTGCCGGAGTTTGCTTCCTGCAAGAGGTAAATGGTGTTTTATACTTACTGGCAAGAAAGAAAACGTTTAATCACATTCACAAAGAAGGAAAAAGAATAATTGCAAATACGAAGCTTTACAAGCCAACATCACAATAAATTTGAAACTATTATAATGATACCATGCAATATTGAACTTTTGGCACTGATGAAACATCTTCAAATTCTCTGCCACCAAACCTACTAAAATAAATAATATTCTTGATTGACGAAAAAGCTAATAATGTTCAAGTCCTATTCTCTGCTGTTGTATGGTGACTTGGTTATGCTACTGATGATATTTTATAGAAATAATTCCTATGAGATAATAAAGACAATCCCACCCTGTAGCCAATTAGAAAAGCAACTCAATCTATTTTCTATAAGCTACAAGCAATAAAACCTACCAAAGATAGAGAATATTAGTTATATGTTATATGCAAGCATCATCTTTGCATCTCTTGAGTCTACTGCTGGACTAATAGAGAAAAGGTAAGGTATCTACCTATAGGAGTAATACAATGAATTAGTTCCATTACTCTATCTACAGCGACATGCTGATTTAAGAACATTAAGAAAGCATGTTCACATGTTATAATACTAGTCACACTCTCGATATAACCATAAAAGCAGTCATATACTCTATAACACATAATGGAGAGAGTGCATACCTACAGAATACAAAAGGAAAGGCTTTATATATTGAAGAGTTGGATGGATGAGAGGCAATAGAATCTCAAACAAACTCATTGATCAAAAAGTCTTATGTTAGCAAGCAGCCCAATTAGAGCATATATGTAAACATACACCAGAATTTTAACCCCACAAAGCTTGTAAAGACTGTTTGTAGTTTCAGTATGTGACTAACCCACCGCATAATGCATGCAGCATGTGGACCATATGCGGGCGTATATGCTGCCCAAAATTGCTAATATCGACAAAAAAAAAATGCATGGGTATACATAAGAAAGTACATAAATGATTGCCCAAACAACTTAGGCAACTGACATTACATTAAAAAAAAACATATAAATCAATCTCAGCAATTTATATGGGTTTCAGAAGGATGCTAATGCTTGCAAATTTTCATAGTATGAAGTTTAGGCAACCGACACAAAGGTCTGTTACTGCAATTGAATATAAAGTTGCATAATTGTTTTTTGAGACACTGTTTAACATGTTCTCAAATTCTAACAGCCATAGTGCATCCTTTGTATACTGAATCAATATTTTCAAAATAGAATCGAGACCAATTTTAGCTGAATTGTGAAAACTAGTAGTTCCATATTACTTGTTATGAGAAACTTTAAAAAGCATATTGGTGTTATTAACTGACCAGTGAACTCCACCTTTTAGAAGCAGTCCATGGTTAATAGACAGAAATGGTAAATACCAGTTAGTTATGGTACATATACCATGATAGAACTCCTGTTCATCTTCCGAATCTCTGGTTCACCAAAGACTATTTGTTGTTACAGGATAACAACATGCTACCTGACCCCTACATAGATGACATGATCCAATATCTGTCTGCTATGGTTTAACTATCAAGGATTCATTAGATATGAGGGATAAGATGTAACAATTCAAGCTTGGCTAACAAGTTCTATGTCAACAGTGAGTCAGTTTGAATAGTATAAAATTATCATACACATGATTACATAAAATCACTATTTTTGGTATAAACTTTGTAGCTTCAAGGTCAGAGAATGACATTGAATAATACGATTGTACGACTATCTCATGTAAGATTTTTATAGCCTTATATGCACCCATCATCATAAATTCTCAATTTGCTCATATTATAGATCAAGATTCAAAATGTTATTGTGTGCTGGAGTTTCAATTTGTGGGCAAAATGTTACAATTTTGGTACTTGGTTGTGTCAACACTGCAGTGTACCAAAATGAATTTAGATAAATTTTACTCATTTTATATACTTTCCACTAAATTTGTTTACTTTTAAAAATAATACTATTGAATGTAGATAATTAGTTGAATTATAATAATATAATAAGATGGCGTACTAATATAGGAGACATCGCCAATGTTGATTAGCATTAAGTTTTGGTAATTTACTAGAATAGTATGTTTTGAGTGTGTTGCCTCCTATGGCATTAGATTTCAAACTTCTCCAGTTGATTAATCGATGTCAAGTGATATTATGACCTTGTAATACTAATGTGCATAGTTTTAAAAAGAGGACACCTAAGAGGATTTAGGAGGAGGTTCATTTAAAGTGTTTTAGATTTGAACCAAAATGATTCAAAACTAAATTGCCCTATTTATTGTATCTTGTAAATATTAACTTAAACAGTTATTTTGTAATCAATAACATTTGAGATATTAATTATATGCATGTTACATATATATTGTCTTTTCTATGATTAATATAGATCGTTATATCTCATGTGATTTCCATTGTGCGATTGATGCGGAAGTATAAATTGGATGTGTAGATTAATACATTTTATTGTATATATATTAGTCATTTTTACCAACATAAAAATTTAATATTGATTCGACGAATTAAGAATAACCAAGCGA
Organism: Wurfbainia villosa; assembly: GCA_025175895.1. Classification (NCBI taxonomy): domain Eukaryota; kingdom Viridiplantae; phylum Streptophyta; class Magnoliopsida; order Zingiberales; family Zingiberaceae; genus Wurfbainia; species Wurfbainia villosa. The sequence goes on from CM045991.1 coordinate 7,726,824, forward strand.
GAGTAGCATAGGTTTGATTGGATGATATGGATTTAAAGATAAAAACACTATGCTTAACGCATCAATCACGTAGCTTTGTGCATTTGTGTCTTCATACCACATATGGGATACAAAATGGGTCAAGCATTATATACCCCTTACATATGCCTTTGGAAACCTTGATAATATGTTTTAATTGAATAAGGACACAAATTCAAGTAGGGGGGCAAAATATTCCTTAGGGTTTAGGCATTTTGGCACTGGCTATCAAGGCCTAGTTCAACCCTCGGCTTTCATCCAATCATGGAACTGACATAGGTAGTTTTAGGGAAGTGTCATATCGTAGTTGGTTCTAAATGATCTCCTCACTTGTGCATTGAGGCTTTGAAAACATCAGTTGCATATACCAGAATTAGTAAGTAACAATTTTTTACATGTGTTTTTTTAGCAAAGATAGACGTGCATTTAGAGGCATTGCTAGAACATGGGTCATATGCCGCTAGAAGAATGCAAATGAATGGACAGGTTTATTGTGATTTGAAAAAGTGTGTGCATTTATTGGGCAGTAGAGAGGGAAGTTCATCCAGGTTGGTGTATGATATGATTTCATATGCACATTTGCAACCAGTTGACAAATTGACGCCGATCGCTAAGATGGTGTACCTTTCCTCAATTATGCAGTGTTGCCCATATTTTGCAAAGGTTTGCACACAGTACAAAATGAGAAAGCTCTCACTAACATAATGCTCTCGATGACTATTGACCCAAAATGCTTAAGCCCGAGTTAGGTAGGTCACTATCTAAGCATTATAAACTTTGTCGCTAACCCACAACTTCCCATGTGTCTAAATTGGAATGCCAAATTCATCTATTTAAGACTCAAGGTCCTTACTCATGAATGTGTGACTAAATTGAAAGAAAGTCTATATAAATGATACTTTGACTATGCATTTCAGAAACTTAGATGAAACAGTTTATTATTTGTTGTTCTCTAGCAGAACAACTACCTCAGGGTGGTTCATGATATGGGACATATTCAGGTTGTCAAGGATTAATTCAGTCGTTGCAACTTTCTCTATCCTTAAGCTATGGTATTTGTGTGAACAAGAGATCACCCACATCATTTTCAAAAAGAAAAGAAAGAGAAAAAGAAAAACTGAACATCATTGTCAAGGCCCCGAGGACCTTGTTATAGCATGTGAAACCCATGACTCCACCGCCACAAACATATTTTTTCAAATTTTAGAAGCATTCCCCCAGTTATAGTTTCTTTAGAGGTAAGAAAAGAGGGAGGAAAACTAAAATTTTAAAAATTTATTTGTTAAAAATAGAAAATTGAAAGAAAAAAAAATAGTTTTAGAATTTTTAAGTCGAATTGCATGTAACAATGTCTTTTCCATCCAAAATTGAAAGAAAACAAATATATGCCAAATTGGAAAATGGAGTGGAAGTGCGGCTAGAAAAAACTTTTTCACTGCCTCCTTTCCTTCCATAATATGATGCCTAGTCTTGTAACTGAAATTTCAGAGCTTGTCAATCCACATACAAGCTTATCAATTGCATAAAATTTAGAAACATAGACAAAAATTAATTTAGCAGAAATACCTTCCGATGATTTTCTTCGGATCCAGTTTGATTTACTACTTTCCGAAACAATGCCTTCCTAGCCAGAAGAGCACAAACATAGTTCTCCATAGCCGCAAGATTCTTACCTTGTCCAACTTCAGCTAATTGTGTTTTCCCAACACGACAATAAATAGGATTTTTCGCAGCATATCTCACCCAACGAAGCAATCGAACCAAAGTTTGCTGCTTCCTTTTGTGACAATTGCTTCCTCCCTTAACCGAGCTCAATTCCAACATTAGACTATCACCGTTGTCATTCCCATCGGTGCCAGTCTTCGAACAGCATCCACATCCCTTTAATGGAAACAAGAACCGATCTTCTAGTGAACACGAAAGCATCGGCGATTGTTTTATAGTTACTTTCGCATTAGAGTGATTCAGATTCTGGTATCCACTCTGTTGCCCAGTGGCCCGCTTCCCCGATGCTAGCTTCGCCCACCTATCGAGCGCATCCAAGTACTTAAAGAACACCAATTTCACCATGGAACCGCACCTCGACTCCACCCCAAGCGCCTGTGCCACCGAAGCCCATCCGGAGTCCGCAGACACCCGATCATAGCCGCCCATATCTCGCACTAAGCAGTAGAGCTTCCACATATCGACGGGACGCCGATCGCCGACCATGGCCGGCAGCGGGCGGATCTCCCCTCTCCGATTGGCCTCCTTCAAGAAAGCCAACAGGACCCGATCGAAGAGCGCACTCGAAGTCTCAGAACCAGCATCCGCGACATCAAGACGAGAGCAAAAGCCGAGGCTTTGGAGCTTGCGAAGGATCTCCGCGACGTCCAGATGAGAATCCGCCGTCAAGAAACTCATGTGTCCATCGACGGGAGCAGCTTCGAGCGAGCGAACGGAGGTGGGAGGCGGCGAGGGCGAAGGATGGGATTTTTCTCGGACTTCGAAACGTAGAGAGCGTGGAAGAGCCAGGGCGAGAGCGACAGCGACAGCGACAGCGACGGACTCCTCGAAACCGCGAGAGCAGTGACGATTTATTTTGAACTCATTCCATTGCTATAAAAATAAAATGCATTCCATCGCATTGCCAAAAAATTAAAATAACGAAAAAAAAATGCATAAATTAGGGTTTTCTTCGTTATTTATCCCCAATTAATTTACAAGGGCGAAGAAGAGAGATCCATCTCAAACCCTAAATTGTGTAATATTTAGGAAGGAAGCAAATGTTAATTGTATTTGGACTCTAGATATGGATTCGTGAATGGAAAAGTGTGATCTCTATGGGGTTGATGCATTTGTTAGGACGGAATAATACTTACGAAATGAATACGAATCGATTTCGAAGGAAAATCTAAAACTTCTCTCTGGATTCAAATGACCATTCTCTATTTTGAACAATCACGTCAAAATCAAAAATCTCTCATAATTTATTTTTTTCATAATGACCGTAGAACAAATCAATAGAGCATGCTAAAGTAACGATTTCAATCTTTGTGAAATGAATGGAAAAATGTGCTTTCAAAGTTCATCTTCAGAATTAATTGAAATTGTTATTGAGATTGATGTCTCCCTTTGAATGGAACACTGTTCTGGATATCTAAATTATCGGGAAAAAAAAATAGAAGAGTCAAACATGAATTGAGAGCTGAGAAGAAACTGAGTGTCTTGCCTTAGTAACTCGTTCCATTAAAATTGGACCGAAATAAATCGAAAAATGTTAAGGAACGTTTGGTTCATAAAAAAATTTTCATTTTCTCTTTTTCAGAAAATAAAAAATGAAAACAGAAAATATTTTTTTTTATTTTTTAATTTTCTAAAAAATACTCTTTTATTTTCTAAAAAATAAAATAAAATTAAAAAACGCTAACCAAACGTCATTTCCTATATTTTCTCGTTTTTTCATAAAATAAAAACGAAAAATAAAAAATTTTCTACGAATCAAACGCTCCCTTAATATCTCGCCAACTAAAATTAGACATAAATATCTATGTTCGAGAGAGAACGAAGGAATGTCCCCGTGAGAAGAACCTAATAGGTAGTGCATGTAGATGTTGTATAATAGACATGATGGATCGATCATAAGTAAAAAGCAGGTATTGTTCCTTCATATCTTAATTCTTAATCTCGATAATTGAGCGCTATCGTGATTCATACTCTTTATGATGATTATTTGTGAGAGATTCTCAAAGAGATAACAAAGGAATGCATTTATTAAAACAAAACTAAATTGAAATATTTTAATTTGAAAAGAAAATTCTAAATCAAAGTCATTAGGATTCAATTTGAAATTATATTGTAAATTGTAGTGTGGTTTTGATTTGTTTTGGCCCGAAGAAAACACATAAACTAATTAAAAAAACTAGTTTCCAAATAATAACTTTATTAGATTAATAATAAAAAAAACATATAATTTAAACTTCATGTTGTCTAATAAAAATATAAAACCCATAAAAAGAAAATAACAATTCATATACTAATTTTTTCATAATTCTGTTCGATTTTAGTTCGTTATGGTCGTAGATCCACCTCATTCAAATAATGCCCATTCTCGCTGATCCAAATTTAAGGAAAACATGGAAAAGAAAACTCAACCCCCATAACACATTTATACAATTTTCTTCAATATAAAATAACAAACCAAGGACAGTTAATGAAATTATCCATATGAATACTTTTTAATTTATCCTGATGATTAATAGAATATATTTTACTTAGAATTTATTTAACATCCCGTTAAAAATTCATAAGGCAAGATCGACTATCTCCAAAATTAATCAGTTTCGACCTAGACACCTGATGCTAGTAAAAAAAATGAAAAAGAAAACTCAATTGAAGATAGATGATCAGTTAGATTAGTTGCACTAACTCATCTAAGAAAAACGATCAAACCTTTAAAATATAGAGGATGAAATAATATTTGCATAAAATATACAAGTAGAACAACACAATTATCCTAAATTTTAAGACAAAAAAGGAATGTTCTTCTCGAAATGACCTGTCAATTGTTTATTAATTTATTTCTATTGACAATTTTTTATAGATGGATATTCTTTTCCTGGTTTAAGAAGGTTATGCAATTGGTAAATTATTAAAGACTTATTTATTTATAAGCAACTATGCCATATGATAAAACATGATTGATTACAAAAATATATCGTTCGAAGCATATGTGACAACAAAATAAATGACACTTATTTTCTGGCTCTAGAAGACTAAACTAATATATCAGCAAAATAACCATTTTACACTACATGTTTGTGAAAGAAAAAGGTATATGAAACGTAAAAGAAAATGAAACTTCTATGTGTCAAGCTTATTCCAGCATGAGGAAGCAAAACACAAGACAAAAAAAAAACAAAGAGTACACATTACCACAATCAACAGATTCAGGACTACAGCTAGAATTCGAGACCTAAAGATTTTGTGAAAATTGTAAATTAAAAAAAAAAAATCAAATCGTATTCTTCTTCCCTATCATGTCATCATCAAGGCTGAGTTTTCTTGGATGAACAATTAGCAGGTAGGGGAGGGGGAGAGAAATACTCTTAAAATTACACCTGAGAAACTGATTGCTGCTTGCTGAAACTAGTTTTCATGTCTTCGTCTTTTCTACAGCAAAATAAAACCAACTATAATGATAGCAATGAATAGAAGAATTCAGGCACAAGAAACCCTTTCATGTTAAGCTTGTGTCCATTCTTGCCTTCTCTATAACGAATCAAAAGCTATTAAATTAATCACTGAATAGAAGATTTCTGAGATGATAAATTGATTCAAGTTTGCTGAACCGGTTCCATCCATCATATCTATAATTGCTCCTGCACTGCGTGCTTGACAAATGATCCTGAATAAACAGTAATAAGAAAAGACATCTTTTATATTTAACTTCAAGGATTTCATCCTTGTGAATATAGTCCTTGATTTTAGGCCGGACAACATAATATTTGAAATATTTGTTTTTGTTTTTCTTTTTTCACTTGATCGTGCAAGAATCAAGTAGATTCTAATTCTACAGCATTTAAGATAACTCTTGCATCCTACCCTTTTATGTAACTGTCTTCCATCAAGAAACCCCCTATTATTACAAGGAATGCTAATCTTCGGATGGAATATAACATAGAACCCACTTTCCACCTAAATTATAGATAAACTGATATAAGAAAAAAAAATTCAATTTTTTGTAATGATAACATGTGCAGATGCTATGCTCCCTAGAATATGTGGCAATATTCCTGTGAAACTTTGCACAGCGCCACAAGTGAACAAACTAATAAGTTAGACAAACTGAAAATTGAAAATCCACTCTAAATTGCCCCAATTGTCAGACAAGAATCTCTCGTGGAAAGCTAAAAATAATTGCAGGCTCCAATTATTCACCTTCATATCACATTGCATGATCTTATTTCTTTGATTCTTTCTAAAAACAAACGCCAGTGCACAATCCACCAATAACAAACACAATCTGTAGAGATTTCAGTTGTTCAATTTTGGGACACATGGTTGGGGTTATAGGAAGGAGAGTATTGGTGCAAGAGTAAAATTGCTACCGTATGACTTCATGGTCATGAGTTCGAATTGTGGAAATAATCTTTTACAATGCAAGGTAAAGCGACGTACAATGGAACTAATATGAGTCAATCCTTTCTGGACTCCACATTGGCAGGAGCTTAGTGCAGTGGACTGCCTTTTTATTATTGGATTGTATGATTAATTGTAATATGCAATAAAAATGTGATAACATCAAAATATGCTTATTTTCAAAAAGCAAAAGCTTGTCTGCTACTATTTCAAGGATAAAAAGGTCAATCAAAAGATCAACGAGTATTAAAAAAACACTCTTTTTACAAAACAATATTGTTGCCATTTGTCCAATAAACTCACATTAACGATTATCATACTTCAAAATATACAAATAAAATTTAACAACAAATATACCTTTTAATGTTCATAAAGTTCTTACCTTAACTTCAATGATCAACGACATAGTTGAAAATTCTAAAATGTCAAGAGAAACATGATTGTACCAAATTTAGAGTGAAAAGCAAGAAATGAATAACTTTGTGAGCTAATAAGCTAAAAATTATCACCATAATTCCAACCAAAGATAAACACAAGGAGTTCAATCAACCTGAAACTTTGGCAGGAAATTTTTGGATCTCGGCATTAAGATCAAACTAACCAATAGGGACGAACATAAGACTTACGTTCATTATTGACTGAAAAATATCAACAATATAACCACCTCTTCATAATATTCTGGACCTCTACATTTTAATATGGAAATCAAGTGCCAAGCAAAAGCATAATTGCAATATGAGAAAAGGCATGAAGTATAACAAAAATATAGAGATGGATAAACTATATCTGATTTCAAAAGTTGCACAATTAAGCACTTACACATGTTATGATGTTGTTGTCATACAAAAGGAGAATAATAGTGACCGAAGTAAAGCACAAGTGCAGAAACAAGTATAGAGAAATAGTTTCTACAGTATTTCCTTGAAGCAACAAATATTAATGTTTAACAGCAATATCTGGTTTATTAATACCAACTTCTACAGTACTCTAATATTTGGCATTCTGGCATCCAAGATATATCAACTAAATCCAGAGGAAATAGAGAGTATAGCTGCACTTACACGGCATAGCTGCAAAAGAGCTATGCAGACAATGTTGCACCTTTGCTCTTCATTTCCAATTTTGTGGAATGTTGTTTCCCACAGGCACTTGTCTTAAGTAAGCCATGATCTAGAGGAAAAAAATCCTATAACATGTCTTCTTGGCTGATGCTCTGATTGGCTAGCATCATTTAGTATGCAACCATGACTGAAAACTTCCAATAGTATACAATTAACAAACTTCAAGATGACACTTATGACAACCCAAAGGTACCTCTCCCAAAATAATGTGTGTTTTTTCTCCTAACCCTACTTGCACATCTTCTACTGCTTCTCAGTGGAGTGAGGTAGAAACGTAGAAGTCCATAGTCAAGGTTCCCTGGAGAGGGATAATGGACACTTCGGCTTCGACCTAGCTTGAATTCATTTTTCATTCGCCATTCAGACCTCATATTCTTCATATCAGCATTACCAGCATTCATACTTAGGGATGCACCCTGATTCATTCTAATAGAACCTTGGCAATCACCATTGTTTAGTGATACACCATTGGTTTCCATGTTTTCAACATTATTACTCTTCTGTCCATTTATAGTCTCTGATGCAGACCTCTCCAGAATATGATCACATTTTTTTACCAAGTCCCGGAAAGAATTACCTATATTCCAATCCCAAACCTTACTTAGTCGGCGAGACTTTTTCCTTCTGATTCTTGACACAGCGTCCCCTGGTTGAGATTCTTCATAAAGTCTCTCGACAAAAAGTGTTTCCGAGGAAATGGGTTTCTCGTCAGCCTTAGGCACATTAGCAGTAACTGTGAATCTGTCAATTTTATCAATATTTTGGTCGTGATTTCCAGTGACTTCAGCATGCATACCTGCCTTGGTTCTTGTTAAATCTTCATCACCTTCTTCAAGGCAAGAAAATGAACAGGACAGTGCCCTGGTCAACATTGAACCATCCCATGAATGTCTTGGAGGTTCCCAGGAGTTCTTGCTTGAATTATGGCATAACCTCCAGTCACAAGATTGACATAAATTAAGATAGCTTTCGGAATTTTTATCACCAGATAAATACCTAGACTTATCATCAGGTATTTCAAACTTCTTTGACATGCTCCCCGTTCTCCATAAAATTCTTTTCTTTGCAAACATCGTATTGAACCAAAGGGTCTTACCTTGGCCCTTTTGCCTCTCTGCAGAGTCACTGATCTCCTTGGCAATAAATGTACTAATGGTAATCTCCTCAGAAGAATTGGAATCATTCTCCATCACCCTAGTTCCTCCATAAGAGTTGATTTTGATGTTAGCATCCTTAGAGAAATTGCCATGATGGGAACTAATTTCAGATTCACAAGCATTTGAAGTTGATGGCAAATTTTTTTCTGGCACACTACCGGTACTTCCGCCGGCATCCAAATCATCATCCAATTGAAACAAGTACTGGAGAGTCTTTCTGCTCCCGGCTTCACTAGTTTTATTCTTAACATTAGGAACTACATCTGTGACCTTGACTATTTCCCGCTGTATGTTTCTAGGTGCTTCCACACTCTGTTCAGCAGTTCCAACATTCGACAGCCTCTCTACCAAGCAAGAAGGACAAAAACCAGTGAAGAGCTGAGACGGATGTCTCTCGCACCTAGAGAGGTTATCATTTCCTATGATCATCTTCACAAAACACAAATTCCAAACTGGTGGACTACGGACAAAGCATCAGATTAACTTGGCGATGCCAAACTCCCAAATTGTTACAACAGTGGACGACAAAAGGCGGAAAGCAATACTCTTTGCTGAAGACTCGACTTCTGGACAGTAAAGCATAAAAGAGGGTTGTCCGAACCATTTATCCAAAACGCCAAAAAAATAAAAAAAGTCATAAATCAATATTAGAAGCAGCTGGATTACATACCTTTTTCTTCCAAAAGTCGGAAGATATAACGGTAGAACACATAAGCAACGGAGAACCCCAAAGATGCCAGTCACTAAAAGGGTCTTAAAGGCACAAAAGAAACCTAAGAGAATCGCATCCAAAAGAACCAACTTTTAGTTCGTGCAGCTCAAAGCAAGTCGAAACCTAGATGACAACAATGCCAGATAAGGAACGGAACGCACCATAAACCGATAGATTTCAAATAGAGATTTCGGAACAACTACCAGATTTAGCGCGGATTCGAGCTCCAGTAAAGGCATTTTCAGCAATCGACAGAAAGAAGCGAGCTCAAGTCGCCGAATCCGATGGAATCTCCCCACAAACCGATGCCAAAGTCTCTAAATCGCAGCGTTTTCCGTGCGCAAGTAGAAACCCTAGAACGAGTCCACAGATTAAATTACTACAAAAATCCGCAACTCAGGGAAACATCGACCGCTCTCGACAACGAATCATGACCAAATTACCCTTCATCTTTTTTCACAATATCTGAAGAGCCACTGTGGTACCCTTCACCAGCAAGCCATATTATCGGATAATTCTAGCCGTTCGATCAATTCAAGTCTTAATCTAACCAGGGATAGCAACGTCCAACGATCAAATGGTGAGGGTAATTTAGTAAACCGGACGAAGTTTAGACTCCACGTGGCGCAATCTGGGAATGCCTTTCAGTGAGCCGTTAACCAAAAAGCTCTCTGCAAACTGTCAGAAAGTGTTTAGATGGCAATTTTTCATTTCTATTTGTACTAAACTGATAATTTTAAGTGATTAAAGTTGTTTTTTTTTTCACGGGAATAAAAAAAAAGTAAAATTTAAAAGGATATATTGAAAGCCCATCCTATTAAAAAAATATTAAAACAACAATTTATCCTAAATTTTTGCTCTATTAAAATTGCTACAATATATAGTATTTTTAATTAAAAATTTCACAATACATAATTATTATATCGTAAAAATTTTAAAAGAGGAGATAAAATTATGACAAATATACATAATAAAAAATAAAAATAAAAACTTGATTAATAATAATAAAATAAGATAAAATTTATTTAAATATAGATAATGAGATAATAAAGGGTATAATTCTGTAAAAATTGGGAATCATTCAACTAGCGATTCTCCTGATGCCTGATTGCGACGAAAGGAGAGTAAACTGCGAGGGCGAGGTCCCTTAACACGCTGTAGAGGGTCATCCGCCGAAATTTTAAACCCTTCATCCGAAATCGCCCCCTGTCCATTCCACAAGCAATCCCTTACTTTACCATCACGTCATCCCCGTGGGAATATAAAGGGTATAATTCAATGATATAGAAAGATGATTTCATTTGGTAGAATAAAATTTGATTATTATAGTAAAATATAATATAATAATAGTTAATAATTTTGATTAAATTTTATATAAAATATTAGTATTTTGAAGTGTGCAATTATATATTTTGTATCAAAATGGTATGGTTGAACTTTATTAGTTAAAGGTATATTTACTAAGAGGGATGAATAGGTTTGGACGACAGATTACTATTTATGCAAATAAAATCTTCAGGGACGATTAATTTCTATGATGTAAAAAGATTGATCTCTGTCAATTTATTTTCGGATCATCGTAAAAGAAATAAATCACAATAGATTTTTGACTCTCGATGATACTAACAATTAGGGTATGTGTCGAAAATTTACTCATTCGATGGACTGTTGAAGAATAAAGGACCGACAGAATTGTGAGGGTGTCTAACTCTTCTAGAAGCCATGCACGTGGCTTAACTCCAGAATCTAGAGAAATAAGATCTGAATTAAATAACGGCGAAATTTACCGCGAAGGTAAAATCAGTGAAAAATATAGATTTTCGCGTATTTTCCCCACGAGTTAGATAAGTTCTTTCCGCGAATCAGGCATCCAACATTCTAAGTCAATTTTAAACGGCCGCCAAAGAAAAGAATAATAGAAAAAGAAAAAACAGAGTCGGCGGCTTCTCTGTTTTGACCGTGACGTCTGCATGTCGTCGCGATGACTCGTTTTTTTCTTTTTCCAAAAAAATAAAAAAAGAATTATTGACTAATTAATTAATTAATTAATAATTTCGAGTTTGCGTGAATGGAAAACTTTTAAGGAGCCCCATTCGCCACGGAGCCACATTCAGCACCCGTCCGCTTAAAGATGGCTATGCGGCCGCCGACGTCGTTCCGGTGGCAGAAGCCCCGGCCGCTGCACCGCCGCCTGCAGCCGCTCCTTCTCCTCCTCGTCTCCGTCGCCTTCCTTCTCCTCGCTCTCGGCTTCGCCCGCGTTGCCTCCGCCGGCGTCCTCCGGCGAGCTAATTCCCTCGGCCGACGGTGCTCGCCGGAGGGGTATGTGGGCGAGGAGGAGGCGGGGGCGGAGGCGCAGAAGCAGCAGCAGCAGCGGAGGCGGCTTCGCATCGCGATGGTGAGCTTCTCCGACGAGGCGGATGGCGGCGGGCGGCTCCGGTCGTTCAGCGGGGTGGGGGAGGCGGTGGCGGGGAACAAGCGGGCGTACGCCGGAGGGATGGGGTACCGGTACGTGGACGCCAGGGGCCTAGTGGATCCTGGCCGCCCGCCTAGCTGGAGCAAGATCCTGGCCATCCAATCGCTGCTCCCGAGCTACGACTGGGTCTTCTGGAACGACGCCGTGAGTTTACTCCGCCGCCGTTGACTTCCGATACGAATTCGTTGTTTACGTCGTGAACTAATTTGTGGTCTTGACTTCAGGACACGATAGTGATGAACCCTTCGATATCTCTTGTAAGTCTCTCTATTTGTTGTCTATTTTCTCTTTTTTTAAATAAAAATAAAAATAAAATATTTTATCATTTAAATTAATTATAAGAACCAGTAATTTACTTAAAACGAGAAACATATTAAATAAATTTTAATTAAATTGCACTAAAATATCCTTGTTATCACTTCAACACTCAAAATAAATAAATAAATAAAATTAAAAGGAGGAGGGTCATATATATAGTTTTTTACCCAAATTTTAAACTTAAGCTTAACAAGATGAAGTTAAAGAAGTTTGATCGACTTGACACCCAACTTAATTTGCTTGAGCTAACTTAGAAAGCTATACAATTTAAATTATAATTTGATAATTATTTCTCCATTAGCATGAAATTTACTTCTTCCTCTCTTTTTTTTTTAAATTTGACAATTAACAATTTTTTTTTGAATCTTAGGAGAGCATTCTTGATGCTGCTATTGGGCACGTGGATTTTAACGAGGCTCCTGACCTAGTGGTCACTGAGGATACAAATGGGGTCAATGCAGGTACTTAATCTTTTTCTTCTTTTTTTTGTTGTAATATGTGTTTTCATATATAATTATATTTTTTAATATATATATATATATATATATATATATATATTAGGAGTTAGGAAATAGTATATTTTGTCATTTTTTTAATTTAACTTGAGTGATTCTAGACTAGAGAGACATAAATATTTTTGATAATGATTCAATATGATAAATAAATTACATGTAAGCACTTAAGTCCTGAAATTGAATAAATCAGGAGTCTTCTTTGTGCGACGATCAAAATGGAGCAAGAGGTTCATGCAAAAATGGTGGAACGAGACCTCCTTCGTTCAATTTGGATCCACAAAGAGCGGAGACAATGACGCCCTCAAGCATCTCATCTACGGTTTATCCGAAGAAGAGTCGAGAGCTCACGTGGCCATATCGCCCATGCAATGCCTCTTCAATTCGTATCCTTGGATTCCCACACTCAAGTCCATGCTCCGTCTTCTCGCCTCGCCTCGAGCTACTTGGAACGGAGTCTACTCTGACGGCGACTTCATGCTTCACCTCGCCGGCATAGATGACAAGCGAAAATGGGTGGCCAACTTGATACAAGAAATGCCCTCTGTTTAGCAATTGAAAGACACATTTATATTTTGAAGTGAATATATCGTATGATCCTGGGCATATTCAGCGTGAACATGAGGAACTAGGGGTTTTTTCTTTTTGGAAGTTGCATGTCTAAAAGAAAAATAGTTAGCACATAGAAAAGTGTAAATACATACAGCTCGTGTAATTTTATTGTGATTGATAGATCAAGAAGACTGACAACAAAGTTCGCATTGCTGCTGTAACTAGCTGGTATTTTCCATCGAAGATTATTGATCGATTTATGCTTGTTAGAAAAGTACAGTCGAAACTCCGAGAACAGAAAGAGAGGTTGAATTTATGAGCAACCTTGAACAAGAGCAGCAATTGTCAAACCCAAGGCTGACCGAGCCCGAGCCCCACTTTGACACATGGGGCTGGATTAAGGCTTGTCGCCCTGGATGGCATTGCAACATTTGAATCCATACCCGAGCCACAAACAAGGCTCGCTCGTAGTTAGCCAATTTATTAAGGAAATATAAATAGTTGATGATACAGCACATGTAATAGCTGCACTGTGATCCAACGTAATTTGCTAACCACCACCCTTCGAGTCTAATTACACAGTTTGTGATAGAGTTCAGGTATTCCCACCGACGAATATTATATTTACAAAAGAATCACGTTACTATACGACTGCCAGAGCAGTCAACTCTCACCGATCGCTGAACCACACTGGATCATTGCTGCTTGGTATTATTCTCACCGGAATGCTTCTCGACGGCATACTGTTATGCTTAGTCGTCTCCCGAACGGAACTTTTGCCCTTGTCATCGGTAAAATGAAGATTGAATGCCTCGTCGTTATCAGAGTCGTCGACGTATGTGGTTCTGAACATAGAGTTGGGAGTCCACTCATTGTGGGTAGCAACTTCTGGCTCTCCTCGCTGCTCCTCGCTTATCTCGGATGCATCATCATGGTGGAAATTCAGATGTTGCTCGCCGAAGGTCGGGGGCTCCATAAAGCTTGCCTGTGGGACAGATAACTGAGAACCAGGTCGATTCCACCAATGGCCAATATTGTGATGCTCCACAACTGGGTGGTGAAAATCCTCCTCCCTGAATAAAGGTCTCGATGTAGAGGCCTCCAAGTGACTGTGAATTCTATCTGAGAATCGAGATTGCCAGGCTGTACTGTCTTCGATTTCACTTAGCTGTTTATTCAGCGGCGACCACATAGGTTCTGAAGGTTCGGCTATCGCTTCACTGTCAGATGGATGGAAGTCAGTTGAATTGATAGCTGGGTCGAGCAAGACGGTTGTGTAATACCAATCAAGGATATAGGGATGAGTCCTTCGATTAGGATTTGTCAACGGAAAATAATCAAGGTTACAACGCACTTCCCTTGAGAGGAATCTGTGTGTTTGTTCATGCTTGCCATTCCATCTGGACCTAAAGTTCCATGGATGATAGGATGAGCTGTACTGAATGGTATGGGGGTGGCTGATGTGGGTCTGCCTTTCCCTAAATTTGTGAAGATTGGACAGGAATTGTTGACCATATCTGTCGGGTTCCCAATATGGATAGGTGCTCTGGAAGCTGCAGAAGAGCATGAACCAAATGTAGGTTTAAAAAAAGGGAATTTATGCATACTAATCACTCATCTATGCAAAAAAAAAAAAAAAGTATAAATGAAATTGTGATATTAATTTGAAGAAATGACATCATATAATTAAACCTAACTATAAAAAAAAACCCCGGATTGTCTGCTAGAGTCCAAACGAATCACAAAGGGATGAAAAACCTTGTATAATTCCAAAGAAAATCTTTTCTTCAGTTATAAGGTTCAAAAAGTAATAAATGATTGTGGCAAGTAAAGATACTCAAGATCTGTTATGAAAGCTGGCTTTTCTCAACCACTGATATTTAGCAAACAAAGAGTGAAAGGTTATCAGTTATGTTTGGCCTTGAAAGGGCTTGATTAATGAGGAAAATGTCTGTTTATCCATTCTTATCATAAAAACATAATGAACAAAGAACTCAGTTTCCGCAATTACCTAGTCAAGCTGCTGACATTGTAGCTTAGAACAGTGGGAAAAATTAGACTAATGGAATTGTATCAAGGTAATGGCTCCTGTTTTGACAATGCACAAAAAGAGTATTGATAAAACTACATATAAATTAACTTTGTATATGTAACTTGCATGCCATATGTTGTTGTCCGGTGAATGACTTCATTGCAACCAACTGATCCTCTCGACCACACTCTAAAAATTGTTTGTAGGGTAAAATGGATATGGAATGAAGTTGAATAGAAGTAACCTTGAGTAGATGGTAGTTTAATGTCGTCCCACATGATAACCAGTTTTTGGAAAGGGCATATTAGATAACAAGTCATGGCCTCAGGGAAGACGTACTGATAACCAGTTCTTGGAAAGGACATGTTAGAGAACAAGTCAGCCTCTGGGAACACGTACCTCAAAAATGATTTTTCTGTTTTACCCTGAGAACTCTTTTCTCGCTCTGCATTAGAAGGTGAAGCATACTTCTTATTTCCATGGTTTTGGAAGTCAAACAAACTAAAACTGCATGTAATAAAAGAGAATTAAGTTCATGAGCAAGTGCAATAGCTTATCATGAAAAAACAAATAGACAACAGTACATGGTTGACCTGCAGACATCGCCAACTCCATCAACATACACCGTGAATTTTGAAATAAATCGCAAAATGTCATCAACATGCTGTGTATTAGTACATATATGTATTAAATTGTATACGAACATATAATGCAAGTTCATGAATAAGACACCAAGTTTTACCTTCGGCACAACAAATATGAGCAAATAAGGAGTAACGAAAATGGATGCCATCTCTTCCAGTAGCATCATTCCAGTGTACTGCACTAGAAAAGACCAATTAAGCAAACTTTTCAATGCTACAATCAAAACTTAAAGTAACCATGATTTAAACAAATTGAAGTGTTCTATGCCCATCATTATTTGTGAACTGGTCCATGTGTGACATGCACATGCAGCAATTCGCCCCAGCACATAGAACATACACTATCATTGTGTACATGTACTTTATATGCTCAGATGAGAAATTATATGAGCCGCAAAGTAGATGGAGACGACATATCATTTTAATCACATGTTGCCTCACACAATCCAAGCCAAGTTATTGAGTTTGAACCAAATGATAATTAAAAGTCTGGCTGTGCGATCAACAACAGAAGTCACTCATGACCGATCCCTTCATCTCCTATGGCAAACAAGATGGTTCACTATTGATGCCATTAACCTTTAGGTTAAATAACAATGCTACATATCAAGGTATAAAGATTTTTTGGCTACCTATTCTTATAATGACTTAAAAACATCAGTTTTTGTTTGAAAGTGTGTATTTATCATATATATATAATTTATTCTATAAATGGTTGCTACATTCTATTGATTAGTTTTTTCAAAATTATCACTTATACAAATGTCACTATATTGTAATAACAAGCTATTGCCACTGGTACATCAATTGCTTCAGACATTGGTCCTATGATACTTACATAACTTGGAAACAAATTCACGTAAGATAAACTAATAGTATATATCAGTTTGATCTAGTCGCTCACAGGCAGTTAGTGAACAAAATGGTGCTGTAGCCTAAAGAAGAATTTCTTTGTGCTGCAGCAATTGTAGAACATAGAAAATACAAGCTAAAAAAATTCAACCTGTTATAATGAACAATGAATGAGAATTTGCTGCGCTGATATAACGGGCAATGAATGAAAACTTGTTGCCCTGTTATAATGAACAATGAATGAAAACTTGTTGCCCTGTTATAATGAACAATGAATGAAAATCATGTTGGACCTCGTGGCCTCTTCAAGCCTCTGTCTGATAGCGCTCGACACCATGAGGCGAGATCCTACGGGATGCATGTTAGGGCAATCAACTCATGTATGATGTGGTTTTGATGTGTGTGGCAAAGGGTTTAAGTTATGTTATGTTAATTTGATATGTGTATTGAAGTCGTACAGGACTTAGTAATTCACACAAAGATTGCCTTGAAGAAAGCATTGGTGAGTTCACCATCTCATGGCTCGAGTCTTTGAGTCGGTAAAGGACGACATTGCGAAGCCGTGCGCTTAGTGCATTCGAGGGATCACCGGACGAGGAGTATTGGAGTGAAGCCAAGGAAGTAAACTTCAGGGCGAGACGCGAAGGATGACATTGCGAAGTCGTGCGCTTGATGCATCCGAAGGACGTGGCCGGACAAAGAGAACTTCGGCAAGAGACTCCAAGGGAGATGAGAGAATGAGCGAATTGTAACGGTAACTCATAGGTGAACTTAGTTGAATGGCTAAGTCAAGTGTCGAATGCTCAACCAAGTAGGTTGAGGTTTTACCCGACAAATCCGATGCTCAAACTAGGGTTTGAGGTTTTACCTGACGTATGGTTAAGTCGGACGCTCAAACATTAGTTTCAGGTCTCTACCCGACGAAGTGGAAGTGTCGGATGCTCAACCGAGTGGGTTGAGATTTTACTCGACCATCGATCATTGCGAGGGATGGCGATTGGTGATCGAGAATAGTCGAGCCTGAGAGGGTTTTGGGGTCGACCGATCACGATCGCCACTGTCCTCGGTGATGGCTCCATCGATCGGATGATGAGATGATCGATCGGTGATGTGGAACCGATTATTTGGAAGCCAACGTGGATAAAGTCATTGCGAGCAGCGGATCGGTGATGAAAGCCCTCTTCCCTATAAGAAGAGATTTTGGGTCACTTTTGAAGGTTAATGCTTAACTCCTAAACTTATCCCAAGTGCCCAACACGATTTTTACTCCTCTTACTTGCTTTTATTTCAATCTTATTGTAAGAGGGAGAGATTGTAAGAAAGGTTTACCTCTACCTTGAAGGAGAGACTAGTATAGGTTGGAGTGATTTGCCGAACGAATCGTCCGTGGTTTAGCAGCAAAGGTCGTGAACCACGTTACATCGACGTGTTTGCGTTTGCTTCTTCTCTTCATTTATTTTGTCTTAATTGTCTTTAGCTTTATTATTCCGCTGCGCTAACTCTGTACGTAGACAATTAAGCAATCGACTTCCATTGTATACGAAAAAGGGTTATTCACCCCCTCTAGCCAGCCACTGATCCTCCAACAAGTGGTATCAGAGCAAGGAGCTTGTCGTGGACTCATCGCCAACACAAACACGACAAGATGGCCGGCTTCAACATCCGTCCACCAAAATTCGAAGGAGAATTCTAATGGTGGAAGAAAAGGATGGAGGTATCATTCGTCTCTATAATTCGTTAGTATGCGCAGCGAAAATGCAAATAACAAATATGAATACAAATACAAGCACAAAAGACAACCGATATATATGGTTTGAAACCTTAGGGTTCCTACTCCACGGGGCGAGCTCAACGAGCTCTAGTGATGCACACGGCACTACTAAATCTCCTTCTCGACAACACGTCGGAGGTGGAGAAACCTCGTACAAGCAATTACAACAGTAATACACAAAGGTACAAGCAAATACAAATGCAACAATGAAATACGTAAAGAAAAACTTTACAACAATGAATTTGAACTCTTGCTTGTTGCTTGCTTTGGTTGCTCTTGAAGGACTGGAATGCAGTAACAATTCCCCTCCAAAATCTCCCCAAAATCCTTGGCGAAATCCTCCATCTCGAGCTCCATTTATAACCTGCATCAAGCTGATTTCGCGCCCATCAGTCGACTGATCATGACCATCAGTCGACTGATCCTGTAGCCATTGTCTCACAACGACTCGATCCACGCTGGACAAGTTCCAACAGATCACTCATCAGTCGACTGCCCAATCGACTACGGAGCATTCTGTGCCCGCGACAATTCCATCAATCGATCAATATCGACATCGATTCATTGCCAATCGCGCAATCGGTTGTCGAGGCTCTGAATCGATCTAACACCAGTCGATTGCCATCGACTTGGATCAGTCGAACCGACACCTATACCAGTCGACTAAAACTTCAAACAAACACTTGTCTGAGCATCCGACCGTCTGGTAAAACCTCAAACATCATGTTTGAGCATTCGACACTTAGTCTTAGTCACTTGGCCAAGTTCACCTCATCATCTCATGGAGTTTCCCATCGAAGCTCTCTTCTCTCGGCCTACGTCCCTCGGATGCACCAAGTGCACGGGTTCGCAATGTCATCATTCGCGTCTCTTGCCCTCGAAGTCTGCTTCCCTTGGGCCTCACTCCATTCGCTCCCCGTCCGACAATCCCTTGGATGCACCAAGCGCACGACTTCGCAATGTCATCCTTCACTGACTCAAGGACCCTGAGCCTACGAGACTAGTGACCTTGCCAAGTCCTCAAGACTTTCCATTGCCAAGGCTACACACGTGGACTTACCAACACCAAACCCCATGCTTGGACTTTTCCCAACACCAAGCTCCATGCTTGGATTTTCCATGCCAAGGCTACACATTTGGATTTACATGCCAACTCACCATCAAACATCAAAACATCGCTCGAGTCAAACTCGAGTCTGGTCAATCGTGACCTGGGTCGATTGCACCAACAATGCACACATAGGGGAAAATAAAAATTTGGAGTACTTTCCGTAGATCTCATGTCAGGCTCTCTTGTTTTGACCATAGATCATTATATAAAACTACTTGGATTAAAAGAAAAGGAATCATACCTTCGTGATATGTAGAAACTACAAGCAAGAATGACAAGTCTTGCCTCTATCGGTATCCACACCGGATCTTCACAAAATAACCTCTCCAAAGGCCACAAGCCTTCCTCTTCGTTCGTCGCTAGTCGAAACTTGGAGAAGAAGAGAAGAGAAAGAAAGACGACACCAAACACCCTAGGAAATCGAAGAGTCTCTCTTTAGGGTTTCATAAAAAATCCTATTTATAAGGATGTGAAATAACTTGCCAATAACGGAGAAGACAAGGCATCAAGATGCGACAAGGTCAAGTCGTGCCACGGGACACGATCGTGTCGCATGCGGCCACCCCAAGCACGATCGTCCCATGGCCATGCTTGCCCAACACATCGAGGTTGTGCCTCTCAGCACAGCCTAACCGTGTTTCTCTTTGGACGTATCCAACATGGCCAAAAACACATCCATGCCATCGCACGACATCCAACATACCCGTGTCGTGCTCCATGGGTAGGTCATGGAGCACGCTGTTTCAAGCATTTTTCTTGGCAGAGTGTAGCACGACCATGCCAACCATTGGCACGCCCATGTTCACCTCTTTCACTCTCATTTTGTACCCTTTTTAAGTCTGGTCCAACCAAACATCCTTATCTCATTGAGAACAATTCTTAACCATTCTCTAACTTGTTTTACGTCTCTTGAGACACCGTTGTACGTGTGACCCAATAGATTCCCGACTATATTGGTCATTCATAACTAACCATTAATTATGAATAGATCATGAGTTACACCTAGCAGTACATCATAACTCTCAATTGATTGGAAATTCGATGTTGACTTCAGAACAATTCTTAACCCTTTAGCAGCTTCAGTTATTTGTGTCTTTGTTCCTTTCACTCATTATATATCCACTTGGTTCGGGGCGTATACTATTGAAGCCCGTTAGAGCAGTCCGCGTGTCGTCGCGAACTCGCCATTCCCATTCCGGAATGCCTCTGATTTCGTTTCGGAACGGCCATAACGTCGTCACTTTCTTTCTTTCGCAGCCTTTGTCAACTCTTCTCCCTTAGTCAATATCTTCACCGTGGAACGTTCTGACTCGAAAATTTGGAATGGCATAAGACATTCCAGTTCCGAAACGCCTGTTCCAAGCGTTCTGCGTCCGTTCCGACGAACCGTGAGGTCTATAGTATTCGTTCCCCCTAGGTTGACTATGTCACACCTAATCTAAGTATAGTTCCTTGTCTTGTAGATTCAAGTTACTCCATACATGTATCCAAGAAGACTATCTTCTTGACATGCGTGCTTTAACCAAAAACTTCTGAGTAACAATTCTGACAAAAGACCTAGGGTATACATCTCCTTTATATGAGTAGTGAATCCTCTATGGGTTATTCAAACATCTTTGATCACTTTAACTTATACTCAATCAATCCGAAATGACACCTCCTATGGAGATAGTTGCGAAGCAGTCAAAGTATAAGTCGTCATAACCAAAATGACTTGAATACCTCAAATCTAAGGAAATTTGCACTCGAGCTGAATAAAACTTTATCGATATATAAAATCATATGAAGTTTCATAGCATGTCACTTCAATGAACTAGTTACCCTTAAGTAGCATCCACATGTCCCCTCGACCCTCTCTAACATCCTTATGTTTTCATTCAGTGAGTACCGAATGTTTGGATAAACCAAAGAGTATAACATGTACTAGTCTCACAAAATTGATAATGTCAAATCTCATTAATTCATTAATTAAGGATAATTTCAATACTTACATAATTATACATGATGAAATACTCATTAATTATAATTCAATCATAATTTCTCTCATTCTATGTATCATATTGTGGATTTTAGTAAATGAGTTTAAGATCCAATCAAATACATAGAGAATATACACTCAAATAGTGAATTTTATTAATAACTTCTAAGACGATTGTCTTAGGACATCTCTCTATTACAACAAATCTGCATCAATATTTGAGAGATACATACTTTAAATTTGATAAATCACTATCAAATGCTCAATTATGAATTAATTTGTACCAAGTTTAGCCTCAGCAGAACAGGTCAGCAGGCATAGATCTAGAATATACTCCAAATTAAATAATGTGTAGGTCAACCAGAAGCCAATATATAATTAAACTTGTAGATAACACATTTTTGTTTTTGTAGGTTTCAAGGTTAACCTTAAATGAAGTTGTGCGATCAAAAGAGAAAAAACTACAGAAATTAACCCCTAATGCAAAATGTTTTAGTCATGGAACTCATGCATGTTTTCATTTCAAATTTTGCATATTATTTAAGAAAGAAAATAATATATGACAAATAATTTTTTAACATTTAGAACAACTGCTCATGGCCAACTATAATTTTGAAGATAATAAAGCCATTACTATCACCAAATTTTTAATTGGTGTAAAAGGAATTAACAATAGTTCAGAAATTAGGGTGTGGCGCGCAAGTAGGATACCTGAAACAGGGTTTCAAATTCTGCACGAACAGCATCACTATTTTCTCTACCACGCCACTTTTTGGGCATATAATGTGTGTTTTGGATGACAACAGACATTGCACCTTCTGGATCACAAACTTGAAGTTCATCTGTTACAACAGCTCGACTTATGGCAGTCACAGTTCCAAAAACAGCAGCATACCAAAATAAATTGCGACCAAATATCTGAAATCATATTTAGGCATAAATAAACTTGCATAGTTAACTTGAAATTCAAAGTTAAATGCACAAGATAGATAACTTACTTGACCTTCAAGTAGAGACTCATCCAAGAATGCAATTATAATTAGAATTGCAGCCAAGCCACCAGAAACAAAAGACACAAATTTGGCTACTATAGAAATTAGAGGGAATGGAAACTGCTTTAAATAATTTGAAGCATCTATCACACTGTTGTTTAATCGTTGCATAAACAAATGATCCACCTGGAAAGTTATAAACAATCATTGCAATGAAAAATGAGAACATTACAAGATTGATAATGAAACTCATGTTTGGACTGTAGCATATGATGCAAACAAGTTTTCTGGTGTTCTATTTTAGATTGAGAGCTTTTACTTCAAGACATCTATGGTTCAGTATGATGAAGGAAATTCAAACATGATTTGAGCCATCTAATCATATTAGGCATAACAAAAGTTTCCATCCCTACTGAGAACTATAAACGCATCATTGTAGACTTTAGACAATTTTAACTGAATTTAATTGTACAGTCTGCTCAGGGACATACGAGTGGTACCAGCCAATATCAAATATGATAAATATTATACCTGTTATAAATTTACAATGCAAAATGATAAATTTTCTTATCGGCATCTTGCATATATATAAGGGAAATTCTTGATTTTAGATAGTCATTGATAAAAGTGGCATGGTTTTCGATGACACTCCTAGGCCCTCCACTTTTTTCCAAGATGAAGTCAATCAATTCACCCCAGCTTGCACATTTCTCGTTAAGTTAATAATTTGAGATGAATAAAGCTCCATTTCTGTTTTTTTTTCTTCTGGTCAAACAGTGGATTCAGTTCAATTTTGTAATCAGTTATGGAAACAAGAACTTAGATTTGATTGCTTAACTAGACGATCCTTGATGACCAACGATATCTGTGAGCTAAGATCCTACCCTTCTCTGTTGTATTGAGTAGCTCCTTTTAGATCCATAGTTGTAGAATATTGTGCATTTTACCCAATTGTATCAGACTGTGGATTGTGATGTGATGGTAAATCTGATTGATTAAAAAGGACGATTGGATGTCAAACTAGGCACGTAGTTTGTTATTTGTTTGTTGACATGGAGCGATGAGGACTAGCAAATATCAAAGCGGATAACTGAAAAGACTCATCTATTCTGTCACGGAGTGATCCTGTATCTCTAAAGTGTGTTTTGAATGCAGAGATGAAGTCGAGCAACTCATGGTAGAGGTTGTGTTGGCTGTTGTTCAATGTTTGATGTGATGTTTTGGTGTTGTAATTTATAAGGTGTGATGTCGAAAATGTATGGGTATGTTCAACGTGCTCCAACTGGGAGGTCAGAGAAATAGATGGGTGATCTAAGTGGAGCCTGAGAAGAAACTGTGGGTAAGTCATAAGCCCAGTTTGAGTGGGGTTGTCTGGGTGCACCAATTTAGATGGTTGACTAGGTTCAACTCAACAGTTTGTTCAGGGTTGAACACAACAATTGAATCCAGTGGAGAATCCTAAATTATTGTGTTGAATTTTATGCTTAATTTGTCCTATAGTCATGAACCCTACTTTTATCGGTCATTGAAGAAGTGATTATGATTTGCATGTGTAAAATATTATTCATGTTGTAATACCACTTGGACATTTACAGTTATTCATGATGCGATATCTTGATTACATGATTCCAGTTATTTATTATGAAGTATCCAGCTCTTTACCAGGCTTATTTAATATTATGTGCATGATTAACAGCTGATAGATGTTAATATTTTGTGCTTGCAGCATGTTCCGTATGATTAGGGTCATGGTAGAAATGAGATATTTGTATGATATCATGATGGATGAATGGCCTACGAACCATATAACCTATAACTTATTGATGTTATATAAACGACTGAATCTAGTGCGCACGTGACTCAAAACAAAGAGCAATCCATATACTTTGTTGCTTTTGACTAGCAGTTGATGAGCGTGAAGCTTTGGGTACAATTTCTTTGCACTATGTGGTTGTTTGTCCGCAATACCCACTGTTTAGGCAAACATGAGGTATCGATCCAAACAGTAAGATACAGTGCAAGAGGAAGAACTTCCATATATGTGATCTCTTGTTTAGTAGATGTCATGTCATGTCATTTATAGGTAGTGCATATAATGGTTCAAACACTCAGGGACTATAATAACCTACATTCAGGGATGCAAATATGCATTTGGTGGTCATGTTAATTCATTATGATTCAGTAATTGCATTCACTTGTAAACTTATTGCCTTGTGACCTACAGGTTATGGGTTCGAATTTTAAAAACAACCTCTTGTAAAACAAGATAAGACTGCGTACAATAGATCTTTCCCTGAAATCCCACATGGTAGGAGTTTCATACACCGGACTACCCTTTAATTGCATTCACTTGTGATTCATTGTAGATATAATGTGATCAGATTTGTTTCATCCTAACATTTCTCTTAACTCTTTTCTTGTGTCAAGGGAAGGGTTTCTTAGCACAGTTATTGAGGTAAGGTTTAGGTGATAGACTTGGCTTTGAGCGCAAATAAGTTTTGTAGGAGTCTATTTTACTGTTATACTAATCTATTTTTTACTCAAAGAGCATGGGTAAGTTAAACTAAATCTTAATTTAATCTTGTAAGGAATATATGTACCTCATTGAACTCCCTGAAAATCCATTTCGATAAATTAGACCACCTACGAGATGATGCTGTGCTTGGATGATGGTATAACTGTTCAGCATGTCTTAAAAAAAGGTGCACTAGCAAGAAGATTAAAAGGCATGGTGATATGAGAAACATTCCAAACCCAAGACAAACAAGTCTTTTTCTCAATGATGAAGGGTTGGTTATGAAATCCCTTCGAAGACAAAATTTGCTGCAAACAAATAAAAATATGTCCATGATAATAAGAAGTTGCCATCAAAATTTTTGTAAATAATAATCACATTGCACACAAAAATCTACTTTTAGAGGGGTAGGAGGTGGCGAATCACTCATGACAATGACAACAAATCACCTGTGTATCCTGTTCATAGCAAGAATAATGGTTTATTACAGTAAACTTTCTAGGATATAGGCTTTGACTAACTTCCTTCAGGATCATAAACTTAACGCACATCGACTACATTGTATTATTGCATGAAAAGAACCAAATTGTTCATTGTCCAATACAAATTGCAGTATGAGTCTTTTGAAACATCATTTAATCAAGTCAAAAGAAATTATATGGTCAACCAAAAAACTTTCAATTGAGAAAACAGAGTACAAAGCTTATCTGTGTTAAAGTAGCAAGTTCAAAAGAAAAGAATCACTGTCCACTCCTTCCCATAATATATACACAAATACACTAAAAAACTGTTATTTGGCAAACGCAATGGAAAATATAGCACATATAATTGCATGGATATTCATGCTAGTATGATTAACACAAAAAAAGAAAAGGAAAAAATAAGTACAATGATCAGGAAGAATACTTATATTAAATGCTATGTGATGTGTAAAAAATAAATTTTATCAGTTGTTTTGCCTAATGTGAATTGTATCTGTCTGGACACCAACAAATTAAGTTTTGCTTATTGTGAAAAAATTCAAGGCTTTTAAGATTTATTTCTAATGGTACATAGGCAATCAAACCTGCACCCGGTGCCTGGTGCTTCTCTTGCAGTGCCTGCTTAAACACATAATCAAAACTTTCCGACTAGAAATCTTGGTTGAACACCTAGTGTTAACCCAAACTCATCATGCAAATAACATATAAAACTGGCAAAGCATGATGCATATCCAATATATAGCAAATACCAAAATTAATACTCTAATAGTGCAGAAAAGATACTAGGTATTTATGTGAGAGAGACCCTTACACATTATTGGCAGCGTAATAAACTGCCTAGTGACTAAATCTGAATGATCTTTGGTTCATTATGCCAAAATTTAACTTATTGAATCTACTTCAAGCATAATCTACATGCTATATTGATATTATAACCTGTCCATAATATTAGGTCAGTGTTCAAATATCTTCTGCAAATTCAAGAACATTCTAGTAATTCTTAAAGAGCAATGGATAGTTCTTCATGCTATATTGGTTTGTATCAATCTGTATAAATCATCAACACATATGTGATAACCTTGCCAACCTCCTCTCAACAAATAATGTGCAACTAGATAACTTCCTCAACACATACCTGTCAAACATGCTTTGGAATATGCACCAATTTAAGGTCCATTCAAGAGTTTTTGGAAGTATCAAATAGTTTTTCTTTCCAGTGATTCTAGATTTGACATTTGGACCAGCTCCAGGAACCCATGCGGAAATGGAAAATGCTAGAACACCTTTATTAAGCATCGCGATCAAATAATTCTCCTTGCGCATTATTCTCATTACCACATCATGAGCAGAAAGATCCTTTACCACGCATAGTTGTTGAGACTTTTGTAGTTGAATAACCTTTTCCAGAATAGTAGGCCAAGGTGTTGTCTGAATTTCACGATCTGTAACATTGAGTCTGAAAGGAAATTATTACTTAGAAAAGTTTTTCCTGAATGATTCCGAGCTAAATAGTATATTGAAAGTTGCATTAATACCTGTTATAATAGAAGTGGCGAATGTTGACAATATTCTTCAGTTGTACAAAGAATTTCAAAAAGTTGAAAAGCCCATAAAGAGTCAATATGACCATGGAGCCAATAATAATTGCTTTACTAATTGTAAAAGGGACTAAAGGATGTTGCTTAATGACTTCCTTAGGAAGATCACAAGGTTTTTCTCCCAACTCAACTGCCTCAACTCCACACTTTGCATTGCGCAAGGCATCCCAATCAACATAAAGTAAGAAAAAGGCAATAAACCCTACCATGAAAATTACGTATAAAAGTTCAACTATCCACTTGATGATGATACACCAAAGCCCCTTCTGACAGTAGTAACTGTAGAGCCTTTCAAAAAATAGATCTAAATCGATGATAAGTTCTGCATCTAGGTGTTCGCCATTTAGAAGCCCAACTGGGGGCTCAGGTGCTGAACTTGGTAATTTTCTATAATCAGATAATTCTATCTCAGGTGATACATCACTCAGCAGTTTAGTAGTAAGCGGCAATTCAGTCATCTGTGGCCATTTCCATCTAGCAGGAGCAATTGGACCCTTTTCCAAATTAAACATCATTCATGCACACCCAGGACAAGCAAAACTTTCCAGTCCATATCACAGATTTAACATCTGAATAAGAAAATGAAGTTGTGCTGTGAATAAAGTGCAGTATAAGCAACATATAGTAAAAGATCAGAAAATCTAAAACCATAAAGATGGAGAAGAAAAGGAATTTAGAAAAAAAAATGTAAAACAAGTCATTTAACATAAGAAAATAATACAAAATCAACTGGTTAAAAACTCATATACAATAAGCTCATAATTGTACATCTAAACATTAACTAGAATGAAATGATTTCCTTAATTGAGATATACCATATATAATCATCTTCAATATGGTGAAGATGATCAAAAAATCCGCCCATAATTCAAGGATACTGCCCTAGATTCAATAGTCATCTTAAAGGGATACTTGCATTGTATAAAAGAAAATTTGCCCAATAGACTTCATGGATCCAGAGATCAAAAAAGCATAATCAAAAGAAGTAAAAATGTTCCATGTCCTACTCTTGACCTTTTCTTCAGTTCTTTAAGAGCTTCGAATTATGTATATATATTATAATGGTTGAATGTGGAAAGGACATCAATTGTATCCAAGGGGCTATAAAACATGCATTATCACTAGAATGGCTCAATCTTCAACTCAAAGCTAAAGTTCTGTTTACCTCCGTTTTTTTTTTTTTTTTTTGCACCTTATGTTTACCTCCGGATTATGTACATTTTTTATTAGTGACTATCGTTATTGATGGAAATTAAAACTTCAAATTCATCCCACCAAAAACTTTTTCTGGAATTGCAAGTGCTGGTAAACTTGACACACACACGGCACTACCAGTCAGCATTAGGAGTTGCATCTTCGAACATGTTTGGCTAGTGAAAACTTTGACTACCCAATCCACGGGATCCAAGTTTTAAATTGTAGTAATCTATCATCTCTAATAAATACAACCAAAATATTCCATAATCTAATTATGCGTTGAAAGTTGATCGAAATAAAATTACGAACGCGCTGCACAAGCACGACAACGGAAAACTCGATTCCCAATGATCGATCAGAAAAAGAAGACGCAACGGCGGGGATAACGAACGAGGGACAGGAGAGGAGGAAAGTCAAGGGAATAAAGAGAGGCAGAAAAAAGGAAGGCGAGTATAGCCTGAATAGAATACTCACCCAAGCGATTGGCGAGGCCGCGATGGTCGTCTTCCGAGCAGGAGCAGTGGGGTGGTGCCGTGCCCTAGAGCGGTCTTCGTGGAGATCGGGGCGAGGAAGTGGAGGACGGACGGCGATTGGGATTTGGGGTTGAAGGAAGCAAGGGAGAAAGGAAGGCTTGGGGAAGGGGCCGTCAGCTGGTATAAAAAGAAATGTAAGGGGTAAGATGGTGATTTCACATTTCGGTCGTACTAGATCAGTGCGGGCGAGAGGAATCGTGCGGCAGCGGACGTGTCGAGGAGAGGAGAGGGCGGCTCCCGCCGAATCCGACGGCAAGATAAATTTTGTAATTTTTCCTTTTGATTTAAATAATTTTTTCTATTAATCGTATTAATATAATTAGTCAGTCGTGTATTTCCTTTTTAGCAAAATTAGAAAGCGCTCTAGTTTTTTTAAATATTAAAAACATATTTTGTACCATTTTTCATAGTTAAAAAATTTATTATTATATATTGATTTGGCGGATGTCTTTACCTTACCATCAAGTAGCAAGATCATATCAACGATCAACGATTAAGCTGAGATGGAAATCAAAGTAAAATTGAATCAGCTCAATATTCATTTAAATCATATTCGAGTTCTTTCCAATCGAGTCAATTTGATTTGGCCCGATAGTCAATGATGGATTTAGAGAGTTTTTGGGAAGGTCCTGGCCCCCCAAATTATAAGTGATTATTATCAATTTTTTATTTTTTATTTTTTTAAATTAATGTTATTATATTTTAGTAACCTCTCCAATATAAAATTCTAGATCCGTCTCTGCCGATAGTTATCCAAGTTGACAAGCAGACGAAAGAACTCAGCAATAATAAAGGTGTGTTCTTTGATTTTTCCTCCATAAAAATATGTCATTTGATATCCCTCTACAAAGGAAGTGCACTTCTTCTCTCCCTGTATAAATATAAGGGAGGCTCTTGAATTTTCTATCTTTTATCTGCTCTCTACTTTATTTATTTTTTTCTCCACATTTTGACTTGAGCATTGGAAGGGTCATGCTGAGATCCTCCTCGCCCCCTTCTAATCAATTTAAGTTCTTTCAGGCAACTAAGCTCCCTCCAAGATGCCTAACCTCCCAAGCACGCAGAGCACTCGACCTCTGTGCGGATGATGCCCAACCTCCCGACCACGAGATGACACCCTACTTTCAAAGTACGGTAGATAACCTGTAAAGTTAGATTGGCTCGTTGAAGATCGACCTCATCGACGACATATCTCATTGAAGATCGATATGACCTGTACTCAACTAGTTGAAAGTATTTGATCGTGGATACTATACTAAGTCATTCCATCCTTTGATCTCATACTGGATCAAATTGCCACCGTCGATGGGAACCCGAGCTGAGACGTTGAGATGGGAGATAACAAAGGAAATTTGAAAAGATCAAGATTCCACTTATAGGGAAGCTCTAACAAGGGAGAATCTGACTAGGATTGTTATGGCCACAATCCGAGTAGAGGAAATCTTCCTCACCCGAGCACACAATCGCTCGAGCATCTGTGCCAAAGCTCTTCCCGAGCAATGTGCCTTCTTTTTCGAGCGTTATGCTTTCTTTCCATGCACTTGCCCACCTGAGCAGAGGAACGAAGTACTTGCCTGAGCAACGCGTTCTTCCCGAGCACCTAGTCACCTGAGTAGAGCAGTGAAGCATTCGCCCAAGCACCTGCACCAGAGCCTTTCCGAGCACACGCTCTTCCAGAGTACCCACTTCTTTGCTCGCCAAAGTTCTTCCTAAGCAGCCCTTCACCCAAGCAAAGGAATGAAGCACTCGCCCGAGCACCGTTCTCCTAGGCACCCCAATCGCTCACCCGAGTAAGCACGAGCTCTCTCCGAGCACTGTGCTTTCTTTCCGAGCAGCTGGTCACCCAAGCAAAGGAGGGCTTCACTTATCCCGATCACAAGAATCTTCTGTCCAAGCATCCACTCGCCTCGAACGTCAAATTTTTGACCTAAGTTTACGAGTCATCAAATTTAGAGATGAAGTTTATTCTCTCGTCGACTCCGCAGATCTTCTAGAATCGATGATCGAACTTACTCATTCTCTCCTTGACTCCACGGATCTTCTGGAGTCGATGATTGAACTTACTCATTTTGTCCTCGACTCCACAAATCTTATGGAGTCAAGAATCGAGGCGTCGTTTATTTTCTCTGATCTCGAATTAAGACATTCATTAGCAAAGTCATCAGTTCGATGTCGTTTATTACCTTAGTCTCGAACTAAAGTATCCATCAGCAAAGTTATCAATTCGGCATCGTTTATTCCCTTAATCTCGAACTAAAGTGTCCACCAACAAAGTCACCAGTTCATCATGGTTCTCAGGCTAAGACGTCCATCAACAAAGTTATCAATTCGACACCGTTTATTCTCTTAGTCTTTGACTAAGATGTCAATTAGCAAAATTGACAGTTCGATGTTGTTTATTCTCTCTTTGTCGCTGACCGAGGTGTCTATCGATAAGTTATCAATTCGGCATCATTTATTCTCTCTAGTCTTGGACCGAGACGTCCATCAACAAAGTTGCCGATTTGACATCGTTTATTCTCTCAGGTCTCAGACTGAAACATTCATCAACAAGTCGCTAGTTTGATGATATTTATATCCTCTGGTCTCGGACTGAAGCGTCCATCAATAAGTCGTCAATTCGTCGATGTTTATTCCTCCTCTGGTATTCTCAAAATTCGATCTCCAACTCAGATCCATTCGTCTTTATTATCCCCTTAGTCTAAAATTAAGGTGACCCTCGATTTATTATCTCGATCTCGGACCGAGGCGTCCCTCGACAAATTATCAATTCAATAATATTTATTCCTTTAGTCTCAAACTAAAGCGCCCATTATATATTATTTCCCTCGGATCAGGGCTTCCATCGACATCTTTACTGATCTCGTCCTCAGTATGTACACTGATCCCCATCTCTATATCTTTACAAGTCTCCACCTTGATAGTAGATATCACTGTTGCATGTTATCTTCAATACAAGTTTAGTCAATCGAACTTACATCTCTTTCGACTAAACTAGGAGAGATGCATGTGATATGGCGACTGTCTTCATTGTCAAGTGACAAGGTCCGATCAATGGTCAAGTTGAAGTGGAAGTCAAAGTCAAACTGAAATCAACTTAAGACTCATTTGAATCATATCCGAGTTTCTTCCGATCGAGTCAACTTTATTAGTTATTCAAATTGGTAAGTAGATGAAAGGACTCAGTAACCATAATGATGTGTTCTTTGCCCTTCCTCCATAAATGTGCATCATTTGATATCTCTTAAAAAATGAGGTACACCCTTCTCTCCTTATATAAAGGTAAGGGTAAGGGGGCTGTGGAATCTTCTATTTATTTTTTTTTGCTCTCTATTTTTATATTATTTTATCTATTTTCTAATTTAAACGTCGAAGGAGTCATGTCGAGGTCCACCTCAACCCCTTTCTAACCAATTTAAGTCCTTTCAGACGACTGAGCTCCCTCTAAGATGCTTAACCTCGCGAGCGCGCAGAGCGTCTGACCTCCGTTCAGATGATGCCCGACCTCCCAATCATGAGGATGATGTATGTCTTCCGAAGTATGGTAGACAACCTGTAAAATTAGATCAGTTCGTTGAAGATCGTTCTCATTGACGATAAATCTCAATAAAAATCGATATAATCCGTACTTAATCGATTGAAAAGTACTCGATTAATCAGATCAATATATCATTTATTATCATTAAAAAAGTCTTATTTCGATATTATTATAACAATTTTGGCCAATACACCTGCAATGTATATCAATTTAAAATAATGAAATGTTATTTTAATATTTTTAAAAATTTTGAGGCATTTTTAATTTGTGCCCTTTCTTATTTGTACTTTTCAATTAAATTAAACAAGCTAGAATAAATCTTTTGTTTTGTATTTTTATCATGGTTATTGTTTCCTTGGCTCTTAACTATTTAAGTAGATTGTACAGAATAATGAATATTTTGCTTAAGCTCCTTAAAATAAATTGGCTGTAATTAATTAGGCTAACAAAATATATTTGCTGTTTAAAAAAAATCGAGAGTTGGATTGGATTCGTCGACTTGATCCGTCTCATCAAATAATTTAAGTAAATTAGATTGAAAATGTTATCAATCAGTTATTTTGATGTGCTTAAACAGATCAATCTATATTGATTGCGAGTCTAGACAGATTGACCCGTGACGGACTCGAATTAATTTACGGATTGAGAAATACCAAAAAAAAAAACTTGTAAAAATAAAATTGTATAAACTTTTGATCAATATTATAATACTAACAAAGTAAATTATTCACAATCACAATATTTTTCTATCACATATATACCTTCGCAAAGTGTAAGAGAAGTTAGGAAAAAGAACAAAATAATTTTTGATGTAAATACTTTAATATTTTTTTTCTTCCGCACTATAATTGATTTATATTATTTTATCATTACTATTACAATTAATATATAAAATAATAGTACATTAGAGTCGAATAATTATGAGGGTTAGATCTCAATTGGGCCCTAGGGGCACTGTGCAGTGACAAAAGCGGAGAAGCATCCCATAGAAGAACACAGTTCGATCCTCTACTGTGACATCGTTCAGCAGTGAATTTAGAAAAAATCCATTCGGACGGGCATAGAGTACAGGAGTTTGCTCGGTGGATGGAATACGACTTCGGCGTTAGACTGTCGTTTAGAAATGATGCAACTATGGAATCCGGGCTGAACTGTGAAAAAGTTACGAGTGTTTTCCTGATTTATCTTTGGTGGCCAGTGGAGGCCACTTGGACTTTTATCTTACCCGGCTCAATTGTTGGCGAGACATCCTAAAGGTCCGTGGAGCAAGGTCGATAACTCCTAGAGATTAGTCGGACCGAAAATTCAAATATCTTGGTGCAAATAAAAAAAATTAAAAAAAGGAGAAAATTTGGAGCTAAAACTTAAATTTCCATATTATCCAAATTTAGATATTTTGAAGTTTTGAAATAATAAAAAACATCGGAATCCAACGATAGGTAATTAGATCTCAATTATAAAATTTTAATTGTTTCATATGCTTATTTTTTATTATAGTATCCATATACTTTGTCGCCTCAAACTCTCAACGATTTAGTAATTTTAGAATTTTTTTTTTATTTTTTATGGCCTGCGAATTGATCCGTCTATTCCGTAATACATTTTAAGTTAGATTGGATTAGAGATTTCTTAATTCTTTAAGACGTACAGTTCTCTATCCATTAAATATTGAGTTTATGATTCATCTGCTCAACTCAGGGGCCTTTTGGGCCAGTGCCGAGCCGGGATTAGAACCCGGCCCGTGGAGACCTATTTGAGAGACTTGAGATGAAGATCTTCCGAGGGTTTCTGTAAGCTCGAACTCGATGCCCTTCGGCTTCGATGCTTTCGTTGCTCGCTTCATGGCGAAGCGAGCAGTGGCTGCTTCTCTGTTGTCACTATCCGCGCTCCCCAAGTCCCGCCTCTCTGGGACTCCTTGTACTAGTTTCCTCGCGCGCTTCTCTGCCCTAGCCCCTTGTCCCATCTCGCCGTCCACCCTCTGCGGTCCCCTGCTTCCCCCCTTCTTCCCTTCTCATTTTCCCAGGTGCCCCCTCCGCCGCGGCATCCGGACAGTCTCCGTTGGGCCGACTCCTCCTAAATCTCTAAACACGGTCTCGGAAGTACTCGCCGCCTTCGAATCGCTGGAGTCCTCCCTCGACGATGACACGCTCCGCCTTTCCGAGCAGCTGGACTTGCTAGGGTCAGAAGACTTGGAGAAAGCCCTCGCCTTTTCTGTCAAAGCCCTGCAGCTTTTTGAGAAGAGGGACGGAGGATGGTCGCTCGCTGTTGCAAAGGTCCTTTGCCTGATGGGTTCCATCACTTGCAAGATGAGGAGGTACGACGACAGCTTGGACTCCTTGGAAACTGCGACTCAGATCCTTGAGGTCCTACGTGGAGAAAACTCCGCGCAGAAAGATGTTGTTATGACTACTATCGCTGCTCAGCTCCAACTCGCGAATACTAAGACTGCGATGGGGCGAAGATGGGCGGCTTTGACTAATCTACGGAACTCTTTTGAGCTGAAAGGTACGATCTTGGAGGGTAATTCAAAGCAAATGGGTAGCGCCTGCAAGGATCTGGCAGAAGCTTTGACTGTTGTTCTGGTTTTTGACGAAGCTTTGCCACTGGCTTTGAGGGCATTAGAGATTTATATCAGACATTTTGAGGAAAGCTCTGAAGAGGTCGTCCAGGTTAGACGCCTTCTTGGGGTTATTTATAGTGGCTTGGAAGAGTATGAGGAGGCACTGGAGCAGAGCGAGCTGTCCAGGAGGGCATTGGAGTGTTTAGGCTTCGAAGAGCTATTATATCATGTCGAAATTGATGGAGCTAACATATTGATTGAACTAGGAAGATTGGAACTGGCGACGCAAACACTCAAAAGGGTAGCTCAGAAGACCGAGAAAGAAAGTGAGACAAGAGCCTTTGTGTTTATCTCAATGGCTAAATGTTTGTGTAACCAGGAGAAGTTCGGTGATGCTAAGAGATGTTTGGAAATTGCTTGTGGTATTCTTGATAAGAAGGAAGCAGAATCTCCTTCAAAGGTTGCTGGAGCATATGTAGAGATGTCTATGTTGTATGAGACAATGGATGTCTATGAGATTGCTTTGTCTTTGATGAAGAGGACTCTTGCTATTCTTCAGGATCTTCCACAAGAGAAGCACCTGGAGGGAAGCGTCTCAGCAAGGGTTGGGTGGCTGCTGCTCTATACAAAGAGGGTACCACAATCAATTCCGTACTTAGAAAGTGCAGTTGTGAAGATAAAAGACTGTTTTGGTCCCAAACATTTCGGTTTAGGATTGGCCACTAAGCATTTAGGGCAAGCATATTTGGACATGAATCAGCCACAATCTGCGGTGGAGATGTTTCTTCGTGCAAAGGACATAATTGATGAATCCTTTGGGCTACAACATGAGGATTCAATTGATACATACCAATGCATTGCTAATGCTTATGGAACCATGGGAAGGTACACAATCACGTTTTTGTGGTTTACATACTAGTATTATTCTAGAATTCTGATACTATCCTGGTCACTGACAAGTGAATCTGTATTCTAAGTGCATTAGAATAAGGTCATCATCATGGTAAATTAGGATGTTTCTCTAATATTTGTTAAAGATTTCTCTATGCATGATGCATCTTAGTAGCTATTAATATAGTAAACACTATTCTAAATATTGATAATATACAACAACCAGGATGTTGCAAAAGTTATACATTCTACTTGTTAGTATTCATATCAGTGTTCCTTGGCTAGTCCAGTGGTAATATATTTAATTTAAAAAGTTCTCCTATTTTGTCAGAATTAATGTGTTTTAGCAATTGATGCACTTTAGCCCTTAATCCTTTTTTTTTGGCAACAAAACTTGCTTTTGTATAGTCTTATCATCCAAAGCCTTGTGTGCAAAAGCTTTCTACTTTACCTGAGGAGGCCTTAAGAACATTGAGGAAGGAAGGGCATAGTAGTAATGATTCACAGTTGAACTTTATTCAGTTTTTTGGTTATCTTTACTAATATTACAAAAATGACTTCTGATCTCAAAAATTAAAGTAAGGTCCGTTGATGATGTTATAGACTTCCATGTCCAAGCTGCCTATTGTTTGTGTTCTAACTTCAAAGACATTACTGCCTTCAAGGTGTTAATTGATTCATTGCAAGAGAAAAAGGCCTTCCATGGATTTGAAAGTTGTAAAACACATAATAGACATATGATTACAAGAATAAAGTCAACTATTTATTAGTTATGTTGGAGTCATCAACGTGTCTATTTGAGTGGAGGAACAATATAACCTTGTTCTATATCTTTCATGAAAAATGGTAGCTCATTTTGTGAGAAACTCGCTTTTCTAAATTCCAATGTTATTATACACTTGTATAAATGAAGGTAAAAAAATAGCCTGGTAGGTAAGGAAATTAAAATGCTAGCTCATCTTCCTACGAGAAACTTATTCTTTTCTAGTGGCCTCACAATCCATCTAAGCAATCTCACTCTGATGCACTAATTATATATATAAAAAAAATGGTATGCGATTTGGTAATGACCAAAGTTCTAGGTTTCCTCTTCAATCTTTTGTTTTTTTTTTTAATGATGGAATGGCCTGCCGTTATCTGTTTTGCTATTTTGTGTAAGAAAACTAATCAGAAGATAACATTTCCGATTTCAGTTATGAACGTGCCATGGAGTTCCAGCAACATGTAATAGATGCTTGGGAAAATCATGGGTCCGGTTCATGGCTTGACATTAGAGAATCCCACCGCCTCATGGAGCAGCTAAAGAAAAAGGTCCGAGGGGAACGCCATGCTGTTTTTCCTGCAAATTCGTTACCAACATTCATGTTGGAAAACAAATCTTCTCAGGATGGTTCTTCCTATAAAGCCACAGATTGCCCAATTTAGGCAACCGTGTTCCTTTTAAACAAAGGCTGCACTCTTTCCAAATGAGCTCTCATTTTGGTTTGAATAGATGAGCAGCTCCCTTAACATCTTCCAAGTATAGATACTAGAGGTATGTTTAAGTTGCTTGATAAGTGCCTATATTTTGACATTGATCTCATCTTCATTGGTGTTGTACAGTGCAAATTTCATTATTATATGTTCACTGCTTGTTTAAGATCAAATGCTATGAATTTTGTGCATCTGGTAATAACAGTGGCAGTAGGCAGAACAAATGATTCAACTGCTTTCACAACCTGTATGATTCTATGTGATAGACATCATTTAATCTGTTATAGATTCCTTATCTTACTGAAATAAGTCATTTCAGCGTTAGTGCTTATTGTCTGAGGTCTGCAAACTGCTTCTAGTCTGTAGTTGCTCATCTCCTGTATTATGGGATTCCACATATTTTTCTTGTTTCCAGAATCAGTTCTGGACTCCAAGCTCAAGTTTTTATGCTTGAAGTTGATTGGGTCAGTCGGCTTAAGGGGAATCCTTTATCCTTGTGTGTAAAATGTCTATCTTTTGTGCAATCAAAGAGTCAAAATCTAGAAGTCGTCTCTGTTCTTATCACCTGCAAGCTGTCTTCTGGTTCATAATTAAAAAAGAAAAGAAAAGATTTATTTATGTAGTTGGTGCTCTTGCACAGGTTTGCCAGGCTCTGGTCAACTCAACGTGGCGGTTTTCTCTTCTTTAAAGAGGCTTTGATCGTGTACTTGTAGAACTTGACACAGACGTTGGTTCAAATTGCTCTGATCGAGTTCTTTGTTTTCTTTGAGAAATAGGGTTTTTATTATTATTTATTTTTGAGTAGATGAAAGTCTTATACGCAAAGTCGTTTACTACAAAGATAAAGCTGTCTGCCTGGCTATTAAATAATTGCATTATTTCCCCTACTTTTGTTTTGGAAATATATATAAAATATTTCCACAGATTTTATTATTATTTATTTATTTTCTGTTTCTATGCATTAGGGAGACATTTCGGTGTTGGCATGACAATATTTGGATGCGTTGTGTAGCACATGGAATGATTATTGTCTGCCATCTTGAAGGAATCATGTTAATTAGGATAACTCCTATCTTGCAAAAGATATACTTCACAAAAGGAAAAAAGGGTAAAATTGTTTCTTACTTGTTCTCGAGTAATAAGGCACTTGACAAATAATTATTCACAAGAAACATTATATACATGTGCACTCAACTCGCACTGTCCACTTGATCACTTGATCAATTTTTCCTATTTGACTCGCCTAGCTGGTCAGTTTAGCTGCATCTCTACTTGGCCAACTGAGTTGTCAGGCGTACACCGTTTG
Organism: Wurfbainia villosa; assembly: GCA_025175895.1. NCBI lineage: Eukaryota > Viridiplantae > Streptophyta > Magnoliopsida > Zingiberales > Zingiberaceae > Wurfbainia > Wurfbainia villosa. Next base: position 7,765,280 of record CM045991.1, read on the forward strand.
CTTGGCCTACTCTCGCACTTGGCTAGCTCAATCTCCTCCATCCGCTAGCCAGTGTAGTTCGCTTGGCTCGACATGTTTAGTTTGTGGTTAAGATCACAAATGTGTTTTGCTCAATTGTTTAACTTGCTTGACTATTAACTTTTTTTGAGCCAACTAACTCACTCAGTCTAATTGACCCTTCTTGGTCAAATCACTTAACCAGTCCAGCCCTAGCTTTCCATTTGTCTAACCCACCACGCAACTTGCTCGAACGAACCGATTTGCATCTAATTCCAACTGCTTGTTTAGCTCATAAGTGTTGTTCAACGAATTCAACCTATTGTTTCATTCTACTAATTCATTTGACTTTGCTCGTGTGATATACCACCCATCATCTCCTCATATTCAGTGTTATTCAATAGAATAAGTATTCCTTCACTCATAGGGTAGAGTAGTAGTATATTCCTTACAATTGTGGTGATAAATTGGTCAAATTCTTTAAAAAACTAGATTTCTAATCATAAAATGGCCGCACAAAGTCCTTTTATTTTCTTTTTATGTCAAAAACAACTTTGATCTTCATCGAAAACTTTAACAGAGTAGATCAAAATCTCATTAGGAATCTAAAAGTTTCCTACGAGGCACATCGACTGACACAAGTAATGAAAAATTCGATCATTCCAATGAATCATTCATCGATTGCATGATATATATCTATCTATCTATCTATATATATATAATATGAACCAACATATAGCTAATTAACTAGTCGTCACATATTAGTACATACTATGCGGAAGTACAGATGGGTTTAACATGATCATTACCTGCATAAGCTCATTACACAGCTTAATTTATTAGCAGAACCAAACAGCAGTCTAGCTCATTTATTTCATACACATACTAAGTAGTAATTAACCAGCTAAATATTTATTACTTCATGCAACGTACGTGTATCTTCCTGAAGATCAAACTCTAGTTTTTCCTTTCTGGTGCAGGTCCATGATGAGTGGTCAACCAATCTGTGGCGTCAGTAGTATGGTGATTGCTTGTGTCCAAATCGTTCTTGGCAGTACCAATTGCTTCGTCTCCCCTTGCCACATCGAACTCATTTGCTACTCTCACAGCGTGATTGTTATCGTTGTTGTTGTTAGACGGAAGCTGATGGTTGATGTCTGCAGTAGTTACATCCTTCTGCTGCTGCTGGTTGTTGTGATTGAGCTTGCGATGAGTGAAGAGTGTAGTCGATGACGATGTCTTGATGGATGTTGCGAGGGCGGTGAGAAGAAGGAAGGCGAGTAGAGTGAGGAGCTTCATGGTTGAATTCGTCGACAACTTGTGAGGGAGAGCATGCGAACCAGACTGCTTATTTATAAGCAATTGGTTGGGGGGTGGGGAGAGGAGGATCGGGGATCAATGAAAGGTGCCCGATCGAGCAATGATCGTGATAAGTATGATCGAATGACACACAATTTTGGTGATGGACCATCGAGGTTTTCATAAAGGATAGAGCACTAAGTTTGATCCGATTCGTATAGCGATCTATCAATGGTATACATGGATTGATACCCTAATCGTTCGACCCGAAAGAAGAGATCCTTTTCATGCAAGTTCTTCTAAGCTTGTACTCAATGAAATAGTGACATGATAAACAAGTGGAAAATGCTATTCGAATTGAAGGATTAATCTTCTTTTTTTATTTATTTTTTGTTGTTCTTGGATAAATAAATTGATGGTGTTAATAATTGGGGGTTAAAATCATTATAATTTGATAATTTTAAGAAGAATCTTTTACTATTCTAAAGCTTCAAAGACAATCTCAAGGCATCAATGGAGATTTATTTGTTTCCAATTTTGAAAAAAGAGAAAAAAAAAATATGGTCACTTTGGTGTGTTGTGGTGGAGCCAAATGGCGTGGTTAGTGGAATAAAAGAAATTATGAGAGACAAAATAGTGAGAGAGAGAGAGAAAAAAAAAGACAACTCATTTACATTTTAGAATAAATTAAATATTTATAAGAAAAAACAGAGACTGATTTTAATGCTTTTAACTAGTGAGTTGTTTGTGCACAAGTGGGGGAAGGCACTAAGCGTGAGTGGCGAATGTGTGGGTCTTTGTATCCATATTTGTCGGTTCTTAATTTTGTAAATTAACTATTTCGATCCAAATAATAATAATTACGATGATTTTGAGTTCTTTTTTATAAGCATTACTATCAAGGAGATAATCGATTCGATCTTATAAAAGTTTTTTGATATTGCTGATACTTTTTCTACATAATCCCCGATAGAAGGGTTAGCGGGGACCCATGATCCGATCCAAAATATTCGGCTCAGCGAAGGGAGAAAAGGAAGAATTGGTTGGGCCCGAATATCAGAGGTCATTGGTACGGGAGAATATCAGAGGCCATTGGTTCGGGCATGAATATCAGAGGTCATTGGTTCGGGCGCGAATATCAGAGGCCATTGGTACGGGAGAATATCGAAAGCAATCGGCACGGGAGAGTTAACAGAAGTAATTGATACAACAAAGAAGAGACGGAAGACACTTCGCTAAGGAGTGGAGCAAGAATTGGTTCAGTTAGATAATTCCAGAAGCCGATGGGATGGATAGAGGGTCGACTTAACCTGATCGATACGGTTATACGAAGGAAGTCTGACACAGGGGAAAGAGGAATTGGTTCGGGTTGATGAGGAACCCTAGGGCTAGGGCACCCGTGGGCTATAGACCTAAGCTAGCTTCACTCAAAGCGGAGGGTTGAGGGAGATAGTCTAACCTAGTTTCCCGAAAAGTAGAGGAAAAGGTAGTAACTACGGGAGGCCCACGCAATATTCCAAGGAGTCTTCACTCCTTATATCTGTAACAGAATTATTCCCCAGGTGGAGGTGGTGGTCACGTGTATGATGGAGATAACCCACGACGTTACAATGACGGAAGGGAAAAGATAAAAGGGAGGAAGCAAGGAGGAAAAGGGGATTCATAATTATTCCAACCCATCAAGAGAGAAGGAGACGCAGGAGGATAAGGGGAGCGACAACCGCCTCGTCGGAGAAGAAGGACGGAGATCTGTCGTTGTTACATCTCTTGTATTTTTCTCGTCTTGTGATATTACTGTAAGAGGTTTTTTTTCTCCACCTTCGGAAACTTACTTTCCGTAAAGGAGGACCTTCATAGTGAAAGTGCTTAGGCGCTGCATCCGGTGAGAAAAGCTCACCTCCGTGGAGTAGGAATCCTTATTCCGAACCACGTTACATCTTGTGTCTGAGTCTCGATTGCTGGCGTCGGTTTCTTGCGTTTCATCTACTTCATCTTCTTATTCTTTACTGATTACGGCCCGTGAGAACCCTCTGAGATCTCCCTCCGTGCTTCACTGCATTGGAAAGGAGTGAACAGATTTTCACCCGTTCCGCATCAGTTGGCGTCGTCTGTGGGAATCTTTGAGCTGGACGTTGAGATGCAACCTGAAAAAGTACAACAACCTGCTACCTCTGCAACGGAGGAGCGCCCTATCACCCTTCTACCATCGCAGCTGAAGGCCCTGATGGATGACGCTATTACAGAAGCCCTCGCTAGGGAAAGGAGAAGGACCGGATATCTGCATCCGCATTCCGGTGAACCTTCTTCCAGAGGCCCACCCCCAGAAATGCCTCCTCCATCTCGTACAGCCGTTAATGGGAAAATATTGCCTGGAGGCGGACTTGGGGGAAGAACGCCTCAGAACACTATGCCCTTCACCCAAACGCGCAGGGAAGAACAGAGCGAAAATCAATCAACCAGACCTCCGGAAATATATGAGCCTAGTCCCTTTACAATGGACATTCTCTCTGAGCTCCCTCCATCTTACTTCCGGAATCCTCAGATCAATAAGTATGATGGTTCGACGGACCCTGAAGAGCACATATCTCAATTTGACGGAGCGGCCTCGCTCCACTGTTATACTGACGCTCTCAAGTACCGAGTCTTCCGAACCACCTTAACTGGCTCGGCACAAAAGTGATTCAATACTCTGCCCCCAGGATCCATCACTTGTTTCGCTGATTTCCAGAGAATGTTCGATCGAATTTGTCACCGCAGGCGTATAAACAGGATGCCTCTATGTTAATGCATATCACCCAGGGACTTTCAGAATCCCTTAGGGGGTATCTTCATCGATTCACTTCTGCAGCTAGGGGAATCCCCTCAGCCCGATCCGAATCTTTCAGAGGTGCTATTCAGCACGGGCTGAAAGAGGGCCCCTTCCTCAGTTCCTTGTTAAGACAACCTGCGGATAGTTATGAGGATCTACTGAGCCGTGCGGAGCAGTTTATCCGCGAAGAAGAAGGATTAAAGGTACGGAGAGCTGAACGGACTACCGCAGCAGTCCCAATTGAAAGAGCTCGTCCCGCTGTTCCTCAAGCGCCCCCTCGGCGGGAGTATACAAGACCTTTTCGACAGGAGGTTCCGAGGCCTCATCCTATGCTGCAAGGTGTTCGCCCCGTCCCGCCATTACAAATCATGGCCGCTGAAGCACTTCCTCCTGTGAGGACGTGGAAAGAACGGGAAATGAAATTCTATGACCAACAGGGTCTGCTGCAACGACCTTTAGGATACAGGGGGATATCACGTAACCCCCCTACTCCATTCTTCTGCCGATGATTATCACCACTAGTGGCCGATGTTTCAAGTTGCAAGAGGAATTGGATCGCCTCCATACTGTATATCCGCAAGTAAGGTTACAGGCAGGAGGACCGACACGGCGAGGCCCCCGACCTAATGTAACCCGTCTAGGGCCCTACAATCAACAACCTTAAGTAACTTTCCCTCAAACGCCGTCCCAAGAGGTTGTCTCCCAAGGAGGCCCATCAGGTGAGGGCCCTTCATCCAGTCTAGATAACGCTCCCACACGAGGAGTTATTCATGTTATAGCTGGAGGACCTACTGATGGGGACTCCAACCGAGCGCGGAAGTCGTATGCCCGTCTCATGGAGAGTTTGGCCATCTTCACCGACCAGACTATTCAAGTTGCACCGCCCGTTTCATTCGGGCCAGAAGATTTACAGGGTATCCTACTGCCCCATACGGACGCCTTGGTTATTCGTATATCCTTGGCCAATTATGAAGTGACCCGGGTGTTGGTCGATTCGGGAAGTTCCGTCAACATCCTCTTTCAGGAAGCCTTCAGATAGATACAGCTGGGGAATGCCCAACTAGAAGATGTGGCCACCCTTCTCTTTGGATTCACAGGACATGTAGTACACCCTACGGGGCAGATTTCATTACCTCTAACTACGGGACATCTCTTTCCTTATTGTGGACGCTCCGCCCACTTATAACGCTATTCTTGGGCGTCCTTTCCTCACCCTTTTTCAGGCCGTGGCTTCCCCGTACCACCAGAAGCTGAAATTTCCAGTGGGTCAATTGGTGGAAGAAGTCTGTGGAGAACAGAAGGCCTCCAGGAGCTGCTACGTGCAAATGGTTCGGGACGATCAGAAGAAAGCCCGAACCGATGACCTCAAAGGCAAAGCTGTCATCATCACTGATGTCTGTGTCCTGGAGGAATCCCCTCCCAAGGCTGGCAAAATAGAGGAAGGAGAACTGGTGGAAATCGCTCCAGGAAAGGCCACACGGATAAGACAATTTGAAACCAAAGAAGAGCCGTGGCTTGCACGAAGAGAATGAAGATATCTTTGCAAAAGATGTGCATGATCTCACGGGGATCAATCCTCGAGTGGCTGAACACCATCTCAATATCGCTAAAGGAGCCCGACCCGTCCAACAGAAGAGGTGACATTTTGGACCGGAAAAAGACAAGGTCATAGCCGAAGAAGTAGACAAACTGCTAAAAGCGGGTCATGTAAAGGAGATCCAGTTTCCCGAATGAGTTTCCAATGTAGTCCTGGTCCCCAAACCTTCGGGGCAATGGAGGATGTGTATCAATTTTCGTGATTTAAATAAAGCATGCCCTAAAGACTGCTACCCCTTGCCTTGTATTGATCAATTGGTGGATTCTACTGTGGGTTATGAAGTGGTGTCCCTAATGGATGCATATCAAGGATATCATCAAATACCTTTGGCTAAAGAAGATCAAAAGAGAGTTAGCTTTGTGACTGCGAGAGGGTTATACGCTTATGTGGTAATGCCGTTCGGATTAAAGAACGCAGGGGCCACTTATCAGCGCCTTATGGACAAAATCTTCACAGAACAGAAAGGGAAAAATGTGGAAGTCTACGTGGATGACATATTAGTCAAATCAAAGGTCACTCGGGATTTAGTCAAGGATTTAAACGAAACCTTCACTACATTAAGGCGGTTTAATATGAAGCTAAACCCTAACAAATGCCTGTTCGGGGTAAAGAGCGGCAAGTTCTTGGGGTACATCGTGACTGAAAAAGGGTTGCAAGCCAACCCTGAGAAGGTGCAAGCACTATGTAACATGAAGTCACCTGCTAATCTGCGGGAAACCCAGAAGCTGGTAGGCAGGATTGTTTCTTTATCACGATTCATAGCCAGATCGGCGGACAAAGGGCTGCCTTTCTTCAAGATCTTGCGCAAGACTACTAAATTTCAATGGGATGATCAATGTGAACAAGCTTTCCAGGAGTTGAAGAAATATTTGGCTGGACTCCCACTGTTAGCCAAACCAATAGTTGGAGAACCACTATGGATGTATCTGGCCGTCTCGGAGGGAGTCGTTAGTTCGGTATTATTGAAACAAGAAGGTTCTCACCAGCAACCTATTTATTATACTAGTCATATCCTGAAGGGGGCGGAATTCCATTATACGGAGCTAGAGAAGTTGGAATATATCCTAGTGCTAACCACCCGCAAGTTAAGGCCGTACTTTTTGGCTCATCCCATCACCGTTCTAACACACAGCGAATTGGCCTAGGTCGTCACTAAGCCCAATTTCTCTGGAAGATTGGCCAAATGGGTGGTAGAGCTAAGTGAGTATGATATTCACTACCAACCTCGAACGGTTATCAAGGCCCAAGCACTCGCTGATTTTCTGACGGAGGTACCCTGCGGCTCGGAAGATGGTTCGGCAACAAAAGAGGAGGGATCAGAGGCATGGAATATATTCGTAGACGGTTCTTCGGGATCTACGGGCAGCGGAGTCGGTGTTCTACTAATTTCCTCTGATGGTGAAGAAACTCGATTAGCCGTTCGCCTGGGATATCGGGCATCTAATAATGAGGCGGAATATGAAGCAATCCTAGCGGGATTGCAGGCTGCTAAAGCGGTGGGGGCTTCTTCCATTGTAATCCATTCGGATTCCCAGTTGGTAATATCAGAACTTCAAGGTTCTTTTGCGGTTCGAGAGGAAAGACTGCATAAGTACTTGAAGGCTTTTGAGAAAGAAAAGGCTCAATTCCGTCAGGTCCTCTTAAAGCAAATCCCGCGGGAGAATAACGGGAAGGCAGATGAATTGACTCGGATGACTAGTGCTATGGAAGGAATGAAGTCCTCGGAAACGGTCCATACGAAAATCCATACTTCCCTAGCAATATGCAGCGTGGAGGAAGACGCACCCGAATCAAGCCTAATTCTTGATTGGAGGACTGACATCATAGCTTATTTACGGCACGGGAAGGTCCCTGAAGGAAAAAAAAGCGGCATCCGCTTTAATAAGCCGAGCCAAACGGTTCACCCTCTTAAATGGAGATTTGTACAAGACTTCTTTCGGACGTCCCTTATTGAAATGCTTGGGAAATGAGGATGCGGAATGGGTACTCCGGGAGATTCATGAAGGTTGCTGCAGCAATCATTTAGGAGGGAAAGCTTTAGCAAGAAAGACCCTATTAGCAGGATATTTTTGGCCTACTCTCCAGCAAGATGCTGCTCGTATCGTGCAAGCTTGCCTCGCTTGTCAGAAGCATAGTAACCGTTCCGAACGGCCGGCTGAGTTAATGAAAGTCGTGGTCTCTTCCTGTCCTTTCGATCAATGGGGAATGGATATAGTAGGTCCGATGCAGTACATTTCTGAAGAAGTTTTATTGGTGGTGTGGATTATTTTTCCAAATGGGTGGAGGCGAGCCCTAGCGAGTGCGAGAATCGTGTCTGATTCTTATGGAGAAACATTGTTTGTCGATACGGTATTCCTCGGAAAATAGTCAGTGACAATGAACGACAGTTCCAAAGAAAAAAGATCCAAAAATGGTGCCAAAGTCTCAACATTCAGCAGACTTTCACTTCGGTAGCTCACCCTCAAGCGAACGGGCAAGTGGAGGTGACTAACAGGATCCTCATTCAAGGATTAAAGACCAAGTTGGGGGCTCAGAGGGAAAACTGGGTAGAAGAGTTACCAGGCGTCCTGTGGGCCTATCTGTCACGCCCCGAGGGATCTCCGCTAGACGAAAATCTGGCAGCACCTCCCCTGTACGGGTGACAATACCAATTTTTAATACAAGACCTACACGACCACTATACATCGGTCAACACGACCGGAACATACCACATCTACACACGCAGATCATAAGGCCTCAGGCCAACCATCATAGTAAATAAATGAAGTCTATCACATCTAGACTTACCCCTTCTGCCATCTGAGCAGGAACATACAACCAAATAATTGAATAGTCCATAAGGACACCACAAATATTCCCAAACTTCCACAAGTACATAACCAAAACATCAGGACCTAAACATATCCTCTATACAAAATCCAAAACCATAAGACCAATAAACCTATCCATTTCGACGAGGGGGATTGGCAACTGGACTCTCCTGACAGCTTCATCCTGAAATAAATATAAAACCACGGGATAAGTTCAAAGAACTTAGCGGATATTAGTCGATATGAATAGCAAGATATAGCTAACAATACTAATCATGCAAGTACAATCTCATATATATGGTAAGCAAAAAATAAATGCAAAAGGACTGTACTCACCTGAATCTCCTACCCTGATATAGGAGCAAGTACCCTACAATAATAGTCATCACCCTATACAAACATGTATCCTGTATGCATGGCAATCATATGCAACATCCAAGGCATCAATACAATAATGCAGCAAACACAATACAAATGCAATCCGTGCAAAAATGCATGTCGTGCATATGACATGGTCACCCCTGACGCCAGTCATCCGCCTCACACGCGATGGTGAAGCCGAGTGGGTAGGGCTATGACAACTGTGCACTCTGTCATCACTGCTCCTGAGTGACCGAGTGGACAGGATGCTGTCGGAGTACACCTATCCTTACGCCTAAGCAGTGGGAGCTAAGCTCTCATCTCCGGTGTCATGTACCGAGGAGGGATCCTGCCGCTTCGCTGCCTCGTCGCTACCCATGAGCGGACCAGCGGAGCCTGACAGAGCAACTGCACACACCCTCCTGATGTACCACTAACCCATGAGTGGCAGTGTGTGCAGGCCATGTAACTAGCTGCGGGCTCAACAATAATGGAACCCCGTCCAGCCAGCATGCAATCATGCAAGATGGTGCATGACACTAAAGCATGTAATACCAACTAACATACGTATCCGAATAATATGCACAATAAAAAGGTACATATACATGATCCAAGTAAAACAGGGAAAGTATAACTATAAACTGATCAAATGCATGTGTCAAATAGGCATAATAACATGCAAGGTAGATAAACATGAAAACTATTGCAAGCTATAACTATCTAGCATATCAACATGACTATATCAAAAAGACAAGTCAAAATACTCGCCTTATATAATGCTCGTGATAACTATCTTCATGTCCGTGGACCTGTCCCGTGACCGAAATCTGCATACAATATAATATACTCAGATTATATTGCCAACCTCAATATCAAGTCCAAACCCTAATGGATTAAGCTATCCACTTAACCGATCACTCGCTGCCGTATCCAAATATAATTCATCCTAACCAGCTTAGGTAATCAACTTTATTAACCCCAAGTTTAATTACCACTTGATCAATATCAGTTTACCCCCAAAAACCCAACCGTACTATTTGATTAAACTTATTAATTAAATCCAAATTCATCCAATTACTCCTAATAACAGATTAATCAGATTACTCCATTGTTTTTAAACGATTAATTCCTTACTTTAATTAACCAAATTAGTTAATTAGCTAAACTGACTAATTAACATACAACAACAACCATAGATTAACCAAACAACCGATTCTTCCCTTACCTCCTTCATTGTTCGGAACAAATTGGGGTCGACGAGTCGGCGGACTCTGATCGTGGCTGGGCAGAGGCTGACAGCGGGTCGAGGCGATGTCAGCATCGGACTGTTGCGGCACGGAGTGGCTGTGCGCCGGCGACAGCGGGAGGGAGGATAACACGGCGACGGCAGAAGCTGGTCGGGTGACAGTGCTGACCAAGGCGGCGAGCGCGTGGGTAGCGAGTAAGGGTGCCGACGGCACTGGGGTGGCGACGCGAGCAAGCAGCGGCGGCGGCGGCGGCTCGCGTGGCGATGGACCTTCCGAAGCGGCGGGTAGCGGTCGATGGCGCTGATGTCGGCAGTCTTGGTCGACGCTATGCACGAGTGGCGTGGCGATGAGGCAAAAAGGGGCAGCGGTGCTCGGGGAAAAAGGCGGCGGCGTTGGCTGCCTGCGGGTGTCACCGACGACCTAGCCAAAGGAAAAAGGAGGCGACGGCGGTAGCCTGTGGACCATCGGCGACGTGAGCAGCCGGAGAGAGGCAGGCTACAGTGGCGAGAGCTCGCGCGAGAGGAACTGCCGAAGGGGAAGGAGTTGCGGCGGGGAAAAAGAAAAAGAAATAGAAATTAGGTTTTCCATCGCGTATTTATCCCCTTTTAAATAGACCCCTCTAAAGCCTATTTATTTTATCCCCGTAAAAATCTCGTACGAAGTCCGTTTAAATCCAGAAAAATTTCGGAAAAATTCCTAAAATTCCCTAAAAATCCCGAAAAATTTCCAGGATTATTTCCTAAATTATTTGGTCATTTAATTTACTATTTTAAATTTTTCAGTATCTAACATTCTCCCCCACTAATAAAAATTTGGTCCCCAAATTTTCTACTCAGATGCACGATGAGTAAGAGATAGCACAAGTACTGAAAATATATCTCACGTACCTTAAATAAATAAGTGGGGATATTGAGCTATGATCTTTTCCTCAAGCTCCCAAGTAGCCTCCTCACCGGTGTGGTAACTCCACCCGACCTTGACAAGTCGCAAAAATCTTATTCCGCGACTGTCATTTTTTTGTGATCCAGAATCCGTACCTGAGCCTCTTCGTAAGTAGCATCAGGTTGAATGAAACCTGACACATCTGACAGAATGTGTAGAGTCTGGCACATACTTCCTCAACATAGAGACATGGAACACATCATAAATACCCGTCAAGGACGGTGGTAGCGCTAGGTGGTAAGCGACTGCTCCGATCCTCTCCAAAATCTCAAACAAACCAATGTATCTAGGAGCTAGCTTACTACGAAGGTCAAATCTCTTCACCCCTTTCGTGGGTGAAACTCGCAGGAATACCTGGTTACCAATAGAGAACTCCCGAGGTCTCCGTCTTCGATCTGCATAACTCTTCTTACGATCCTGCGTCTCGACCATCCTTTGTCTGATAGTACGGACCAACTCTGCCTCATGCTGAGCTCTCTGGGGTCCTAGCAACTGGGCCTCCCAGTTGGCCCTGAAATCCATAACACAGGACCCCAGCAAATCCTCTAGTATCTAAATGGTCCGCTCAGACTGTCCATCTATCTGCGGATGGAATGCAGTACTAAAACGAAGCTGCATGCCTAAGACCTGCTGCAGACTCTGTCAAAACCGAGACGTAAACCAGGGATCTCTATCTGATATAATGCTCAAGGAACACCATGCAATATGATGATATCCCGACAATATATAACTCTATCAAATGATCCAAAGAGTTCGTCTTCCAAATCACTAAGAAGTGGTTGGTTAGCCAGTCCAACGACTACCCAAATTTAGGCAACCCACTACAAAAATCTATAATAATATGCTTCCACTTCCATTCCGGAATCGGAATTTCCTGAAGCATCTGTTCCTTAAACTAATGCAACTTCAGAAACCATTATCCTCCTCGGTGTCAGAGACAGTAGTCCATCTACCGTCCAACATCCACTCCACCACATACTCTGTAAGTGCATGGGAGGCTATCACGACCAAACTTCCTTGTTACAACCATTTGTGTTTCAGCTACTCTATAGTAGTTATCTCGTAGCCAGCCAAAATCCCATAAGCATTCCTGCTCTTCACCTCTACAATACAACCTAATCACTGCTAAGTCCACGTCATATATATGACTTATCTCGCAGTTCTTTAACTGTCGTAAGCTTAGGATACGTCCTATTCAATAGCATCGGAATCACTCCGATCCCCGAAATGATGCATCCATGTACACCACCCTTTCATCCATACCAGAATAATTAATCACCACTGGTGTAAAACTCAACCCTCGTCTGAATCCCTGAAACTAGTTTCACAAGCTTCAGACCAAATAAATTCCATCACCTTCCTGGTCCAACCAGTCAGCAATTGTAGTATCGCTAGAGCATCCTATCCATATCTATGATAATAATCAAATCAATACCAAGGAAACTACCATCCACGGTGACCGAGTGCGCAACTCCAACTACCACCCTCAACAGTGGCCAAGTTACGCAATCCAACGACCACAACTGAGCCAATCATGTCCAGAATACACGGCTTCCCAAATCCCTGGACGACTAAGTCGTCAAATAGTCTAATAAGATAATCATAAGCTCATACCATTCATATCATGTATGAAATTGTCATCGCTACACACATGTATTATCTTTACTCTAGGCTGATGATATACCAAACATCACAATGACAATGATAATTGTATGACACCATGTCACTACAATATCAACCCACCAATCATAGATCAATCCTATAGCTGATCTAAATAGATCCTCTATCCACAATGAAGGATATTCATTTCCTTCCACAACTATCGCATTCTATCATCGATAATCGATGCATAATCTCAAAGATTCATCTCTCTTTCAACAAAGAGTTCCTGATCTTCTCTAGGAAAATACTGGGACAGATAAATATCCCATCCAACACCTCCTATAATAAGGTAAAATGATCTTTCATCGTCTTAACCAGTGTACGCATACACGCCTTATCCATAACCAAATCACTAATAGTAGGGACTGATATTTTCTGAGGGTTTACTCTTTGACCTTCAAATGAATGACTAGCAGACCATATTTCTAGCTTCCTAATTCGACATCAGTCGACACCTCTAAAGAATTCGTACCTCTGAAATCATCATTAGATTACTCAAGATCAATACGTCGTCGAACTCGTCCACGCCCATGAGTAGGGGCAATTTCACTAAGTCAATAGTTTTCCTAGCCACAAAAGTACCGTAACTACTAAAGACAATACTTTTCCTATAGCTCAGAGATATCCTTCAGCTCGTCTAGTCCCAAAACCCAAGAACTCCCAAAAATCCAAGGGAAATCAAATCCTCGAAATAATTATAGTAATACTAGTATTTTAATAACTGCATGCATGCACGACTAAACATATATCCATTAAAGTAAAATAATTTTATGACACCAAATCAAACTGCGACAAAATCCAAAGTGCATAATAAAATGCAACACCGATAAAGTAAATAAAGCAGCATCTCGACGATGCAGTGGGACAAGCACGGCAAGGAACTCTCTGAGCGACTCGAAGGTAGGTCAACATGACACGTCCTCCATCAATTAACCTAGAGTATAAGTGAGGAGGGGTGAGTACAACCACTCTGTGAATGTATAGACAATAGTGCATAATCATAATGCACATAATGGAAGTCACAGGGAACAAGTTAGAGTAACTGACCCTCGAGTACCAATATCACAGAATTATCCCGATCGCGAGATAATAAATATACCCGTAAAACCCAACCACTGCAACAAGCAGTGCACATCTGGATATCACGACAAAGTCTCGTGGCTCTCAAGGTAATACAAAGGAACAATCTATGAGCTACCGCGAACGTAACTCGTGGGTCGACAATCAATAGCACTGTCTACGTGCAACTACATGCTACCACGAATGGAACTCGTGGACAGTCGATTATCCTAGGTTGTTAAGCCTAAGATTACCCAATGCATCTTGCATAGAACGACTATCCAAGTCGATAAAGATCACCGATCTACAATTAAACCCATTGAGGCGGTTAAGCGAGGATTTCAACACCTCTAAAACGAAATGTTTACCAAAGTCGGTAAAGATCATCGACTAATAAATAAATTCCTCCAGATGGTTAGTCTAAGGTTCTAACCCTTCTAATATAAACGGTTATCAAGGTCGATAAAAGTCATATGTCCACTAATAAACTCGTCGAGACGAGTAATCATAGGGTTTCATCCCAATTAACAGGAAATGTCTATCCAGGCCAATAAGGACCACAAATCTACTATCAAGCCTTTCAAGAGGATTAAGCCTAAATTATACCGTCCTACCAGTTCAATCATGCATGCTCCAACATGCTACTACGAACAGATCTCGTGGGTACATAACCTGTAAAGTAGCTATCTTGTTACAGACATCATACGAATCCGATTATCACCAACTCTTAATGAATAACGCAAGAGTATAACCTTACAGTAGATTATCTCAACCATACATGGGAGACCTATTCGACCTCAAATACACAAAAACCCCTTTAGGGAAACTCTACTGTAACTTTCCTCAACCACGAATGGGTGATATTGCTGGCAGCCGATAAATATGAACAACATTATATACCCTCTAAGGATTAATCGCATCCTAATCATATGACCTCTACTAATCCGATCACCATATCGGCTGATATAGTAAATGTATAAACCTATACCAATATGCACATCCGGGTTATTACACCTAGGGTTCTACTAATATTGTTTCATTCCTAAGATCTGCTCCTACCGAATAACCTTATCTAAGTTATTTTATCTCTACTAGTCTTAATCATAGTGTCCACCGCAAAAACACAGAATCATATAAACATATAACAAGTCATTCGATAACGATCAAAGATAGTCCTACTAATGGGAATCAATGGCTGAAATTAATTAGGGTATTACTAAAGGGTCATGCCAGAACAAAATCAATGCCAGAACAAAGTCAAGACAATATATAAATAAAGCATCAGATGCTTATATATACTCTAAACTACATAAGCTATGTAATCATGTCCTCATGCCTTCTACGAATTTATCCATCTTAGTCATATTATTCAACTAGTCTAATAATCCTAATACTAGTCAAATCCTAAGTGGTAAACATCTACCAATAATCTCTAATCATTTTTATCACAATGATAACAAGCTACGTATAGCAGTAATAGCAATTTATAACCAAATGCTATCTATAAACCAGCAACCTAAAAATCTAACATTCCAATAGATATCAGGTTAAAACAATACTGCGAATGAAACATGATATCACCGCATAACCAATATAAATATGTACTAAATCTAGAAAATTTTCTAGAATGTATTTACTGTTAGGTCATGCGGAGATGTCCTATCGCCGCTAAATCCCCATATTGACCTCGTCGATAATACCTCAATTTCCAAACATAAAAATGGTGAATCGTGACTCGAAAATACCCTTAACTGCGAACTTGGCAAACTCCAAAAACCAAAGACCCTAAGGAACTAAACCTACGCTCGATGCGAATAAATTGTCACGTCGAGGATCTCCGCGACGAAAATCCGGCGACACCTCCCACACGGGTGACAATACCAATTTTTAATACAAGGCCTACACGACATACACCGGTCAACACGGCGAAACATACCACATCTACACACGCAGATCATAAGGCCTCAGGCCAACCATCATAGTAAATAAATGAAGTCTATCACATCTAGACTTACCCCTTCTGCCATCTGAGCAGGAACATACAACCAAATAATTGAATAGTCCATAAGGACATCACAAATATTCCCAAACTTCCACAAGTACATAACCAAAACATCAGGACCTAAACATATCCTCTATACAAAATCCAAAACCATAAGACCAATAAACCTATCCATTTCGACGAGGGGGATTGATAACTGGACTCTCCTGACAGCTTCATCCTGAAATAAATATAAAACCACGGGATAAGTTCAAAGAACTTAGCGGATATTAGTCGATATGAATAGCAAGATATAGCTAACAATACTAATCATGCCAGTACAGTCTCATATGTATGGTAAGCAAAAAATAAATGCAAAAGGACTGTACTCACCTGAATCTCCTACCCTGATATAGGAGCAAGTGCCCTACAATAATAGTCATCACCCTATACAAACATGTATCCTGTATGCATGACAATCATATGCAACATCCAAGGCATCAATACAATAATGTAGTAAACACAATACTAATGCAATCCGTGCAAAAATGCATGTCGTGCATATGACATGGTCACCCCTGACGCCAGTCAGCCGCCTCACACGCGATGGTGAAGCCGAGTGGGTAGGGCTATGACAACTGTGCACTCTGCCATCACTGCTCCTGAGTGACCGAGTGGACAGGATGCTGTCGGAGTACACCTATCCTCCTGCCCCAAACAGAGTGGGGGAGCTAAGCTCTCATCTCTCGGTGTCATAGACCAGAGGAGGGATCCCTGCCCGCTACCACGCTGCCTCATCGCTACCCATGAGCGGACCAGCGGAGCCTGACAGAGCAACTGCACACACCCTCCTGATGTACCACTAACCCATGAGTGGCAGTGTGTGCAGGCCATGTAACTGGCTGCGGGCTCAACAATAATGGAACCCCGTCCAGCCAGCATGCAATCATGCAAGATGGTGCATGACACTAAAGCATGTAATACCAACTAACATACGTATCCGAATAATATGCACAATAAAAAGGTACATATACATGATCCAAGTAAAACAGGGAAAGTATAACTATAAACTGATCAAATGCATGTGTCAAATAGGCATAATAACATGCAAGGTAGATAAACATGAAAACTATTGCAAGCTATAACTATCTAGCATATCAACATGACTATATCAAAAAGACAAGTCAAAATACCCGCCTTATATAATGCTCGAGATAACTATCTTCTCGTCCGTGGACCTGTCCCGTGACCGAAATCTGCATACAATATAATATACTCAGATTATATTGCCAACCTCAATATCAAGTCCAAACCCTAATGGATTAAGCTATCCACTTAACCAATAACTCGCTGCCGTATCCAAATATAATTCATCCTAACCAGCTTAGGTAATCAACTTTATTAACCCCAAGTTTAATTACCACTTGATCAATATCAGTTTACCCCAAAACCCCAACCGTACTATTTGATTAAACTTATTAATTAAATCCAAATTCATCCAATTACTCCTAATAACAGATTAATCAAATTACTCCATTGTTTTTAAATGATTAATTCCTTACTTTAATTAACCAAATTAGTTAATTAGCTAAACTGACTAATTAACATACAACAACAACCATAGATTAACCAAACAACCGATTCTTCCCTTACCTCCTTCATTGTTCGGAACAAATTGGGATTCGACCAGTCGCGGACTCGGATCGTGGTGGCGGTGACTGACATCGGGTCAGCGATGTCGACATCATTTTGTGCGGCCTGTAGTGGTATCTTGGCCGGCAAGCGGCGGGAGGGGAGGATAACCAGCGGCAGTGGAAGTGGTGGTGTGATCTTGACCAAAGGCGAGCACGTGGGTAGCGAGTAAAGTGCCGGCCCGGCCTTTGGGAGTGGCGGCTTGCGAGCAAGCGGCGGCGGCGGCTCATCGGCGTGTGATGGTGACCCCTTCAGGAAGCGGCGGGTAGCGGTCGATGGCGGCTGATTGATGTCGGCAGTCTTTGGTCGGCGCTATGCAGTGGCGTGGCGATGAGGCAAAAAGGCGGCGGTGCTCGGGAAAAGCGTGGCGTTAGGCGCTGCGGGTGTCACCGGCAACCTAGCCAAAGGAAAAGGAGGCGGCAGCGTGCTTGTGGACCATCGACGGCGTGAGCAGCGGAGAGGAGGCAGTATTGTCGTGGCGAGCTGCTTCAGCGAGGCTAGAAGGAAGGAGTTGCGGCGGGGAAAAAGAAAAAGAAATAGAAATTAGGTTTTCCATCGCGTATTTATTCCCTTTTAAATAGACCCCTCTAAAGCTTATTTATTTTATCCCCGTAAAAATCTCGTACGGAGTCCGTTTAAATCCAGAAAAATTTCGGAAAAATTCCTAAAATTCCCTAAAAATCCCGAAAAATTTCCAGGATTATTTCCTAAATTATTTGGTCATTTAATTTACTATTTTAAATTTTTCAGTATCTAACACTATCGAACTACACCCAAGACAGAAACAGGAGAAACTCCCTTCAGTTTGGTGTACGGGACGGAAGTTGTTATTCCGGTCGAAGTTCTATTAAATAGCGCTCGGATAAAGGCGTACGAACCAAATCAGAACCAACTTATTCGAAGCACTGAATTGGACTTGGCGGAGGAAAAGCGGGAAATGACACGGAGGCGAGCGAAATTCTACAAGCAAAGAGTGCAGCAAGCCTTTAATAAGAAAGTGATGCCTCGAAGATTTCAAGAAGGGGATTGGGTTTTGTGTAAAGTTAAACCCGCTGGAGACCCCGGAAAGCTAGCTCCAAACTGGGAAGGACCCTATGAAATAACGCGCTGCGTAGCAGGGGCAGCATATTATCTGAAAGATGACCAAGGCAAAGAGCTTCCACGACCTTGGAATGCTATTCATTTAAAACTTTTTTACACTGTATGAGGAGTAGAGAATAGAAGAAGAGAAATTATGAGACTCTGAAGGAGTGTACTCCTTAACTTGATCGCGTTAATTAGATGCCAAGTACTCTCCAAATTTTATTAATGAGTTATTTACAAGAGCAATACGGTACTGTTAATAAATCTTGAAGAAGAGAAAGAAAATGGAAAGAAAATTCCTGTTTCAAAACAAGATATCGAATTACAGCTTAAATCGGTCGGGAGGATAACGTCGAAAGCCAGCCTCCCAATTTAATGAAAATGAAGGATAAGTTGGGGGAGGTAATCCTTGGTCGGCATACTGCCGAACCGCTTCATTAAATCCGTCCTGATAAGTGGCACATAGTAAAATGATGAGTCGCTCCTGGCGGTTCGGACGGTCAGGGTTTCGCTCTCGATGAAGCCTTTGGCATTTTTCTTGTTGTGCTTGAAGTTCTCGGCGTACATCAACATAGCGGTGTGACACCTCCATAATGGCATCGGCTAGTATGGAAACATCGTCGGCTCGGGAATTTTGGTCCTGCTGCAAAAGGTGTGTCATCTCCATCATATTTTGACGCATAGAAGCTGAAATCCCCTCCACTGCTTCAGAATAAGATCTGGTCCGGGTGAGTTCAGTGCCCAGCCTCTAGAGGGAAGTCTCTTGCCTGCGTAGACAGGCGTGAGTATGCGCCCTGCAATTTATGAGAGATGAATTTTCTTGTACCTCCTTGCACAAACGAGTGCGGAGGTCTCCTATCTTATCCTGTGCTTGCCGGTATTGAACCTGAAGGCGAGCGATGGTGTCAGAATCCTGTTGCTTCCCCTTGAGGAGCTCTGCTACCTGCCCTTGGAGACATATTAACTCTTGAGCCGAGGAAGACTCCTTATCAAGAGGAGCCAGTTGGACTTCCCGTTGGGGAACGGGTGGATGCACACCGCTGTTCCTCCTTATGCAATAGTGTCGATCATACGAATTTGTTGGCGAGCTTCGGCTAATTGCTCCTGGCACAGTTGTAATTGTTGCAACATGAGCCGTTCTTGATTCTGAGTATTCGCCAAATCTTTCCGTTGTTGCTGCTCCCATTCTTGAGCTTGAGCCCGATATTGATGGAAGGAGCGATCCAACTCTTGATGGCTGGTCAAGGCCTGCATGCCGGTTGTGGAAAAGAAATCGGTTAGTAAGACAAAGCTAAGGAGGCTAATTGAGAAAACATACCAAATCCAGAGCATGACGTAGGCTCTCCATGCGAGTAAACCACTTCCTCTAAGTTCAGGATCCGAAGACTCCTAGGAGAAAAGGAAGAAGATGGGACGGATAATACTGGGGTGGGAAGTTCACTGGTGAGAGAGAGAAGGGGGATGATATTTGTGGGAGGAGAAGGGCTCTTCAGGCGATGAGTGGAGGGGGAAGTTTGCAGTAAGGGGATATCAACCGCCATGGGTTCAGAGGAAGAATGATATTCAGGGGAGATAGAAGGCAGGCGTGAGCCAGCCTCTGTTATCGGCTGACATGGAAGGGCATCCTCCCCAGGTTCATCCTCAGGTTGCGGTGAAGGAGAAGGAGACTTCTGAATATTGGTGGCAGAGGGAGAAAAAGTATGAGAGCTAGGGTTTGTAAATGCCGGGGAAATCGAGGAAGGACTAATTGTCCCGATTTCTTTCGGGGCGGAAGTAACAAGGGATGCAGGGGGAGGAGAGGAAGACGGACGAGATGAAGTAGATGTGGTGGTGACCGGGGAAAGTGAAGAAGAAGACGGAGCCGACGGCTGACCGGTCTTCCTCTTGCGATGTGGATAACGACCCGCTATCTCCTAGAAGAAGGTAGAATGCATTTTGAGGGTCTGAGAATAAAGAGAAAGGGCTGAAAAAAGGGATTAAGGCAACGGAGTATGGCGACGGAGGAACGAACAGACGGAGAAGAAGGAGAAGAAGGAGATGAAAAAGAAACGAACACAAAAGGATCCCCTATAAAAGGGAGGAGAGTGGGCTTATAACCATTATTGGGCTCCTCGTCTGTGGTAAAGGAGGCCCTAAGTGAAAAGGAAAAAAGGGTTATTCTTTCTAAATACCCCAGTATGTACTAAAGCCTTCATTTGCATGGGAAGGGGCGGATATAGGCGCTCCCCTTCGGAAGACAAGCACAAAAGAGGGATGATATGAAAACGTTGTCTCCTTTATGTTGATGGCTTCTCAGCCATATATATATATATGAATTTCTATCCCCGCGAGGCGAAGCGGAAGATATCTCCATGCGGTGGCGGAACGGAAGAACCGAGATTCCTCGGTTATGTATTATATATATAAACTTCTATCCCCGCGAGGCGAAGCGGAAGATATCTCCGTGCGGTGGCGGAACGGAAGAACCGAGATTCCTCAGTTATGTATTATATATATATATAAACTTCTATCCCCGCGAGGCGAAGCGGAAGATATCCCCGTGCGGTGGCGGAACGGAAAAACCGAGATTCCTCGGTTATGTATTATATATATAAATTTCTATCCCCGCGAGACGAAGCGGAAGATATCCCCGTGCGGTGGCGGAACGGAAGAACCGAGATTCCTCGGTTATGTATTATATATATATAAACTTCTATCCCCGCGAGGCGAAGCGGAAGATATCCCCGTGCGGTGGCGGAACGAAAGAACCGAGATTCCTCGGTTATGTATTATATATATAAACTTCTATCCCCGCGAGGCGAAGCGGAAGATATCCCCATGCGGTGGCAGAACGGAAGAACCGAGATTCCTCGGTTATGTATTATATATATAAACTTCTATCTCGCGAGGAAAGCGGAAGATATCCGTCTGCGATGGCGGAGCAGGAACCGAGATTCCTCGGTTATGTATTATATATATATATATAAACTTCTATCCCTGCGAGGCGAAGCGGAAGATATCCCCGTGCGGTGGCGGAACGGAAGAACCGAGATTCCTCGGTTATGTATTATATATATAAATTTATATCCCCGCGAGGCGAAGCGAAAGATATACCCGTGCGGTGGCGGAACGGAAGAACCGTGATTCTTCGGTTATATATTATATATATAAACTTCTATCCCCGAGAGGCGAAGCGGAAGATATCCCCGTGCGGTGGCGGAACGGAAGAACCGAGATTCCTCGGTTATGTATTATATATATAAACTTCTATCCCCGCGAGGCGAAGCGGAAGATATCCCCGTGCGATGGCGGAACGGAAGAACCGAGATTCCTCGGTTATGTATTATATATATAAACTTCTATCCCCGCGAGGCGAAGCGGAAGATATTCCCGTGCGGTGGCGGAACGGAAGAACCAAGATTTCTCGGTTATGTATTATATATATAAATTTATATCCCTGCGAGGCGAAGTGGAAGATATCCCCGTATGGTGGCGGAATGGAAGAACCGAAATTCATTCGGTTATACTCAAAAATTTTATCCCCGCGAAGCGAAAGATATCCCCGTGTGGTGGCGGAACGGAAGAACCGAAATCCTCGGTTATGTATTATATATATATAAATTTCTATCCCTGCGAAGCAGAAGATATCCTCGTGTGGTGGCAGAACGGAAGAACCGAAATTCATTCGGTTATACTCAAAATTTTTATCCCCGCGAAGCGGAAAATATCCCCGTGTGGTGGCGGAACGGAAGAACCGAAATTCATTCGGTTATACTCAAAATTTTTATCCCCGCGAAGCGGAAGATATTCCCGTGTAGTGGCGGAACGGAATAACTTAGATCTTCTCAGTTATATATTACTTTTTGTCCCCGTAAAGGGGGAGAAGTTGAAGTACTTGTTTAATTTGATATTGTTTTATCCCTGTAAAATAGTAGTGTCAATTCATTTAATGGTTCTATATTCCCGGTAGGGTGAAAAGAAAGGAGAACCAAAATATGTCTCAACTATATGTCAGTACGAAGAGAAGTAAAGCACGGTACAGCTCAAGAGATACGGGAAGAAGAAGATAAACAGGGGAAAGTTCATTGATGCGGTAAAATTACATATTTCAAGTCATTTACAAGAGGGAAATAACAAAAAGAAACCCTTATACATCTAGGGTATTACAACTTTTTGTTGGGAGGAACGGATGGAGCTCCTTTGTGCGGTCGAGGTTGATAGAGTAATTGCCGACGGTAAGATTGCTGCAGGAAGATTTGCTTGGTCAATTCCTTTTGGGACCCGACCAGATGTTGACGCAGGGAGCGATTACTGACGGAGATTTCCTTCAGTTGTTGTTGTAAATACTTCACTTGCTCCTCTAGACTTGATATGTAACGGCGTTCGTTTATCTGCTCTTCAGCAGGAGAGGAACTGCTACCCTGTTCAGATATTCTGTCCATGGCAAATAAAAGGAAAGGGAAAGGATGGAAGCTATCAGGTAAGGGGCGGAGGTTTTTATAGCGACGAAGGGGGAAAGTGCATTTATTGGTAGAAGAAATAGGGACAATAAATGCCAGTAAAGAAGAGGAAACGTGGGGGTAGTAAGGGGGAAGGTCGACGGGACTATAACTACAATTAAGAGGGTCCGAATCCTTGGGCGAGGATAGAAGAAGGTATGTTCGGACCAGATTACAGTCCTTGTGAAGACAGAAACCTTAATTCTACGAGAAAAAGATAAAAGCAAACATCAAGTTCCCCCCCCCCCCTCTTGTTTTTATTGATATATTTGAAATGATTACAGTAAATTGATCTATACAGATTTTCTCTGATTACTCCTAACAGACGAAGCGGGAGAGGCCTCTTTGGAGGGAGAGGGTGCCAAGATGACCTTGAAGCGCTCGCCTTGAGGTGGAGGAATGGCGGATGGACCTTCATCAAACGGAAAAGGATGAGCTTCCGTCGGGGGGACGGGGATGAAAGCCAGCGCTGGTGGAAGTGGAGGAAGTTTGGCAGCGGCATGGGGGTCTCCCACTGTATACTCCCATGTGAAGGGAGGATTCCACACTCTATTGCGGAAGGAAGGGAAGGGAGCACGAAAGGACCTCCCTATAGGAGGGGTTGGAGTTGGAGTGTGAGGCGGAAAAGGAAGAGGACGAAAAGCTGAAGTGGCAGTTGAGCGGGTCTCCGAATCTTCAGTGTCTTCAGAAACCCAATCCTGCAACTCGAAAGATTCTGAATTGGAAGAAATTTCGATGGGGTATCCCTCCGAAGCCATGATAGTAAGATAGGAGGACGAAGACATGGAGGACAATGATTTATAATGGAAGAAAAGCGACAGCAGAGGTTCTTGGGAAGGGGAAGAAGATGAAGAGGTTGATACAGTTTCCGAAGCAGTAAAGGGAATGGGGAAAACCAATAGGCAAGAGTCACTTAAAGTAAATCCCCGAGCCGAAATCGGGACGGATATACATAAAATCAGGCAAGATACTTCAGGCGGATTCCCGAACCAAAATTTGGACAGAGGTGAATAATGTTATTCGAGATACCTCGAATAAGCCCGAACCAACAAGGTGATTGCGTCATACAATACGGGGAAAGAGATGACAGTACAAAGAGGGAGGAGTTTAAAATAGGTCCAGAATTCCCGATCCGTCAAGAAACATGACAAGATGATGATAGCTAAACATATGGACAAATTCATCATTCAGAAGCAAAAGAAAGGCTATTGACAAAATTATCAAAACGGAGAATAGTAGAAATTACAACTCAAAAAGTTCGGGCGGACACTTAGCTAGCGCCTCCGTGGGATCTAAATAGCTAGTGTTCGTGCCAGGAGGCGGGTATCCTTGTTTGACATTTTGAGCCGAGGACCCCTCAAAACCTAGTATAAATAAATCTACCCCCTTCTTGACATAGCGTCCTTTGAGGTCGGCTTCTTGCTTCTTCAGTTGGTCTTGATATTGAACCACCTGAGCTTGACTTTCTGTCAATTCAGCCGCCAAAGCATCTCTTTCGGTGGCTGCCTTTATAGCTTGCTGCCCTAAGGTTGAAAGAGCTTCTAGGTACTCCTGGTGGAGGGTAGACTGTTGCTGAGCCACCGACGATAAGGTGTGAGAAAGAGCTGCCACCATGGAGGAAAACTCTTGACATTTCTCTGTACAGGATTCCTTGGTGGTTTCCCATGTTTGACGTTCCAATTCCAGCCGGTGTCGCTCTTGCTGAAGTTGTATAATAGTAGTCGAGGAGTCAGCAGCCTTGATCATGGCGTCCCCAAGATATCCCTTGTACTCCCCCAGTTCACGGGTCAGGACATCTACATTGCGATTATTTGGTGTAAGAAGAGGCGCTGTTCAAGTTCTTCATTTTTTCATTGCAGCTCCTCTTTTTCGCTTCGGACCAGGGCTAGTTGTATCATGACATCTTCACACTGGCCCCTGAAGTCCGCCTCCTTGGCCTCTTGCTCATTTAACCGCCGAACGAGCTCCTTTTGTTGTGATACGGCGGTAAAATGACGAGTTTCCACACTAGATTGGAATTGGGCCAGCTGAACCACCATTTTGTTATGTTGGGTGGAGGCTTAAATGGAAGGAAAAATTATCAGTATATATCGGCATAGAGAGATACTCATAATGAAGAGGAGAAAAAGAAAGAGTAGATACCTCTGCCAACAGTTTGCTCACTTGTTTGCACGAGCCTTGTATGCCCGACTGATTGAAAAATTTTACCTCCGAGGGGTGCTGAATCTTCATCAGGGATCCCAGCATGGCCTTTGGAGGAACGGGAAGAGAAAGATCCTCCCCTTCCGAGGAAGATGGGGGCCTGAGACGACAAAGGGGGGTAGGAGCAGCTCTTGAGTCAGAAGGTATATGAGCTTGGAGGGACTCCGCATGAGAAGGTGGGGGTGAATTTTGTGCAGATGGGGAGGAATGAAGAAACTGGGATGGAGAATCCCCTCCTCGAGGAGAGGGAGAAAGGGCAGATGAGGTAGTGCCTCCTCTTCTTGGCTCATAAATGGTTAGGGGCTGAGACCCCGGTTGGTCTGAGAGCGAGGGGAGACGAGTCGATGAACTTGGGACTCTTTTCTTGATGAGCCGTAACTTTTTCCGGGGGGATGACAGAGCGACTACTGATTTGCCTCTTTTAGTCAAGGTTTTCTTCTTCTTGGCAGCCTCGATCGCCTCCCCTTCTACTAAAGCCTTCTGTATTAGATTATCTGCAAGGTATGCTGATAAGAAAGATGAATAACATAGAAAGGAAGTCATATTGCAGGGTAAGTATCACCCTACCTACAACAACCGAAGTCGTCAAAGATAGAGGAGACAATCCAAAATGGCTTAAAAGAAGAGTTTCTATTAGATGGTTTGAGTAGTAATGTAACTCTCCTAATACTCTATATACTTTCGGGAAAGGACATTTGGTCCTCATTTCCTGGAAGGGAGGCAATTTGGGAAGGGTTACCTTCCATGTATCAGAATAGAGTAGAGACTCGGGAAGTTGTACAAAGAAATACAATTCTTTCCAACCCTTGTGGGAAGTGGGCAGGTTCACCAAGAATTGGCAGTCTGAACGGATAGATAAATAGAAGAGACCTGCCTTGGAAGACTTTAATTGGAAGAAGCAATGGAATATTTCGGGGGTTAAAGAGAGGTTCAAGTGTTGGAACACTATGTGAGCTCCCGATAAAATTCGAAAGGAGTTGGGGGTGAATTAGTTCAGGGGTAGTCCATAGAAGTTTAGAAGGTCCAAATAGACCGATGGTACCGGCAGGGATAGGCCGTTGAGAAATTGTTCAGAAGAAAAACATGTCAAACCGGGAGGAGGATTATGAGACCGATGCAGTTTAGTCGTGAAACAACATTTTATAGAGGAGTCTATGTAGTTGTTCTTAATATTAAAGAAATAATTGTTACAATCTAACTGAGTTATGATATGTTCATACCAGGCGGGTGAAGAGATGATCCTAGGAGCCATGGGTGTGAACAAAGCAGAGCACTTACTCGGAGGTTAAGGAAGAATCGTGTGGGGAAAGGAAGGACTGAGTCGCCGAAACGCCGCCGGTGAAAATCACGGAAGGAGAAGAACAGGCTGGATTGTTAAGCACACTAAATGATACCTAAAAGGAGAAGGCAGGGGTTTATATAGGATTTTCCGTGACAATTCAACTGCACGAAAGGAGAAGGAGAAGTAGAGCCCATGAGCCCATCGGGCCTCCTTGAGTATACCTAAGGGAGGTATAAGGGAACGGATGAATTTAAGTTGAGAAATGAAGAGTAGGTCAGAAACTTTATGTACATTTGGAAAGTCAAGCTTATAACTTCGCTTGACTATTTTTCAGGGTTGACTACTGATACTGCTGATACTTTTTCTACATAATCCCCGATAGAAGGGTTAGCGGGGACCCATGATCCGATCCAAAATATTCGGCCAGCAAAGGGAGAAAAGGAAGAATTGGTTCGGGCACGAATATCAGAGGCCATTGGTACGGGAGAATATCAGAGGTCATTGGTTCGGGCGCGAATATCAGAGGTCATTGGTACAGGAGAATATCGAAAGCAATCGGCACGGGAGAGTTAACAGAAGTAATTGATACAACAAAGAAGAGACGGAAGACACTTCGCTAAGGAGTGGAGCAAGAATTGGTTCAGCTAGATAATTCCAGAAGCCGATGGGATGGATAGAGGGTCGACTTAACCTAATCGATACGGTTATACGAAGGAAGTCTGGCACGGGGGAAAGAGGAATTGGTTCGGGTTGATGAGGAACCCTAGGGCTAGGGCACCCGTGGGCTATAGACCTAAACTAGCTTTACTCAAAGCGGAGGGTTGAGGGAGATAGTCTAACCTAGTTTCCCGAAAAGTAGAGGAAAAGGTATTAGACAACGGTTGGGGAGGCCCCACGCAATATTCCAAGGAGTCTTCACTCCTTATATCTGTAACAGAATTATTCCCCAGGTGGAGGTGGTGGCCACGTGTACGATGGAGATAACCCACGACGTTACAATGACGGAAGGGAAAAGATAAAAGGGAGGAAGCAAGGAGGAAAAAGGGATCCGCAATTATTCCAACCCAGCAAGAGAGAAGGAGACGCAGGAGGAGAAGGGGAGCGACAACCGCCTCGCCGGAGAAGAAGGACGGAGATCTGTCGTTATTACATCTCTTGTATTTTTCTCGTCTTGTGATATTACTGTAAGAGGTTTTTCTCCTCCACCTTCGGAAACTTACTTTCCATAAAGGAGGACCTTCATAGTGAAAGTGCTTAGGCGCTGCATCCGGTAAGAAAAGCTCACCTCCGTAGAGTAGGAATCCTTATTCCGAACCACGTTACATCTTGTGTCTGAGTCTCGATTGCTGGCGTCGATTTCTTGCGTTTCATCTACTTCATCTTCTTATTCTTTACTGATTGCGGCCCGTGAGAACCCTCTGAGATCTCTCTCCGTGCTTCACTGCATTGGAAAGGAGTGAACAGATTTTCACCTGTTCCGCATCATTTTTATTGATCATCAAAGTAAATTTAAAAAACACATGTGATCCTATGTCAAAGTTCGATCTCACATTTGCGTCGTCCTTGTAAAATCATCAAATGTCAAAGTCGTATTCTGTTTATGAAAGTAAACTTTCGGATTCAGCATCCAATCCCAATTCAATATCTAGTCTAAAGTCGTTAAACATAAGTTTTTTTAATTCACTCCGGGTTATATTTGATGTGCATTCGAAAGGGGTCAAAAATTAATATGAGAATTCAAAAAATAATTCATTAATATTTTTTTTTTTGAAAATTTGATTCAATCCATCAAAATTTTAGATACGATTCTATATTCACCATCATCAGATATATCCTAATCCCAATAAAAGATTGAACGATGTTCATATGTGAAATGTTCATCTTACCTTTGCAGCGAGGAGAATTGATTTTTCGATAATTTATCAAACAAAGTTCCTGAAGTTTGAAATTGTCCAAAAAGTACAACATAGTTTCAGATTTATCAAATAGCGCACTTAATTTCCTTTTTATCCTTCAGAAATAGTGCATTTAATTTCCGAACGTGATGCTGAAATTGCATCACCACTGTGGTGCTGGAAAATTAAATCCTAGCACCACAGTGGTGCTGGGATTTGCAATCCTAGCACCACGGTGATGGTCTTTAATCAAATCAAATACGCGCGATGGTGGTCGATTACTATCATCATCGTCGAGAATTCAAATCACAGCACCACAGTGGTGTTGGGATTTGAATTTTCAGCATCACGTTCGAAAATTAAATGTATTATTTCTGAAGAGTAAAAAGGAAATTAAGTGTGTTATTTGGTAAATCCGAAACTATGGTGTACTTTTTGAGCAATTTTAAATTTCAGAAACGTTGTTTAGTAAATAATTTTTTTGAATCATATAAGAGTACAGATATTGATTTTTCCTATTTTTTTAAAAATAATTTATGCATCGTGGAATGTTTTATACCATGGAATTGATTGTTCGATTGATGTGATCTAAATATGAATTTGGGTTTTGTGTGCTTAGAAGTCGAGTTAAATTGGGTCATCGAGCACTTGTAACCTCGTTGGAAAAAAAAAGTAATTATGTTCGTCTCTAATTTTCTTTATTTTTTTTAATTAAGATAATTATATTTTAGTATGTGACCCTTCTAAATATAAAATCTTAGATTCACCTCTGATGATGAAAGATGACAAATCACGGAGGGCTATGTCCTTTGATTCGTTGATAAGAAACAATGAACGACTTTTGAATCTGAGTGAGAATTTTAGATCCCACGTCGAGATTCAATCCTTGTCTATTTGTATCAGTATTTGTTGACAAAATATCGATACGGTATTTGCTGCTGGGAGGATACAAACTGATATGAGATCGTCGAGACTAATGTTCAACACTATCTTCGTAAAACGATATTGCTCCGCTACAAGTGCTTACAGATAACAACAATTCATTTCCCAAGATGCAACGACGACATCTCGAAATAGCAGCACTGCAAATTCTGAGACCTACAAATCTTCTCGTAAGTTTTTTGAACACTGGATGTAGAAGATGAGAGAGATTGTTTCGTTGAGTGATTTTCATCATCTAGAAGGTCTTATTTATACAAGATGAAGATGTGAGGTATCCTTTGATAATTGATTGCATCCTTTGGTCAGGATGCATTTGGACCGTTCAATTTGAAGGGTTGTAACTCTTCAAATAGACCCTTGATCTCAGTTGTAGATTTGGATGCAGCGATCCACTTGATCAACGCTCCAAATCAATATTTATAAACAACGATCAGATCGCAACTCTTCACAATAAATGCTCCAGATCGCACGTGCATGCGCTCGTTAGAAGAGAGCATTTGTGTTTTTTGTGTTAACTTCATTAACACAACAACACATATAAGGAAGCAAATTCCCTTTGGAATTTTCAATGTGAGATTATTCCCTATCTACTTTTTTTTTATAACATTAATCTACAATTAATATTATTTTGGACTGACTTTAAATAATTAATTTCTCATTCACCCATTTTGAAAAATTAATAGTCTAGATTTATTTACGTGAAACATAGATTTCGATTTTAAAGTCAATTCAAACTTTCATCGATTGATGACACCTTAATTTTTCTTTGCAAAATCGTATTGGTCATACTCAATATCCAATAATATTTATGTTATTCTAGCCAACGAATCGTCCCGAGAGGATTGAGTCATCGAGCACAAAGCATAGGAATTAGCTTCCTCATAATTAACCAAGCTAATGCATTATGACTCAATTGTATGTTAACTAATTTAGGAATTAGTAGGAAGATTCGATACAAAGCATAGAAATGTTCTTCGGATAATCATTCTCTTATTTTTGTCAACGCAATGAAATTCCAAAATTCAAATAGTTGAGAGAAAGAAAAATATATAAATAATAATAATTATTATTGTTCTTCACTTATTTTACTCGTTGTAATTTTAGTTGGGCACCTAACAAAAAGAGTGGGTTAGACATCCACCGGTGGCATGATTTTTTTTCGACAATTTATCAAACAGTGTATGTGAAGTTTAGAATTATTCAAATAATATTTTATACTTTAATATTTATCAAATAACACACTTAATTTTCTTTTTACCCCTCCCGCCAAACAGACCTGCACCATAGTAGAAATTCCGAATGTGGTGCTGGGAATTCAAATTCCAGCACCACAGTAGTGTTGCAATCCCAACACCATCACTGTGGTGTTGGAATTTATAATCCCAGTATCACTGTGTGCTGAGATTGTATCACCATTGTGGTGCTAGAATTCGAATTCCTAGCACCACAGTGGTGCTGAAATTTACAATTCCAACACCACAGTGGTGCAGGTTTATTTGACAGGAGGGGTAAAAAGAGAATTAAGTGTGTTATTTGATAAATATGAAAATATAGGGCATTGTTTGGACAATTCTAAATTTTACGTGCGCTGTTTGGTAAATTACCAATTTTTTTTTCAGGCTAAATGACCCTAGACTAGCCTGTGCAATCTAGTTTGTCCGAGTTGATTCTCTTAGAAACTTCTATAATTAAAAAAATGAGAAAGTAAAAAATATTTTTTTCCCATGCGAGGCTCCACCTTTATCGTACGATATGTAATTTGTACAGTAATGAAAAATACACAATACTTTCATCAAATATGCTATAGTCCATTTCTGAATCCGTCGGAGTCGTCAGCATTGTCCTCACCACTAGCAGTAGCCTCACGATCGTAATTAGATCACAACCACATGCGATCGGGTTGGAATTCAACCCGATCACGGTCGCAACATCGCAATCAATCGTGGTCGAGATCGAACCAGATTTCGGTCGTGATCTGACTGAAATTCAATCGTGGTCCGATCGATATTGGAGGTCCATTGGTGATCGTAATTCGGTGGAATTCCAATCTCAATTTGGCCAAAATTCGATTGCGTTCCGACCGCTCTACGACGATGCCGAGCGACTACTTGTTCAAGCAAAGTTATTGTGCATTATTTATTACCGTGCTCGTTCGTGTATGGACACACAGATATCCATCGCATAAGATAACAGACAATATATATGTTACACACCATGCAGCACATAACTCGTGCATGCCGAAGCATGCACAATAATGGAGATCGAATGCATATTATTTCTATCGGAGCTTCCTGCCCTCAGTATTCCAATAACGATTCAATCGGAATTCAGTTACGATCCAGTCGGACTCCGATGCCAATTGGACTGTGGTCAAATTTCAATCGGGTTATGATTGAAATCGGTCACAATTGCAGTCGCTAGTGGTTGTAGTGCCGGAGGTTATAACTTGATCGAATTCCAACTCAATCTGGCCGCAATTTAATCGGTTGGACATCGTCGGCGATCTCGACAAATTTAGGGGCTAGGCTATAATGCAAATGACGATCGACGATGAAGAATTTGACCAGAGATCATCGAAAAAGAAATACTATGTATTTTCTATTTATTGTACATTCCGTGTGATAAGACAATTATATATATATATATATATATATATATATATATATATATATATATATATATATATATATATATCCTACACAATTCATTCCTGAGTATTCATAAGCACCTTCATTATTCATCGTCCGATTTCATAAGATTCAAGAATTGAATTATAGTGCTCATCCGATTAGATTAGAAGATAAATAATGGAGATGCTTATGGATGAATTATATATATATATATATCTATTAGACTGAACTAACTATTAGATAAAATTAATATACATTGCGGAGGAAAAAAAAATAAAACCATCATCAACGTCTTCTATTAATCAATTTTATAATTATCGTAAAAAATAAATTATGAAAAATATTTTTATACTCAATCGAGTACTACTAGATAAGAGGATAAGTATCTTTGAAAAATTATACAGTATTCAAAAATTAATCTTTATTTACGGTGACAAATTTGTCACCGGGTTAATCATCCGATTATCTGGTGGAGACTAATATATATATATATATATATATATATATAAATTGTCATTGGATACGTATGCGATTAAATTCTTATCGTAATGTGATTGCGAGTTGACATACGACGGCATTTTGGGTGGATTCTCCACCAAAAAGAATTGTGCGATCGTGCTCGATCGTCGCCTGAAGGCTGAGGTGTATGCATGTCTTTCTCCAGTCCCCGGGCCCACACTCCTGTACCAACGGTAATGGAAGACTTCCCAGCTCTGCGGAACTTTCTCCAATTTGACTCGACTTTATTTTTTATTTTTTATTTTTTATTTTTGTGTTTTAAGCAATAAAAATAAATATTAAACAAAAGTTTCCAATCTCTTCGGAGACATTTTCATGCCGTACGTTGTATTTACGTTTAAGACTCTGGAAACGTATTTTTCTCGAATAATGCAGACTCGAATGATAATGAGAAAAGGCTACAAAACTAATTAAATGGATAATCAAACACATTTAATTTTATCACGTTCTATGGCTCTGTAAAAATTTGTAACGGTCAATCTAATCATATCCATCAATTTATCTCATTTAGTACAAAGATTGAAATCCGTTAACTTACCGGTCCCTACCAATCCGCCCTCGGATCATCGTAATGAAATCACTGCAGTTTTCGACCTTCGAGACTAAAGAACTCAAGATGGCGACGACACTTCATATTTATGGCGATTGATCCGTTGTCCTCACAACGTCGCACGCTACAATGCTCAGACTCTTCCCCGGAGGTCTCCATTGACTCATTCTACGATCATTATGAGGAAGATAAATTATATAGTGTTTTATGAGCTTTGACATGGAAACCAAAACACGTGAGGATCATCTGAATTCAAAAAAAAGTTTTAGACCTCCTCTGAAATCGACTTATATCACTTCTGTAAACACTGTCGTACCTTAACCATCATGTCATCTATACAGGAATCACATTTTATCACGTTGCATTCGAGGTAGCGAGCTCTAAAGCTTAAAAAAAATATTCAAAACCACGTTAGAATGGTAAATGAATTCAAAACTATTAGATTTAATTTTCTAAACCGATAGACTTACCGGTAGATTTCGTAACATATCCATCTAATCGAATAAAATAATTTGATTGAAGATTTATGAATTTTAAATTATTGAATGTGAATTTTTACATGCAAAATTCGTTAACTCAAATTCATTATTATTGATGATAGATTTATTCTTGTTTCTCCTACAGAATCTCTGAACTTTATATATAGATGATGCTTCAGCTATGGTTAATTATTTTGCCGTGATCAAATTCTTTTTAAATTTATTCATCGTTTTTTATCTTATATTCACCGTAAAATTCGTCAAAATTAGATTCGCTTCGTGAATCACAGTTTTGATTATAATTATTAATATAAATATTACTATAGAAACGCAAGCTTCAATTTATTATTATTATTTTTTGACACCCTTGTTTGTATTAATTAATGCAAACCAAATACCAGATTTTTAATTTATTATCTTGCAAAACATATTTACACCTATAACATCCACTGTCACATTAGCAGCGACTCTCCTTAATTATTCCTAATCGAAAAAGAAAGTAAATCGAACAAGTAGATTTAAGCATTTCAAAAGACCGATCTCATTTGAGAAAAATTCTATAAATAAACTGTAGCTAGAGATCGACATGAGAGTTCTTGGTTAATTGAATTGGATTGCAACAAATATATGCACTTTATTAAAAATAGTTGTGCAAAATATTTTATAGAAAAAAAAATAGGAATGCAGTGAAATTAAGAGGAAGAATTAACAAGTGTTGTTCTTTATCATAATTCGATATAAATGTGTCTTCATATCGCTGGAGAAGTACGTAAGATCTAGTTAATGCATATGTTTTCTTTAATTAAGAAAATATAAAGATTCGGGGAAGATTAGAATACCAAATACTAGGGAGATTGAATATATACATGTTATTAATTACATTATAGTTGTTCCCGATCTGAGATCGAGAGAGAGATGAGATCACTCTACCAGGTACTTCAGGCGGAACTCTAATTTTGACCTGTTGGGTATGAATCAAAGGCGATTCAGATCGGTCGGGCTAATTAAGACGGCTCGACTGAACTGATCAAATCGACGAGAATGGATATATATGTTTCACTCCTGAAAAGATTAACAAACGGGTGAGAAGGGGTCAAAGCATAACTCGATCGAGTCTCTCGGATACTCAAATAAAAAAGCATAGGGATAGTGGAAAATGAAGAATTAGAATAAAAAATTTAGAGACTAAGGGGGCATTTGATTCGTAGAGAATTTTCTGTTTTTTGTTTTCATTTTCTCTTTTTCTAGAAAACAACAAACGAGTTTTTTTTATTATTTTTCAGTTTTTCAGAAAACACTCTTTTATTTTTTGGAAAACGAAAATGGAAATAGAAAACGATTATTTCTCATTTTCTAATTTTTCAAAAAATATTTCTTTATTTTCTAGAAAATGTAAATGAAAAATGCGAACCAAACACATTTTTTTTATTTTCGCAAAAAATAAAAATGAAAAACGAAAATACCTACCAAACGTCCTTAAACCTCTCTTCTTCTTCTTCTTTTTTTTTTTTTTTTTTTTTTTTTTTTTTTCCTCTTTATACAGAAGCATCTGACTTAACGATGCTTTAATAGACGGAAATCATAAAGTCATTTAATAATAAAGAAGATGAAGAGTAACATCATTTACTTTATGGTAAGAAAGCCAAGAGACACCTCTTTAATAAGGAATTATAACTGTTTGGTTGATCATCTCTTAACCACCAACTCAGCTTGACTGTTGATCAAACTTTGACTCTTAAAACCACCTGGCAAGGATTATTTCCACGGCATCAATAGTAATCGACATCTAAATAGAATCACCTCTTGCAGGAAAAAATGACACCGTAATAATTAAACTCGATTAAAATCCGATGTATATTCATCTTGAAGTTAGTATTTGAAAATGCACGATCATATATTTGGATAAGATTATTGGATAGACTATTAGAAATAAAATTCATACAATCTAATTAAACCAATGCGAGTAGTAAACAACAAAGACTCATAATCCAAGATCATGTTTTCCAGTACGTATAAATCAAGGATATTTAGCAATTGGATTAGTTTTCAGCTTATAATTTCTTATATGATCTTCTCAGACACTAATGCATGATTATTCTCGTAGTAATTATATTCTTATTTATAAGATTTTTATTCCATATTGGTTATTATATATATATATATATATATATATATATATATATATATATAGCTATAAAATTCATTAATTGTCTTTAATT
The DNA here is from genome assembly GCA_025175895.1 of Wurfbainia villosa. Lineage (NCBI taxonomy): Eukaryota > Viridiplantae > Streptophyta > Magnoliopsida > Zingiberales > Zingiberaceae > Wurfbainia > Wurfbainia villosa. The sequence goes on from CM045991.1 coordinate 7,801,014, forward strand.
TGAAATTTATCATATATTGAAGCTACAACTAATTGCTTTTGAAATTTAGTGTTTATAAATGTTTTCTTTTCTAGTACTTAGCACCTTTATTGCATACTTTTGCAGAGGGAAAAAAATCACTCTGCATATATTATTTAGTTAAACAAGTTAAATTTTAAATAGAGTCGTAAAAAATTGGCAAAATGTTGGTATTACAGCAATTTCGAAAGCCACGAGATTATTCTGTGACATGTTTAGGGTGAACTGTGATGATATATGTAGTTGACTGATAAGTAATTTGTATATATGTTTCAATATCAGAAATAATTCATCTTCGGGGACACGATGCAACGACAAAAATCAAAAAATATTTGAGAACGTAGTTAATGTTCGGTGATAAATTTAAAAAAAAAATCTATGGAGATGATCCTGATCTATGTAGGAATTTATCTAGCTGATGAAGTAAGACTTCAGCGTTAGACAATCTTTCAAGAATGTCGCAATTATAGAGTCTGGATCGAACCGTCAAACTACAAGCATTTCTTTGATGTGCCTAAGTACTTGGTAGAGATCTATAAGGACTTCGACCCTTTTCTGACTCACCTCACCTGTAGAAGAGACGTTTTCTTAAGACCATAGGATCGGATGAATCACTCTCAGAAATTAATCGAGTCGAAGACTCGGACTCTTTAATGCCAATAAAAAAAATATTTAACAAAAAAAATCTAATTTGTAGATTTTGATATTATAAAAAAAGCAAAACTAACGACAACAACCCTACAAACATCATGGTGCAAATTGCAAAACTGTATATACAAGATTAGCCAAGGGTAATTCTACTATGAAGCCCGTAGAATATATATATATATATATACACACACGCATAGAGCCGTATCTAAAATTTGAAGGTCAGAATCGAATTTTAAAAAATATAGAATTTGAATTATTTTAAAAATGGGTCCGAGGCGATCGTCTCTCTAACCTTACATCATATACGGCCCGAGACAACCATCTCTTTGATCTTACATACGAGAATTTTCTCTTCAACGCAGTATGTGAACAGTGATTTCATTGTTCACACCAACTACGTAAATAATGAAATCACTATTCACGGAACAAAACTATATATATATATATAATGCACGACATGTGAATGCCATGGTGGCGGAAAGAATCGATAAATATTTAAAATGATAAATTTAATTTGTAGGTTTCAGTATTATAAATAAATATTAAAAAAAATCAATAGACCAGAACTCTTCTCTAAAATCTTTAAAAATGGACTCTTTTAAATATTCTCAAGGTTTTTTTTATAAATTGTAAATCGAATCGATGTTCCATTATAAATCTGAATATTGTATGTCTATAAAAAATTTATTTTTGCTCAGTTTTGACCGACATAAGTTGATTAATGTCTAAACAATCGAATTTTTAGATTGACTGTCAAATTTTCTATATGTACCACTGTTTATTTTTATCAGTTAACTATCGATAATCAATTGAGTTGAATAGTCGAGATTAAAATTCTCTTTTCACTTAAATATTAATATCAGTCGATTGCTATTTCATAATAGTCAATTGATCATGATTAGTAGCATTGAATAATCAAGTTATAAACCTTTTGTTCGTTCAAACAATAACATCAGTTGACTATTAATTCTAACAGTGGTATTATTAATCGACTGTTCATTTCTGTCAGTTGACTGTTGATAATCAATTGACTTGAATAGTCAAAATGAAAATTCTCTATTCACTTGAACATTAAAATCAATCTATTGCTATTTCATAATAGTCAACTGATCATGATTTGTAACGTTGAACAATCGAATTCTAAACTCTGTGTTCGCTCAAACAATAAAATAGTCGACTATTAATTATAACAGTCGATTGATCATACTCAAAACCTTCATAAACCCTCTGAAATCTCTGATCTCGAGGTTTACAATTCATCGATCGATTATTACTCTATAGTAGTCGATTGATACTTCTATTTCAGTCCTTTCAACAAGATTCAAATCTTATTTTGTTTAATATCCAATCCACAACCTATCAAAATTTTTTCTACTTAGCATTCGATTAAGTTTGACTTGTCAAGGCTTCATTCATCTAGTACTGACCAACCTTGATTTGTCAAGACTTTATCCCTTATTAAACATCCAGTCTTCTTTGAACTGCTTGAATTTCACTTCGTGTTAAGCATTTGGTCAATCTTGACTTATCGAGAGTTCACTATTATCAAATATTCAATTTTCTTTGACATATATTGAACTTCACTCCTCGTGTCAAGTATTCGCCAACTTTAATCTATCGTAATTTTACCATCGCCAAACATCTAATTCTCATTGACTCATTGAACTCTCCATCTCATGCCTAATATCAAGCCCTTCCTAACCTATTAGGGCTTCTATCGATATGTTTAATATTCGATTCTCCATTACTTATTAAGATTTTTATCTGCATATATAACATCCAATGCTTCATGACTTATTAGAATTTTTATCATTTATCAAATGTTCAATTTTTTATGATCCACTTAGATTTCACTCGTCTCATATTTCACTCTTCTCGTGCCACGTGTTTGATCTCTTTTCTTATTCTCATCAATATCGTAACTCACTTGAATTTCAATTCTCTCCTATCAAATGTTCTACCTAATCTAATTAATTCACTTTATGATAAAATCTCTATCCTGTCTTTTAAATCTTTAAAAGTAATGATCAAAAGGTCGTACGCACCGTTGACCAAAGGTGTTTAGTTCGGCCACTTTACGGTTCACAATTTCAATGCTTTATTACATTTCGTCATGTTTAGTCAGTTTGAATGAGTCCAACTTTGACTTCTTCTCATTCTTTCAGACAGACCCTCAGGTAGGTAGGTACCTTCCATGTGCTCATGGTTTGATGAAGCCGCCATTCACGCCGAAGGAACCAGTTTGACAAAAAGTCAACGATGAGTACAAGATCTACCAGATGACTATATCCATTTCGATTTTCCTCAGCAAATCTAATTCACGGGATCAATGCAACAAATGCTACGTGATTGGAGGAGACTATCCAAGTGACAAATAGCCTAACTTTGAACACATGAAGGGTCACTTGTGATTCTTATTTATACCCCAAGAAATCTCATGCTCCCCCCACTTCACTAAACAAAGTCACTGCTTCTTTCATGCTAAGCAAGTTGCATGGCTTCTCCAATTCGATTCTTCTTCGTCCTCCTCCTCTTCTTCTTCTTCTCCTCCTATTGTGTTAATGCTCAACCGCCATCGCCGGGCTACTACTTGAGCTCGAAGGTGCGATCATGGAGATTCTACCAAGCTTACAGTACCCTTTGGGGTGCACAGCACCAATCGGTTTCCCACGATCAATCCAGCGTCACACTCTGGCTCGACAGCAGCTCCGGTAACAAGATTCATGCACGTTATGTTTCAAGATTCGCGTTGCCATAACGAATGCCCCCTTCGCGCTCAATTGCACATTAAGCTTATACTATTAGTTAAGAGCTCAAACTGTTTGTTTACATGCACTATTAGGGAGCGGGTTCAAGTCGAACCGGCCATACCGGAATGGCTACTTTGGTGCCTCTATCAAGCTTCAAAGTGGCTACACCGCCGGCGTCAACACGGCTTTCTACGTAAGCGAAGTCAATTGAATTGCTTGAACTAGTTGTAATTCGAGGGCGATTCGATATTAAGAACGCGGGAGTGAATGATATTGTTTGTAGCTATCTAACGACCAAGCTCACCCTGGATACCACGATGAGATAGACATCGAGTTCCTTGGCACGACCCTTGGAAAGCCTTACACTCTGCAGACTAATGTCTATGTGAGGGGCAGTGGAGATGGCAGGATCATTGGGAGGGAGATGAGGTTCCACCTCTGGTTTGACCCGACCGCCGACTTCCACCACTATGCCATTCTTTGGAACCCTGACGAAATAGTGTGAGTGTTCGATCCAAGAATGTGTGTCGTCAATTGTGAATTCATCATTGAGCCTCCTAATTCTTGTAGATTTTTCGTCGACGATGTGCCAATTCGGAGGTACCAGAGGAAGACGGAGGCAATGTTTCCCGACCGACCGATGTGGGTGTATGGCTCAGTTTGGGATGCATCGTCGTGGGCCACGGAAAATGGGAAGTACAAGGCGGACTACAGGTTCCAACCTTTTGTTTCAAGGTACACTGACTTCAAAATAGGAGGGTGCACGGCCTACGCATCGCCGTCGTGCCGACCGATCGCCTCTTCGCCGAAGGGATCAGGTCTGAGCCGACGGCAATATGAGGCAATGCAATGGGTTCAAAGGAATCACCTAGTTTATTATTACTGTGAGGATTACAGTAGAGATCATACTCTCACTCCTGAGTGTTGAAGAACAGTAGATGTATAATTCGAACGTTAGAGTTGAGTTGAATATCTAGTTTTGTAATCATGTCTGAGAAATAATCAATTGGGTTTTCCTTCTTACAATAAGAAGAAATTTTATTTTTATATGTACATACATACAAATTTATTGTATACTTACAATTAACTACTGTACAACGAACTTTAAAAACTCATAATAAATTTATCACACTGTTTAAATTCTTTTAAAATTTGAGAAATTACTTTTTTGGCATCATACTCGATTCTAGATTGTTTTTTGGAATCGAAAATTTATTTTGATCCTTACAAGATACCCATCGTAAGAACATGTTGTGCATAAGTTGAAATTTAACTACAATGCCGTTGTCAATTAGACCGTTTGACACCATAAGACAATTTTTACTATGTTTTTTTATCTCCCAATTCTACAGACCTCGGAATAGACTGATCATACGATTTCATCCGCAAACTGTCACAAAATCTACAATTATAACTAGTCTTAAAAATAACAAATGAAACAAACTTGAATGAAGCATAATCATATCCATTTGAATTGTTTAATTCATTTATTTGCAATTTCAACAACAAATATGGTTGTCTGATAGCGTAAAAAGAATTAATACTGCAATAAGCACCATATTCCGAAAGATGAATAAATCTTTAGTCTACTTGCAGAAATGCTGTTGAGGTAAGAGAATCGAACTCAAAGTGGGCACTTTTCACTCCATAAATAATAAAATGTTTTTCAAGAAAAAGAAAAAAAAAATTTGTCGATGCAAATAATGTTCAGTTGCAATGGCTTCAAAGAGAAGTTGCAAGACAACAAACAAAATAAAAATGGAGATTCTTGGGCCTTCAAGTTGCAGCCAGTTGTTTATGATCTATCTATGGAGTAATACAACGAAACAGTTAAAGAAAATCCAAGCCAATACATAAAAACTGAACCGAGAAAGATGCAAACATCAACAAAAATGTCCAAAAAGAAAGCAGATGTTTTCACTCCGAAGACATCTACTAAAATGGGAAAGCCTTTAAAACTTCAGGATGCTCTAAACTGCTAGATAGCATGAAGAAAAATCTATGCATCTAAAACATTGGACCATTTTAGGGACCTAACTAATACAACAAGTTCACCATCTATCTTAGCAATTATTTTGGTAGCAAAAATGCCTATAGCTGAGATATCATACACCTGCCCCAGATGTCAGCTTTTGCAGTTCTTGCAGATCTTCTACCTCAACCAAAAATAGCGGAAGGAGACGCTCATAATTCGACCTCAGAGGATAAAGCAAGCGTCACATGATCAGCCATCATTGATTCCTTCCATCCTGCATTTTTTTAACACTAGTTAAAAGATTGCAGAACTTTAAAAAGGTAATTATTATAAAAATAGTCCAAAGGGTGGAAAAACTGCTTCTTGACTTGTGAGACCCCCAAAATAGAGCACAGAAGATACGGGGTGCTTACTCTCTGCTAGAAAGGCCTTTGCAGTATGGCTTGAGAAGAGTCTGGGGAATGACAAATCTGAACTATCCGACTCAATGATAGAGTCAAGAATTTGCTAGAACCATTGCCGCAAGCATCCTCAGTAGGAATATGATTAAAAGGGTGAGCATGAAATTCATTAAACTTTGCTCCTATTTGTTCTACATAAGAATCTACATTGTCATGGCAAAATAGCTTAGGCAGTTTTATGTCCATTAAGTCGGCTGAATTGAGACTCGAGACATGCTCTGCTAGCTTAGCATGTTTCGGCACCAACGATGAACCATTTCTAAGGTCAACACTGATAGAGCCAATCAAGACTTCACACTTGCTGTTGCTTTCATTGCCATCTTCTTTCTCTGGCTTTGTTTTCGGCGTCCAAATAATAAGGTCGTTGGTTGAAGTTGTGGGAGATTTTGCACATGGAGCCTCATCATGGTAACAACTGCTTGGAGGAATTTGTGTTGACAAAATTTGACCACTGATTGGAGTTGGCTGGCACTCCCTGGATTTAGTCTCTATTTTCTGTTCTACAAAGTCAACATCAATCTCTTTTGGAGAATGCAAAAACATGTTGCAATCTAAATGGGGTTCTACTTTGCAGTGTTTTATCGGCTGCACACACAGTAACTTTGGACTAGATTTTGTTGTGCAAGTGTCAAAGCAAGAGACGGATGTAGGTATTGGGCTTGATGTTTCTGTAGATCTACATGTTAACTCGACAGAATCGTGTGAATATGCCTCACAAATGTTTTTGGCAGTACCAGTTGCTATGGTCATTTTTCTCTCTTTCTGCCTCAGTTTTTTCAACCTTTTCCTTTCCTCAAGTTCAGCTTGCCTGCAGAAACCACCATAAAATTCAAGGGCTAAGAAAAAAATTCTCATGGGAACTAAATTAGCACTTTTTTGTCTTGACCACCCCGTATTCCTATGCCACATTGGATGAGAAACTATTCATTGTTCACAGCGGAAGAAACAACGCTCAACCACCCAGCAATGTCGTTATACAGGTGGGTTGGAACCCACATTGGCAAAATTAAATTAGCACTTTATATGTATAGAAGATAGATTTATCTTAGATAACCAGAAATGCTATGCTATGTGCATATTTATTACCATCTAAAATAATGGACTTATCATAATCAAGTCAAGTTGACCAAGCAATATTTATTCAACGATAAAATAAAAATATTCTCCATGTAATCCTTACTTATCATAATCAGACCAAATTGACCGAGTAAATTTGTTAACAGAAAAAAAAAAGTCACTTTCCACATCATCCAAGTGCTAACTAGAATTTTTCAATTTTCACTAAGCATTCATTCCTAAATTAGGGCTAGCTTTAATCATAATAAAATAATGAATAAAAAGGCTGTTTATCTGGTGAGCAAATATACACGTAGCCAACCCCAAATACCTGGTACATTCTGCCTCTTCTGATTACATCAGTAAGATAATTATATGTTACTTCTACTGGAACTATATTGGTCACTTGATCCAGTCCTGAGCATCATTCTAATAATGAATTCTAACTTGCTATACACAAGACTTAAAGTCTCATACAACTAAAACAATCGGCAATCTACACTAATTTTCTATGCCCTTGGTATACAGTTTGAATAAAGGATTGAGTGTCTACCATCTCATACCATGTCGAGAAGTATGGTCTTCCCTCACGCGATGGGCCACCCGTCACCATGATTTACCCTCGTCGACCGGTGGGGACTCTCGTTGAAGGCCTTGGGGCGGAGCCGGTCGGCCCTGAGGATTAGTGGGCGTAAGCCCGACACCTCAGGTTAATCAAAAAAAAAACAAAGAAAGAGAAGTATGGTCTTATTCTCATCTAAACCAAACTTTTGAAGAATTACAATTAGAATTAATATGGTTGTTTGGCCATTAAAAACTGAGAAACAAGTTGTATAATCACATTTTGAGATTCCAGATTGTGAAATTGTTGCCGCACCACAAATTCTCTTCTAAGTGAAGATTTCTCCTCGCTGATTATGGTAGTTTATGTGTGTGATAAAGTTAGGGTGAAAGGATGCTTCTACATGGATTATGGTTTTATCTGTGAAATCTAGGCCACCACACTCAATTGACAAAAGTTGACATGACATGTTTTCATGGCACGAACCATGCCACAATTTTACAGATTTAGGTTTAAGCTAAACAAGTTCACATTATAAATGAGTTGAACCGTTTATGACTCACAAATAAGCAGGGGTCGAGTAGCCACTGACTTGCATCTCAAGCGGTTAGATATTTAAATCATTTCTATTAGTTAATCTAGATTAAGTTATAAATATATAATCTAACATATGTTATAAATATATATGATATAATAAACATAAACTATAATACAAATTACCTTTTATACTTTTGTATAATTAAAAATTAATTAGTATATGGTTTATATACAAATTTTATTTAAGTTTTTTAAATATGTCATGTCATATGTGTATGAGCCATTTGATTAAATGGTCATGTGACATGACCCTAAAACCCTTTTATACACAGGTCATGTGCAATTCTGGATTTTGACCTGTTTATTTAATGGGGCGGGTTTGAATTTGAATTAAATGAGTCATAGGTCAATGAGACATGATCAATTTATGACCCGCTAACCTAAATTGTCACCTCTAACCATGTCTTTGAATAACTAGGCCTTCGTAACACTGACTATATTGGCATCTAGAATACTAACACTACCTCATGAACCATTCCACTGGCAGACAAACACCCCCCACATAACAAATAGGTTTGTGGATTCATAGCTCCATCATGCTTTATGACTCAAATTGGCTTAGTTACTACGCTTTCAGAGGAAAAAACTACACTGCCCAAATCTGATGCAGCGAGCACATGAAGGTTGATGCTCCACAACATGTCAAGTATAGTTAACTATAGTTATTTACTCCATCTCTAACTACTGATGTTCTAAATTCCATCACTAGTTTCAAAAAGCCTAATAATGAGGTACAATAAGCAACCTTATTGTTTCTTGCAGGTTAACTTTATACAGATGTAATGTCGACACATTGACATCAGAGAACTAACTCATTAACTTTGTTAAACTTAACTATAGTCCTAAAATACCTAAGCTCAAATGAATAGTAGTTCAATCGTCTAAGCATCTAGTTCCCTCAGTCACACAAATATCTCGTGGACCCCGTGAACCTCTTTAATTAGCCCACAACGACCCATGTAGAACTAATCTAGGTGTCACATGCAATTCTCAGCTATAGAACATTAACAAGTTACATACACTTGCACGCTTCTACACAAAGGCATCACCTTAATTATGGCAAAACCAGAGAAGGTTATAGGAACCCAATTATATCACTCAGGTATACTCATTAACTTGTATTTCTGTTAATCAGACAACTCAATTGATTGGTACCTTTTCTTAGCAATTTCCTCTTCTTCCATAAGCAGACACTGTAATCTTAACGCTTCAACATCTTTTTCAGCATGCCACGACTTGACCTAGCAACCAAATACAGGCAAACTAAGAAGAAACATTAAAAAGGTTAAATTTTCAGTACTAGGATTACTGTCATACCAATTTCTGTTCGAGCATAAAACTAGCAAATGCAACCAAATTTTTAGCCTCGAAAGAAATTTTCTCAGCATCTCCATTGAAGATATACTTTTGCATGGATAAGGCATTGCCAGCATATAAAAAAGTCCTCTCACTTGCATCATCAAGAAGAATGAATAAATCTTGAGATGACAAAGGAAACCTATAAGAACTCCCTTCTATAATATCCTACACAATGCAAATGTGAAATTTACCGATGTGGGACACACAATAATAGTTTGTACACTTCAACAGACAAAAAATGAATTGCATTTTTTCTTACCAAAAGAGTTGCACCAGCCTTCACATACACATGTGGAAGTAATAGAAGACCAAGGTTCTGAATGAAATTTGTCAATTCCTTTATAATAAAAGAACCAGTAACACCCTGGAAGTAAAAAATTAACTAGTAGCTCTCCCTTTAAATAAAACACAAGATCAAGGTAAATGACATTTCACTTCTAAATAACGTGCCAATTGGCTCAACAAAATCTGCCAAAGGGCAGTTAACAACATAGGAATTACAACTCAACACAAACCAATAGGTATTTATGGATCTGATATAAATTTGGTGCAGATGAAATCTGTTAGTGTGGAAGGGCATCTCTGGAGAGATGACACAAAAAATATGATAGGAGTCTGATTTTGGTTAAATTTTGTGTACTTTGGGGGTTGATTGAGCTTTAAATTGAGCAGGATAAGATTTGGTTGGCTAGGATTTGAATTGGGCTTGAAATCAGAACAATGTCAAAATCCGTTCAATTTGGGTACACCATAGATGAATAAGGTAATCTGTTGAACTAGTGTCAAAGCTGGAATAATAAAACTGATCGTAGGTAGGGTTTATCAAGGTTTAGATGGAGGTTAGCAAAGGGGTGACAACAATAGATCATCTTCCTACCCTTGCCACCCATCTTCAAGCACACTGCCAGTGCCTCCCATCTCTTTGCTCCTCCCTCCATCATCAACCTGCTTAACCTTTCTTCTCTCGACCATTGTCAGTATTCTTCACTATCACAGGTGAGAGCCCCACTAACTCCCTCCTTCCTGATCACCTCCCCCACTGAAATCCTCAGCCCAAGAAACAGCCAATCACTAGTCAAATCCTAGCCACGCCACAAATACTCTTTCCCTTGACTCTTTCTCGAGCCCTCCAAATCTGTCAAGATCCCATCAAACTCATCAATCTTTGTTGCAGCCCAACATCCCTTCATTAATCCAATCAGTGATACCCTACACTGAACTTTCCTTCCCTTACTGTTCAGATGAGACAATTCCCTCCTTAACATAATTATCTGCACCATTCATAACTTGTAAACATTCTCCAGTGGGCTCATGTGATCATATCTACAAATTTCTCAACCTTTCTGCTAATATATAATAGAATAGAATGATAAGCATCTAAGCCCAAAGATGATAATAGTTAATACAATAATTGAAAACCAACTTCCAGAGAATGTTCTAGACTTAGATGATCATGGACAGGAAGATCCATAAACTAATTACCCTGTATCAAGGAGTGTTTCAAATCAAAGATTAAGGCTATCACTAAAAAAACTACAAGTATTCTGTCAGTTTCGATGAAAAAAATCATAACCTGCAATTTTTTCTTAAGAACAAGAGCAACATCACAATACAAAAAACAAAATGGTCCCTTTGATGTATCTCAGACCAAGGAGGAATACAAGAGATAACCATAACCTAGAAAGGAGCAAACAACCAAACCATATTATCAAAAATTTAGTAGTTAGCACCCACCTATTACTACTGAGGCATATACACATGCAAAAATGAACAATTCATACACCACCAGTTCCTAGAAATACCAACATATGTCTATATTTTGAATGCTCAAACAGCTGGATGCAAAATAAGTATTAATGCTCTATAGTATAGTAACTAAGAAAATGGAATGAATTCACAACTAGTCCATTTGAAATTACCTCAACAACAGCTTCCTTCAAAGAAAGAATATCTTTTGCCTCCTCTATTGGTAGCTAGAAATGCAACAAAAATATTGAAGAATATTAAAAAAAAATTGTGAAGCACAAACTTGTCTATCTTTTCAATTAAGAATTTTAGCTTCTATTTTTGCTTACTCATGTATTAGAATACTGAATACATGTTGATATCAACGAAGGCAAATCAAAGCATTAATAAATGTATTTGAAGAAGCTTACCCTATCCCAGTATTCTCCCAAGAGTACCCTATTCTTCAAGAAATCCTAAAAAATTTCAGCGAGAAAAAACATTAGTTAAGAATACAAAGGTTGTGAAAATAATATTAAAGAACTCATAATAAGATAAAATGACAAAATGATGGATTGAAGTATGAATATTCTCCTGTTAACAATAATCATCAGTAAAATCTAATAATGAAACAAAAAACTAGTAATAAAGATAGCATTAATTTAACTAGAAAATTGGCCCAAATAAAGTAGAGAAAGAAAGAACCTTAGCAATATTCAAAGGCCTACGATGAAGACGAACATGCCGTCTATAATTAATTGTGGAGCAAAAGTCTCTTGAACATTTCTCACACTTCTGAGATTGAACCTTACATTGTGAAAATAGGGACCATCCTGGAATATCTGCCACAAGTAACAGTTTGAATCAATGAACATTCAGCAAGAACAACGAAAAATTTCTGATGCCATTTGTAGTTACATACATTTTTCAGTCTCACGGCTGACTTTAACATCAGCCTGAGAAAGTGTAACATTGGCTTCAGGAACTCTTAGAGCATGGATTTGTTCAGATGCACTCATAATCATTGTTTAATGGCCTTTAGTACTCCCCCAATGATTGAACATGGCCCATAATCCTAGTAATGACGAATGAAAATAAACTCATAGCAATATAATGGACAAGGCTGATGTCATTTTGTTCTGCACTATTGTCAATTTCAGGACTTTCAAGTGGATAGTATTCCAGCTGACTTGAAATATATCACAGCTATGCACCCTAAAGAAAAGGATTCTGCTTGGTCTGTTGCATTGTTAAGAGACAAATAAATAAATAAATAGTATTCCTTCTCCAGCGTTGGTACATTCTGATTTGACCTGACGCATTCAGGTTAAGAGACATCTGCAACATTAACATTTTAATAAGCATTAATTGATTGGTAAAATTACTGTTTAAAATAGAATGCCAAAAGACATATGAAGAAAAGAGCAACACATAAGAATATTGTGGTATAAGTAATGATCACAGATCAATGACATAATGTTCTTGAGGTAAAAGAATTTCGTCATGGGAAGCTACAAGAACCGCAACTGCATAATGAAGCTATTTCAGATAAATGAGCATATTGGAATAGGACAAGAAAACTCGACTAGTAGTCAAGTAATTGAATTCAATATGAATGCTATCTTCTCTGTTTTTCTCCATTTTTCAACAAAACAATTAGTCACTTTTGAAAATCTAATTAAACTTGGCTGACAAAGCTTGAATCAGGGGGAAGTATCTATTAGCATCCCCTTATAGGCTTCATTAAGATCAGTCAATATGCTTAAAATGGTGAATACATAATATTGACTGCACAAAAGTTTAACATCTAGAATAATACACCCAAGGCCTAAATTGAACAAGATTGACTTTACCATGCAAAGAAACAAAAACAACTCTATCTATGGTCAGGTCAGTATTATTGCAAATGATGGATACTTGCATATACACGCAATGAACATGTATCTGGAGCCTTGGCAACGTACTAGGATTGCTGTATGCTATTCGAGTGTCAAGGATCCAAGCCATGAAAAGACCTATTAGCTGTTTGACAATTATCTGGAGACACTGCTTAAATAACAAGGTGGGATGAATAAGGCTAATATATGAGGAGAGATTGATAGAATGTCATAAAAATTGAATATTAGTTAGAAAGATAAAATTAATTTCTTTCAGTTTGACTAAGATTGTGATTCAAAACAGAGCACTTTTAGTAGGAAAATAACACCATACCAGACCTGAACATTTAGAATGCAACAACTTATTGTTCGATAAAATGAAGGTTCAGTACGATGCCCGCACATATATCCGAGTAATAGTAGCAGCATATCTAAAGCATTACACCATGTGGAGCATTCAATATTTCACATAAAACATGAATGATGGGACTTGGGAGATTGGAATCAAGTATGTTCAAGAATTATGGAGGCAGAGCATTCCTCGCCGTAGATGCTTCATTACTTCCAAATACTAGCCCATGACAGTGTCCTAAATTTCCAGCACTCAATACTTGGTGAAAAAAAAACACGATGTCGAAGAATCAAGTACGCGATGGAGATATATCGAAGGCAGTACGCGATCCCATGAGGAAATCAGAGGAAATGCTATCTGAAACACCGCATAAAGGGGTATCTATCCGACCTAATGATCGAGCCGAAAGAACCACAATTACAACAGATATGGTGAAATCCTAGATTGATCAAAGCGAACTACATTTGGAGTCAGGTCGTAGATCCATCTGGATGAAGTCCATCGAAGTAATCAAACAAACATCCACTCGACCACATGAAAAATAAACAAAAAAAAATTACAAGTAAAAAGACAACTCACAGCGAGATGATCGATGGCAGGAAGACGGCATTGGCGTATCGGGTGAGCCAGGAACCAACAAAACCAGGCGATCTCGCCGTCAGAGTGAGGCGCGGAACCCTAGAAGAGAAAAGGAGGAATATCGAACGGAGGAATAATAATAAATAAATAAATACAAGAAAAAAGGGGGAGGAACTTTAGCGGAAAGGAAGGTTCTCTCCCCCGACCAGGAAGCGAGGCAGTGGGACTGTGCGTGCCCAAGGAAGAATGTTCGGGTTGTGGCGGGTCACATTCGAACCAGTGCCCAATAACGGGTCACGTCGTGGATCGAATTCGGAGTTATTTTCATTTCAATTTGCACATGCGTGGCGTAGACGTAGACCCGAAGTTGGATTCGGATCCAGACTAAAAAAATAAGGATCCGTAAAAATTCGATTAAATGGATCAAAATCGAAAGTTACTTCAGTTTATTCGAAAAATTATTTTTTTTATTTTTAAAAATATCAATTTTTTTAATTGATTCAATTCATTTTTTAATTTCAAATTAAAAAAAATAATTTAATCAATAAAATTGATCTCGATTGATACGGTAGTAAATACTATATTATAATATTAATTTTATGAAATTATGATACTGTAATATATTAGTATTATAATATTCGATTGATTTTGAAAATTTATTATTTTGATTTTGATCGAATTAATCGATTTTTTATTAATTTAATTTTTATTTAAAAATTTGATTAATTAAAAATTTGATTTATTTAAATTGGTTTCGATTTAATAATTCGAAGCAAGAGACTATTTTAGCTGGCTTTTCGGATCCGGATAAGAGAGGCGGAAGTTATTAATTTATTATATTATAGAACATGTGTATTTCTTGTAAAAGTTGAGAATCTGTCCAATTAGTAGTTCTCTGCATCGCGTTTTAGGGAGTGAGAGGGAGGATAAATCATGAGGCGGTCTTTTGATCTGATGTGAGCAGAGGGTCATCCTGGTAGAGGATTTTAGACCCCTCTCCGGAATCGATCCCAGTCTATTCTGCAAGCAACCTCGTGGCTTATCATCGTGTCGTCTCCGTGGGAACAACATGTGTATTTCCAATCAAATTCTTTTTGATAGAATATTTCAGACAATTATTCGTTCTCTTAATCTCGAAATGAAAATATCAAAATAAGATTAGGGTTTTTTTTTAAACAACCACTATTTTAGTTTGATAAATGTTTTTTGCCATATTAATTGTTCTAAAAGCTGCCTGATACGTCAGAAATACTTTTATTCAATAAATTCAAAAAATTAAATGTAAAACTCTTAAATATAATAAATTTATTGTTTTATATATGCCCGTGAGAAAAAAAAAGAGATCATTTTTTAAAAAAAAATTGTAAATTTTTAGAATATTTTTTCTATTTTGTAATATTTTCAAGGAACAAACTTTAACTAAATTGGAATTTGAAAGAAGAAGAAAAGTAAACAAAAATTGTATTTTATATTTTTTGAACACATTTAATATAAAATCTAGGATTCGAATCTTTTTGGAGTCGATCAAAGGTTAATAAAATTCAAATATTTTTTTTGTGGTTTTAAGATTTGTATTGTTTATAAATTATGACATTTTTATATACCTAATAATAATAATAATAAAACTTCTCATTTTACCTTACAATTTATTTATCATAAATCCCTTCTCATTTTACTTAAATAATATTGGTGGAAAAAGAGGAGGAATCATTTTCAAAATTTCAAAGTAAGAGTTCTCAATTATTTTTAGCACATTAATTGATCTTATTATTTTATCGTAGCTTTATAAATGAAAGCTGCAGATGCAATTAAAACTTCATCTTTACAAGCTATATATATTTTGTGTTCTTCTTCCTCTCTTTGCAACCATAGCAAGCATCTCGAGAGCGGTTTAGGGTTTTGGCCCTCTGCAAAAGCCTTGTTTTGTGTGAGAAAATTTCAGATTAAATACAAATTCAAGTTAAAACTATTACAGCATTTTTAATTAGGCAGAAATGACTGATAAATCAGTAAATTATTCTCTCTTCTTCTTCTTTTAATATGATGATGTGAACTAATTTTACTTGTTTTTTTTTTCCTTTTGTCTCTAGCAATTTGGTTTATATATTTTTTTTTTATAAAAAAACTAGAGAAATCTTATTAAAATCCCTTTGAATTATCAGGAAGAAGACTAAATGACAGAATTGAAAACAGCGTTGTTTTGTGGGATATTTTTTCTTGCGTTTGTGCATTTCTTTGATCGGAGAAGATTAAATTACAAGTATGAAGATTGTCGATAAAGTCTTAGCATGAAAATTAGCCTTCATCAAAACTGTACAGTAAGACAATGCCATCACCTTGCACCAAACTATTAGAAAAGAAAACAAAAAGTTTGTTGAAAGTGCTCGATGACATGCATCAGCGTAAGAAATGGCCGAACCACTCGCGGAAAGCTGAGATTTTTGTTGGAACTCAACGACGATGAGAATGATAGAAATCAACTTATAACCGCGACGACGCTAATCTGAGAAAGATATATTAATATATGTTGTCTTCCAAAACGATTCTCTTCTTTCGTTTGGAGGTTGTGCATTGTTGCGGAATAAAGCGTGAGATGGGCAGAGCACAGTGAAATAAAAGCAAAACCCATCAAAGCAGTGGCCTAAAGCCGAACCTGGGAAAAGGAATCAGGGTCCAAAATTAGCCACTGTCCTGTGC
This sequence comes from Wurfbainia villosa, assembly GCA_025175895.1. Taxonomy (NCBI): domain Eukaryota; kingdom Viridiplantae; phylum Streptophyta; class Magnoliopsida; order Zingiberales; family Zingiberaceae; genus Wurfbainia; species Wurfbainia villosa. Next base: position 7,817,673 of record CM045991.1, read on the forward strand.
TCTCCCTAGACTCCCTTGCCTGTTGCTGTATTTTCCATGCGATTGTCAACTCCGCTGAACCCGTGGAGCAATTGTCCTGTGCTCTCCCGCCGGTGAAATAGAGAGAGAGAGAGAGAGCGGAGAGAAGAGAGAAGCACGACAGGACGAGCAGCCCCAGTCTTCTCCTCCTCCTTTTTCTTCCCAAAGCACGCTTTTAGCGGAAAAGGCGTTGCCTTTGGGGGTCGGCAATCTGTTTTTGTCGGATTCTTGATTAGAAAAGGAGTAAAGATTTCAGCTTGGTGTGTCTTTTGCAAGAAGGAGAGAAAGCTTGGATCCCATTTTTGCTTGTGCATTCTATTTTTCTGGGAGAAGAGGACTTTGGAAGATCGGGAGGAAAAAAAGGATCCCTTTCCTTGTTTGAGGTTTCCCGTCGATTTGATGTTTTCTATTCGGCCATTTCTTGTTCAGTTTCTTTTTCGGAAGCTCGAGAGCTTGAAGTTGACTGGGAAAGCGAAGACTCCCCTGTGTAGCTGCATGAGTGCTGTGCAAAAATTTAGCAATATTACGTGTTTGGATTTATATATACTGGAACTTGGTTTTTGGATTTGGATTCGTTGCCTTTTGTGTTGCATTTTACAGAATGACCCAGATTGGAACAAGTTTTGATTTGGGTTCAGATCCGATGTTAGACGGCGTTGGTTCTGAAGCTTTGTTCATTGCTACACTTTGAGGAATTTGGTGGGTGATCAAGATCTGGTAAAATACGAGGAAAGGCTTGAAGTTTAGTTGACCACGGAAGAAAATTTGTCTGATTGCTCCTCTTCTCGAAGAAAGCAAAAACATCCCTAAGTCCTGTAATTTAGCAGAGGAGAAAACAAAAATAAGACTATTATTTACGAGCCGCCTTCTCGTCGAACAAGAACCTGTTTTCAGGTATTAATTTATGCCATTTCAGATGGTTTTACTCAACATGCGTGTCTGATCAGAACAGTTTATATATAGTTTGGAATAACCATAGATTTATACTTGGTTCTGTGCTTGTAAAATGAAAAGATTTCATGAAACTGCTGTATTTTATTGGTCAAACTGAAAAACACAATTCAATAGCTTATTTATTTATTTTTCACTTAAAGGTGAAGATCTGCATAGTTTTAGTATAACATTTCTTAGTTCGTAACTTTGATGTGTGGCATGTCAAGATTCCAGATCTGTATCAGATTGGCTAACAGAAACTGTCGTTTGTTGTCTGCAATTGACTGATGCGAACCCCTTTGTTTTTGTTCCCGGGAGAGGAAATTATAGTTATTCAATAAAAGAAGCTACACTTCTTAGGAATCCAAGTTACAATATGTTGAAATTCACGACACATAAGTTATAAGAAACGGGTAAATGCAAGTCAGCTTGTAGCTAATAATCTGATGCCTCGAGTGTTTTTTTTTTTTGTCGTCGATATGGACATTCAAGATTTCTACTGACTATTCCTTCATTCATGCTACTTTTTATTGTCCTATTGTGTTTTGAATGGCCTTTTTCTTGTAACAATTTTAGATAATCTCGAAATTTATCAGTTTTTTTTTTATGCATGCTTCAGTTTTCTAGGATATGTTTGAAGGAAGTTAGGTCCTAAAATCCCCCTTGATCAATGGCCAAAAGATCCATTAAAAGGCCTCCACAAGTCGAGAAGGATAGCACAGGCTGCATGTGGCCTATTATTAGCTTGTTTTCTTCGGCCAAAGCCCCTCTACTCCGAGGTTACTTTCAGATATTCTTCCTGCAAGTTCTAGACAAAGTGGTAAGTGCTCTTTGTTCAAGCTATTTGAGTTATCATCAGTCGATATGTTTTACCTTTTCGTTGTGTTTCATTCCATGTTTGGCTATTTGAGATCGCCTTTTGACCTGACTACGATTATAAGAGCTTGTATACATTGATCTAGATTATTCTCCAGTTAGCACTTCTCTCATTGTGGTTAAGTGATTTTGCAAAATAGTTCCAAGTAGGTTGAGATGGATCTGGATTGGCAAAAGCCAAACTGTTTTCTTTTTCCTCGACACATTGGATATCAAATATTGAGCAAATTGGATAGGATAAAGGTAGGATCAAATCGTCTAAATAACAGAAAAGGGATTGACCGGTATAGAATGATCCAATGCAGAAGAAACTGAGAAAAAAGTCGAGCCAAGTTTGAGAATACTTTGGGCTATGCCAAATGGTTTTGTCAAAGAAACAACTGGTCATCATGCTTCAAGGCATGTGATGTTGCCATATGTAGTAAATGGTTATTTTGTAAAGCTTATTTATTTCGTATTTTCCTAGTTAGTGTGTAGGTTGTAAATAGTAAGAAATAAGTCATAATTAATACATATGACTATAAATAGTTAGGAATGGATTTTAAAATCCCTGTAAATTAGCCCTTAATTGTTGTATATTGATATATATATTCAATGAAATAAAAAGCAAAGGCACAAGGATTCGGAGCCCTCGTCTCTAGAGTTTTAGTTTTGGAGTTTCAGGTCATTGCAAATTAAAAGCTTAGTTTAGTTTTGTCGGTATTTTGATTGAGGTTGCTCAATATTTTGGGAGAGAGAGCTCACTTTTTAAGTAAATTAATTTTTAAGTCGTCTTGGGTTGCTTGTCTCTCTACTTGTATTTTTCTTGATTGTTATGATGGCTGGTAGCAATTCTAAGTTTTGTGTTAAATTTATTGGAAAAAATTATTCAACATGGGAATTTCAAATTCGATTATATGTTATTGGAAAAGAATTGTGGGGACACATTGATGGCATTGATTAGTTCAATGGAAGGTTAAAAATGCTAGGGTGATGTCTAGGATTATTGGATCATGTGATCCGCATATTATTCTTAAGTAACTTGTGCCCATATAAAAATGTACAGACGATGTGGGAATATTTAAAGAAACTTTGCTATCAAACAAATTTGGCTAGAAGATCTATCTATTCAGGAGTATTATTCTGGTTTTCAAAATTTATGAGCTGAATTTTCTTACATCATTTGTGCTAATGCGTCTTAAAGATTCTATATCAGCTGTATTAGTTGTACATAAGATTAGCAAGCGTGATCATTTTTTGATTAAGCTCCAATCAAATTTTGAAAACGCTCATTCTAATTTAATGAATCGTCATCCTCCTCCCACCTTGGATGGATGCTTTAGTGAATTGCTTCATGAAGAGCAACATCTTCTCACACTAACTACTATCAAACAAAAGGAAATGACTACGACACATATGACATTTTGGCTCAAGAAAAGGCAAGTGAAGAGATATAAATAAGGTTCAATGCTATAGCTGCAGGGATTATGGGCATATTGCTGCAAATTGCACTAAATTTTTTTGCAATTTTTGCAAAAAGCAAAGGCACATCATAAAAGAGTGCTCAATTTGTCCTCAGAATCGCCAAAAATTTTTGCTTTTCAGGCAAATATTGATAACTCTTCTACTAAACCAACTCAAACTAGTTCCTTGATGGTGTCATCGACCAATCAAAATGCTTAAACTACTATTCTTACTCCTGAAATGGTGCAACAAATGATAGTTTCAACACTTTCAGTTGTGGGGCTTCAAGGTAATGGTAATCCCTCATCTAAGTCTTGGCTTGTTGATTTTGTGACATCAAATCACATGACTTGTTCAACTAATTTACTAAAAAATATTTGTCCATATCATGGTTCAGAATATATTAAGGTTGCTAATGGAAATAAATTTCCCATTATTGTGTTTGGTGATATTACTCAATTTTGAACAATGCTTTTGTCTCCTGGCCTTTTGATAATCTTATTTCAGTTGGTCAATTAGTTGAAAATAACTATGGTGTGTATTTTCTCGTGATGGTTGTCATGTACAGGATCAGGTCTCGGGATGGTGATCACGAAGGGGTCTAAAGTTGGGCATTTATTTCCTTTACATATTCCTAGTTAAATTTCTTTTGTTTGTTCCACTATTGAGAATAAAAGCGAGATGTGACATAAATGTTTAGGTCATCCAAATTCTGTCGTATTGTCTCATTTGTTGAACTCTAGTTTTTTGGGCAATAAAAATCAATTTTCAAGTCCTTCCTTTGTTTTGTTCAACTTGCAAATTGTGAAAAAGTAAAATTCTTCCCTTTCCTCTTATTGGTAGTCATGCAACTAAATGTTTTGATATTATTCATAATGATATATGGGGGATTACACCTGTTATATCTCATGCATATTATAAATATTTTGTCATATTTATTGATGACTATAGTTGGTTTATTTGGATTTATTTTTTTCATTCTAAATCAGGTCTTTTCAATCTTCAAAATTTTTGTTGCATATGTTAAAACTCAATTTTCTACTTATTAAAGTTCTTGATATGATTCTAGGTGATAATACATGTCTACTGAATTTCATAGATTTTTAAATGAAAAAAGTATTCTCTCACGATGCTCTTTTCTGCACATCCCCCAACAAAATGGTGTGGCAGAACACAAGAATTGTTATCTTCTAAGTTGCTCGTACTTTGTTACTTGAATCTTCTGTGCTGCCTAAGTTTTGGGTAGAAACTTTATATACAGTAGCTTATCTCATCAATAAACTACTTTCTCAATTATTGCACTTTGAATCTTCTTATTTTCGTCTTCATTAACAACATCCTCAATATGGGCATTTACATACATTTGGTTGTGTTTGTTTCGTTCATTTATCTTCTCATTAATGTCATCAGCTTTCTGCTCAATCTATTAGATGTGCATTTATGGTATATAGTACTCATCACAAAGGCTTTATTTGCTATGATCCTTCTACTAGGAGGTTTCGTATTCCTCGTAATGTTGTTTTCTTTGAAAATCAACATTTCTTTCCAAGTTGTGATCGATCATGCCCAGATATTGTTGTTCTTCCAAGTTTTGATGACTTATCCTCCTCTCTTGATCAAGTCAAGCTGGGATATGCAAATCAACGACTTCCTTCTCCACTACTCCTTCTCGAACTAGATCCGCCATTTGATCCTACTCCACCTATCATGAGACGCTTTACCAAAATTTATCGTCCTCCTAATTGGTATGGCTCGTATCATACATCATTTAGTGCTTTATCCTTTATTTTGGTTCCCTCTTCTTACTCGCAAGCAGTTAAGCATGAGTGTTGGCAACAAGCAATGCAAGAGAAACTTCAAGCTTTACAAGATAATTATACATGGGATATTATTCCATCCACCCAATGTTAGGCTTATTGGGTGTAAGTGGGTGCACTCAATTAAGCTTCGTTCTAATGGACTCTAGAGTGCTATAAGACGAGATTGGTTGCTCTGGCCTCTGGGTAATCGATAAGAGTACGGTGTTGATTATAAGGAGACATGCTCATGTGGCTAAAATGACTACTGTATGAATAATCATTGCAATTGCTACTTCTCAAGGGGGGTCACTTTATCAAATGGATGTGAAAAATATTTTTCTCCATTATAATCTCAAAGAAAGTATCTATATGGCACCTCTTCCTGGTTTGTTTTCCTCTCCTACTTTAAAAGTGTGTAAATTAAGACGCCCATTATATGAGTTGAAACAAGCTCCTCATGCTTAGTTTGAGAAGTTTCGTTCTACTTTGTTACCGTTTAAATTCGTGCAAAGTCAATATAATTCTTCTTTATTTCTTCATAAACTTCTATTGGAATTGTTCTCCTTATGGTTTATGTTGATGACATATTTATAACAGGAACAGATTCTTTATTAATTACTCAACTTCAACAACACCTTCGAACATCATTTTATATGAAGGATCTTGGAAATCTTACATATTTCTTGGGGTTGGATGTTCATTCTAACTCTTTTGGTATATTTCTACATCATCATAAATATATTCACCATTTGGTTATTTTGGCTGGATTTCGGGACCTTGCATTTGTTGATACTTCTCTAGAAGTAAATGTTAAATATCACATGGACGAAGAAGAGCTACTTTCTGACCCATCTTTATATCGTCAATTAGTGGGTAGTTTGAACTATCTAACTATTACTAGACTCGATATTTCATTTGTTGTTCAATAAATTAGTCAATTTATGCAATCTCCTTGGCATCTTCATTTGGTTGCAGTTCGTTACATCATTGGATATCTTAATGGTACTTCATATCTTGGTGTATTCTTTCCTACTGGAACTTCTATGTGGCTTAGTGCTTTTAGCAATGTTGATTGGGTTGGTTGTCCAAACACTCATCGTTCTGTCACAGGTTGGTGTATGTTTTCTTGGAGATTCTTTGGTATTGTGAAAGAGTAAGAAACAAGAACGGATATTCAAATCTTCCATTGAATCTGAGTATCATGCTATGTCGGTTGCATGCTTTGAAATTATGTGGCTCTGAGGATTATTGTTTGACCTTGGATTTCCTCAGTCCTAACCTACTTCTCCTTGTGCTAATAATACAAGTGCTATTCAAATTGCTACTAATCTAGTCTATCATGAGCACACCAAGTATATTGAAGTGGATTGCCACTATATTTGAGAAGTTGTAAACACTGATATTATTTCTTTTCCGCATGTTTCTCTTTGTGCATAGATTCGATGTGTTTACCAAGTCTCTAACAACGACATAAATTTCTTGTTGGCAATATGATGTTTCTTAATCGACCAACATCAATTTAGGAAGGGGGGGGGGGGTTGCCATATGTAGTAAATAGTTATCTTGTACAACTTATTTATTTCGTATTTTTCTTGGGGCAAAAGGTGAAATCCGTCACCCTGGCGGCCCTTACCAATTGATCCCACAACCATTGTAAGAGAGATAAATCACGAGGGGTATTTTGCTCAACCAAGAACTAGCACGGCGAGAGGATAGACACTCCAAAAACATTTACAGCTCTCAAAGATTGACCCTTACTTCTTGAGGCAAGTCTACCATCTGTGTTAGTCACTTGGTTCTCTCGTAGGTTGTAAATAGTAAGAAATAAGTCATAATTAATGCATATGACTATAAAATAGTTAGGAATGGATTTTAAAATCCCCATAAATTAGTCATAATTAAGAATTGAGATAAATTAATCCTTGAGAATTAATTAATAGATTAATTAGTTGATAGATTGATTAATGAATGTTGCGACAGTAAAATTGTTTGCAAGTTCACAATGATTCAAAATTTAGGGTGCTTATATTACAAATCACAAGTCGTTTGTATCTAGTGAGTCAATTGTCAATCAAATCATAAGCACTTAAATTGCCTAAACGAGGTAATATCATCTCAAAGAGAGAAGCTTTGCCTTCGCTTCGAGCTTAAAACTTATCAACTTCTGAAGAGGTGTTTCGACAATCAACAAAACCAAGTCAGTGACAACAGTACTAAAAAGGATATGTCTATCACTAAACAAGATATCTTGATAACCGAATGGGTGTATCGAGAATATAAAGGAGCCTATATATGTCGTCATATCGAACTCCATTGGTTAAAGTTGGTGACTTATCAATGAGCTAATAGACCGGATTCTTATTAGAACAAACATTACAAGAAATTTAGCAGGGTTCTTCATCAAATAGTCCGTTAGCCAATATGATTAAGTAGCTTGCTCATGCATAGACTATTTTTTTGGGGAAAATTAGGCTCCATCCTTAAAGAAACACTAAGTAGCCCCTTTTATCTTTATATAGATATTATCGATAAGTTTACAAATTACAACAAATCACATATTTGCACGATTCTCTAAATATACTATAGAAATTATCTTGTTACAAATATTTCAATTGATACAATGTACAATACTCATACGGAAGAGAAGCTGAATACTAAGCTAAGTAATTTTTCATTCTCTGATGTTGCTCTTGTTTAATGCTTATATATCAGTTTACATATTGACGGTCAAGCGATAAGTTTCAAAACGTTTTAGAGAATTCTTTAACTTGCTGGCCTCGTAATTTATGGTCTCTGAATTATTTGCAGGTAGAGATTATTCAAAAATTAAACTTGATAGATCAGGCTGCAACGAAGAGAAGATGAAAATGTCAAGGTAAGTACAACATATGCAATAACAGTTGTCTAAATCTATAGTCTATTTGAGTTGGAATTTAATTATGAAATGAGTATCGTATGTAAACTAGTTTAGCATCCTCAATTTGGTTGTGATAAAATCTTGGATTGGGTTGTATCATGAGAATGTATCATAATTATTACAGTTTAACAATAAAAAATTTTTACAAGGTCAATTATGATTCGATAATGTCCTGTCTCAAAACTTCCTTAAACTGAAATGAAAAATGTAATTTCTTAAACCAAGAAAGGTCATGCATGTCTTGTATTAATGTTCATGTTAGGGCTTCTTAAAGATTTAAATTGAAAGATCCTTGATCAGTATAGGAGTACTATGGTCGTCGATTTTTTGTTTTACGGATTTTGAAAAAGCTTTAGTTCATCTATGCCAAGCTAGAAGGATATCAGATATCCGATCTGATGCTTTTTTCAGAAAGTTGCTGGAAACAAGGCAAAGGGAGATGTTGCAAGCTTTGCTAGTGTTAAAACTCTCATGAAGGAAGAAATGTTTCGAGAAAGAAGCAATAAACACAAGCTGATTTTGGATTCTGATTTTAACAATCAAACCAGGGCTCCAAGTTTCGCTGGTCAGCGGTTCGATAACCCTACACTAACCGACGGTTCCTCCCTTGACTTTGATCTTGTTGCATTTTTGGTACGGTTTTATGCTGACAAAAAATCCCACAAAGATATCCTTGTTAATGTTAACAACAAGACTGACTTGTCTCTAGCCCCGAAAGCTATGGTTCAGAACATGAATGACCACTCGAGTAAGTTTGATTCCCTGATGAATCGAAAGGATTATGTTCTTTACAAGGCATTAACTGATGTTTTAGAGGCTATTGAAAATCAGAAATTTGTTGATGCGAAACTTCTTTTAGATTATGTTTCACAATCCAAGGCATTCATGGAGGCATTAGAAATTCTCAACTCGAATAAGGATGTAGTCTTGAACCTAAAAGACCCTAATTCATATTTTTATAGATGTCAGGATGCAGAAACAGGAAAGTTCAACAGTTTGGGATTTGAAAGTTATTCAGAAAATGCACGAATGTTACCTGATGGTACTATGAGTTCCAAAAAAGGTGATCAAGTTGAAAATGAAGATATGGTTAATAAGCAAAATAAATCAAAGGAGATAGGATCACCAAAAAAAAGTGAGGATTTGGATAATCAAAATCAAGCATCTGTTGTAAAGCTCAGAACAACAACAAAGGAGCAAAAAATCAAATCTTTTCCAAACTTTTTGCCTGTGTCACATAATAAGACAGGTGATGAGGAAGGCGATAGAGTTATGTCCAATTTTTCTCTTAGGGAGATCAAAAGAAAGATTAAGAGTATAATTGGTGGTGGTAAGAAAGAACGACGAGCAGTCTCCATGGTGTTTTGCACAAAATTCCCATTGGGCGCGAGGTTCCAGCTGATGGAGAAAAATTGCTCAATAATGACAGTGTAGTTGCAAGTTCTGAAAACACATCCTTACATGATGAAGAAATGCCTTCCATTGTCTCTCTCATTGCCAAGGAAAAAAATAACAGTAAGGTCAATCCAGAAGGTTGCAAACCTAGAATCAGAAATGATATCTCTGCAAAAAATCAACTCCTCCCATATATGAAGCAGCAAAGAAGCACCTTGTCGATATGCTAGATACTGAAGGTCCAAGAACAAGCTCCCAAACAGCTCGTGCCTCCACATCTCTAGGGAAATTGTTTTCTATGCAAGAGGTCGTTGCATTACATATGAAAACGAGTTGCTAAAAGAGGTTGTCTTGCCATCTGGAGAGGCAGTGTCTATCCCTTTACAGAAGTTCAACGAAGAAGATGCAAACAATTCATTAAGCCCATCGAAACAAAATGTGGATGTTTTGTCTTGCTCCATTGACTGTCAAAATGATGGAGAAATTCTTGGCTTAAAAACCGAGATTGCCAATAAATGTGTTGCATCAGATCCAAACCATGCAGGTAATTATGTATAAGGAATCTTTTCTAAATTAGCTTCCTACCAGTGCACTAGGATGATCTCAATTGTATACTTCTCAGGAAATGTACAAAATGTGGGAACAGTGGATGCAATTAGGAAGTTATTGAATGACCGACCATTCAGATGCATCGTCAGAAAGAAATGAAGCGGCTGTTGAATGTGCAGTATCGAATGAAGATTTGGTATGTTTTTTAGGAAGAAGATTTGCTTGGTTATATCATCAGTCATCACATTTTTTTTTGTCTAGCAATGTACACTTCCTCATATGCCTCATGCCCTTATCTTTATTTGGATCCATCGGTACTGCAGGCACACTCTATGATTCAATCAGTACCAAGTTCTTACTGCAAAGAAAGCTTCGAGGCTTCTGCAAGCCCAAAAAAGAAGCAAGGGCAATCGAAATTCATCCCAGACGACTTCACCATTCCTAAACTCAGAGCCATGCACCATAAAATATTATTACCCATTTCATTTTCTCAGTTCTGTATTCCCTATATGAATCAACAGGTATTGTTGCGAACCTGCAGCTATATTTCCAACAAAAGAAGAGCGAACCACTTCAAGGATACATTTTGCCGATGGGAAAGCTAGAATCAAGTGCATTGAAGCTGTTCTGGAAGCATCAGGGTTAATAAGAGCTATTGACTTTTCGAAATGGCATTTGACCAACAATTTAATTGAGCAATCTGTTTTTGATGAAGCAGGGATTTCATGCTATCCACAGAATACAGATAGATGATCCAAAGCTTCTATTAGACTGCATCTATGAAGCCCTCAGAGATATCCAGGAGAAGTTCTTCAAATGGACTCCTTGGGTGTCTGCTCTCATCCAATGTTCCGCTTGCACCGGCAGGACGGAGCCTAAGCAAAGAGGTTGACAGAATTGATCGGAGGGCATATTCCAATGGACTTTTCAGATTCAATTGATCCTATAGTAACAAGGGAAATGGAGATTGGAAGCTTCAGTCTGAAGCTGAGGAGCTTGTCCTTGAGATATGGGATACGGCACTAAATGATCTAGTCGAAGAAGCCATTTTTGATTTGTGGCTTGATCTCTCAGTTGACTAGTAATACTACTTTTGTTCATAGTTGAAAAAAATTGAGACAAGTGCAGTAAACCAAGTTTATACTACAATAATCAAAAGAGAAATATGTTATAAGGTTGTGAAAGGAAAGAATGGATTGGCAGAAGCAATAATAGAGTCATGCAGTGTCGCTTTCTTGTCAGTTATTGTTTACACCCAAATACTAATTCTCATTGTTGTGGGGACTGTAAGAAGCTTGAGTGATTGTGTTTGATTTGTTGTTGAGCCATTGATGGTTAGGTCGGCAATGGTTTTAGGAGTTGAGGTTTGCATAATGTATAGTGCTGTATATGTAAAATTACCATTTCCCTCTAATGACCAAAGAATGCTAGAACTACATGGGCATTTAAATCATTAAATTCAACTAATCACTTTGGTTCATTGAAAATGATGTTTGATCTGCTCCTTTCCAATACCACTCGACAACAAACGAAAGGTAACCTTGCAATTTTGCCTTTAGGAAGATTAGAATCGAAGCCAAAAAATGAAAGACGAAAGCAACATGGAACTCCCTGTTCCCCAAGACATTCATTGTATAGCATGGCCTACACATCGAATGAATCATGATTCAAGAATCTTGTGGCGATCACAAAGAACGATTGCATTGCATCAGTTATATCTTAAGCGGAAACTTACATTCTCAGATTAAGTACACAATATGTTCTTCTTGAAAATAAAAATTGAGTACACTTTTGCACAAGATGTTTCTGTTCATGTAATCTACATCAACATAGTCATACACACACACTAGAAAGCCACCCAATGTCTGAGTAATCAATAAAATAAAACAATAGAAGCTGCACCTGAAGAATTCACCCCACACAAAGCACAGGAATTGCTGAACAGGTTAAGTTTCAGTTATCTGTTGAGGTTGTCCAACAATAGTCAAGTTTCACCTCCCTAAAAGTCCCCAAATCTTCTTCGGAGTGAGCCCTGCAGAGCGATACTTTGATGCCTTCTCCTCGGCCTTTAGAGCCTCTTTGTTTTGCTTGGCCTCGATGATTGCCTTCTTTGTTTCGGCTTCTTTGCGAATTGAGGCTAGTTTGTTTTTCATTTTCTCTGCATATTCTACCTTCTTTTTTTCCAGCTTTTCCTGCATGCAGTTTAGTCTATTTACAACTGGTTGCTATGTACAAAAAGTTAGAAATGCAAAGAATAAAATGATTATTGTTTCTGAATCAAGAAGATCAATTGCAATATTTTTGATCTGAACTAAGTCCAATGTGTATTGATGGAGTTCCCTGCTTTACCTCTTTCTTTTTCTGCCCAGCTTCTACTTCTGCCTTTTTTGAGTTCTCCCAGGCAACAATTTCAGCTATCTTCTTGACAGCCCTATTTGACATTGAAAGTATAAAAGGCTGATAAACAAATGGAAATAATCGTTGCCAGAAGATCTAAAAATGTGTACAAAAATCTAGAATTCAAGTTATATACGTAGCAAAAAAAAAAAAAAAAAAATGTCTCATAAAACAAGTCTTAAAAGTGGAAAATTTGCAGGAATTCATCCAAGCATAAGAAGGCCAAACTTACTTATTTTCTGATTTAACCTTCTCGTTTTCCTCCCATGCCTTGATCAAAGACAATCTCTTCTCTGTTAAAGCTCTTGCAAGGACAGCAGCTGGAAGAGCAACACGAAACTGTTGATTTTTTTTTGCTCTCGAAAGCATGAATATAGTGAGCAGTCATACCTCTGTCAGTTGGCTCAAAATCTGCTGAAGGTTCCTCATGATCTGTACATGAAAAATCCAAAAGTCAAGGAAAAAAATGATTCTAAATACCAAAAAAGGGGGAAATTAAGTGAATTAACGGGAGCAGTTGCATATTTGAGAGAAATCCATAAGGTCAACCTAGTTACTCGAGTAAATACGAAAGTAGAATGAGAAAAGGGGCAAAGAAAACAAACAGACAGAAAGAGAAAAAATCTCTCCGTGAAAAAAATAGAAAACATTTTGCTGTAAAAAGGGAGAAAAAAAAAAAGGAAAGAAAATCTCACTTCGATCTTCGGCGAGGAGCTTAGAAAACTTGTGCTTCTCCTCGAGCGCCGGCACGATGGTGGCCTTCTCCTCCTCGACGTCCTTCAGCACCGGCTCCAGCAGCGGCCGAGCCGGCTCCGGCGTGGATCCCGCCGCCCTCTCCTCCGACATCTGTGAAACTACTGCGGGATAAGCTCCAAAGCTGCGCCGCTCAAAAGTTGGGGGAGCAAAAGCAAGCGAGCAAGGCTGGCTTCCAATTCCAGCCGTTCCACCAGCGCACGCCAGAGGACAAATTGCGAGGACGGATTCGTAATTTCCAAATAAAATAGAATGCGAAATTTAATGATCGCGCGGCCTCAGATTCCACCGGCCCCACCAGCGGAGACCGGAGAAGCGGAAGTGGGATCTTGATCGATTATCCAAAGATACCTGAATTATAAATTTTTTTTAAACAGCCAAAATTAATTATATCACTTTTTAATCATTTTCCTATTCGAATTTTATACCTATATATACAAAAAAAAAAAAAAATTAAAAAAATCTCAATTATAAGCTCAATTAGATGAAAAAATTGAAACGGGTATTAAGCAACCGAATTGCTAATAGAATTACTAGGATCGATTTAAATAGGTAGATTGGATGAACTAAATGGACCAAATGAAATAATAAATTATATTCCGAGCTACTATGCAACGCTAACGCGTCCAATTCGTCATGATTGACTTTCAGAGAGTTTCATTGATAATTTTGAGATTTCTTTATTAATTAACAAAAAAAACTCAATTTTTTATCCTTAGATGATATATATTCATTCGAATAGAGTCACTCCACTAGTTTATTTATCTAAATTTCAACTTAATTTATTAGTAGTAGTATTATTATTTAATTATATTTCATCGACTATCAAAGTAAATCAAAAAGTGTTCATGTGATTTATCATTCAATTTAAAAAAAATCTATAAATGCATTAATTACGATTGAGGATCGAACTCACGAGTAGGGGTGAGCAACAATTCGATTATATCGAACCAATTGAATCGGACTTTTCATTTTGGTTTATTTGAAAATTCAGTTTTTTTTTTAAATATCGATTTAATTGGTTTATTCGATTTGGTTTCAATTTCGAAACGAAAATAATCAGTTAAACCGATTAAACAGAACTAGAGTCCATCAATTGACTGATTTGTCATATCAGTCGACTGATTGCCTCGAGTCCCATGATTTTCACCATCATCAGTGGACTGATATTTTCACATTAGTCGACTAATAATAAAAAATTCAATTTATTCGGTTTCGAAACGTAAATTTGTATTCATAGATGATACATATATTCATTCGACTAGAGTCACTCCACTAGTTCATTTAGCTAAATTTCAACGTAATTTATTATTATTATTTTATTATATTCCATCGACTATCAAAATAAATCAAGAAGTATTCGTATGATTTATCATTCAATTTGAAAGCAAATTTTATAAATGCACTATGATTGAGGATAGAACCGTGAGTAGAGGTGAGTAAAAATTCGGTTAAACCGATCGAACCAACCGAACCGAACTTTTTGGTTCGGTTTATTCGAAAATTCATTTTTTTTTTAAAATATCGATTTAATTGATTTATTCGATTCGATTTCGAAACAAAAATAATCGGTTAAACCGATTAAACAAAACTAGAGTTCATTAGTCGACTGATTTATCATATCAGTCGATTGATGAACTTCAGTCGACTGATTGTTTCGAGTCCCACGATCTCCACAATCATCAGTCGATCGATATTTCACATCAGTCGCTTGATAATAAAAATTTGATTTGTTCGGTTTTCAACCTAATTAATATATTTTTTATTTGTTCGGTTTGTTCAGTTTTATTGAAAAGTTCAGTCGATTTGATTTGTTAAAAAAATGATTTATTCAATTTTGATTTAATCGGTTCGGTTATTAACCGATTGTTCAGTAGTACACGAAGTCAAACTGATTTTCTTTCAAATTGAATGATAAATCATATGAATACTTCTTGATTTATTTTGATAATCGATGAAATATAATCAAATAATAATAATAATAATAATAAATTACGTTGAAATTTAGCCAAATGAACTAGCATCATATCCATGAATACAATTGTAAGTTTTTTTTTTTTTTTTTTTTTTTGGTTAAGAAAGATATCTCAAAATTATCAATGAAACTATTGGATCAACAGATAATGGTCCTCAAACCCGACCCAATAAGTTTTTTTTTTGGGCAATGAAGTTGCATCCCTTTATTATTATTCTTCATCAATTACAAGTTGGGTGTTTCTATATATACCGATCGATATTAATTTGCAAGGTTAATTAGATGTCAAAATTAATTCTCACACTCGGCCTGTTGGCCATTATATTAATTAATTAACAATTAATGAGTTGATGATCGTATCTAACGTGTTCTTTGTTTGGTGCATGGGACATGCAAATACTTATGGCAAACGTTGACGTAGCACCAAACCACGAAGTGTACTGCAGCCATTTAATAGATATTAAGATGTGCAAATGTTCAATGTCTGTTAACTTTGCACGCCTACATAATTAATGTTCTTCCTGCTCGAAAGAGAAATGATATATATTCGAGGAATTGCAAATTCAATTTCATTTTGCCGTACAACAACACAGCTCAGCGACTCTCGAGTATCTTAGAGAAGAAAAGGGAAGTTTAGGTGCGAAGTCTTTTTTTTCCTTCCTTTCTTTTCCAACCAATATTTCATCTATATGTGAGAGTAGTTAAATTTTCATTCCATGCATGTTATTTTATAAATAATTCATACCATTTCGGATTTATTATATTATATTATATTATATTTTGAAATCGTTAAATTCTCATAATTCCATGCATGTTATTTTTAAATCTTACATATTGTGATTGCTATAAAATAAAAATATTGTATCACACCAAAATAATTAACATACTGATATTTAATTATCATTTTCTTTTTCGTATTTTACTTAATTTTTTTATTATCATTTATCATTGTATTTTTTTTTTATATAAAAAAAATGAATTATTTAGAGGAAGCTATAAATATTCATCCAATTTTTAAAAGAATAATAAATAAAAATAAAAATAAAAAAATTAAACAGGATCATGGCCTCGCGCAACACAATGCCCCCATGTACAGTGCGATTGCTGTGTGCATGAACCTCCATGGGCAGGCTTTGCTGGCAGCGCTGTGCACGGTGCGTTTGCCCATTTTGCTGCCAAATAATAGAGGCAGTTATTCGATTTAGATTCCGATTCGATTCTAATTAATTTTTAATTTATTAGTATTGAAATGGATTCAAAATTGATTTCGAATCTATTTTGATTTTAAAATTTTAATTTTAAAGTCAATTCAATTCGGATCGACCAGTTCTCAAAAGGTTCTGCATCAATTCCAAAACGATTTGGGATCATCTTTTTTAAATTTTAGCTTCCAAATTCATCTATCATGTTTGATGATCCTATTCTTTTTTTCTATCGTAAAATAATCTTACAAATATATTAACATGCTAAGAGTTTTCATCTTTAAATTAACAATCAGAACCGGATCCAGATTGAAATAATGTTCGATTTCGATTTTAAAAGATTAATTCCGATTTGATTCGGGATCGAACGGATTCATTAAACATGCTGAGAGGCAGTCAAGGGAAAAAAAATAAAAATAAAAAAAGGAATCCGTGATTAATTGTGAGAGGAGAGGAGGGGGGCAAGGCCAGCAAATGCCTCGCATTAACGATTGTTAGATCTCACAGTGTAGCCACACTTCTTTTAAGTCATCGGCCTTGCTTTTCACCGACGATAGAGACCATCAGCATTCATTGTTGGACACCCAATTCAATGCACATAAAATTTTAGTTCGCTCTTCCTATAATTTAGTACGTAGTAAATAATATTCTCGTTCTCTCGGTTTACAGAGACTTTCTTTCCTATGGTACTAAAAGTAATTTGTGTCTTCACGAAGATAACGCGGTGGTAAGGTAGTATGATTGTTTTGGATACAGAGTAGGATCGATTCCGAAGGAGATCTAAAATCAATAATTTGTACTATCAACTTTCTTTTTTATACTTTCAATTGAATTTTTAATTTATCTTCGGAGACCGCTAATATGTAATTTGTACCTTATCTCGTGCTCCTACAGTCCTACTTATCTATCTTTTTCACCCCGCATGCTTCGAAAGATCAACGCCGCACTGATTATGAAATGCACTTACATTTGTCGAACAAAAGCCTACGATTTAGATTTCACCGTCACTTTTTTTTTTCCCCTTCTTTTATAAATCTACTTAATTCTCCTCTTCTTTATCCACAATAATTTTATTTTCACCCACACGCTTTGCTATTCTTTTCAAATCTCCCCTGAGCTTTACAAATTTACTTTTTCACGGTGCAAAATATTGAAATATGTCAATTTAACAGCGTTTATTGGTCTGCCTTCGGATCATCGTAAAGAGATAAACCTTTAACCCTTGAGACTAATAACCAATTATGGAGGAACGACGTCCTCATATTTGCAAGAGATTGACTCGTTATCATATGATACAACATTTGCATACGTAAACCACTAGGTCATTTCTGTGAGACCTACAAATTTACTTTCTTATATTAACTATTTGTAGCAACAAAAGACGATTACACTCGCCCTTAATACTCTTTACCATCGGTCCTTCGATGATGGTGAAGGGAGATAAATCACGAGGGACTATGTCTTAATCCGTCGGTTAGAAACAACTGAGGACTTCTGAGTCCGGATGAGAATTTTAAATCCCACGTCAAAATTCAATCTCTGTCCGCTTGTAATAGTATATATGTTGCTCTAGCCAACGAACTGCCCCAAAAAGATTATTCTTTGATGAAAAAGGTGAATAACTCGCCCTCAATGCCTCCGCTTGTCGATTCCACAGTCAACACAAAAGAGATATATAAATCACGGAGAGTATATTGTCCAACTCAAAACTAATACGGTAGGAGGATAGATACTCTAAAAATAAAAGTCTATCGAAAAGAGTATTCTTACATCAACTATTAAGAGAGAGAGAGTGTATCAATATTTATATTTACTTGGAGAAAAATATGTTGAGAGTACGAGGTATACAATCAAAGTTTTACATTGGTAAAATATGAAAAAGATCATGTGCTTATAAGATAAAAAAGATATTTTCATTGGTACGAGACTTTTTGAGTAAAGTCTAAAAATAAAATCACGAGGGTTTAGACCCAAAGTGGATAATACCATACTATTGTGGAGATATTTGAATCTTATAAAAACTAACAATTGACATCGGAGTCTTAGTCCATGTCAAGTCGTGAACCTCGAATGAAGAAAGTGAAACTTCTATATCCGGATCAAGAGAACCAAATATTAGACAGAAAGTCTAGTTGAGTCAGGAGGACTGAACAACTGGCAGGAAGTTCAGTTGAACCAAAAGAGCTGGACAATTGGCAGGAAATTCAACTGGATCAGAGAGGATCAGACGGTTGACAGGAAATCTTGATGGATTCAGGATCAAACATCAAACATAGGATGAAAGAACTCAATGTGGTTCTTCATTTGAGCGAGATTATTGTTTTGGATAAAATTCAAAAATAAAATCATGAGAATTTAGATTTAAAGCGGAGATATTTGACTAACAAAATAAACTTCTTAAAATCGAAAAGTAGAAGGCGAAATATATATAGACAAGTTATAGGGGTAAACTGAAAATTTTCCATATACTGAGTTAGTACATCGACGGTTCAACCTCGCTCTTTCAAAAACCAACCTCTATATTTCTATTATTTTATTGAGCAGAAGCTTCTCTGTTTTTTTTTTTCTCTCTCAACGCCGCGCTAATATTTTTACTCTCGCAAACTGCTGCCCTTCCTCTGCTCGTCCACGGTGAGAGAAAGAGACCGACAGCCATCGCATTGCTGATTGCCGCCCCCTTCGCCCTGGTCTTTTGGTGAGTCCACATCCGAATTCAATCCGCTTGCATTGCAGACGTTGATCGATCTCTGAAATCCACTTGCCGATTCTTCTGCAGAAGTTGGTATTGTGTGAGGTGATCGCCCTGCATTTTGTTGCTGAAGGATGGAGAACTGAAGCCGGGATCGAAGATGTTCAAGGCGGCGCGATGGAGGAGCGAGAAGAGCAAGACCAAAGCTGTGTTCAAACTGCGGTTCCGTGCGACTCAGGTCAGTGTCACATTGCCCAGAAATAAACAAAATCGTGATCTTTTAGAGAGATTTTTTTTTTTCTTTTTGCTGAGGGTAATGGATTTTGCCGTGTATATTTTGGCAGGTGCAACCGACGGGACGGGAGGCGGTGATGGTGACTGTCATCCCAGCAGACGCTGGCCGGCCGACGGCAAGATCGGAGAGGGTACCCGTGGTGGAGGGCGCCTGCGACTGGGTGAATCCGGTTTTCGAGGCGGCTAAGCTTGTCCGGAATCCAAAGACAGGAAAGATGGATGAGAAAGTCTACAGATTTGTGGTTTCTGATGCTGTATGAAAGATTCTTTCGATTTTGCTTTTTGTTGTGTACTGTGTGGAATCAATGACGATTAGTTTGGGAAATGGTTTGCAGGGATCGAGCAAAGCCGAAATTTTAGGGGAGGCAAGCATCGACCTAGCAGATTATACTGATGTTTTCAGCCCATCCTCGGTCGTTCTTCCTCTGAAGGGATCGAACACTGGAGCTTCTTTACGTGTGAGCATTGAAAGTTTAAGAACTGATGAGCATTGATTTTTAGTGTCCTTGCTCGCCACAATGCAGAATAGCTCAAATGACAAGTTTTCTCTCGTGCTGTCAGTCTCTTTAAGTCCAAACCCTATCTTTTATCCTTATTATTTTCTCAAATCATATTGTTACTACACAAAAGGGTAAAAGGAGGGGAATAAGATCATGCATTTCCTGTGAAGCAATGGACACAAGTAGCCAATTTCCTTCCTCATTTTGTTTGTTTCGTTTTGTTTTGATCTCTCTCTCTCTCTCTCTCTCTCTCTCTGCACAAGTGTTTAGTTCTAACTGTGCATTTCCTGATCATTTTCCTTTTGCTCAAAATGACAGATAACCATCCAGAGGCTGCAGGGTGATGATGAAGGAAGGTATCTTCCTTTCAATACCAGTGGGGCTGGAGGAATCCGTTCTGTAGGGGTAGATTTGACTAATCATTAATCTCCATGACCCTTTTTTCAGTGAAGGAAATGATATTGAAGAAGCGACCATGAAGCGACAAAGAAGAACATTGGAGTATCAGTTAAGCAAGTGCGATGATGAGGTGAACTGTATTGACTTCTTTTTTTTATACACTTTGTTACTGCAAGAAAATGTTGATTTGAACACATTTTTTCCTTGAGATTGTTATAGCTATGGTGTCAGGACTACCACCTTGATAATTAAAAGATTGTCATTGAAAAAATGCCTAAATGAATCTCCTATTATCCAAATGTTCAAATGCTCATAACTGTCTGTTTGGACATGTTTGGTGGAATGCTCAACGCCTCTTTCATTTTGCAAATTTGATTTTCCAGTGGAATTATGTTTATAAAGCAAATCCTAAACACTTATGGTAATAGTATTAGAATTAATATCTTCTATAACAAAGAGAGAGATCATTCCCATTGCATTTGAACCCTCTTAGATTATTATGGAACTGAATTATGATATTTGTTCTGCAGGATTGTTCAGAAATAAACAATCAGGCCGCAGTCAGGTTCCCATCAAGCAGGAGCATCCCTGTCGATAATGCCGATTCCAATGGAAACCTCCAAAAGTCACACACCTTCGATGCCATCTCAGCATCAGGTTTAGATACCGGTTCAGGAATATACACACCAAGAGAGAATGGTATCATGCACAACAATGTTCAAAGGGATTCTGCTAACTTCTCGTCGCCTCTTACCGACAATGGCAATTATAAAATGATGACGTTCGGTTCAGATGACTTTTCAGGTAGTTCGGCACCGGATGGAAGTGCAGATGCATCCACAAGCAGTTCCGGTGATGGTGGTTTGAATGAGATATCACACGATTCAGAGGACAGTTTTGAGAAATTAAAGAGTGATATAGATATTTTAACTAGAAAATTGGAAGTGTCAGATCTGGAATTGCTGACTCTGCGAAAGCAAATCATCGAGGAGAACAAAAGAGGGCAAGATATTTCAAAGGAAATGAGTGACCTAAAAGAAGAGAAAGATGCACTTAAAAGAGAATGTGAAGAACTCAAGATCTTAGAAAAGAGGAGAAAGTTTGACACAACTCCTACCAGCTTGCAGCATGAAACGGACAATCATCTTTCTTTACTTGCAGAAATTCAGCAAGAGCTAGATCACGAGAAAAATCTTAATGTTCATCTTCGCTTGCAACTCAAAATGACACAAGAAGCAAACTCTGAGTTGGTGCTTGCTGTGAAAGATCTAGAGGGAATGTTGGAACAGAGGCATAAGGAGACATTATGTGCAAAATGTAGTAAAATGGAAATGAAAGACACCGTTGATTTGGATCTCAAATCCATTAAATTTGGGAATGGACCCTCACATCTGCAAAAATCTGAATGTAAGCAACAGATACCCAAAACAAGTTCTGTAAGAGACAATGAAGTGGAGTATGCATTGGTTGCGCTTGTAAATGAGCGTGATGACATCATGACTGCTCACTCACTGGAGAGTAAGATAATTGATCTCAATAACGAAGCAGAATTTTACAGGAAAAATTGTGAAGAGCTGGAAATGCAAATGGAACAACTTGCTCTGGATTATGAAATTTTGAAACAGGAAAACCATGACGCCACAACAAAGCTGGAGCAAATGCAACTACGTGAGCAACTCAGGATGCAATATGAATGTTCTGCACATTTATCCATTATCGGTGATCTTGAGTTACAAGTTGAGTTATTGGAGAAGGAACTGAAACAAACCGAAGTGATTAAAGCAGATCTAGTAACCATCACACTCGCTAAAGCTGAGCAAGAGAAAAGAGCCATAGTAGCAGAAGAGACATTGAGAAATACTAAATGGAACAATTGCAATACTGTCGAGTGGCTTCAAGAGGAACTCAGGAGTCTTTCTGCACATATGTCATCTACATTTCAAGCTAATGAGAAGATAGTCATGCAAGCACTTAAAGAAAATGCCAAGTTGCAATCACAAAAAGGCAACTTGGAAAGAATTTTGGAGAAATCTAATAAAGATATGGTGTCATTACAGGAGAAGTGCCGAATGAAACTCAAGCAGCTAGTAGGTCTAATAGGTATCAAGTCAAGAGATGTAGAAAGGTTGAGCTTGGAACTAAAGGATAAGAGAAAAGAACTGGACAACCATAAGATATCTGAGGAAGCATTGCGAAAAAAATTCATAAGAGAATTGCGGTTTCTCAAATCTGAAGTGGCAACCCTCCAGGCAGAGAAATCTTTCCACTTGGAACCGAATGGAGAAAAAGAAATGTTGCTAGTTGAGATGGAGCTACTAAGAATAAAATTCATAGAAAGTGAGATATCTTTGCAAGACAGAAATCTGGAAATTGATTTGCTTAAGAAAGAGATAGAAGCGTTAAGAGAGGAAGTCTGTAAATCATTGGTGAACATAAATGATCTCAGGCATATGAAAGATGGCGATGCTATTGTTGATACTATGAAATCTGAGGCACCAAACCAAATACTAAAGCAGAATTTATTGAAGCATGCCTCAGATGGTCTTTACGAGGAAAAGCAGATGACTACTGATTTGGAGGAACAAAGTGAATGCAACAAGACAACTAGTACATATGTAAGGACCAACATAATTTTACTTATTCACTTAAAATGTTTCTGTTGTGCTTACCATGATATGTTTCAATAGGGACCAGAGCTACTTGATTCATTGGTTAAGGACTCAGAGAAGGATCCAAGCAATACAATTGAAGTAATGCAAAAAAGTATTCAGGTAAGAGTATTACTTAGGAGGATTACAACCTTAGGCCGGTTCTGAATTCTCACAAATTAATTTCTATTTAAGTATAATATAAAGTTATTTTTTCTAATTTAATTATTAAAACGTACAAACTAACTTACAATTTCATTTCAATTTTTTTCTTCTTCTGAATTTCCTGACGTCATACAAACACACACCATATTTTCATTATTTATTGCCAATGAGTATTCTATGCAATTTCCTTTGGTTTTTTTATTACACAACCAGTACACGATCAGTTCGAATTATTTTGTCTGTCGATCCTGTACTTTGTTCCGAGGTCAAGTTATTAAAGGGTGAAGATCTTGGAGATGATTTTGCTCTTCTTAGTACATTTGAGTATGTTCATTTATTATCTCACCTCATTCGGTTCAAAACATCACATAACTAAATATGGAAGAAGGGTCAATGAAGTACTGACTCATTTAGAATTTGTGTAGATTGTATTTTGCCAGTACATGACAGTATGCCTAAACAATATACGTACACATGTATGTTCATCTGAGTGAAGATATAGCTCATGGATTGTTTTTTCTTTTTCAGGATGACAAGAATTTTCATCAGATACCGAGATTCACTAGAAACAATGTCCAGTGCCATACGGAATATCTGCAACATCCGGAAGAAGAAAAAGGATGCGTACACAACATGAATGTCACAGATAAAGAATCACAGAGAAGGTGATGATCATATAATGCCTTTATTAACTTCTTTGTAGATTGAAACTTTACAACTTATTCCATAAGTTGCTATCTGTCAAAACAAAAAAAAAAAAAAACTTACATGAAAAATTTACTAAAAATATGCCAGATTATGGTTATTTAAGGTGTTGCTATTTCCAGGCATGTTGAATCTGATTTAGATGAAGACAAATCAATTTTTGTTTCTTCTACCTGTGATCAGAAGGCTACGGAGAAAGCATTAAGTGAAATGGGGCTTCTGAAGGAACAAAATGAATTGATGATTTCTGAACTGAAAGAAATGCAGGAAAGATATTCTAACATAAGCCTGAAGTTTGCAGAAGTAGAAAGTGAAAGACAACAACTCCTCATGACAATACGATGTCTTAAAAATGCTACAAAAAATTAGTTCCTTTTTCTTTTCTTTGTTTTGGTTATTGAAAGGAGTTTCTTGTATAGGCAAGCAATTGGGATGTACAACTTGGTAAATCCGTTGCAAGGTAACTATAGCTTCTTTAGCAAACAGTGTGTGTAAATTGGTAGCATAGAATTTGTTCATTAGAGTGCAATATGTTGGGCTGACTTTGAGATGAATTAATACAAATTTCTACTGGCTTGTTGCATTTTCCTGTGAGCTTGAAGTTGTGTTCATTTGGTGAAATCTGTGTAGATTATCTCAATTCAAATTTGGTAGCAATTTCCTTAATTTTGTTAGGAGATTAACGTGAAAAAATGAATAATATGGCTACAAATTAACCACCAAATCCTTAGAACTTTCAATTGTTAATAAACTGAAGTTTCACTTTCCTCTCATCTAATTCCTCTAATATTTAAACTGTATGATGCAATGATGAGAAAATAGAGTATTGACAAAGAATTTGGAAATTTAAAAAACAATCAAAAAATGGTAACAAAAAAACAGTGAATTATTTTCATAATCAAATTCAATTAGAATTATTAAAGCACTTGGTGACCTCCTATAGTTAAACATATTTTAAGTATCATTATTTAAAACAGAAACTTAAAAGTAAAATTTTGTCCTCTTATTTTAATTTCCTTCTCTCTATAACACTGATGTAGGGCAATGAGGTCACTGAAGCTTGGCTTACTATGCGACTTTTGTTTTGTAACGCAGACTTCTTCTTTTTTAATCTATTTAGAAACAAAAGATCGATGCATGATTTGACAAAGCAACAAGCAATCTACCACATTTGCACCTTCTAAATGATGAATTGCAGATTTTGTCACCTGTTGCAGGTATCTGTCAGCAAGTCTGGACATGAAGATACCCCAATCTCCAACTCACCTTACTAAAGTCACCTAGTTGTCTATGTTTCGCACTGACTTACTGTCTGCAATATCAACCACAAGCACAAAAAAGTCCAATATTTTCAGGTTTTGAGTGCTCTACTTGGAAGTTTATAAGCCTGCTGCTATTCACAGAATTGGATCGCTTTGAGAAGTCCAAGTCATATTTGGAGCCTAATGACGAGTATTTTGTAGTGTTTGCATGTAAAAGTTGGCATCTTTTAGGCATGTCACTGTGATGCAGAACGAACCTGTGCAGTGGTGTCAAATGGATGGGGGCACTTGACACAAAATAAGTGATGTGGATATTACCTTGTCTATGGAACCCAAATAGTAATTATAAGGAGGTGGAGTAGGCCCCAACATGAGACCGTACGCTGAATCAGAGAGCAGAGTAATTCAAGAGAGATTGAAATAAGATAAGTAGAGATTAAAGTGACTCGGGAAGGGGCTAAAATTGGAGCAGGCCGAGTCGGGATGAAGGCAATTTGAGAAGGGATCAAGGTCAGAGCAAGCCGAGTCGGAGGGCGAAGGCAATTCAAGAAGGGCGCAAAAGTAGCGGCAAGTCGAGTCGGGGTGAAGATGATTCAGGAAGGGTCAAAGGCCAGAAGAGGACTAATCGGGTGCAGAAATACTCAGGAAGTCGAGACCACTCATGGATATTCTTTTCTTGTGCGGAGTATGTTCAGTCTCCTAACGGTCTGTCCTCATTGTGACTCTTATTCACTTGTGCCTTAGCAGAGATTGTCCCTTAACAGCTCAACAGGCGATGGTATTAGAGGATAATCCTGGTAGACAAAGAATCTCTCAAAGATGCTATATAAGAAAAGATTAAGGTAAAGGATACACACTCTCTCCCGTCTCTGAAATTCTTTTAGTCTATTTTTTCTTCACAAAAATTTAGACAATCTTTTTTCATCGTTTCAGTCTAATTTAAACATCGGATGGCCGAAGCCAAAAATTCCAACGGTGGTCCCTTGACACGTGTTAATATTGACAGGAATACTTTTGTGACCGTGAAAACTCAATCTCTCTAAAAGACTCGACAAAAGATATCTCAAAATACAACCGCATTAATAAGTTATACTAGGTTCAACATATTCGATACGATAGATTGGCTAATTGTCACTTGGCCCATGGGTCACGCTCAGTACGTGACTCAAGTTTGGCAATAACAAGTTTGTCTTTGGACCTAGTTCGGAGGAACTTGGTAGTTGTTAGTAGACATGTTTAATGGATCGGTTCGATCCGGAATCGAAATCGATTTAAATGAATCGGTTCAGGAATTGAACTGGAACTGTTCCAATTTCGGTTCGGTTCGATTTCAATCGATTTCAAAACCGGTTCAGAACCGTTTGAGAACCCGTTCTTGTTCCGATTTGGATCTGATTTTGATTGCTAATTTAAAAGTGGAAACTCTTAGTATGCTAACATGTCTACAAAGATTATTTTGCAACAAAAAAAAAAATAGAATCACCGATGCGATAGATGAATTTAGAAGTTCAAGTTCGAAAAAGATAATCCAAAATCGTTTCGGAACCGATTCAGAACCAGTTCAAATTGAATTGGTTTCAAAATTAAAACTTTGGAATCAGAATCGGTTTCGAACCGGAATCGATTTCGAACCGATTCCAATATCGACATACCCAAAACCGATTAAAATCGAATCAGAATCAGAATCGAAGAACCAATAAACATACCTAGTTGTTAGCTCGATCAAGGCCATGACCATCTCTAAGAAAGATATCTTAATCATGATGATGCTATGTAAGCATGGATTAGAAATCAACTTGTAATCGTCTTCATGAGCGTGATGTAGTGATGAAGCACTAAAGAGAACAATTAAGAGAAATCAAAATTTAAATCTCAATAGAAATGAATATTTTGAAGATTAACATCTAAATGTGCATGAGCCGTGATCTGAACATACAAGATTAATCGCTCGAAACTTAATCATCTAAATTATAAAGAAATCATCTCATAGTCACATCAAAATGATACTAGAACAATGACCTAAGAACCTTTACACAAGCGATACCATCACAATCTCAAAAACAAAACAAAACAAAACAAAAAAGTTGCATGAATTCTGAGCCTCTCTTTCTCAGAGCTATTTTCCAACAATGACCTAAGAACCTTTACACAAGCAATGCCATCACAATCTCAAAAACAAAACAAAACAAAACAAAAAATAAAAAGTTGCATGAATTCTGAACCTCTCTTTCTCAGAGCTATTTTCCGAACTTAGTCGCTGGAGTGGGACCGCATCAAGTTCACTCTCAAAGCACCTTCCTCTCCAGGTCTTCTTGGCTAGAACCAACTGTTAATCAAGCCATCCACATTTCCAGTCAACTGTTTGTCTAACAGGACCTTTCCCTCATGTCCTACATTCTGTGGTTCTTGGCTCTCATCATCATCATCTAAAGCTACCATTCTTGCTATCTAGGGTACACTTTGACTTTTGGTTGGCTAGCAATATGATGGATTAGATTTTGTCCCTATCCGTGTTGGATTTATCCTTAGATTTCAATGGTACCTATGTGCCTAAAGTATTAATAGTCTTTGTACTTGATAAATCACATTAAGAACAATTCAGTAGCTTTAAGAAAGCTTCATGCTGGCTTCTTTGACTTTTGGCAGAATCTTTTGCCAGATTGCATAGCAGCTAGGCAACATATCTACCTCATCGAGTTGAACAATTTGTTTATTTATAAATTTATTGAAGCCAACTTTGCCAGTGTAAAGCTAGCACCATGCTTCCTGGTTAGCAGGTTTGCTGCAAACTCACCTTGAGAAGATGACAGTTAAAATAACTACCAAAATATGACAATAAAAGTGCTATCGCATGAAGGTCCATGGAAGATTATCTTTTGAGAGCAAGCTCTCAAGAGTGTAAAATTGATATATTTTTAATCCACCAAACTGTTAGCATCTTTTTGTATGATCTTCTGCCAGAATTTACTTTGACAGTGGCAACAGATTGAGAGGTTTGTAAAATTGAACATTTTTGAATTGAGGATTCAAATTCAGAATCGTTCTCACAAGCGCCTCCTCTTCTTCTTGTTGCGACCTACAAAGCATTCCTCAATTCACAGTCACTCTCTTCTCTGTTATTGAATCCTGTCGTCTTCTCTGCTGCTCAATTCATGTCCACGTCCCCTGTTTGATAACCACCACGCTCCCTCTCTCCCTCTCTTGCTCTGAGAAAAAGAGCCTACTTTCTCGCGCCTTTGCACTGGTCTGCAACTTCACTTCCAATTTGGAGCAAAGAATGTCTCCTTTCTCGTCCTACTCGCTTTTCCGCTCTTGCTTCTTCCTCCTTCACTATCCTCCTTCCCCACCAAAATTCTTGTTTTGTTGATTCTAGGACCAACGCGATGCTGAGATTCTCTGGGTGGCCGTCGCTGCTTCTTGCTTTCGCTTGGGGATTTGCTTTCGTCCTGCCTTCTTGGTCGATTTCTGACGAAAGTATGTACGCTCCTTGCTTTCTTCGAAGATTTGGAAATAAGGCGTTTTTTATTTTTTTTTATTTTTTTGAGGCGGGAGATGGTTATCCCAATTGCGTTCTTGGGAATCCATGCAGTCGCCGCGTTGAAAGCTTTCAAGAACGCGATATACGAGGATCCTTTTTCGAGATTATCGAGCTGGAATCCCGGTGATGAAAACCCTTGCCAATGGACTGGCTTGAGATGCTCTTATCCTCAGGGAAGCGTGATTTCCATGTAAGGATTTCCAGGGGCTCCCCGTCGATTTCTTTTTGCATTACAATATGATTTCTCAACCAAAAAACTAGGGTTCTAGTGTATTCTAATCCTTTGCCAGTTCTTCTGTATGTTAAGTCCAATAAAAATCGCATGAAAGAAAACTTCTTTAGGAGTAGTCTTGCTCTCTGCAATCAACATTATCTATTCTAGATATCTGATTTTTCTTCTTTTGATCCTTTATTTTGCAAGAGTCCTCTCCAACTCATCTCTGGAGGGATTCCTGACACCGCAGCTTGGCATGTTGCACTGGTTGCAAGAATTGTATGTTTCTTCTTATTCATGCTTCGTTGAAGTTTTTGCTGATATTGAGGTAGAAACGTTCTTCCCTCTTCCAGAGTTTTGGATAACAATTTACTCATCGGGTCCATACCTTATCAACTAAGCATGTTGAGGAACCTTCTTGTGTTGGATTTGAGTGTAAATCAACTCTCAGGTTCAATTCCTCCAGCGTTTGGAAATTTAACCAGTATTAGCAAAATGTATGAACTGATTTCTCCAGCAACAGTCTTGCTCACTGTTATTTCAGTTATCTGTGCCTTTCCTTGTTTAACTAATTCAGTTTTGTATTATCATGTAGAGACCTTCATTCTAATAGACTGATTGGTTCTATACCCTCGGAGCTTGGACAATTGGCAAACCTAGTTGAATTGTGGCTAGATAGGAATATGCTCGACGGTGTTATCCATGGAAGTGATCCTACAAATATGTAAGTAACGCAATATGGGACATCAGAACTGTTGCATATTCAGATTGCAGCCTGATTTTCGGCATTCACAGCTTGCTGTTTACCAAAAAAAAAAAAAAAAAACAAGAAAAAAGACTATCTTTTGGCATGTTTGATGGTTAAAGAGTGAAGTTTCATAAGCCATGGATAATAAGGAATGAATACAATGCAGTTTTAATGTCAATTGTTCATATCCCCAATCGCTGAATCTGAACATTTCTGATTTTGAACTACTTTTTGAAATATTTGCGAACTCGAGCCATTAGTAGAATTTCCTATCGCAAGCATCGAGTTATGCGAGATGATTTGATAACAAAATCTCCCTTCTCAAGTGTCATTTTTATCCAACTTTTATTTGCTTCGAAATTGTCATGCAAAGTATATTATCCAAAGCAAATAACTCTGAAATCAACTTGTAGCTCATTTTCTTTTGATATTCAATTTTTTGTGGGTGGTACAATTTGGAATAGACTTAATCAACTCTAGTTGGAATCGATCGCCTTCTTTTTTTCCCTTATGCTATGATTTCAATTTTCCATCCATGCTCCTTTATCTGGAATTGATGGCTATATTTTCCATTTTTTAGGCCAGCTTCTCAGAGTAATGCCTCAGGCTTATGCCAATTAACTCACTTAGGAGTTGCAAATTTTTCATACAACTATTTCATCGGCAAGATCCCCTCGTGCTTGAACTATCTTCCAAGGTTCCATTTCAGGGAGACTTACGATTTCGTCTTTCATACTGTCGATGCTGATTTGGTATCCTGTTCATCTTCTCTTCAGGTCAAGTTTTCAAGGGAACTGTTTCAGTAGTAACGATGGCTCCATCTTTCAGCGCTCTGAAAGCGAATGCAAAAATCAAGTAAAAAGTATGTAGTGGGCTTGTGAACATGCATAGTTTATACAAATTGTTTATGCTGGGGTCCTCTTTGAATCTCATGCAGTGAAGAGCATAATCTAAAGGGAACAGGGAATAAATCTCACTTAGAAACTCATTGATGTTTGTACTATAAAAGACTTAATTATGCAGCATTATTCATGCACTTTAGGGTTCTGATCATGTGCTATATAATCTCTAGGCAATGAACACTGTTAACCACTCAACTTAGTGATTCTGTCTTTAGCACAAGTGGGTATGGGATTAGATCATAGTGCCTCCATCGGCGAGCAATCTCTCAGGTTTTATGTGTCGGTTTGGCATTGTTCAGGGAAGAAAATGATCATTGATCAATCAAAATTGGAATGAATGAAACAAAGGGTTTGAGGTTCCTTGCATGAGTGTTTCTTTAGTTTGTAACCATAATCAATCAATGGCTCTACTGTGACAAAAAATCAAAAATGCTCCTTTCATGATAAATTGTTGTTTCCATAATATAGGTGTCTTGAGGAATAGCAAGCACTCGAACGAGGCACCCAGAAGCAAGAATTTTTCCCAACCTCTTTGGCTTTTGATTCTGGAAATTTTTATTGGATCTCTTCTACTTGCGTTCATAATCACATGTGTGTTCATTTCTTGCAATGGATGCAAAACAAAACCTTCTATTTTCTCGCTGAGAAAATTTCCAAGTCTGAAGGATAGCTCTGCAGTTTCTATCGGTAACTATCTCTATTTTTATTGTTTTTTTTTTCTTCTTTAATTGAATG
The DNA here is from genome assembly GCA_025175895.1 of Wurfbainia villosa. Lineage (NCBI taxonomy): Eukaryota > Viridiplantae > Streptophyta > Magnoliopsida > Zingiberales > Zingiberaceae > Wurfbainia > Wurfbainia villosa. The sequence goes on from CM045991.1 coordinate 7,848,729, forward strand.
CTAAGATCTTTGTGATCTACAATAAAAATAAACACTTTATGAATGCAGATCCTAAATTACTGAAACATGCACCGAGAATGAACTACCAGGAACTCGAAGCATCTTGTGAGGACTTTAGTAACATAATTGGGTCTCACCTGCACAGTCTGATTTACAAAGGCACTTTGAAGAATGGACCTGAAATTGCTGTCCTTTCAATTTCTATTTTAGGAGATCGATGGACCAGTTCTCATGAACATTCCTTTTTAACCGAGGTAAATTCCAACAACTAGTAGAAGCTTAATTTGAACCGTACCCCCAACAATGTAAATGTTCTTATTTCAGGGTTATCCTTTGCTCTTCAGGTAGCAGATCTATCCAGGATAAATCATGAAAACACAGTAAAATTGCTCGGTTACTGCCAAGAAAACACTCCATTTTCTAGAATGGTTGTCTTTGAATATGCATCAAATGGTACACTTCATGATCACATTAACTGTAAGTTAGGATCGATGATGGATTATTCAGATTCATAAACCACTTTTTAAAGCGATGCTTAGATTATATTCGCATATGTCCCCGTAGATGGCGATGAGTGTCAGCTAACTTGGTTCCGACGGATGAAAATCGCTATCGGCATAGCTTGTGGACTAAGATATCTGCATACTGAACTCCAGCCCCCGTTAACAATATCAGAATTAACCTCTAATTCAGTATACCTCACTGAAAATTTTTCTCCTAAGGTATCTATGAATTCCTTTGAGATCTCCTTTAATATCGATATGATTTATTATTTAATATTGCATGATCAGTTTCCAAAGAGAGATTTTTCTTTTTTTTTTGTTCATAGCTTAATTACTTTCCACATGCAGTTGGTTGATTTTGAGAGATGGAACAATATAATATCGAAATCAAAGAGGCACACTGGACACATCATAAACGATGACTCAATAAGCAGTATTGAGGATCCTCAGCCTCACAGAAGTCAATTTAGGAACGTAGAGAGCAATATCTATTCCTTTGGAGTAATTTTACTAGAACTAATGCTCGGAAAATCTCCATACTGTCAGGAAAGAGGAACCTTGTTGGATTGGGTAAGATATTCATGAACTTACTCGATTGTTTATCACGAAATCCTTTGTGTTCGGTGCTGTAAAGAACAAGACTAGAAAGCTGAGAGAAGAGAGCAATATTTGGCAACAAAGCAACTAGTTTTCTGTAATAATTAGTCGACTGCTACATGTTCTTCAGGTTAAGGAATGCCTGGAACGTCCAGAAGAAAGAGAGAAGCTAATAGACCCTCAACTGGGAAAAATCAAACCTGAAGATCTTGCCATAGTGTGCAATGTTGTTAGCCTTTGCCTTGAATCTGAGCCGACAAAGAGGCCATCGATGCAGATAATAAGTGCCATGTTGGAAGATGGCATGGACACCACGGCTGCTAGCTGCTGTTCTCAAGGAATCATCTCTGCCATGTTGGATTTAGATGAGAAGAAGTGAAGAACCCTTTTTTATTCTCGCAGATTTTTGTTTGGGTTCTTGTTATTTTTCAGTTTGTTTGTTGAGCGATTGAATATTCTGGCAGTTCATCGTGAAGATCCTAGGAAGAACTTCCACTCCAGGTTTAGGGTTTCATGCAGCGTCAGTGTTGACGAACGGACTTAAACCACAAGATTTATATATATTCAGATTTTTTTTAAAAAAAATATATTCATTTGATTTATTTTTAAATCTGCGCGCATTAGAATGCCCAATTAACTTGAGAACCAGTTATTCAAAAAGGATTAAATATTAAAATTATTTAAAAAAAAAAAAAGACAAATATGAGATATATTTGTAATTTTACTTTTTTTAAATATACATGTTGGGGAGGAAATATCCTTTGCTATATGACAAAGTCAGATCAACAGTCAAATTTAGATGGAAACGAAGATTGAATTTGATCAAAACAAACATAAGTTGACTTAGAATTGCAATTTTATTTCGGCTAGGTCATAACTTATGTCGGCCACCTCGCCCATAGCTTAGACTCGGTCGTAGTTTGATTTTGACCATAGCTTATTTCAATCTCGGTCATAGCTCGGCCTCAGCCATAGCTTACCTCAGCTTGATGTCTCGGTCTGATGTCTCAATTCAATTTGACACTCAGTTCGATGTATTAACTCGATGTCTCAGTTGGATGTCATAATGTCTCGGCTCCATCTATCATCAGCTTAGTTCGTCAATTAGGTGTTTGTATCTCTGTCTGAAAGATGTCTCTCCATGATCTCCACTATTAAGTCGCATTTCCATCATAATGAGGTTATATCTTCTAAGATCCCCTCCAAACAGTCACATCTCATCATAATAAGATAATGTCTCCCAAGATCTCCTCTGTGAAGTCACGTCCCCCTCAGAGGTTACGTTATTAGATTTCTCTTGCTTCATCGCCTATATAAAAGTAACAAGGAGGAGGAATAATGAGCTCTAGTAATCTCTACTATTCAGCTTTGTCTCTTGAGGCAATTTTCTCTATATTTTTCACGTTCTGACTTAAGCGTCGGAGGGGCTTAGTCAAGATCACCCTCGACCCCCTTTCTCATCCATTTGTGAGTCTCCTCGGGTCAACACTCCAGCGGCTCCGACGATCGTCGTTCAACGTCTTCTTCAAACTCATCTGCCACGGTATAAGATGAAGCTTCGAAAGCAATTAATCCAGCCAAGCTAGCTCACAGAAGCCTCCTCAGTCTGCGTTCAACCAATCTTTGTCATCTTAACCACATATATTCTGCTAAATTATCATTCCTCACTGACTTATCTCTCATTTGTCAGTCTCAATCACAACGATATATTTATTACAAATTAAGGGATGATTGGAACGGATATTTAGAGACGGAGACATTTTATACCGTTTTAAATTTATAGGGAAAAATGATGATTATCGTGGAATGGAACGGTGCGAAATTGAACGGCGGACATAAGTTTTTATTTTTTATTTTTTAATTGTGTTTTGGTTGTCTCCTCGTTTTATTTCGTTCAATCTTTTCCGTTTGTTAATTCCATCAATTTATTCGAAGTGATCAGAGGTTAATGCATTCTAAATGATGATTTAAAGAGTTCATCTTTTGTGGGACCAATCGGTAGGTAATTTTTTTTTTTTTTTTTTGTCCCAAAGAGTCTTCGTCTTGACGAGTCAAGGTACAATTGTCAATTGAATTTAGTCATTTTCATCGATCTATTTCATTATTATTATTATTAGACGAAGAGTTTTATAAATTTTGATATAGTGATCCGAATATATAAAAGTTATCTAAATCGAAAAAAAAAAATAATTTTCTTTCAAAATCAATTTACGTCATATCTATAATTATATCACCATATAAGAACTGCTTTCAACAAATATGATTTCTATGAATAGAAACGTCAATTATTATCATAGTCAATCTTCTCTTTAACGATTGAATTTTACGGTCAAAACAATGACATCTTACAGATACTCTATTTTTTATTTATAAATCAGTGTCACGATCAAATATGTTATAAACCATGCTTAACATGAAACAAGGCAAAAATATTCTATAGATTTGCTTAATTTGGAATCTAATAAGACTGACAGTAAAAATTTAATTGCATAGAAAAATCCACACTTCGACGGAGATTTAATTGATAGCGATCTGAAAATCGGAATAGAAGAAAAGTTAACCCATCGGATTAAGGACTTAAACGATAAATAAATTACTTAAAACACAATTTATTTAGTTTGATGAATAGAATATTCGACTTCAGCTTCATCTGGTGATGCAAGCCACGAAGGCGTCCAGTTCGGCACGCGACGCTCCGCCGTCGGCCACCGCCGCCCGCACAGCTTCCCCCAGCTCCCTCGCCCGCCGCCTCACGCCCTCGCTTTCCTCGCCCGCCATCACCCGCCTGATGGCCGACGCAATCTCCTCCCGCCCCACCGCCTTGCCACCGCACGGCACCGCGACGCCCGCGCCGTGGTAGTCCACCACCAGCGCGGCGTTGGTGGGCTGATCGGAGTGCATCGGCCACGCCACCATCGGCACGCCCAGGCAGAGGCTCTCTGTGCACGAGTTCCACCCGCAGTGGCTGAAGAACGCTCCTGTCGCCTGGTGGGCCAGGATGTCCAGCTGCGGCGCCCACCCGCGCACCACCATCCCCCGCTCTCCCACCTTCTCTTCCCATTCCGCCTCCAGCTCCATCCGCCGGCCGTCGTTGCCCGTTTCCTTCGCGAATATGTCGCCCCTGTCGGCGTCTCTGAGCACCCACAGGAACCGCTGCTCGCTGAGCAGCAACCCCTGCGCCAGCTCCCTCACCTCCTCCGAGGACATCGCCGTCGTCGTCCCGAACGACACGTACACCACCGACGCCGGCGGTTGCTTGTCCAGCCAATCCAAACACTCGTGGGAGCTCACTCTGTAGATTTCAGGGCATTAACAAATTCGAAAGGAAAAAACAAATTACATAATCAAAGACAACACATAGTGCAAATCACTTACAGACGCTCGCCGGCGCCGGCGACGACGGCCAACATGCTCAATGGACCGATGGCAAACAGCTTTTTGCCGCAGTAGTCGGGTTCTTGCGCGATCTTGTCGAGGAACTCGCCCTCGAGCGCGCGACACGTATTGAGGAACATCCCGGCGGCGTGAACGGTCTTGGAATGGGTCCACTGCCGTCGGGCGAAGGCCTCGAACTCCTCCGTGATGGTGCACTCCGAGGACGGTAGGGTGAGGCCGTGGTCACGGCTTAGCTCGAGTGCGGCAGAGGGTCGCGTGAAGAGGATCTGGAACAGAGCGGGGAGGCAGTGGAAAACATAGGACTCAGCGTTCGGGAGGGCGGCAGCTTCCTCGGCGGCGAAGGAGGCGAGCGGATCGTGGACGACAACGACGCGGCGGGAGGAAGCAGAGAGGGAGCGGAGGAGAGCCCCGACGGGGGCGCGGAGGTGCTCGAAGACGTCAAACAGCGGCTGGAGGTGGGCGGGGAACTTGGCGGCCGAGGGATCCGGCTGCGGGCTGCGGAACGGAGGAATGGGGAGCTCGTGGAAGGAGATGGCGTTGGCAGAGGAGGACCAGGCAGGATGGAGGCGGGAGGTGGCCTGGCGGACGTGCGTGGCGGTGGACGCGTAGTGGACGGCGAGGCCCGGGCGGGAGGAGAGGAAGAGCGAAAGGTGGAGCAGCTGCGCGAGGTGGCTTTGCGCCGTGAGCGGCACCATCACCACCGCCACTGTGCCGTCGAGTTGCCCCTCGCCTGCTGCTCTTTCCATCGGTGCCGGCGTACGAAGGCGTCGGCTATTCTTCTTCCACGCTTGCTGTATTTGGTCAGATACGCAGCAACAAAAGTCGATAGGATTCTAAATTTCACCTCATCTATAATAAAATCTGTGTTGCTCTCCCTATCTAACCGCCACGAGAATATTAAAAAAACATAAAACCTCGATACTCGGTAACTAGTTATGGTAATAAGAATCTCTTCCATAGATTTCTATCCAATTCGAGTAAAATTCAAAAAAAAATTTCCTAAAATAATATGTTTGTGGTTCTGGACGTGGCAGGAAACCCAACTTTGATGCGACGAGATTTTTTTTTTTTTCCTGCAGATTCTCTTCGTCTTTCATCTCGTCCCATCAATTTTTAAAAGATTCAGTTATTAAAATTCAGAGAGCATTTGAAATTTAAAATTGTCTAATCGCCATTTTAAAGTTTAAAAGTTCAAAGACGGATCTCTTTTCTATTTTACAGTTGAAAATTTTTTATTTTCTTTTTTCTCTTTTTCAGAAAATAAAAAACAATTTTTTTTATTTTTCAGCTTTCAAAAAACACATTTTATTTTTTAAAAAACGAAAAAGAAACAAAAGAAATATTTTTTTTTTATGTTTTTCAATTTTTTAAAAATCATTCTTTTATTTTTTGAAAAATAAAAATTGAAAATGTCAACCAAATATTATTTCTTGATTTTTTTCATTTTCTTAGAATATAAAAATAGAAAATAAAAAAAAATTACGATTCATACGCTCTCGTATCTTTTCATCCATTCTTTTCTTCTCTCCATGAAAAAATTTAAAATTTTTTTATTGCATGCATGGTTGATTTTTAAAAATTAATATTACAATTTAATTATATCGATATATGCCGTGATTAAACTTTGAAAACTTTTTTATTACTGATGTTGATATTATTAATGACTACGAATCAATAGATTTTTACACATATAAGACTCTAGATTATAATACTTCGAATGAATTCGATCGAAACTTTCTAAGTATATCAATAGATTTTGATTGAAATTCATTAATAAATCTAGAGTTGAATTTTTAAAAATTTGACATATAATACAAAAAAGAACAATAGAATGAAACAACACATACACTTGGTGTTGGTTTCAAAATCAACACCAAGAGATGGCGTTGACTTTTAAAATTAGCACCATATTTGTTGATGTCGTAAAAACTCAACATCAAAGGGTGTTGATTTTTAAATAAATATCATATATATATAAAGGAAGAAAAAAATTAATTGACACTTAATTTTTTATAAAGATGTTAAAATCAGATATGAACACTATATAAATAATTTCACTATACTGTCTTCTTACATGTTAATTTTTAAAAATCTAAATCCTCTAAGATCGAAATCCATTGATAAATTTACGGAGCTTCCATCAAATCCATTCCAAACTATAAATTTATGAAATGCCCTGGAATTTATATGTTTCAATAAATATTAGTTCAAAGATAATAATGATCAAAAGATTTTTAAAATTTAATCGTAATACTGTTATAATTAAATTATGATATTGATTATTAATTAATCCTTGAAGAGAGAAATATTTAATTTTATTGAAAAATAGAAGAGAAAAAAAAATAGTCGGAAAGAATTTTTTACATATAAAAGAGAAAAGAAAAAGAGGATAAGACAAAGAAAAAATGAGAAAAAAAATTTTTTAGGACATTTTCAAATTTTAAGACGTATGTTGAACCATCCGAAATTTGAGGTGGGTCCTACCTTTAATAAATTACCGATTAAAATTGATGTGATAAGATTCTCAACAATCTAGAAGGTGGCGGCAAGTTCCGAGGAGGATCTTTCCCAGATCCTCTAGCTGTTCATAATATTGTAAAATATTAAATATTTATATTTATTGGTTGAGGTGGTCCTCCTAAATTTGAAGTAGTTTGCTAAGATTGGATCTGAGTTATTATTTTAAGATATTCGTGTATAAATCTTGAAGTAGATTAATCTCAAATCATTATTTTGCATGCACAACTTAATTAAATTTGTTATCCAATTATATTTCATACATCACTAAAATTATAATATATCCCCTGTAAAATATCACTAACTTGCTGTACCCTTCGAATTTACTATTCCCAATTTTCATATTTACTTAAATACATGGTCATTCTCACTTATACCTCTCCAATTTTTATCAATTATCATCGGACTACACATTAATCAACAGTCTATTAAAGTTTTATTCTCTACGCTACTTTTAAAATATCTCAAATTTATATCGATTTTAAAAATTCATATTTCTCTATCTAAATTATGAAATCTATATATTTCAAAAATTGAAAATTATCAATCTATCGATCACATCGATTTATCTCATAATTATGAGAAAGATAAATCGTGATGAAATTACATATCATAATATTTAGCATGGTATAAGCGCAATGAATTTGATTTTAAATATTGTTTAGGTGTCTATGATCATATATTAATTTTGATCAAAATTTATTAATGATACGATGAATTTCAAAATCATTTTAAACTAAGACTATTACATTGCTGAGAATACATTGACAAATCTAAATTGAAATTTGAATCGATGCTCAATGTAATATATAAAAAAATTTCTTGTCATCAAATAAATATATCAAAATATAAAAGTACTAAATTGATAACGGTAACGCTAAAGATATAAAAATATGAATATACCAATAAAATATTATTTCTGAACACTTGAACTACTAGTACTAGATCTGGACCTATAAACAAGAGGAGACAATTGTATTCTACGAGTGTTCATCGATTGAAAATATTATAAAATTTATTCATTTTCAATTGTGGCAAAAATTTCCTTCTCAATGTATACTATTAAACTGTCATTCATCCATTCATCTCTCATCTTATTACCCAAATCAATCTTGATAATTTTCATCGCAAAAAAAAACTCTTTCAACAGAGACAATTGCAATTGGTATAATCAATGCTAACTCGATCAGCCGATATACCAATGTAAAAACTACATTCTTACCAGTTCAATCATCCTTTTAGCAAGACTTCCCAAATCTTCAATCATAGAAAATTCATTTCGTACATTTGCAATGTAAATTTCAAGTTGGTCTTCAAGTATTACACGGTCTAGCAATTAAATTTTTTTTTGGATAAAGTTCAACAAGATGAAGTAGCTTACCAATGTCAAATTGAGAAAAAAGAGTCTTTTGAATCTAAGCAAGCAATACAAGTAAGTACCCCTGTACTTGCTTCTAAAAAATGATTATTCATCTCTTGAATCATCGTATCAAGAATCTAATATTGTAACAATAAAAAAGTTAATAAAAAATTGGAATTTAAAATTGCAATAAAACATTTAGAAATAATATCTCACAAAAAATTTCAACACGATAGTGTTGAAAATTTGTAATCATTTGACCATTATGTCTGCTATGACCACGAGTTCTTATATATTCTTCCATATTAAATCGGAATCATATAGTTCTTAAAAATGTATTGACTACATTCAAAAGATTCTCTCATCCTTCATCTCTGAATTTTTATAACCGAACTTTCATCGTCTCAATTAAATTGACAATCAATACAATATTTTGATCCTTTTGTTGTATGGCAAGCGACAACTCATTTGTAATTCCCAACAAATCAAATGCATCACAAATACAAATTCATAACTCTCCATCTTATCAATCAAATTGATGGATATACCGCTATTGTCATTATTAGTATCATCATCATACACATTTTCAAACATTTGTAAAATAGAAGCCCACATAGACATCAAACGAACAATAGTCATGTAATGTGAACCCAACGAGTATCTCCTGGTCATTTTAAATTGATTTCTTGATATTTTTTTCCTTTACCACTAACAATATCTCCTCTCTCAAAACTTTCTAAAAGTCTATCATGTTCAAGTTGTCTAAACTTGTCCTTTCTTTTACATGAAGCACCAATAATATTTACAATCATAGTAACATATTGAAAAAAAAATCACTCACAATTTGATTACTTTTAGTAACTGCAACAACAACTAGTTGAAGTTGGTGAGAAAAATAATTGACATATTTTGCAGATGAATTTTCCTTCAATATGAGAGCCTTAAATCTATTATACTCACCTCGCATATTTGAAGCTCCATCATATCCTTGACCTTGACCTCTCAATCTTGATAATGATAACTTATGTTTTGCAAACAATTATTCATCAATAACCTTCTTCAAAGAAATAGCATATGTGTCATATACATGCATAATAGCAAGAAATCTTTCAATAACATGTTCACGTTTGTTGGCATATCTTAAAATAACTCCTATTTGCTCTTTGATTGAAATCTCTTGACACTCATCAACCATAAGACAAAATATATTATCTCCTATATCATTGAGAATGACATTTGTGATTTTAGCAGCACAAGTACGTGTTAAATCCTTTTGAATTGTTGGAGACTTTATTTGATTGTTTCCAAGGGCATTATCATTCATTGTCTTAGCAACCTCGTAATTTCTTTAGGTATACCACTCGATCAATTCAAGAAAATTATCTTTATTTGAGGAATTCAATGACTCATCATGTCCATGGAAAGACAAACCTTGTTTCAAAAGAAAGCAAGTAACATATAAAGCTGTTGTTAATCAGGTGTGATATGCAATCTCCATTTTATGCCCATGTGCTTGTAGGAAATGTGATACACTTTGTCTTTGATTTTGAAAAGCTTCAAGTTGCATTCTTGCATCATTGTGAGCACTAGTCACACCACCAACATGTGTATTAAATATTTTCGTTACTTTTCTCTAATTATTTATTCTTGAATTAATAAATGTCTCATCTCTAACTCGACATCTTTTATGAGAATTTTTAAATAGATAACACCACAAACGAAAAAATGCATCTTTTGATATGCTATACTCTAACCATGAAATTTTTTTAAACCAAGCAACCTGAAAACTTCTATGCTCTTTGCCAAATTGTCTTCGAGGATAACTATGACCAATTGGTTAACAAGGTCCTCTACTCAAATATTCTCTTCGAATTTGATCTCTAATAGAAACATCAAATTCATTAATTGATTTGTGTAGCCCAGGGTCGCTAGCAACATCATCCGGATTGAATTCGATGCGAGAATTTTTTTTTTTTTACTATTTTCTTCCACGAAACTTTTAGAAAACTAAACCTTTCATTTTAAAAATTTCTCCATTATATATTAATTCATCAAAATTATTAAATAAAAACAAATTCAGTTTGAGAATATTAATATAATTATACAAATAAATAATCATAAATTCATAATTTAAAAAAGTCATGAAACAATTTAAATATTTATTTACAAATTATGAAAATTATAAAAGATTTAAACTTTGTAAATATTAAAAAATAGACAAAAAATAGTAAGAAACTCACAAAATTTACAAATCAAAAAGAAAAAATATTGACCTTCAGACTTCAATGGTGATATGGCAGAGAGAGACAATAATGTAAAATATTCGAGGACGGGCCGAAAGCGGGTGACGGCGATGCAAACTCATGGTGTAGGGGCAGTCAGTGAATTAGGCGGGCATTTTTTTTTTCTGCTCGAAGATTCAACTTCCTTTCTAATTCCTATGCTTAGGATTTACACTTTTTTTTTAAAAAAATTTGGGACTCGATGAGTCAGGTTTAATTAAATTAAGCAATAACCCATAGCCAAAGCCACAACAACAATACTTCTTTCTTTGCAATTTTTTTCTATGTTTACAACAATACTTCTTTCTTTGTAAAAATTTATAAACATAAAAAAAAATTGTAAATAAGTCAACATGAAGGGGGCACTTCCGCAAACCCTTGCGACCCCTTCCGTCCGCTGCTGGTTGAGAATCACCTGAAAGTAATTATATTCTCAAATTTGGATTTTGTATTCTAAATTCGGAGATGTAGACTTTGTTGGATCGAAGCGGATCGCTCGAGAGGGGGGGTGAATAGCGAAAAAAAACTTTTTCTTTCGAATTCGTTTCAAGAAAAATATACGTAGCGGAAATGTAAATAAAAACTAAAAGAGACAAATAGTTTTTTACTTGGTTCGTAGCCTTCAGCTACTACTCCAAGGCCCTAACGGTCCTAGACCGTGTACGAAGGGCAATTCACTAAAACACTCCTCCTCGTTGGAGGTAGGAGTTTACGATTACAAAAAAAACTTTCGAAGCACAAGATAGAGAGACAAACCCTCTATTCTATTAAAATGAAAATGCAACGATAGAAAGCCTCGATTAACAAACTAATTGCAAAATTAAAAGAAATGACAAGACAAGATTATACCAACAACTCGAAGATAGGACTTAAACTAGGGTTGTTGGCAGCACTTCGTTGTCGTAGAGTTGTCGGAGAGTCGCAGCGTTGTGGAGGCTTTTGAGCACTTAGAATTGATGATAAAACCCTAGGTTTGGCCCTCCTTTTATAGCCTTTGAGCCCCTTTTCGAGAGGAACCCTAGCCAATCACAATTGAGCACCACTCCCCTTGAAATTTGGTGATAAACCTTGACTCCTCGAGGTGATCCTTTGACCATCGATCGGTGATGGTCATCATCAATTGATCGATGCGCGACGATCGTCTTGACCTCCGTGATCGGATCGATTGAAGTCGAGTCCTCAAGCGATCGTGATGTTTGCTGCAAGTCAAAGTTAGCTCAACAAAAACATAATTTCGACGATCGTCGACCGTCCGATCTCGACCTAGACCATTTATAGGATGTCTTTGGTCGGATCTACGCTTAAGATCATCCCCGTAACGAGGATACAACCTCACTTACGCTCGCACACACGAGCTTACCTCGATACTTACATGTGGCTTTTGCTTAGGCCTTCCACTCGATTCCTTGGTTCCCTACGAAGTCACTCAGTGTCGCCCGACCACCGCGGCTTCCTCGGGTGTCGCTAGCCTTGACTCGGCTATAGCAATTTCTTGCACACTCGATTATTTCGTGAGATAATGACATGAGCTTAACTTTGTATCGTTTGCTATAATCAAAACTCGAGGTTCGACTTAGGTGCCTCTTTGCAACAATCTCCCTTTTTGATTTATGGCAAACCCACATACAAAGTTAAGAAAAATAAATTAAGCAAAAATAGTATGAGATATACATTAATTTGTAGGAGTATAAAAAATCTTTTTCAAGTGCTCCCCCTTTAGTAAAACTCCACCTTGACCGAGGGTGAGTACTTGAGAAAGAGTTTTAACTCTCTCCTTGATATTTGCTAATAAAAAAAAATTAAGTAACCGAAATTACTTAATATTGGCCATAGTGTTTAAAATAAGTTTTAAGTTAAGAAATCAAAAAAATTGATTTCTTAACCTTGGCCTTTACTTCTATTTTGTTAACAAGTTAAAGTTAAGTAAATTACTTTTTGTTAACAAGTTAACTAAAAGTTACATGTTGCTTTTGCTATTAACAAGTTAACTAAATGTATTAAAGTTTGAGTAAGCCTTAAAAAATATTGATCCCTTAACTTTGGACCTTTTTCTCCCCTTTTTGCCATATATCGAAAAGAGTGAGAGTGTGTCTGGATTAAAAACAAGTTTTAATTTTAAAGTCCAAGCATGTTCCACATTATTTTGAAAATAATATACTGAAAATAAGTTCATCTATAAAATGTTCGACTCATATTTGGCTTGATTGATATGAAAGATCAACCAGTCCTGGTCAGAGTCGGTTAGTATGTATGATTATACTCTGTGGTTCATAGCGATGCACTAGCTCTACATCTGGAACCAGGAGTAAGGTCCTAACATCTCACGCCCATCTACGTGACTAAGTACACAAACACATTAGTCCTATGTATTGTGAGATGTACTGACTCCTTAAATCTATAGGTGCATGATATCTAAGATATGTCCTATGCTAGTTCCATGAAATTAAAGAAATAGTAGTAAGAACATATAATTTGCAAGTACCTATTCTATTACGGACATGCTCAATTTTCGTCTTAATAGACTAAATTCGACTTCGGGTAGGGGTTTAGTAAATAGGTCTGCCAAGTTAGACTTCGATTCGACGTATTCGAGTTGTATGGCTCCGTTGGCCACATGTTCTCAAATAAAATGGTGTTTGACCTCTATATGTTTGGTCCTAGAGTGACATATCGGATTCTTTGTAAGATTAATTGAACTAATGTTATCTACGTGAAGTTTAGTATTCGTAAAGTCTAACTTAAAGTCGCGGAGAGTGTGCTTCATCCAAAGAAGCTGCGTGACATACTCACCCATCGCGATGTATTCGGCTTCGGTGGTAGATAAAGCAACATATGTTGCTTGCTTCCTCACTTATAATATCCACATATCTCCACAATGACATGATATTGTCCACTTTGGGTCTAAGCCCTCATGGTTTTGTTTTTGGGCTTTACCCAAAAGGCCTCATACCAATGGAGATATCTTTTTTCTTATAAGCACATGATCTTTTCCATGTCTTACCAATGTGGGACTTTGATTGTATTCCCCATACTCCCAACAATCCCCCCCTCAAACGAAGGACCACATTGGGCCCCCCCTCAAGCCTATCCCTCCTCGAAGGATTTTCTCTGCTTGATGTCCGATCTTCAACCCACCAGGACTTCCTGCCAGTTGTTCGGTCCCCCCGACCCAACTAGACTTCCTTCCTGATGTCTGGTTCTCTTGATCCGGACGTGGGAGCTCAACTTCCTTCGTTCGAGGTTCATGGCTTGACATGGACCATGACTCTGATACCAATTGTTAGTACTTATAATATCCACATATCTCCACAATGACATGATATTGTCCACTTTGGGTCTAAGCCCTCATGGTTTTGTTTTTGGGCTTTACCCAAAAGGCCTCATACCAATGGAGATATCTTTTTTTCTTATAAGCACATGATCTTTTCCATGTCTTACCAATGTGGGACTTTGATTGTATTCCCCATACTCCCAACACAACTCACTAGACTCGAGCCGAGAAGTTGACAACAACCACTCGTACTCTTTCTATCGAGCTTACTACCGGCATAGTCCGAATCGGAGTAGCCGGTTATTTCAAACTCGGTAGATCTAGGATACCAAATATCGACATTAAGTGTACCCTTAAGATATCTAAGGATACGCTTAACTAGGGTTAGGTGAGACTCCTTAGCACATGTTTGAAACCTGTCGCACATACTTACTGCGAATAGGTTGTCGGGTCGACTCGCAGTTAAGTATAGGAGACTTCCTATCGCGCTCCTATAGTACTTTAAGTCAATGGACTTACTTTCTAGGTCTTCTCCTATGTTAACATTAATCGCCATTGGGGTGTTTATTACCTTAGCGTCTTGCATTCCAAATCTTTTAATTAACTCCTTAGTGTATTTTTGTTGATATAGGTATATACCATCCTTAGTTTGTTTAATTTGTAGACCTAAAAAGAAACTTAACTCGGCTACCAAGTTCATTTCGAACTCACTTTCCATGAGTGAAACGAACTCGTTTAGTAAGATTGAGTTAGAGGTTCCAAAAATTATATCGTCTACGTAAATTTGAGCTATAAATATTTCTTTACCTAAGGTTTTTACGAAGAGAGTTGGGTCAACTAAGTCTTGGTTAAACCCTTTTGACTTAAGATGGATTGAAAGTCTCTCGTACCAAGCTCGAGGAGCTTGTTTAAGTCCATAGAGAGCTTTCTTAAGTTTTAGAACATGGTCGGGTTTATCTAGATTTTCGAATCCGGGGGGTTGGCTAACATAAACTTCTTCTTTAATGTATCCATTTAGGAATGCCGACTTAACATCCATTTGAAACAGCTTAAATCCTCGATGTGCGGCATAAGCTAGCAACATTCGAATGGATTCGAGTCTAGCTACTGGGGCATAGGTTTCGTCGTAATCTAAGCCTTCGACTTGACTAAACCCTTTGGCGACTAACCTAGCCTTGTTTCTAACTACTTCACTTTTATCATCAAGCTTATTTCGAAACACCCACCTTGTTCCAATTATCATTTTGTCTTTAGATGGTAGTACTAATTCCCACACTTCATTCCTAGTAAATTGAGCTAGCTCTTCTTGCATTGCAATAATCCAATCGGGATCAAGAAGAGCTTGTTCAATTGATTTGGGTTCTATCTTTGAAATTAAGGAAATTTGACTAAGGTTCCTATAGGATGCTCTAGTTCGAACTCCTAGATTAGGATCTCCTATCACTTGATCGATAGGGTGGTTAGTCTGAATCCTAGATTGGGTTGGATTTGTGTCACCTAATGCTTGATCAATGGGGTGACTTGGTTGAACACTAGTTTGACTCGGATCACTTGTCACTTGGTCGACAAGAGAAGTTGGTTGATGTGGATTAGACTCGATCTCAGGGTCGAGGCAGTTTGGTATCAGTGGGCTCAACACTTGGGGTCATTAAGGGTTTTGTAGGTTCGGGTACTTCATCGAACACTACATTAATAGTCTCTTCGACTTTAAGGGTATCGTGGTTATATACCCTATAGGCTCTACTCGTGGTTGAGTATCCTAAGAAGATTCCGGTGGAAGTTTTGGATTTGAATTTCCCTAGGTGGTTCTTAGTGTTTAAGATATGTACTTTACATCCAAATACCCTAAAGTACTTGATGTTGGGTACTTTATTATGATAAATCTCGTACGAGGTCTTAAGGTGCCTCTTTACCATAAGGATCCTATTCTGGACATAGCAAGTCGTGCTAACGGCTTCTGCCCAAAACCTATCAGGTAGGTCATATTCGTTCAACATGGTCCTAGCGGCTTCTTGTAGAGTTCGGTTTTTCCGCTCCACTAGGCCATTTTGTTGAGGGGTCCTAGGGCAAGAGAATTCATGGTGGTATCCGTTTAGGTTACAGAAGTCGGTGAACCTTTAATTTTCGAATTCACCACCATGATCGCTTCTAAGTCTTTTAACCTTAAGGTTTTTTTGATTCTCGATTAATTTGAATAGATTGATTAATTGATCTAGGGTATCATTTTTATGTTTGATGAACCTCGAGTAAACTGGAGTAGTCGTCAATTATGACTACAATATTGACTTCTATTGAGTGACTTGGCTCCATGTGAATCGAATAGATCCATATGCGGAGCTCAAGTACACTTGAGGTTCGTTCTTAGTTAGTTAACTTGTGTTGTGTCCTAGGTTGTTTTCCTTGTTGACAAGCATTACTGATTTTATTAACCAAATTGTTGAGGTTGGGTAAGCCTCGACTAAGCCACTCGACTCATCTTGTGGGCCGAGTCTTGGGTGCAGTGTCGTCGGTGCCACAACCATGATTCCTCTTCTGTGTCATAAGACATTTGGTGAGGCTTTGATTAAGTTAATTGTATAAATGTTATTTGTCCTAGTTCCTCTGAGTATTGTTTTAGCTGTTTTATTTGTTTTAAATACACATTCATTTTCTAAAAATACGACCTTATAGTTATTGTCACATAATTGGCTTACGCTAAGCAGGTTATATTCAAAATTCTCTACAAGTAATACATTTTTAATAACAAAATTCGAGTTAAGCTCGATATCACCTGATCCGATGATTTTAAGCTTGCCGTTATTCCCAAAGGCTACCGATCCTTGTCGTTTGAATCGAAGCTTCGTGAATTTGAGTTGATCCCCGGTCATGTGTCGGGTGCAACCGCTGTCCAACATCCATTGATCCTACACACAAGGTGGTTGGATTGGATGTTAGATTTTTTTAAAAAAAAAATTGGTTGTAAGTTGTTAAACCCAGGTCATCTCACCTGTGTCTATATGATCAAGCATGTTATACTTATGTATTTTTTGTGAGATGACTTCCAATTAAGTTGATTAAGTGCATTTAGGTTCAAGTAATTTTATGTTAGATTTGGATTTGACCCTAGGCTTGTCAAGTTTACCTTTTCAAGATCATGGCTTCCAGGTCGTGGCGAGGCACAGGGGCCTTCTTTTATCGGATCATCGACCACTTCCTTAGACAAAGCCATTTTCAAGAAAATGATGACTTGACTCACCTAAGACTATTTCCTAGTCTAACTGGTTATTTTTGAAAAGAGGCTCCCCGAGGCTCAATCTTTTCGAAGGATTTTAGTTGGTTATGTACGTGTTCTAAGTGAGTTCACAAGTTTTAAAGCACAAACTTTCTAAGTTAAAGCATGTAATTTCTAAGTTAAAGCACAAACTTTCTAAGTTAAAGCATGCAATTTCTAAGTTAAAGCACAAACATGTTTTGTACTGGCTCCCCCTAGACCGTTGAATCGGTTCGGTCTATCCACATAGTGGATTTGGTCCTTGGGAACTCAGTACGGGTTGGATCCTAGAGTTGAAATCAAAAAGTTCTTAGAGACCCATGCTTGGACATGTTTCCTATGTCGACTTACAATCGACATATACGACATATTAGTCGTGTTTGAGTTAAACCCTAGTCCAGCCTTGTTGTACACGACCCTTTGGATCCCGAAGTGAACCTTTCCAACGTGTTCCTAAGATCTTCAACTTGACTTTTCAAGAGAGAGTTCTTAACTTCGAGCTTTTCAGCTCGAGTTGGATCCTCTTCTCGAACTTGACTAGTCGAAGAGGTTAGGGAGACCTTGTGTTTGAGGAGTTTGACCTCCTCAACCAGGGTCTCGACCTTGGACTCGGACTTAACTAATTTCCTAGACAAAAACCTAACCGTATTATGTAAAGTATTAAATAAAGTTCGACTCACTTTAAGGGTATCTTTTGAACCGGATGCGTATCCGTGGCTTGACTTGAAGGTAGCTTCGTAGTCCGAGTCATCCTCAGGTTCTGACTCAAGTTCAGGTTCGGTCTCCGTGTCTGACTCAATCGATTTCGCCATGAAGACGTGGTCTTCGTCTTCTTCGGATGACGCTTCTTCCCATGTCGCGTTGAGGGCCTTCTTGTGCTTAGGTGCTTGGTGGTTGAGCTTGGGGCACTCGGACTTGATATGTCCAAACCTGTTACACTCATAACACCTAATATTAGAACTTTTAGGCTTACCTTGGTTGGGTCGAGTCGTGGTTCGCTTTCGTCCCTTGGCTATCCTTCGAGCTAGGTTCATTAGTTCGGCAGTCAACTTCTTCTTCGGACTCGTCTTCCTCCTCGGTTGGTGGTGGCTTGCTTGCGATTTTCTTCTTCTTTGAACCTGCAAACAAGGCTATACCCCTCTCGGGTTCCGAGTTGGACTGCTCATGTAATTCGAAATCTGAGAATAATTCGTCTATTCTAACTTTAGAAAGGTCCTTGGAGACCTTGTAGGCGTCGACCATGGATGCCCACAAGGTAGTCCTCGGAAAAGAGTTTAGAACATACCTTATAAGGTCGCGGTTTTCGACCTTTTGCCCGATTGCGTGTAGGTTGTTGACGATGTCCTGGACTCGGGCGTGAAGTTGCGTTGCGGACTCGTGTTCCTGCATTTTTAGATTATATAATTTATTGAATAAAAGGTCGCGCTTACATACCTTGGCTTCATCGGTCCCTTCGTGTAGCTCCACTAGTTTTGTCCAAAGATCTTTTGCGCTTATGAAGGGGCCGACGCGATTTAACTCCTCCTTGGACAAGCCGCATTGGAGGATTTGTGTTGCCTTGGCATCGGCTTCGACTTGTCGTTTTGTTGCAACGGTCCATTGATCATAATCCAAGGAGTCACCCACTTCATTAGTCGGAAGTGTGAAACCCGTTTGGATTATGATCCACATCTCGATTTGGGTTTTGAGAAAGCATTCCATCCGACCTTTCCAGTAACGGAAATCATCTCCGTTGTAAAACGGAGGTCGGACGGTGCTAAAACCCTCGAGATGGGCCATTAGAACAAAAAAACAAGGAGACTAAAAAGAAGACCTAGCAACGACAAAAACACACGAAAGTACCAAGACTTGCGTCTTGGATTAGTAGTGTGGGAAATAAAAAGAAACAAACGAAAAATAGAAAGTTAAGCAAAGAAATAAGAAACTAAATAAAAAGTAAGTACTCACAACCTTCGATGTCCCCGAAAGGCTACTAAACGTCGATTTTTGAGGATGAAAACAACTTGTTACGGGGGTAAACCCTTGTAAGAAGTGTAGATCTCTGCGAGGGCTTGGTCAACTTGTACGAAAAGTTATGCCCGTTTGACCGTCGGCTACTCCAAAAGCGAATACTTGCAAAACAAAACCAAACGAAGAGTACCAAGACTTCGTCTTGGATTAGTAGTGCGGGAGGAAAATTTAAACGAACGAAAAACAAATCTGTAAAAAATGTTAGATTGGTGGTTTCACCAAATCTAAGCGCCCCCGGCTCTGATACCAATTGTTGGATCGAAGCGGATCGCTAGAGGGGGGGGGTGAATAGCGAAAAAAAACTTTTTCTTTCGAATTCGTTTCAAGACAAATATACGCAGCGGAAATGTAAATAAAAACTAAAAGAGACAAATAGTTTTTTACTTGGTTCGTAGCCTTCGGCTACTACTCCAAGGCCCTAACGGTCCTAGACCGAGAGGACAATTCACTAAAACACTCCTCCTCGTTGGAGGTAGGAGTTTACGATTACAAAAAAAACTTTCGAAGCACAAGATAGAGAGACAAACCCTCTCTTCTATTAAAATGAAAATGCAACGATAGAAAGCCTCGATTAACAAACTAATTGCAAGATTAAAAGAAATGACAAGACAAGATTATACCAACAACTCGAAGATAGGACTTAAACTAGGGTTGTTGGCAGCACTTCGTTGTCGTAGAGTTGTCGGAGAGTCGCAGCGTTGCGGAGGCTTTTGAGCACTTAGAATTGATGATAAAACCCTAGGTTTGACCCTCCTTTTATAGCCTTTGAGCCCCTTTTCGAGAGGAACCCTAGCCAATCACAATTGAGCACCACTCATCTTGAAATTTGGTGATAAACCTTGACTCCTCGAGGCTGATCCTTTGACCATCAATCGGTCGGTGATGGTCATCATCAATCGTGATGGCGACATCGGTCAGTCTTCGACTCTCCGAGTCGATCGGTGATTGGCGATAGTCGAGTCCTCCAAGGCGGATCGTGATGCTTCGCTGCACGCAAGTCAAAGTTAGCTCAACAAAAACATAACTTCGACGGTCATTGACCGTCCGATCTCGACCTAGACCATCTATAGGATGTCTTTGGTCGGATCTACGCTTAAGATCATCCCCGTAACGACGATACGACCTCACTTACGCTCGCACACACGAGCTTACCTCGATACTTACATGTTGCTTTTGCTTCCGGCCTTCCACTCGATTCCTTCGGCTCCCTACGAAGTCACTCGAGTGTCGCCCGACCACCGCGGCTTTCTCCGGGTGTCGCTAGCCTTCAGCTCCAGCTATAGTAATTTACTGCACACTCGATTCAGCTCGTGAGATAATGACATGAGTTTAACTTTGTATCGTTTGCTATAATCAAAACTCAGGTTCGACTTAGATGCCTACTGCACCAACAGACTTTTGAAAATTTTACGACTTTAAGATAATTTTATACAAACTCATTAAATGACCTAAATTTATTATACTTACTCACCAATACTATCATAGAATTCCTATGAGTCTTTTAGTTTATACCATGTCAATATTTTAAAATTTTAAATAATATAAGATTACGAAAAAGTTTTGGTACAAATTCGTTGATGATATTACAAACATCATAATTACTTCGAATCAAAATTAATACACTTCTGAAAACCTCTTAAGTATTATCATGTCCTTCGATATAAATTTCACAATTTCAATTAAGATACGTGAGTTTTTGAAATTTGTATAATCCGGAAACAATTTGATAGATCTTTCAAAAACTCTCATCTCTTAGTGTAAGTTGTAAAACCTAGTCTCCATGGGGATGACGCGATGGTAAGACAGGATGTTCTTCTGAAATGGGCGGAGTTGATTAGGATGTCTAAAATCCTCGACTTTAGATGGACTCCTCCTATCTTGTCGCGTATCGAGGATTTTATCCTCTCCCCTCGTGATTTACTCTCTCTCCGTCGTCTTATGGACGAATGACGATTCTTTAGTTGGACAAATCCCCAACTTTTATAAAAATTGTAAAACATAGTTTTACTCCAAAGATTTTAAGAGTGCAACAATTTTAATTTAAAGTGATTATAATGACCCCTAAAAGAAAATTTAAATAGATTTTGTAACTTATATAAATAATTATGAATTTTTAAAATTGATATAATTTTGAAATATTTTTAATAGATGTCAATGGGCTTGGCCAGTTGATTTTTTATCACAAATCGATTATAATAAATTTAAAAAATATTTGATAAATTTTACTATTGCATATCAATTAATCGATCCTAAAGTGGAAAAAAATAATTATGTATTTTAATAAATATAGAAATTATATACACGAAATAATAAATCCTCTAGATATGCGTTTCCATAATTTTCTTATAAAATTATTATTTTGCCAAGATTTCATCGTAATTTTGTCTCGTCGTCTGGCCATTTAATGCCAAAGTCAAATCGCATGTTGGAGTTTTCAAAGTCAACGGCGTCTTACATAATAAATAGTTTGTTTGATACTTCTTAAACATTGGATTTGCCTTTGCTAACAATTTATTTAGTTTTAATAAATAGCAAATTTTGACTTGAGTTTCATGCGGAGATGAGAGCGACGAAGGCGTCCAGCTCGGCATGCGACGCTCCGCCGTCGGCCACCGCCGCCTGCACGGCTTCCCCCAGTGCCCTCGCCCGCCGCCTAACACCCTCGCTTTCCTCCCCCACCATCACCCGCCTGATGGTCGCCGCGATCTCCTCCCGCCCCACCGCCTCGCCGCCACGCGGCACCGCGACACCCGCGCCGTGGTAGTCCACCACAAACGCGGCGTTGGTGGGCTGGTCGGAGTGCATCGGCCACGCCACCATCGGCACGCCCAGGCAGAGGCTCTCTGTGCAGGAGTTCCACCCGCAGTGGCTGAAGAACGCCCCTGTCGCCTGGTGGGCCAGGATGTCCAGCTGCGGCGCCCACCCGCGCACCACTATTCCCCGCTCTCCCACCTTCTCTTCCCATTCCGCCGCCAGGTCCATCCGCCGGCCGTCGTCGCTCTCTTCCGCTGCGAATATGTCGCCCCTGTCGGCGTCTCTCAGCACCCATAGGAACCGCTGCTCGCTGAGCAGCAACCCCTCCGCCAGCTCCCTCACCTCCTCCGAAGACAACGCCGTCGTCGTCCCGAACGACACGTACACCACCGACGCCGGCGGTTGCTTGTCCAGCCAATTCAAACACTCGTGGGAGCTCACTCTGTCGATAATAAGAGTTCAAGACTAATCAATTCAAAAGAAACGTCAAATAATTAAAGGCAATCCAATAGTACAAATCACTCACGAACGCTCGCCGGAGACGACGGCTAACGGACTCAGTGGGCCGATGGCAAACATCTTCTTGCCGCAGTACCTGGGTTCTTGCGCAATCATATCGAGGAACTCGCCCTCGAGCGCGCGACAAGTGTTGAGGAGCATTCCGGCGGAGTCAACGGTCTCGTAAGTGATCGACTGCCGTCCGACGAAGGCCTCGAACTCCTCGGTGATGACGCCCTCCAAGGACGGAAGGGTGAGGCCGCGGTCACGGCTCAGCTCGAGGGCGGCGGAGGGTCGTGTGAAGAGGAACTGGAACAGGACGGGAACGCAGTGAAAGGCGTAGGACTCAGCGTTGGGGAGGGCGGCAGCCTCTTCGGCGGCGAATGAGGCGAGCGGATCGTGGATGACAACGACGCGGCGGGAGGAAGCAGAGAGGGAGCTGAGGAGCGCGCCGACGGGGGCGCGGAGGTGCTCGGAAGCGTCGAACAGGGGCTGGAGGTGGGCGGGGAACCTGGGGCCGTAGGGATCCGGGAGAGGGCTGCGGAAGGGAGGGATGGGGAGCTCGTGGAACGAGATGGTGTTGGCGAAGGAGGACCAGGCATGGTGGAGCCGGGAGGTGGCCTGACGGACGTGAGTGGCGGTGGACGCGTAGTGGACGGCGAGTCCCGGGCGGGAGCAGAGTAAGAGCGAAAGGTGGAGCAACTGCGCGAGGTGGCTTTGCGCCGTGAACGGCACCATCACCACCGCCACTGTGCCGTCAACTTGCCTCTCGCATGCTGCCGTTTCCATCGGTGCCGGCGGCTGCTCTTCTTTCTAATCAGTTGACCGAATCCAACGCAGACGCATATACAGCTTGCATCGAGTAATAAAGACAATTTGGTCAAACATCGATCAAAATGCCCCAAAGTCAATCGATAAGCAGCATCTTTCCCTCGTCCATCAGATTCTCTCAGCGCACTCCGTCCGCTTGTGCCGTTAGCTAGCTTCCAAAAGGATCGTTTGGCATTTTGCTGTGACAGAGGATTCTCTTCTTCTCTGTAGCAAAAGGCACGAACCCCATCCTCTTCCGGTTATTTTCATCGAGGGCGTATTTAAATATTCATATTTTTCGGTTTTTTCTCAATTGAAAACATTACGAACTCTCCGTGTAAATACCGGTGAGTCGGTATTTGTAGTTCTCAAATTTTGCATAAATTACGTATTGGTCAAAAATATTATTTATAAAGATTATATATATATATATATATATAAATTCCGCCCATGATAAGTTAACTAGTCAGCGGATAAAGGAGGAGGGTTGCGTTAGGATTCTTATAAGCCAAGAATGCTCAATGTATGGATCAATCAAACTATTGTGCTAATGCTAGGTTGTTCCCCGGAAGGAACGCGTTACAGGGTCCGACTGTAATGTCTCGGCAAGGACCGCTACATTTTCAGAACTCGGGTGTAGTGAAAAATATGCTAGAGTTCACGTTGCAGGGTCCGACTGCGTATCGGCAAGGACCGCTACATCTCCATGAGAACTTGGGTGTAGTGTTAAATAAGCAAGAGTTCTCACACCATAGGTTAGGTAAGAATAAATATTATAGAAAAACTAGTAGTCTAAGATTTGGTACATGGAACATAGGAACCCTCACTGGTAAAACAATGGAGATAGTAGATACGATGATTAGAAGAAAAATTAATATTGTGTGTACTGAGACAAAATGGGTTGGTGAGAAGGCAAAGATGATAGAGAACTGGGTTTTAAGTTATGGTATCTGAGGAAGAGTAAAACAAGAAATGGAGTGGGTATTATTGTTGATAGTTAGTTAAAGGATGAAGTTGTAGGAGTAATTAGAAAGGGGATAGAATTATAGCTCTCAAAATAGTAGTGGAGAAAGAAACTATAAACGTAATTAGTGTATATGCACCTCAAATAGGATTAGATGAAAATACCAAATTAAGGTTTTGGGAGGACTTGGATGAAGTATTACAAAATATTCCATCAAATGAGATGATTTTAATAGGAGGTGATTTAAATGGGCAAAAAGAATATGAGAGGGTGCATGGGGGTTATGGGTTTGGAACAAGAAATGAAGAAGGTAAAACTATATTGGATTTTGCGCAATAGCATATGATCTTATACTAGCTAATACATTTTTAAGAAAAGAGAAGAACACTTAGTCACGCTCAAAAGTGGAAATAATAAATCACAAATTGACTTTCTTATGGTTAGGAAGAGAGATAGAAAGATTTGTAAAGATTGTAAGGTCATCTCTGGAGAAAGTTTAACTACTCAACATAGGTTAGTAGTATTGAATATATGCCTCAAATATAGTATTAATAGAAGGAAAATATACACGACCCCTAGAATTAAGTGGTGGAAGTTAAAGGATGAGAAACTAAATATATTGAAGAGAAGATAGAGTCTGAATATTAGATGACATATACGGTGACCCTAATACGATGATGTGGGATAAAATGGTATCAAAGTTGAAAATAATAGCTAAGAGTGTACTCGAGTCGGTGAAAGGACATACCAAGTAAAGAATCTTAGTGGTGGATTAAGAAAGTGCAAGAGAAAGTCAAGGAAAAACGAACAACCTATAAGAAATTATATATTTGTAAAAACGAAAAAAACTTGAAAAAATATACAATAGTCAAGAAAGAAGCTAAGAAAGCGGTGAATGAAACTAAGACTGAAACTTTTGAATGGTTATATCGAAAACTAAATACAAAAAAAGAGGGAAAAGACATTTATAGAATAGCTAAAGTATGAGAGAGGAAAACAAAAGATCTTAATCAAATAAGATGTATTAAAGATGAATGCAATAGAGTACTAGTAAATGATGAAGAAATAAAAGAGCGATGGAAAAGATATTTTCATCAACTTTTTAATGAAGGTTTAGGAGACCAACTTAATTTAGGTAATTTAAGTAGGTCAAATAAATATATAAATTTAAATTTTTAACGCATAATTCAAATTTCAGAAGTAGAATGAGCCTTAAATGGAATGCAAAATGGAAAAGTCGTTAGACCAGATGATATTCCAATAGAGGTATAGAAGTGCCTAGGGAAAAAAGGTATTGAATGACTTACAAAATTATTTAACCTGATATTGAAAACAAAAAATATGCATGATCAATGGAGGGTAAGTATCCTAATTCCCTTATATAAGAATAAAGGAGACATACAAACTTGTGAAAACTATAGGGATATTAAACTAATGAGTCATACCATGAAACTTTGGGAAAGAGCAATAGAAAAAAATTAAGGAAGAAGACCACAGTTCTCAAAATTCAATTTGGATTCATGCCGGAAGGTCGATAATAAAGCTATACATCTTCTCGCATAACTAATTGAAAAGTATAGAGAGCAAAAGCGGATCTACACGTGGTATTCATTGATTTAGAAAAAGCATGATAGAGTTCCAAGAGAAATTATATGAAGAATTTTATAAAAAAAAGGTGTTAGTGTAACATATATTGAACTAATTAAGGATATGTATGAGGAAGTAACGACTAGAGTGAAGACTTTAGGCGGATTAACTAAAGCATTTCTAATAAAGATAGGGTTACATCAAAGATCAACTTTAAGTCCTTATCTTTTTACACTAATCATAGACGAACTCACTGAACACATTGAAGACATAGTACCATGATGCATGTTGTTTGCAGATGATATTGTTTTGGTAGATAAAACACGTGAAGGAGTAAATGAAAAACTAGAATCTTGGCGGAAAACACTAGAAGTGAAAGGTTTTAGGCTTAGTAGAGTAAAGACAGAATATATGGAATTTAAATTTAGCAATATTAGACATAATAAGACAAGTGTTAAGATAGGAGATTACGAGTTGTCTGGAACTGAGAGCTTTAAATATTTAGGATCATTTTTGCAAGGTGATGGAGGGATTGAGAGAGATGTCTTACATAGAATACAAGCAGGATAGTTGAAATGAAGGAAAACGTCGGGTGTTTTACAGGATCGTAAAGTACTTTTAAAACTGAAAGGAAAGTTCTACAAAACGGCGACGATTAGACCTCGCTATGTTATATGGAGTGAATGTTGGGCTACGACTGAGCATATGAGCAAAAGATGAGAGTTCAGAGAGATGAGGATGTTATGGTGGATGTGCGGACATACGAGGATGTACAGAATAAGAAATGAAATCATTACAGAAAAAGTAGGTGTTGAATCTATTTAAGGAAAGCTCCGAGAAACACGTTTTAAGGTGCGGACATGTACTTACCAATAAATGCTCCAGGTTAGGCGATGTGAAACGATACCAAATATACACATCCAACGAGGAAGAGGAAGACCAAAAAAGACTTGGGTAGCAACAATAAAACAAGATCAAATTTATTTAAATATAGATGATGATATAGTAGGGGATAGAGTCCAATGGCGTAGAAGGATCCATATAGCCGACCCCACCTAGTGGGATAAGGCTGTGTTGTTGTTGTTGTATATATATATATATATATATATATATATATATATATATATATATATATATATATATATATATATATATGTATAACAAAATTTCTTATCGATTTAGTTAAAATAAAATAAAATAATATTAACTAAGTTGATAAATAAGTTTAGATCAATTAGGTCAATAATTATTCTACATAAGAAAAATATTAGAATATTTAAAGATAGATCTATTTTATCTAAGGATAAGAAAGTAGAAAAAAATCTAGATAATAACTCTAAAAAGAATAGATATATATGTCTGAGAAAGAGGAAATAAAAACTCAAATGTGACAATATTAAAGAAAGAAAATCATGTTTGAATTCAAAGCTTGATATATTAAAAAAAACCCTTAAAAAAAATAGAAAATACATTAAAAGGGTCTTATGGGCTAAATCTAAATTTTGGTAGGCAAGAGCTATTTAAGGACCAGATGGGTTCCATATAATTATAGAATTAAGTCTAGGTCCAGAAAAATCAAGATTACAAGGAAAACTATCTCTAGAGTTAACTTTGAAGAGATTACAATGACTAAAGCTTTCAAGAAGTCTAGGAGAGTCATTAGAAATGTATCAAAAGAGGTTATCCCCACTGAATATCTAGAATACCCAAGGAGCTCCAATAGATATTGAGTTTCTAGGAGTGTGATTCTTTCATACTAGATGGGTATAGGCTGTGTCAACTTAGAATAGAAAGATACTTAACCTAACCATAGTAGAGTTGACACTTTAGAGTATTTTTAAGGTATATGTATACTTTGAAAATAAATTAGAATATAATCCTAAAAGAATTTAGGATGTGCCATTAGGAATAAAGAGAGGTTAAAGATTGATCATAATTGATATAATTAGGCTAGATCAAAAGTGTGTCAAGTTGAAAATTTTGGCACACTCTAGGGAGCCAACACGTTATTATGTCAAGTTTGATACTTGACATAATCCTAGATGATGGCAATTAGGTTTAAGACTTAGGTATTGTTATACCTTTATATTTTATATATTTGTCATATTCTATGTCATGACATGATTATATGAAACATGTCATATTGATACCTATAATGATCTATGTCTCACCATGATATCGTACATCATTTAAGCTTGATAGATTTTTTTTTAAAAAAAATACATTCAATCAATAAATGTCATGACCATATTGATGCAGACGCATCCATCATAACATGACATGCTCGTGTTCCTTAACACAAGTGTGCATCATTCAAAATCAAAAATAGGACATAATGGAGCTCCCAGAGGCTATCACGATCTATCTGTGATCACCATTACAGACGTGGATCATTCCGTTGCTTGACACGGGGCTTCAAGTAGGGACTACAGTCTGTTTGTGGTCCCCACCATGGTCATGATGCGTCGGCACCGTAAATTAGGGTTTCATTAATAGGAACGCTATAGGATGACGAATTAACTTAACTTGAAAAGTAACCCCCTTAGGAAAACTCTTTGGCACATGCACGAAAAGCTAACTTGGTGAACTTAGGAAACATATCTATTTGATTTGATTGAAAGTACCACTTGATAGGTTTCAATAAATATGCTAGGTATGGGAATCACTTTTTGTTTGTAATCCATGGCACTGAAGTTTTCTTAAGGACAAGCAAAGATTTAAGTATGGGGGATTTGATACATACAAATCGTATAGGATTTTAGGGGTAGTTTCGATGCACATCTTATTGAATTTTGTAGTTATTTCGTGCATATTTACCTTACTTTGTATTTATTTGTTACTTTCTAGTTTGAAGGTCTGCTCTTGTTGCTTTTCATGTGTACGATGGAGTTTTGGAGCGTAATTACAACTCGGACAACGCTCGAAGAGAGAGTGTGCTCTAGACGTGTTCCCGAGACATGGGTACACTTTTGGATGAAAAGATGACATTCATATGGCTCTCCAGAGTGACACATGGCCGACCGTGTGAAATTCACACGACCATGTCTTTTTCCAGAACGAAATCCAGTGTTGATTTTCCAGCGTGACACATGGATAGTCGTGTGAAATTTACACGGCCATGTCACGCTGCCGTAAAACTTGAAAAATAGGTTTTGTGGGAAAATATGAAAAGTTGGGATCACTCATATATATAGGAAGGCACGCCCAACTAACAAGGGGAGAAGAAATGGCGGCTGGATGACAACGAGTCCCCTACCAAAGGCTTGCAATCGAGGAGGAAGGAAGGCGACTCAAGGCCGCCGATGAAGCTCCATCCACCGAAAAGCAGTGAAGATGAATTCTCCAACCAAAGCAGGGCATATCTCTTTTATCTTAATCTTTGTTTGGATGTAAACTTTTATCAAACAATGTCTTGTGTTTGCTTTTTTATTTCTATGGAGTAGAATCATTGATTCTAGGACTAGAGAGTAGTCATGTGAATGTTGGACACATTTATGTATTTATAATCTGATTTACTTTTTTTTATAATTGTAGTTTGTGTCTCTTAATTCTGTGATAATTGTAATTTGCTTCTATTTCTACCATTCTTAGTCAATATAGATGCTGAGAGCATTTATATCGAAACCTATGAGAATCAAGGAGGAGTCGAATAGTCGTCCTCCCTCCCTTAATCTTAGATATTAGATTGTGAAAGAGTAGGGCTTGAAACATGGTCCACCTATTCATGGGGATAACATAGGGCATCTTAGAACTCT
The DNA here is from genome assembly GCA_025175895.1 of Wurfbainia villosa. NCBI lineage: Eukaryota > Viridiplantae > Streptophyta > Magnoliopsida > Zingiberales > Zingiberaceae > Wurfbainia > Wurfbainia villosa. The sequence continues at coordinate 7,878,283 of CM045991.1, forward strand.
ATGAACCTAGTCTATCTAGAGGTCGCGAAGTAGGAGAAATCAATTTAGGTGGTCGTGGGACCCGTGACAAGGGCATCCCAGTAATAACAATCTCCTAAACTCTATGGATCCGAAAGGGATACTTTAGAAGATTAGGTAATTCCCGTGTAGAATCAAAAGTTCACCGGAATTAAACTTGATGATCCTTCTGCAAGATCAAAATTAGAGAAGTTAGGAGCATACATTTATAACATGTCCAACATCGCATAGGTGAAATCGAAATCCCGGAATCCCTTCCTAGCCTTGAGCACACCTTTTTTTTTCTTTCTCCGAGTGACACCGATACTCGAGTTCAGACCGTGATCGACTGTGGGATCGATAATTTTATTATTTGACGACAACCGTGCACTAGCGGGCATTGAGCGTAACCTGGTCTTCAACTTCGTAGTTGAAGGCTTCAATCAGCACGCATTAGTGGTCGACCGCGATGGGAAGCTATAGTGGTTAGTGTGCACATAAAAACAGTGCCTCGACATTGTGCTCGGGCGATGGGAAGTCGCTTGGGCTCGTGCTCGAGTGGAGCCCAGGAGCGTTTGAGCACCCGGGCGCTCAAGAGTGCTCGACACTCGAGCACACAGGAGCGCCCAAGCACCCGGGAGCGCCCGAGCACCCAAGCACTCAAGAGCGCTCGAAGGCGGAGGAAAATCGCGCTCAACCTTGGGTGCTCAGGGCAGCACTTGAGGTGCTCGGGCGATTGAGGAATGCCTGATTCGGGCGACAGTAAGTCGTTGTGCTCAAAGGAGTGCGACGACTATGGAGCTTAGGGTAGCTGCTCGGGCGATGGGAAACAGCCGAGTCGGAATCAGGCGTGCTTGGTCGGGGGTGCTTGAGGCATTACCTTGCTCAGGCGATGAAAAATGTGCTTAGCGCATGACTGGGGTGCTCGAGTGACTGCAGTGCTCGGGCAATTGAGAAACAGTGCTATGACGAAGCAATCGATTGATGTGATGAAGCAGTCGACTGTCTTTAAACGGACAGAGCACAACAAGTTTTTGAGTCGACTGGACAGTCGACTGATGGCTTATGACAATCGATTGATCGGTTGAAATTCTACGTGGATTAATCCGTTATGAGACAATGAATACGTGACCAGTCGACTGGTTGGTAGAAATTAGCCCGTTGCAGAGCTTATAAAAGGAGGACGCAGAGGAGTTCTTTGATGTTGATTCTTAGAGTTCTTGAAGAGTTGTTGCATTCTAGGTCTTCAAGAAGGCTTCGAAAGTAGCCAAATCAACTGTGATCAAAAGCTCACTTGTGTAAAATATTTTTTGTTTCATTCAAAACTCGATGCTTAGAGGATTGAGAAGTCGAGGTGCTCGGCGCGTGAGTGGTGCTTGGCGCTCAGTGCTCAGGATGAGGAACAAATTCACAATGTAGGAATCAACTGGCTGTTGAGGCTAATCAACTTGTGCTTGAGAAAGCGAGTGCTCGGGAAGGCACTCGTGATTTTAGAGCTCGAGCGAGTATGGTGCTCGAGAAAATGAGAAAGTTGTACTCGGGAAAGCTCTGATGAAGCAATCGACAGTTGTGGTGAAGCAGTTGATTGACTTTAGCAGTTAGCGAACAACATCTCGCGGAATCGACTGGCCAGTTCGACTATTGGGCAAGCAGTCGATTGATGGCATGGAGCAGTCAATTGATCGACTGAAATCCAGGGTGGAACGAGCCATTGTGAGAAAACAGTTGAGTGACCAATCGATTGGAGGTAAGACCAGTCGATTAATAGGCGGAGATCAGCGGATGCGGAGCTTACAAAAGGAGGACTTGGCGACATTTTTCAGGGTCAGTTTCTGAGAATTTTGAAGGGAAAATGTTGTCGCTTTCCTGATCTTCAAGGCATTCCGAAGCAACTAAAATCATTCAAACATTCTTGTGTAATTTGTTTTATTTTGTATTTTGATTTGTTTTCTTTATACTTGTATTTGATTGTTTTTTCATTGTAAAGCTTAGTGTAAGAGATTTCTCCACTTAAGTGTGATTTTGAGAAGGAAAAAGAAGATAGTGAAGCTATCGACTAAGAGCTAGGCCGTGGAATAAGAACTGGGATTTCAAACCACATAAAATAGGTGTTGTGCTTGTTTTTTGTTTTTATTTCCGTTGCTAACGTTTGTATACAAGCACACGAAGAACGAAATCAAAGAACGAGTCATGAACACTATTCATCCCCCCTCTAGCGCACAACGACCCTAACACTTCACACCCTCGCTTTCCTCTCCCACTATCACCCACTTGATGGCGACCATGATCTCCTCCCGCATCACCACCTCATCGCCGATGCATCGCCGTCGCACACTGCGACACCTGGACCATGGTAGACTAGTAGCCCGCCACCAGTACGACATTGGTGGGCTAGTCAAAGTGCATTGGCCACACCACCATTGGCACACCCAGGTAGAGGCTCTCTGTGCATGAGTTCCACCTACAATGTCTGAAGAACGCCCCTGTTGCCTAGTGGGCCAGGATGTCCAGCTGTGGCACCCACCCGCACACCACTATCCCCCCACTCTCCCACCTTTTCTTTCCATTCCACCGCTAGCTCCATTCATCAACCATCATCACCCTCTTCCACCACGAATGTCACCCCTGTCTCAGTGTCTCTAAGCACCCACAGGAATCGCTCCGAGCAATGCCCCCCGTTAGACAAAAAATGATTAGAGATGTAATTTTTTTCTTATCGTTCATTGATAATCAAATAATCTATTTATAAGCTATTTATAAACTATTAACCACTCACTCTACAATGATATCTCATTAACTTCACAGTTTCCTCGGACAACCCGTTAGCTAGAGTAGCGCAGATGCTGCTAGATGGACAAGGGTCGATTTTCGACGTGGGTCTAAAACCTTTATCTGGGCTCAGAAGTCCTTCGTTGTTTCTGGTCAACGAGAGTCAAGGGTATAGCCCCCCGTAATTTATCTCTCTTCACCATCACCAAGGGATCGACGGTGAGGGACATTGGGGTGAGCATAATCGCCTTTTACTAGAATGTCTCATTAACTTCACTATTTTAAATATATTAAATACAAATAATATCTATTAACCATTAATTAAATACATTGAATGTAGATAATTTTTTAAATCCATTATCACCATTATTCATCAACTAATCAATTTAGTAATTAATAATTAATTTTGAATCATTTGTCAATACAACCCCTCTATTGAAAATTAGAAGCGACTTTGTCAAAATACCCCTCACATGTTCATGTGCATTGTAGTATTTCAATTCAATTTTTTTATTTGTAACTAAGTTCAAATGAAGTGTAAGTAAATATCAATATGCTTAATTCTCCTATAAAAAATTGAATTTTTTTTATCATTGCAATAGTTGTCTTATTATCACAAGAAATATTAGTTGCATTCTTTTATTGTTAGTGAAAATCAATCAGAATTCTTCTAACCTAAACTCCTTGACATATCATTGAAGTTGTTGTTACATATTATGTTTTTAAAGAAGATAGTGTTATAGTATCTTGCTTCTTTAAACTCCATGAAATTTCTCCTTACCCGAGATTAAAAATATGGGTCGAGATGCTCTTTCGATCACACTAAACTTGCCCAATCATTATCAGTGAATCCACATAGATTGAATTTTAAAACTTTTGTATATCAAATCTCATAATCTACTATTCCAGCAATATAGTGTCAATTTTTTTTCCCTTCAAGATGACGCTTTGTGAGATTTTGCATAAATCTAAAAACTACACTAACAGAAAAAGTAATATTAGATCTAATACAAGTTAAATAAATTAAATCTCCAACCAAACTTCTGAAATTTTTGTATTAGTTTTCTCTGAATCATCTTCCAATTGCAACTTCTCATTTATATTCATGGGTGTAGTAGTTGAATTGTAATTAAGTAAGGTAAACTTTTAGGAAAATATGTTGCATATTTTTCTTTGTGAGATAAAAATTATTGGTACAGGAGTACTAGATAATCGAACTTGAATTTTGATAATGACAAAAATTCAAAGTTAAGTCATATTATGCTTAATATTCAGTGTCAAGCTTGCAAGTCTTAGTAAGTTTGCAGAATCAGAAGAGAAGTCTAATAGGTTTGAGGACCAGGGATTTGACAAAGGTAATTTCCGTGTGAGGAGCAATGGTAAGGTCGTGTCTTCGGTATGACGATAACGTAGGCGTCAATATGATTGAAGCTTTCAGAGGAAGGTCGAAGTCAAGATTGGACAGTCAAAGGATTGTCACTATTAATATATTTGTACACATTGTATTAATCTTATGTTGCAGGTGTTAAATTGAAACCACAAGTATCGCAATTGACTAGAAGGTTTATCAATCGATTGTGGCTAAGTCGATTGGCAATAGGAGCAGTCAACTGGTGTACGCGTGAAGAGCCAAGTGGCACCTCAAGGATAAGATTTGTGGATAAAATTCTATCTAGATCTAGATCTTGACGAAAATGATCATCTTGAAGGCTTAGGAAGGTCTATAAAAGAAGGCTCAATTGGAAACCCTAAGTATCAATGATCTCCTAAGTGCTCTTGCTCTCCGATCGTGCTCATTCGTGCTACAATGCTACTCCGATCGTGCTTCGTCTTCTTACCTTAATTGTCGGTATATTCTAGCTTAGCCATTTTTTTTGTACTTCATTTCTAAAATGAGAGATAATGTTATTACCGCCTCCTTTATCTTTTGATTTCCTTGTGCTTAATTTCTAAAAGGAGTGATAAGATTGTTACCGTTTCCTTTATCTTTTGTAAGTCCGCGTCTCTTATCTCCAACGAGAAAGAGATCAATTAATTGATTGCTCACCGAAAGCGATCAAAGATTGCGGGTCTTGGACTAGCAATCATTCGATTGTGAACCAAGTAAAAGAGCTTTGTATCTTTATGTGTTTTTATCTTTGTGTTATTTTCCACTGCAAAGTTTTTTTAAAATAGAAAAAGAAAGTTTTTAAAACGCTATTTACCCCCTAGCTTGTTTTCGATCCTTCAAAAATTACATCGACTCCTTACTTCACTTCAAAACCAAGAAAATAATATAATAATCATATTTTTGACATCTCAAATTTTTTTCATCATATTAGACTTAAACTCGGTCATAAAAGACTCAAAAGAATCTTGTATATATATTATATCATCGACATAAAGATAGATAATAATAAAATCATCTTTACCTTTCTTTTTCAAATAAAGAGTGGTTCATTTTCATTCTTTAAAAAAATATTTTATCGAAATAACCATCAATCTTGCTATACCACGGTGTGTGAGGCTTGGTTTAACTCTTAGACAACTTGTACACCATATTTTCTTTGCATTTAATTATAAAACAATCAGGTTGAGTTACATAAATTTATTTTTTAAGTTTTCATTTAAAAATGTATATATAACATCAAATTGATAAATAAACCAAAGTAATTGCACATCTAATGCTAAGATAATTCTCACAATTTTAAATACCAGAGAAATGATTTCTTCAAAATCAATAATTTACCATTGTGAATGCTTTTTGCAACGAGTCGTACCTTGTATTTTTGAATTATTCGATCGACATGATATTTTTTTTAAATACCCCTCTCACCAAAAGTTTGAAAATATTGTTTTTCAGTGGGGATGATTTTCAAACATCAATATCATAATGATATTAATTTTCAAAAATTAACACCATACTAATATTGATTTTAAAAATTAACACTAAAATAGCAAAGCATATTAGTATTGATTTTTGAAAATCAACACCACAATTAACACCAATATAGTTTCAAACTTTTGAATACGCAGAAGACTCAAAAGTAAGGTTGCACATCTCTCTTTAACTTAATATCTTGATTTCATAATTTTAAATTATCTAAGTCTATCAATAAGTTTAGGTCAAAATCCATTGATGATCTTAACCAATTCTAATTAAAATCAATTCAAGTTCAGTAGATTTCTTGAATGACTCTGAGTCCAATAATATCTTAAAGCCTCAACTTCAAAGTACAAATAATCATGTATAAATATATTTTCAAAATTCAATCTTTATATTAATTAATAGGAGACTCAAAAGTAAGATTGCATACTACTCCTGCTCCACTTAATCCCTTTTGCACGATTACATATCTTAAAATTTTTTTTTTTTAAAAAAGTACAATTCATTCTACTTCTGAATCTTCTGCCATTCAAAAGTTTAGAATTATATTGATATAAACTGTAGTATTTATTTTTAAAAATCAGTCATACTTTGATCCTCCTAAATTTTTAGCTAACTCCCATAGGATCTGAGTTATTATTTTAAGATATATTCATGTATAAATCTTGAAATAGATTTATACATGAATCTCGAAATCGTTATTTTGCATGCCCAACCTAAAGTTGTACTATCAATTTATATTTCATATATCACTAAAATTATATCTTATGCAATGCTAGATATAATGGTACGTATCAACTAATGATTTATCCTGCGTAAAATAACATTAAATTATTATACCATTCGAATTTAATTATCTTACGCGGGGCTAATTGGTATCAATTAATATAGTCATTTTCAATTATACCTCTCAGGTTTTATTAGCCAATTACACATGTAAGATTTTTTAAATATAGTTCAAAAATAAAATCATGAAAATTTAAATCTAAAATCGATAATATTTTATTTACACTATATCAATCCACTATTAAAAATCAACACTTTTTAAAATCAATAGTGAATCATGCATGAACTCTATTAAAAATATCTCAAAGTTATACTAATTTAAAAAAAAAACTCATAATTCTATATCTAAATTATGTAATTCACACTTTAATAGAATTTATTCTTAAATTTGTCATCGTGCTCGCGACGGGCATGCATGTTACGTCCGGATTCCAATTGGAAGATTCCGTCGATTTATTATTAATTATTCCACTTAGTTGACCTCGTTTCTATGACCGTGGAATCAACGATAATGATAGATTCAAAATCCAGACGAATATTCTTTAGAAAAAAAGACCGTCTACTTACTAGAATACTAGAGTTTTCAAAGAAAACGACGTTTTACAGAATAAATAGTTTGATACTTCTTAAACATTGGAATTTGGATTTGACTTTGTTAGCAATTTATTTAGTTTCATAAATAGTAAATTTAACTTGAGTTTTATGTGGTGATGAGAGCAACGAAGGCGCTCTGGACATTAGCTCATACTAATTATCCTGGTTAATGAGCGGATAAATTTTTATTCCAGGCTAAATGGTTTTAAAAAAAATTTGTATTACCTGAGCTAAAGTCTGGGTACTCTAGAAGGTGGCTCTGCCCTTGGCCGTCGCCTAACACCCTCGCTTTCCTCCCCCCATCATCATCCGCCTGATGGTCACAATGATCTCCTCTCGCCCCACCGCCTCACCGTCGCACGACACTGCGACGCCTGCACCGTGGTAGTCCACCACCAACGTGGCGTTGGTGGGATGGTCGGAGTGCATATATCGGCTGCGACACCAACGGCATGCCCAGGCAGAGGTTCTCTCTGTGCACGAGTTCAACCCGCAATGGCTGAAGAATGCCCCTGTTGCTTGGTGGGTCAGGATGTCCAGCTGCGGTGCCCACCCGCGCACCACCATCCCCTGCTCTCCCACCTTCTCTTCCCATTCCACCACCAGCTCCATCCGTCGCCCGTCGTCGCTCTCTTCTGTCGAGAATATGTCGCCCCTATCGGTGTCTCTTGGCACCCACAGGAACAGCGGCTCGCTGAACAGCAACCCCTGTGTGATGCATGTGGGATAGTAGGATGAATGCAAAACCTTCCACGGGCAGCAACGATAGGAGAGAGACGGGAAGAAAGAATCAAATGAGAAAAGAAAATTTCTAAATAAAAGAAGATCCGTCTCTATGTTTAAATGAAATCAAAATAAACGTTATTAATCAAAATCAAATTAAATACTTACACGAATCATAGTTCATATTTAAGTAGATTAGGAAGAAAGAAAAAGTCTTAACTAATAAAAATAATAAAAAAAATCAAAAGAAATCAAGAAAAGGCAGAAAAAATTAATTAATCAACCACAGGAGTGCCGAACCACAGGTGTGTCGAACGACACGGTTGGGACATGTTAAGTTCTGAAAATGAGCTGATGGTCTGACACAGACATTCCAAGCAACACGACAAGGGCATGCCAAGTTCTGGAATTAGGGATGATGGTCTGACACGGACATGTCGAACAATATGATCAAGGTGTGTTGATTGACACGAGCGTGCTAAGTTCTGAAATTGGAGTTGATGGTCCGACACGGACGTGTCGGGCAACACAGCCAGGGTGTGTTGGCTAACATAAGCATGTCATGCGACATGACGGGGGTGTGCCAAAATCTGGAAGCTTCAATCTTGTTTGATTCTGACCCTGAATGAAGCATGGGGTCATGATGTTCTTATTGGTGGCTTCAATGATTCTTCATCACGACTTAGGAGAAGACAGGACTTCATCATAAGATATAAATGGCTCAAACTATGGGATGCCTTGCATCAGGTGTCCCGGGTTGAAAAGAACTTGTCATCAATTTCGGATTGATTGTATTATCTTGGCACGAACTCCAACCTCTTATTGGAGTGTTAGTACAATCTTCTTCCCTTTGAGATGAAAGGTATAGGTGTTCTTTCATCCGTCATGGAGAGCTCCGCGATCATACTGCTAAGATCGTTCCAATAAAATGTAGCATGCATCCATCGCCACGACATCACACCAAGCTTGATCATGCAACTTGTGGTCCATAGAAAAAGAAACAAGACATTTTTGCTCCACAGTTACCATGCTTTCCTTGTTTAATCCGGATAACTTGTACGATGATGATCAATTTTTAATTGTAACTTTTGCACAACACCTTTGGAAAATAATATTTTCACAACTTCCACTGTCAATAATCATCTTGCACACCTTGTCCCCAATTTGTGCAGGTCATGTAAAAGATGTTCATCCTTAGCCAAACATCTTTTGCTTCCTTCTTTGGTGTGAGAAGATTTTTGTAAACAATTAACATCTCCTGACCATCTCCATGTAGTACTTTGTCAGCGTCGTCTTCGTTGGCCATGGAGTCATTCATATCTTCTTCAACCAATAAGTTTTTGCCCTTTTGGATTATGAATTTTTTTCACTCGGAGCCTTTTGCCTTGGTTCACCACATCGAAAACATCTAAAAGGAGTTTTAGGAAGAACCTAGGGTGTTGTTTGATCGCTCAGAATTTCAGATCCCCGACTTTGTTGCTTTTCAATCGCCAATGTGCATTGATAAGCTTCTGAAATAGTCCAAATAGAATGCAAACTAAGAATATTTTAAAAGAATTGTTGCAAACCTCCCAAATATCAAGCTATCTGTTGCTCCTCCATCTCAGATAAATCGTTGCGAACGACTAATTGATAGATTTCCTTGGTATACTCATCGACTGATCAGGTACCCTGTCTTAAAGTATGTAAATGATGAAATAAGAACTGAGAATATTCAAAAGGGAGGAATTAACCTTTTATCTTTTTCTTCATCTTTTCCCAATCAACAATTTTAACCTTGCCTTGCTTCTTGTGTGTGCATCGCAATTGTTCCCATCAAGCAGATGCTTGACTCTGGAGCTTAATGATGACCAACTTCACCTTTGCACGATCAGGAACTTTTTTGAATTCAAAAATCCTCTTAACTTCGTTAAGCCAATCAATGAAATTTGTTGCGTATAATGTGCCACAAAACTCGGGGAAGCTTGATGCGAAAACTAAAGTCTTTATAATGTTCATCACGACCACGCTGATCCCAATGATATGGATTTCAAAGATCGAGTTAGAGTGTCAATCTAGTACCTTATGGTCTTCTAAGTCTTGCGTAGCTAGATGTTGAGTTAGATCTGCGATTTGTCTCTATAGATCTTCAATGGTCTCTTGGGGATTTTGATTTTGGAGTGCGGCTTCGTCAATAGGAACCTGTCGACCACGACCATGTCCTCGTCGTCCCTTTATAAATCTAGTGCTTTGATACCAATTGATGCAGGCGGAGTAGCGGGATGGGCGCTAAATCTTCCACGAGCGATGACATGAGAGAGACAGGGAGAGAGAATCAAAGGAGAAGGAGAAATTCATAAACAAGAGATGATTCGTCTCTATGTTTAAACGAAACCAAAACAAACTTTATTAATCAAAATCAAATTGAATGGGTACAAGAGTCATTGCTCGTGTTTAAATAGACTAGGAAGAAAAAAAAATTGTAACTAACAAAAATAATAAGAGAATTCAAAAGAAATCAAGAAAAAGATGGAAAACCCCTAATTAATCAACCATTGTGGTGCCGAACCACGGAGGTGTTGAGCGACACGGTCGGGGCGTGTTAAGTTCTAGAAATGGGTTGATGGTCTGACACGGGTATGCAGTGACATGGCTAGGGTGTGCCAAGGTTTGGAATTTGGGTTGATGATCTGACTCAGGCGTGTCGAGCAACATGGATAAAGTGTGTTGATTGACACGGGCATACCATGTGATATAGTCGGGGCATGCCAAGTTATAAAATTGGAGTTGATGATCTGACATGGACATGTCAGACAACACGGTCAGTGTGTGTTGGCTGACACGAGCGTGCCATGTGACATGGCCAGGGCATGCCAAAATCTTGAATCTAGAAGCTTCAATCTCATTTAATTTTGATCCTGAATGAAACATAGGGGCTATAGGAGTTTTGATGTCCTTATTGATAGTTTCAATATTTCATCATGATTTATGAGAAGATAGGATCTCATACACAAATGCTTGAACTGTACGATGCCCCTTATCACTGTGCCAGCTCCCTCACCTCCTTCGAGGACATTGCCATCGTCATCCCGAACGACATGTACACCACTAACGCCGGCGGTTGCTTGTCTAGCCAATCCAAACACTTGTGGGTGTTCACTCTGTCGATAGTAGATTTCAGGGCATTAATAAATTCGAAAGAAAAAAAAATTCATAATCAAAGACAACCCATGGTGAAAATCACTTGCAGACGCTCGCCAATGCCAGCGACGACGACAAACGGACTCAATAGGCCAATGGCAAATAGCTTTTTGCCACAGTAGTCGGGTTCTCGCACGATCTTGTCGAGGAACTCGCCCTCGAGCGCACGACACATATTGAGAAACATCCCGACAGCATGAACGGTCTTGGAATGGGTCCACTGCAGTCGGGCGAAGGCCTCGAACTCCTCCGTGATGATGGCCTCCGAGGACAGGAGGTTGAGGCCGGGGGTCACTGCTTGTTGTAGTATTTCTCCTTCAGAGGGGAGATTTGCTGCACTGGCTTCGGACAGTACTTTCAGCGTCGGCGGAGTCGAAGGCAGAGTCGAATGGCAGAGTCGGATGGCAGAGTGGAACAATAGAGTCGAATGGCAGAGTGGAATGACAGAGTTGAATGCCAGAGTGGAATGGTAGAGTCGAATAGTAGAGTGAAATGACATAGTCGAATGACAGAGTCGAATGGGAGAGTGGAATGACAGAGTGGAATGACAGAGTCGAATAGCAGAGTGGAATGGCAGAGTGGAACGACAAAGTCGAATGAGCACTCGATTGTTCCGCATCACTACTCGGTGTCGAGGCCTGTGGTTTCCACAGTGTCCTTAAAACAGATTCGTCCCCTCGCAAGTGCTTTCGAGAGTGTTGGACGATTGTTTCCCATGATACAACGACAAAACTGAGTGAATGACAAAAGCACAGATTGTTTTCGGCGAACTGACTACACCAGAAAGCTATCAACGACGAAGCAGAGGGAAAAAGAGGAGAGTCTATTTTTTTTATATCTCAAACGCTTCCTCTTTTATAACTTTGTAGCATATCTCCAATTAATTATGTAATTAATGGATTAATGACTCGTTTTTGAAACGTCTACTATCAACTCGGTCGTTTCAATGTCAAACAATCATTAATGCATACGTTACAAAAAGAAAATGGAATGGTTAGTTGGATCCACTTGGGCAAATCATGCCCTGACCAGTCGTGTTGGATTTTCGGCACCACGGCGAGTGTGTGTTTGAACATGTTTTGTAAACATATGCGCAGCGGAAGAAATAAAAAATAATAAATCTAATTTATTATAACACACACACTACACGCATGCATAGTACAACATGTGTAGATATAATCGTAGTTTTGAATTTTACAATAAAAGGAAATTACTCTACGTATACCTGACGTATCACGTGTAGCGGAAAAGATATCAACCAGAGTGACTCTCGCTAGAATCGCCTCTATCCGTATCTACGCAGAGTATCGTCGGGATGACTTCACAAAGCCACGAGTCTCGTCTTCGTACAAGTCACTAGCCTCGTGTCGAAGACGATGTGATCGAGAGAAGATCACAATCCGAATCAAAATTCGGATTCAAAAATGAGTCCCCAAAACTCGCTTCTCCGGAGAGGTATTCGTCAACCGTTTGACAAATCCTTCATCCTCCACCTATGAGGATTATCGAAGATCGAATCCCCGGCAAAGTAGCCATTGTAGGAGCTCTAAACATCGTCAAAACGATGCTCCGACACGAAGGGAGGAAGCTGTCTAGAATTCTGGACAGATTGGTGGAGGGGTTGCGCCGGCCCAAAGAGGATGGTCGGTCGCTCCCTGGTCACCTAAGCCAAGGGAAGTCGCCGTAGGATCGTCGGCAGGAGCTTGGACGCCGGCAACAGCTTGGACGGCGGCACAAGAGCTAAGCAGCAACAAAGGTTGGGTGGCGGCACACGAAGAAGAGAGGGAGGGGGCGACATAAAAATAGGATTAGGTTTTCACAAAACCCTTAAGCCCTGTTTTTATAGAGAACATTTTCTCCTAACGGTTATTGGTTCATAACCAAAAACCCGTTAATCTGCTCTATTAACTTAAGTTAAAATAAACCAACCGAGTTGGTCTATTTTAAGTTGAAACGAACCGAACCAACTTTGGTTCATTCGTTTAAAACAAACCAAACCCCTTTGGTTTATTCTTCACCATTGGATTATAACCAAACCAATTTGGTTCATCCATCATGTCTTCATAAGACACGACCCATCCACGCTTCCATTGCGACTGAAACGATTTCATGTTCGATCTTTGTTTGGTCCAAACAAACCTAGTTTCTCTCGGTCTGAGAATCTCATTCTCAAGCTCGTTTTAAATCCTTCGGATTACGCTCGTTGTGCATGTGACCAAATAGGTTCTCGATTTATGTTGGTCGTCTATAATTAACCATTAATTATAGAACGATCATGAGTGACACCTAGTAGTACATCAAGATCCCCAATTAACCGAAAGATCAACGGTTGATCCAGAACTATTTCTGAAATATTTTAGCAGCTACAATGAATCGTGTCCTATTCCCTTCACGCATCTTATACCCACTTGGTTCAGGATATGGTCTATAGTGTCAGTCCCCACTAGGTTGACTACGTCACACCTAGCCCAATTATCATTTCCTCGTCCTACGGATTCTAGTTACTGCACATGTATCCAAGAGTACCTTACTCTAAACATGTAATGCTTTGGCCAAAGACTTTAGTAACAATCCGACGAGAGGCCATGGGTATACATCTCCTCGCAAGGAGTGGAGAATCCTTTATAGGTTATTCAGACACCTTCGATCACTTCGACTTATGCCTAATCATCCCGGGTCCACATCTCCTCAGAGATGCTTGCTTAAGATGTCAAAGCATAAGTCTTCATGACCAAGACGACTTTAATACCGCAAGTCAAAGGAATATCACACTTAAGCTGCAATAAGAACTTCATTGACATATCTATATATGCAGAGAATCATATGAAGTTTTACAACTGATCACTCCAATGAACTAGTTACCATAACTAGCATCCACGATTAACTCCGGACGTCACAATGTCTCCAGCCAGTGAGAATCAGCTGCTTGGATACACCAAGGAGTATACCTCGTGCTAGTCTCGATAGAATTGATGGTGTCCAAATCCATCAATTCATCAACTAGGGATAATTCTAATACATCACAATTACACATGTAGAGATACTCACTAGTTGAGATCCAATCACAAATTCTCTCATACTATGAATCGTATCGTGGACATTCAGTAAATGAGTTTAAGATCTAATCAAATACATGAAAATATGTATACTCAAATAGTGAATCTTTATTTATCATATAAATGGTTCAAACATAAGGCGATTGCCTTAGGACACCTCTCATATATTACTAACAAACTCCCACTTGGCCTAATGTCAATCGCTAAGGTGTCCAATACCATAAGCTCTAACATGACCCTCAAACTTACTTTGAGGTAATGCCTAAGTTCCTTTCAGTGGGAATCTTCTCGATTTGTATTTCCTTCCTACTTATGATCTCTTTGATCAAATGATAGTGGCGAAGCACATGTTTGGATCGTTGATGAGACCATGACTCTTTCGCCTGTGCAATTGCTCCATTGTTGTCGCAGTAAACTGGTATTGCTTCAACAATAGCTGAAACCACACCAAGTTCATAAATGAACTTTTTGATCCAAACCGCTTTCTTTGCTGCTTCCGAAGCTATAATGTATTCTGCCTCAGTGGTAGAATCCGCTACAGTGTTTTGTTTGGAACTTTTTCAACTCACTGCGCCCTCATTCAAGATGAACACGTACCCAGACTGAGACCTGGAATCATGCTTGTCTATCTGGGAGCTGACATCTGTATACCCGCGTATCAACATGTCCCCTTCTCCATATATTAGGAACACATCCTTAGTTCTTCTTAAGTACTTAAGGATTATCTTAACAGCCACCCAATAATCCATTCCTGGATCAGACTGGTATCTACTCATGACACTCAGAGCATAAGATACATCGGGCCTTGTACATAACATAGCATATATGATAGATCCTATTGCGGATGCATAGGGAATCTTACTCATGCAAATCCTCTCGTCTTCTGTGCGCGAACACATAGACTTCGAAAGGTGTATCCCATGCCTGATGAGTAGTAAACCTTTCTTGGATTCTGACATGATAAACCTCTTTAGCACTCGGTCTATATATGTAGACTGCGAAAAACCAAGCAATTGTTTCGATCTATCTCTATAGATCTTAATCCTGAGGATGTATGTTGCTTCTCCCAGGTCTTTCATGGAGAACGTCTTGGATAACCAAATTTTAATTGACTGTAAGCCTGAAACATCGTTTCCTATAAGCAATATGTCATCAACATACGATACTAGGAACACGACTGCACTTCCACTAACCTTCTTGTACACACAAGGTTCGTCCGGATTTTGTGAGAAATCAAACTTTTTGATTGTCTCATCAAAACAGATATTTCAGCTTCTGGATGCTTGTTTCAATCCATATATGGATCGTCGCAATTTGCATACCTTAATTTTATCAACCGATGTGAAACCCTCAGGTTATATCATATACACATCCTCGATTAGGTTTCCATTAAGGAAAGCTATTTTCACATCCATCTGCTATATCTCATAATCATAATGAGTCGCTATGGCCAGGAGCATCCGAATGGATTTAAGCATAGCATCAGGCGAATAGGTTTCGTCATAATCAACACCTTGCTTTTGACGATATCCTTTCGCCACCAATCTAGCCTTATAGGTAATCACATTACCATCCATGTCGATTTTCTTCTTGAAAACCCACTTGCACCCTATGAGCTTAATGCCTTCAGGTGGGTCAACCAAGTTCCAAACTTGGTTTTCATACATGGAATCCAGTTCCGACTTCATGGCGTCAAGCCACTTATCCCTTTCAGAACTTTTCAAAACTTCTTCATAACTGGTAGACTCCTCATCATTAATGAGTAACACATCGTTCGATTCACTTACGAGAAATTCATATCTCTCAGGAATATTGTGTGTTCTACCAGATCTACGAAGATGTGGTGTCTCAATAGGTCCAGCCGATCACTATGAGTTATCGGCTGTGGTGCTTCACCAAGTATCTCATCAATGTCTATTTGAGTCTCTCGAGCCTTCTCAAGCTCAACGACACTCTCACTGTTTTCTTGCAAGAGAAACTCTTTCTCTAGAAATACAACATGTCTTGAAACAAACGTCTTTTGTTCCACAGGGTGATAGAATTGGTAACCTCTTGTTTCCTTAGGGTATCCAATAAATAGACATTTATCAGACTTAGCATCCAATTTGTTTGATACAGTCCGCTTCACATAAGCAGGACATCCCCATATCTTCAAGTAAAATACATGAGGTTTTTTACTATTCCATATCTCATATGGAGTAGTTAAGACTACCTTGGTTGGCATTCTGTTTAACAAGTAAACAACTGTCTGAAATGTATAGCCCCAAAAGGATTTGGGAAGATTCGCATGATTCATCATTGACCTGACCATGTCCAACAAGGTCCGGTTACGCCTCTCAGATACACCATTTTGCTGTGGTGTATATGGAGGAGTCCATTGAGACAATATACCATTGTCTCTTAGATAATCTAGAAACTCTTGATTTAAGTATTCACCACCTCGATCCGATCGAAGTATTTTAATACTCTTGTCATGTTGTTTCTCTACTTCATTTTTGAATTCTTTGAACCTTTCAAAGGCTTCAGACTTGTGTTTCATCAAGAACACATACTCAAACCGTGAGTGATCATCGGTGAAGGTAATGAAGTAGTTATAGCCTCCTAAAGCTTGAGTTGACATAGGTCCACATACATCAGTATGTATTAGACCTAGCAACTCTTCCACCCATTCACCTTTTCCAATAAAAGGGAACTTAGTCATCTTGCCTTTTAAGCATGATTCGCATGTATCGTATGAATCCAATTCAAATGATTCTAAAATTTCACATCGGTGTAATTCGGATATGCATTTTTTGCTTGCATGACCAAGACGACAATGTCATATATAGGAGTCTAATTGATTATCCTTTCCGAGCACGCTTGTTGCTCGCTTCGATATTGAAAATATCACTGGATATGTCCAATATATAAATACTATTGCTTAAAGTTCCATTCCCATAAAGAACTTCATTCAAAGTTATGTAACAATTGTTACTAAAAGTCAAATGATACCCATTTCTATTTAAACGAGAAATAGATGATGTTCTTTATCAACGAAGGAACATAAAAGCAATTGTCCAGTTCTAAGACAAGTCCTGTAGGGAGTCTCAACAAATACGTTCTGATGGCAAGTGCAACAACCTTTGCTCCATTCCCAATACGTAAATTTGATTCTCCCTTGACAAGTCTTCTTCTATTCATTAGCCCATATATGTCGTTACATATATGTGAGCCACACCCAGTATCCAATACCCAAGTATTTAAGAAAATAGAATGACAATCAATAACTAAGATATCTGAAGAAGATGGGGCATCCAATACCCTATTCTTCTTCATGGACTCAAGATAAATCTTGCAATTTCTTCACCAATGGCTCTCCTTGCCACAATGATGGCAAGCGCCCTTTTGTGTTGGTTCTGCCTTCTTAGCCTTTTTCTTCCCCTTATGATATTTCTTTGACTTCCTCTTAGAACCTTTCTTCGAGGAATCAACTAACAACACCGTCCCCTGCTCATGTTTCACAGAAGGCTCCATAGTCTTCAACATGTTGAGCAGTACCACAGATGAACCTTCTTGCATCTCAGAGGTGAAGAGAAGCTTGGAGACTTCGAACCTTTCGAATCTCACTTGCTCATCAACCAACTCATAAAGATGAAAAATTATGGTATGAGCATCCATATGCTCATGCTACTTCTGCAGCTTAGGTATCATCGTGGCTAGCATGATGCAACTCGCCATTTCAGAATCAACCACAAGTTTCTGATAGGCCAACAATTTGTCCGGAGTTGCATTGTCACTAGGACGAGCGGGAAGAGGCGCTTCGAGGACATTCACAAGCTTTTTAACCTTGAGAACAATTCTCAGGTTGAATCCAAAAGTCAGTCCAAGAAATTTGACCCAGTCAATTTATTTGAATCCAAAATAGAGTGCAAATTCATAGACATCATGATCAATCAATTAACCTTGAAATACAAATCAAGCATATATGAGAA
Source organism: Wurfbainia villosa (assembly GCA_025175895.1). NCBI lineage: Eukaryota > Viridiplantae > Streptophyta > Magnoliopsida > Zingiberales > Zingiberaceae > Wurfbainia > Wurfbainia villosa. The sequence goes on from CM045991.1 coordinate 7,896,225, forward strand.
AATAATTTTAAAATGCATCAACATACATTTATAAATCTCATTCATTTTTCGAATTTCAAAAATCCCAAAAATCACTTCGGTAGATCGTAGGTCTATCTTCGAATGGGCTGATATCCAATAGATATGAACAACCTTGGAGAGAGTCCAACAAGTCATTCATAACTACGATGGTATGTATCAAATATACCGATTGCATATCACATATATGCAACTATCACAATGTGTTATCAACTAATTGAATGTTCACACATACATCGGGTTGTTAACATATTAACAAGTATGCATTATATGCATAACACCCAACTTCACCTCCCTTCACATCGACCTTGGAGAGAGTCCAACAAGTCGATGCTCCAGGTTAAAGTCAACCCATTAATCAAGAAATAGTTTTAATATAGTTAGAGCGCATTCAACCAATTAGCCCGGCTTGGAGAGAGTCCAACAACCAAAGCTAACGATTGACCTTTGACTCTTACCATATTAGTATTAAACTATTTCATGGATTGAACATGTTCAGGTTCGAGCCGGGCTTGGAGAGAGTCTAACAACCCAAACAGGAAATAGAACTCTGGTTCTAACCATATTAATGGAAGGTGTATGCTTTAATATTGAGTAAGGGTTTTTCATGTCTCATCCTCTTTGCATGCAAATAACTATTATCTACATGGCATGACATACATCTACATGTCACGACACGCATGACATAATGACATGCATCTAATGCAATTACATGACATACAATTATGACATATATAAAATTTCCTTATATATCATAACTATTTATGGAAAAAAAATATGTTTAAGATTTGATTCTCTAAATTAAATCATGATTAAATTAGAAAATAAATTTTCAAATCTAATCACATATTTTATTTATGGAAAGTGTTAATTAAGGAAAACCAAATTTAATTTAGAAAACAAATTTCCTAAATTGTCAAAACTATTTATGGAAATAAAATATATTTTACATTTGATTCCCAAATCAAATTATGATTAAATTAAGAAACAAATTTCCAAATCTAATCAAATATTTTATTTATGGAAAGTGTTAATTTCTATAAATATTTCTAGACTTTCCAAAAGTAAAAGATTTCCATAAATACTTTTAGACTTTCCAAAGTTAAAAAAATTCCATAAATACTTCTAAACTTCCAAAAGTAGAAAATTTCCATAAATACAATTACGACTATCGCAAAATAATTTTACGATTATGTTGAAACACAACCTCGGCTCTGATACCACTGTTGGATTTCCGGCACCGCGACGAGTGTGTGTTCGAACATGTTTCGTAAACATGTGCGCAGTGGAAGAAATAAAAAGTAATAAATCTAATTTATTACAACACACACACCACACGCATGCATAGTACAATATGTGTAGACATAATTGTAGTTTCAAATTTTGCAATAAAAGAAAATTACTCTACGTATACCTGACATATCACATGTAGCGGGAAAAACATCAACCGGAGCCACTCTCGCTAGAATCGCCTCTATCCGTATCCACGCCAAGTATTGTCGGGATGACTTCACAAAGCCACGAGCCTCGTCTTCGTACGAGTCACTAGCCTCGTGTCGAAGACGATGTGATCGAGAGAAGATCACAATCCGAATCAAAATTCGGATTCAAAAATGAATCCCCAAAACTCGCTTCTTCGGAGAGGTATTTGTCGACCGTTTGATGAATTCTTCGTCCTCCACCTACAAGGATTACCGGAGATCGAATCCCTGACAAGGTAGCCGCGGTCGGAGCTCCAAACGTCGTCCAAATGATGCTTCGACACTGTCACGCCCCGAGAGCATGCCGAGCCGAAAATCAAACGGACGACACCTCCCCTGTACGTGGCAACATTTCGGGTTAATACAAGGCCCGTAGGCCCACAATAACAATAACATATATATATCAAAACAACAACTACACAAAAACACAGCGGAAACATACCACAACAATACAACAATCCCACACATGCATACCGGTATGACTAACACACCATAACAATACGAAATCTCGACAAAATTCGAATATACAACATGTACATCAGGAAAACTCCAAAATACAATACACAACGGACGGAAAGCCCAAATACACACGGGAGCCTCAGAGGTGAGATGAGACGATGTCACCAAGCTGCTCCAAGTCATTAAGTCTTCACTAAGCACTGGCGTGTAAAACCCTGTGGTTCGTGGGAGGTGGTGAGTAAAACTCAGCAGATAATAGAAAAATATTTATATATGTCATATCACATGTAATTTCAATAACATACTCTAGAGGTACAACAGGTATATCAGCATAGTATATAAATACAAGCATATACCGTCTAACCAAATAAACAACATAAAAAATGCAGACATACCTGAAGTCTGATACGCTACTCTGATCCAACCTGAACATATATCAGACATATATATATATAACAGGAAGAGTAGATCAACTCACAATATACTCTAGCTACAGTTCAAGGAATCTAATGGTCTGTCCAAACATATACCAGTACCCGACATAACCGTATAATAAATGCAAGAAGCATGTATGAATATGATGTACAAACAAGTGCAGCAAGCATAATACAATCAAATGCAACATCACAATAAGCATATATATATAGACTGTATCTATATATATATTAATCACAATTATCCATATATATATATATACATGCATATATGTATATATATGGCAATATGCAAAAATGTCATAAGTCGGCAATGCAGCATGCATGGTCATGTCGGCTCACCCTAAAGCTACCACGACCCCAGTGTGGCCTCGGTGGCTCGAGCATGACAACTGTTCCAACTCAACACCAACCACTACTCTCGAGTGGCCGAGTGGGCAGTATGATCGAGTAGCATATAAGCGTAAAGAGCAAGCTACACGATGGGGGTCCTGGTTGGCCACTCACCAGTCACTACCCATGAGTGGTCGAGTGCACACCGCGAGGACTACGACGCAAATCCAACTACCACCGTCTATAGTGGTAGAGTCACGGCACCTGATGCTCTGCCCTCGCCGGGTGACTCCTCCTATGAGTGCAGTGGAGGCGGGATAGCGACACTCTGACCACTGAGGAGACCTCGTCGCCCGGCGTGCATGCAAATGCATGAATCTGATGTCTCACATCTGAGACATCCACCATAGACTCTCTATTCTCTGAGAGAATCATACTAACGGATCAGCACTCTCTATCTGCGAGTCGTACTCATTGATCATAATACTCTATCTGTGAGAGTCATGCAATCTAATCGGCACTCTCTACATCTGTAGAGTCGTACTCAGTGATGGACACACTCTCTATCACTGTAGAGTCGTACTCAATTATAACAAGCTAGGACCACCGGTCCGTAGCGATACCCTAAGTATCATTCCTCTGACCATTTACACAATACATGTTCGGTGGTAACATACAACCTAAGGGTACTAGAACTAACCCTAGGTTAAAGACATTATCTACCTACGGATGACCTTTTTGTCCAATGTACAATCAAGTTGTCATCCAGACTTTACTATTTGCACTTAAATAAATTCTAAGTTACTTACATCATCTATATGTATAACTCCTAATCATGATAAAATAAACATGATATCAACAATGGAGTTAATAGTCAACGGTAAAGGATCAAACATACGATAATAAGAGCAGGGTCAAGATAATATGAACACCTAACATGCTCATATCTATGACTAAATCTGAATGCAATACATCTACCCGGACCAGGTAGAAAATTACCCACCTGTTATGTAGAACACCAATATTGATTGTACTCGCATCCTCGAACCTGCCTCGAATCAGAGTCCTGAAATTAAAATACAAATAACAACAAATTCTATCATTAGTCCAATAATGGTATCAAGTCCCAAATCAAATCTAAATCCTAATTAGCTAACCAATACATACACTGATACCATTACCGATTGAATCTACTATTTAATCAGATCCAACCCCACCATTATCACAACCTCCATCTATTAACGGTTAATTAACAAATTAATCACTACACAACTATAAACATAATATCCATATCATTACATAACCCAACTTACTTACCAATTTCTTAAGCTTCCATCCCACTGCTTCAAATATAAAGCCTAATGCCTTCTTCCTCAGATTATCACCACAATTACAGTACACCAATCTTCCTCTTTGAAATGATGAAGCAACCCCAAGTTGCTTGTCCAGAATTATCCCAGCACAACTCTAATGTATTTAAGTGCCTGCAACAGAAATTAAACTTGTAAGCTGTGATTTACCGATCTAAACTTTTAGATCATCAAGAGATAGAGTTTCTTCCCTATACGTAGCAACAACCCCACAACCAATGCCTTGGAAGAAGACGACTTGGTGCGGTTGGTGATCGACCAAGCAGAGGTTGGGCCTCACTCGCAGCGAGAAGAAAGGCTGTCGACGAAGCAAGGCAGAGGAAGGCAACGATGTTAGGGCAGCGGTGGACGAGTAGCTCCGGTGATGCAAGCAATCGGCGACTGAGGCAGAGTTCTCGGGGTGGTGATCAACGACGACAGCTAAGGTTGGTGGTCGTTGGTCGCGTGCGCAAGGGCGACGTCCATTGATCCGGGGCACGCGATGAGCAGGGGAGGCTGACACACGAGCTGCTCTGCCAGGGACCGCGAGCGATCGAGGATGGACGTGAGGGCAGCGCGCGAAGAATCTGAGAGGAAACTCCGCCGATTCGGCGGCCAGAGCCATCGAAAATTAGGGATCGAGAAAAGAGAGGATCGCGGAGAATGGGGGCGTCGCTGTGCTCGTGCGTAGGGCCGGCAGGACACGAGGTGCTCTGCTCGGGGTCGCGAGCGGCCGTGGCTGGTCACAGTGCGACGGTGAGGTGAGGAGAAGAGAAGAGGCGGCAGGATCGGGCGGAGATCGACGCTGTCGGCTTCACCCAAAATCGCGCCCCTTCACCTTCACCGAGGAGATCGGAGTTGTCGGTGAAGAAATGAAGCAGGGAAATAGGGCACGGCGAGAAACAAAAGCGCGTGGGAGTTGTCGCGAGGAAGACGACGCCCAGAGGGAGAAGGAGAGGTATCGACAGCGGTTTCGGAAGAGAAAGCGAGCGTCGGGAAGAGAAGAAATCAACGGCTGGCGTTATAGAAATGAAGCGGTCGGGTCGGGTCCAATTTAAATGGGTTGGGTTTGGATCCTATAAGCAATTTAACTCTAGATCCATTTAATTAATCCATAAGATTTAAACTTAGGCTAGGTTTAAATTAATTCCTAACCATTTAACTCTTAGACCAGGTTAGGTTTAATTATATCCCCAACCATCCCTCAATTGCAGATAACCCAAACAGGCTTTCCCAAAGCCTATTTAAGTCTTTCCCCGCAAACTGCCATAGAAATTTCCATTTGAGTTAAGAAAAATCTTATGAAAATTCTTGAAAAATTCCATAGGATATTTTTCCTAATTAACAAGGGTATTTATTCTTATTAAATTTTTTTCTCGGTATTTTACATTCTCCCCCACTAATAAAAATTTGGTCCCCAAATTTCGTACTAACATGCAAAAATTACTTCAAGCAAGTTTCCGAAATCATCACAGACCTCAGGTGAACAGATGAGGGTATCGAGCTCGGATAGTGTCTTCCAGCTCCCACATAGATTCCTCATCAATATGACATTGTCAACTAACCTTTATGAGTCGGATGGTTTTGTTCTGCAACTGACGCTCGTTGCGACCAGGAATATGCACTGAAATCTCCTCGTAAGTCGCATTAGACTGAAGTGGAATTGCTATCTCCTTCAGAACATTCTCTGAATGCGGAACGTATTTCCTCAGCATAGAAACATGCAATACGTTGTGAACACCCGCAAGTGTCGGAGGTAAAGTCAACCGATAAGCTACACCTTCATAATCCACGACACAAGATCTGAATAGATCCTCCAACATCTAAATGATACACTCAGACTGTTCATCTGTCTGTGGATGAAACGTTGCACTAAGTCGAAGCTCTGTGCCCATCGTCTGGTGCAAACTCTGCCAAAATCACGAGGTGAATCGTGAATCTCTATCCGATATGGTACTTAAAAGTACCCCACGCAATCTGATAATCTTTCGGTAATACACGTTGTCGGATGGTCCAACTAGTATGACCCACGAATATGAAGGAAATGAGCTGATTTGGTCAGTCGATCCACAATCACCCAAATCGCATCATGTCCTTTACGAGTTCTAGGCAATCCCGTAACGCAATCAATCGTGATATGCTCCCACTTCCATTCCGAATTCAGAATTTTCTAGAGCAATCTAGCGAGTTTTTGATGTTCAGCCTTCATCTACTGGCATACTAATATCGAGCAGCAAAATCTGCTATAACTCTCTTTATACCATTCCACCAGTATAAACGTTTCAACTCTCGGTATATCTGAGTACCACCAAGGTATATAGCCCATCTCGAATGATGTGCTTTATGTAGCAACTCTTCCTTAAACACTGCAACTCCGGAACCCACTCTCCTTATCAGAGACGGGGAATTATTTTCTCAAAAGAGGAGTCCATCAACCATTCAAGATCCACTCTACCACACACTCTGTAAGTGTATGGAAGACTATAGCGATAAATCTCTCAAGTTGCAATTGTTCGCGTTCCAGCAACTCTATAGTAGTTACCCAGTAGCTAGTCAAAATCCATGAGCATTCCTGCCCCATACAATTACAAATCCAGATAATAACTACTAAAGTCACGTCATGTATATGACAGACTATCTCGTAGTTTCTTAACTGTCGTAGGCATAAGATATGTCTCATTCATCTGCATCAGAATCATTCCGATCCCTGAAACGACGCATCTGCGTACATCATCCTTTTATCCACTCCGGAAGGTTTAACTAATACTCATGTAAAAGTTAATCGCCGTCTAAGTCCTGTAAACTGGTTTCACCAGCTTCCGACTAAATGATTTCCATCATCACCTTTGTCAAACAAGTTCGTGGTATAGTAATGCTAAAACATTCTATCCACAGCTATAGTAATAACTACATCATACAAGGTAAACCACCATCTACGGTGGTTGAGTGCGCAACTCCCACTACCACAATCAACAGTGGCCAGGTTACGCAACTCCAACAACTACCAACAGATCCAATCGTGTCCAGAATACACGATTCTCAAATTCAGTGATGACTAAATCGTCAATTAGTCTAACAACTTAATCAAAATTCATACAATTCATACCGAGTATGAAATTGTCGTCTCTACACACCTGCACCCCCTTTACTCTACGCTGATGATATATAATAATCATCTCAATGACAATGATAATTGTATGACATCATGTCACTACAATATCAACACTCCAGTCGTAAATCAACCTTAGAGTATACGCAGGTGTCCTTAGCTGATTTAAATAGATCATTTATCCATAACGAAGTATATTCTTCACAATAACTACTGTATTCCATCATTGATAATCGATGCATACTTCCAAAGGTTCATCTCTCTTTCAACAAAGAGTTTCGGATCTTCTCAAGGAGGAATACTGGGATAGATAAATATCCCCTCCAACATCTCCTATAATCGCAACTCATGTTCTTCCAATTCTTTTATAGTGTTTAACAACACTGATACCAACAAAAATATCACTCGATATGTGATCTTCGATACTGGACTATTTTCGCAATCATTTCGATCGCCTACTCCACTTGCCTAAGCAACGGCAAGGCTAGGAGTTCATCCGCAACTACATCTGAATACTCTCAGATTATATGCACCTCCGAGAGCATATCGTACCATACTTCCAACAATATGACCATCCGTAAGGATATATCCACAGTAAAAGTATGTATAACAAAGTCTAAGGACATTCCTTAACTTTTTAATTGTTGGTCCACATCTCACCTGACGGTAGAGATACCACCGACCCACAAGTCGATGCATAGGAACCCTTCTAATCCGAACTAATAATGTTCTAGACATAGATACCTGTAACTACAAGCATCTCTTAATATATTAACCTTAAGGGTAACTAAAGTAATACCCTGAACAATCCATTATCTGTCGATCTGATTCAAATGCTCTACACATGTCTCGGCCTTTCTCCGAAGAGAACACAATCATATCCAACATTCCACGACAATTCGGTCGCATTTCTGCGACGAATAATCCGGAGATTTTTTTTTTAGATCATCTGATCCCCTCACTAAATCCTACGAGCTGCAACTGTAGGATACCGAATAGATATGACCATCGTCGTATACTCCCTCCTCGGTACAAAGTCAATTACATCTGTGGGTAACTGTTGTTGTTGTCTGCATGAGTCTTTTACGATGTCTTCTGCTGATGCTGCTTCTGTACTGATCTCTACTGAAGGGTAGTATCACGAAACTTCAACCACGCCTGAGGTAGTAGGTTGCTGTTGATGAGATAACGCAATCTTCTGTGCCGATCTCTGCTGTTGAGACGGTGCATCATCCTCCTGGAACATCATCGCTAGTCTTCAACTGAGTCTTCAAAATACACCCCAAATGTACTAGTTGCTTACAATAGCAACAAATGTACTGATCCAACGGATACTCTGACTTCGCGTGTCTTCATGATCTTCACTGCACGCACATAATCCCTTCGGAGTCTTTGTTCTGATTTTGCTGATATCCATGAGAACATCCTGATGATCCGCGGCTGGTCTTCCATAATCGAAAGGTAGCTCAAGGCCTATGATTCCAATCTTGCTCCTTTTTATCCAACAGTCGGAGACTTCTGACTCTATTAAGTTGACCTGCAATATTTGCTTATCGGTCTCCAACTTTTAAACCCTTATACAGAGTCATTTCTAAACTCCTGTCTCAATCCAACATCTTCCGGCAGGATCTGGTAGAAGATTCCGGCATCCTAATCCAACTATAAGCCAATAACTCTGGGCGGCTTAAATCATCCATTCATCTTCTTGAGCTATTAGGTGGTAGTAACCTCTGCAAGTCTCACGACTCTGCACAGTACACTATTACTAACTGATCACTCTACTTGAAGCTCAAGAATTCCCTACAATGTGTCACTGAAAGTAACATAGGGAAATACTCTCTTTCTACATCACTAGACCATGATCAAGTGATATATTATTTCCCCGAAGATTATTTTCTGTATTTACCACCAAATACCAGCTTGATCCCGATAATGGTATGCAAACAACTCTACTTTCTCTGTATAACATAAGTCAAGTACTCAAAAGTACCTTCAAAGTTATACAACCCAGTACGAACAACTCAGGGATAAAATCCCTATGAAACACTTCAACCTAGCCTTCCGCTATCTGCATCAACAATAGTCTGCTTGTCTTGTCTATTACCCGACAGGTAATGATCTGACTAGCTCAGTTAGTGGAAATCTCCAAGACTGTAGTCTCTGATTTCCATAATAAATATGACGACTTGACCCCTGTTTTCCGACTCGGTATCAGTCGTCTCTCAAAGGTAAATCACCTTCTCGACACAGGTTCAAGACTCACAGACTCAACAGGTCGTTCCCGTGGTCAACTCATACCACGGTTACGAATAATAACCAACAAACTACAAGTTATCCACTGTTATAAGCATCTAAATGCATAGGCAACATAACCAGGAGTATAAACCCTAAAGGTCACTCCGGTTGGTCGCCTCGGTGGACGACCCCTACTACAAGTCTGCACAGGTGCCATACTATATTGTATACACCTACTAATCAAGTTTAGATAAATATCTACCAAACCATAAGTTATCAGGAATTCTTACCTCGTGCTGCTTTGAGCTCAGGCCGCTGTCCATCTCATCTCAAAAAACCAAAACCGAATAAATCGACTCCCGAGAATCCAAGACTCGACTCAAAAACAACATTGTATGGCATCACAGAACCTTGGGCTCTGATACCACTAAAGTTGTCACGCCCTGAGAGCATGCCGAGCCGAAAATCAAACGGACGACACCTCCCCTGTACGTGGCAACATTTCGGGTTAATACAAGGCTCGTAGGCCCACAATAACAATAACATATATATATCAAAACAACAACTACACAAAAACACAGCGGAAACATACCACAACAATACAACAATCCCACACATGCATACCGGTATGACTAACACACCATAACAACACGAAATCTCGACAAAATCCGAATATACAACATGTACATCAGGAAAACTCCAAAATACAATACACAACGGACGGAAAGCCCAAATACACACGGGAGCCTCGGAGGTGAGATGAGACGATGTCAGCCGGCGGTGCTCCAAGCTGTCACGAAGTCTTCTACCTGTTACCTGGGCGACAGAAAACCCAGGGTTCGTGGGAGGTGGTGAGTAAAACTCAGCAGGTAATAGAAAAATATTTATATATGTCATATCACATGTAATTTCAATAACATACTCTAGAGGTACAACAGGTATATCAGCATAGTATATAAATACAAGCATATACCATCTAACCAAATAAACAACATAAAAAATGCAGACATACCTGAAGTCTGATACGCTACTCTGATCCAACCTGAACATATATCAGACATATATATATATATAACAGGAAGAGTAGATCAACTCACAATATACTCTAGCTACAGGTCAAGGAATCTAATGGTCTGTCCAAACATATACCAGTACCCGACATAACCGTATAATAAATGCAAGAAGCATGTATGAATATGATGTACAAACAAGTGCAACAAGCATAATACAATCAAATGCAACATCACAATAAACATATATATATAGACTGTATCTATATATATATTAATCACAATCATCCATATATATATATACATGCATATATGTATATATATGGCAATATGCAAAAATGTCATAAGTCGGCAATGCAGCATGCATGGTCATGTCGGCTCACCCTAAAGCTACCACGACCCCAGTGTGGCCTCGGTGGCTCGAGCATGATAACTGTTCCAACTCAACACCAAACACTACTCTCGAGTGGCCGAGTGGGAAGTATGATCGAGTAGCATATAAGCGTAAAGAGCAAGCTACACGATGGGGTCTCTGCTGTTGGTCACTCCGACAGTCACTACCCATGAGTGGTAGAGTGCTACACACGCAGGACTACGACATGTAAATCCAACTACCACCGTCTATAGTGGTAGAGTGCGGCACCACAATGCTCTGGCCTCACACGGGTGACTCCTCCTATGAGTAACCGTGGAGGCAAGATGACTGGCGACACTCTCAACCACAAGGGAGACCTCGTCGCCAACGTGCATGCAAATGCATGAATGCAATGTCTCACATACATACATCCAACATATAGGGTTGTAAATGAACTAAGCGTTCATGAACGAGCTTGGTGTTCGACTCAGTAAGAGCTCGTTTACGTTCGTTCAATATGCATTAAAGTCAATTAATAAACAAACTTGAACAGCTTGATAAATTAAATAAACAAGCTTGAACACGTATGTGTTCGTGAACAGTGTTCGTGAACAGTGTTCGTGAACAATGTTCGTGAACAGTGTTCGTGAACAGTGTTCGTGAACAGTGTTCGTGAATGGTGTTCATGAATAGTATTCGTGAACAATATTCGTGAACATTAACAAGTTGATTTATGATTATACTCTTTTAAAAATTATTTTTGAATTTATTTATACTCATTTTTCAATCAGGATTAAATTAGTAAAATTTTAAATAAACAAACAAGTTTGACATAAAAGCTTGATAACGTTTAAATAAATCAAATTTAAACAAGCTTGATTAGAAGCTTGATACCCATTAAACAAGCCAAGCTCAATTCAAGCTCAAGCCAAGCTCAAGCTCAAAAAAAAAAAAACCAAGCCAAGCTTGAACAGATTTTTCAGTAGCTTGGTTAATTTTAGGCTTGGCTCGGCTCGGCTTGATTATCTTATCAAACAAGTCTGAACACTACAAAGCTTGGCTTGACTTGGCTCGTTTACAGCCCTACCAACATAGACTCTCTATTCTACAGAGAATCATACTAACCAGATCAACGCACTCTCTATCCTGCAGAGAGTCGTACTCAACTGATCATAATACTCTCTATCCTGTAGAGAGTCATACCAATCTAATCGACGCACTCTCTATCCTGTAGAGAGTCGTACTCAACTGATGGACACACTCTCTATCATGTAGAGAGTCGTACTCATCTGATTATAACAAGCTAGGACCACCGGTCCGTAGCGATACCCTAAGTATCATTCCTCTGACCATTTACACAATACATGTTCGGTGGTAACATACAACCTAAGGGTACTAGAACTAACCCTAGGTTAAAGACATTATCTACCTACGGATGACCTTTTTGCCCAATGTACAATCAGGTTGTCATCCAGACTTTACTATTTGCACTTAACTTAAACAAATTCTAAGTTACTTACATCATCTATATGTATAACTCCTAATCATGATAAAATAAACATGATATCAGCAATGGAGTTAATAGTCAATGGTAAAGGATCAAACATACGATAATAAGAGCAGGGTCAAGATAATATGAACACCTAACATGCTCATATCTATGACTAAATCTGAATGCAATACATCTACCCGGACCAGGTAGAAAATTACCCACCTGTTATGTAGAACACCAATATTGATTGTACTCGCATCCTCGAACCTGCCTCGAATCAGAGTTCTGAAATTAAAATATAAATAACAATAAATTCTATCATTAGTCCAATAATGGTATCAAGTCCCAAATCAAATCTAAATCCTAATTAGCTAACCAATACATACACTGATACCATTACCGATTGAATCTACTATTTAATCATATCCAACCCCACCATTATCACAACCTCCATCTATTAACGGTTAATTAACAAATTAATCACTACACAACTATAAACATAATATCCATATCATTACATAACCCAACTTACTTACCAATTTCTTAAGCTTCCATCCCACTGCTTCAAATATGAAGCCTAATGCCTTCTTCCTCAGATTATCACCACAACTACAGTACACCAATCTTCCTCTTCGAAATGATGAAGCAACCCCAAGTTGCTTGTCCAGAATTATCCCAGCACAACTCTAATGTATTTAAGTGCCTGCAACAGAAATTAAACTTGTAAGCTGTGATTTACCGATCTAAACTTTTAGATCATCAAGAGATAGAGTTTCTTCCCTATACGTAGCAACAACCCCACAACCAATGCCTTGGAAGAAGACGGCTTGGTGCGGTTAGTGATCGACCAAGCAGAGGTTGGGCCTCACTCGCAGCGAGAAGAAAGGTTGTCGACGAAGCAAGGCAGAGGAAGGCAACGATGTTGGGGCAGCGGTGGACGAGTAGCTCCGGCGATGCAAGCAATCGGTGACTGAGGCAGAGTGCTCGCGGTGGTGATCAACGGCGACAGCTAAGGTTGGTGGTCGCCGGTCGCGTGCGCAAGGGTGACGACCGTTGATCTGGGGCACGCGATGAGCAGGGGAGGCTGGCACACGAGCTGCTCTACCAGGGACCGCGAGCGATCGAGGATGGGCGCGAGGTGAGGGCAGCGCGCGAAGAATCCGAGAGGAAACTCCGCCGGTTCGGTGGCTAGAGCCATCGAAAATTAGGGATTGGGAAAAGAGAGGATCGCGGAGAACGGGCGCCGGCGTCGTAGGCGAGGGCAGGACACGAGGTGCTCGCCGGTCGCGAGCACAGGTCGCTGGCAGGCGACGGTGAGGTGAGGAGAAGAGAAGAGGCGGCAGGATCGGGCGGAGATCAATGCTGTCGGCTTCACCCAAAATCGCGCCCCTTCACCTTCACCGAGAAGATCAGAGTTGTCGGTGAAGAAATGAAGCAGGGAAATAGGGCACGGCGAGAAACAAAAGCGCGTGGGAGTTGTCGTGAGGAAGACGACGCCGAGAGGGAGAAGGAGAGGTATCGGCAGCGGTTTCGGAAGAGAAAGCGAGCGTCGGGAAGAGAAGAAATCAACGGCTGGCGTTATAGAAATGAAGCGGTTGGGTCGGGTCCAATTTAAATGGGTTGGGTTTGGATCCTATAAGCAATTTAACTCTAGATCCATTTAATTAATCCATAAGATTTAAACTTAGGCTAGGTTTAAATTAATTCCTAACCATTTAACTCTTAGACCAGGATAGGTTTAATTATATCCCCAACCATCCCTCAAATGCAGATAACCCAAACAGGCTTTCCCAAAGCCTATTTAAGTCTTTCCCCACAAACTGCCATAGAAATTTCCATTTGAGTCAAGAAAAATCTTATGAAAATTCCTGAAAAATTCCATAGGATATTTTTCCTAATTAACAAGGGTATTTATTCTTATTAATTTTTTTTTCGGTATTTTACAGACACGAAGGGAGGAAGCTGTCCAAAATTCTGAAGAGATTGATGGAGGGGTTGAGCCGACCCAAAGAGGATGGTCGGCCGCTCCTTGGTCACCTGAGCCAAGGGAAGTCGCCGAAGGGTCGCCGGTAGGAGCTTGAACTGTGGCACAAGAGCTGGGCGGCAACCTTGTTGGGCGACGACACACGAAGAAGAGAGGGAGGGGGTGACACAAAAATAGGATTAGGTTTTCACAAAACCCTTAAGCCCTGTTTTTATAGAGAACATATTCTCCTAACGGTTATTGGTTCATAACCAAAAAACCATTAACCCGCTCCATTAACTTAAGTTAAAATAAACCGAACCGAGTTGGTCTATTTTAAGTTAAAATGAACTGAACCAACTTTGGTTCATTCGTTTAAAACAAACCAAACCCCTTTGGTTTATTCTTCACCATTGGATTAGAACCAAACCAATTTGGTTCATCCATCATGTCTTCATAAGACACGACCCATCCATGCTTCCATTGCGACTGAAACAATTTCATGCTCGATCCTTGTTTGGTCCAACCAAACCTAGTTTCTCTCGGTCTGAGAATCTCATTCTCAAGCTTGTTTTAAATCCTTCGGATTACGCTTATTGTGCGTGTGACCAAATAGATTTTCGATTTATGTTGGCCGTCTATAATTAATCATTAATTATAGAACGATCATGAGTGAAACTTAGTAGTACATCATGATCCCCAATTAATCGAAAGATCAACGGTTGATCCAGAACTATTTCTGAAATCCTTCAGCAGCTACAATGAATCGTGCCTCATTCCCTTCACGCATCTTATACCCACTTGGTTCAGGACATGGTCTATAGTGTCAGTCCCCACTAGATTGACTATGTCACACCTAGCCCAAGTATCATTTCCTCGTCCTACGGATTCTTGTTACTGCACATGTATCCAAGAGTACCTTACTCTAAACATGTAATGTTTTGGCCAAAGACTTTAGTAACAATCCGACGAGAGACCATGGGTATACATCTCCTCGCAAGGAGTGGTGAATCCTTTATAGGCTATTCAAACACCTTCGTTCACTTCGACTTATGCCCAATCATCCCGGGTCCACATCTCCTCAGAGATGCTTGCTTAAGATGTCAAAACATAAGTCTTCAAGACCAAGATGACTTGAATACCGCAAGTCAAAGGAATATCACACTTAAGCTACAGTAAGAACTTTATTGACATATCTATATATGCAGAGAATCATATGAAGTTTTACAACTGGTCACTCCAATGAACTAGTTACCATAACTAGCATCCACAATTAACTCCGGACATCATAATATCTCCAGCCAGTGAGAATCAACTGCTTGGATACACCAAGGAGTATACCTCGTGATAGTCTCGACAGAATTGATGGTGTCCAAATCCATCAATTCATCGGCTAGGGATAATTCCAATACATCACAGTTACACATGTAGAGATACTCACTAGTTGTGATACAATCACAAATTCTCTCATACTGTGAATCGTATCGTGGACATTCAGTAAATGAGTTTAAGATCTAATCAAATACATGAAAACATGAATACTCAAATAGTGAATCTTCATTTATCATATAAATGGTTTAAACATAAGGCGATTGCCTTAGGACACCTCTCATATATTACTAACAGGTCGTACATTCGATGCGTGCTTGTCGCGCTCGCACACGAGTCGCCTTGCAGTAGTGCAATCCATGCCCTGGATTCGCACCCCCCTGCGCACCCACGCGTGAGAGAGAGTCTTTTCCCTTGCATATGTTCACAACTACAATGCTTGTGATACATTATAAACCAACCAAGTTGTCCCTCAACTTCCAATGTGGGACTAAACTCCTCCACATGAGGGTTTCTCCATCCTTCCATTTCCTTGTTTCCATTCACATTTCCAACAATTTCCCACATAAATAGAAACTGATATGTGATAGCTCTCAGCAGTAAAGTCCGACATAGGATAGGTAGATTTTATCCTTTGAACCTTCCCTTATGATAATATGTTTGCTTACTAGTTGATTTAGTAGATGCGATGTCTTTGAACTATTCGGCCCTTTATATAAGCATTGACACATTTCACACAAGACTTTCCCTGATGTACTTTAGTTCTCATGAGTGTGTTCGTTCTTGGCCATGAACACGCCTGGTTCTGCGAGAAGCTTTAAGATTTGTGTCTTCCAAATCCCTTTGAAACGACCCCACTTCTTTCTCACATAGGTGACCCTTTTAAAAGTATTCCATACCGCTTTATTGGATCATTGAAAGTCATGTGTTTATCCTCCATCTTATCATTGTTTCATTATCTCATAGCCCCCACAGTGATCCTTCTTAGTCGATGCAGTTAGGTTGTCCCTTTGAACCTAGTTTTTGGGATCTCCAATCTCCATAGGTTGGGTTTCCTTTACACCAACATTCATGATCGACATCAAACTCATCCTTCGAGATGAGCTCGCAACTAACGCTCTATTTAACCCTTTGGTTAGAGGATCCACAAGGTTATCCTTTGACTTTACATAGTCAATAGTGATAACTCCCGTTGAGAGTAGTTGTTTAATAGTATTATGTCTACGACGCATATTTCTAGACTTTCTATTATACAAATGACTTTGTGCCCATCCAATCGCTGACTGACTGTCATAGTGTATGCATATCGCAGGCACGGGTTTTGGCCATCTAGGAATATCTTTTAAAAATTGTCGTAATCATTCAACCTCTTTGCCACATTTGTCAAGAGCCACAAACTCAGATTCCATCGTGGATCTAGTTATTATGGTTTGTTTAGAAGATTTCCATGACACAGTTGCACCCCCTAAAGTGAACAAATATCCACTTGTAGACTTAGAGTCTTTCACTTCAGATATCCAATTAGCATCACTGTATCCCTCGATCACAGCTGGATATCTTGTATAGTACAACCCATAATCAGGAGTATACCTCAAGTATCTCAGTACTCTTGTTATCCCTTTCCAGTGCTCAACACCGAGATTATTCGTGTATCTACTCAGTTTACTTACTACGTAGGCTAAGTCTGATCGTGTACAATTCAGTAGATACATCAGACTTCCAATCACTCTAGAGTACTCTATCTGAGAGCAACTCTTTCCTGGATTTTTCGATAGATGTTGACTCATATCTATCGGAGTCCGTGCTAACACAGTATCATTCTTATTGAACTTCTCAAGAATCTTATCCACATAGTGGGACTGACTGAGAACAAGTCCTTCAGCTGTTCTAAGAATCTTAATTCCTAGAATCATATCAGCTATGCCCATGTCCTTCATGTCGAATCTTGAATTCACCATTTCCTTAGTGGATTTAATTATCTTATCATTATTTCCAATGATAAGTATGTCATCTACATAAAGACATAAGATGACAAAACCCTCTTCCATGTTTTTACCGTAGATACATTTATCATACTCATTGATTCTAAATCCATTATTTAGCATGACATTGTCAATTTTTTCATGCCACTACTTAGGAGCTTATTTCAAGCCATACAGTAACTTGACCAATCTACATACCTTATTTTCCTGTCCATGAGCAGAAAAACCTTCAGGTTGTTCAATATAGATTTCTTCTTCTAAATTTCCATTTAGAAAAGCGATCTTCACATCCATTTGATGTATTTTCAAATTCCACAATGTGGCAATTGCTAATAACACTCTAATAGAGGTTATTCTTAATACCGGAGCATATGTATCAAAATAGTCAAAGCCTTCACGTTGTCGGTAACCCTTAATTACCAATCTAACCTTGTATCTATCTATTGTGTCATTCAATTTCTTCTTTCTCTCAAAAATTCACTTACAACCTAATGGCTTACTTCCCGGAGGAAGATCCATAAGCTCCCAAGTATGATTTTGTAAGATAGAAGTGATCTTAGATGCAATTGTTTCTTTCCAATCAGGTCCTTCAAAAGATCTTAGAGCTTTTGGATAGCTCTGTGGTTCACTTTCCAACATGAAAGTGATAAAATCCGATCCAAAGGATTTTTTTGTACGAGCTCTTTTACTCCGTCTAGGCTCTACCTCTACTAGTTCACTCTTATGCTCTTTTTCTTGTGTTTCAAAGGTCCTTTTTGAGGAATTTGCTTCCTCTCTAGACTTATACGGAAACACATCTTCGAAGAATGAGGTATTTCTCGATTCAATTATCAAGTTCTTATGTATTTATGGAATTAGCGATTCATTCACTATAAATCAATGGACACTGCTATTCTGTGCATATCCTAGGAATATGCAATCAATAGTTTTTAGTCCTATCTTGATCCTTTTTGGATTAGGCACCAACACTTTAGCAAGACACCCCCACACTCGTAAATATTTATAGGATGACTTTCTAGTTTCTACCATTCTATAGTTCATAAGGGCTCTTGTCTGTATTTTTTCGGGGTACCTTATTTAATAGATAATTTGCTGTCAACACGATCTCTCCCCATAAATTTTTTGGTAGCCCAGAACTTAATAAAAGAGCATTCATCATCTCTTTTAAAGTACGATTTTTCCTCTCAGCAACACTATTTTGTTGAGGAGTATATGAAGTTCTTGTTTCGTGTCTGATTCCATGTTCAACACACAACTTAGCGAACAGTGAAACATATTACACTTCGAATCACTTTAATATTCTTATTAAGATGATTTTCAACCTCAGTTTTGTAGAGAATAAATTTCTCTATAGCCTCATCCTTACTTTTCAGAAGATACATATAACAAAATTTTGTGTTATCATCTATGAAAGTAATAAAATATTTATTTCCACCGCGCGTTGGAATCCCTTTTAGGTCGCATACGTCTGTGTGGATTAGGCCGAGTGGTTCTGTGTTCCTTTCAACATATTGAAAAGATGACCTTGTCATCTTTGCTTCGACACAAGTCTTACACTTGTATTTTAGTTCTAGGAGAAATGTCGGAATGTTTTGCATATTAATTAATCTTTGCATTGAATTATAAGTAACATGTCCTAGTCTACTATGCCACAACACAGATGACTCAAGCATATAAGAGGAAGACCTTCCAATTTTATTCATTTTATGCCTAATGACCATTACACTGAGCTTAAAAAGCCCATCATTTTCATACCCCTTCCCTACAAACATTCAACTCTTGGACAATACTACACTGTCTGACTCAAATACAATTCTAAACCCATGCTTGCTCAACAGTGATCCGGAAACTAAGTTCTTGCGAATATCTGAAACAAACATCACATTGTTTAGAGTCAGATCCTTGCCCGAAGTCATTTTTAGCACCACTTTTCCACGATCCTTGATCTTCGAGGTTGTTGAATTCCCCATATATAATTTATCTCCATCTTTTACTTCTTCGAAGCCATGGAGCAGCTCCTTATTGCAGCACACATGTTTGGTGGCTCCTATATCAATCCACCACTGCCGCGGGTTCGAACCGATGAGGTTTACTTCAGAAATTACAGTGCACAGATCTATGTCCAACCCTTCGCTCATATTAGCCTCCTGCTTCTTCTTTGGCTTT
The DNA here is from genome assembly GCA_025175895.1 of Wurfbainia villosa. NCBI lineage: Eukaryota > Viridiplantae > Streptophyta > Magnoliopsida > Zingiberales > Zingiberaceae > Wurfbainia > Wurfbainia villosa. The sequence continues at coordinate 7,915,940 of CM045991.1, forward strand.
CTACGGTCTGAAGATTTATGACCAACACGGTCACAATTGAAGCATTTTCTTGTGAATTTCTTCTTACTAATGCCTCCTTTAGGCTCCAGTTTGGAAGTCTTTGACTTCTTCAAGTTTGAGCTCTCGCCATGTTCAACGACATTAGCCTTGACCACTGCCTGAGTGAATGATCGTTTGTCCGAGCTCCTGTTGTCTTCCTCAATCCTGAGTCGGACGATGAGCTCCTCGATCTTCATCTCCTTTCTTTTATTCTTCAAGTAGTTCTTAAAGTCTTTCCAATGGGAAGAGAGCTTTTCTATGATTGTTGCCACCTGGAAGGTCTCACTCAGCATCATGCCTTCTGAGTAGATCTCATGCAGTATCACTTGAAGCTCCTGGACTTGACTAATCACCGTCTTGGAGTCCACCATTTTGGAGTCTAGGAACCCCGACCAACAACAAATTTCTTGGCCCCTGCATCCTTTGTTCTGTACTTCCGGTCTAAGGATTCCCATAATTTCTTAGCTGACTTCTTGGTGCAGTATACATTATACAATGCATCTGCCAAACAGTTGAGGATATAGTCTCTACAAAGAAACTCCGAGTGTTTCCAAGCCTCCACAACATTGAAGGTTTGGGTATCTAAAGTACCGTCAGGTACCTTGGGTGATTCTTCTGTCAAGAACCTAGCCAGATTAAGAGTGGTCAGGTAGAAAAATATTTTCTGCTGTCACTTCTTGAAATTCAATCCAATGAATTTCTTTGGCTTCTCGGCGTGATTGATTGGGACTATCCCAATCGTTACAGTAGGAGTAGTTACCTGCACCTGTTGAGCTGTAGGTTGTGCTACTGTCATCTCAACTTGCTCCGTTGCCATTGCAACTGGGTCCGCCACCATTGCAACTTGGTCCGCTGCCATCACAAATGGGTCCGTCGCCATCGCAATAGAGTAGAATCTGTTTTAAGTTCTGTTGTAGTATTTCTCCTTCAGAGGGGAGATCTGCTGCACTGGCTTCAAAGGCAGAGTCGAATGAGCACTCGGTTGTTCCACAGTACTACTCGGTATTGAGGCCGATGGTTTTCACAGTGTCCTTAAAATATATTCGTCCCCCCGCAAGTGCTTTTGAGGGTGTTGGACGATTGTTTCCCAAGGTATAATGACAAAACCGAGTGAACGAGGAAAGCACAGATCGTTTCCGGCGAATTGACTACACCAGAAAGCTATCAATGGTGAAGCAGAGGGAAAAAGAGGAGAGTCTAATCATGCCCTAACCAATCGTACATTCAACGCGCATAGGTCACACTCGCACACGAGCGAGCCTTGCGGTAGTGCAATCCGAGGCCTGAATTCGCACCCCCCTTGCGCACCTACGCATGAGAGAGAGTTTTTTCCCTTGCATATGTTCACAACTACAATGCTTGTGATACATTATAAACCAATCAAGTTGTCCCTCAACTAGTCAACTTCCAATGTGAGACTAAATTCCTCCATATGAAGATTTCTCCATTCTTCCATTTCCTTATTTCCATTCACATTTCCAACACTACTTAGCTCGAGTGTGGTGGAGGGTCACTTGAAGAGGATCTGGAACAGAGCGGGGAGGCAGTGGAAGACTGGAAGACATAGGACTCGACGTTGGGGTGGGAGGCAGCCTCCTCGAAGGCGAAGGAGACAAGTAGATCGTGGATGACAATGACGCGGCGGGAGGAAGCAAAGAGGGAGCGGAGGAGCGCACTGACGGGGGCACGGAGTGTTGAGTTTCCGGCACCGCGGCGTGTGTGTGTTCGATCATGTTTCTTAAACATGAGCACAGCGGAAGCAATTAAAAATAATAAATCTATATTTATTACAACACACACAACACACGCATGCTATTACAACAAGTGTAGACATAACCGTAAATTAAAATATGCAATAAAAGGAAATTAAACTACGTTATACCTTCCGTATGACGTGTAGCGGGAACGGCATCAACCGGAATGATCCTTGTAAGAATCGTCTCTATCCGTATCCACACCGAGCTCCTCGGGATGACTTCGCTAAGTCACGAGCTTCGTCTTCGTACGGGTTACTAGCCTCGTGTTGAAGACGACGTGATCGAGAGATGATCACGATCCGAATCCAAATTCGGATCCTAAAACGAGTTCTCAAAACTCGCTTCTCCGGAGAGGTATTCGTCAACCGTTTGACGAATCCTTCGTCCTCCACTAGAGGATTACCGGAGATCAAATCCCGTAAGTTAGCCGCTGTCGGAGCACTAACCGCCGCCCAAACGACGCCCGACGAGAGGAGAGAAGCTGTCCAGAAAACTGGACAGCTTGGTGGAGGATATAGGCGCCGCCAACCAAGGAAAGAAAAGCCTCACCTTGATGCCAAACCTATAGGAGATCACCGAGGGTCGCCGAGGTTCACCGGCTGAAGGTTGGTCGCCGGCAACAAGTTGGAAGGCGCACCTACAAGCTGGACGGCAACAAGATGTTGGGCGCCGAATAGGAGAGGGAGGGGTTTGGGCGGCCAAGGTTGATTAGCCTTAGGGTTAGGTTTAAGCCCTATTTTATAGAGAACTAATTCTCTTAATGGTTAATGGATCATATCCATAAAGCCCGCTAACCCGCCTCCATTAAGATAAGTTAAAATAAACCAAACCATGATGGTTTATTTTAAGTTAAAACGAACCGAACCAACCTTTGGTTCATTCGTTTAATATAAACCAAACCCTTTGGTTTATTCTCATCCATTGGATTAGAACCAAACCATTTTGGTCCATCCATTATGTCTTCATAAGACACGGCCCATCCACGCGTCCATTGCGACTGAAACAATTTCATGCTCGCTTTATGTTTGGTCCAACCAAACATAGTTTCTCTCGGTCTGAGAATCCCATTCTCAAGCTCGTTTTAAATCCTTTGGATTACACTCGTTGTGCGTGTGACCAAATAGGTTCTCGGTTTATGTTGGCCGCCTATAATTAACCATTAATTATAGAACGATCATGAGTGGCACCTAGTAGTACATCATGATCCCCAATTAACCTAAAAGATCAATCTGATCCGTAACTATTTCTGAAACCCTTCAGTAGCTCGAATGAATCGTGCCCCATTCCCTTCACTCATCTTATACCCACTTGGTTCAGGACATGGTCTATAGTGTCAGTCCCCACTCGGCTGACTACGTCACACCTAGCCCAAGTATCATTTCCTCGTCCTACTGATTCTAGTTACTGCACATGTATCGAAGAGTACCTTACTCTAAACATGTAATGCTTTGGCCAAAGACTTTAGTAACAATCCGACGAGGCCATGGGTATACATCTCCTCGCAAGGAGTGGTGAATCCTTTATAGGCTATTCAAACACCTTCGATCACGACTTATACCCAATCATCCCGTCCACATCTCCTTAGAGATGTTTGCTTAAGATGTCAAAGCATAAGTCTCCATGATCAAGATGACTTGAATACCGCAAGTCAAAGGAACATCGCACTTAAGCCACAAAGAAGAACTTCATTGACATATCTATATATGCAGAGAACCATATGAAGTCTTACTACCGGTCACTCCAATGAACTAGTTACCATAACTAGCATCCACGATTAACTCCGACATCACTATGTCTCCAAACAAAGAGAATCACCGCTTGATACACCAAGGAGTATACCTCGTGTTAGTCTCAGAATTGATGGTGTCCAAATCCATCAATTCATCGACTAGGATAATTCCGATACATCACAATTACACATGTAGAGATACTCACTAGTTGTGATCCAATCACAAATTCTCTCATGCTGTGAATCGTATCGTGGACATTCAGTAAATGAGTTTAAGATCCAATCAAATACATAAAACATGTACACTCAAATAGTGAATCTTCATTTATAATATAAATGGTTCATACATAAGGCGATTGCCTTAGGACATCTCTCATATATTACTAACAGACTCCCACTTGGCCTAATGCCAATCGCTACGGTATCCAATACCATAAGCTCGAACATGACCCTCAAACTTATTTTGAGGTAATGCCTTAGTCAAGGGATCCGCTAAGTTCCTTTCAGTGGGAGTTTTCTCGATTTGTATTTCGTTCCTATTGATGATCTCTCTGATAAGATGATAGCGGCGAAGCCCATGTTTGGATCATCGATGAGACCACATCAAGTTCATAGATGAACTTCTTGATCCAAACCGCTTCCTTTGCTGCTTCCAAAGCTGCAATGTATTCTGCCTTAGTGGCAGAATCCGCTATAGTGTCAAGTTTGGAACCTTTCCAACTTATTGCGCCTCCATTCCAGGTGAATACATACCCAGACAAAGACATGGAATCATCCTTGTCTGTCTGGAGCTGGCATCCGTATACCCACGTATCACCATGTACCCTTCTCCATATATTAGGAACACATCCTTAGTTCTTCTCAAGTACTTAAGGATCGTCTTAATAAATCACCAATGATCCATTCCTGGATCGATCGTATCCGCCATGACACTCAGAGCATACGATACATCGGGCCTCGTACATAACATAGCATACATGATAGATCCTATTGCGGATGCATAGGGAATCTTACTCATGCAAATCCTCTCGTCTTCTGTGCACGGACACATAGACTTCGAAAGGTGTTCCCCATGCCTGATGGGCAGATAACCTTTCTTGGATTCCGACATGCTAAACCTCTTTAGCACTCGGTCTATATATGTAGACTGCGAAAGACCAAGCAACCGTTTCGATCTATCTCTATAGATCTTAATCCCAAGGATGTAGGTTGCTTCTCCCAGGTCTTTCATGGAGAATGTCTTGGATAACCAAACCTTAACTGACTGTAAGATTGACACATCGTTTCCTATAAGTAATATGTCATCGACATACAATACTAGGAACACGACTGCACTCCCACTAACCTTCTTGTACACACAAGGTTCGTCTGGATTTTGTGAGAAATCAAACCTTTTGATTGTCTCATCAAAACGGATATTCCAGCTCCTGGATGCTTGCTTCAATCCATAAATGGACCGTCGCAATTTGCATACCTTGGTTTTATCAACCGATGTGAAACCCTCAGGCTGTATCATATACACGTCCTCGAGCAGGTTTCCATTAAGGAAAGCTGTTTTCACATCCATCTGCCAGATCTCATAATCATAATGAGCCGCTATGGCCAGGAGCATCCGAATGGATTTAAGCATAGCTACAGGCAAATAGGTTTCGTCATAATCAACACCTTGTTTTTGACGATATCCTTTCGCCACCAATCTAGCCTTATAGGTAATCACATTACCATCCATGTCGGTTTTCTTCTTGAAAACCCACTTGCACCCTATAGGCTTTATGCCTTCAAGTGGGTCAACCAAGTTCCAAACTTGGTTTTCGTACATGGAATCCATTTCCAACTTCATGGCACCAAGCCACTTATCCCTTTCTGAACTTGTCAGCACTTCTTCATAACTGGTAGGCTCCTCATCATCAATGAGTAACACGTCGATTCACTTACGAGAAATCCATATCTCTCGTGAATATTGCGCGTGTTCTACTGCATCTACGAAGATGTGGTGTTATAATAGGTCCAAACTGATTGCTCATCACTATGAGTCATTTACCGTCAGTGCTTCACCGTGTATCTCATCAATGTCTATTTGAGTCTCTCGAGCCTCCTCAAGCTCGACGACACTCCCACTGCTTTCTTGCAAGAGAAACTCTTTCTCTAGAAACACAAAGATGCCTCAAACAAACACCTTTTGTTCCACAGGATGATAGAATTGGTAACCCCTTGTTTCCTTAGGGTATCCAATAAATAGACATTTATCAGACTTAGCATCCAGTTTGTCTGATACAGTCCGCTTCACATAAGCAGGATAACCCCATATCTTCAAGTAAGATACATGAGGTTTCTTACCATTCCATATCTCATATGGAGTAGTTGAGACTACCTTGGTAGGCATTCTGTTTAACAAGTAAACAGCTGTCTGAAGTGCATAGCCCCAAAAGGACTTGGGAAGAGTTGCATGATTCATCATTGACCTGACCATGTCCAACAAGGTCCGGTTACGCCTCTCAGATACACCATTATGCTGTGGTGTATAGGGCGGAGTCCATTGAGACAATATGTCATTGTCTCTTAGATAATCAAGAAACTCTTGACTTAAGTATTCACCACCTCGATCCGATCGAAGTATTTTAATACTTTTGTCATGTTGTTTCTCTACTTCATTTCTGAATTCTTTGAACCTTTCAAAGGCTTCATACTTGTGTTTCATCAAGAACACATACCCAAACCGTGAGTGATCATCGGTGAAGGTAATGAAGTAGCTATAGCCTCCTAAAGATTGAGTTGACATAGGTCCATATACATCAGTATGTACTAGACCTAGTAACTCTCCCACTCGTTCACCTTTTCCAGTAAAAGGTAACTTAGTCATCTTGCCTTTTAAGCATGATTCGCATGTATCGTGAATCCAATTCAACGATTCCGAATTCCACATCGGTGTAATTCGACACGCGCTTTCTTATATGGCCAAGATGACAATGCCACATATAGAGTCTATTTGATTATCCTTTCGAGCACTCTTGTTGCTCGCTCGATATTGAAAATGTCACCGATACGCCCAACGATAAACACCATTCCAAATTCCATAAAGAACCCCATTCAAAGTTATGTAACAACAATTGTTACTAAAAGTTAAATGGAAACCCATTTCTATTTAAACAAGAAATAGAAATGATGTTCTTTATCAACGAAGGAACATAAAAGCAATTGTCCAGCCTAAGACAAGTCCACTAGGAGTTCAACAAATAAGTTCCGATGGCGAGCAAAGAACCTGCTCCATTCCCAACACGTAAATTTGACTCTCCTCGACGAAGTCTTCTTCTATTCCTTAGCCCATGTATGTCATTACATATATGTGAGCCACACCAAAGATCCAATACCCAAGTGTCTGAGGAAATAGAATGACAATCAATAAAGAAGATTTCTGAAGAAGATGGGGCATCCGATGCCTTATCCTTCTTCACGGACTCAAGATAAATCTTGTACTTTCTTCTCAAATGGCTCTCCTTGCCATAATGATGGCAAGTTTCCTTTTGTGCTAGTTCTACCTTCTTAGCCCTTCTCTTCTTTCCCTTCTGTTGTTCCTTTGACTTCCTCTTAGAACCTTTCTTCGAGGAATCAACTAACAGCACCGTCCCCTGCTCATGCTTCTCAGAAGACTCCACAGTCTTCAGCATATTGAGCAGTACCACAGATGAACCTCCTAGCATCTCAGAGGTGAAGAGGAGCTTTGAGACTTCGAACCTTTCAAATCTCACTTGCTCATCAACCAACTCACAAAGATGAAGGACTACGATATGAGCATCCATATGCTCATGCTTCTTTCGTAGCTTGGGTTCCATCGTGGCTAGCATGATGTAACTCATTTGTTGAATCACTCACATGTTTCGATAGGCCAACAATTGGTCCAGTTGCAGTTGCATCACTAGGAAGTGAAGGGGCGCTTCGAGGACATACACAAGCTTTTCACCTTGAGAACAATTCTCAAGTTTCTAAGCCAGTCCAAGAAGTTCGGCCCAGTCAATTTATTTGAATCCAAAATGGAACGCAAATTCAAAGACATCAGGATCAATCTTAGAAATACAAAACGAGCATATATGAGAAAATGATTTTTAAAATGCATCAATATACATTTATAAATCCCATTCATTTTTCGAATTTCAAAAACCCCAAAATCACTTCGGGAGATCGTAGGTCCATCTCCGAATGGGCTGATATCCATCATAGTTATGAACAACCTTGGAGAGAGTCCAACAAGCCATTCATAACTACAACGGTAGGTATCAACTATACCGATTGCATATCACGTATATGCAACTATCACAATGTGCTATCAACTAATTGAATGTTCACACATACATCGGGTTGTTAACACATTAACAAGTATGCATCATATGCATAGCACCCAACTTCACCTCCCTTTACATCGACCTTGGAGAGAGTCCAACAAATCGATGCTCCAGGTTAAAGCCAACCCATTAATCAAGACATAGTTTTAATATGGTTAGAGCGCATTCAACCAATTAGCCCAGCTTGGAGAGAGTCCAACAACCAAAGCTAACGATTGACCTCTGACTCTTACCATATTAGTATTAAACTATTCCATGGTTTGAACATGTTCGTGTTCGAGTGGGCTTGAGAGAGTCCAACAACCCAAACAAGAAAGAACTCGGGTTCTAACCATATTAATGGAAGGTGTAGGCTTTAATATTGAAGGGTTTTTATGTCTCATCCTCTTTGCATGCAAATAACTATTATCTACATGGCATGGCATACATGGCATACATCTACATGTCACGACACGCATGGCATAATGTTATGCATCTAATGCAATTACATGGCATACAATTATGTCATGTATATAATTTCCTTATATGTCATAACTATTTATGGAAATAAAATATGTTTAAGATTTGATTCTCCAAATCAAATCATAATTAAATTAGGAAACAAATTTCCAAATCTAATCACATATTTTATTCATGGAATTATTTGATTAAGGAAAATCTATTTAGGAAACCAATTTTCTAAATCATTAAAACTACTTATGGAAATAAAATATTTTAAGATTTGATTTCCCAAATCAAATCATGATTAAATTAGGAAACAAATTTCCAGAATCTAATCAAAAATTTTATTTATGGAAAATATCAATTTCCATAAATACTTCCAACTTTCCAAAAGTGGAAGATTTCCATAAATACTTCTAGACTTTCCAAAATTAAAAAATTTCCATAAATACTTCTAAATTTCCAAAATTAGAAAATTTCCAGAAATACATTATGACTATCGCAAAACTATTTTACGATTATGTCGAAACACAACCTGGCTCTGATACCACTGTTGGGTTTCCGGCACCGCGGCGTGTGTGTGTTCGATCATGTTTCGTAAACATGAGCACAGCGGAAGCATTTAAAAATAATAAATTTATATTTATTACAACACACACAACACACGCATGCTATTACAACAAGTGTAGACATAACCGTAAATTAAAATATGCAATAAAAGGAAATTAAACTACGTTATACCTTCCGTATGACGTGTAGCGGGAACGGTATCAACCGGAACGATCCTCGTAAGAATCGTCTCTATTCGTATCCACGCCGAGCTCCTCGGGATGACTTCGCTAAGTCACGAGCTTCGTCTTCGTACGGGTTACTAGCCTCGTGTTGAAGACGACGTGATCGAGAGATGATCACGATCCGAATCCAAATTCGGATCCAAAATGAGTTCTCAAAACTCGCTTCTCCGGAGAGGTATTCGTCAACCGTTTGACGAATCCTTCGTCCTCCACCTCAGAGGATTACCGGAGATCAAATCCCCGGTAAGTTAGCCACTGTCGGAGCACTAACCGTCGTCCAAACGACGCTCCGACGAGGAGGAGAAGCTGTCCAGAAAACTGGACAGCTTGGTGGAGGATATAGGCGCCGCCAACCAAGGAAAGAAAAGCCTCACCTTGATGCCAAACCTATAGGAGATCACCGAGGGTCGCCGGAGGTTCACTTTGAAGGTTGGTCGCCGGCAACAAGTTGGAAGGCTGCACCACAAGCTGGACGGCAACAAGATGTTGGGCGCCGAATAGGAGAGGGAGGGGGTTTGGGCGGCCAAGGTTGATTAGCCTTAGGGTTAGGGTTTAAGCCCTATTTTATAGAGAACTAATTCTCTTAATGGTTAATGGATCATATCCATAAAGCCCGTTAACCCGCTCCATTAAGATAAGTTAAAATAAACCAAACCATGATGGTTTATTTTAAGTTAAAACGAACCGAACCAACCTGTGGTTCATTCGTTTAATATAAACCAAACCCTTTGGTTTATTCTCATCCATTGGATTAGAACCAAACCATTTTGGTCCATCCATTATGTATTCATAAGACACTGCCCATCCACGCTTCCATTGCGACTGAAACAATTTCATGCTCGCTTTATGTTTGGTCCAACCAAACATAGTTTCTCTCGGTCTGAGAATCCCATTCTCAAGCTCGTTTTAAATCCTTTGGATTACACTCGTTGTGCGTGTGACCAAATAGGTTCTCGGTTTATGTTGGCCGTCTATAATTAACCATTAATTATAGAACGATCATGAGTGGCACCTAGTAGTACATCATGATCCCCAATTAACCAAAAGATCAACGGTTGATCCGTAACTATTTCTCAAACCCTTCAAGATGCTCGAATGAATCGTGCCCCATTCCTTCACTCATCTTATACCCACTTGGTTCGACATGGTCTATTGTGTCCCTCACTAGCGACTACGCCACACCTAGCCCAAGTATCATTTCCTCGCCCCACGGATTCTAGTTACTCCACATGTATCAAGAGTACCTTACTCTAAACATGTAATGCTTTGGCCAAAGACTTTAGTAACAATCCGACGAGAGGCCATGGGTATACATCTCCTCGCAAGGAGTGGTGAATCCTTTATAGGCTATTCAAACACCTTCGATCACTCGACTTATACCCAATCATCCCGGGTCCACATCTCCTTAGAGATGTTTGCTTAAGATGTCAAAGCATAAGTCTCCATGATCAAGATGACTTGAATACCGCAAGTCAAAGGAACATCGCACTTAAGCCACAAGAAGAACTTCATTGACATATCTATATATGCAGAGAACCATATGAAGTCTTACTACCGGTCACTCCAATGAACTAGTTACCATAACTAGCATCCACGATTAACTCCGGACATCACTATGTCTCCAGCCAGTGAGAATCAGCTGCTTGGATACACCAAGGAGTATACCTCGTGCTAGTCTCAACAGAATTGATGGTGTCCAGATCCATCAATTCATCGACTAGGGATAATTCCGATACATCACAATTACACATGTAGAGATACTCACTAGTTGTGATCCAATCACAAATTCTCTCATGCTGTGAATCGTATCGTGGACATTCAGTAAATGAGTTTAAGATCCAATCAAATACATAAAACATGTACACTCAAATAGTGAATCTTCATTTATCATATAAATGGTTCATACATAAGGCGATTGCCTTAGGACATCTCTCATATATTACTAACACGGAGGTGCTCAAATTAAGGCGTCGAACATGGGTTGGAGCCTGGAGGTGGGTGGGGAACCTAGTGCCACAGGGATCCGGGAGCGAGATGCGAAAGGGAAGAATGGGGAGCTCGTGGGACGAGATGGCATTGGCGAAGGAGGACCAAGAGGGGTGGAGCTGGGAGGTGGCCTGGCGGTGGACACATAGTGGATAGTGGGTGGCGAGTCTGTGCGCGGGGCAGTAAGGCGGTGGAGCGGTGCGAGGTGGCTTTGCGGCACCATCACCACCGCCACTATGCCATCAACTAGCCCCTCGCATGCTCCTGTTCCCATGGGCATCGCCCCGCTGTTATATTAGTCTGAATCAAGCGCAATCACATATAGACTCCTTACAATATAATTAAAATTGTAAAGTAATTAAATTTTAATGAAATACAATATAATTTTGATTATATTATTATATTTATTAAAAATATATATATAATCTTTGATTATAAGATATATTATATTCTTTTATTTGGTGTCTATTACAAAGATGATAATGGTCGACCATCGACGACGATGACGATCGTGATTGGTTGGCAACGGTGGTGGTCGATCGGTGACGATCATTGGCGACAACAACGGCTATGGTCAGTCGACGACGACGATCGATTGACAGCGATAACCATGGTCGGTCGACGATGGTGGTGGCCGATCGATGCAACGATCGTCGGCGAGAGGTCGATGAGCGGTAGTAGATCGGCTGATGGCGATGATCGACGGGTAGTGATCGCTCGGCTGACGATGAGCGATGATCGATCGGTCGCGACCGATCAACTGACGACGACTATGATAGTCAATCGGCGGGCGGTGGTGGCGGACGACGATTGACGGTCGACCAATCGGGCGGCAGTGGCGGTCGTCGATTGACTAGGCAATGGACGCCGATTGGGCAGGCGACGGTCCCTGATCGGGCAGGCGACGACAACGGCGATCGCCGATCGATCAAATGGCGACGGTGACGATCGTCGGTCAGTTGGGCAGCGATGACGGTGGCAAGCGACAACGATAATGTCGATAATCAACGTCGACAATTGAACAATTGAGAAGAAATAAACTTTAATTTCTTCTCAATTGTTGCAAGTAATAAATCAAATTTTCCTGATTCCAAATAGATTTGCAAAATGAATACAAGATTTAGATATCCAAAAAAGACCTAATTTCAATTTTATTAATCAAACAAAATTTAGGCACTCAAATTTTTTCTAGCTTTAATATGATAATTTTTATTTAATAAAGATAAATAAAAGATACGATTTTGATTAAATACAAGTTCAGTCTTGTTGAATAAAAGATACGATCATTAGGGCTACTGCATGCAAGCTAAGAACAGGTCATTTATACTCTTAGAAAGCTAAGAACAAAGTTTTAATTTAGAAAAACATAATTATGTATCTAGTATTAGTTCGTATAATTAAGGTTACTTTGTGAAATTCAAGTCGAGGTTTTAGTCAATCTTGTCTTTTTAAATTTTCGATCATCTTATATCTTATCAAGCTCCAATTAGTTAATCTTCTTAATCTATTAGATCTAGACCTGGCCACGGTCCGAGTTCGGTCCGGGTCCGGGTCGAAACCGCCGGGTCCGAGTTGACAAAATACCGACCCTTAACCGGCCCGCTCGTGGCCGGTTACGGTCCGGGTCATGGAACCGCCGATTCCGGTCCGGGTCCGGGTCCGGGTCCGATCCGGTCCGGCTCCGATCCGGTTAATCGTCGTCTTAGTTAAATAAAAAAAAATGATGTAAATAATTAAAATAAAAAAAATTCACAATTAAACTTATAAAAACTCTATCAAATATTTCATTATCTCAATACAAAATATATTACATCTTAGACTTAAATAAAAAAATCTATTACAATAAAAAAATCAAATACATTTCAGTCGTATTTGGTATTTCCTCCCGTCGTCGTAGTTCCGGATGTTCCTTCTGTTTCGTCTTGGTCTTCTTCGTCACTTTTAATATGTTGGGTTCGACTTGCAGCTTTTGACCAATCATTGAGCAAACATTGCGCTTCCAAATTTTCCGGCCTTAAGCTAGAACGTCTATCGTCCAATGTATTTCCTCCGATACTAAAAGCTTGTTCCACTAATTTGTTGAAAGCTTATAGATAAGATTGGAAATAATTGAGTTCTTTGCGACCACCATTTTAGAATGTCGAAGCTTTCTTCATCCGCATCACTAAAATCAAAAGAAGTGGTCGAATAATTCTCAAGTTCTGTTGGAACTTGAGGATCCTCGTCGACGTTTAGTCTGTTCCCTTAATAACAATTGTGCTTTAGTGAGTTTAGAAGTAATAATACTAGTTGTAGTGGATTGATGTGTTTCATGTCCAATAATTTGTTCACCATATTTAATGTTATATTCATTATAAATATCATGTAAATGTGTTTTAATATTAAATAAAATCAAAGAAATATTGGGAGCAGTTTCGGTAATAGGGCTTAAAGATTCATAATATAATGCTAACATATCTTGCAAACCATCTAATTTAAGTCTAGGATCTAAAACAAAAGCACATAAAAATATTTCAGGAATGTTTAAGAAATATTTTTTTCATTTTTCTTTCATTACATAAATACATTGAGATAAATAAGTATCATTTGATTGAATATGTTCATTAAAAATACATGCAATATTACAACAATGTGTTAAAACTAAATATGAAGTTGGATAATAAACACCTGATAATTGGTCACTAGTATCACTAAAAACTTTTAGAATTTCACAAATACTAGTGCATATATTCCATTGATTTGAAAACAAATAAATATCACGTGATTGAACATGTTGATGAAAAAACATACATAATAAATCTTTATATTCAAAAGTAGATAACAACAATTTATAAGTTGAATTTCAACGAGTTAGAACGTCACGTGCAAACCGTTTAGGCTTCATGCCATTTATTTTACAAAATTTTCTCCATTCTTTCATTACTTGAGGATGTGTCCATAAATAATGAATTGCACTCCTAATTGGTTGAATATGTGATCCTAAATTTTTAAGTCCATCTTGAACACACAAATTTAAAATGTGACATGTACACCTAATATGAAAAAATCTTCCACCTATTAATGGTTTACATATATCAATAAGTTCACTAATACTAGAGGTATTTGCACTAGCATTATCAAAAGAAATTGAAAAAACTTTAGAAGTTAGACCATATTCTTCTAAAATAATAAAAATAAGTTGTGAAATATTTTTTGTCTTGTGTGTGTTTAGATTAAAACATCTATATGCTAGCAATTTTTTGAATGTCCCAATTATTATCAATCCAATGACAAGTAATACCCATATATGAACAACTTTGCCAATGATCACTCCAAATATCGGAACACAAAGAAACTTTCTTAAATTATTTAAATTAGAAAATTCTTTAATCAATTCTTGTTTTTGTTCTAAGACTAATTTTAAAAGTGTACGTTTTAGAGTATTTCTTGGGATACGTTTAATAGAAGGATTTACACTTGTAGAAAGCCAATTTTCAAAAGATAATTTATCACTAAAACTAAAAGAAAGTTGTTCAATTGCACAAAATTTAGCAGTTTCTTCTCTAAATCTAGTTTCGTCAAATTTAAAGAGTTTAGATTCGTTACCCCAATCCGATTGAGAAGAGAATGTCGGAATTTGAGTTTGAGAACGATCAATACCAATTTCCACCGGATGATTTCTCTTCACGTGTCGAGTAAGGGTTCCGTAACCTCCTCCTTGTTGAAATTTGTAACATTTCGAACAATATTTGCATTTTGCTTGCATATCACCGGAAGGGAGCGTTACTTTTTCAAAATGTTTGGTGAAGATATTGGATGCGGGGCAAGGCACTCGAGTTGGTTTTGTAGCCGTAGAACCCGCCATCGTACTGGATGTATTGCTCCTACTTTCTTGACTTTGATGATGATGACGTATTTGAAATTCATCACTGGAAATATCAAGATCATAGTCGGCGCCGATATCGAATGGAGGTGAATTGCCGCCTTGCTCGAACTTGAACTCGGGCGGTGGTGGCATTATGCTCTTTCCCTTTCTGGCACCGGCCGCACCCTTACGACTTGATCCGGCTCCAGACATTTGTAAAAATATGACTTGAGAGACTTGAAAGCAAATGAGGGAATGAGAATTAAAGAAGAGAAGTTGTGATTTGTGAAAAAATGAAAGGGAATGGAGGTGTATTTATAGGAAAAAAAAACTTAAAAAAAAAAAAATTTCCAACGGTAGGCCGTGGGTCGGGTCGTTCAGTTACTGGCGACGAAATCGTGGTCGTTGATGATCAACGGCCACGAAATCGTGGCCGTCGGTTCTTTTTCTTTAAAAAAGGCGACCACGGTTCGACACGCTTTGTGCTCGTGTCAAGCGTGTCGTTTAGTCGCCGTGTCGTGTGACGGACTGACGCACACCCGTGTCGTGACGGACAGAGAGCGACACGCCCGTGTCGTGACGGACAGAGAGCAACACGCCCGACACGCCCATGTGACACGCCCGTGTCATGTAACGGGAAAACAGCGACACGGGCGTGTCGGCTGTGCGACACGCCCGTGCTCGGCAAAAAATTTTTTTTTTTAAATGCCGGTTTTTTTTCCGATTCGATTTTTAAGCGGGGACGGGACCCTAATAAGCGGTCGGTCCGCGTCGAGTCAAACGTTGACGGGTGTCGGACCGTTGACTACGGTCGGAGTTTTTGACGGATCACTTCCTATCAAACACTTAGTCCATCTTCCCCTTTTAAACTTCAGTAATTTACCAAACAACATTTTTGAAGTTTGGAATTGTCCAAAAAACGCCCCATAGTTTTAGATTTATCAAATAACGTACTTAATTCCCTTTTTACCCTTCAGAAATAACGCACTTAATTTTCGAACATGGTACTGGAAATTCAAATCTCAAGATCGGTGGTCTTTGAGATTTGAATTCCCAAAGACACGATGATGATTTCCATAAGTGGTACTGGGATTTAATTTTTCAGCACCACGTTCGGAAATTAAATGCGTTATTTCTGAATAGTAAAAAGGGAATTAAGTGCGCTATTTGGTAAATATGAAAGTATGGAATATTTTTTGAGCAATTTCAAACTTCAGGAGCGTTGTTTGGTAAATCACCGTTTAAACTTTCAATAAATGAATGAAGCTTCGAACAACTTGATTATAAAATTTTAGATACACTTTAAACACTTGGATCTTAACGAAGCACAACTAATGGATAAGTAAATGTCGCATTTTTAGTGATCAAAAATTTATTGAGAGTATAATTAAAATCTGAAAGATATAAAAAAAAAATCATGGACTTATAAGTTAAAAATATATATCTTCATTGATATGAGATATTTTGAGTAAAATTCACAAATAAATCGATAAAGATTTAGACTCAAAGCAAATAATATCACATCATTGTAGAGATATAAATTTTATCGGACTTAACAAGTGATCAAAATCATGGTCCAAATAGGTTTAGTTGAATCAGACGGATTAGACAATTGACAAAAATATTTGAGGAGCTAAATACCAAACAGAAAGTTTAATTAGATCAGGAGGACTGGACAATTGACAGAAAGACCTAGTAGATTGAAGATCGGACATCAAACAGAAAAAGTCTTTCGAGAACGGATTAACTTGAGTGACCTAATATGGTCTTTTATTTGAAGAAGATATGGAAAAGATTATGAATTTATAAAACGAGAAAAAAAATATTCATTGATATGAAATTTTTTGAGTAAAATTCAAAGTAAATAATATTGTAAAGATATATGAATTTTATCGTACCTAACAAAACTCTCTAAAGGCTTAACTAGGCTCCAACATTTACTAATAAATTAACAAACATATCTAATCCATTGCTCAAATATAATATTTTATTTCTTCAACATAACATTAGCTATTAGTCGAATTGTCTGTTTTAGTCGATTATTAAATATAAATTATAGTCGACTAAGATTATCAAAGTAATCTCCCTTACTTCGCTTATTGCATATATATATATATATATATATAAAAAAGTGTATATATATATATATATATAAAAGTGGAACTTTCTAGATATATATATATATATATATATATAAGTGGAACTTCTAGAAAGTTCTAGAACACTTGTAAGTGATTATTAGGATATACATTATTCCAATCTCTAAGACACATTATAATATAAGATGATAAAATGACTAAAAATCCGAGAAGTTTAATGGATAATCTAATGTCTTGCTAAAAGGCCAATCGAGACTTATAGACTTAAACTATTGAAAAGATATTCACGTAATTTACATATATTGTTGATATATTTGGAAGCTCAATGAGTCACTCGTTAAGATTCTAATCCTCAAGATATCTTTGTTAAGTGTATCTAGAAATTTATTTCTATAATGGTTATAAAATTCTTAAAAACATTTTTCTTTATTTTTTTTATAAGGAAATTTTGTAAAATCTAGTTTCTTAAATTTGAAAGATCTTTTATAAGATTGCAATTCAATCAATAAATGTATGTGTAGGGTTGTGCCCTATATATATATAATAATACAATGCGACCCAACCCTAACCTCATCGTAAAACATTACCGCCGCCACTCCACCCCTTTCCTTTAAGTAGTTGTTGACCCCGTATCGACTTCGATCGTCTCCTTTAGTACATTTGAGATCAAATCCTAGTATCTCCTCCATTAATGTCACAAGGATAAAACCGTGTGAGCGATATAGAGATAGTACAACTAAATGATTCTTCCACAAAGTCAAGGTACTTTATGAATTTATTCTCGTAGATTCTACTTGATCTAAGGTTATTGTCTATAAAACCTTTTATTTTTGTCATGTCTTTTCTTTAATGTCAATAACATCGAGATCAAACACAACTTATTTAGATTGGTTGACAAACATTCATTTGTCAATGAACCGCTATCGACATCTTTAACATTCGATGTTAGAGGGTCATTAATGATTTTTGAAGGACAAATCCTTTGGCCTTGGATCATGTCAACTTGAGTGAGTTTTTTTTCTTATATGAATAGTCATTAGTATATAGAGAAATATTATCATGTATAATTTATTCGTGAATATCTTTATTATTTAATGTTCGATCAGATATGTATTATAGTTCGATTTTTGAATTCTAAGAGATCGGACAATGTATAATGAAAATGGTCATATGAATAAATTATATAGGATAATATTTCTATAGTATATAATACCTAAGATGATAATTTGGATTCATTTAGTATGATCATATATTATATATATACGATATCTTAATTTTAAATGAATCTCTATAACTTTAGTACTCCTTTAATTAATCCGATAAAAAGTGATTAACTCACTCTAAATATCTCTATCAATATGTTCTACACCTACTGTAAGAAAAATAATAAATTATTTAGGCAGACAAATTATACTTTCAAAAATACCCCTAGAGATCGACTTTTGCTTCAATCTTGTAATCATCCGTCTAAGTACCAATTCAATTATACTCATAGGAGACTTTATCTTCTTTAATTAAACAACTTCTGAATAGATTTATGCATGAGCTTTCTTTAAATTTTTGTTTCCCTGAACTATTTGACTCATTGAGATAAAAAGACGATGCACTTATCTCAGACATTTTTTATCGTTAATTTTTCAGTTAAATGAAGAGAAGTAAATCACAAAGAACTTTTTGCCCAATCAACAACCAATAAGATGGAAGAATAAATACTCCAAAATTTTTTACAACTCTTGAAATAATTTTATTATCTGTATTAGCTACTTGATGAGGACATGAACTATCTGCCTCCTTACTCATAAGCAGATTGGTTAGATAGATCTTTTTTAATGGATCGGTCTCGATCTATCAAACGACTTCACCTTAGATCGATGGTTGTTTGGATCTACAATTTCTCGTGTATACCGAGTCTATTCTTGCTAACAAGTCGATTCTTCCCTCAGCGAGTTGATTGATCTCAAATTGTACCTCGTTTTGGGTTGGTTGTTGCTCGAATCGATAGCGATTCAAGTCGGAATTGCTTGGGTTGGCAGACTCATGTACATCTAAGAAGAAAACAACTCTCGTTGAGGCTTCAATGAGCAATTCTTTCTCCCGTAGACGAGGAAGAATTAAGAGAGAGCCTAGAGTCAATCTTAGTGAAGCCTCTTGGACATTTGAAGTCAAACTTCATTGAGCACAAAAAAAGGAGAAAAATAAAAATACCCACGTGGCAAACATCGACTGTGATTGCCACGTGGACATCTGTCCTCGCGGGTGCACGACGACACATAGATATCTTTCAATGTGCACCTGCAATTGAGGAGTGCACGCTCACATCACAACGTTGATCGTTGAGTTTCATGTGGATACGTATCAAGAGAAATTCAACGTATCAAAATCGTGTGTATATATATATATATATAAATACTTTAAATTTCTTAAATCAAACGACTGACACGCGGGAAGAATGCACTTTAATAATATATATAAAAAAAATTAGAGATATAGTTTTACGAATTATTCTATTGAGAGTTTTATATTGACACGAGTAACAGCATCGGTTTGCAACTGAAGCCGAACTCTGGCATCCTCTTCGCACGCGCGAGCTGCCCCTCCCCACCCCACCCATGCGACCGCGTCCTGTACCCTCAGGGTCCGCGTCGCGCAACCACCACCGCCAGATCCGACCGGCATCCAACCGTTCTCCAATCCGCCAGATCCGGACAACGGCGGCCGTCTTCTCTCTCCACCCGGCCGCGAGATCGCGCAGGAATCGGGCAGCACGTCCTCATCCGCCTTCCTCCCCCTGTTTTATCTCCGCCTGGGAGGCTTCCCCGAGTTCCTTTTTTTTCAGCCTCCCGCTAGATCCGTCTCTCCCTTCGGGTCTCCTTCCGCTATGGAGCCTGATCGAAACTGAGCAGCGCCAGCGAGTGCCCCTCCGCGTCGCCACTCAGTGTCGAATGGTCAAGCAGCTTGACGCGGGCGAGCAGAGCCGACCTGGTTCTCCTCGCGCGAGCTGCAAGACCGCCGCCTGCCCCTCTTCTGCCGAAAGCCACCAATTAGTTTCTCTAGCAGTGAGGAGCGGGGGCAGCAAGATCTGCAAGCAGTGCTTGCCGCTGCGAGGGCAGAAGGCAGTAAGCTGAGATTTTGTCTTCGTATTTTGAGTTTAAACGCTTCCGTCCATCGACAGTGCATGAAGAAGAGTATGGGGATCGATTTATTGGCTGTCCGTTTCCCCCTTTCTATTATTTTTCCTTTTCCTTTTGTCGATTGTTGCCTCCGTGGGCTAACTTTTATTGTTCGATGTCAAATTGATGCAGATTTCCTCATTATGCCGTGAAATCTCCGGGGAGATGGAAATGGAGCTGTAACCGTGGTGT
The DNA here is from genome assembly GCA_025175895.1 of Wurfbainia villosa. Taxonomy (NCBI): domain Eukaryota; kingdom Viridiplantae; phylum Streptophyta; class Magnoliopsida; order Zingiberales; family Zingiberaceae; genus Wurfbainia; species Wurfbainia villosa. The sequence goes on from CM045991.1 coordinate 7,936,328, forward strand.
TACATCCTTGGGAATTTAAGTGCGTAGATTCAGGTGTGATCTTGTATTTACTACTTACATTTGTTTCCTTTTTTTTTTTCCCTGGCTGAAGCAGCGAGGAAACCTCCCCAAATCTCATCTTCGGTTTCATTTCTCTAGCAGTGGAGAGGGTCTGATATTTCCTGCATTGAGGTTTCAGGCCATGGGATCTGAAGTTCTCGTGGAAGACTGAGGTGAAAGGTCCGAATTTGTCTTGTTGAGAAGTGATGGATTTGAATCAAGGATGCCCATTCTGGGAGCCACAACCTTGGGTTCCAATCTCGCTGGAAACACCTGCGCCTAACAAGTTGGGGATGAGCTGGTTTGACATTTGGAATGAGAACAGCAGTGGTGGCAGCAACATCAGCCATAGCTCTTTTCTGGGATCGAGTTCCTCAGTTGCAATGGGTTATGTTGATCAATTCCAGGATTCAAGTGCCCCGGCAGCTGCATTGGGTTATTCCAATCAGATTTATATTCCCCAGGCCAGTAGTTACAGTATGAAGCCTGGCATGGCGATTGCCAGTGATTCTTCTGTTGGATGGCAACAGACACCTCACACAAATCTGATGGCCTTCGCAGATGCATCAGCCGTCTCTAACAATTCACCATTTTTCTTGCCATTCATTCATTCAGGCAACAACCTTGGAGTTGCTGCTACTCCTAACACATTGTCGCCTGATAAAGATTTTTTCCTGAAACTAGACCATCATAACTGTAAGTAATTCTTACCCCTGATGATGATCCATTTTTTCATTGTTTAAATTGAATTTATTTTCTTGCATGTTTGTAGATGGATTGGCTAACAGTTCGACACCCAATACTAATTCATTAATGGGAAAAGCAATAAGCATGGGTGGAGCAGATGTGACACCATATCCATGTACACCAGTATGTTTGGAGAAAAATAAATTTGTGCAAGATTATTCACCTTGCCAATTCATCGACCTGTTAGATGATAGTTCAAATGCACAAGATAAATGGGACAGTACATGTATGTCACAAGTTCCAGTTGCAAATCAAGTGGAGTTTGGCATTTCAGAGTTTGTATCACCACCTCCTTCGTTACCAGTTATACCAAATTCAGGAATGGAAATGCCACCTGAGTTACTACTCTCTCTTCAACAATCAACAGAAATTGAGTCTGGTGTTATACCTGAAGAAGTTCATGATCTAAGACAGAACCAAATGACACAAGGAAAGCTGCAAAACAGTGATTTTGACCTGAACAAGATGCCACAACAGAAGCCTAAAATGAAAAAACACAGACCTAAGGTCATAAGAGAAGGCAAACCAGCTAGAATGCCGAAACCAGCCACTCCCATGCCCAAAACTCCCTCTCAAAAGCGTAAGTACGTAAGAAGGAAAAACACCCAAGCCTCTTCAGAGATCCTATGCAACAAACAAGGTGAAACTCCTGGGCCACACTGTAATGCTGATTTAGGCTATTCAAATGATATTGGAAGCAACTTATCTCATAAGAGGAACCATGTGGAGAGCGATGAGAACACTTTATTTAATTCAATCAGTAATCCACGTGGAACAACTGATCCACATTATATCTGTGGGACTAGCTCAGTTAGAAGAAAATTGGTCTTTGAATCAGATAGAAATGCAGTTGAATTATCAAAAGTGATGTCTGCATCATACAATCTGGAAACTCTGGATCCAGAGACATGCCCTTCAGGTAACACTACTAACTGGAATGCAGCAGTAAATATGCTTCATACTGGGTCTCTGGAGGTGATGGACAACTTAGCACCAGTAATTCCATTTAGCCTCAACAGCTCTATAGATGAGCTACCAAATAATCAAATGAGTTTCACGGAGAAAACTGTAATGACACATCCTCAAACTGGTAGAGATGGAACAATTACAATTGACCAAGTTCAGAATAGGTGTACAATGCTATTGGAAAATCCACCTACACCTCAGCTTACTAGAAGGGACAATTTGAAAAAATTAGCTAGGAAAAAATTCCTTAACATCACCCCAAACTTTGATTCACAGCAAACATCTAATTTGCTTCAGAAGAAGAAAAGAACTGACCCTGTGCTCGAGGAATATGCATGCACCAATGATGGCGAGAAGCTTATTGAATATAAGAATGCAAATCATGACGAATCAAATTTATCTCAGGGATTTGATAAGCAGAGAGGAGAGAATGATAACAAACTCAAATCATGCCCTGCTTCTTCCTTGACATGTATGGTTTTGGATGCATCTATGAATATTTCTGTGGCCGATGCGAGAAACTTAGTGAACCTCAAAAACCAGCTAAATGCTGAAGATATTTTGTCTCTTTATCAAACTGAAGGCAACACATCAGCAAGATCAGATCTGAATTTTAGACCTGATTGTGTAACTCCTGCATCTTCTGTGGTGGAGCATAACAATATGATGAAACATGGTAAAGGGCATGGAAGATTGAATACTTTTGCGCATTACAATTTGTCAACTCCACCAGGAATATTTGGAGCTAAGGAGAGATGTAGTGACAATCATGAGTTCAGCACTTGCCTGGAAAACCAAGTGGAGATGAAAAGAAAACGACCCAGGCAGAATAAAAATGCTCAAAATGGAACTCGCATCACAGACACGAATCATGCGGATTTGCAAGGCCAAAAGGTGACTTATAGAGAGTTGATACCTTTTGAGTGTTGTCCGGGTCAAAAGACTATGGAGTTACCCATGTTTTCTACAAGGGATTTCAGAAAGCAGGGTTGCAATCCTGTGAGTATAGATAGTTTAAGTTCAGATGTGATGGCACCGTATACAAATTTGTTGGATGATGTCACTTATAGGTTGAGAGATCTTAGGATTTATGAATTTGATCCAATTAATATACAAAATGTTATTGTTCCTTATGTTGGAAATGGTGTTATTGTTCCATATGAGGGCCCATTTGATCTTGCCAAGAAACGACGCCCTCGACCCAAGGTTGATCTAGATCATGAGACAAATAGGGTCTGGAATCTTCTAATGGGGAAGGTAGCAGGTGACAATGATCAGGGAACAGATGTCGAAAAAGAAAAATGGTGGGAAGAAGAAAGGCAAGTTTTTCGCGGGCGTGTAGATTCATTCATTGCTCGAATGCATCTTGTCCAAGGTAACTTTCTTTCAGTTTAACTATTCAATACTGCTGGGCTATTAATGTTTTTTCCCCCCTTTTACTTCAATGATGTATTTGTGCAAATAGATTCCAGTTTGAATGGTTTCAGTTCAGTAGCCATTTTCCCCCCTAATTTCCACCAATGCCTGTCCACTCGGTATAGTGGTTGTTTTTGGCATACTGATGATACATGGCACAGGCATCATGCAAAAGTACAAAGATAATATAAATTATATTAAATTGTGCAGCACCATGACAGACAATTTGTTGAAGTTTATTAAACAATGAAATTATCTGGATTTTTAGTGTTCCACATGATTGAGCATAATAGTGAAATTGCTATATAGGTTTTGAAGTTTTCCAACTCCTAAATGACAAACTTGGCGATTTGAATAAAACAAAACTGTAATATGATTGTCTTACATGTACTACTAAATTTGTTAGCTCCTAAACATCAGTCAAGGCTTCTCATATAGTAACTAGGATGTCCGATAACTATTGTCTTTTTTTTCTCTTTTGAAAGAAATGCAAGCAATTTTCTGAATTAATGGAATCATTTGGTGAAGGGGAGCCTTGACACAATGATAAAGTTGTTACCTTGTGACTTAGAGGTCACGGATTTGAGTCCTAAAAATAGCTTCTTGCAAAGTAGGATAAGACTGCGTACAATAATTCCTTTCTCGGGACTTCGCATGCCGGGACTTCATGCACCGGGCTGCGCTTTTTTTTTTTAATGGAATTTTTTGGTGAAGACTTTGCCTTCCATTCTCATTTTCTGTGTCTTACAGCTCAGATCCACATTATAAATATGCATATGAATATTTGAAAATGAAAGGGATAGATTGGGCAGAACAGATTACGTGGTCAATAAGTTGTACTCTTTATTTGTCATCTATGTACCATATCAAACAGTCAACAAAATGCACTTTTTATCTATCACATTTGTACCATATCAAACAGTCAATAGTTTCAAGCGTTTTCTTTGTCTAATCGTATTTGTATAGAAAACTAGCCATAACTCCTTCAGTGCTTCATGTTCTATGAATATTACTTCTCTATATTTTTTTTTTGTAGGAGATAGGCGTTTCACTAAGTGGAAAGGTTCAGTGGTGGACTCAGTAGTTGGTGTTTTTCTTACCCAAAATGTTTCAGATCATCTTTCAAGGTAAAACATAATAGCATAATTTCATTCTGGGACTTTGTACCCAATATTTTACCTATTTTTGCAAAATACCCCCATTTTTTTTTAAGATGTTGGTTTAATCCCTTGCCTTTCTAGATCCGTTTTGGTTTGTGACCCAACCCATATTCTGTTAAGACCACTAACATTGATATCATGTGGTAGCCACATAGTGGCCGTAAATCTTAATTACAAAATTATTTTCCATTTTTTTTGTTCTAATTTGTCCCCAAGTTCAACTTTTTCATGATGTGGCTACCACATGGACCCAATACTATATCACCTTTGATCATTGGTTAACCTAACAATAAATTTGTCTTGGTAGCCAAAGCAAGGAGTCATGGAATTTTTATGGGTAACCAACATTATTGCGAAAACCAACTGAAGTAGGGCAGAGTTAATTTCCAAGGAAAAATGTAGAGGTGGATGAGGAATCTAAACACATGAAATTTGGGAAATCAAACCTGTTTTCTCATTAGCTTAACTTCATACACTTTGATGATTTTATTAATCTTGACAGCTCTGCTTTCATGGCACTGGCTGCAAAATTCCCTCTAAAGTCAAGGTGCAAAAATTCAGAATTCATTGAACAAGATACATGTGCCAAGCACGAAGATAGCAGCATACCATGTCTTGATGGCATTAGCGAATTGCACGAACAGACAGTGGATAAACAGTTGCAAGTCACAAGACCTTCGGTTGCTGGTGGGAATTAAACTACAAATAATAGTGGGTTATTTTCTATTAATAATATTACTTGCACAATATATGACTGTTTAAAAGTTAATTATACAGGCTCAAAGGAAAATGTAGTGGGTGCCAGTCATGAATCGCCAGATAGACAGTCAGGCCCCCCAGACACACAGATAGGAGGATGTGCATCTGTAACAGAGCCTGAAGATAGATGGTCAATGGAGGATGTTGGTTCCTCCCAAGACTCTGTTGTTTCATCTCAAGACTCTTCTGAAAATGCAGTTCAGATAATCGATCACATTGGAATACATTCCTTGCCAAACATTAGAGCAGAAGATTTAACAGTACACAATTTGTGTCCTGGTATTGACAAGTCAACTTCATTCACTGGACTTTTAAACTATGTCCTGGATGTATCAGACAATCTCAGAAAAAATAATCCATCCATTTTAACGCCTATCATCAATTCTCGAGATCATAAGCTTGCTGAGACAAATTTATCTGCTGCGCTTCCATTGCCACATTTATTTGATGATTCTTCAAGTTCAGGATTAACAGTCATGGGGCATCTCAATGCACATACTAAGAGAAGCATGCCTCATCCTGATTCAAATCTGTCAGAAATAAAAAAGGCAAACACAATTGAGAAATCAAGTTCATCCCACGAGCATTTAGTAGACAATATTTCTGGAGTGATACATCCACAGAATTCTGAAGCTGTTCCTGGGACTCAAACTGCCATTGGCTTAGTTTCAGATGCATGCAAAAATTCTCTAAAACCTCTCTCCAGTGCAGAAGCAGAATCTTGCCTTAGAAAGCCATATTACTATCCTAGCAGCCTTGGAACTGAACTAAATGAAGCCTTGCTCGGTCAATCCATTTACCAGGGATGCTCTCTTACATCAGAATATTGTTCAATCGAACTCCAACAAGAGGAAAGAATATGTGAATCTCGGAGCACCAAAAAGGTCACTGAAATTGACCTACAAAAGCAACATCATGGTACCCAGCAAAAATCTCAAGTCTCACATAATGACAAGGATCCATTGGAAATATCTAAGAGTCTCCAATTAGACTTGAAATATGATGATGCTCTCATTTCAAATAGGGTATCAACTGAAACACCAAAAAATAAAGCTAAAGTGAACAAATTAAAGCTTGATAATGAAAAAAAGAAGGTCTATGACTGGGAAAGTTTGCGGAAAGAGGTATGTTATGATGGCATTGAGAAGGAGAAAGACCTGGGTAACATGGATTCAGTTGACTGGGAAGCAATAAGGTCTGCTCATGTAAATGAAATTTCAGAGACCATTAGAGAGAGGGGAATGAACAACTTGCTGGCAGATAGGATAAAGGTATGCTAGACAAAATAACTTGTGAAATGTTTCTTATTTACCACTAGGTATAACATGATTATTTATTATGCTTTGGATTGTATGCAGGATTTCCTAAATAGACTGGTCAGAGATCACGGAAGCATTGACCTAGAGTGGTTAAGGCAAGTTGAACCAGACAAAGCCAAGTAAGAATATAGAAATGTTTATGATAGTGCTTATTCTAACATACTATCTGAAACATGTTAATATTTTTTCAGTTTCATAGACAGTAGATTCATTTATTTCATAATGCTTTACCTGTGGATTTGATATTTTTCAGTGCACAGATGAATATTAGTGAATGATACAACAAATTACAGAACCTACAATGATTTATCTTCATCTTAACTTTTATCCATGTGTATTGCTATTTTAACAAAGTGCCTAAATTTTGAAAATGGTTATGAACGACAAGAATACTATGGCCGGATGAAATCAATTATTAAGCTAAGCCAGCAGTCTGCTATAACCAATGGCCTGGAAGTTAAAATTTGTAGTTATCAGCAAAATTGCTTTATATAAATGAATCAAGAATAATTGGTAAATGGAAGTATGCCTATTACTTTACAAGCTTGTGAATCTTTTTAGGATAGTGCATTATTTTACACTTCAAACATTGTTTTGTTAACTTTTTGCTACTGTCAGGAACTACCTCCTAAGCATTCGAGGATTAGGACTCAAGAGCGTTGAGTGTGTGCGTCTTTTGACACTTCATCATCTAGCTTTTCCTGTAAGTTTTCCACTTCCTTCTGCTCCAGAGTGTTTAGTAGACACATGTCTGCTTAAGCTCTCAATTTTCACAGGTTGATACAAATGTTGGTCGTATAGCTGTCAGATTGGGATGGGTACCACTACAACCTTTGCCTGAGTCCCTCCAGTTGCATCTGCTAGAGCTGTATGTTTGTCTATTTTATGAGTCATCCAACTTACCAAGATAACTCTTTAACCTTTTTTTCCCTTTTTCTTTTAAAAGCTACCCTGTATTAGACACTGTTCAAAAGTACCTTTGGCCACGACTCTGTAAGCTGGACCAGCGGACTCTGTAAGTTCATATACCTTTCCAAACAAAGTAATTTCACTAGAAACTATCAAACAAATTATATTCTGGAATTTTACAAGCTCCATTTGCCATATTTGCGTCAGTAGATGTCCCAAATTCATTGTTAAAGCTTCTTATGACTTATGATTGACTGTTTACTCAATAAAACCTGTGTACTTGACTGTGCAGATATGAGTTACATTACCAAATGATTACTTTTGGAAAGGTACTACTTATGAACTAGTTTGGAGGAATGACATATTATTTGTTATTCAGATTTATTATTTCAGATACATGTATTAATAGGACAAGTTTTGTGCAGGTTTTTTGCACCAAAAGTAAGCCAAACTGCAATGCATGCCCGATGAGAGGAGAATGCAAACACTTTGCAAGTGCATTTGCCAGGTTTGCTTCTGGAATAACATCTTCTGCTTGACATAGTAGAACAAGAAGACCTATAAGATGTATATTTTTAACTAAAAAGGGTACACACAGTAAAGAAACAACCATATTACTGTATTTCGCCTGTAAGATGTATTTTTAGTGTATTGTCCTAGGCTCCTAGCCGTGTGGGGATGAAATGAGATATAATCACGAAGCCAATTCTAACTAGCTGTGACAAACATGACTTGATGAAGATGACAACGTCGTTCTTTCTATTGAGCAAATTCTGTAGGTATGGATGCAATCAAACATATAAGCTTTGAGCTTCAAGACAAAGTAGTTACTGAAAAAAATTCAAGAAGAGGGTGTGTGCATAACTATATTCCTATATACAAAAGTTTTGACTTTGTTTTTTTTTCGCTCTAAATGACAACATTTCTTCTAGTCAACATGCAAGAAGCAAGTTGTTTGTCGAGGCAGTAGAGTTATTAGGGTATGGTTAGTGGGTTTTAGTTTGACGGTTTTGTCATGGATCTTATATATACTATGTAAAGGGTACACTCCTAGAAAAGAAGTTCAATATCATTAGATTTTTGTTCAATATAATATTTTCACACAAATTTGGCATCATATCAAAGTGAAGTGTCAGTTTCTTCTAAATTAATGTTTTAGGAGGAGGTTGCTGACCAAGGATGATTTTGGCAGCCTCCCCTCCTTTCCTCTAATTGTGATATTCTCTACTTCTTCCTCTCTCTCCCTCTATTATTTGCTCACAATGATGGTGGATGCTTTGACGTTGGGAGAAGCTCTACGAGAGTAGCCTCCACTTCTGCTTTGATAATGAGAGGGTTGATTTACCGATATTTGTCTCAGATTATCTCCTCTTGTAGATCAACAAGGCGATTGGTCCATGAGTGGTTATCCAATCAAGCCTATTCTCTATCTCAAGAACTTTTCCAAAGCACGCCTCCCTCCTGATCTTCTCCTCCAGTCGATAGCTCACATTTGTTCTTGATGCTAGACTGCTACTTCAACATCTTCTTGAATACCTCCCTTCTAGAACAAATTTGCTTACTGAATGATGTACTCCTATGCCTTTCTATCGTTTCAGGAATTTGTGACTTTAGATATATACATTAATAGATGCTTAGAGAAGAGTATTAATGGCATAAAGACAACTTTGCCAACTTCAAAGGTGCTCGCGTAGTAGCTCACCTGATGATCGCAGATGCTGAGTGGATCATTTCTTCAATCTCAAAGCCGTAGTCTCTCTCAAACTCGTTTAATGTTGCTATAGGTCTACGACTCCTACATAAAATCTAATCGTCTCCCAATTCGCCTAATCGCTATTAGCTGCTCATCAATTAGTCTTGTTCTCAAATCTAGTTTTACCTTTGAGTGTACAACAACTTCTGATGACCTTATTCCCTCGTGTATTTCATCTATTATCCTGTTTTTGTTGTGACTTTAGATTTGGTGTTTGCTGGTCATTACTGTTGTTAGTATATACACATTCTTCCTGTACTCCCTTCCAACTGGTCTCTTTGTCTTCTGACCAAATCTGCCAGCTTCTTCATCCATATCCCTTTTGCTTGAACAAATCTTCTTTACAGTTTCTATTATCTCCTGCCTATCTCCTCTCCCTTTTCCTGCTTACTTTACTGCTTCTTCCTTGATTTCTTCTTCATATCCCTTCAACTCTGCTTGCCTTCTTTATTCTTAACTGCTATGTTGGTGTGCCATTGTATGTGAAGCATTGACCTTGGGACCTTCATCTCCTCTTTCTGTTTCCTAAGACTGAAAAAGTAGGTGTGGGAAGAGGTGGAAAGTATAACTTTTCCCTTTGTTTCCTTGGGAATGAAAAGTCAAAGGGAAAATTTTCTGGAAGGAATCAATTCCCTCCAAATTAGCCAAAAATCACTAGGCCAAAATGGGAGGATTTTTTGACACCACTTTTCCAATGTGGTTGTCTGTGATTGGTTGACATCACTTTTCCCAAAGAGATTTTCCAGCCTTTATAGGAAACATATGGAAATGAATATTTCCATTGGGTTTCCACGGTTTGTTTTCCCAAATTATTGATGTTTTTTCCACCTCATTGTTTTCTCCATAACACAACCTTCATCTGCTTTAGGGAAGCCCAATTGAGAAACTGGTCTTTGAAGGCTTTATCTCATCCTTTTCAGTTTGTCATTATCAGGACATCATCATGGGTTTTCCTTCTCACCTTCTATATGTTTGCCATATGCTACTCCTTGCACCACTGCAAGAGAATTGCTCCTAAAATTCACTTGATCCTCTCTATCATCCTTCCTCTATCAGCATGTTGCTCTTAGGCCAAGACAACGATACCTGCATGAGTACTTTTCATTTTCATTATAGTCATGTCTTAATCATTTTAATTTCTAAGAACTTTTTAAGTTTATTGAACAAGCTGATACATTGTAACTATGCTCCAACTCAACGGAAGAATTAGAGTTATTTGAGTATATGAGTCATATATATAGTTGAGTACCACAATGGTGTTTTAGGTTAAGGATTTCTATGGTGAATCCATGTATACTGTGTAAGGGGTATTTCTTAGTAACAAGCAATGTAGTATTTTCTTTACATAACAAATATAATTCCTAATTTCTACATGATATTAGAGCTCCTTTCCTAGAGGAGAAATAGGAAAAACATTCCTTGATGGGGAGGTTGTTGATTCCAGTGTGACAACTACCTTCCCTCATCTCCTTCTCTCATCTCCCATTGTCCCAGCTCTTGCTTATTCTCTTTTAGTGAGTGCTTTCTCTAGGTGCATGGTGGTTCCTCACATCTCACTTGCCTGAGTGACCATCATATGTGAGCTGATTCCCTGAGATGACTTCCTCATGCGGTGATTCGATGACCATCATTTGCATCTAATTTGCTAGCAGACTTCTCTACCATTCGAGACAACATTTTCACTTAATCAACCTCTATTTGTTCTATAATTTTAGTAACTAATTGTTGCATTTCTTCAAAATTATTCCTCTAGAACCGTCTCTTCTCCTTTCTTTGCCCAAACTGCTTTGCAACAACATCATCTTCTTGCTTATTTTCAGCAGTGACTTCTTATTTCCAGCTTTCATCAGTAGTTGCTTCTCTTACAAATTGTTTCTTCTGTTTGCTTTAATCTATTTCTGTTTGCTTCCCTTCCTCTTTGTTTTCTTCTCAGCAAGCAACTACTTATGCTATTGGTATGTTCCTCTTGGTTTCTTCCTGCTTTTTCTTGCTATCTGGTCATTGTAATCGTTTTTCCACCAATTCTTACATCTTTTTCCTTTCCTCCAATTTTGCTGCTATGTTTGCATATTATTGTATGCACCTCATTGACTTTAAGACCCTCATCAAGTGTCTTCCTACTCCCATTCATATGTTCACCAATTGCTGTTGTATGTGTCCCTGCATAAAGAAGGCCACTTGAAAGATTTGTCTTGTGGTCTCACTTCATCCTTACTTTATCAATGTGCTGATCTAAGGTGAAGGAATCATCTTTTGTATGCTCCAACTCTTTCTTAAGTTTTTTGTGTTTTCATGTGAGCATTATGTTCTGGGTTTCATTATTGTCTTGTATAGTTTATAGTTTGCTTGTGAGAAGTTCTTTAGTTTACATAACAAATCAAACATAAATGGTTTCTATATTCTCTAGCATGAAAGGAGCAGTATTAGGTTTTAAAGTCATTGGTGCATATGTGATGGGATTAGTGGCATGACCTTTGCACTTAATAACATGTACATTAGGATTTTACAACATGCCACACTATGCCAAGAATTTCCTATTGTCCTTGCTATGATGTTCTTACTAGGATAGTGTATCTCGTTGTTGCCACTTTTGACAACTCAGTTCCCAATAAAGGACCATCACATAACCAATCCGTCAATATTGGACTCTCACATTGTAAGGCAAAATGAATGTAAAAATATGCCATTATAAGTGTACAATAATCAATACTGACTATCAAGAACAAGACGATGTAGAAAGAACAATGAAAAGTAACTTCTTATTAGGCTAGCATTGCTACTATTGTGTTGTTACAGTGCCACGGTTGATCTGTTAATCTTTCAATTTATATGTCATGGTATCAATTTTCAATAATATCATTTCCTTCTTTCTAATTTGCTTCTCTTTCAATTTATGCTTGGCCAGAACTTTGATTAAAAAGGACAGTCCGGTGTACGAAGCTCTCGCCGTGCGGGATTCTGGGGAAGGATCCATTGTACGCAGCTTTACCTTGCTTTGCAAGAGGCTGTTTTTAGGATTCGAATCCGTAACCTCTAGGTTACAAGGCAACAATTTTACTGTTGCGCCAAGGCTCCCCTTCTAGCCAGAACTTTGATTATTCCAATTAAAAATTTAAAATTTAAACAATTCATTAAAAAACCATGCATGTAATTAGAAGAATCATTGTTATCCAAAATTTGAAGTTCAATAGAATAAACAAAACATAATATGTTAATCAAGATTGCTTATCAAAATAATGAAACATAAGATACATTATTAAATAACTTTATCAATGTTCATGTAATTGGTATCCTTGTCCCCACGGGGATGGCGTAGTGGCTAAGGTACGGTGGAACTTGCGGATAAGACAAGGGTTGATTCCGGAGGAGGTCTAAAGTCTTTTTCTGGATTCAGATGACCCCCACGTGTCTTGATCACAATGTCAAGGCCCATAGGGCCCTCTGTGATTTACCTCCCTCACAATGGCCATGGGATAGGGTAGTGGAGGCCATTAGGTTGGCGGATTCCAACCTTTTGCCGATGTAATTGGTATCCTTTATATACATAGGCTCAATATAATTTTCATTACTTCACTATTAATGTATTGATCCTTGTTGCAGTGCTAGATTGGCACTCCCAGGACCAGAAGACAAAAGCTTAGTGGGTGTATCTGTTCCCATTGCCTCTGAAACCAACCATGTACTGGGTTTCAGTCCTAGACCTGCATATCAGATTGAGGGAATCAGTGACTTACAGGCCATAACTGTTCCAGAAAACTATGGTCCTATCATTGAGGAACCTGCAACACCAGAAGCTGAATGTGCTCAAATAGAAGAACGGGCGATCGAGGATGCTTTTTATGATGATCCAGATGAAATTCCTACAATTAAACTAAATATTGAAGAATTCACACAGAATTTACAAAGTTATATGCAAGCAAACAACATGGAGATTCAGGATGTTGACATGTCAAAGGCTCTAGTCTCTATCAACCCAGAGGTTGCTTCAATTCCCATGCCAAAGCTCAAGAATGTTAGCCGACTACGAACAGAGCATCATGTGTAAGTATCTCAAGGCTGAGTTTATCTTGCGTTATCAAAAAATAGCCATGATTTCCATATTCGAACTTGTTTTTTTATGAAATATATTTATTTCAAGTGAAGCAAACTTATCTGGTTGTCTTCAATACAGATATGAACTTCCAGATTCACACCCTCTCTTGGAAGGGGTAGGTTCCCTCGTAGACAATATTTATCACTACTCTTCACGGTGATTTTCATCTGTTAATCTTATGTACACAATGTGTCACAGTTGGATGCAAGAGAGACAGATGATCCTTCTTCATATCTACTGGCTATATGGACTCCAGGCGAGCTCTCATTCTACTGATTGTAAGCTTTAATCTAAAATTAGCTTCATTTTTTTTATATTGTTGAAAATATCTTTAGGTGAAACCGCACAATCTACGGAACCACCAGAAGCATCTTGCAACTTGCATGAAACAGGAGCTTTCTGCGACATGGCGACGTGCTTTACCTGCAGCAGTAGACGAGAAGCACAGGCACAGATTGTCAGAGGAACAATTTTGGTAGCATTTTTACCTGTTTATCAGTTTTGGATTATTTTCAAAAGAATGATTGACAAATGCTAATCTTGTGTCTACTTGGAGAGAAAAAAAATAGTCTTCGTCGAAGGAATGGAGAAAAGAAAATTTATTTGGAGCGATGTTTACAGCTAAGACATTTTTCTTTCATTTCCACCGAGTTTAGGTGGAAATGAAATGATGTTGGGCTCAAATTTCTCTCATTTTCTTCTCTTCATTTCTTGCAATTACGATTTTCTCAACTTGTTCATTTTCCTTTCTTTTTCACCCAAGTAAGCACAAAATCAAAGAAAAGGGAAAGGAAGAAAATAAAAGTGTAGATTTTCAATACTGACATCAGATTGTTTCTCTCTTAAATTGTCACAAACAGATTCCATGTCGAACAGCTATGAGAGGATCTTTTCCACTCAATGGAACCTATTTCCAAGTCAATGAGGTGATAACTTATCTGGTGGAATTGATGATATGTATCGTCCTTCAGGAATAAAACTATAATTTGAAAATAGTCTTGTCCCTAGAACAGGTGGCCTATCTTTTTTTTTTTATTATCAATGTTTGCATCAATGCAGGTCTTTGCAGATCATGAGACAAGCCGGAACCCAATCGATGTACCCAGGGATTGGATATGGAATCTGCCTAGGAGGACAGTTTATTTCGGAACATCAGTGCCATCTATATTTAAGGGTATGAATGCAGCATCTGTTTCGTGGTTTTGAAACTTACTAAGACGCATTCCGACAATAAAATCCTATTTGCCCATACTTTTCAGGTCTAACTACCGAGGAGATACAACTTTGCTTCTGGAGAGGTATGCAGTGATAATTGTTAATTCCAGTGTTCATTGCTTTGATAATAAATAAGTTTTGAGTGAATCCCAATTCCCGTGCAGCATACTGAAACACAATAGAACAAGCAAGCACAGATAACTATAGATGTTAGTGAATAGGCTTCTATGAACTAATGAAACATGTAGGAGTTAGGATCAGTTTGTTTTTTCAGAAAATATTTTTCTAGAAAATATTTTTTGAATCCTCAGTGTTTGGTGCAATGCAAAATCATGCTCGATAAATCTTGTCTTGCTAGTCATCCATATTATCCTCCGATGGCTTTGGCATCCTTCTCTGCCCCCTCCTTTGATACTTTGATAGCTATTGATGCCCTCTCAAGGCCGAGCTCAGTAAGGCGGACATCCCTTCTGGTGGAGCTCCAGGCACTCTTTCGTGCACTTCTCCAGGTTGAGCAGGTGCAGGGCAGGGCTCCCTCAAGGTGGATCAGATGTGAATTGAGCTTCCCTTTTTATTTGATAGTGGGGCATCCTTGAGGCGGAGCTTTTCAGGGTCCTCTCACAAGTCTGCTTGAGGCGGAGCAAGTGCTTATCAAGCTACCTTCGGCGGACTAGGCGGGAATTGAGGTGAAGCTTGATTTGGTGATGTAAGCATGAATTGAGTAGGCATAGCTTTAATCCTGCATATCAGGCATGACACAAGGTAGCTTAAACTTACTGTCGGAAGAAAGGCAGTATAATAGCAATGGCACAACGGTAGAGCTCATTATAAGGAGGATTCATTTTCTTATATTTCAATCCTTATCCCAGAAATACTTGATGGATGAAAGTGATTGTTCCCGTCGATTGTGTTTATACTGCTTGTTAAAGTCTGAGAATGTTCAAAGATTTTACTTTGACTGTCTAACGGATGCAAATATTTTGCAGGATTTGTTTGTGTGAGAGGATTCGACAGAAAAACAAGGGCACCAAGGCCTCTCTATGCAAGGTTGCACATTGCAGCAAGCAAGGCACTGAAAAATGACAAACAAGATAAAACCAAGCCATCAGAGAAGACGCCAAGGAAGACCGATCGGAATGGATCCGCTTGAAACTCAGTAACTGCTGCCACAGCAACGCGTCGCTAACGTCAGGACTAACCATCCATTTGGAGGTGCTGACAATGAATTATTAATTTGATGATTCAATAATCTGAAGCTCAAAATAAGCAACCCTTCTGAGAGCCGAGCTAATTGTTGTTTCTGCATTCAACTCATTCATGCCATCCATTTAACTTGTGAACAAGCAGAGGACTTCTCAACGCTGATCGTGAAAGATTCATGAAATAATCTTTCAGACGAACTGTTGATTGTTTCACTAAGAGGAATATTAGTCTGATTCAAATTTTATTTTATTTTTTCTTTTTCATTTGTAGTTACATGACATGACAGTCTAGGAAACCTTGATGTAGTTGAAGTAATTTGCATTCCATAAGCTTAACTGACTGAACCAAGAAATGGATGCTTTCAGGAAAAAAGAAAAAGAAACATCTTCTTGATCGATCCTTCTGCCAAACAATGCTTCCCAGAGCATATGGCAGATGTCGTGGTTTTGGAAATTAACTACTCGAATTGTTCTGAAGTGCATCTGCTGTAAATGGATAGGTACTTAATACTCGAAGGGCTCTTTAGAGATGGCCAAGAAAAAAGAACTGGAGGATGATGCTAAGTAAGTTTATCACTTATGTTTGCTCCATTGTCATCTCTACCTAGAACTAGCCATTTCGCATGTGTTTTCAATTTCCTTGTAGCAATAGGATTGAGTCTAAGAACTCAAAGGAGGAGATGAGACAAAGTCATGGTGATTGCGACCATGACACATCTCAAAGAGAAACTTGAAATGTATTTCTAAAGGTGTTAGCATGATTTCATAGATTTATTTTAGATAAAAGATTGTTTTTTTTAAAATGAGAAATGATATCATATGTGACGATTTCGAGCGTGCCACCTACACGATTTGCTGTGAGTTGTCTGTGGAATTGTACAGTAATTGAGAATGCATCGTGTTTTCGTCGTGGATTATCGAAGTGCCTACATATCATTGGAGTGATGTACACTATAATCTAGTTTCTGAATATGTTGAGATCGTCACTTTTATTCGTTCGATCGGATAATGGTTGGATTATGATCGGAATTCGACTGTTCGACAGCGATGTCGAGTAGGGGTGAGCAATCGATTAATAATCGAATAAACTGATTTTTTTTAACAAATTAAATCGACTGAACTTTCAACGAAAATCGAACAAATCAAACTATTAAAAAATTGATTAATTAGGTTAAAAATTAAACTGATTGAATTTTTTATCATCAGTCGATTGATATTATGTCTAATCGACTAATGATGATGGAGAAGGTATCAGTCGACGTATCAATCAAATGATTTATATTAATCACTCAATTGATTTGACTAATCAATTGATTGACTGACCGACTCTAGTTCGATTTAATCGATTCAACTAATTATTTTTGTTTCGAAATCGAAACCGAATAGAATAAATTGAAAAATCCGATATTAAAAAAAAAAATTCTGAATAAATTGAACCGAACTTTTCGATTTGGTCGATTTAATCGAATTTTTGCTCACCCTTAAGGCTTGTTTGGGAGGGGGGTGAGGGAGATATAAATATGGAAGGATAAGAGAAAATAAGAGAGAAAAAAAGATGAACCTTGTTTGGGAAAGAGTAAGAGAAGGAAAAGAAAAGAAGAGCTAATACTCTTCGCAAAAATCGATTTGGAATGAGCAATCAATTAATAATTGAATCGACCGAATCGAATAAATCAATTTTTTTTAACAAATCAAATCGACTGAATTTTCAACGAAAATCGAACAAACCAAACTATTAAAAAATTGATTAATTAAGTTAAAAATCGAACTGATTGAATTTTTTATCGTCAGTCGATTGATATTATGTCTAATCGACTGATGATGATGGAGAAGAACTTTTCTTACATTCTCTTCCCCTCCCCTTCCTTCTCTCATTCCATTACTTATACTCTTCTCACCTCTTTTCAAACACACCCTTAATGTCGAGCTATGCAAGCAAGGTATCAAAATGAAATTATTATGTATAGTCACCGTGCACATTTGTATCGAACAAACACAACACACTAAATGGATCAAAATAAATCCAACCATATTTTTAATTTTAAAGACGCAAATAGATTATAATTAATTTCTTTACCTAAGAAGATAATATATATATATTTTTTTTACATTTGAAAGAGTTTATTTTATTAAATAATTTTAGCCTTTAAATTGTTTTATGAGATTGCACGTGCAACGGGGTCATACGCTGGCAACCGTTAAACGAATCCCCTAACTAACTCTTCGAGATATGTACCGCGTCAAAATAGAGAGCCCGAAGGAAAAGGTGTCGATCGTTTTGAGCCGTTTGATCTCTTCCAGCACGACTCCTGATGCACTTGATTAACCCCCCAACTTGGCTTCTTCTACGGAAGCCCCTATATAAGCTCCGGCATTCCAAACTATCGCCACGCCTCGACTGCTCCGTACGAAAGAGAGAGAGAGAGAGAGAGAGACGAGGAGGAGCGGCGTCAGCTATCGCTGTTCGAGGGATGGAAGGCATGGCCGGACGATACGGTACGATGCGGGAAGGAGAGGAGCAATCGGTAGGTCGAACTCATCTGTCTGTATTTTTCCTTTCTCTTCTCTTAGCGCTCCCTTTTTTGCTTCTTTAGTGGAATCAGTTGTCTCCGAATCTGGATGTTTGATTTCTTGGATCCTTTTCCTTGCCCCAGTATTAGCTCGGTTTTCAAGATTTGGAATGCTTGGTTCGTTACGAACAAAAAAAATGGTTTAGAGATGCATTATTCTTATGCGACCAGTACTAAACTATGTATGGCGATCGTGATGATGAATGCCGATTGTGTTTCCTCATTTTGTTTGGAGACCCTTTTCTTGTCACGCAAAAGGTAGAGTTTAAATTGTATTTTTTTTTAATTGCAAGAAACAGGTGAAGTGCGACGAGTCAATGGCAAGATTTTGGAAGCGGAAGAGAACCACTTTTTTCTAACGGTTTTAGAAGTTTTGATGGTTGAGAGGGGGTCATTTAACCACGAACTAAAATAGAAAACTGAAATGATACTTTGCAGAGTTAACCGTATTTTTTATTAGTCTTACATTATTTGCTTTCTTTCCAGAGAATCCAAAGCAATATCTTTATATATATCTTAGGTGTATGTTAGGAGATAGATTGTAAAAGAGGAAACAGGTCCCAACTGATTTGTTTCCTTCTGGTTAGGTTGTAGAGACTGCAGCCCAAATTGGTGGGAAATGCCACCGAAGGCAGAAAAAAGATGTCTGATTTAAGCATGCTAGATGGTTAGATTTTAACTCGCTATTTGATTTCCCTCACTGTACTTGTGAAGGAAATATAGATATGCAATCATTTCTGCAATTTTTTTTTCCCATACAGACGTATGAAATGGTAGCGTCGCGATCCTTCAAAGCATTGGTCCACTGTTCTTGAACAATTCAGTGATAGGTTTTTCTCATCTGAAAAATAAATTAGGGGTTTGTTAGAATTTTGTCATTTTATTTTATCAAGTTAAATTGCATTGATTTTGATATTCCAAAATTCAAATTCAAATATTTTATCCTAATAATTAATAAGACATTACCTGACAATGGACCTGTTGTTGGTTGAGTTTGATATTTTGATAGGGTTATGTTGATTTGTTAATGCCCTACAAGTTACATATATAAACAAGGATCATTTATTGATTTCCCCCCTCATGTAGTGTTATTTCAATCCATCCACTGAAGCTGAGACGGGGATGATAACTTCAAGCTACATTGAGAATGCTGGCTTTCCAACAAATCAAGAGAGAAGCATCAATGACAACTACTCCTTCAATGCTTCCTCCTTTTCAAACCACTCTCCAGCAGTTAATCTTGATGCCTCAAAGCTCAGAATTCCTATGATCGAAGAGTCAAGGGATATACTTTTATCTGACATTAAGAACTCGACTTCATCAACCAATCGTGAGAGAAGCATTAACAGCAGCACCTTCAATAATGTTTGTTTCCGTGTTTCAAACTTGTCCATAACAGCTACCTATGTTAGCATTGCAGCTGGTTTTGATATGTGACACTGTAATTTAATTTCCATCATCGTGCAGGATCTAATTCAATCTCGTTTAAAAGGTTTGCCTGATGGATGGGTTACTGAAATCAGATGCTCAGGACTTGGTAATTCAACATTCAAGGTACTATATAATTCTTAGTTCCCCCATGGTTGATATGTTTAATCATATTTGTTTCCAATATTGAATGAATAGTTGATAGTAAAATGTGAAAATATCCTTTACTGATGTACTATATTTGACCCAAGATTTTGCTCCCAATCCTCTACTTTTAGATATTTCTTTCCTATTTCTTCTCCAAAAATAGCGATAAGACCTTTCCATGTGACCCCAAATAATTATGACAAATAGTGTTTGTTTTTGTTCTGTTTCTTCTCCTTGCCCTATATTATGTATTCAGTAGCAAAAACTTAGGTGATTATTTTCTTTTTTGCATGCATCATTGTGTAGCTATAGCTATCTTTCTTGTGTAGTCATTTTATATCTGTTAGATAGTTTTGTTTGGATAATCTCATTGTTGGATGGAGTTTCATTATTGTACTTTTTATAGGTGTACATCGATCCAAAAAGTGGATATGAGTTTCGGTCATTGATGGATGCCCATCGTTATATACTAACTGAAGATATATGTCATTGTGTTATTAAACCCAAGAGAAGAAAATCATTGGAGCCACAAACCGAAGGAAGGGAATTACATGTGAGTTCATATTTTCATCAATGGAAATGCTTTTTCATAATGACTTATAGCGATTAATATGTTTTACATTTATAATAAGAATTTTCCATGGCAATTTTTTTTAAGCATGGAAAAAAAAGGGACAGCAGCATGCTAACTGACATAATGGTGCAGGTTGACTTGATTGAATCTTGTCCAGAAGGCTTGCCTAATGGATGGATCACGAAGAAGAGAAAGTTCAGACTTAGTATTTGGGAATATAATAACTGCTTAAAGACATGTGAATGCCTTTGTGCATGAGCATTATAATATTTATCCAAATTCCTAAAATTGGATAGAGAAAATAACAAAGATGTTGAGATGAACAACAATGATCAAGTATATATCTTAAACAAGCACCTAAAGTTATTTGAGTTTTACTTGTTTTATGTTTGCATTATGCCATTGAAATATCAATCAGAGTAGTTCAAGTGATCTGAAATGACTATGAATTGGCACTGAGTGAAACTTACTGTGAGAAAAATTCTGCTTGTCTATGTAAATTGAGAAGGTTGGCCTTGGTCTAATTTTAACCAAATGACTTGAACTAGGCTTTCTAAGGGGTTTATGAACTTTCCAAGATTTGCTTAAAACGGCATTCCTACTAAATTTGAAATTGGCTCAGGTTAGATGCCTGATAAAACAAGCAATCTTTTGTCTTATGGCCAATTTATACATCAGAGGCGTGTTACTTAATAGGTTTGTTTTGAGCCTAGGACCTTACCAACAACATTCAAGATTGTTACTGACTTAACATCTTTGTAAGTTGAGTTTTATTATCTTGTGACAAATCGTAACAAATTTTTCACATACACAGCAGAACCACCATGGAGTCTGGTTGCCTGCTGGTTGGGTTGTGAACATCAGAACACAAAATGGAGGGAAGTGTCATGGAGTGAAGAAAAAGGTATTAGATTTTATTGTTAAGTTTGAAGTTACTATTTTGCTTGGATTCCATTTTTGCGATTGTCTCGTCACTTAAGTAGATGTAGCCCAACCTTAAATAGATGTTGGATAATAATTGCAAGTTGCTTTTTAGTCACTTACATCAAAATAGGTTCTCAAATTTTCCACTATTCTATGTTTCACTTAGAGTTGGTATGGTGTCAATGATTGTCTGATTTGTGAATAGGCAAGTGTGGGTAGTAGAATCCACTAATCATTTGGTATATGCCAACTAAAAGCATTGATTAATTTTCATCTACATTTGGTATTAATTTTCATCCATTTCCGTGGTGCTTGTCAACATCATCTTTGTGCTGAAAAGAAATATTATAACAAGAACACATCTAGGATAGTTTTTGTGAAAATAATAGGTTGATTAAGTTGTGGTCTAACAGAAACAATATTGATAATGCATGTCTCTTTCCTCTTGATGATCATAAGGAAATGATAGCAGGAACCCATCTAGTATAAAATTCAGGTCGAATTATTTTATGATCTGGAAATACTTTAATTTGTAAAATTATCTGGTTATTAACATTTCACCTTCTTTTTGTAGAGCTATTATAATCCATCCACTGGATTGAGATTCTATTCGAAGGTCAAATTGTTTCAGCATCTTGACGCTCAAAAGGCTTTAATTCCTGCAATCAGAGAAACCAGCAGTGTTAAAACAAGCTGCTTCAACGATGCTAGCTCTCCAACCAATCATCAACAGAGTCAAATCAACAACACCTTCAATGTCGTGTGCTCCTTAAACTTTTTTTGTAATTTATTAATCTTCGAAGGCAAGGTTAGCATGGAAAAATAAATGATAACAAAATTTCACTTGCATTGTGGTGCAGGTCCTAACTGGAGTTTCTTCAAAGAGCTTGCCAAATACATGGAGAACGGAGATGACAAATTCACAAAAAGGTGCTCCAGAATACCAGGTATTATAGTTTAGTGGATGGTTAATATGTTTTAATCAACCTCATCCTTGCAAAACCAGTGAATTTTCATGCATCGCATGGGAAAAGAGAGAAATTTTGGGTTGAAAAACTTCCATAAAAAATGTTAAGAATAATTTGAAGTAAAATTATAAATGATGTATTCAATCAAGATACATTCGCGGAGTTGCTGAAAGGACAATAGTAACACATGCTTTTTAAACTGATTGGATAATTAAGATTGAAGCGGATGGTTTTAAGAGTTAATGTTAGTAGGTAAAAGAATACTGCATTTCCCTCAAAGATATTTTGATTGTGTGGCGTGTTCTCATAGATTTTTTTTTGCAGGTTCCATCATCCATAAGATTTGAAAGGGAAAACTGTGGTTCCAATAGATGCCATTTTTCAGATAATAGCCCTGACTATGCGAAGATAATGGCGGATATGAGAGAATCAGTTAGCTCATCAAGTTTGCCTTCTCAAGGTGAATGCCAATAGAATGAATGTTTTAGTAAGAATTGCAAGCTCTGCTAATTCAAAATGATTTGGAATTCTTAATAAATTTATTGAAGCTCAACTGCATTGCTAATGCATCGTTAACCATGGCCATAAGGTTCATCTCAACATTTTTTTTTAGAATCACGTAAAGTTGATTACCCAAATATTTTTAGAGGGGATTCTTTCCTTTCATGATTGCAATGTTGGGCATAGTCATTAAGGAAATTTATAAGAGAAGTTAAAGCCAAAAAAAAGGATAGATTCTGGCTGCACATTTATCATAATGGAATGATAAGCTTGGGATTCCTAACTGTAAGATTCAGTTATCCTTGGAAGATCAGGGAGCTGCTTTATCTACACAAATAACGAATTTAGTACTTGTTTAGTTTGAGTTGACAGATCCAACTCCGCATATCAATATTGATTAGTTGATAATCTTTCCAAGTTCTACCATCAGGTAGCATGTTTATATTGCAAATTTAAAAACTTTTGGGTTTTTCCTCCTCTGATCTTATTGCAGGTATTGCAGTTGATAATAGTAGCTGCACTAGTTCATATCCTAATTGCTTGGTTGGAGAAAATGCAGAGGAGATTAGATTGGTCAATGAGCTGAGTCAAGCTTGCCTTGTTGGCGCAACACCAATTCAGGCAATAAACTTGGGAGAAGAATGGCCATTAAATTTAGAGACAGAAGATCTCTATCAGTCTGTTAGCTCTATGGTATATGACACAGTAAATGAACCACAGAAGACCATGCAGCAGTTCTCTCAACTTGTGAATGATGAATGGCTGTTTGAAATTCCTGTTCAAATGCCGCAAGTACATATGACTGCACCAGAGCTGGCACATTCACCATCTCTCCGACGACAGAATGAAAACCTGTCATCTTTATATGGTAACTTGGCAAATGAAAGAAATTTTGAGATGAGTGGCGAAGTCTCTCGACCCATAAAACATATTAATGAGCTCGGATCCACAACCTCCATGGTAGTCGAAGCAATCAAGAAGCAACATCAAGCATCCAAACAAGCGGCTGCACTTAAGTGCTATCAAATGATGTATTATGGTGGAGAGGAACAGTCTCATGAGGCAAAAACAAATGCCTTCTGTCAGTTGCAGGCAGAAACAGCTTCTATTTTGAATCAACCAGCACGATCAAATTTAGCTACTGGAAGTTTCTACCGACAAAAGGATGCACCATTTGTAGACCATGTACAGCCATATGAGATTGCAAACATGCAAGTTAGTACGGAGCCTACTGCTGAACAGGGAAAGGGAGTTGCTATATTGGATCATCCAGCTCAATCCAATTTGTTTACAGGAAGTTTCTACCAAAAAGATGGGGCGCCATTTGTAGAACCTGCACTGACGTGTGAACTTCAAAGGAATACACAGAGCCACGAGGAATTTTCTTCAGAACAAGCTCAGTTGGCAAGATGTGATAGTGAAAAGCAATATTCTCCACGTGCATTTGCATTTGACAACTCTTGGTCAGACCCTTACTTCAACTATACTTTCAACATTTTTACAAGTGATGCTCAAGATTTTGATGATACTGACAAGCTTGTACAATATTTTGAGCAACTGGAGGAACAGACCACCAGTAAGAATTAACTAAACATCTAGGCTCCAACTTCATGTATTGTTCAACCAAATTCCGGACAGAATGGGTATTTTGTACAGATGATGATGTTGCAGTGCACAAACAAACTTGTACTATACAGGAATCGGTGAAAGGGCATGCTTCATCAAGAACCCATGCGGCAAGATTTTCTACCACGACAATATCTGACGATATGACAATGTTGGTGCTCCATCTAGTTGTATTTGTATGCCATGTCGACAAACAAGCATTTTTATCCCTCTTGGGCTTGAGTCGACAAGTGAAATAACTTATTAGCTGTAGGCATGTTGTTTATTCTGATCTTTTTTTTTTTAAATAGTAATAATTTATTACCTGTACATTATGATATTTACTAATCATTCTTCTCTGTCAGTAATTTATCGACTTTGGTCAATCATAAATGTTTTAGGATTCATGTTAAAACTATTTACTTGTTCTGAGAATAGCTGTCATGTTATCATCAAACGAAGGAATAGGCCAAACATGGTCATTTTGTTATTCTAAAAAGTAATATGATAATAACAAAAGCTTCATAATGGATTAACGAAGTTGATCAATCGAAGTACATTTTGAAGTAGCATTTTCAGAAGGATCAGATGAATATGGTCGAACACACTTTACATTGAAGTAGAATGTGATGAACCACATCATTCTTTCAGGAGGATTGTTTCCATCCACCATTGCTCTCCTTGTCGAAATCCCAGTCAGTATTTTGCTGCAAATTAATTAGCAAATGGTTCCTGAGGCATCCAAATACAATGGAAAGAATGAGATAGTTACTGAGAGGAAAAATACTTCCGGAGTGAAGGATAGAGCAATTTTAATCTCTCCACAATATTGTTGATCCTTGACAACATTGTAGACAGCAGGAGGGAGTCTTCTTTCTTGAAAGACTGCTTCCAAAGGAATGCTGAAAGATACACGATGAGAACAATCTGAGCGAGTTCAGTTTCGAGCTTAAACAAAAAGAACATAAAGAGTATGCTTTCTTCAATTCATCACTATGATAGAAGAAAGACGATGAAACTCACGTTGCTTCTCCAACGAAATCATCGGCCGTGCAAGTATCGCTGTCCTTGAGTTTAACGGTGAGTTCTGTGACACCGTCCGAGATGGTGAACACAAAGCTCTCATTCCATTCGGGACTACTGCCTTTCCCTGCACATCTAGTCACATTCTGAGCATCACCGTGGGCAATGGAGCAGGAAAAAGGGTTTATATATTATCATACCAGATGCGACGCTGCTCCTCTGTTCCTGTGACCGGTATATGAGGATGGCATAGGGATCCATGTTGCCTGTTCCCATCCGTAAGCAAGATCAGTGGAATCAATCAAAAAGGGATCCATTGAAGGTACCAAAGGTGTAATCTTTGATCGAGGGAAGAGATCGATAGAGAAGATCAGCGTTGGCAGGATGATTACGGAAAAAAAAAAATCTTATTTGGGGTGTTCCGTGTTCGAAATCTCATAAGCAAGAAGGGTTTGTAAACGAAAAAAAAAATCGTCTAAATCGAGGGAAAATTTAATCTTTTAAATTGCATCATCAGTGATCAGAGATTTAGATTCAATTAGGGATCGTACTGAGGAAATCGGTGTCCTCGAGGCCTCTGGCTCCGACGAGGAGGACTTCGAGCGTCCCGCGAACCATGCCGCCTGCCTGTGTCAGCCAACAAGGCGAAGAGCAACTGAATGGAGGATATAGCGATGATGGAGGAGGAAAAGCTATTTATAGCAGGGAGAGGAGTTGAAGAGCAGAAGGAAAGGGCGGAGCCGGAGTTCGTGATCGGAGACGCGACCGCCTCGCGGCTTCCTCGGCATGGTCGGCCGGTCCTCAACGATCTCCTACTCTTCCACGACATACGACACGACATGACACGACACGTCGGCGGCCTCTCGACGACAGGAAAAAGTAAACACTCTAAAGAAATAAGTAGAAGGCTAGGGGCTAAAGTGAAGATTTCTCTAACTGTTATGGTCGTCCTTTATAACGTGTCGTTACAAGTATCATATTGCGCGATACCAGTAAGACCGTTATAAGGTACCGCTATTTCGGTGAATCGGAAGTCATCGTCCGTTCGGGCCAGTTCGTATCGCTGGCAGAGCGCGCCATGGATTCCTCCTTCTTCTCCGCCGCGCGTTTTCTCAAAAGAGCCCTCGAAAGCCGTCTCCTGCACTGGGATTCGGCGTTGGTGAACGGAAGGAATTACTGCACCAGGAGACCCCGTCGCCAGAAGCAGCTGCAGTCCATGATATGGCCGCTGGGCGACCCCAACATTAAGCTCTCGCCGGTGTTCGACCGTTGGGTAGCCAATGGAAACTACGTACGACACGTAGAGCTCCAGAATATCATAAAAGAGCTCCGTGTACGCCGAAGGTACCGGCAAGCGCTGGAGGTAGGCCTCCCTTGGATTCATGCTTTCAAGTGTTTGTGAATTTTCCTCTTAGATGAGTTTCCTAAAAGTTCGCGTGATAGAACTAGTTGTGTGCTCAATAAAGTTGGGAACTTGAGTAGGTGGATACTGACGGGATTTTGAATCAAAAGCACAAGAATTCTATGTCGTTTCGCCAAATGCCATCTTTGTTGTTTCTATGGATTGTAATTGTTTGACTCCAGAAGTTTATCTGTGCCTTTGTTATATTATTCTCACTAGAAAGGATGCATTTATAATTTCTAGATTTATCATAAAATGATCTTAACTATTGTGAAGCTCTTGTTCCTCTTGCAAGTGTTGAAATGAACAACAAACGTTTGGTATTCATTGGGTTTAGCAATTGTAACATTTATCCAAGAACATGTGAGAAATATTATTTCTTTGTTAGTGTTTAGCAGTTGTAACAGAGCTTAGCTAAAGCCTTGTATAATATCACTTAAATCATTTCAAACTGATAGAATTAACTTTGAGTCTGTGAATGCCCCACAAGTATTTCTTTGAACTCCAAATCTCCTGGCGTTAGAGTGTGTGTGTGTGTGTGCATGTGCGATTTCACTGTCCTTGGGTAAATGTGTGATTTTTATTTGGTAGTCTGAAATTCTGAATTTGACCTTATTTCTTTTGTTTACAAGAGATACTAGATATTTGGTAATATCTAACTGGTATTTGTAATCTTCTTGTTTTTTCATATTACTAATTACTTTATTCAAGGGAAGAGGTGGCATGAATTCATTTGCCGAACAAGTTGGGCCAATGACAAAGCTATAATATTTGGAATTACTAAACAAATTGTCTATATTACTTACTGTAATTGAACATAGAGCTCGACTTACTGAAGTTGAAGCTTTATGTTATTCCTAAGCTGAAATTGGCAACATGAGACAATATTGCTTTACTGCATTGTGATTATTTTCATGCCTAGTTTAGGGTAGTATATCTAACATGGATGATGGAGTATCTTAAATCTGAGTGCTTTAGAGATACAATAATGTGCTGTCTATAAACTGTAATGTACTAGTGTATATAACCGATCTTTCAATTTTAGCAATGTTGACATATTATTCCCATTTAAATTCTCCACATTTTTTTTACTAGATTGGAGAATGAAAGCTAAAATAAATAAGATTGCAATAGTCTGATATTCAGTTTTTTTCCATTGAAATATTTACCTTTGATTTAAAATAGTAAATAAATATCTTTTAGCTAGTTTACCAATCTTTCAGTCAAAAATCTGTCGAGCATTTCTCTGTGTATCTAAGATTGCAACAATGGTGTATTTTACTTTCAGGTTTCTGATTGGATGAAAAGCAAGATGAACAAACAATTTATGCCCGGTGACAATGCCATCCATTTGGATCTAATTGGTCAAGTCCATGGACTGTCGTCTGCTGAAAACTACTTCAATAGCATGTGTGAGAAAGACAAGAACGAGAAAACCTATGGCGCACTGCTGAATTGTTATGTGAGAGAACGCCTGATAGAGAAATCCTTGTCCCATATGCAGAAGATGAAGGAGCTAGGATTAGTATCGTCTTCTCTGGCTTATAACAATATCATGTGCTTATACACAACTACCGGCCAGCACGAAAAGGTGCCCTCAGTCCTAAAAGATATGAAAGCTAATAATGTCCAGCCTGATAACTTCAGCTACAGAATTTGCATCAACTCATATGGTGCACGGTCTGATATTGAAGGCATGGAGATGATCTTAGAGGAGATGGAGCACCAGCCACAAATTGTTGTTGATTGGAACACTTACACAGTGGTCGCTAACATCTACATAAAAGCTGGCATCACTGACAAGGCTGTATCTGCTCTGACGAAAGCGGAAGAGAAGCTCAATAAAAGGAATGCAGTTGGATACAATCATCTAATTTCACTCTATGGGCTTCTTGGAGATAAATCTGAGATGAAAAGGTTATGGGAGCTTCAGAAAGTGAATTGCAAGAAGTTCGTAAACAAGGATTACACCACTATGCTCGGAGGACTGGTGAAGCTTGGGGAGCTGGAAGATGCTGAAGTTTTCATGAAAGAGTGGGAATCTAGCGGCAATTCACTTGATTGGCGTGTTCCAAATACTCTTTTAGTAGGATACAGGAAAATGGGTATGATAGAGAAGGCAGAGGCTATGCTCGATGACTTCTTAAAGAAATGTAAGACTCCCGCAGCAAGTAGCTGGGGGATTGTTGCTGCTGGTTATGCAGAAAAGAACATGTTCGACAAGGCACATGAACTCATGAAGAATGCGCTTTGCGTTTATGTTTCAAATTCTGGCTGGGAGCCAAATCCAACGACTATTAGCAGTATATTAAAGTATCTTGGTGATGAAGGCGAGGTCAAGGAAGTAGAGACCTTCATTAGATTACTAAAATTGGCAATTCCAGTGGACAGGGAAATGTATCATACATTGGTTAAAGCTTATGCTAGAGCAGATAAAGATGCTAGTGAAGTTCTACAGAGCATGAAGGATGATGGCATTGAAGCTGATGAAGAGACGAAGAAGATTTTGAGTAGTAGATAGAAAAATGCTGTCTTTCCATAATAATTGAAATGTATTGTTGTTCTCTTTGTCAGAGGTGACTTCCAA
The DNA here is from genome assembly GCA_025175895.1 of Wurfbainia villosa. Taxonomy (NCBI): domain Eukaryota; kingdom Viridiplantae; phylum Streptophyta; class Magnoliopsida; order Zingiberales; family Zingiberaceae; genus Wurfbainia; species Wurfbainia villosa. The sequence goes on from CM045991.1 coordinate 7,965,635, forward strand.
TGGTTTCCCAAATTTACACTAATGTGATTGTTCAAATTATCTATGATTGAAAGAACTAGATGCTTTTTTCAGTGCACAAGTAACCTTATTTAATTGCTTGCATTTATTTCTTGTTTAATTAGATGAGACTGTCTGCCATTTCTTGAAAGAAAAATTATTGTATTTTTTTTCCTTGCAAAGTTTTCAGGAATTACTTGAAATAAAAAATTAAAAAAAAAAGTGAAGTGAACTTTGGGAGTCAAAATTATGTATCTGATGATGAATAATTTTGCAATTAAAATGGAAACCAATATATGGTTAGTCAAAACTAATTTTTGAAATTATTAATGGTTTTTATTTTTATTAAAAATAACTCAAATCTTTTTTGTTTTTTACTTTGCTCTTAAAATTCATCTTCAGTTTTAAATATTTTTAGCTTTAAAATTATCAAAATATCTTATAAAACTTTTGAACACTTGTTCTTTCACCCTCTGATTGGTATCTTAATACTATTAATTTAGCAACCAAAATAAAAATATATCAGATAATATTACTAACTTATCTGAAGAAATAATGATATGGCAGCATGAAGCTTATATGCTACGTTAGTGCCCGGGATTACAGCGTAGTCAGTTTGATTTTAAAGTATTTATAATTCAATTTCAACTATGACGAATTTATAAAAAAAAAAAAATTCAAATGGAGTAATAAATCAGGAAAACTCGGCCTGCTGAAGCTGTCGATATAGGAGACTGCTTATGTGGCTTTTATATGCTATGTTATTTTACAATGCCATGATACTTGAAATTTTAGAAGTATTTGATAATTTTATAACTATGAGGGTCTTTTTATAACAAAAAGAGGAGCTCCGGAGCCGAATTAAATATTCGATTCCAATTTAGGGGATTTATTTCGTCTTTTCTCGGTTCCTCCTCGTCCTTCCGATCGGATTGCTCGTGGGAGGACTCTGTTGAAGATGGGGAGGATCCTTCGTAGCTGCATGCAATCGATGCTGAAGATGGTCAACTCGGTAGGCGGACTTGTCGGGGTGGCGTTCATCCTCTATGGCCTCTGGATGATGAGGGTCTGGTACCGCAATTTCCATTCCGATCCAACGCTGCCATGGTTCGTTTTCTTCTTCTCCATATTTTTCTGACAGTTAAGGCTCAATTGTTTCAAATTTTCTCGATTGACATCGATAAGAATCTTTAGACGCTTTAGTGACCAGTTGATTTCTGTCTATGATGTTTCAGATGTAATCTGCAGAAGAATTGAGTTTTTATCTAGAAATGAAAAAAAAAATGGGTTTTTTAATGTTAAATATGTTTGAAAAGGTATTTATTACGATATAGATTCTGCTATGTTCATTTGTCCTTCATCCCAGATAGATGCCCGTTAACCATGGAATTAGGATTTCTGATAGCCAAACGACTGTGGAATTAAGGTTTATTTTGTCATAGTAGCTGCGCTTCTATATCATCTTAGTCATGCGAGTTGAAACAAATTTTGTCTTTCTTTTTATAAAAATAGTTTGATTTATCATCTACAAATGACCGTGCAAAAACAAATGCATTTTTGCTATTTGACTGATCTCCCATCTATAACGTCTAACATTATGTCTGTATCTCAGAACTTTAAAATGGAGCAACAACCATGGATATCATCATGATCAGCAGCACTTTGAGATAAAATACACATCTTTATCCTCATATTGCCGACTAATGGATTGGTTTTAGTTTACTAACCAATTTGTTAGCATTATTTGTTTAGTTACCTAATTAGCCAAGTAGCCAAGCTTTGGAGATTATGAATTGAGGTTTAATTTTAGTAATTCAATTATTAAATTATATTTAATTAAATGGTAAGTAATGAACCAGAATCCAATTAGTTGATCAGAGGAACTAGGAAAAACATAAGCACAATTTTTTCCCACAGTTTTACTGGCTGTACAAGGGGTTCCTGTCTTATTTCGATAGATAGGAGGTACAATGTGCAATGGACCTAATGTTTATTAGCCTTATAGCCTACTCAAAATTCTGTTGTGTGCAGTATGTTTTATATGATTTCTGATACACAAATGTTTTCTAAGTTTTATTTTGAAAATTTGTTAAAAAAAATAAAAATACTACAGTCCGGTGCACGAAGCTTCCGTCATGCGGGGTACCGGAGAAGAAATTCATTGTACGCAATCTTACCTTACTTTTTTGCAAAAGGTTGTTTTCAGGATTTGAATCTGTGACCAAGAGACAACAATCTTATCGTTGTGCCAGGCAATCATAATTAAGGTTTATTTTGAAAATTTGTTAAATGGTAAATATTACCTGGGGAACATTTATGCTTGCAGTAAGTGGAGTTGTTATATTATGTGGTTATTTGTTAAGCATATGTTATACTGTGAGTTAGCAATTAAATATGATTGTGCTTTTCTTGATGTATTTAGATGGTTTCAACCGGTTGTCTTATACCCATATTTTCACAGCTTCTTTATGTACTTGCAGGTTCATTTACACCTCCCTTGGGGTAGGAGTTTCTTTGTGTTTGATTACATGCTTTGGTCATATTGCTGCAGAAACATCTAATGGCCATTGCATTTCTTTTGTATCCTTTTGCGAATTATATTTCATTTAATGGCTCCTTCCTATTGTTATTGTCACGCTCCGAGAGTATGCCGTGTCGAAAAACAAACGGACGGCATCTCCCCTGTACGTGACAATATTTCGAGTTAATACAAAGCCCGTAGACCTACAACTATAACATAATAAGCAGATATAAATATATCAAACACAGCGGAAACATAAACCACATACCCACAACACATATATCGACATACAATCCAAAACCACACAAGTGTACACCACCTGACAAATCCATAGTAAATAACCGTATATAAAACATCGGACACAGAAATAAAGTCCACGACATAAAGACAAAGTCCATAACACAAAACAAGTCCATAACATAAACAAAGTCCCCGGGAAGCTCGGAAAAACGGAGATGGGATGGATCGTCGGCGCAACTCCAAGCCGTCACGAAAATTTCTACCTGTTACCTGGACGATAGAAAAATTCAGGGTCTGTGGTGGTGAGTAAAACTCAGCAGGTAATAAGATAGTAGAACATGTAAATATATATCAATATCACATGTCATTCAACAGTTTAATCTACTCGCACGACAGGTATACATCAACATAATAAATATACATACATGCATACACTAAACAAACTGAACAACAAAATGATGCTAACATACCTGACAGTCAGCTACTCTATACTCATCCAACCTGGGCATATATTCACAACACAAGGTATAAAAAGTAATACTAACTCACACTACATCATGATACAGGTCGAGGGTATCACAGTGACCGACCAACAGGTATACAAGTACCCGGCCTACTACCATATAGAAAATGCAATAGCATGTATGAATATGCACAAATAAATGCAACAAGCATAGTACATACAAATGCATCATCAAAGTGAGTATATACATAGATCGTCAGATGTATACTAATCAGTATATATATATATATACATAGCGAATAACCTTTGACGTGATGATTTCACATTGCGGCAATAAATGTGAAAACATTGTTTCACGGCGTTATTCGCCACAAATCACGCTCAAAGATAATCACCTTACATGCATATATGTATATATATATATATATATAGCAATATGCAAAACACGTATGATACGGCAATGCAGTATGCATGATCATCCCTGCGCACCCCTACTCGCTACCACGACCCCAGTGTGGCCTAGGTGGCACGACATGACAACTGTCCCAACTCAACACCAACCATTGCTCTACAGTAGCCGAGTGGGTAGTATGATCAAGTAGCATATGAGCGTAAAGAACTCGCTACACAACGGGGATCCCTGCTATTGGCCACTCCGACTGACACTACCTATGAGTGGTCGAGTGCCACACACCCAGAACAATTGCACGCACTCCAACTACCATCGTCTATAATGGTAGAGTGCGGCACAACAAATGCTCTGTCCTCACACTAGTTACTCTTCTGGGAGTAACTTGGAAGACAGGATGACTGACGACTCTCTCAACCCCAAGGGAGACTATGTCGTCAATATGCATGCAATGACATGAATGTACTGTCTCACATATAGACATCTACCACAGACTCTCTGTTCAACAGAGAGTCATACCCATTTGATCAGTACACTCTATCCTGTAGAGAGTCGTACTCAACTGATCATGGCAAGCTAGGACCACCGGTCCATAGCAACACACTATTCACGACTCACCTGACCATTTACACAACACATTGTTGGTAAATAAGTATGCAACATATGGGTATTGGAATAACTCCTACATTTAGGACATTACCTACTCACGAATGACCTTTTTGCCAATTTACAAATTAGGTCATCACCCGTATTCTAACATCTACACCCTACTAAACATTTAGACCTACTTACATCACACATGTAACTCCTAAATCATGATAAAGGAAAAATGTGATATCAACCTTTGAGCAAATATAGCCAACGACAAGTATCAAGCATAAGATAAATAAGAGCAGAGTCAAGATAATATGAACACATAACATGCTTATATCTATAACTAAATCTGAATGCAATTATATCTACCTGACCAGGATAGGAAATTACCCACCTGTTGTAAATGCTCGTAGTACTAGAGTCCTTACGTCAGCGGACCTATCTCGTATCCACGTCCTGCAAATATCATCAATTATAATTTAGTGCAAGCATACAACAAAATATAAATTAACTACTACGTATTTCCCTATATCCACATCCCTTATCGAATACGTGTTATAACTTCCATTTTGTAGCCGATATCAGAGCATCACACAGCTCGATCGACAACCGACATTTCGCACTAGTTTCAGGACCTGACTAATCTAAACCAATCCCTAATTACTCGCCTTGAAACTGTGCATAACCACCCATAATTATGCCAAATCAGGGATGTAACCACTCTAATTGACACACTCCATTCCAACCGACTCTTTTCCACTTAGCTCCAACCGAGCTAATCCCAGTACCAACCATTCAAAGTCATCATAAATTTCTTAATACCAAGAGCATTTGTTCACACCGATCACGGCAATTCCTTGCCCACACCAAGACAAATGCTCACACCACTCACACAACCTTTACACTGATTCCAAACCATACAATGCTTGTTCCTAGCTCACTCAGCCAATGACAACTGACCTAACTCCACTCACAACTTTCAAAACAGGACCTTACCATACTCTCAGCCGGTTCAATTCAACGGCAAAACCCCATAAGTCCTCTCCTCTCACTTACAACCACACAAAAAACCCATCAACCTGTTCACAACCCTTCTATTCACCGACACAACAACAACTAACATAAATTTCACCGGAACAACCCAATGAGCCTTCTCTTCTCACTCACAGCCACCCTATCACATGATTCTCGTTCAAGGTTACTGTGTACACTGTGAACTAAGCAATCTACCGAAAAATCATAGATCCAACGAAACTCACCTCAATGTGACTTCACCTTCGATCCTCCCTCCAAAGACTTCTTCAACTCAAGAACACCACACCGCCATAATTCAAAGACCGATCCTTAAAACCGGCGGATGAAAGGAGAAGGAAATCGAGATATACTGTAAATTTTTCATTTCACCGGCGCTTATCCTCCCCAATTTCACCGCCGTTTAATCCTACGGCACTGGCAAGCTGAAAGACTCATCCGACCACGCCGAGGAAGCTCGGCCAGATCCCTCCTCCTCCCGGTTCTCCCCGAAATCGATAAACGGCAGGACTGAAAACGATGGAAGGAAGTAGCAACGAGAACAGAGAGGGGTTGCGCTGGAGGGGAAAATAAAGACGACGACGGCGACTAAGACGATCCGTGGACGCCGGCTGAGAGGAAACGCTGGCGGCGTGAGTCACGATTTAACGGAATCGCAATATGGCGAAAAAGCTCGCATGAAAGGAAATGTTAACGCAGAGTCGGCAAGAACGGAATAGAGAAAGCAACGACAAGTAAAGGTTTAATGGCCGTGGATTTAATTCGGTCAGCTTTAAAATGCTTATTGGCTTCTTACCCTATAAGACCAAACCTAGGTTTGATTAACCCCTTTAATTAATACCTAGATTAGGTATTAATTATAGTCTAACCCTTTTTTTCTGTGGTATTTTACATTCTCTCCTACTTATAAAAATTTGATCCTCAAATTTCGTACTTAAAGGCAAAAATTAGATCAAATATATTCCGAAATAACAACATACCTCCTCATCCAGATGATGCTATCCCACCTTACGAAGCCTGGATGATTTTGTTCCGCGAATCACCGCTTCTCGACTAAGAACTGCGACTGAATCTCCTCATAAGTCGATTCGCTCGAGTGGTATCGAACCTCTTTCGTACGGTCAGCTCATGACGATTTCTCAAAGATAAAAACAATAAATACATCAGGAACACCCGCAAGTGTCAAAGGTAAAGTCAACCGATAAGCTACACCTCCACCCGCTTCCAATATCTCAAATGGACCAATGTATGAGCTAATTTTTTCTTTCAACCCAAACCTCAATTTTCGTGGGTGCCACTGAGAATATACGGTCCCCGATCGAGAATTCCAGAGGCCTTCGCCCGGCTCAGATAACTTTCCACTGATCCCGGCCTCGATAATCGCTGCCCGATCACGCGCACCAACTCGTGAGATCACGCAATACTCGCGGCCCAAAGAATCGCCGCTTCCCAACCTCCTCCCACAACACGGAGATCTGTGGTTCGCTGATAATGCCTCCAAAGGAGCCATCTGAATATAAGAGTGGTAGCTGTTGTTGTAGGCAAATTCCACTAAAGGAATGCGATCCTCCCAATCGCCACCAAATCCATTTACACAAGATCTCAATAGATCCTTCGTAGTCCGAATGGTACGCTTGACTCGGCCCGTCTGCTTCGCTGATTTAAATATCAGATCGAGTCGAAGCTCGCGCGGCTGGCCCATCGCAGCATTTCTCGTAATCGCGAAGTAAATCGCGGATCCCTATCAGATATGATACTCAATGGTACGCCATGCAGTAATCCCGTAACGAAATCCATCGTGATATGCTCCCACTTCTATTCCGGGATCGAAATTTCCTGAAGTAACCCAGCAGGTTTCTGATGTTTAACCTTCACTTGCTGGCATACTAGACATCATGCAACATAGTCCGCAATATCTCGTTTCATACCGTTTCACCAGTATAAGCGCTTCATATCTCGGTACATCGAAGTACCACCAGGATGTATAGCAAATCTCGATCGACGCTTCGTGAGCAATTCTTCCTTAATTCAGTGCGTGTCCTAACACATAGTCGCCCCTAAACGGCACTCCATTTTCGCCACTCGAGGAACTCCGACGCTCGAGCCCATCGTGTCGCACAAGAACCGCATACGCCGTCACCGACTTCAGGCTTCCTCGATCCTCTCAAGAATACGAATGGGCAACCATAGATACTAATACTCCCCGGGATGTTTAACCGTGTTCCGACAATCCCAACTCTGAGAACTATCGAACTAGATCAGTAACTGCTGTCAGATGATTGGCCAGAACTCTACGAGACTTCCTACTCAGTGCATCTGCTACCACATTAGCTTTTCCCGGATGATATCGACGGTGCAACAGAATCCTTCGATATTCCATCCACCGCCTCTATCTCGAGATTCAAATTTTAACAGACATTTCAAACTTTTACGGTCCGTAGATCTCAAAAGTAATCTCTACAAGTAGTGTCTTCATATCTTCAATGCAAAAATAACGGGCGCTAACTCAGATCACGACTGGTAATTTCTCTCGATCCTTTAGTCGACGGGGCATAAGATACTACACTGGCCGATCGCATCGTAATCGCACTCCAACCCTCGATAAGCATCCGATATGTAACCACCCATCAACCCGTAAGGAATCACTAAGACCGTGCGTAAACTACCGCCGCTAAGCTCCCGGAAGCTAGTTTCACAAGCCTCCACTGTGAATTCAATTTCTTCGAGTCAAGCGAGTGAGTGGTACGACGATACTTAAGAATCCTCCACGAATCTCCGATAATACCGCCGCACTCAAGGAATACTGACTTCCCGAATCGATTTGGGCCGCTTCAACCGTAATCGCCAATCTTCGGGATCTATGTAAATACCGCTGACACTACTGCCGTGTTTCGTAGACGAATGTAATCCAAGTCGCAATGTAATCCAAGTCAGAATGGAATGCAATGTAATCTTACATTACTACGTTGATAAAATCAGATGTAATCTCGATTACAAAGGTCATTATATTCTTTGCTGCGTTCATTACAAAGACGATAGCAAATGGATCGACGACGATGACGACGGCGCCAACCGGCATCAATCGTCGGCCGGCGATCGACGACGATTGTCGCCGGCCGCCGATCGATCACCATCGATCGCCGATGGTCGACCATCACGGCCGTTTGGCCGATCACCCGTCGGTCACCGCTGATCGCTACGCCACCGCCGTTTGGCGGCCATTGCCGATTGCTACGGTCACGCGACGCTAAACGCAGCCTTAAATCCCATTTCAGATGCAATAATAAATCATATTCGTGACGCATGCAAATGTGATTTATCAGATGCAACGGGATTTAAGTCAGAATATAACTGGATTACATGATTTTGCTTAGAATCCGATTATAAAACTTTAGGCCAGAATCCGGGGATTATATTATATTACAATTTTAAGACAGTAACAAACAAAGGAATCTACCTTGTAATGTAATCTGGATTACATTACAAGACAGATTACGACATACCAAACGCAGCCTACATGTTCAAGAAAATCCACTGAGGATAACCAGAACGCACACTTGTTAAACTTGACATACAACTGCTCCCGTCACAATGTCTCCAATACTATCCGCAGATGTTATTCATGCTCCTCCTCGGATCGAGAATAAATCAATATATCATCGATGAACACTATGACGAACTGATCTATATACCTCAGGAATACCCGGTTCATCAAGTCCATAAACGCAGCTAGGGCATTCGTGAGACCGAAAGACTTCACCAGAAACTCGTAATGCCCATAACGGGTACGAAATGGTGTTTTCTGCACATCTTCATCTCTTATCTGAAGTTGATGATATCCTGAGCGTAAATCAATTCTAGAATACACACATGTGTTCTTAAGCTGATCAAACAAATCTTCTATCCTCGGCAGCGGATATTTGTTCTTAACTGTGGCTGCATTCAGTTGCCGATAGTCAATACATAACCGCAACAATCCATCCTTCTTTTTGACAAAGAGTACCAGAGCTCCCCATGGTGAAACACTAGGGCGGATGAATCCATTATCTAGCAACTGTTGGATCGAGAAGCGTCGCTAGAGGGGGGGTGAATAGCGATCGTAAATCTTTTCTTTTTCGTTCGTTCGATACGCAAAGTAAGCACAGCGGAAAATAAATGAACACGTTTATTTTACTTGGTTCACAACCCAGCGGTTGCTACTCCAAGGCCCTATCGGTCCTAGACCGCGTACGGAGGGCAAAGCACTAAAACGTCTCCTCCTCGTTAGAGGTAGGAGACAACGATTACAAAAACCGAATATACGAGGATGAGGCAACAAGCCTACCTCACCTCAAGCATAAGATAAAAATACGTAATATAATATCAAAAATATTACTCAACTGGCCGCCGAAAGAAGATCAAAACTCGATACCGCGCTTCTGCCAAGCATGACGGTCAAGGCCAAGCGCCAGTAGAGCACTCGATGAATAATCGATGGATTCGAGATGAATCCTCCTCCTTTTATGACTTTAGCCTCAATTCATTTCTCCCTCCTATTTCTTCGAACTGATCATGGATTTTTCCAAATTTTATCGCTGGTCCGCCACAAACGTTATCCGCTTTCGACCAGCGCAAAGTCGAATCGCCGCCATCACGATCGATGTTTTCATCAGGGATCGACGATACGATCGATGACGATCTCATCACCAATCGATAATCAGCCGATCGCCTAATGTCCAAAGAATGCCGATCACACCGCCACTTCGCAAGAAGAGATTAGCTTTGAAATGATAAATACGACGGTTTCTAATCGTCCGATCTCGACCTGTACCTTCCACAGAAGTCTTAGAATCGCCGCTTACGGCCGTCCCTCAGAAAGAGGACACGACCTTACAATCTCTCACCACACGAAGCCATTCTCGATAGTAGCTTCCGCCTCCCCTTCCACTGATTCCTTCACCCCTCCGACCACTCAAGTGTCGCCGACCACCACTTCGGCTTTCCTCCGGTGCGCTAGCCTTCACCCTTTAAGACTTTTCTCGCACACTGATTTAGCTCTGTGAGATAACATAGAACTTAACTTGTTTTCATAATCAAAACACAGTTCGATTATCTAGTGCGCTCGCACAACAATCTCCTCGATCTGGCAAACCAACACAAAGTTAAGGGAAATTAAAGCATAAAACACATATAGTAGATGATTTAATGTCATTCCCAAAATCCTTCTTAACCAAAACTCCCTTAACCCTAGGTGAGTTTCAAAGAGATACTTTAGTTTTCAAAACAAATTTTGTGTTTCAAAATGAAATTTGGTTACTCCCCTTAACTTTCGCTTTCTCCCTTTCGCTATAAATCAAAAAAGAGGTCAGTTTTTGTATAAAATAGGGTTTAAAACAATGTCTGCATGAATGCGATCTAGATAAATCAAATATAAGTCCAAGTACGCTGCCTAGCAATAGTTAGATAGATTGTTCGAGGTGCGAGTCATCTGCTTCTCTATATCCTTTTCCCTGGAAATTTGCTGGGAAGTCATCTCAATGAAAATGGCACGGTCCAATGCCTCCCTGTATGAGGTAATGATAGATCCTGACATCCTGCTCCGAATATAAGCAGCAAGACCCTGTGTGAATTGGTACATTCGATCTGCATCCTGTGCTACCAGATGAGAGCAGAACTCTGAAAGTCTGGTAAACTCTGCATTGTACTCTATGACGGAACGATCACCTTGCTTCAGGCTCAGGAATTCCTGACGACGTGCTATAGAAAACGCCGAAGGAAAGTACTGTCTCCAGAAAGCGTCTCGAAAGCTTGCCCAAGTAATCCCACGCTCCCCGAGTAGAGTCTTCTGCATTTTCCACCAAGTAACAGCCTGATCTCTGAGATGGTACGCAGCAAGGCCCACCTTCTCCTCATCTGTACAGTTTATGTACTCGAAAGTATCTTCCATATTTTCCAGTCAAGCACGGGCAATCCATGGGTCGGACTCCCCTCGAAACAAGGTGAACTTATCCTTAGCTGATCGTGCTAACACGAGTATCCGTGCTTTTTCATTGAGCCAACTGGACTCTGCATGCTCTGGCATAGTCAATGGTACATCCGGATTCTGAGGCTCCGAATCACCAATAGGAAGCCGAGGTCGCCTCGAATAACTGCCTGAATAAGCCTTCTCGTCCCTCAACTCCGACGGATCGCTCGATGGACGACTTACTACGAGTCCACAGTGCAGCTATAACTCGATCAGATACACTGCTGAACAAGTTTAGATAAGTAACTATCTGAAATATGAGTTATTAGAAATTCTTACTTCATTCTGCCTAGAGCTTATGTCGTTGTCAATCCCATCTCATAAAAATCAAATCCGAAAAATATACCGACTCTCGAGAATCCAAGACTCAAAAACAAAATCATTGTATGACATCGCAGAACCTTCGGCTCTAATACCAATAAAGTTGTCACGCCCTGAGAGTATGCCGTGCCGAAAAGCAAACGGACGACATCTCCCTTGTACGTGGCAACATTTCGGGTTAATACAAGGCTCGTAGGCCCACAACTGCAACATAATAAGCAAATATAAATATATCAAACACAGTGGAAACATAAATCACATACCCACAACACATATACCGATATACAATCCAAAACCACACAGGTGTACACCACCTGACAAGTCCACAGTAAATAACCGTACATAAAACATCGGACACAGAAATAAAGTCTACAACATAAAGACAAAGTCCATAACACAAAACAAGTCCATAACATAAACAAAGTCCCTGGGAAGCTCGGAAAAATGGAGATGGGATGGATCCTCCAAGCCGCCACGAAATCAAAACTTCAATTACTATGGCATGTAAAAACCTGTGGTCTGTGATGGTGAGTAAAACTCAACAGGTAATAAGATAGAACATGTAAATATATATCAATATCATATGTCATTTAACAGTTTAATCTACTCGTACGATAGGTATACATCAACATAATAAATATACATACATGCATACACTAAACAAACTGAACAACAAAACGATGCTAACATACTTGACAGTCAACTACTCTACACTCATCCAACCTGGGCATATATCCACAACACACGGTATAAAAAGTAATACTAACTCACACTACATCATGATACGGGTCGAGGGTATCACAGTGACCGACCAACAGGTATATAAGTACCCGGCCTACTACCATACAGAAAATGCAATAGCATGTATGAATATGTACAAACAAATGCAACAAGCATAGTACATACAAATGCATCATCAAAGTGAGTATATATACGATCGTGATTCAGATGTATACTAATCACCATCATCCATGATATATATATATACATGCATATATATATATATATAGCAATATGCAAAACGTCAGATGATACTAAGAATGCAACATGCATGGTCATGCTCAAGACTCTACTCACTACCACGACCCCATGTCTCTAGTGGCACGACATGACAACTGTCTCAACTCAACACCAACCACTGCTCTAGAGTGGCCGAGTGGACAGTATGATCAAGTAGCATATGAGCGTAAAGAGCTCGCTACACAACGGGGGTTCCTGCTGCTGGCCACTCCGATTGACACTACCTATGAGTGGTCGAGTGTCACGCACCCAGGACAACTGCTTGCACTCCAACTACCATCGTCTATAATGGTAGAGTGCGGCACAACAAATGCTCGCGCCACACCGCCATTACTCCTCCGGGAGTAACCTCGGAAGCGTGACGATCGACGACTCTCAACCCTAAGGGAGACTATGTCGTTAGTATGCATACAATGATATGAATGTACTATCTCACATACAGACATCTACCACGCACTGCTCAACAGAGTCATACCCATTCGATCAAGACACTCTCTATCCCGCAGAGAGTCGACTAATCGATCATGGCAAGCTAGGACCACCGGTCCGTAGCGACACACTATTCATGACTCACCTGACCATTTACACAACACATGATTGGTAAATAAGTATGCAACATACGGGTATTGGAATAACTCCTACATTTAGGGCATTACCTACCCACGAATGACCTTTTTGCCACAAATTAGGTCATCACCCGTACTCTAACATCTACACCCTACTAAATATTTAGACTTACTTACATCACACATGTAACTCCTAAATCATGATAAAGGAAAAATGTGATATCAACCTTTGAGCAAATATAACCAACGACAAGTATCAAGCATAAGATAAATAAGAGCAGGATCAAGATAATATGAACAGAGAGTCATACCCATTTGATCAGTACACTCTCTATCCTGTAGAGAGTCGTACTCAACTGATCATGGCAAGCTAGGACCACCGGTCCGTAGCGACACACTATTCATGACTCACCTGACCATTTACACAACACATGATTGGTAAATAAGTATGCAACATACGGGTATTGGAATAACTCCTACATTTAGGGCATTACCTACCCACGAATAACCTTTTTGCCACAAATTAGGTCATCACCCGTACTCTAACATCTACACCCTACTAAATATTTAGACATACTTACATCACACATGTAACTCCTAAATCATGATAAAGAAAAAATGTGATATCAACCTTTGAGCAAATATAACCAACGACAAGTATCAAGCATAAGATAAATAAGAGCAGGATCAAGATAATATGAACAGAGAGTCATACCCATTTGATCAGTACACTCTCTATCCTGTAGAGAGTCGTACTCAACTGATCATGGCAAGCTAGGACCACCGGTCCGTAGCGACACACTATTCATGACTCACCTGACCATTTACACAACACATGATTGGTAAATAAGTATGCAACATACGGGTATTGGAATAACTCCTACATTTAGGGCATTACCTACCCACGAATGACCTTTTTGCCACAAATTAGGTCATCACCCGTACTCTAACATCTACACCCTACTAAATATTTAGACTTACTTACATCACACATGTAACTCCTAAATCATGATAAAGGAAAAATGTGATATCAACCTTTGAGCAAATATAACCAACGACAAGTATCAAGCATAAGATAAATAAGAGCAGGATCAAGATAATATGAACACATAACATGCTCATATCTATGACTAAATCTGAATGCAATTACATCTACCTGACCAGGGTAGGAAATTACCCACCTGCTGTAAATGCTCGTAGTACTAGAGTCCTCACGCCCTGCAAATATCATCAATTATAATTTAGTGCAAGCATACAACAAAATATAAATTAATTACTACGTATTTCCCCATATCCACATCCCTTATCGAATACGTGTTATAACTTCCATTTTGTAGCCGAAATCATAGCATCACACAGCTTGATCGACAATCGACATTTCGCACTAGTTTCAGGACCTGACTAATCTCAACTAAGCCCTAATTACTCGCCTTGAAACGGTGCATAACCACCCATAATTATGCCAAATCAGGGATCTAACCACTCAAATTGACACACTCCGTTCCAACCGACTCTTTTCCACTTAGCTCCAACCGAGCTAATCCCAGTGCAAACCATTCAAAGTCATTGCAGCCTCTTAGCGATCAAGAGCAACCTTGTTCACAGCCGCACCGCCGACAATTCCTTGCCCACAACCGCACGGTCGTTCACAGCTCACTCACACAACCTTTTACACTCGATTCCAGCCATACAGTTGTTCCTAGCTCACTCAGCCAATTACAACTGACCTAACTCCACTCACAACTTTCCAAACAGGACCTTACCATCCTCACAGCCGGTTCAATTCACCGGCACAACCCCACAAGTCCTCTCCTCTCACTTACAGCCACACAAACAACCCATCAACCTGTTCACAACCCTTCTATTCACCGACACAGTCTGTGAACAACTAACACAGCCCACCGGAACAACCCAACGAGCCTTCTCTTCTCACTCACAGCTACCCTATCACATGATTCTCGTTCAAGGTTACTGTGTACACTATGAACTAAGCAATCTACCGAAAAATCACAGCTCCAACGAAACTCACCTAAATGTGACTTCACGGTTTCGATCCTCCCCTCCACCGCCCCCTTTGAACTCAGCAACACCACACTTGCCATAATTCAGCACCATCGATCCTTAAAACCGAAGTGGACAGAAAGGAAAAGGAAATCGTGAGATATACCAGAAATTTTTTGCTTCACCGGCGCCTATCCTCCCCCAATTTCACTGCTCGTCGGAATCCTATGGCAGTGCCGCTGCCGGTCCTTGGCTCCTCTGAGCACTCACTCCGACCACGCCCGAGGAAGCTCAGTCGGTATCCCTCCCTCCTGCTGGTTCTCCTGTCGAAATTGGACAGCGGCAGGACGGAAAACGATGAAGGAAGGAAGTAGCAACGAGAAACAGAGAGGGGTTGCTGTCGGGAGGGGAAAATAGCACGACGATGAAGGACGGAAGAAGACTGTGGGACGCTCGGCGGAGAGGAAACGCTGGGCGGCGGAGTCAGCGACGAACGGAAATCGCAGCGTGCGAGAAAAGCTCGCGCGGAAAGGAAATGCTGACTGCGGAGTCGGCGAAGAATGGAATAGGAGAAAGCAGCGGCATTAAAGGTTTAGCGGGTCAGGTGGATTTAACGGGTTGGGCGTAAAATGCTTATTGGGTTCTTACCCTATAAGACCAAACCTAGGTTTGATTAACCCCTTTAATTAATACCTAGATTAGGTATTAATTATAGTCCAATGCTTTTTTTTTCCAATGGTATTTAATACAGTTTGTTCCTGATCCTAATTGATATATCATCTTTTACATGATGCATTCTCAATTTTCTTTACATAGAGCATATTTAGGTTGCCCACATTTGTTCTAGATTAATGATTTAACTTACTGTTACGCTTTGAATGCAACTAAAGACATCCATAAAACTGTTAACCCTATTAAACTTCTTTGTTGATTGCCCTGGTATGAGTTTGTTGAATCGAAATGCAGATACTTCAATTGAAGTATCAATCTAGCTCTTGTCCTGTTTGTCTGTAGTAATTTACTCCATTCGAAATTCACTTTAAGGTAAACTTTGTTCAGTTGTTTCCTTGCTAATTCCTCTCTTTGGTTTGCGGTTGTCCTGTTTAGACCGCAATATTGATAAAACTGTTGAATTTAATTGATTTCATTAGTCTCAACTATCAGTGATCATGATCTAAGATGTGTCTCCAATGTCTGTTATCCTTAAAAAGTTATAGTACATGGTTTTAATCTTCTTGATTGTCATGGTGGAAGCTGCAATAACAGCAGATGTAATTCTGAACAAAGATTGGGAGGAGGTACTTGTATCATGATTGTATGTTTTATTGTGATCATTTTTTGAAAATTTTGGTTTAGTGGTTCCTATTTGATCGATCTTTTGCAGGATTTTCCAGATGACACGACTGGGAGATTTAATGAGCTTAAGAATTTCATTAGGTCAAACTTTGAGCTGTGCCAATGGGTCGGTTTAACTATTGTGACTGTCCAGGTATGGTTCTTTTGCAGTTAAAAAATGAAAATGCTACTTGCATTAATTCTGGTTTGTCTCATTTTTAACCACGACTTGATAATGAGAAACAAATTTTTCTGAATCTACTCAGCTACGTGGTTTTGCCTAGACAGTAAATTGCCTTGTTAAGGCCAATTAATCATTATCTCAATCTCAGATAGTATGGTTCCAGTTGAACAACAAGTTTGACCCCATTGGATAGGGCTTGAAGGAATATGTTTAGAATGAGCAAATAATGATGGTCAACCTAATATAAACCAACTTGAACTCTTAACTAATTAAAACCTGCTCAACTTTAGTAGCAGCAACAGTTGATTAAAAAAAAATCCCAGTGAGAAAATTATTTATGTGCAATCTAATCAAGAAGATTGATTTGAGTTTTACCAGACTTAAAATTAGGTGGATCAGTGCTAGGGATGGGAAAAAGTTAAAATTGTTGCTTTCCTAGCTATAGTTGGGATCAAGGTTAGATTGAGCTTTGAGTATATGAAATTATTATGGTATCCATTTTCTCCTGATGCTTTTCGGTTTTGCATCTTGGTTTTGTTGGAGGATCGGTGGCCGACTAGAGGGGGTGAATAGCCTTTCGCGTGTACGGTGGAGATCGTTCATTTACAAACTCGTTAGCGCAGCGGAAAACAAATGCTAACAAAAGATTAAGCTAAATACAAGAAGTAAAAAGAAGAGCAATCGCTAACACAATTATATAACGTGGTTCACGACCTTGTCGCTAATCCACGACCCAATTCGTATGGCGAATCACTCCCTTCAAATCCACTAGTCTCTCATTTGCACCAAGCTAGGTGGAGGTAACCTTTCTTACAAGAAATCACTCCTCTTACAATATGATTGAAATAAACTCATGGAAGAGGAGGAAATTCGTGTTGGGCACTTGGGAGATGTTTAGAGTAGAAGCATTAACTCCCCAAGATGACCCAAGGCCTTTTCTTATAGGGAAGAGGTCATTCTTCCCATTGGGCAGTTATCAGTCAATTGATGCCTCGATCAGTCGACTGATGTTATGGTCGTTGCCTCGCAACGGCTTTATCCACATTGGATTTTAACCAACGGCTCCCACATCGTGATCGTGATGGAGCTACGATCGAGTGCACAGCGGCATCGACTATCCAACGTTCGCGTGTCGAAATCCTCGCGACTCGATTGCTATCATCGAAGTTGGTGATGGTTTCAACGATCGTTAATCCGTAGTCATTCCTGGGATGAAACTAGACTCAAACACCAGTTGAGTCTTCAGTCGACTTGGAGCAGTCGATTGTTATATCATGGTAGTCGACTGATGTCGGGAAAATCCATCCGACACTTAGCCATTTGGTCAAGTTCACTTAAGAGCTATTCTGTCCCGGGTTACAATCGCTCATTCTCATCTTCCCTTGGAGTCCCTCGCCTTGAAGTTCTCTTCGTCCGATCACGTCCCTCGGATGCATCAAGCGCACGGCTTCGCAATCCATCATTCGCGTCTTGTCCTGAAGTCTACTTCCTTTGGCTTCACTCCAATGCTCTTCGTCCGGTGGTCCCTCGGATGCACCAAGCGCACGGCTTCTGCAATACTATCCTTCACCGACTCAAGGATCGAGTCATAAGATGGTGAATCTTGCCAATGCTATCATCAAGTCATCCATGTGCGAATTACTAAGTCCTGCACGACTTCAACGCACATATCAAATCCATAATAACCTAACTTAAACTCTTTGCCACACACATCAAAACCACATCACATGGGTTGATTGCCCTAACAATCTCCCCCTTTTTGATGTGTGACAATCCGTTTAAGTTAGGTAAAACAATTACAAAAATACATAAGTCAAGAAAGCATGTAAGTAAACATGAGTATCACAACTCCCCCTTAAACATGCAACTCCCCCTTAAGACATTCTAATTCTCCTTAGCATGATTAACTTAAACTCACAATTTCTCCCCCTTTGACACTATCAAAAACATTATACAAATGTTGTACAAGAATGACATCAAGTTTAAGGAAGAAAATTACCCAAAACCAACTTTAAAACTTGATAAAATAAATGATCGATCATCAGAGCATCACTGATCGGCATCGAAATTTTCATAAATTTTGATTTTTCGAATGAAATTCATAAATACACTAGAAATTATAGAAAATTCAAAAAATCATGAAAATTGAGGAACACATTTATTTTAAGTCCCTTTAACAGTGAAAAATAAATTTTTATGAAAATTCATTTAATTTCCAAACATTTGGCAAAAACTCAAAGATGTTGAAAATTACTAAATTTTGTATCAATTTGAAAGCTAGTTTTGCTTTAGACATTTATCAAAACATCAATTCACTGTTTGCAAAGTATAAAATGATTTTAAATCAATTAAAATATTCAACTATGATCTATGGGTAATATGTCCATTGATTAAATATTTGTTTTCCCCATAATTGGTCTATGATTGCTCTATTGATACACTTAATGACCCATCTAAATGTCATAAGCATTAGTGGATCATTTGTATCATCCTATCATATCACCCATTACTATGTTCTCAATCAAGTTAGCCTTATAGTGAGTGTGAGATGTGACTAAGGTATTTATACTTAACCATAATTTTCATGCAATTCTATCAAGGTTAAGTATCATCCTAAAAGTCCAATTATGAACATGCATTGAGAATTATCAATCATGATCATAAATCATCAATTATTGCATATCATGATTATACATCACTAATTACATATCATGATCATAACACAAGAATTATACATAATTTCATGTTATGATCACATTATCATCACCCAACACTATAAATCAAAAAGTTATAACTCATATAAGTCAACCATATAATATGATATGAATAAAGTCCAGTATGACTGACTATCCTAGGGTTTTTCTAATCCTTGAGGATGAATTTAGGAACCCAATATAAGTTTTTTCCTATAGGGTTCATGAAAAACTCCTTAGGGATCCATTTTCTAGCTACCATTGTATTTTTTGCTTGATCTCTAGCAATTAGGCAATGATAAGTCTTTTCATTTTTGGTTCCCTTATAATCTAGGTCTTTCTTATTAAAACTTGTCATTTGGCTCCCAATAATCATGTTTAGGGTGTTGGAGTCAATTGTGAATTTTTCTAATGCCTTAGTTAAATGATATACTTTTTCCCTTAAGACCTTATTTTCCTCAATACATGCATCATTAACATCAAAAGGAACATAATCAACATGTGAGCATGCATTTGCTAGTTTTTCTTCTAGGGCTTTAATTTCATTTTGCATGCATTTATTTCTATTTTTCATTTTAAATAAGTTCCTAGTTAAACTTGAAATCATGGAAACAATTTTCTTAGGGGAAAGATTTGTTACTATAGTTTCCATATCTTCTTCCTCCGATTTCGATGAGGATGAAGATGAAGCTCCCCCTTCACTTGAGCTCTCCTCCTCACTTGTGCTTGCTTCTTGTTCAGAGGATGAGGTGTCCAAATCTTCTATTGTCATTAGGGAAAGGCTTGTGAAAGCTTCTTCTTCTTCCGATGAGGATGATGGATCATCCCATGTCGCCTTGTGTGCCTTGGCCTTCTCTTTTTCCTTTGTTTTTCTTTCTTCTTCCTTCTTCTTGTTCCTCTTCTTCTTGTCTTCTTTCTTTTTCCTTTTCTCCTTGCTTTTGTTCAAGAGGGGACAATCATCCCTTATGTGTCCCTCTCCTTGGCAATTGTAACAAATAATCTTCCTCCTTAGCCTTCTTCCCCTATCATGAGATTTATTAAATTTAAAATTCTTAAGTGCACATCTCACCTTTCTTACTATGTAGACCTCCTCATTGCTATCCATTGATGAGGAAGAGGATGATTCATCAGATGAAAACGGTGCAATCTCCTCCTTCTTCTTCTTCTTTCCCTTGTCAGGCATGAGCATTATTCCCCTTGATGGCCTGATTGGATCTTCTACTATTCCTTCAAGCCTAGACTCGTGTAATTTCATAGTGGAGAAAAATTCATCTAGAGTACTTACCTCTAGATTCTTTGAGATATAAAATGAGTCCACCATGGAACTCCACCTTGATGATCGAGGGAATGCATCAATTGCCTTCATGATCATGTTCCTATTGGAGAGCTTCTCCCCTACACTAGATAAACTGTTAAGAATTTTTTTAAAACGAGAATGTAAAGATGTTACCTTCTTCCCTTTATCGAGTTTGATATTATTGAGTTGGGAGCGGAGGACATCTTTTTTTGCTAGCTTGGCCTCGGATGTGCCTTCATGAATTTCTACAAGCTTCTCCCACATCTCTTTGGTGCTAGCATATTCTCCTATTCGATTTACTTCTTGTTGAGGGAGCACATTGTACAAATGGTGTTTGGTCTTTGAATTCGCCAAGTACTCCTCTCTTTGCTTCTTTGTCCATCTAGATTTCTCCAATGACTCTCCTTCTTTATCCCTAGGAACTTCGAAATCATTTTCCATGATTAACATTATTTCAAAGTCGGTCTCGAAGAATACCTCCATTCGCTTTTTCCACCAAGCGAATTCTCCTTCAAATTTGGGTGGATGGATGTTTGAGCCGGTCATTGTCGATGATTGTGTGGCGGTGAGTCCGACGACAATCTCCTCGTTCTGATACCACTTGTTGGAGGATCAGTGGCCGACTATAGGGGGTGAATAGCCTTTCGCGTGTACGGTGGAGATTATTCGTTGATTGCTCGTCTACAAACTCGTTAGCGCAGTGGAAAACAAATGCTAACAAAAGATTAAGCTAAATACAAGAAGTAAAAAGAAGGGCAATCGCTAACACAATTATATAACGTGGTTCACGGTCTTGCCGCTAATCCACGATTCGATTCGTATGACGAATCATTTCCTTCAAATCCACTAGTCTCTCCTTTGCACCAAGCTAGGTGGAGGTAATCTTTTTTTACAAGAAATCACTCCTCTTACAATATGATTGAAATAAACTCAAGGAAGAGGAGGAAATTCGTGTTGGATACTTGAAAGATGTTTAGAGTAGAAGCATTAACCCCCCAAGATGACCCAAGGCCTCTTCTTATAGGGAAGAGGTCATTCTTCCCGTTGGGCAGCTATCAGTTGACTGATGCCTCGATCAGTCGACTGATGATGTGGTCATTGACTCGCAACGACTTTATCCACGTTGGATTTTAACCAACGGCTCCCACATCAGTCGACTAATCTTTCCATCACCGATCCGATGGAGGAATAATGCGATCAGTGCCCGGCGAGCACAACTATCCAACGTTATGTGCACCGCAAATCCTCGCGACCGCCGATTGCCGCCATCGAGCCGACCGATGAGTTTCGGCAATCGATCGTCAATCCTTAGCGATCGGCCGGGAGAAACTAGACTCGAACACCGGTTGAGTCTTGATGGATTAGGAGCAATGATCATTGTCATATCATGGCAGTCGACTGATGTCGGGAAAATCCATCCGACACTTAGTCATTTGGCCAAGTTCACATAAGAACTATCCCATCCCAGGTTACAATCGCTCACTCTCATCTTCCCTTGGGGTCCCTCGTCTTGAAGTTCTCTTCATCCGGCCACGTCCCTCGGATGCATCAAGCGCACGGCTTCGCAATCCATTCTTCGCGTCTTGTCCTGAAGTCTACTTCCTTTGGCTTCACTCTAATGCTCCTCGTTCGGCGGTCCCTCGGATGCACCAAGTGCACGACTTCCGTAATGTTATCCTTCACCGACTCAATGACCGAGTTATGAGATGATGAATCTTGCCGATGCTATCGTCAAGTCATCCATGTGTGAATTATTAAGTCCTGCATGACTTCAACACATATCAAATCCATAACAACCTAACTTAAACCCTTTGTCATACACATCAAATCACATCACATGGGTTGATTGTCCTAACAAGTTTGATCCATAACATTGTTAGACATAAGATCACCTGTATCAAATTACTCTTTTGTCCACCTAATCACAGATTTCAACAACGGTTCATTGAAGTTCCATCATCCTAATCACAGATTCAGCAATAGCTCATTTAAGTTATCATATCCTACTTGCCCTTTGCATGACACTTCATATTTACCACCCCTTTTTAAATGATAAACATCTTGATATATCCTGAAGTATTAATTGCAAGTTTAGTTAGGGGATATAGAAGACCCACTTAGCCCGAGCGGGGTGCATTAAGCTTTTCCTGTCATTATGGACATCCTAAAAATTTATCAAAATTGTTCTTCAATATGCTCTCACTGTTTTACCTTGTTATTACAATGATTTAACAGAAATATAATATATAAATACACTTTTTCTAGAATAACAATCAGTTTTCTAATTTGATCAATGATTTGGAAAGAGAGGTTTTGGATTACATCATTTATTCTAAATATAAAGTTTTCATGATGCTAGGGAATGTCCATCTTCTTGGCCATGATTCTCAAGGCTCTTGGTCCAAACAATGGAAGCTCCTATGACAGTGATGATGATTCTGCTCATGCAAGACTTCCCCTCATAAGGAATCAGATTCAGCAAGGAGCAACATATGTTTGTGACCCTCATGTTCCATATAAGAGTGACTCTTGGAATGTGAGTAATGCTTGCCAATTTTCTTCTGATACATGTCATATATTAACAATTCGAGTCCCACTCTATGTTTTTTTACGGCAATGTAAACCAAATCTAAGACCATTTTTTCCCCCTATTTTTTGCAGGTTCGGTAAGATCTCATCTTCATAATGCAGAAACTAGTATGTATTGAAATTTCCAGAAGTTCATGGCCATAACCAAGAGCTAATGCCCCTATAAACAACAACCGAACCAAGATGATATCTGTATCTCGTGTAGGCAACTCTACCTGTTGATCAATCACGTGTTATGTTGTGTGTGGTTTCTATGAATAATCTGGTTTACAATGTACCCGTTGTGCATATATGGACTTTCATATTGTTTCAAAACTTTAGTGCTATTTAGTCTTCCAAATCGATGATGTTAAGGACGTCTTGCATATTTGTGTAGTGGGTATGTTCATCAGGTCAGGTGCATTTCATCGAACAGTTCGACGGCTTTGCTGCCATGGCCATGGATAGCCTGGGCCACGATCATGGCGGACCAAGCTTGCGCGTCTTTGGAGCCTATTTCGTCGAACAGTGACGGCATCGTCGAACAAAATCCGATCTTCTGGCTTACTCGTGGATCTGATTCCCCAATTCCGGCGCGCCGAGGAGGGCGCAGGCGGAGAGGACGCTGACCACGGTGGCGTCGGTATGCCGAAGCGCCTTCGCCGGGGCAGGTGCTCCGGACGCAGGCGGTGATCATGGAGTTGTAGGAGACCACGGATCGAACACCTACCCTGCAATAGGCGGGGCGAGCGGCGATGAGCTCGCCACTCTCGGCGTACATGCCGACGATAATAGGGAGGACGTAGAGGCTGCCGGCGAAGCCGATCTTGAGGGCGGCAGCTTTGGCGGTGGCGCGGCCCTTGAGAAGGTTGGGGAAGGAGTAGGCGTCGGATGCGACGCCGGCGAGGAGCATGCTGGCAAAGAGGTAGACGGAGAAGAGGGGGCGGTGGGAGCGGGCGTATCCGTTGGGGAGGGCGTACGGCGTCCGGGTGGGGGATTTGGTCGAACAGGCAGCGGGCGTAGTCGGAGGCTGAAGGGGAACAGGAAGCAATAAAGCCAGCGACGAGTGGCGGGGGGTGATAGTGGAGAGACTTGACGGCGAGGGCGTGGAGTTGCTGGAGGTGGCGGAGGGAGGAGCAATAGACGAGGAGGAAGGAGATCGGCGGCGGGAAATGCGACAATTGCTAGTCGTTGGGCATCGAATCGGCGGTTGCGTTTTGCAGCGGCGGAGCTCATTTGTACCGGTACGGATGACAATTTGGTTCAGTCTCGAAAAAATATTTGTTAAACTAGTTTTCAAATTTTAAAAAATATAAACAATGTTGAGAGTGGGATTTGAACCCACGCCCTTTTGGACCAGAACCTTAATCTGGCGCCTTAGACCAACTCGGCAATTTTGATATTGGTTTTCAAATTATCAAAACTTCCTCTAAAAGTTTGAATACTTGTTCTTTTGCACTCTGGTTGGTATCTTAATACTATTAATTTATCAACCAAAATAAAAATATATCAGATAATATTACTAACCTATCTGAAGAAATAATGATAAGGTAGCATGCAACTTATATGCTACGTTATTTCCCCGGTATTACAATGTAGTTGTACGACGTTCAATTTGATTTTCAAGTATTTATAGTTTGATTTTAGTTAGGACGAATTTATAAGATTTTTGTTTAAATAAAATTGCCTAGAGTATTTCTCAATTTATCTTCTTTCTTTCGATATAGGATAGTCATAGGAGACCGTTAATATGATGATTTCATATTTTATATGCTATGTTATTTTGCAATGCCATGATACTTGAAATTTTGGCAGTATTTGATAATTTTATAACTATGAGGGTCTTTTTATAAAAAAAAAATGAGCTCCGGTGCCGAATTAAATATTCGATTCAAATTTAGGGGATTTATTTCGTCTTTTCCTTCGGTTCCTCCTCGTCCTGCCGATCGGACTGCTCGTGGGACGGTGGGAGGACTCTGTTGAAGATGGGGAGGATCCTTCGTAGCTGCATGCAATCGATGTTGAAGATGGTCAACTCGGTAGGCGGATTTGTCGGGGTGGCGTTCATCCTCTATGGCCTCTGGATGATGAGGGTCTGGTACCGCAATTTCCATTCCGATCCAACGCTGCCATGGTTTGTTTTCTCCTTCTCCATATTTTGCTGATGGTTAAGGCTTAATTGTTTCGAATTTTCTTGATTGACATCGATAAGAATCTTTAGACGCTTTAGTGACCAGTTGATTTCTGTCGATGATGTTTCAGATGTAATCTGCGGAAGAATCGAGTTTTATCTAGAAATGAAACAAATGGTTTTCTTAATGTTAAATATGTTTGAGAAGGTATTTTTTACGATATAGATTCTGCTATGTTCATTTGTCTTTCATCCCAGATAGATGCCCGTTAACCATGGAATTAGGATTTCTGATAGCCAAACGACTGTGGAATTAAGGTTTATTTTGTCATAGTAGCTGCGCGTCTATATCATCTTAGTCATGCGAGTTGAAACAAATTTTGTCTTTCTTTTTATAAAAATAGTTCGATTCATCATCTACAAATGACCGTGCAAACGCAAATGCATTTTTGCTATTTGACTGATCTCCCATCTATAATGTCTAACATTATGTCTGTATCTCAGAACTTTAAAATGGAACAACAACCATGGATATCATCATGATCAGCAGACCTCTTGAGAAAAATACATATCTTTATCCTCATATTGCCGACTAATGGATTGGTTTTAGTTTACTAACCAATTTGTTAGCATTATTTGTTTAGTTACCTAATTAGCCAAGTAGCCAAGCTTTGCAGATTATGAATTGAGGTTTAATTTTAGTAATTCAATTATTAAATTATATTTAATTAACTGGTAAGTAATGAACCAGAATCCAATTAGCTGATCAGAGGAACTAGGAAAAACATAAGCGCAATTTTTTCCCACAGTTTTACTGGCTGTACAAGGGGTTCCTTTCTTATTTCAATAGATAGGAGGTACAATGTGCAATGGACCTAATGTTTATTAGCCTTATAGCCTACTCAAAATTCTGTTGTGTGTAGTATGTTTTATATGATTTCTGATACACAAATGTTTTCTAAGTTTTATTTTGAAAATTTGTTAAATGGTAAATATTACCTGGGGAACATTTATGCTTGCAGTAAGTGGAGTTGTTATATTATGTGGTTATTTGTTAAGCATATGTTATACTGTGAGTTAGCAATTAAATATGATTGTGCTTTTCTTGATGTATTTAGATGGTTTCAACCGGTTGTCTTATACCCATATTTTCACAGCTTCTTTATGTACTTGCAGGTTCATTTACACCTCCCTTGGGGTAGGAGTTTCTTTGTGTTTGATTACATGCTTTGGTCATATTGCTGCAGAAACATCTAATGGCCATTGCATTTCTTTTGTATCCTTTCATTTAATGGGTCCTTCCTATTGTTATACACTATAACATTTCTACACGTGAAGGAGAAATTAATTGTAACATTTTTAAAGATCTTTATATGATGCATTAATGAATACAGTTTGTTCCTGATCCAAACTGATATATCATCTTTTACATGATGCATTCTCAATTTTCTTTACATAGAGCATATTTAGGTTGCCCACATTTGTTCTAGATTAATGATTTAACTTACTGTTACGCTTTGAATGCAACTAAAGACATCCATAAAAATGGTAACCCTATTAAACTTCTTTGTTGATTGCCCTGGTATGAGTTTGTTGAATTGAAATACAGATACTTCAATTGAAGTATCAATCTAGCTCTTGTCCTGTTTGTCTGTAGTAATTTACTCCATTTGAAATTCACTTTAAGGTAAACTTTGTTCAGTTGTTTCCTTGCTAATTCCTCTCTTTGGTTTGCGGTTGTCCTTTTTAGGCCGCAATATTGATAAAACTGTTGAATTTAATTGATTTCATTAGTCTCAACAATCAGTGATCATGATCTAAGATGTGTCTCCAATGTCTGTTATCCTTAAAAAGTTATAGTACATGGTTTTAATCTTCTTGATTGTCATGGTGGAAGCTGCAATAACCGCAGATGTAATTCTGAACAAAGATTGGGAGGAGGTACTTGTACATGATTGTATGTTTTATTGTGATCATCTTTTGAAAATTTTGGTTTAGTGGTTCCTATTTGATCGATCTTTTGCAGGATTTTCCAGATGACACGACTTGGAGATTTAATGAGCTTAAGAATTTCATTAGGTCAAACTTTGAGTTGTGCCAATGGGTCGGTTTAACTATTGTGACTGCCCAGGTATGGTTCTTTTACAGTTAACTGAAAATGAAAATGCTACTTGCATTAATTCTGGTTTGTCTCATTTTTAACCACGAGTTGACAATGAGAAACAAATTTTTCTGAATCTACTCAGCTACGTGGTTTTGCCCAGGCAGTAAACTGCCTTGTTAAGGCCAATTAATCATTATCTCTGTTATCTTGCTTCAATCTCAGGTAGTATGGTTCCAACTGAATAATAACACTACAAAAAAATCCATTTTTGGTGACGAATTTTGCAACGATATTTGTAAAAAAATTCGTTGCAAAATTTTTTTGCAACGAAAAAATTTTCGTTGCAAATAATTCGCCGCTAAATTTTGCAACGAAAAAATAAATTTCGTCGTCAAATTGCAACGAATAATTTTTTCGTTGCAAAATTCATCGCCAAATTTGGCAACGAATAAATGTTTCGTCGCCAATTTGGCGACGAAAAGAAGATTCGTCGTAAATTTTTGAGACAAATAATACTTTTCATCGCCGAATTCGGCGACGTATAATTATTTTCGTCGCCGAATTCGGCGACTAATAATTATTTTCGTCGCCGAATTCGGTGACTAATTATACTTTCGACGCCAAATTAGCGACGAATAAATTTTTTCGTCGTCAGATATGCGACGAAATTTTTATTCGTTGCAAAACTCTCGCATCCATCTCCGGCCAATATAATAAAATTTGCGACGAAAAAAAATATTCGTCGCCAAATTCTGATGAACGGAATTAACAAATAAAATTAAATTTGGCGACGAATTTTTTTCCGATGCAA
The DNA here is from genome assembly GCA_025175895.1 of Wurfbainia villosa. Taxonomy (NCBI): domain Eukaryota; kingdom Viridiplantae; phylum Streptophyta; class Magnoliopsida; order Zingiberales; family Zingiberaceae; genus Wurfbainia; species Wurfbainia villosa. The sequence goes on from CM045991.1 coordinate 7,993,926, forward strand.
TTTGGTGACGAAAATAATAATTCATCGCAAAAAATTGCACATCGATCGATGTACTAATCACGATCGATAGTGCGATCAATGGGATCACCGCTACGACATTCTACAGTTACATGATGCTACGATGACAATGATCGATCATATCCATCACCGATCAATTGATGATCGGTGTCACGGCTACGGCGTTCAGAACTCCATGACATCACCGATCGATATTGTATACCAATGGTGATGGCGAAAAATTTTATCAGTCGAGTGAATGTCTACATCAGTCGACTAATACATATAAATTTGCAACGAAAATTGTAATTTCGTTGCAAATCTGGAAAAAAATAAAAAAAAAATATTTGAAATTAATCTTTTTTCGTTGTTTTACAACAAACACACAACAATATTAACACAATTATACAACAAACAATAATATGGACATCAAACCAATTTATACAGATAACAAATACATCCAAAGGTCTACCGTACCATTATCATAAGGCAATAGTTAAATACAACAAACTTATAAAAACATAAATATGACATATGTCATAAGTCAAGAAGCTAACAAATAAACTTTCACAAATACAGTTAAAGATAACCAACATCATCACCGTCGTCATAAAAAAACACATCATCATTTTCTCCATGACAGGGATCAGGCGGAGGAGGAGCAGAGCTAGAAGGAGGAAGTTGATTTGAGCTAGACGTTAACTGAAGATGTTGCATAATAAACATTTATTGCCTTTGAACTTCGCCCATCTTTTCATTTAAGTCTTGAACTTTCTGAGCGTTCTATCTTGATTCAGTTTCCTTCTGCGTTAGTAACTCTCTCAAATGATTAACCTCTTCGGTTAATTGAATGACTTGGGCTTTTGATACTGGAGAGGATGAAGAAGAAGCACCAGGGACTCTATAGGATCGGCTCAAAGAGCCGAATCCAAGTATTCTTCCACTTTTCGGTCCTCCAGATGCTTCGAGCCATAAATTTATATTCTTCAATGATGGCTCGATTCGATTCCATCATCACTTGCTCCGAATTTCTTTTGTGAAAGTTCATCGTATTTCTCTATTGTGAAGAAAAAGAATTAAATATTAACATAAGAAATTAAATTTTTACAATTACACACCTTTATTGTTCTAGCTCTTTCACCACTCCATGTTTTATCCTTTTTTTGAAATGTATGGGTGAAAGTGTCAATAAATAATGACTCTGTTCCCGTCTCCTCGCCTAAACAAATTAACAGCTTAATATTTATAAATTAGTAGTATTAGATTATAAAATCATAAATTGAAAGTACTCACCAAGATCGATGTTTATGCTCATCGATATTTATGGATCCTCCGCGTCGTGGCGGGCATAGCGTAGATTCTGATTACGATTTTGCTTATTACATTCACTCCTCCGCTTACTTTCATCGATCGATGTGCAACAATTTTATTTCAATTCTTCTCAGTTATACAGTGCGGTTTCTTATTTCTAATTTTTGCATGATTTAATATGTTTCTAATATGATCACCACATTTTTTCTTAAAAATCCTCCTAATCTCTAGTATTTCAGTCTCCTCCCAAATAAATACCCGCTGCAGTAGAGGAAAATAAAAATTGATTATATTAATGATTTAAATATACTAAATGATTGAAATAAGTTACTTTGAACTCATTCCACCACGTAACTTTAATTTCTTCCGTGCTTATATAAATCATGGGTTGCCGATTTTATTCACCTCGTGAATAACACATATAAATTTGTAAATCTAACATAAACCAAAACAAACTCTATATACTTTAAAAATATATTGTATTAAAATTTTAATATAGATATTATAAAACTCAATACTTATGAATTTCCTCATGAGATATAACCTCTCTCGTATCTTCCCTCTCCACGAGTGTCATTGCATCGGGAAGAAACATCGCGGTATATGTGAGAATCGAGGATCCTACAACCGGGAAGAGGTGGAGGGTACATTTCGCAAGAGCATCGTAATGCCATGCCGGGCAGAGGAAGACTACGATCTTCCATCACTACTACGCCTACGATCAGCCACGCGAAACTAACAATCATGATTATTGAAGAATATTACAGAAAAAAATACCAGTTGCATATCGAATTATTAATAGGAAAAATATGAAAATATTACCATATTCATAAAGAATCGATTTAATTCTAAATAAAAAAAGTTCATTAGATATCAAATATATAGATTTTTGAATAACATAGTAAATTAAAACATAATTAGTATTGATAAATTAAAAGGTAAATTACGATAATTAGAAATCAAAATCTGCAATAAAATTTTCTTCGATAACGCGTCTAATCGTCATCGATCGTCTATCATTATCGTCTATCCTCATCCTCATCATCATCCACATCCACATCCTCATCCTCGCTATCAAATCTTCATCTTACTCATTCATTCGGTTCACTTGCATCAACGTCTATTACAACGCCACGGATCTCGTAACGTTGAAATATTATATTCTTCGATATGAAATGTATTGACAACTTCATCTCTTGTTGATAGCTATGTCCTCCCAATATTCCTCGATTTTATTACATGCTTTGGTTTTATAAAGCGCCACCAATCACTTTTGTCTCGCCTCATACTAGGATATAGGCATAAAATACTTAATCATTGTCTAATACAAATGGTTCATACCTCTTGTATATTTTTGTAGTTAATTTCAATCAAATTAAACGTGGACGCACTCTCACGCTTTAATAGTCAAACCAACGACACATAAATAAAATAACTCGCAATCGAGCCCTGGATCGCTACCTCTAAAATTTCATCTAAAGAATCGTAAAATTCATTCCTTGCACCTCCATCAATAGATGGTGAACACAAACTCGCTTATTCATCGTAGTTTTCCAGTTCCATAAGCTTGAGTATGAAAAATATATCCGCTTTATGAAATATACGCGTCAAGTTTTAACTATTGAATTTGGACCCATGGCAGATTATTTATTAGGTCTTGCTCAATACGGCGTGATTATCATGAATCTAAAGTAAAATCAATATGTCATCGTGACAAGATTTATCAAATTTAATATCATATACTACTTACATAATTTTTAAAACCATCAGGCAAATTCTTCATCACGTAAATTATTAAACTACGCCCTAAGCTCGAATATAGAGTTTGAAAAATCCTACAATATAATTAAATAAAACATGAACAATGTTTTATGATATACAAAATATTTAATATAACTACTATATACTTACTCAAATAAATACAGACATTGATAAAATATATGTATGGGTTGCTTCGCCACTGACCGCTTAAATATCTACTTATGCAAGATCCACTGGTCGACTAGTAATTAAAAATCGAGAATGCCCTCAAATTTGGATCAACGACCCTCATCGCTTCTTCACGCTCCGACTCTTACATTGAATGTGAGGTTCAAAGTAATATGATGCAAAAGTTATAACTTCCTCCACAATATAAGCATTAACTATGAAGCTTCAACACGAGCTTTATTTTTCACTTTTTTCAAGTGATAGAGGAATCTAAAAGTAATACAATAAAATTTATTAGCAAATAAATTAGGCTAGATTTGACGAAATGAAATAACAACGAGAAAAAGTTAAAAAAATCACCTTTCAAACGGATACATCCATCGAAATCAACAGACCTCCAACTTTAGCCTCTCATACGAGTGAACCAAAATATATGTTCCATCAATCGAAAAAACGCCGGTGGGAATATCCTTTCTAAGTTCTGGCATAATAATCGGAATGTCTCTCTCTAATGTCTCCATGTGAATGACTCAAGATCTTGTCGAACAAATATCATGAAGAAAATGCTTAATTAGTAATCGCAGATAAAATTTGTAATGTTCTTCAAAGCAATAGAATTAATCTTTCCATGAATATACGATACACATGCCTTTTAAAACCCATAAATTGCATTCGATTCCTTCAAATCAACGCATCTACCAATATTTGAGACATAACCATCGTGAAATTTCAACGATTTCACCATTCACAAACAATCTGTTTCGATCCTTATTCAATATATAAACCGCTTTCGATTTTGGTCCCCTATTGCATTCACATCATCAAGGGTAGGTTTGGTTCGTATAGACGCAAATCTTTCTTGTATTGATTATCTTTTGTTTTTCCAGTTATATCCATCACCGTATTTATCGATTTTTAAAAACATTCTTCTCAATACGATTAAATCAAGATTCGACGAATCAAATTATTCTCGCTAATACGGTAAATCCCAAAAGATACTGTTTTTATATTTATACGTAATTCCATAGTCGTATATTTGACATCGGGGTCTTGATAAGATGGAAAGTTAAGCACTCTTTCTATAGACTTTGACCGTGAATCGATGGTGGAGGTATTCTTTCAATTCTATTATTAGTAAATTCTTCTTTATTTCTTCCGAATTTATGATTTGGTGGTAAAAATTGCCATGACAATCAAAATAACTCGGTTTCTTTTCGTGTTTCAATCAATGACTTTGATCTCTCCATACATATCGACATCCTAAAATCCCCGCAGATACTCGGCCGATAACATCCCATAAGCATAAAAATCATTTTATGGTCAGAAAAGTGCAGCTTTCATGAGCGGTGATTAGTATGGGCATCATACGTGGAAACACCCACGTCCCATACTGGATCAACTCAATCAAGCGGTTGCGTGTAAACATCATTAACTTCTTTTGATTATGTGCATAATCAATGTTAAAAAACATATAAGGTGTTTTCATACACATACCGAGGAAGATTATGCGGAGTTACATAATTGTCAAAGAAGAATACGTTCTTCCCGATTTGCTAAACGGAGCAAATCCATTAAAGACACAGACCCAACCCGATGTTTCGGATCTCATTTGCAAAACTCGATATATTCGATCAAAATTTTTCCACGCCTCGCATCGATGGATGACACATTAGCCCATTCTCTGTTTATGATTTGATGCAAGTCATGTGTTCAAGAATACCTTTAAAGCATAAAGCCTTTGCAATCTAGGAGTTAAAGGCAAATAGAACATTTGTCGAATGATTTTAATCGCTTATTACGATTTGATCTCGTGGTACTCTTGTACCGTGATTGACTACAGACTCAGAAGTTTCTAAATGCATTATCTCCCCAATATAAGATGCAACCATTTCAGAAACATCAATTCTTCAGACCTAAGACCCAAATCTTTCACAAGTTTTTTCATATCAGAAAATCATTCTGACATTATGTGATCACGCCAATACTTCTCCAATAACTCAACAAAATCATTAAAACATTCTTCGACACATTACGCATTTTTAACATTCAACAATCTTGTGGTGAGAGATAATTTCAGATGATCATTACAACCGACCACACAGTTCATCCGCAACTCTCAATACTTCTTGAAATTTTATATACGGCTCATCAGCACATTTTCATTACCACCAAGAATTTCTACCTCCTCCAACGGTGTTGAATAATTATTATACATGTGTTCAAATGCTCGAGGATAACTAGCACTTGTGGCGCTTCGTTCGCTATTCAAATTACGACCAACCGCATCAACTATCATCCTCCGTACGGACAGACGATCGTAATATACTGCTTGCTTCCACTAATCGCCCTTCAGATGCTTCGGCCCAACCTCTTCATCGGATATAAACGGTTCACCACGATAAGTCCAATTATAATAATTCGCGAAACCAAATCTACAAAGACGTTTCTCGAACTTTATCACATTGGAAAAATTTACCATTATGACATTTTTTTGCACGAACACCTTAACTTATTCCCATTCATAAACTCAACATTATTAGTAGCAAATCTCAAAAATTGTCCCAACCCAATTATAAATTCATCGGTTAAACCACGACGAACTCCGCCCATGATAAGTTAACCTTATCGTGGCCGGTCCCAAGCCCGGATAAAGGAGGAGGGTCATAGTCACACCAAATAAGTAAACTAAGGTAAATGTTCAAACGAATGATCAATCAAACTATCAGTTAACGCTAGGTTGTTCCCGAAAGAACGCAGCGTTATAGGTGGTCCGATCAGTAATGTCTCGCAAGGACCGCTACATTTTCGTAACTGTAGTGAAAAATATGCTAGAGTTCACGCTGCAAGGTCCGACCGCAACGATCGGCAAGGACCGCTACATCTCTGAGAACTCAGCGTAGTGTTAAATAAGCAAGAGTTCTCACACCATAGTGTAAAACAAATATTATGTAAAAACTAAGAGTCCAAGATTCGATACATTAACATGTGAATTCTCACCGTAAAACAACGGAGATAGAGATACGATGATTAGAAGAAAAATTAATATCAGATGTGTACAAGAGACAAAATGGGTTGTTGAGAAGGCAAAGATGATAGAGAACTCGGGTTTTAAGTTACGGTATACGTGCAAGAGTAAAACAAGAAATGGAGTGGGTATTATTGTTGATAGTTCTAAAGGACGAAGTCAGTAGAGTAATTAGAAGGGGGATAGAATTATAGCTCTCAAAATAAGAATGAGAAAGAAACTATAAACGTAATTAGTGTATATGCACCTCAAATAGATTAGATTTAAAATACCAAATTAAGGTTTTGGGAGGACTTAGATGAAGTATTATAAAATATTCACAAACGAGATGATTTTAATAGAGGGAAAACGATTTAATACGAGAGGGTAAAGCATGGGGTTATGGGTCGAACAAGAAACGGTAAAAAACTATATCGGATTTTGAATAAAGATACGATCTTATACTAGCTAATACATTTTTAAGAAAAGAGAAGAGCACTTAGTCACGCTCAAAAGTGAAATAATAAATCACAAATCGACTTTCTTATGGTTAGGAAGAGAGATAAAAGATTCAGAAAGATCAGAATGTTATTCCCTGAGAAAGTTTAACTACTCAACATAAGTTAGTAGTATTGGATATACGCCTCAAACATAGTATTAATAGAAGGAAAATATACACGACATAGAATTAAGTGGTGGAAGTTAAAGCATGAGAAACTAAATATATTCAAAGAGAATGTAGAGTACAAGTATTAGATGGCATATACGGTGACCTGTAATGACGTGGGATAAGATGGTATCAAAATTTAAAATCAGAACTAAGAGTGTACTCGGTGAGTCAGTGATACGTACTCACCAAGTAAAGAATCTTGGTGGTGGAATGAAAAAGTCTGAAGAGAAAGTCAAGGAAAACGAATAAAGATATAAGAAATTAAATATTTAAAAATGAGAAAAATTTGAAAAATATACAATAGCAAGAAAGAAACTAAGAAAGCAATGAATTTAATTTCAAGATCAAACTTTTAACGGTTATATCGAAAATTAGATACAAAAGAAGGAAAGAGACATTTATGTAATAGCTAAAGTGAGAGAGAGAAAGACAAAAGATCTTAATCAAATAAGATGTATTAAAGATGAATGCTGATAAGTCTAGAAAATGATGAAGAAATAAAAGAGCTGGAAGAGATATTTTTATCAACTTTTTAATGAAGGTTTAAGAGACCAACTTAATTTAGGTAATTTAAGTAGGTCGAATGAGTATAGAAATTTAAATTTTATCGTAGAATGCTTTAAATGGAATGCAAATGGAAAAGCCATTGACTGATGATATTCCGATAGAGATATGGAAGTGTCTAGGGAAATAAGGTATTGAATGACTTACAAAATTATTTAACATGATATCAAAACAAAAAGGACGATCGATCAACGGAGGTAAGTATCCTAATTCTCTTATATAAGAATAAAGGAGACATACAAACTCATAAAACTATAGTGTATTAAACTAACGAGTCATACCAATAAACTGGGAAAAGTAATAAAAAAGATTAAGGAAGGAGACCATGGTTCTCGAAAATCAATTCGATTCATGCGAGAAGGTCGATAATGTGGTTATACATCTTCTCGCATAACTAATCGAAAAGTATAGAGAGAAAAAGGTGATCTACACATGGGTATTCATCGATTTAGAAAAAAGCTTATGATAGAGTTTCCAAGAGAAATAATACGGAGAATTTTAGAAAAAGATGTTAGTGTAATATATATCAACTAATTACGATACGATAGAAGTAACGACCAGAGTAAGACTTGTGGATTAATCAAGCATTTTCAATAAAGATAAGGTTACATCAAGGATCAACTTTAAGTCCCTATCTTTTACACTAATCATGGATTTAACTCACTGGACACATTCAAGACACATTACCGTGGTGCATGTTGTTTTCAAATGATATTGTTTTTGTAGATGAGATACGTGTAGGAGTAAATTTTAAACTAGAATTCAAGTGAAACACTAAGTGAAAGGTTTTAAGCTTAAGAGAGTAAAGATGTAATATATGGAATTTAAATTTAGCAATATTAGACGAATGAGACAAGTGTTAAGATAGAGATATGAGTTGTCTGAATCGAGAGCTTTAAATATTTAGGATTATTTTTGCAAGATGATGGAGGGATTGAGAGAGATGTCTTACATAGAATACAAGCAGGATGGTTGAAATGGAGGAAAACATCGTGTATTTTATGTAATCGTAAAGTGCCTCTAAAACTTAAAGGGAAGTTCTACGAAACGGCAATTAGACCGCTTATGTTATAATGGAGTCAATGTCCTACGACTTGAGCATACGAGCAAAAGATGAGAGTTGCAGAGAGATGAGGATGTTAAGGACGTGTGGACATACGAGGATGTAATAAGAAATGAGAGCATTAGAGAAAAAGTTGGTGTTGCATCTATTGAAGGAAAGCTCCGAGAGACACGTTTAAGGTGGTACGGACATGTACTTAAACGGTCAATAAATGCTCCAGTTAGGCGATGTGAAACGATACCAAATATACACATCAAACGAGGAAGAGGAAGACCAAAAAAGACTTGTTTAGCAACAATAAAACAAGATAAAATTTATTTAAATATAGATGATGATATAGTAGGGGATAGAGTCCAATGGCGTAGAAGGATTCATATAGCCGACCCCACCTAGTGGGATAAGGCTTTGTTGTTGTTGTTGTGGTTAAACCACGACGTTCTGATAAATTCTTTTTATACATCCAACTGCGTTCTCTCTCCATCGATCCTGTATTCGAAATTATATCAACAACGATTAATTTTCATTTCTTCCAAATTAACTTCATCCGTATATATATATATATCAATCTAATCATAAATTTATACTCAACATTAATTAAATTTTTCTAATACTAAATATGATTTTGTGTGATATTTAATTGCAAATTATAATATTATTATTTCAAACAAATTATGATCTACTAACAGTAATTAAATTACTTAAAATCAAATATTACGATTAAAAATTATAACAGAATTCATAATACTGTAAATAATGTTATAAACAATATTTTTACACGAACCTGTCCGGAAGGAAACAACGTGGGGATGAGCTCACGACTAGATGAACATCTTGACAAACACCTTCAAAGTAGGACAACCTATTAAACAAAATATTATATACACGCGATCTCACTAGAACGCGATCTCGCGCAGAACTGTGTACGCTGCGACAAGACCAGCTAGCCGCGCCACCACGTGCGCCACGAGCTCGCGGGCAGCTGGCCGATGCCGCCGCTGCTCGCGGTATGGTCCGACGTGACCTTACGCAGCGAAGAAGATCGCCGCATGAGCTCGCGACAGTCGCGCACGGCGGCAGCGGCGAGGCGGCGGCCGAAGAAGCGTGAGCAGCGGCGCCAGATTGGCCGCCGCACTCGGCGGCTGCCGGAAGGGAGAGGGAAGAAGAGAGGGAGACTCTTACCGACGGGCCGGTGACGGGAGGAGTTGGATCGGCGGGATAATTAGGGAAGAAGAGAGGGAGAGGGAAGAAGAAATGGAGAGAGTTGGATCGGCGGGATAATTAGGGAAAATTTAGCAACAAATGTTTTTTCGTCGCTAATTTCGTCGCCAATTTGGCGATGAATCATATATTCGTCGCCAATTTGGCGATGAATTCTATATTCGTTGCAGATTCTGCAACGAAAAACAATTCGTTGCAGAATTTTGCAACGAAAAAGTAAATTCGTTGCAGAATCCTGTAACGAAAAAAAATTCGTTGCAGATTCTGCAACAAATTTTGGATTCGTTGCAGAATTTTGCAACGAAAAAGTAAATTCGTGGCAAATTTCTACAACGAATTTTGAATTGCGAGATTCAGAAAAAAAAATCGCTGCGAAATTTGCGATTTATTTATTTTTTCGCAAATTGGCGATTTAATTTTTTCGTCGCCAATTTGCGACGAATTTTGCAACGAAATTTAAATGTTGGAATTTTTATAATTTTTCCAACAAATTTTTTTTTGTCGGAAATTTCGTTACAAATTTACGACGAAACATAAAATTCGTCGCAAAATTTGTTGCAGATTTGCAACGAATTATTTTCGTTGTCAAAGTTCGTCGCCAAAAATCAGTTTTTTTGTAGTGTAAGTTTGGCAAAAAAAAATCCCAATGAGAAAATTATTTATGTGCAATCTAATCAAGAAGGTTGATTTGGGTTTTACCAGACTTAAAATTAAATGGATCAGTGCTAGGGATGGGAAAAAATTAAAACTGCTGCTTTCCTAGCTATAGTTGGGATCAAGGTTAGAATGAGCTTTGAGTATCTGGAATTATTATGGTATCCATTTTCTCCTGCTGCTTTTCGGTTTTGCATCTTAGTTTTACCCAAAACATTGTTAGACATAAGATCGCCTGTATTAAATTACTCTTTTGTCCACCTAATCACAGATTTCAGCAACGGTTCATTGAAGTTGCATCATCCTAATCGCTCATTGAAGTTATCATATCCTACTTGCCATTTGCATGACACTTCATGTTTACCACCCCTTTTAAATGATAATTATCTTGATATATCCTGAAGTATTAATTGCAGCAAGTTTAGTTTAGGGGATATAGAAGACTCACTTAGCCAGAGCGGGGTGCATTAAGCTTTTCCTGTCATTATGGACATCCTAAAAATTTATCAAACTTGTTATTCAATATGCTCTCACTGTTTTACCTTGTTATTACAATGATTTAGCAGAAATATAATGCATAAACACACTTTCCAGAATAACCATCGGTTTCCTAATTTGATCAACGATTTGGAAAGAGAGGTTTTGGATTACATCATTTCTTCTGAATATAAAGTTTCATGATGCTAGGGAATGTCCATCTTCTTGGCCATGATTCTCAAGGCTCTCGGTCCAAACAGTGGAACCTCCTACGACAGTGATGATGATTCTGCTCATGCAAGGCTTCCCCTCGTACAAGGAGCAACATATGTTTGTGACCCTCCCACAAATATAATTTATTCAAAAAGATTGAATAAATACAGTGAAGAGCGAGGAGGAGATCGACGTCTGCTGTTGCTACAGCTGCAGTTGCTTGCGGTGGAGGGTTTGTGCTCCGGCGTGATGGATCAGCCCATGGCGGATTCATATTGTAGCACGGTAAGTAAAGCTTTCCAGTTTCCGATCCTTCTTTGCTTTCTTCGCAAAGATCTCGATCGGTATCGCAATCGCATCGCTGATTCAAGTTGTCAAGTTGTTCGATCTGTAGGCTCTGGAATGCAGAAATGGAAGTAGCAGCGATTGCGAGGTCAAGAGCTGCGTGGTATGCCGAACCACCGAGATGCCCCTTTGGCGGTCCGGCCCCAAGGTAACACCTTTTCCTCAATTTGGTTCTTTTCACTCATAAAAGCTTCGATCTTTGGCGTTAATCGATTTTTCCATCCTTTAGACGCTCTGCAACGCGTGTGGGATCCGGTACCCGAAGAACAAAATGGAACCGGTAATGAAGGCGAAGAAGGAGAAGAAAGAATGGTTCCTGGAGGTTCAGATGCTGGGATTGGGGCTGAGAAAGAAGCGATCTATTAACCCTATTAAATTTCTTTGTTGATTGCCCTGGTATGAGTTTGTTGAATTGAAATGCAGATACTTCAATTGAAGTATCAATCTAGCTCTTGTCCTGTTTGTCTGTAGTAATTTACTCCATTCGAAATTCACTTTAAGGTAAACTTTGTTCAGTTGTTTCCTTGCTAATTCCTCTCTTTGGTTTGCGGTTGTCCTGTTTAGACCGCAATATTGATAAAACTGTTGAATTTAATTGATTTCATTAGTCTCAACTATCAGTGATCATGATCTAAGATGTGTCTCCAATGTCTGTTATCCTTAAAAAGTTATAGTACATGGTTTTAATCTTCTTGATTGTCATGGTGGAAGCTGCAATAACAGCAGATGTAATTCTGAACAAAGATTGGGAGGAGGTACTTGTATCATGATTGTATGTTTTATTGTGATCATTTTTTGAAAATTTTGGTTTAGAGGTTCCTATTTGATCGATCTTTTGCAGGATTTTCCAGATGACACGACTGGGAGATTTAATGAGCTTAAGAATTTCATTAGGTCAAACTTTGAGCTGTGCCAATGGGTCGGTTTAACTATTGTGACTGTCCAGGTATGGTTCTTTTGCAGTTAACTGAAAATGAAAATGCTACTTGCATTAATTCTGGTTTGTCTCATTTTTAACCACGACTTGATAATGAGAAACAAAATTTTCTGAACTTACTCAGCTACGTGGTTTTGCCCGGGCAGTAAACTACCTTGTTAAGGTCAATTAATCATTATCTCTGTTATTTAATTACTAAATTAAATGAAGTAAGAAAACTAGCCCTTTTCTCACTTCATTTAATTAAAAGGCCACTTAATCAAAAACATATCCTACTGCTTCAAAGTAATAAGCTGCTCCTTCGGTGGCTGCTGAATCTCACGTGAATGCACCCATCGGACCCCCTAGTAGAGTCCTATTACGAACGTATACTCTTATCCCTTTTGACTCTCTCACTCCCGGGAGCCTATCTTGAATCCCAAAGGTTAACCTCGTTTAAAGAAGGATCCTAGCGATCTCATCGGGTGAGTGGGGACCTATATGCATTCTTTCATGGAAGGATCGCGAACCGCTGCAAGAGTACTGATTGCCAATTTAAAAACGTAGACTGATCACCCCTGTAGGATTATTCAGACCCATTCCATGATTTAGCACCTACGCATCAGATCTTATGCACTATAAAGGATATCTATAGCTGCCTGGCTCGGACAAAGATGAGTTATTACTTTCAGTTCACCATAAAAATATGTGATGAAAGTGAATTATGAGTCCTAGTATAAATTAGACAGTTAAAGTGGAGAGTGAGAGTAGAGAATGAACGACTGTTCCAGAACGATAGATTTGATATAAGACTGTTCAAGTTCAATAGGGGCTCCTCACGCATCTAGGATGGGCCGCTTTATCGACGCGAGAAGTTTAGAAGACAAAATCTAACCCCTTAGCAACTCACCCTTCCTTCGACTTCGTTTTTATTCTCCACCTCGCCACGTCGCCCTGAACTTAATCTCTATTATTGTAAGTTCGCTCGGCCCTTTCTTTCTATTGTGTTCCATTCCACCTCATCCTTACATATAATAAATGCTCGAACGCCTGTCTCCAGCGAATCCAGAAAAAGACATCTTTAGAACCCACATCCCTTTCACATCACTTCTTCCTTTCCCCCTCTAACTTCCATTCTTCCTCGGAAGTAATAACCTCCTCTGTGGGCCGTGCACCCACTTCGCTAGTCTTTCTCATCACCCTTCCTTCCCTGCTTTCACTACCATAATAGACGTTCTACTTCACTCGGCTTCCGCCAGCTCCTCCTTCCTTTTCTACCCGAAGGGTTCCAAACCTTCCTTTTCTATCTATCTAATAGTGCAACCATCCTCTCCAATGGAGAAGTTCCAATCTCACTCAAGGTTGTGAGCTTAGTGAGTCAGAGTCTAGATAAGATGATAGTGAGGTGATCCCTCCTAGATTATATAGTTAGAGTCTCAATTCCCAACCCTCGTAAAGGACCCTAAAGAGTGAAAAAGAGTAGCTGCTCGACTACTCCCCTACCCATGTAATAAGGATCCAGGAAGGTTGGGAGTGACACCCCCATCAAGACAAGAAAGGTTCCCACGACCAAGCCAGGGCGCCGGAGAAAGGAGGGGGACCTCTACTCTTTGCATTATAAGTAGATTCGCTCCTCTCCTGAAATATGGAATCAAAGTGCCTTTCAGTCGAGCACGTCAGCTGCACTTCTTTCAGTAGCCCCGTCATTTCACTCTACTTAAATATTATTAGTTCGCTGTCGCTCGTCCCTCGGCCCGCAGAGGAGCCAGCAACTCAATTCCCGACCGAGTTGCCTATCAACTTCTTAAGGTTATGAGCCAGGCAGCTACTGAAAAGGGAGTTGCTCTTTTTTCTGTAGCTCGAGTTGCTCATTATTTGAGTTGTTGCCTATCACCACTCAGCTATACTATATGAATTGATCATAGTCCAGAATCAAGGGCGTATGCCATTCATAATCTGTCAGCTGCAGCTGCCGAAGAGTGACTTCAGATTCTCTCTCTCGTCCCATCGGGTACCTCTCACTATGGAATTATACGTCCCTACCTCTTTAACCGGGTAAACAACTATTAAAGCTACTTAAGCAACGGAAACAAAGAAAAGAGCAGCAAAGGGAGAGTCCATAGGCGTGAATACTCGGATTTGGCTTGGAAGTGCTCGCTCAGCGGTCTGGCGATCCAACTCTGATTCTTTGATTCTGACTGGCGATCTTCACCCTACCTCCCAGATGGAACTGCTCTCACCGTACCCACCTCTATTTTATGTCGCTCTGCTTCACAGTCTAACGTTAGATGAGATTACATTATCGTATGCGCTTATGAGAGGCGAGAGGGTGCTCCCTCATGCGATTGTAGTGAACTCCCTTATCGCGTGATGGTGCTATGCGCTTCCTGTTTCCAGTAGATGTGATTCACTACCTGCGCTACCTGGTGCGGGGATCTATATAACTAAGACCCATAAAAGCAAATTCAGACTTAATATTACTTAAAATCACGCTTGTACTTTGATTTTCCTAACTGGAAAAAAGCACTCCCACACGGTTTATGGGTGACTCCCATATCCATCTCTTTCACTTTAAGTAAGCTATCGTTGTGAATAAGAGATTGAGTCTTTTGGTGCTGAGCCAATATTATTTTGATGTTAGGTTCGGACCGAGCGCGTTTAAATATTAAATATATTATTAAACTATCGATATTGAAATCTTCTCTCCTAAGCGAGTACATTTCGCGGTTATGGCCATACGTGTTTGCTGGATTATGAAATCTATGAACAACGTAATTGTTGGAACAACCATTGTCCGTCGTGGTGTAAACCCATTAACTAGGGTTTTATAAGACTCTATCAAGCAGCTTGGGAATGGTGTTCAGATTGATGAGCCGGAACTAACAATCGTTTCCAATAACCCACACCAGAAAGATTGCCTGCGGCTGATGCTTACAGCGATGTGGCCTACTTGTATACTAGTGTTCTATGGGGCTTCCCAGAATCTATAGTGGCATGTGATATGGTTCTCTATATTCTCTAAGCTTCATGGATGAAGCTAAGGTTTCTGGGGATAAGGTCAAATGCTCGAGCCACCTGCCTTAGACATCTCTGGGAATCAAAGAAGCTAATAGGTCGTCCGGGGAAGAAAGCGAATCTTGCACTTAGAGTAGCCAGCGAGCGAAGAAGAATGACTTACGGCAGGATGAGCTAAAAGTCGAGGAAAAAAGGAATGAATTCAAGACCTGCGCCACTGACTCTTATTAAATAGAAGCGGGGGTGTCCCCTGTCTTTCTATGAGCTCCGGTCCTTCGCTCAACATGGAAGAGGATGCAAAAGTTAAAAGTAGATGAGAAGGTGACCCCTACATCCAGCTTTGAGAGTTCGGATCCTTTGTATGATATTAGATAATTAAGCACGGTAGGATGAGTTTGAATTCCTAAGGACCGACTCTTGCAAATATGCCACTCGAGCACGTCGGCATCATTCTATTCTTTTCTTTCATCCTTCCTCTCCCCTGCAACTGTCTAAGTTGGCTCTTTGAAAGTTGTCTTTTCGTCTTTCCAGTCAACGGAAATCTTGCCCTGTAGCCAGTTGTGGCTAGGGGTGAAAGGTTTCGTCAACATGTTACGAAGCTCCAGTCTTCTGCGGGTCACCATTACTTAACTTAGCTTAGAAAGGCGTACATCTGGGCAAGGGAAAGCGCAGTGCGCCTGGTGCAAATGGCTTTCTTTTTTCATGATATACCCATCCAGAATGGGGGGCCTACGTACATGATTGATAGAATCACTACACAGGGGGTGGCGGTAAACTTGATGCGGGAGAGGCATTAGTGCAGTTCGATCTTGCTTGTGGTGTATTCCTTTGTAGTGAGTAGGGCGTCTTTCTCCTTGATCTGTTCGCCTCCCCAGATAGAGCACAAGTCAACGGGAAGGGCAGGACAGCTAAGATAAGCGCTTACTTACGACCGGGAGAGCAGAAGCTCATAGAAATAGAATATAATCCACAGCTTGAAACCAAGAATTCACTTCTTTGAGTCTCCAACTGAAGCATTCTCAATAGCATTGCATGGGAGAAGGAGAAAGTGAGCTATCATTGCAAGGCCTTCCTGGCTCTGGGCGACAGGCCGACTTAATCACACTTTTTTAAGAAAGAACGCTCACTGCCCTGCTGGCATCAATATGTGGATTTTTGGCACAACAAGAACAAAAAAGAAGATTAGACCGGAGATGCCAGAAAGGCCTCTTCAATGAGACCGGGAATCTGATAAGTGAGAACGATTGCATTCAGTCTTCTGTGGCTGTAGGGAGTGGAGTAGTGGCTCTAGAACTTGGAGACCATGAAGCGTTCGAGTGCTTCTCATATGGCACACTCGCAATCTTAGAAGTTGAACCTGCCAATCCAAAGATCTCGAACCCAAGACGACAGTGCTGTGAATCTCATATCCCTGCTAGAGAGAGACAAGCAAGCCAATTCATCGCTCGTCAGCTTCGCCCTACCCTATGTTGTTGTCAGCGCTCTGCCTCATCGTCTGCTTCTCCTACTCCTGCAGAGCCCTCGCCCTCTTATTGGCATGCATAAACATCCGTTGTTCGCGATCGGTTCATAGCTTCCGTTCGCTAGAGCAACTCTGGCAATCGGTGGTGCATAGCTCTCGTTCGCTAGAGCAACTCTGACATAAGGATTGGCTTGGCTTAGCCTAAGGTGTGTGATGCGGCGTGGAATTATTTTGTTCCTCGATCTTGTGTCACCGAGGAAGGGGTCTTCTCCGACCGCATCAGTAAATTTGACTTATGGTACAAAGCCATGAAAGAAGAAATGGATTTTATAGCATCTAACAAAGTCTAGGATCTTGTCAAGTTGCCTAATGGTGTAAAAATCATCGGTTGTAAATGAGTTTTTAAAACTAAGAAAGACTCAAAAGGCAACATTGAGAGACATAAAGCTAGACTTGTTGCCAAAGGATTTACTCAGAGGGAAGGAATTGACTACACGGACACATTTTCTCCTGTATCTAAGAAAGACTCATTCCGTGTAATCATGGCATTGGTAGTTCATTTTGATTTGGAGCTACATCAAATGGATGTGAAAATGACATTCCTCAATGGTGATCTAGAGGAAGAGGTTTATATGAAACAACCAGAAGGATTTTCCTCTAGTAGTGGTGAGAATTTAGTCTGTAAGCTAAATAAGTCCATATATGGATTAAAACAAGCCTCTCGTCAATGGTATTTGAAATTTCATGATGTTATTACTTCATTTGGTTTTGAAGAAAATATCATGGATGTTTGTATATACCATAAGGTCAGTGGGAGCAAGATTTGCTTTCTTGTTCTATATGTGGATGATATTTTACTGGCGACTAATGATAAGGGTTTGCTATATGAGGTGAAATAATTTCTCTCAAAGAGATTTGATATGAAGGATATGGGTAATGCATCTTATGTCATTGGCATAAAGATCCATAGAGATAGATCTAGAGGCATTTTGGGTTTGTCTCAAGAGACCTATATCAACAAAGTTCTAGAGAGGTTTCGAATGAAAGATTGTTCACCAAGTGTAGCACCCATTGTGAAAGGTGATAGATTCAATTTGAATCAGTGTCCTAAAAATGAGCTCGAACGGGAACAAATGAAAACCATTCCATATGCTTCATCTGTTGGAAGCCTTATGTATGCTCAGGTCTGTACTAGACCTGACATTGCATTTGTTGTTGGAATGCTTGGGAGATATCAGAGTAATCCAGGTGTTGACCACTGGCGAGCTGCAAAGAAGGTTATGAGATACCTTCAAGGAACCAAGGATTACATGCTCATGTATAGACGGACTGAGAAGTTGGAAGTCATTGGGTACAGTGATGCGGACTTTGCCGGCAGTATTGATTCACGAAAATCAATATACGTGTTTATGTTAGCTGATGGGGTTGTGTCATGGAAAAGTGTCAAGCAGACCTTAACTGCTACTTCCACTATGGAGGCTGAGTTTGTCTCTTGTTTTGAAGCAACCTCGCATGGTGTATGGTTGAAGAGTTTCATATCTGGGCTTAGAGTTGTGGACTCTATTTCAAAGCCTTTGACATTATATTGTAATAATTCAGCAGCTGTATTTATGGCTAAGAACCACAGGAGTGGTAGTCGTAGTAAACATATTGACATTAAGTACTTAGTCATAAGAGAGCGTGTTAAAAAAAAGAAAGTGGTTATTGAACACATTAACACTGAATTGATGATCGCGGATCCTCTGACTAAGGACATGCCACCAAAAGGTTTCAAGGATCATGTAGCGCGAATGGGACTTGGTTCCATAATGTAATGTTTCTTCAATAAAACTCTTATTTAATTTGGATATTTCTCTCTTGAGTTGTATACATATTTATTATTTTGAGAAATATCATTATGTTTGGACCACAAATAAACATAGGGTTTATTTAACTTGTTTTGGATTGACATTGAAAAGTGTAACATATTGTGATACATGGAAGATAATACTCATATTTAAAGGAACTGTCGCCATGATCCATATGTTAATATTATTATACAATAGATACACATAGACCAAGTGGGAGAATGTTGGTTATTTTGACTTCATTGGCTATGGAGTAACCAAGTGGTCTATGTATTATGGTTCCAAAAACCACCGTAATTGTCATCCCATGATTCTTCCAACTTCTCGATGATGGCAGCGATTTTGGACAGAACCAATATGCTATAAATTTGGTCTCTGGTCCCTGCTCCGCGTGTGATCTCTTTTTCTGAGTGAAATACACCATTATTTTCTGCGTGGAGAAAGGACCGGAAGCACCAAAATCTTCCCAGTGCCAAGAGCAATGACTGGAGGTAAATTTCGATTCCTTCCGCTGCAAATTCTGATTGCTTACAACATCTGCTTCTGAAGAAAGAGTTTTCTTTGATCATAAATCAAACAAACAGACTTGTGACATACCTTGAATCCAAAGTCTTATATTAAGATATTTCCAGTTTGCTGGAGGAATCGCCTTTCTTTTCTCCGGGTTTACGACGTCTGAAGAAAGACTTAGCCTCAAACTATTGATTTGATAGCGACTTAGAAGTTTCCGAGTCATGGAGTTCCCCCCCTGCTTCTGAAAATGGAAGATCACTTTACATGAGCCCACTGTGGCTCGTTTCGGTCTTCTATGGAAGGTTTTCGACATGGTGGCTTTGAAGGGTTTAGACAGGAGAGGTACTTTAGCCAATCCTTGACGATTCTAAATCATCATTATCTGGTGACCACCTTGGTGGAGTTAAGTTAAGGCCTTAAGGGTAAAGATTTCTTTAACTACTCACCTGGCCTTGTTGTGACCAGCCGAGGTCAGGTATAGGAGTGAAACCGGGAATCAAAACCTGGGTTTGATCGCTATTCCTCTATGCACCACATCCGATATCTTATGTCATTTAAGACGGCGTATCGGTTCTTTTCAACTAATGGAGTTAGTTTCATCAGTTGTCTTTATAGGTCTTTCGCCAGAGAAGGGGTAGAAAGAGTAGGTTAAAAGAATGGGTTTGATCACTTGTCTTATTAAAAAAAATGCGAGAGGAGCCCTCATCCCCGCTCTCCTCTCCCACTCCATACCTGAATAGATATAGGTTGGCCTCGCCTTTGAAGGCTTCTCACACTTGCGCCTCTTGGCAAAGGACCGAGAGATGAGGGCATGAACAAAGATGCATAGAATAAAAAGACGCTTTGGGGCATGGGAAGGGGCAAAGCCTCTCCTCAAGAGGACTATTGTGATCTTGGCTCTTGCCTTAGCGACTCTTCCTGGCTCTTAGTTGAATCCGATAGCCCTCATCTCCTATGTATTCCAATTGCCTTACTAAAGCTGGTCTTAAGCCAGCGTTGACTTGAGTGCTTCCTACCTAAAGGATGAGGGTAGCTTTCTTTACTTTCTCGTAAGCACAACCACTATTATTCCCATTCCAAAAGCTCGCCAGCATACCGTATTGATAGCTTAAATAGTGAAAAACGATTCGTTGAGCATCTTTGAAAAGAGAAAGCGCTTAATCAACTTCTTTTAGAGGGGGGCCCCACAGACAGCGACAAAGAGGCCTTCAAACGCACAACAATTTCCAATCAAATAATGTCTAGATCTTAGCTGATGCCGCCAGTAGAAAGAGAAAGAACCTCATCGGGCATTTGCCCGGTAAATGTCATTTTCTTGGTCTCGTCTTAGTCTTTCTGAAATACACCGCTTGGCCACTCTTCACTCACGAAAGCCAACAACATTGACAGAACCCATTCATCCAAGCATGAAAGGGCTTCACCTGCCTCTCTAAATCAGCGAAGGGGGAAGGCAGGAGGCATGATTTACACATTCAAATTTGGGAGTGGAGCGCCCTCTGTATCTTTCTTCCATTCCGGAAGAGCAGAATCAAAGAAAATGACACATACAAGCCGATTCGAAGAACGTCTTTCACTCAATTGCCTTACTGGCTGGCGCTATCTACCCTCTTTCCCAGGAACTGGAATTGAAACATCTATTAGGGGGCATCTTGGGAGGTAGGAAGACTAATTTCGTCTCAAATCATCTGGTTTCGCCGAAATACTAGAATGATAAATATCGCAGCTCGACGAATTAATTAATAGAATAGAAATCCTAGTAAGAGTAGCAGTGGTTTGATTGGATACCAAAGATGAAAAGTAAGTCATTTTTGGAGACATAGAAACTATGCTTAACGCATCGATCTCGTAGCTCTGTGAATGAATGGCGTGGAGCATTCATAGCACTGGTTCGACTCCAGACCGAGATATGTCACGCATTGCATAGAGAAAGAGTTGAAGCTTTTTTTGAATATAAGTTGGGTAGGAACGCGAAAGGGGTGGGGCACAGTGGTTAGCCCGTGAGGGATTTACGATCTACTCTGAAAAGGAACGCAATTGTATGACGAAACCTGGCTTATTTTTTCCACGCTGTGCTCTTCTTTTGTTTTGAGGTTTATCACCATGCCTTTCGGTTAGCTGGAGAAGATAGCCCTATAGTCTAAGTAAGCGGCTTTTCCTTTAGCCTTTTTAATTGAAACCCCAGATCAATAAATTTGCTTTCCCTCATCGATTTCAGTTCCTGGCGGGTCACTTCACCATCTAGAAGCTCCGTCTTTCGGACTAATGGTTGAAGAGCGAGTGGTCTTTCGGACTAATGGTTGAAGAGCGAGTGGAAGTTACTGCAGTCCCAAGGGTTTCAATGATCGGAGAAAAAAGGTAAGACTCCCACTTCCCTGGCTAGCTTGCTTTCGCTAGCTTTTGAGGCTGGCTTTTGATATGTGCTAATCGACCTTCTGATGAAAGCATTGAAGAGGAACTAACTGGAAAGCGGGTGGGATATAAAAAGGAGCCTGACCTATACCATATATGACTTATTTCATAGAAGATTTTTACACTTGGAAAACCCTTTAAAATAGGTTCCTGCTCTATAGCAGCAAGGATAGGTCCCCTAACGTCAAGAAATGGAAAGCCTCCACTTATGAAAGTGCGTCGGTAAGAGCAGAAGTGCGGTCCCCGAGAGTTCGATCACTGCCAACTGCAGCTTGCGGAGGAATTTCGCCGCTTTCCACTCATGCGGAGGCGGGTTCGTTCAATGGGTTGGTGTGCGGACTCGATCGATTAGCGTTAAACTCACGGCGACTTGGTGGCGTCTTCCCGATTGGTGGAGACTCGAGGCCGTGGCGGCGATTCTGGGTAGTCGGTGCTTGGATAAATCAAAAAAAAATTGAAAGCTTAGCTTCACGTGCATGCAGGAAAGTCTCTTAGCTGGTCATAAGGTTTTCGGACCCTTTATAGGTGCCTATCTTATTTAGATGCTTCAGGTTATGCCTTTTTTTCTCTTGCTGCCAATGCCGGCCTCAGTTCTAATTAAATGAGCCAATTAATCTAAATCTTAATATGAGCTTTCAATTAAGGCGGAGCCTTCTGGAATAGCAATAGCCTGTGCCTCTATAATTGAATTGCCTTAAAATGACTTCCATTCAATAAGAAAGACCGCTCAAAGAACCTTTTTTTTTTTTTCGCGTTACCTTGCGTTTTTGCTTTTTACCCTTACTGGCACACGAGACCTGGGTCAACCAAGAAGTCCATCTTCTGCAACCGTCGCTTTTTATCACCCTGGAACTTCCACATCTAATGAAAATTACAATTAGCCGATTTCTTACTTGACTCCTCTTTTTTAATCTTTCTAATTGAAAGAAAGTAGTTTATTCTCTAAATATAGCATCCCGGCTAAGGGAAGGATGAAAGCCTTGCCCTACTTTACCTTCACTGCCTAGGCCCCCCTTGTTCGTTACCCAGCTTGAACTACTTCCTTCGTCTTTCGACTCAGCCAGTTTCTTCCTGTGCTTACTATTTCTATTAGAGCAAAAGGCGAGGTCTAGTCCTCCACTTTATGCACCGAGAATCTTTATGAATAGAATATGAGGCTCTTATTATTGGCCTCGAAGTCTCCGTCCTAATGGGTCCCACCTTCCTTTAAGTTCGAGTAGATTCCCAGTAGAAAAATTACTTTTTCGGCAGCTCAGTCCTTTGAATATAGGGTCAAGGAAGATGAAGATCCGGGCGAGGCCACCTCGCTGTCGCTCGTACCTAAAAAAGGCTAGGAAGAAAAGAGTCTGTCTGGGGCTCGGCGCTTGACTCAATCTCTATAATTTCACTTTTTCTTTGTATTGTGGTAAGTTCCATCTCGTGTGTGAGGGTGCAACTGTGCCCGCCCCCCTTTCTTTAGGTGACTCTTTTCCTTCTCTCTCTGTCTCTCCCGTATTGAGTGTAGTGGTGGAAGGAGTCCTATGCATTCTCTTGTTCGCAGCCTGCTACACCCGACTGCAACGAGGAAGGACGTGCTATAGCCACTAAACAAAGGACATACTTAACGACTCCCCTTCGTACCGCTCCGTGGGTCGAGCATTCCTGTAGTCGCTCCGCATCTTCTTTCTATTATCGCTTGCTCTTGCAATGTCGCATAGCTCAAAAGTCACTTCAATGCTTTTCGTTCGCTCCACTTCTATAGTAATGACGAGTGCTACTTTATTCTCCACTTCAACAACTCCTTTCATCAGTCCTCATCGGTCAAGAGTGAATGTCTTTCAATATAATACTTGGGATCGAATAAATTGCCGGTGCCAACAAAGGTACGAACGAGTACGTCACGGGGCCTCTTCGGGGTCTCGCTTGGTCCCGCCTAACAGCATCAGGAAGTAGTTCTCGGGGGATAAGGAAAGTCTTCGGAGTTGAAGTGGATTGGTTTCTGCCGTCAGTCAGGGGATTCTTCCTCTGTCTCGTGGCTCAGGTTTTAGAGTATAGTCATGGTCAGGAATGAGTAAAGTCGGAACAGAGCGTAGGGGCGAACGAGAGCTCAGAGACGAACGAAGGACAGTAAGCGCTCATGAGGGAAGGCCTTAGAAATGTATTGCTTAGCCACAGGTTCGAAAGCGCACATAATAAAGGGTATCCTCTATCCTAGTCTGAAGTAAGATCCGGGCTCTTAAGGTCAGCGGGGAAGCGAGGGAAATAAGAGAGCCTGTCTCCGCCATAGAATCTGTGGAGGCCGAAAGCGAGGGACAGGACACTCCCTACAAAAGTGGAGCGAAGGCAGGGCAGAAATCATTCAATAGCAGCGAGTGCGAGTAGGAGAGGAAGGGGTTAGAATAGGCCTGGAGAAAGGGTAAGAAAAAGGCTTATTCAATCCAATCAGAGCCCCCTCTGTCCGAATGGGAGTTGGGGAGCGTAGATAGTGCTATACCATGAGAAAGCATACTGAGTGGGGGTAGGTTTCACATCCGAGCTCTTGTTGAAGTATAAGAAAAGGCCGAAACTAATCTCTTTAAGAAGCTGGGAGGGCGACGTCCGTCCTTTAATAATGTAGGCTGGAGGAAAAGAAAGATAGATGACTTTATAACGGATCGTAAGCGTTTTTCTATATCTTTACAGTCTCATGCGTCACTCTCTGTCAATGGTTGTGTGACTGGAGCCGCCTTCTTCAAATCGGTGAAGGGGACTTAAGTTAAAAGGGGGTAAATGTAGTTCTTCTTTAGTCATTCCCTAACCTTTTCTCATATTAGCGTAAGCAAGCGTTTAATATGAATATTCTATAAATAATAAGATTTCCCAACCATACCGCTTTTGACTCCTACTCCTACTCAATTAATCCGAAGCTGTGGTATGCGTGTCCCGTTGATGTGCCTGCGAGTGAAGCAATGAGAATCGTTGATTCATTTGACGCATGGAGAAGGGAATCGAAGATGGATTGCATTTCTTAGAATAACAGTATCCATAGTGTTCTTTTCTATTAAGATTTTAACTTGTCGCTCTTGAAGAGTCTTCGGTATCCACACCACTCGTTATAGGTCTCTTCTCGATCATACCATACCGTACCATACCATTCATTAAGAACTGGAACTTTCACCCCGTACATCTCACGTGGATTAGCCCGCGTCATCGAACGTCCTTATGCCCCGTCTCTCGTCTAAAAAAGATACGATACACTGCTGCTGCCTAAGCCGGGAATTCCTATTTTGAGACCATCTCCAATGCATACCCTATTACACTATTTTAGTGTAAAAGGAACACCATTTCTTCTCCAATGGAACACCAAAAATTGCACTAAAATGGTGCAAGTGAATAGTGTAGCACCATTTTGGTGTTGCACTATTCACTTGTACCAAAATGGTGCAAATATAGTTTATTTTAAATAATTATATTATAATATTAAATTTATATTTAAAATATACTTAAATATTATAAATTAATATTATTTAATTGAATTGAATTTATTATGTAAATTTTATATATTATAAATTTATATTAGTTATTAACTTAAATAAGTAATATTTAAAATATTTGTTATATTAATAAGATTATAAATATTTTAAAATTTATTGAGCATTTGTGGGAACAATATGGTAATTCTAATAATTAAGGTTTATAATGATGTATTTTCAATGAAATGTTATTTGTTTTGTGAAAATATTTTATCTTAATTGTTTATGATTGTGTATTGTCTTTAAATAATAGTATGTCTACTAAATTATTTCTACCAAAATTAAGAAGAAATATACTAATATTTATTTTCTTGTAATTAAAAATATAATATCATAAAAATTAGTTATTATATACTATAAAAATATTAATTTTAATAATAATCATGATCACAATAAAAATATTTAATAAATTAATATGTATGTTGAATAATAAATTATAAGATAAAAAAAAAATATTTTAAAGAATATTCCTTTTAGTGTAGGAAATGGTGTGTATTGGTTGGAGTTGAAAAAAAATTTGGTGTTGGAATAACACTAAATTAGTATTGCAATGACACCAAAATGGGTTTTATGGTTGGAGATGGTCTGACGCTACAGGTACTGAATGAAAGAAAACTGCAGCAGGGAATAGATTCAATATTGCTAGCGAAGTTGCGGGAGAGGTCGAATATTTTATCACTCGGCCGTTTAATTGGAGCTCGACTAAACAAGCAGTCAATCCGACGACCATACGGATCTAGGCACTTTGACAGTAATTCGAATAATTAAAAGAGTGGTTCATTCCTGTTGTGAGCAGACGAACTGAGAATGGGAGTTCCACCTGGGCAGAGGGCGGATAAGGAAAGAATCTTCATTAAGTTAGGGTTCGGGACTCATGTATAGAAGTTGCTTGTGCTCTTAAATTATTAATGCGCTAAAGTGAATGGTGCAATGAACAGACAGCCATCCCAATCTCTCTTTGACCCATACCTAGTTAAGAGCAAATGTGCCTGTCTCATCATTTGAGACTGACTTTCCTCACACCGATGACAGAATAATGATTGACCCTCCCTCCTACCTCAGTGAGTCTGTCAAACTTTCCTCGCACCGAAGGAAGGGCTTTCAACTTTCATTGGCATGGGACCCGGGGACTCTTTGGGGCGAGTTCTCATTCCAAGAAGACTTAAGCTATCGGACCTGGTTCGCTCCTCACTCATAGTTGGCTTGAATACCAAGATTCTATTATTTTGCTCTACGTCGTTGTCGCGGGCCTAATTCATTCCATTCGCCCTTTGGTCCAATTGACCCTTCTCCCTTACAATGCTCGCTCTAGCTCGGTCCCCACACCCCGCACATGTAGAGTTCGCATTCATTTTCCTCACCCCTAGGGGGAATACCCGCACTCGACTGAGAAAGCTCAGTTCTAATGGACAACTTTAGCCCTAACTTTGACTAGAGAAAGCGAAGCAAGATGCGGAAATATAGAATAAGAGAAGCAAGATGCGGAAAAAACTGGAGTGTGGCCTGATTCACTAGCCTTTGGAACAAACTGAGACTAGCGTTAGCGTTTGGAAGAATTCGCCGGCGCTCCCTACTGGTCGCTACGTTTCACCCCTCCTCCTATTCAGCTGAGCTCTTCTTTATTTCTGTCGGAATTCCTTCGTGCTTCGAACGTGAGACCGGTTCTAATCATACATAAGAGTCAAGCGAACGACTAGCATGTCTTCCTTCGTAGAACTTCGACTAGCATGTCTTCTATCTGACCATCATACAACGTTCGACAAGCATATAGCGTCATGCCCATTTTAACTGCTTCGTTTTGCGAGGCACTGCGCTCTTTGGCTCCGGTAGCTACTCACAAAGCCTTACACTCCAACCATACTGAATTTAGACCCACGCATATATATGTCGCACTTAACAAAACACATAGATATGTCGCGCTGATCACGCGTTTCTTTTCTTATAAGATGATCTCTCTCTTCTGTCGGCACTGATCCGTCGGCGAAGTGAAACTGAATCTGCATATTTAAATTCGTTCACTCGCATTAGTCAATCGAGCTAACGCATATATTGTTGTTGCCTAGCGATGAATCGAATGAGCTTTGTCCGATTCCACTTCGGACGAAAGTTTGCCTAGTTTACTTAAATTTAAAACGTAGCGAAGGAGCTAGCTACCGGACGGAGAAGGAACGAGCGACCGCGACGTAGAGACTCGCATCAGGCATCCACTATCTCAAGAATTATCAGAGACTTTACCGTACGCTACTGTTCGGCATCACTTGGTTCTATCCTTAAAGGCATGCATCACTTGGTTCTATTCTTAAAATGAGATTGGGAAGATGAGATCTCACCACTCGGCGGGCGAGTTAGGACAGATGAGAAAAGAACAGATGCATGGAACCGACCGGTAGAGGGAGAGTGATCCGGCTGCGACATCTGCCCCTGTGACGTGTATACTATAATTGATTGTGCTCGCATGGTGAAGAACTTCGGACAGTGGTGTTCGCATGGTGAAGAACTTGAGACAGTGCCTCCGAGTATGGTTCTAAAACAAGGATAGTAGTTTAGTTATGTTATTTGTCTTGAATAATATTGGGCGGACCCAGATTATAGGCCGACCCGTTAATAACCCGGATCCGTTTTATTTCCCTTAAATATGGATTCTAGAGTTGCTGTCAAGAGGGCTCTCAGATAATACAGAATCTTCTTTTGTCCGTGGATGTAGGTCGTGTGACCGAACCACGTTATTTCGATTTTTCCTTTCTTTTTTTCTCTCTTCTGTGCGTAACAATTGGTATCAGAGCCTTTCTACGCCACCGGAGTCTGATTCCCAGCCTGATTCGTGTGAAGTCGGCTTGCCGTTTCGTCGCCGAGAGAAGCAGCGTCGCCAAGAGGAGTTTGGCGCTGCCTTCGCTGACTCGTTCCATCGATTCATCGCCGGAACCTCCAGGCGTTCTGCCTGGGTTGTTGATTCACCGCCGGAATCTGCAAGCGCCGTTGGTCTGTCTTGGTCTGCCTTGGTCCGCTGCACAGAAGGAGGAAGACCAGCGCCGCCTTGGTTCACTGCACAGAGGGTGAAAGTCGCCTCGGTCCGTCGCCTTGGTCCGCCGCACAGAAGGAGGAGTCGCCGCCTTGGTTCGCCGCACAGAAGGAGGGCTGCCTTGGTTCGCCGCACAGAAGGATAGCGCGGTCAGTCGTGTAGAAGGAGAAGGCGAGTGGAGATAGTTGGTGAGCGCACGAAGAAGGAAGGAAGAAAAAAAATCGAAGAAAAAAAAACCCGAAGAGAATTGGGTCAAAGTTTGGTCAAAGTTTTTTTTCTTAAGAACAGTTTATTTTTTAGTCAAAGTTTGGGATTTTATATCTCAGTCAAAGTTTATCTGAAAAATATCTGGGATTGCATTTGCTGATCAAGATCTGGAAAATGTCATCTCACAAGTTTGATATTGAGAAGTTCAATGGGTCGAATGATTTCACTTTGTGGAAGGTGAAGATGAAGGCTGTTCTGGTTCAGCAGGGATGTGCGACAGCATTAGACGGAGAAGAAAATTTGTCTCAAAGTTTGAAGGCAGAGGAGAAGATTGAGATTTTGGCAAAAGCGCATAGTGCGATTTTGTTGAGTCTGACTGACGAAGTCTTGAGAGAGGTGGTTGATGAAACCACTGCTGCATCGTTATGGAAGAAACTGGAAAGCAAGTATCAGAAGAAATCCTTAACGAACCGTTTGTATCAGAAACAACGTTTGTATACTTTGCGGATGTCAGAAAATACACAGGTAAAAGATCATGTTGATAATTTTAACCGAATCATCTTAGACTTGCAAGGTGTTGGGGTTAAAATTGATGATGAGGATCAAGCAATCATTCTTTTATGTTCTTTGCCTAATTCATATGAGAATTTTGTTGACACTATGCTTTATGGAAGAGAGACTATTTCTGTTAGTGATGTGAAGGATGTTATGCAGTCTAAAGAATTGAAAAGAAAGGTCTCTAGTTCTAATGAAGGCGGAGCAGACTCTAGTCTGATTGTTAGCAGGGGCAGGAACAAGGAAAGGGATGGAGGCAACAAGAGTAAGTCACGTTCGAAATCGAAGTCAAATTATGGACCTCGGTGCTATCACTGTAAAGAAAAGGGGCACATTAGAAGGGAATGCCCACAGCGGAAGAAGGGAAACGAAAAGAAGGAATCAAATGGCAAAGCTAGTGCAAGTGTAGTGCACGATAGTTCTGATGAAGGTGAGGGTAGTGATGTTTTGACTGTCTATACTTCAGGTTCTGCAAATACTTGGGTCATGGACACAGGTGCTTCTTATCACATGACTTTTTCAAAGAATCTGTTTACTTCCTTTAAGGAATGGAATGGTAGTGTGAAATTGGGTGATGATGAGGAGCTTAGTGTCAAGGGCAGTGGTTCTGTGCAGATTAAGATGTATGATGGGATGGTTAGAACAATCGATGCTTGGCATGTTCCTGACCTACGGAAAAATTTGATTTCCTTGGGTGCTCTTGATAAGCAAGGGTACAATTATTCCGGTGGAGATGGGCAAATTAAAGTTTCAAAGGGTGCTCTGACAGTAATGAAGGGTAAATTGCAGCATGGAATTTACATCTTGGTAGGAAATTCAGTGATTGGAACAGTGACAGTATCTCGTTCTTTAGAGCAGCACGATGATTGTACAGAGTTATGGCATCGTAGATTGGGTCATATGAGTGAGAAAGGACTTGCAATATTGAGCAAACAAGGATTGTTAGATGGAGCAGAAACAGGGAAACTGAAATTCTGTGAGACTTGTGTTATGGGCAAGCAGCGCAGGGTCAAGTTCAGTTCTGGCAGACACACTTCTACAGATATCCTTGAGTATATTCATTCAGATTTGTGGGGTCCTTCTCAGGTTGAATCACATGGCAGATGCAAATACTTTGTTACCTTTATTGACGACTACTCTAGAAAAGTTTGAGTGTATTTTTTGAAGACAAAGGATGAAGTGTTTGGGCGGTTCAAGGAGTGGAAGACTATGGTTGAAAAACGTACTGGGAACAAGTCAAGACACTCAGAACCGATAAAGGGTTGGAATTCTGCAATGCATCGTTTGATGAGTTCTGTAAGAAAGAAGGTATAGTGAGGCACCACACTGTACGACATACACCACAACAGAATGGAGTTGCAGAACGGATGAACCAAACACTATTGCAACGTGCTCGATGCATGCGATTAAACGCTGGACTTTCGAAACAATTTTGGGCTGAAGCAGTTAATACTGCTTGCTATCTGGTAAATAGATCTCCATCAACTGCAATTGATTTGAAGACTCCTCGAGAGGTATGGTACGGTACTTCCTCTGATTATTCTGGCCTACGTATATTTGGTTGTCCTGCATATGCCCATGTTAATGATGGTAAACTTGAGGCTAGGGCAATGAAATGCATATTTCTAGGGTATGCTGCTGGAGTTAAAGAGTATAGGTTATGGTGTATTGAAAATGATAGAAGTCCAAAATTTATTATTAGCAGAGATGTCACATTTGATGAGTCTGCTATGTTTGGCCAGAAAGAGGAGCTTGGTGATCTTGTAGGTAAGAGATATAAGGGTGCTGACCAGAAGGTGGAGTTTGAGATTGAAACTCCTAAAAGGATGACTACAAATCCTATAGAACAATCCAGAGATGTGCAAGACGAAGAGTCAGAAAATATAGCAACAAGGAGGTCAAGGAGGGAAATCAGAAAGTGTAAAATACCGCAGAAAAAAAAAATTATTATAAAACAAAATAAAATAAAATGTTGGGTAATTAGGAGAATACCCTATGGAATTTTCAAGAATTTTTAGAAATTTTTCTGGATTTAAACGGAAGTTTTATGAGCATTTTATGGGGATAAAGTAGATAGGCTTTTGTAAAAGCATGTTTAGATTATCTGCAAGAAATTAATAGGTTTAATTAAAAGCCTATTATATTTCTTCCGTTTTTCTTTTTTTCCCGATTTCCCCGATTCGGCCGTTTCTCTTCCCCGTCCGATCCCTTTCCGTGACGCCTGCACCGCCAGCCTCACAGTAGCCTCGCCACCACGTCACCGCGCCGCAGCCCATCGCAAAGCGCAGCCACCGTGTTTGAGCCCTATCGCCGCCATCTCCTCACGCGTGGCGGTGCATACGCCGCCATCGCCGCCCATGGTCACCGTCCTAGGGTTGCCTCTACCAGTCGCTCTCTGCGCGGCCGTCGAACCGCCCGCCGCCGTCGATTCCGTGGCGTTCATCGCGTTCGTCGGGATTACTTTGGTTCGAGCAGATCGACGATGCTGTCACCATGGATGAGCGTCGCCGTTGTTGACCCCTCCCTGACCTCTGCCCTATCTTCGCCGCACCAGTTGTGTCTCCGCCCAATCTCCGCCACAGCTAGATGGGTCGGCTAGTCTCTGCCGGCCATACCTTCTTCTCCGGTCCAAGCGCAAATGACACCGCTTTGTTGGTCGTCATCCGTCGCCTGCGGCGTGACGCCGCTGCTCCGCGACATCATCATCACAAGGGGTTGCCGCTGTCCTTGACTGTCTTAAGTTGGGTACCGTCGATTCCACCAGCGGTAGGTTCCGACTATCTCTGCCATTACTGGGCTCGTCACCGCCCTTACGTCTCTCACTGTGAGTGTTGGATCCAGGGTTGCCCTCTTGCGGTTGCTGCTGTGAAGATCGCCAAGAGCTCAATTTCGCAATCACGAGCAAATCTAGGGCACCCTTCGTTGATAGCCTCTACCCTGACGTCCCCAGCCTAGCTCGCTGTTGCTTCTCCCCACAGTAAACGGTGACCAGATCGAAGATGTCACGAGTCATTTGGTGTTGGACCGTAGTAAGTGTTGTGAATGGAAGTATGATAGTTGAGATTAGCTAATTGTTAGATTATATAGCTATGTGATTTCTGCAGGATTGGGATTGCTTCGTCATTTCGAAGTGAGGATTTGTTACTACAGTTTTGGGTGATGACCTACGAAAGGAGGCACCAGTCTTGGATCATAGATTTATTACATGAAGCGGTGGGATGGAAGCTTGGGAAATAGGTAAGGAAATTGGGATGTGTTAAGTTTATGCAAGCAAATCTTATTTTGTTATAGTGGGTTAGTATATTAAATTGTTGTGGACCTGCTGAAGGTTGTAGGTTAGCCGTGTTGTAATTGTAGATTGGATTATACAGAGTTGATTTTCTACTGTGGATCAAGAAGCTCTTATCATGGATTTGAAACTAGGTAAATGTTATAAATTGTTACTATAAATGTAGATTGAGATGTTATTTAGTTAGCTTGATTAGCTATGGTCAAATTGATAGTTGGTACAGTGATTAAGAGCTAATGGTAGAAACTATTCAATTAGATGATTGGAATACAAAGTCGATGTACGATTCGATTCGATTATTCATCGTATATTTGCACTTAATCATAATGTTTGATATGTGCAGGACGTGGATACGAGACAGGACCTCCGCCGTGAAGATATTGTTATTACGAGCATTACAGCAGGTGGGTAATTTCCTACCTGGTCCGGGTAGATGTATTACATTCAGATTTAGTCATAGATATGAGCATATTAGGTGTTCATATTACCTTGACCCTGCTCTTTTTATCGTATGCTTGATCCTTTACCGTTGGCTATTAACTCCATTGCTGATATCATGTTTATTGTATCATGATTAGGAGTTATATATATAGGTGATGTAAGTAACTTAGAATTTGTTTAAGTTAAGTGCAAGTAGTAGAGTCCGGATGACAACCTGATTGTAAATTGGGCAAAAAGGTCATTCGTGGGTAGATAAGGTCTTGAACCTACGGTTAATTCTAATACCCCTAGGCTGCATGTTTACCACTATGTATTGTATAGATGGTCAAGTGGATGGTACTTAATGTGTCGCTACGGACCTGTGGTCCTAGCTTGATAATCGGTTTGAGTACGACTCTCTATTGGATAGAGAGTCCGTCGATCAGTTGAGTACGACTCTCTATTGGAGAGAGAGTCAGGATCAGTCGAGTACGACTCTCTACAGGATAGAGAGTCCGTCGATCTGTTGTGTACAACTCTCTACAGGATAGAGAGTGTATTGATTAGATGAGTACGACTCTTTGCTGAACAGAGAGTCTGTGGTAGATGGTTGTACGTGTGATAGCATACACATGTCATTTGCATGCATTCTGATGACCTAGTCTCCCTTGAGGTTGAGAGAGAGTTGTCAGTCATCTTGCCTCCCAGAGCACTCCCCGAGGAGTAACTGGTGTGAGGGCAGAGCATTTGTTGTGCCGCACTCTACTACTATAGACGGTGGTAGTTGGAGTTGCGTGTAGTTGTCCTGGGTGCGTGGTACTCGACCACTCATTGGTAGTGTTAGTCGGAGTGGCCAGCGGCAGGGACCCCCGTTGCGTAGCGAGCTCTTTACGCTCATATGCCACTTGATCATACTACCCAACTCGGTCACTCGAGAGTGGTGATGGCTGGAGTCGGAATAGTTGTCATGTCGTGCCACCTAGGCCACACTGGGGTCGTGGTAGCGAGTAGGGGTGAGCAGGCATGACCATGCATGTTGCATTGCCGTATCTGATGGCACTTTGCATATTACCATATATATATATACAGATATGCATGTATATATATATATATATATATATATGGATGGTTGAGATTAATATATATATAGATACAGTCTATATATATATGTTTATTGTGATGTTGCACTTGATTGTATTATGCTTGCTGCATTTGGTTGTACATCATATGCATGCATGTTTCTTGCATTTGTTATACGACTGTGTCGGATACTGGTATGGGTTTGACAGACCATTAGATACTTTGACCTGTAGCTAGAGTTTATGGTGAGTTGATCTACTCTTCTTGTTATATATATATATATATATATATATATATATATATATATATGTTTGATATATGTTCAGGTTGGATCAGAGTAGCGTAGCAGACTTCAGGTATGTCTGCATTTTTTTATGTTGTTTATTTGGTTAGACGGTATATGCTTGTATTTATATACTATGCTGATATACCTGTTGTACCTTTAGAGTATGTTGTTGAAAATACATGTGATATGACATATATACATGTTTTTCTATTACCTGCTGAGTTTTACTCACCACCCCCCACGGACCACAGGTATTACATGCCGCCCAGTGTAGCAGTAGAAGACCGTGGCGGCTTGGAGCATGTTGGTGACATCTCATCTCACCTCCGAGGCTCCCGTGTTTTGTTTTGGGCCTTCTGTCCGTCGTGTTATATATTCGAAGTTTTCGTGATGTACATGTTGTATATTCGGATTTTTGTCGAAATTTTGTATTGTTGTGATGTGTTAGTCATACCGGTATGCATGTGTAGGGTTGTATTATTGTTGTATCGTTTCCGCTGTGTGTAGTTGTTTTGATATATATATATACTGTTGTGGTTTGGTGTATTTTTATATATTGTTGTCATTGTGGGCCTACGGGTCTTGTATTAACCCGAAATGTTGCCACGTACAGGGGAGGTGCCGCCCGTTTGATTTTCGGCTCGGCATGCTCTCGGGGCGTGACAGAAAGCCTTCAAGATATGCAGAATGTGTTGAGGGTATTGATACTAATACTGTTGCATTCGCTTTGACAGTCGCTCAGAATATTGATTCTGATGAACCGAAGTCATATAAGGAGGCAATACAGAGTAAAGAAGCAGCGGCATGGTTAATTGCCATGAATGAGGAGATGCAATCACTTTCAAAGAACAAAACATGAGATCTAGTACCATTACCAAGGGGTGTGAAACCAGTGGGATGCAAATGGGTATTCAAGAAGAAAGAAGGTATTCTTGGGGTTGAACCAGCTCGGTTCAAGGCAAGGCTTGTGGCGAAAGGTTTTTCACAAAAGGAGGGAATTGATTATCATGAAGTGTTCTCACCAGTTGTGAAGCATAAGACCATTCGAGTTCTTCTAGCCATGGTGAGTACATTTAACCTTGAGTTGGAACAACTTGATGTGAAAACTGCTTTCTTACATGGGAATCTAGAGGAGCAGATTTATATGTCACAGCCAGAGGGATTTTGATTCAAAAGAAGACCATGTGTGTTCTTGAATAAATCCTTATATGGGTTGAAAGCAGTCTCCTAGCAAAGGTACAAGAGGTTTGATGCATTTATGATCTCCCAGAAGTTTGTTCGGAATTCCTTTGATAACTGTGTTTACTCTAGAAAACTGTCTGATGGTTCCTTTATTTATTTGTTGTTATATGTGGATGACATGTTAATTGCAGCGAAAAATAAGATTGATGTTAACAATCTTAAGAGTTTGTTGAGCAGTGAGTTTGAAATGAAGGATTTGGGTGCAGCCAAGAAAATTTTAGGCATGGAAATTTGGAGAGACAGGAAAGCAGACCTACTGTATGTATCTCAGCAGAAATACATTGAGAAGGTACTGTAGTTTTTCCAGATGGAACAATCTAAGCCGGTTAGTACTCCCTTGGCAGCACACTTTAAACTTGATACTAGTGCATTACCTAGTACTGATAAAGAAAGGAATTACATGAGTAGAGTTCCTCCTTATTCAAGTGTTGTTGGAAGCTTGATGTATGTCATGGTATGCACTAGACCAGATTTAGCTCATGCTGTTAGTGTGGTAAGCAGGTTTATGAGTAATCCTGGAAAAGCTCACTGGGAGGCAGTTAAGTGGATTATGCGATACTTGAAAGGCACGAGTGATATTTGTTTGGTTTATGGTATTAATGGATATACCAGAAGTCTTATTATCTATGATTCGACTATGGTGGAGATCTTATGAGAAGGAGATCCCTGACGTGTTATATCTTTACTCTTTATGGATGTGCTATTAGTTGGAAAGCAACACTTCAGTCTACAGTTGCTTTGTCTACTACAGAAGCGGAATACATGTCATTGACAGAAGGAGTAAAAGAAGGTATATAGTTGCATGGTCTTATTGATAGCTTGGGTTTGGATGTGCAGAAACCTATCATTTATTGTGATAGTCAAAGTGCATTGAACTTGGCGAAAAATCCAATATATCATGAAAGATCAAAACATATTGATGTCAGGTTAAATTTCATTCGAGATGTCATAGAGGATCAATCATTCGCCATAGAGAAGATAGCCACAGTTGATAATCCAGCAGATATGTTGACAAAGTCGTTGCCTGCAGAGAAGTTCAAGCATAGCTTGGACTTGGTGAATGTTCGCATAGCATAAGGCCCTTCGGGGCATGGATGACAGGAAGATTCAAGTCAAGGTGGAGAATTGTTATTTGTCTTGAATAATATTGGGCGGACCCGGATTGTGGGCTGACCCGTTAATAACCCGGATCCGTTTTATTTCCCTTAAATATGGATTCTAGGGTTGCTGTCAAGAGGGCTCTCAGATAATACAGAATCTTCTTTTGTCCATGGACGTAGGTCGTGTGACTGAACCACGTTATTTTGGTTTCTCCTTTCTTTTTTTCTCTCTTATGTGCGTAACAAGTTACGACTCGCTCCGGGGCAAAGCGAGCGTGTAGTGGTGGTGGTGGTGTTCTTCATGGGCTTTCGTTTAATAATAAGGTTCTACTTACTCAGGTGGAGTTGAGGAGCCATGAATGCGCGAACCATGTCAGGCAGAAGGGTTGAGTTGAACGGCCGAACATGAACGCGCTGAAGAACCACGCCCCAGGCAGAAGTGAAATTAAAGAAGGCGCAGGTCGCACGAACTACACAGATAGAAGGGTCGAAAGGGGAAAGGGATATATTAAGGGTCGAAAGGGGAAAGGGATATGTTAATAGAGATAGAGAGCTACTTAAACTTGAGGGTGCGGAGAATAGAAGCTATGCTGCTCAGAGTGCAGTGCCCACATGCAGAAGTGAAAGTCACGAAGTGAATAGTGGGAGGATAAGTCACGAAGGTACCAGGGGGAACGAAGGCAGAGTCAATGAATGAAAGAGTTGAGTTGTACACAATCAGTAGTGAAACCAGATAAGGTAAGGATCTAGATTCAAGAGAGATGGCTTGATCGAGAATGGGAGATGAACACCCTCTGAGCCATTTCCATGAATTAAATTAGAGGCTTGAGTTCCCCGATTATCTCATTCAAGTAGTCGACCTCCGAAACCCACACACATCTAAGTCTGAATGGTCATCCGATATAGAATAGAAAGCTTTGTCAAAAAATAATAAATGGGATGTCTCTGGATCGTATTCAAGACCTAATTCTTATTCAAGAAGAAAGCGCATGGATTGCCCGCCACCTAAGCTAGTCTTATTTATTCAGTACTCCTCATGTTTATACCCGCAGGGCCATTTAGACTCCTTTATTCAGATATTCGACTACTTACAACTATGTTTAATACTGACTTATATTATATTTGTTGCGCACAAACAAAAGAGAAAATCGAATTAACATGGTTCGACCACACGACCTACGTTTATGGGCAAGAAGAAAATTATTTCCTGAGAGTTCTTTTACAGCAACCCTAGAACCTCTATTTAAAATATAAAAAAAAATCGGATCTGGGTTACTAACGGGTCGACCCACAATCCAGATCCATCCAATATAATTCAAGGCAAATAACAATTCTCCACATTGATTTGAATCTTCTTGCCATCCATGCCCCAAAGGGCCTTACGTTATGCGAACATTCACCAAGTCCAAGTTATGCTTGAACTTCTCTGCAGGCAATGACTTTGTCAACATATATATTGGATTATCGATTGTGGCTATCTTCTCTATGGAGAATGATCGATCTTCTATGACATCTCGAATGAAATTCAAACTAACATCAATATGTTTTGATCTCTCATGATATACTGGATTTTTTGTCAAGCTCAACGCACTTTGACTATCACAGTAAATGATAGGTCTCTGCACATCCAAACCCAAGCTATCAATAAGACCATACAACCACATACCTTCTTTTACTTTTCTGTCAATGACATGTATTCCGCTTCTGTAGTAGACAAAGCAACTGTACACTGAAGTGTTGCTTTCCAATTAATAACACATCCATAAAGAGTAAAGATATAACATGTCAGGGATCTCCTTCTCATAAGGTCTCCACCATAGTCAGAATCTGCATAGCCAATAAGACTTCTGGTATATCCATTAATACCATAAATCAAACAAATATCACTCGTGTCTTTCAAGTATCACATAATCTATTTAATTGCCTCCCAGTGAACTTTTCCAGGATTACTCATAAACCTGCTTACCACACTAACAGCATGAGCTAAATCTGGTCTAGTGCATACCATGACATACATCAAGCTTTCAATGACACTTGAGTAAGGAACTCTACTCATGTAACTCCTTTCTTCATCAGTACTAGGTAATGCATTAGCATCAAGTTTAAAGTGCTGTCAAGGGAGTACTAACCGGCTTAGATTGTTCCATCTGGAAAAATTGTAGAACCTTCTCAATGTACTTCTGTTGAGATACATACAGTAAGTCTGCTTTCCTGTCTCTCCAAATTTCCATGTCTAAAATTTTCTTGGATGCACCCAAATCCTTCATTTCAAACTTACTGCTCAATAAACTCTTCAGATTGTTAATGTCATCCTTATTCTTGGCTGCAATTAACTTGTCATCCACATATAACAACAAATAAATAAAGAAATCATCAGATAATTTTTTAGAGTAAACACAGTTATCAAAGGAATTCCGAACAAACTTCTGGGAGATTATAAATGCATCAAACCTCTTATACCACTGTCTAGGAGACTGTTTCAACCCATATAAGAATTTATTCAGCAAAGACACATGGTCTTCCCTTTCAGAATCAAGAAATCCCTCTAGCTGTGACAAATAATTCTGTTTCTCTAGATTCCTATGTAAGAAAGCAGTTTTCACATCAAGTTATTTTAACTCAAGGTCTGATGTACTCACCATGGCTAGAAGAACTCGAATGGTTTTATGCTTCACAACTGGTGAAAATACTTCATGATAATCAATTCCCTCATTCTGTGAAAAACTTTTCACCACAAGCCTTGCCTTGAACCGAGCTGGTTCAACCCTAGGAATTCCTTCTTTCTGCTTGAATACCCATTTGCATCACACTGGTTTCACCCCCTTTGGTAATGGTACTAGATCCCATGTTTTTTTCTTTGAAAGTGACTGCATCTCCTCATTCATGACAATCAACCATGCAACTACTTCTTTACTCTGTACTGCCTCCTTATATGATTTTGGTTCATTAGAATCAATATGTTGTGCAACTGTCAAAGCAAATGCAACAGTATTAATATCATTAGTATCAATACCCTGAATACATTTTGCATATCTTGAAGGCTTTCTGATTTCCCTCCTTGACCTCCTTGTTGCTATATTTTGTGACTCTTTGTCTTGCACATCCCTGGACTGTTCTATAGGATTTGTAGTCATTCTTTTAGAAATTTCAATCTCAAACTCCACCTTCTGGTCAGCAGCCTTATATTTATTACCTGCAAGATCACCAAGCTCCTCTCTCTGGCCAAACATAGCAGACTCATCAAATATGACATCTCTGCTAATAATAAATTTTGGAGTTCTATCATTTTCAATACACCATAATCTATATCCTTTAACTCCAGTAGCATACCCTAGAAATATGCATTTCATTGCCCTAGCCTCAAGTTTACCATCATTAACATGGGCATATGCAGGACAACCAAATATACGCAGGCCAGAATAATCAGAAGAAGTACCGTACCATACCTCTTGAGGAGTCTTCAAACCAATTGCAGTTGATGGAGATCTATTTACCAGATAGCAAACAGTATTAACTACTTCAACCCAAAATTATTTTGAAAGTCCAGTGTTTAATTGCATGCATCGAGCACGCTGCAACAGTGTTTGGTTCATACGTGTTACACCTCCATTCTGTTATGATGTATGTCATACGGTGCGGTGCCTCACTATATCTTCTTTCTTACAGAACTCATCAAACAATGCATTGCAGAATTCTAACTCATTATATATTCTGAGCGTCTTGACTTGTTTCACAGTACGTTTTTCAACCATAGTCACCACTCCTTGAACTGCCCAAACATCTCATCCTTCGTCTTCAAAAAATACACCCAAACTTTTCTAGAGTAGTCCTCAATAAAGGTAACAAAGTATTTGCATCTGTCATGTGATTCAACCTGAGAAAGACCCCACAAATCTGAATGAATATACTTAAGGATATCTGTAGAAGTGTGTCTGCCAGAACTGAACTTGACCATGTGTTGGTTGCCCATAACACAAGTCTCACAGAATTTCAGTTTCTCTGTTTCTGCTCCATCTAACAATCATTGTTTGCTCAATATTGTAAGTCATTTCTCACTCATATGACCCAATCTACGATGCCATAATTCTGTGCAATCATCGTGCTGCTCTAAAGAACGAGAAACTGTCACTGTTCCAATCACTGAATTTCCTACCAAGATGTAAATTTCATGTTGCAATTTACCCTTCATTACAGTCAGAGCACCCTTTAAAACTTTAATTTAATTTGTCCATCTCCACCAGAATAACTGTACCCTTGCTTATCAAGAGCACCCAAGGAAATCAAATTTTTTTGTAGGTCAGGAATATGTCAAGCATCGATTGTTCTAATCATCCCATCATACATCTTAATCTGTACAGAACCACTGCCCTTGACACTAAGCTCCTCATCATCACCTAATTTCACACTACCATTTCATTCCTTAAAGGAAGTAAACAGATTCTTTGAAAAAGTCATGTGATAAGATGCACCTGTGTCCATGACCCAAGTATTTGTAGAACCTGAAGTATAGACAGTCAAAACATCACTATCCTCACCTTCATTAGAACTATCGTGCACTACACTTGCACTAGCTTTGCCATTTGATTCCTTCTTTTCGTTTCTTTTCTTCCGTTGTGGACATTCCCTTCTAATGTGTCCCTTTTCTTTACAGTGATAGCACCGAAGTCCGTAATTAGACTTCGATTTTGAACGTGACTTACTGTTTTTGCCTCCATCCCTTTCCTTATTCTTGCCCCTGCTAACAATCAGACTAGAGTCTGCTCCACTTTCATTAGAACTAAAGACCTTTCTTTTTAATTTTTTAGACTGCATAACATCCTTCACATCACTGACAGAAATAGTCTTCTCATATGAATTAGGCAAGGAACACAAAAGAATGATTGCTTGATCCTCATCATCAATTTTAACTCCAACATCTTGCAAGTCTAGGATGATTTGGTTAAAATTATCAACATGAACTTTTACTTGTGCATTTTCTGACATCCGTAAAGTATACAAACGCTGCTTCTGATACAAACGGTTTGTTAAGGATTTCTTCTGATACTTGCTTTCCAGTTTCTTACATAACGACGCAGCAGTGGTTTCATCGACCACCTCTCTCAAGACTTCGTCAGTCAGACTCAACAAAATCACACTATGCGTTTTTGCCAGAATCTCAATCTTCTCCTCTGCCTTCAAACTTTGAGACAAGTTTTCTTCTCCGTCTAATGCTGCTACACATCCCTGCTGAACCAGAACATCCTTCATCTTTGCCTTCCACAAAGTGAAATCGTTCGATCCATTGAACTTCTCAATATCAAACTTATGAGATGACATCTTCCGGATCTTGATCAGCAAATGTAATCCCAGATATTTTTTTCAGATTAAACTTTGGCCGAGACGCAAATTCTCAACTTTGACCTAAAAAAAATTGTTCTTTGTTAAAAAAAACAGTTGGCTCTTCGTTTTTTTTTCCTTCCTCTTCGTGCGCGATGCCCGTCACCGCGCTCGACTTCCTCCTTCTGCGCAGCGGACCGAGGCGGCTTCAATTCCTCCTTCTACACAGCGGACCGAGGAGGCTTCCTCCTGTGCGACGGACCGAGGCAGCTTCCTCCTTCTGCGCGGCGGACCGAGGCGGCTTCCTCCTTCTGTGCGGCGGACCAAGGCGGCTTCCTCCTTCTGCGCGGTGGACTGAGGCGGCGCTGCTCACGGGCTCTTCCTGGCGGCGCTGCTCCTCCCGGCATCGTTGCTCCTCTCGGCGAATCGATCGAGTTCAGGCGGCGAATCGACGAGATGAGAAGACGAAGGCAGTGCCTGTTCATGTCGCTTGGAGATTCCGGCGGCAGATCAACGACCCAGACGGAGCGCTTGGAGGTTCCGATAGCGAATCGACGACCCGAGGCAGCGAAGGCGGCGCCTGTTTGTCCCCTACACAAGCTCTGCGCTGCAGATTGAAGCTCTACGCAAATGTGGACAAGGCTGGGAAGCTCTGATACCAATTGTTGTGCACAAGCAAAAGAGAAAACTGAATTAACGTGGACAAGAAGAAAATTATTTCCTGAGAGTTCTTTTACAGCAACCCTAGAATCCTTATTTAAAATATATAAAAAAATGAATTCGGATTACTAACGGGTCAGCCCACAATCCGGATCCGTCCAATATAATTCAAAGCAAATAACAATATTATTACTGCAATGCCATGTTAATATGATTATTCGTATTTAAGTTGCGGTCGGGGCGAAATTGTGATAACGACGCGGTTCATTAGAGGTTCGAGGTAGGCACTATTAACTTCTATAAGCTGGTTCCCATGTTTTTCTCCTAATAGCTGCGGTTCATGGTGATAAGATAGCTTTCGAGTACGCGTTCGGGATTTGATATGATTCCCGACCGATAAATGGGATCCCATCTCTCCCCCCCCCCCCACTAAGAGTTTTGAATGCTTCCCTGTGCTGATCAGAACTACAAGATAGTGAACACTCCGGCTGTGTATAGCCAGCCTAGACTCAAACTGTTGGAGACCTCGGCGTAGCACCTGTTGATTAAGAGTTAATGCAAAGAGTTCGTAGCACAAGGAAATGATTATTCTATCTCTGTTCGGGTTCGGGCAGTGGGGGAGAGGAGACTGAGTTCAATTGCTTCTCGTTTTAGGCACCCCTTTTAGCCATATATTAATTATGCCCCGGCCGAGAAAGATCTTAATTACAAGAGTGAGTTGATAGCTTTCCTTCTCAATAAGGCTAGGCACCAAGAGAAATATCTTCCCTTATTCTTCTAAGATATTGATTCAGATTCCATGGGGTTCGTTGTGCTGCCCGCCTTGTTAAAAGTTCCTATTTTATATGGGAGCTTTACCTTTCTAGGAACAAATATGATCTACTCGTTCTTTTCCTAAACCATACTTCTAGAGAAAGCAGAAAGAGAATGAGAGAATCCGAAATATGCTTGGTTTCGGGGTAGCAGGCTCTAAAGAGATTGTGGATATTGCAGCTCCAACCAATCACCTTTTAAAGGAGGTAGAATAAGAGGTTTAAACCTCTTTAATCTACTAACCAGTGATCTACATTTCCATATGTAACCAAA
The DNA here is from genome assembly GCA_025175895.1 of Wurfbainia villosa. NCBI lineage: Eukaryota > Viridiplantae > Streptophyta > Magnoliopsida > Zingiberales > Zingiberaceae > Wurfbainia > Wurfbainia villosa. Next base: position 8,037,284 of record CM045991.1, read on the forward strand.
ACGAACTAAACTTTCGTCATTCCGTTTTAAGTTCCAGGAAACCGGAACAACTGGCCCTCCTTTTATAAGATGTTCGATTGAAACCCACGGGTCCATCGCATCACGCCAGTACCACAAGAGATAGGATAACCACATCTCCATCCAGGACCTAAATAAGGACCACTCCATGAAGTCCAGCATCCCTGGTTGTTGATAAAGATCAACAGAGGGAGGCCGAGGCTCCTTTGGATAGAGTTTCACTCGCAAATAGCGAATAACCTCTGAGAGGAGGGACTCCTCCAAGCCACAGCTCAAGCGGCAGCTTAGATTTGGTCCAGTAAGTCCGCAGTCTCTCAATCTTTGGACTACGACCTGACTGGATACTACCGAGATTCTTATAACCACTCCACTTATCTGACAAACCGTACTCAAACGTTTTAAAGGATACATCATCTGTATGGCATAAATGCCATATGGATGATAGAAGTTGGATAAACAAAGAGCTGAGATCGGACTCTAGGGAGAGGAGAGGTTCTAATCTGCAAGAAATACCTTTTTTTTTTGGATAAACTGACCACTTCAACTATATGTATAGCCCTTAGTACTATAAAGAAAAGCATTCTTCTAAACTCGTCTGGAAATGACTACAATCGAATGGAAGCATGACTTCAATTCGTTGACTGGCTTTTCAAAGATGCCTAGGACTTCTGTAAAGGCTTGATAGTGAGAGACTCTTTCTAGGAACTCAAACTCAAAACGAATTGAATCCCGACGCTTTCTTGTCTATTTCTAGCTTTAGCTCGATGCTTGTTTTTTCATGCTGGCTTAAAAGCGGATCTGCAACAGCGGATATTCCGATACCTTATACCCTAAAGTTGCTCCTCCGAATTGAGTAGGCTTACTGATCCCCGGTGGTGAATCAGAGCTGAAGGACAGCCCTCGGACCCCACATTGCTCAGAAAGGAGGGGGAGGTTAATGTACTAACTAAACCCTCCACCCAAGGCTAAACTCCTTAATAGAAAACTAAATAAAGGTTCTGAAAGAAATAGGGATAAGCACAATCAAGCATACTTGTCGGGAACAGCGGGGGCTTGCTTAGCTTAGAACTTCAGCCCTAAGCACTACGCTACGTCTTTAGACGACGACTACTTGGTAATAGGCAAAAGACAATGCCTTTACCAATCGCTTACCGTTCCGTGGGCACCAGACCCGAGCTGCAGGTTGACTGGGGTGTCAGATCCTACCATAACCGGCCCGCAGGTACTCATCTTCTTTACCAGAGAAGAGAGAGACACTTTCCAATTCAATTTAAAGAGTGCGAAAAGGCTTAGAGAAAAGGCAGGATCAAACTCTGAAATTCCTTATCAACGGCGATAAGACAAGAGTAGAGTTGGTATATCGTAGGTCTGAAGCAAGGACTTCACACGGAGCGGTTCCAGCTTTCAATAATTATACTTTTAGGTTCCGCTAAACACAACAGGTCCGGCCGAATAGTATTACAATGCCAACGTAGCATCTTTTTAGAGATATCGTTCCCAATCCCTCGGATATTCCAGAATAAAACGTTCGTTGTGAGGTAGGGGCGTTCCGAACGGTTTTTTTTTTTTTTTCAAAGATCCCTTTAGGTGGTGCGGCGTATATTTGCCATCGGGAATTCACATTCCATTTAAAGAGTGCGTTTCGAGAATAAGAAAAGCCACTTACGAGTCCTCTTTTGAGTGCTCGTTTGAGGCACATTCACTCTTTCCATGAGCTGCCCCAATTAAACCTCCTCTTCCCTCCACCGCGCAGTGGGCTTCACTTTTAGCCTCTCCAACCGTATTTCCGCTCTCTCTCTTCCATTCGAAATTCCACTAAGATGGTTTCGCCGATCCCGTAGTTGCTCTCACCGCCGGGGTATGGGGTACGGGTAGGTGTCTCCAACAGTTGGTAGAGATTGATCTGTGCATTTATCTTCTTTGCAATCTCTTAGTCAGATAGGGCTGCTGCCTTTACGTGGCTAAATTGTTCTATGATAGGTAGCGTTGAGTGAAGTGTGGGAGAGGACTTTACTATAAGCCTAATATAAGACCCTATACGTGCTACTTCTGAATGCCTATCTCTGAAGCATGTGGAAGATATGGGCCTCTTCTGGTCTTAGATCTCTACAGTGGGTAGTCGTAAATTAGGGCATTTACTCTAAGGGTTAGCTAGTGATTGGGCCGTGGAGGAGGAAAAGAATGATTCCGCGGACAGTGCCAGTGAAGGAGCAGTCCCCTTATAGAGTGGTTCAATCTTCCTTCGCATCCCACACCCCATTTCCTTTTATTTCGAGTAAGATCTTCAACTCCCGGGTCCTCCTAGATCAGAGATTTATTGACTTGCGGGGGTAGAACTTTAAGTGAAGGGACTGTGAAGCCTTTGTTAAGAGCTGGGCGAGGAAAAGTTAGGAATCGGGTTGTAACGCAGATGGCCAGAGATTGATTGATCTGTTGATCTTTCCCCGGCAAAAGAAAGAAAGGGAAAGAGCTCAGTCGAGCGTATACTAGAGAGCCAAGTAGATCTATCTTTCTTATATTTATATAAGAACTATTGTCAGGAAGCATTCAAAGAACTAGACCCGGGAGTGACTCAATCAAAACAAACCCAAGCTTGGTGCGCCAGGGCAGGGACTCATACACTTGAAGAAGGGGCACACTCGCAAACTCTTCGGTTTCAGTAGCACTCACCCATTGTACCTTTTCAAGAGATTAATCCCGTTCCACTCTTTACTTTAGTTCGGAAAGTCATTCGTTACTATAGATAGAAAGAATTGAGTATATAGCAAAGACAAAGAGTATCTGCCTCATCGGTATGGTGCCATAGACTACAGTTGCCTGGAAAGTTTCGAGCTAACCGCAGCACTTTCCCTTCATAGCAACTCATACTCATTATAATGAAGTAGTAGTTCGAACTACTACGAAATAGAATATCATTTTTGAGTTCCGAAAACTCATTCAACCCAAGCCAGTAACTACGGACCTTTTTATTCGTTTCATCAATGTGCTTTAAGTTATCTAAGAAAACCTAAAATCTCTGCTACTTCTCCTCCATGCTCTTATAAGTTTAGCCATGTTTTGACATCCATGATTCAAACAGATCAATGAGCTTATTGTCTTTAGTAAAGTCCTCAGGTGACCAGGATTGAAAAATCAAGAGACACTGCAGATAAATTTAGGAGAGAAAGAAGTCACCCGAGAGTGGCGATTTAGGAAAGAAATGTCCCGTGTTAACGGTAGCATCGATATCTCGGGTTAGTCACTGAGACGCCCCCCCCCATCTATATGACCAAGGCCGTCCCGACATTCCGACGAGGAGGAAGGAGATCGGCGGCGGGAAATGCGACAATTGCTAGTCGTTGGGCATCGAATCGGCGGTTGCGTTTTGCAGCGGCGGAGTTCATTTGTTAAACTAGTATTCAAATTTTAAAAAATATAAACAATGATGAGAGTAGGATTTGAAGCCACGCCCTTTCCGACCAGAACCTTAATCTGACGCCTTAGACTAACTCGGCCATCTCAACATTGTTCTTAAAATTGTCAAAATTCCTTCTAAAACTTTTAAACAATGATATGGTAGCTTATATGCTACGTTATTGCCCCGGGATTACAATGTAGTTTGATGTCGTTCAGTTTGATTTTCAAGTATTTATAGTTCGATTTTAACAACGATGAATTTATTTTTCTTTAAATGAAGTTGCTTGGAAGATTTCTCAATTTACCTTTCTTTCGTAGGAGACTGTTAATATTATGATGGTGTCATATTTTATATGTATTTTACAATGCCATGATACTTTAAATGTTGGCAGTATTTGATAATTTTATAACTATGAGGGTGTTTTTATAAAAAAAAGATGAGCTCCGTTGCCGAATTAAATATTCGATTCAAATTTAGGGGATTTATTTCATCTTTTCCATCGGTTCCTCCTCGTCCTTCCGATCGGATTGCTCGTGGGAGGACTCTGTTGAAGATGGGGAGGATCCTTCATAGCTGCATGCAATCGATGCTGATGATGGTCAACTCGGTAGGCGGACTTGTCGGGGTTGCGTTCATCCTCTATGGCCTCTGGATGATGAAGGTCTGGTACCGCAATGTCCATTCCGATCCAACGCTGCCATGGTTTGTTTTCTCCTTCTCCATATTTTACTGATGGTTAAGGCTTAATTGTTTCGAATTTTCTTGATTGACATCGATAAGAATCTTTAGACGCTTTAGTGACCAGTTGATTTCTGTCGATGATGTTTCAGATGTAATCTGCGGAAGAATCGAGGTTTTATCTAGAAATGAAACAAATGGTTTTCTTGATGTTAAATATGTTTGAGAAGCTATTTTTTACGATATAGATTCTGCTATGTTCATTTGTCTTTCATCCCAGATAGATGCCCGTTAACCATGGAATTAGGATTTCTGATAGCCAAACGACTGTGGAATTAAGGTTTATTTTGTCATAGTAGCTGCGCTTCTATATCATCTTAGTCATTCGAGTTGAAACAAAAATTGTCTTTCTTTTTATAAAAATAGATCGATTCATCATCTACAAATGACCGTGCAAACGCAAATGCATTGTTGCTATTTGACTGATCTCCCATCTATAATGTCTAACATTATGTCTGTATCTCAGAACTTTAAAATGGAACAACAACCATGGATATCATCATGATCAGCAGACCTCTTGAGATAAATACATATCTTTATCCTCATATTGCCGACTAATGGATTGGTTTTAGTTTACTAACCAATTTGTTAGCATTATTTGTTTAGTTACCTAATTAGCCAAGTAGCCAAGCTTTGGAGATTATGAATTGAGGTTTAATTTTAGTAATTCAATTATTAAATTATATTTAATTAACTGGTAAGTAATGAACCAGAATCCAATTAGCTGATCAGAACTAGGAAAAACATAAGCGCAATTTTTTCCCACAGTTTTACTGGCTGTACAAGGGGTTCCTTTCTTATTTCAATAGATAGGAGGTACAATGTGCAATGGACCTAATGTTTATTAGCCTTATAGCCTACTCAAAATTCTGTTGTGTGTAGTATGTTTTATATGATTTCGGATACACAAATGTTTTCTAAGTTTTATTTTGAAAATTTGTTAAATGGTAAATATTACCTGGGGAACATTTATGCTTGCAGTAAGTGGGGTTGTTATATTATGTGGTTATTTGTTAAGCATATGTTATACTGTGAGTTAGCAATTAAATATGATTGTGCTTTTCTTGATGTATTTAGATGGTTTCAACCGGTTATGTTATATCCATATTTTCACAGCTTCTTTATGTACTTGCAGGTTCATTTACACCTCCCTTGGGGTAGGAGTTTCTGTGTTTGATTACATGCTTTGGTCATATTGCTGCAGAAACATCTAATGGCCATCGCATTTCTTTTGTATCCTTTCATTTAATGACTCCTTCCTATTGTTATACACCATAACATTTCTACACGTGAAGGAGAAATTAATTGTAACATTTTTAAAGATCTTTGTATGATGCATTAATGAATACAGTTTGTTCCTGATCCTAACTGATATATCATCTTTTACATGATGCATTCTCAATTTTCTTTACATAAAGCATATTTAGGTTGCCCACATTTGTTCTAGATTAATGATTTAACTTACTGTTACGCTTTGAATGCAACTAAAGACATCCATAAAAATGTTAACCCTATTAAACTTCTTTGTTGATTGCCCTGGTATGAGTTTGTTGAATTGAAATGCAGATACTTCAATTGAAGTATCAATCTAGCTCTTGTCCTGTTTGTCTGTAGTAATTTACTACATTCGAAATTCACTTTAAGGTAAACTTTGTTCAGTTGTTTCCTTGCTAATTCCTCTCTTTGGTTTGCAGTTGTCCTTTTTAGGCCGCAATATTGATAAAACCGTTTAATTTAATTGATTGCATTAGTCTCAACTATCAGTGATCGTGATCTAAGATGTGTCTCCAATGTCTGTTATCCTTAAAAAGTTATAGTACATGGTTTTAATCTTCTTGATTGTCATGGTGGAAGCTGCAATAACCGCATATGTAATTCTGAACAAAGATTGGGAGGAGGTACTTGTATCATGATTGTATGCTTTATTTTGATCATCTTTTGAAAATTTTGGTTTAGTGGTTCCTATTTGATTGATTTTTTGCAGGATTTTCCATATGACACGACTGGGAGATTTAATGAGCTTAAAAATTTCATAAGGTCAAACTTTGAGTTGTGCCGATGGGTTAGTTTTACTATTGTGACTGCCCAGGTATGATTCTTTTGTAGTTAACTGAAAATGAAAATGCTATTTGCATTAACTGTGGTTTGTCTCATATTTAACCACGACTTTACAATGAGAAACAAAATTTTCTGAATCTACTCGGCTACGTGGTTTTGCCCAGGCAGTAAACTGCCTTGTTAAGGCCAATTAATCATTATCTAGGTTATCTTTCTTCAATCTCAGGTAGTATGGTTCCAGCTTAATAACAAGTTTGACCCCATTGGATAGAACTTGAAGGAATATGTTTAGAATGAGCAAATAATGATGGCCAACCTAATATAAATCAACTTGAACTCTTAACTAATTAAAACCTGCTCAACTTTAGTAGCAGCAACTTGAAGGAATATGTTTTCTAATTTGATCAACGATTTGGAAAGAGAGGTTTTGGGTTACATCATTTTTTCTAAATATAAAATTTCATGATGCTAGGGAATGTCCATCTTCTTGGCCATGATTCTCAAGGCTATTGGTCCAAACAATGGAACCTCTTACGACAATGATGATGATTCTGCTCATGGAAGGCTTCCTCTGATAAAGAACCAAGTTCAACAAGGAGCAACATATGATATGAGTGACTCTTGGAATGTGAGTAATGCTTGTCAATTTTCTTCATATACATGTCGTATACTAACAATTGAAGTCTCACTCTATGTTTTTTGCAACAATGTAAACCAAATCTAAAATCACTTTTTCCCCTTGTTTTTTGCAGGTTCGAACAGTGGAAGCTCCTACAACAGTGATGATGATTTTGCTCATGCAAGGCTTCCCCTCATAAGGAACCAGGTGAGCAACATATGTTTGTGACCGAGTCCCATTCTATATTTTTTGCAGCAATATAAACCAAATCTAAGACTACTTTTTCTCCTTGTATTTTGCAGGTTCGGTAAGATCTCATCTTCATAATGCAGAAACTAGTTACGTATTGAAATTTCCAGGAGTTCATGGCCATAACCAAGAGTGAATGACCCTATAAACAACCGAACCAAGATGATATCTGTATCTCGTGTAGGCAACTCTACCTGTTGATCTATCACGTGTTATGTTGTGTGTGGTTTCTATGAATAATCTGGTTTACAATGTACCCCGTTGTGCATATATGGACTTTCATATTGTTTCAAAACTTTAGTGTTATTTAGTCTTCTAAATCGATGATGTTAAGGGCATCTTGCATATTTGTGTAGTGGGTATGTTCATCAGGTCAGGTGCATTTCATCGAACAGTTCGATGGCTTTGCTGCCATGGCCATGGATAGCGTGGGCCACGATCATGGCGGACCAAGCCTGCGCGTCTTTGGAGCCCATTTCGTCGAACAGTGACGGCATGGTCGAACAAAATCCGATCGTCTGGCTAACTCGTGGATCTGCTTTACCAATTCCGGCGCGCCGAGGAGGGCGCAGGCGGAGAGGACGCTGACCACGGTGACGTCGGTATGCCGAAGCGCCTTCGCCAGGGCGGATGCTCCGGACGCAGGCGGTGATCATGGAGTTGTAGGAGACCACGGATGAGCTCGCCACACTCGGCGTACATGCCGACGATAATAGGGAGGACGTAGAGGTTGGTGGCGCGGGCCTGGAGAAGGGTGGGGGAAGGAGTAGGCGTCGGAGGTGACGCCGGCGAGGAGCGTGCGGGCAAAGAGGTAGATGGAGTAGAGGGGGCGGTGGGAGCGGTCGTATCCGTTGGGGAGGGCGTACGGCGTCCGGGTGGGGGATTTGGTCGAACAGGCAGCGGGCGTAGTCGGAGGCTGAAGGGGAACAGGAAGCAATAAAGCCGGCGAGGAGCGGCGGGGGGTGATAGTGGAGAGACTCGACGGCGAGGGCGTGGAGTTGCTGGAGGTGGCGGAGGGAGGAGCAATAAGCGAGGAGGAAGGAGATCGGCGGCGGGAAATGCGACAATTGCTGGTCGTTGGGCATCGAATCGGCGGGAGCGTTTTGCAGCGGCGGAGCTCATTTGTACCGGTACGGATGACACGATCTGGATCGGCTCCTGAGTTCGACCCGAATTTTGTTCAGTCTCGGAAAAATATTTGTTAAACTAGTTTTCAAATTTTAAAAATTATAAACAATGTTGAGAGTGGGATTTGAACCCACGCCCTTTCGGACCAGAACCTTAATCTGGCGCCTTAGACCAACTCGGCCATCTCAACAGCTTGCTGATGTGATAATGAATATTCTTAAATTTTATTTTAAACGAATTGAAATTATAATCTCACACTTCTGTCTTCGTATTTTGTAAGGTCTTATTCTCTTTTAGTTTCTGAAAATGAACAAGAAACTACATTTTTAAGGTTTCAGATGTAAAATGAAGATTAGTATCTCCAAACTACGTACTATAATGCAGGTTTGAATGGAATTGCTTGTGGACCCCATGCCAACCCAGTAATGATTCAACACTCATGCATCCCTTTCCTTTCCCCACCGTGTTAATGTCGTATCATTTTAGATCGAAATGCCAATATCCTGTCTCTACGAAGAAGATGGGAGCTAAACCGGAACGATAACAAAGTAGATTAACATGGTCATGTGCAAGGATGATAAGCAAAACTCAAGAAATGATCTTTCTTTTCCATCAAATTGAGAGACAGGTACACATGCAGGCATTAATCTTCTTGTTTTATTGTTTGGTGCTAGTTCATGAGATAAATGAATGTGTAACTCAATCAATCTCTTCTCACTTCACGAGTATTGATTGCAAATTTATTCTTCTCAACTATTGAAACTATTGGTGCATTTAAGCTCTTCTAACTGCTGCTCTTGCTTCAGCTGACCATTTTCTTTCACCTGAATAAAGTAATTTCTCTGAAGGTGGTCTGTAGGAAGCAGAGTGTTGATGCATTCAATTGCATGCCATATCTGACAACTATTATTTTGACTTTAGTAGAAGATTTAACATCGCCAAATTTAAGATTCTAAGATTTGGCAAGGAATTACTAAAGAAACAGAGATGCTCTTTAAGGCAAAAAAAAAAAAAAACACTTAGATTAGCACAAGTGAAGTAGGTTTGAGAACTACTCCACTGAATTGGAAACACACATAAATTCTATGAGAGAATTAGAGTTGTTGATGAGTAATGAATGCTTTTCAGAGAATTGGACAAACACACACTGATTGTAGTTCTTGCCTATTAAATCTTTGACTTGCTCAATCTTGCACTTCATTCCTCCCATATAGTCACAATTGAAGATCAATCTAGACATAGCAATTCTGACATTTTTCGTCGGTCGGTCGGTCGTATGCTGAATCTGAGCACCCGAAGCTTCAGTGCAATAACTTTCAAATGACTGCATTGTTTTGGTCTCCACATCTCCATCACCTGCCTCTCCTTAAAATCTTTTACTCTGTAATATGTTAGGTCATTTTAAACTTCCTGTGAACTTGGTTTACCAAAAGAGACATGAACTATCAAATATCATTCTGATAAAGACAAACTTTTCTATGTATTATCAAGAACAAAAAGTAACACTTTGACAATTCCATGTATAAATATCATGAAACAAATATCTAAATCCCATGTGACAACTGCAGCTTTAGTTTCCTAACCACTTCTGGTTGAATTGGACTCTATTTCAACCACATAGCCCCTAAGAGACGGTATCCGAGTTGCAAGATCAGTGGAAGAACTCTGCTTCTTCTGCAGCCTTCTTCTCGCAATGCATCCTCTTATCCATGGGGTCACATCCTCACTGATCTTGATCATCAAGAAGAAAAAGATCCTGTAAATTACTATCATGCTGAAGATAACTGTAAGATCCAACCATTTTGATCGGTTGACATCGATCTGAAAGATGTTCTCGAGTATGTATTCGCCCGGAATTTTGGGTAGATCGGGTGTCTGGTTGTCAAATACCAGACCTCTCAAGTCATTTTGATACTGACCCTGCAATCAAGGCATCACACTCAGAAAAAAAAAATATTGAAAGAGTTGCATTCCACAACAAGTATTATGAGCATCAATTACTTGTGTATCATACCTGCAATGCCCAGTAATGGAAGCTGATATATGTCATTGGGTACCTCCAAAAGGGCTTTGGGATGTCATTAGGAAGTCTAAAGTAGCCAGAAACAAGCATGAATATTCCCTGTTTATCGTCGAATTGTATGACAAACAGTTTCAAGTTTCAGAATGCAGTTAAGCTTCCAATTTCTGCATTTATGTTACTTTATTGGAAAGCAAAGTGTTTCATACCTGAATTCCGGCACCTATGATGATTCCCATTAGAAAGTTAGGGACTACACTAGCAATGGCCATCATCAAGCTCTCGACCACCGTGACACTCGCGTAGAGGGCCAACACGAAAAATAAGTAATGTGTGAAGCCTGGGTGAAGGCGTACCATGAAATAGCAAAGAGTTCCTGAGACTAAAGTTATCATGATCAAGAAAGGCATTGCAGAAAGTGTGTTGCTGATGACAAATGCAATGACACCATAATGGCCATTGAGCCTCTCTCTCTGAAAAACCTGCATATATAGGATGAGAAAAGAGACAATTAGTTGAGTTTAAATGTTGCTATTGCTATATTAACAACTTGGGCTAGCCCTTCAAATATTAGACCTTCATATCTTCCACAAAAGATGGGAATCCGCCAATAGACATAAATGTCACGAAGCCGAAGACGAATGAAGCACAAGCCCCCCGAGCCTGCAGTAAGATAAGATGTTAAAAATGAATAACCACAGTCGAAGACACAAAGTTGAAATGCTTAAGCTCATGTTAATACCAGTAGCAATCATAGAGCAACAAGGTGTTACAGTTGTAAGGATGAACTTGACCTATGCTTAACTAGCAATATGAAAGGCCTAATTGCAAATCTCTTGCTTTGTTATATAAAATCAATTGTAGGTAAGAAATGAATGCAATCTAGTGAAGGGATCTGAATAGAGTACCAGTATAGAGGTGTATCCAGTGCCAACATTCAAATATATGGTCCCAATGCAGATGGTCACAACAATATATATCAGCAGCCTCAGCCAATAGTAGCCAAAGTCTCTCGACATGTTCACGAACGATCGCTTCGTCAAGGTAAAAGCTTGCATCAAGAAGCTAGCCTGACTACCTCCTGAATCCAACACCGTTCCTTTCTGCAACATTTGCTACGAGTTAGTTCCTGTTGCAGGAAGAAATCTATGCAACTTCTTTTAATGTCGAGCAAGCACGTATATATACCACTCTTGAAATCTCATCCACTTTCTGTCTTGCAGAGTAATAATGCTGAGAGTGACTGTAGAACTCGATCAGTGTTCTTATTGCTTCTGATGTCGTTATTTTTTCGAGGGGATCATCGCTCCTTTCCACCTGCACGATCACAATACAAACATGAAGAGTTTGCTTTCTCTATAGAAATTTGGAAGCGAGAAAGGAAGTTTGTCAGTGTAGCATACTTTTTGCTTTAGAGATCCCTTCAGGGTAGCTTTCACTTTGTCGAAATCCGAGTTTATGCACCTTAAGAAATGGTCTGATGGGTTCCTTAGAGGTGGGCAGGGAAATCCAGCTTGAGCAAAGAACTACCATGTGAAGTAGATTGATGTTAGAGATGTGTGCTGATCTCTCGATCTCTTTCATGAACAAAGATGAAGACGTGCAGTTAGATTAGCAGTACCTCACAAGCCTCCGAAGTCTGCCCAAAGTAGACAGTTTTGCCGCCGGAGAGCAAATAAAGGCGATCGAACAGCTCGAAGACCTCGCTGCTGGGCTGGTGAATGGAGGCGATCACAGTCCTGCCGTCTCTTGACAAACCTCGCAGCGTTTGCGTCACGAAGAAGGCTGAAGCGCTGCAAATCAATGGCGCGCTTTTCAGAAATCCGTGATGAAGTTTATCGTCCATGGTACTGGAACTTTATCTGTTACCTGTCGAGGCCACTGGTTGGCTCGTCCAGGAAGAGCAGCCTCGGCCTCATGAGGATCTCAAGGCCGATGCTGACCCTCCTCTTCTCGCCGCCGCTGATCCCCCGGAGATGCCAATTTCCGATCACGGTGTCGGCGCAATCCTGGAGGCCCATCTCCATGATGGTCCCCTCCACCAGAGCTCGCTTCTCCTCCTTCGGCATCTTGTCCGGCAGCCGGAGACGGGCGGAGTAGGAGATCATCTCCCTCACCGTCAGAGTTCCGATCAAGGTGTCATCCTGTGTCACGAATGCCTGTAATGGGAAAGTGTTAATTACTGGAAGTGGTTTTAGTCGTTCATAGTAAGCTCGCATCGTTGTTCTTTGAATCTTTGCAGAAAAGATCGAAGCAGAGGAAACAACGTACGTCACGTATTTGGATAAAACGAATTAAATTAAATGCCGTCAATTGATTTCAACGTACAGCGGTCCCGAAGGAGAGCTTGGCCTTCCGACCGTTGAGGAGGATGGCGCCGGAGAGGAAGGCGTTGGCAGCGAGGCGGCCGGCGAGGGCGTCGAGCAGCGTCGACTTGCCGGAGCCCGAGGGGCCCATGAGCGACGTCAGAGCCCCGGGCTCGGCGAAGCCAGTGAGGCCCTCCAGCACGCGGTGCGTCTCGCCGCCCGCCACCGTCACCGTCACCGTCAGGTCCTTCCACGTGAGCCTCGCCGACACGTCGCCGATCATCTCCACGTTCGTCTTCTCCCTCCACAGCGTCTCGCTCAGCGGGCTGAGCCCCCTTCCCACCGCCAGCCCGTTCCCCGCCGGCTTGTTCGCCTCGATCTCCATCATCACCTCCGCCGCCGCCTTCATCCCCGGATTCACCGAGCTTGTTCTCCCGCTCATAAACTAGTCGGCAGCCGGAAAAGGCACGACGACTTCAGGATAAAAAAAAAATCGCGTGGCTAACCATCACGAGAACAGATTGCCAAACAGAGGGGGTATAAATATGCGATCGTAGCCAAACAAAATCAAACCTGCTTGAGCAAGCAACAACGATTTGGCCCTTCTTAATCCGCGTATTGATGCATGGGTCGTGGATGTGCATTCATTAATGGTGGCAGCTGGTCGTTGTGGTGCAATTAATGGCGCAGCCGGCAAGCTCAAATCTCTCCTTCTCATTGTTCATACGCAGCAATGGACCATATAATTAGCTGGTGGTTGGAACGAAGCCCACATTAAATTCTGAAACCTAAGTAATAAGCAAGGAGTAAAGTAGAGTAGAACTATTTCTATTATTCCTGAGAGAACATTCTTAATCACAGTAGGAGTATGTCTTTATCTTGGGAAATCAACTCTTTCAAATCGCATAAATTTTCTTCTTTGTTATTAATTGCTCGACTGATAGGTAGAAGAGAAGCTGGTGTATTAAATTTTTAGAGTCGACCACATTTCCTCTCTATTCGCACAATTCTAGACCCGCTGAATCGTGGGCTTTTTGTTTGTTTTTTTTTAATTAGCACTGGGATCATTTTCGATCCAATTAATCCATAGAGATGTTCAATTTAGTCTTATGATTCGACAGTTGAGTTGGAAAAATCGAAATCTCTATGAATTTTTATTAATTATTTAAATCGAAATTTTATTTTATTTGTATGCACATATGATCGTACTTATAAATTCTTTTAAAATTCTTTTGAATTTGGATTTCAGATTTTATTAAATTGAAAATAAATGATTATATTTATTTAATCTCGTAGAATTTATTTGTTAGCGCTTGCTTTTCAACTGTAGACGGTCGATTAGACATTTCAGGTTTTGTTTGCTTACACACAGTCCCGATAAATTTGCAGAGCCGGCCCACACTCGCACTCGATGATGTGGCTGCGCGCCCCGTTTCGCCTTCCCCTCGGATTCTCTCCCTTTCCGCGTCTTCTTCCGTCGCTTCCCCCTTTTTCAGGACCTGCACAAATCTCCCTCCTGCACTGCAGAACTGCCATGTCCGGCCGCCGCACCGTCGCCGATGTCCTCATGGGCAACGCCCGCGCCGCCGCCGCCGCCAAGTCCAAGAACCCTACCCCTGTCTCCGGTGACCGACCTCCGACCGTTTCTAAGAAACCTAGAACCCTAGGCGACGATGCGAGAAACCTTAATGAGGATACTCCTGCCGATGGCAGCAATCTCGCCGTGGAGCTGAAGAGGAAGTGCGCTGACTTCATCCCCAAGAAGGCCGCGTCCTGGAAGAATGGCGAGCCCGTGCCCTTCTTGTTCCTCGCGCGCGCCCTCGAGCTGATCTCGAACGAGTCCGGAAGGATCGCCATGACGGAGATCCTATGCAATGTGTTTCGGACCGTCATTGCCACCTCGCCTGGGGATCTTCTTGCCACCGTTTACCTTTCGGCTAATAAGATCGCAGCGCCTCACGAGGGCATTGAGCTCGGGATCGGCGATGCTTCTCTCATAAAGGCACTCGCGGAGGCTTATGGGAGGAAGGAGGAGCAAGTGAAGAAACAGCTCAAGGTTTTAACTAGAATGCCAATTCATATTCGTGACTTCTTTCCTTTCCTTTCCTTTTCCTGTTTATTTAAGGAGTTCTGCTGTTTGGAGCTGAGTTGCAAGTTGCGGTGATAGGAACTGGGTGACTTGGGTCTTGTGGCCAAAGCTAGCCGATCGTCTCAGAAAGTGATGTTCAAGCCTCAACCTTTGACGATAGCTAAGGTGTTCAACACATTCCGTGCTATTGCCAAGGTGTGATATTCTTTTCCCTTCAATACTCTTGTATACGAAGGCCAATGTCTATTGGTAATTCTGAAAATGATGGGTTTTTAAATATCTTCTGGTAGTCACAAATTTGATTTCGAACTTAATCTTTTGTCATTCGAGCAAGTATGCTATGCTGATACTGGTTCATTGAGACAAAAACAACAATTTTCCCAGATATTGCTTGGTGTATGCACGGGGATTAACTTTAATAATATCTGAGGATAAATTGGAAGAGAAAATGCTGGCTTATGTGTTTTCCATTAGACTTAATGAAGGTAGAGTGCACGGGGAAGCTTCATTTTAAATAACAATATTTGGAAAAAAGTGTTGTATGTCCTGCACTGCACATGCTTATATGGAACTGGATATCTATCCATATGCTGCATGCATCGAGAGCTGCTGACCACTTAGACAGCTTGCTCATTGTTTTTTGGCTGATTCATAACTAATTTATTTTTATAGCCCCTTCTAAGATATGATGAGAATTTCTTGCTTCATATTTTTGAAGCTTTTGTATAGGCACTATAAGTTTGGTATATGCTTCTTAAACCACCTCATTTTCCTTTTATTTCCTGAAAACACAATATTTTTTTGGTCCTCGGCTCTTTCTTAAATGCTAACAAACATCTGATATTGTATGCATACTGAATATGTTGTCGGAAAGCAGAAACATGGGAAATATCTCAGTATGCGCTATCATAGCTTGGTTACCTTCAAAAGCTAAAAGAATAAAAATGGTTATCATGCTGTCATTGTATAGCTTCCTTGTTGGTGAATAAATTATTTAGTTTTACCATTAGGAGTTGTGCTAAAGGCCACTATTTCTATTATCTTACAGGAATCTGGAAAAGATAGCCAAGACAAGAAAAGGAATCACATCAAAGGACTTCTTGTTGCAGCAACTGATTGTGAGCCTCAATATTTAATTCGTCTTCTTCAGGTAAATATTCAGCTTTATCCATTTGTAATTTTCAATTGTAGCCTCTAAAGTTACTTGAAATCAAATGCAGTCTAAGATGCGAATTGGGTTGGCAGAGAAAACTGTGCTAGTAGCTCTTGCACAAGCTTCTGTGTTCTCTGAAACAAATCAAAATCAACATTCACAAGCTCAACCTGATTTTGAAGAGGTTAGCCATTAGCACTTGTGGGGTTATCTGTCTTCTAAGTTCTTCCAACTTGTAAATTATTTGGAATATACTTCCTGTTATCATTATTAATGAACTGGATTCTGTTATTTTTCCTTGCATCACAACACTATGGATCAGTTGCTGATGATGTTACCCGGTCCTAAATTGTATTATAACTTTATTAAATGGCGGTATAAATCATCAGAAATGGAGCCAGATTGGAGAAAGTCCATAGTAATTCAAGCTCATTAATTTGGAACTCTAATAGCTAGATTAACAATTTAACACAAATACCTAATGCAACTTCAAAGCTAATCAATCATTGGCTTAAATCATAAAGCATCATCGTGATCATCACCAAACTGTTTTCTCCATATATAAACACCATATATGATCATTATTATAAATCATACATATAAGGATAACATGGTTGCTAACTCATGCATGTCAACTATGACAACAGATTATTATAATAAAACATGATTTTCCTAATATGGTAACTAGTGCTACCAAGAAACACATGTACAACACATTAGAACTCAATGTCATGCTCTTACAATGTTAATTGATATAAATTATATGACTTTGCCACTTGAACGCCAAACAACGTCTACAAGCATGATGTTTGGTCCATAGCTCTGTTGTTTTGGCTGTGTGTTCTTTTTGGCCCAGAATTGTAAGAGAGATGATGATCCTTGGTTGATGTTATAGAGGAGCAATTACCCCTATTTGGCTATCGATTTTGGGTTGGTGATCCTCTTCCTCCGTTACAAATTTCAAAGTTTACCTTGCTATTCAGCAATGAGCTTGGGGACAAGTTGGGTCATTGGGGTTGGGATGTGGGTAGTTGGAAGGGCTATAGGTTGTGGACCACAACTATGGTGTTGTAGATTTTGGGTGGAGGTGAATGCTATGTGGTTACTCGCATTAACTCCCTGGATTTGTCTTACCGACTAGTTTCTACATTGCTCAGAGTGGATGGTCCTTTGGTTATTGAGATGGAGAGGCAACTTGATACTCTTATATTTCTGTACCATATCATGTGCTGCTGCAAGTGTGGTTGCTCCTTTAGATCCTAGAACCTGTTAGTCTAAGTTTTGGGAAACATCTCTGTAAGGATTTAATAGTACACATTGATCTAATTCTCTTCTAAGCTAGCATACGGATTTTCAGGATGCTAAATGAAGAATTTGAGTTGTTACAAGTAAATCTATCTTTTTTTCTTGATCTTAATTTATTTCTTCTTTCACTATATGATGCCACAATCACATTGGCTATATCCATGTTTTCTCTCTTTCCTTTTATGTGGTACTTTGATAATCTTTGTTGATCATGCTTGATAATTTTTCTAACCGCTGGGTAAAGACTTATGCAGCTATGCTTTCCAGCTACACTGATCTATGTTTTATTGGTTATTATGCCCTGATTCTTTTGGACCTGTGAAGTTTAGGCTGGGAGAATTATCAAGCAAGTCTACTCAGTACTCCCAATCTATGATAAAATTGTTCCTGAGCTTCTTTCTGTGGGAGTGTGGAAACTTCAAGAGGCATGCAAATTTTCTCTAGGTGTTCCAGTGGGGCCTATGTTAGCTAAACCAACAAAGGCAGTGTCTGAGATACTTGATAAGTTTCAAGGAACAGAATTTACTTGTGAATACAAATATGATGGTGAACGTGCTCAGGTACTGTATGATCTTTGTTGTGACATACAATATGTTTGTTGTTTTTCCCTGAAATGATTAGTATATGCAGATACATTATATGGAGGATGGATCAGTTGAGATATATAGTCGGAATGCTGAAAGAAATACTGGGAAGTACCCAGATGTTGTTAGTTCAGTGTCAAGGTATTTCGTGCCATATTTATATATGCATATTCACTGTGGTAACTATGTTTATATAACCTAGCATTTTTTGCCTCATTAAAAATGGGTCAAGATTAACTCTGAATACTCACCTGGATTTCTGTAAGAGTAAGGGACGTAAATGGTTGAAAAGGACAAGTATAGTCATTTGATACTCTAGGGCTTCTTTGTCTAGTAAAGTTGTAATGTACAAGTCGTTGATACATATAAAATAGGCTGATCTAAAATAAACCGGCTCAATGATCAACAAAATAAATTGATTCAGGGGTTTTAAATTATTTTGAGGAATTTGAAGTACAATTTTATTTTATTTTCTTCTTTTATTATTTTCAGTACACTTAGTACAGTTTGCCTTTATGAAATCCTATAAAAAAGACATCCATGCTGTTGTTATATAAGATTCAAGGAACAATATAATTTTCTTTTCTCATATTCTCTACTCTTTAGCAAGATTGTCGACTATGTATGCAACCCTTTGTAAGATCGAAACTCCATCTTGTACCATGTCTGGTGGTAATAAAGCATAGCCGCTGTAGCCATTCATTTTACTTAACTCCTTGTTTTTGTGGCCTTCTCCTTGTTGCCAGCTACTCAGCTCCACTTGCCGATTCTAGATTGCAAACACTTCCCTCTAGCAATCACCACTATTCTTGGTACTGTTTGCACATGACAGTGATGACATTGCCAACCCGTATTAGAAACACTCATCTCTTCCCCATCCTTGTATGATCCTCTTTGATTGTTCTCGTCCATCCTCCCTCGCAAAGAAACCAAGATCTCCCTAACTTCCCTGCAACCATTGAAGGCCTTACATCACCATAGTGTCCACATAGCTCTTTGGGTTCCTACATCCCTTCACTTGTGCCACCCATATCCTGCACTATCGCTGTCATCACCTTACCTATTGTAGGATGCCAAGGATCGAAGTAGCTGAAGCCTTGAGGTTGTTGGAGGTATTCTTTGAGTTCATTCATTGTTGGACCCAGACTGCTCTTTTAGTTGCTACATTTTACTTGCATGAGACAATGACTAACCATTTGAGGAAGATGAAGTTTAGGAAAGAAATCAAAATTTATAATTATTTTGGTCCATGGCTTTAAAAAAACAAAAAAGAAAGAGTAGTGGATCCACTTCTTCTATTTTTAAGTGAGATCCATTACATCGATTCATTTTAAGGACTATGGTAAGGAATTTCTAGATAACTATTCAAAATCATATTGATTTCATCAATTTGATTGAGAGTTAGAATGCCTAGCGATTTCATCGGATAGCTTGGTGAACCATTTCCCCTATTGAAGCATTATCTTCTTGTTGTTTGCAATGGATAATCCAAGACATGGCAAGAAGCAATTCCCTTTCTATTCATTACAATGCAAGTTCTTTTTGGTGGGGAAGGATGATGGAAATTAAAAGACTAATTAAAAGAAATTCATTTAGGAATTTGAAAAATATTTGAATTTAAATTCAAGTTCTTTTTTATGTCCACCTTTCCTATTTTCAGTACACACTGTTTTATCCAAAATTAGTTTGGATTACTCTGAAAGCCTATAAAAAGGCTTCCCTCCCATTTCTCGATTCTGTAGGAACAATATGTGATTTATTCTCATAGTTTCTCTTCTCTCTCTCAAGATCTCCAAGCCTATAAAAAGGCTTCCATACCGTTGCTAGATTCACTGAAGGAACAATATGATATTTTATTCTCATATGTTTTCTTTTCTCTTACAAGATCTCCAATTGACACACAACCTTCTATGAGATTGCCAAAGGCTCATGGATTTATCTTGTGGCGCATCAGTTATAATTTGAAAGTTTTATTGAAATTCATTGTAATGCTGATTATCAGGAAGTTGAAATTGTTTATTTTGCTTGGTTCAAAGACAATGGAAAAGCAAAACAAATAACCCCTTGCATTTTACCAGTATTCAAATGTAGTAAAACTATAATTTCCAACAGGCTATAAGATGGCACTCCAAGTGGTAACTAATTTATATCCAATCAAGGAAGTACCTGCAGAGAGATTAGAGACAAATCAAGATGAATATTGCAATAAGCATAATTCAAGAAGTCCAAAACAATGTTTTGAGGCTATAGGATTGACTCACAGGCTACTACACTAATCTTAAGTTTGCTTTTTTTTTTACTAAAGGAAGCCATTGCTAATGATAACTAGAACAGTTAAACTGAGATATACAGAAAAGAGCAGTATACATTCTTGGTCTTTTTGATTACATGTCTTGTCACTTGTTTTAATTTGATTATTTTTTGGTTGACAAGAAAATGGTTTATGCAACTGCAGATTCAAGAAGGCTGATGTGAAATCATTTGTGCTAGACTGTGAAATTGTTGCATATGACCGTGAGAAAAAAAAGATATTGCCTTTCCAGGCAAGTTTTTTATTTTTTATTTGATTGAGTTCCTCTTTCTTCATCTAATCCACATTATGTTCTAATCATTATTTTTTTCCCTTTTTTATTTTCCATTTTCACTCTGCTCACCATTCTATGGTGGTTTACTGTTTGATAACTAAATGTTAGGCCACATTACCTGTTGTTTTAAAATAGAACTGAGTTTTTTTTTTTTGTTGTTGTCAAGTGCTAGGGTGTATGTTTACAGCACAAAATTGGTATTAATGTCATGTGCTAAGCTAATTGGATTTGCAGTTACTTAAACAGTGGTGACTAAATGTCCACAATATATTCAGTGACACTGTTTCATAAAGTCATTCCGCAATCATTGTTTAATGGTGCTGTGTTGAGAGAACAATGTGTGTAAACAAACAAAAAAGTGTAACTTTTCAGTGAGAACTAATGTATTTATTGAATTTTATTTTATGCTTTTAATATGGATATGTTCAAAGGCTCTTTAGAAATTCTATAGTTAGATAAATTGTTGAGAGTTGAGAACAGTATTGTGGTAGAGGAAGACTAAAATTTTGAGATTGAGCTGAAATTTGGTAGATGAGCTGGTACTAGTTCCACCTGGCTATTTGTTGATTATTTGATGGACCATGGGTTCCCAGATTGAGTGTGAAAGTGCTCAAATCAACATTCAAGACATAGGGTTGGTCGGGTACTTGATTCTAAATCAAAGTGATGATGCTAATCTTGCCTCATTCTCAATGGCGCTTTTTGTTTGTACTAATTTTCTCTGTGAGTATTTTCTGTTGTCTCCTATTCTCTCACGCTACATTTAGACTTATCTGCCGGAATTTATTGATATTGGTCGATGGCTTTCCTCATTATTTAACTACGAAATCTTTTACAAAGGCAATATTTGTATGTTGGCATTATGCAACTTGCTATATTTGCATATTGATCATAACATGTATTTCACAAAGAAAGATTATTTTTTTTAATAAGCTGCTAATTTCTTCTCTTAGATATTGAGTACTCGAGCTCGGAAAGGAGTGATCCTAAGTGACATAAAAGTAGCAGTTTGTACATATGCTTTTGACATTCTGTATATTAATGGCCAACCTCTTCTTCCGGATCAGCTGAAAATTCGTAGAGAGGTATACTATTTGCATGTGGTAGTCCTGCTATATCTGAATATGTTAATATCTATTTGTATTTTCTTTGGAATCAACATTAGCTTAGTCTCCACTAGCAGAAAATTTATGATTTTATTTTACATTATATGCTAATAAGGATGGTTCATCTTGTTTCCTGTTTTGAAAGTAACTATATGATCCAATCAAGGTTTGAAATTTCCATTTCAATCTTGATTTGCAACCCAAAAAAGGTTTGGCCAGATCAGCCTCACCCCTCTTGTCAATGTATGGTGAATTTCCATTGTGAAATGAGTTGATATTACAGTCACTCAAAGAGAACATGAAAAGATATTACCAATCCCTGTCAATCTACTTTTGGATCTTCACCACTCTTGACGCGTTGCCTATAAGAATATAAATATATTAATTCCATTATGACTTGACTTAATATATTGTAGAAGCAAGTTGTGAAATATATTATTTCTGAATTCAATACTGAATTATATAATTAATTAGCTATATCTGATGAGTAATTTTTAACAATATATGTTATATGCTAATACTAATGTAAGTAGATTATTCTATTTAGATATGTAACAGAATATAAACTTTATAATGCAATATATTTATATATTCATATAGAATTTTATCAACCTGAATATGTTGTGAGTCGTCACCTTGTTTAAAAACAAAAATTATATTATATATGTTCAGAGACAACTAATAAATTTTAGTCATAGTTAAATTGATTACTGTGGAAGGTTTAAGTGATAAAGAGACCGGACAAAGGTCTACTCAATGATAAAAAATGATTTAGTTGTACTAATTATAATCTTGTGTAGTCTATTTAATTGTATTAGTGGAAGTCATGCATAGTCTTAATGAGGTGATAAAATCTATGTAGCCTACCTTAAATAGTCATTACAAGCATAATGTGAAATCTTGTATCATTATGTTAATCATATCAATAAGTATCGGGTTATGCAGATGACACCCTCAGCATGCTACAACGCATGTCATGAATTGACATAATATTGATATATTTTTTTGTAGCTTATGTCCTATACAAGATAATGTCAAATGGAACACAAAGTCTTAAGTAAATAGTTGTCTTATCTTCTTCGTCTCTTTCCTCCTTCAACGTCCAATTTGCCACTAGCATTATACAATGGAACTTCAATACGATATCGAATTTCACGGCTTGAGATTTTAAACCTTGATTACATAAACAACTTGCTAGTGATTTTAAGTTTCTTATATACTATTTTACCTAATAATATATTCTTATTATAATATATCGTATTAAGTTTCTAATATATTAAGTAGGAGGCTTTGACAACTTGGACCTGGATTCACACTTGCAAACTTTTGGGCTTCATAGTTGTGGCTGTTCTCCACAGTTTGTCAAGTCCCACTGCTCTCCTCACCTATAGCCTTGTATGAAGCCTCTGCTTGTGACCCGCATTTTGCTAGTTTTGTTAGACATCACATTCATACTCTTTTGTCCACTTTTGGTAGCCTTTGCTTTCAATATGCTCTTTCCAGCTTTTGGATGAGGAAAAAGAAGAGGAAGAGGAAGGTAAGAGGAGCCTATTCTGCTCGTTGGTTTCACAGGTCCTATGAGCTGAACCAAATGCATGTATTGCTGATACAAGCTTTATAGATAAATGCTATAGAGCCGCATGGGCATGGGTGAACTTGGTAATCTTCACGAGGCTTCATACTGGTTTTAGTGTGTGGGTGGAAAGTAAGTCTCGCCCATGGTTTTAAATCTTGATCCGTGCCTAGGTGATGCGGGAGGAATTTACCATTCCGTTCATTGCCCGACACCAATACAGGCAATACCGGAGGCTTCGCGCGGCCTCTGTGGGGCGGTGGCGAGCGGCTTTGTGAGGGGCCATCGTGGCCCTCCACAAGGTTGCGATTGCAGACAGACTGTGGTGCATAGTGAAATTTGAATGAAAAAAAATAGGTTAATAATTTCAATCAACTCCTCAAAATATGGTTCGGATAAAATAAATAAAATCAATTAAAATTTAATAAAATTATCCTATTAATCTAAAAATATTCTCTAAATTATTTTAAAATTTATTTTATTAATTTATATATTATGTTTATTATTATTAAAATTTATTTTATTTTTTAATCCTATTTAATTGAAATTAATTAAATTAATTTTACTATTATAATTAATTTTTTGATTTTTTTTGTAATCATTTTTTATTTTTAATATATAAGTTAAAAAATTTATTTTTAATTTATGTATTTTATATTTAAAATTATCAAAATTTATCGGTATGATACGATACGGTATCGAAATCATATCGTTTCGATCGCCCATAGAAACTTCAATACGGATCAAGACTTTAAACCTTGGTCTCACCCATGTCTATCCAATCAAGATGATATTTATATCTCAATCCTTGGATCTAGTAGATCCGAAGCAACTGTATAAGATAATAAGTTACACAGTATTTACTAAATCTGTCAAAGCATAATGTATTATTTAAACAATGAATATTCATAGTGTGCTCTTTGAATAATCCGTTCTAGTTAGGGTTTTATTTGCTTCACAGTGGGAATTGCCCCCAAGGATCCAATGTGAAGATTGAATAAAGCAAAAACTGCAGATAAATTGTGGAAAAATTTGAAGAGTTGTTTTAACATGCTTTTGGAAGTATTCCCTCTTGTAGTATTCTGATAATCAAAGTTTTAAATAATCTGGAACATAATACTCAAATGTCTTCATCTGATGATAGTCGAACACCTGCTTGATCAATGAAGAGATATGATGCCTTTCCAAGTTTATATGGTGGTTTCATCTCTGATCCTGGCAAAGGCTTTGGAGACGAGCCAAAATCAGTCCTGTGCTTAATTTTAAGCCTGTAATAGTATGAACTATGAACAAGGCCAATTGTCGGCTCTTCACTGTTGGCTGTGTGGGGTGAATTGCTTGAGAGGTCTGACCATCAAGTACTCCAGTAGCTTCATAAGACACATGCTCTTGGCCAAATACAATAAACACCATTTTGATATATGCTTCCTAGTTCCTATATTTTTGTGACAATCCATGGCCCACATTCTCCAGTAGTCCTGTTCAATGTGCTATTGCAGAATGATTGGTTTATGTTTTTTCATCAACTAATATATTACAGCGAATTGAAATATAATTATTATTACTACGTCTTAAACCCACACTATCTATCACACACACTGTCTTACACTATCACACTAGGATCCTAATTTGGTTGGTTGGCATACATACTTGATTATGAGCTACCTTTTGCAGTATCTTTATAGTTGCTTTGAGGAAGTTCCTGGGATATTTCATTTTGCTACTGCAATAACATCGAATGACCTGGAGGAAATTCAGAAATTTCTTGACACTGCTGTCAATTCCAGGTAAATATGACCAGTACCAAATGGTAGATACACATATTCTGTTCATATTAAGTGATTTCTTGAGCCTGCATATACACACACAAAATTCTGTTGTCATGGCTGCTACATATATAGATTTTTTGTCATTTGAAATTTCTTCCTTATCTTTCATGATAACTTATCATTTTCATGAGCCAACACACTTGAGCATGTTTTGAAGCTTTAAAAAACTTGTTCTTTAAAATAAATGAGTCATGGAATTATAGGAGAGGAGGAAGTTGTAGAGCTTGAACACATGGAGATTCAATATAAATGCAAAGTGATATCTTTTTATTTTCCATAGTATATAAATATAGATGGTGCAATCACAACTGATGAGATAATGATGTAACATACAAAAATATTAAGTATTATGATAATATGGTGCTTGTGTTTGCAATTAGAATTAAGGTCTACTTGTAGTAGTTTGTCCACTTGACATAATTAATTGTTCGTGTCTTATATGGGATACTAAAAAGGTTGTGCTTTAAGATGTTGCTTTTTTTGTTTCAGCAGAGAAGTTTTATTTGTTTTTTCTTTGAATAATTATTTTTACTTGTGTAGTTGTGAAGGATTGATTATAAAGACGCTGGATAAGGATGCTACCTATGAGCCTTCAAAGCGATCAAATAATTGGTTAAAGTTGAAGAAAGATTACATGGAAAGGTGATGAAAGTTTCTTTTCATCTCACTTGCATTTGTAATTCATAGTTGATTCTTCTGTTTGCCTAACTGGAAGCATGGGAATAAACAAAAACTATTATAAAGGTTTAATGAGGGCAATGCAATAGAAAATTGCAAACATATCCTTTTCATGTACTAATAAAAAACAATCTCATCGCCATTATAAAATCATATTAGCCCTAAAAAATATTTGAGATTGACTATATCGACATCTCCTACTTTGAGCTCTGCGCAAGAATTATTATGCTATTTAAAATTCAGATCTCTTAATTTCGCAGCATTGGTGATTCCCTTGACTTGGTGCCTATTGCTGCATTCCATGGTAGGGGAAAGCGTACAGGTAAATACACACTAAGTTTGATCAAACAAGTGGATTTTAGAAGTATAAATCTGTAAGATGGGTAATCTCCATGTAACATTGTTTCTCCGTCCTGTGGCATTTATTTATGTTTCTTTCATCTCTTACTATAATTGATTCTGTCATGCTCCGGAGGTATACTTGTTCGTCAAATCAGACGATACCCCTTAGTGACAATATAAGAAATACAATTGATATAAGGTCATATAGTTGTTGTCAAGCGGAAACTAACTCGGATATGAGTTATGAAAACTCAACATAGTGCATACTGGTATAACTTTATCATATATAATATATATAACCACCATCGATTCGAAAAGATATACGGAAACCGAACGAAAGTTCAACAAGTTAACCCAAATCCAAAATACAAGGAAGTGAAATAACTAAAATATAACCCTCAAATGTGAGATGAGACTGGCTGGTAGGACTTCGAGCATCATACAAATCCTCTACTTGCTAACTGGGAGGAGGAAAATAGACGGGATAATGAGTAAAAATACTCAACGGATATAGAAAAGATAATGCATGAACTAAGTGTAAAGAGATCAAAGGATATACAATCTCACAGGTACCATCACTAATCAATAGTAAGAACATAATATATGCATATATCAACCTGGTCCATCAAACATAATATAACTAACAGAACTAAATGAAGATCTGCAAGGGTGCTAATGTTCATAATCACATGAGCAACATATAACATGCGATCACATGTATGACAATGTCGTGCCTATGCAACATCCATATCTCAAACAAATGCAATATATCACAAGCATAATGCAATAAATCACCAGCATATGCATCATACATCACATGCGTAGGATCGATGAGACCGAGAGAGGGGTGAATCTCGGTATTCAAAATTTTCTTTTATTTATTTTATTTTTTTTTCTTATCTTTTAAATCTAGAATTATTACAGCGGAAATGTAAATAAAATAAAGACAAGAGACCAAATTTTTTTACTTGGTTTGCAATTCGAGTCGGATTGATACTCCAAGGCCCGTAACCCTTCCTAGAGCTACCTCTTCGGGCAGTCCACTAAGATCTCTCCGACTCGAGAACTCTCGATTTTGGAGGGGTTCACTTTTACAAGAATAAGAGGGTAAGGTAACACACTACCTTCCCCCCAAGTTAAGAACAATATAGCGAAATGTAAATACAAAAGTTTATACCGACACTTGAAGGTTGAAAATGGAGCTTGGAGTATCGTGGTGACGAAGATCTTGCGGTCAGCAAACACAGGAGTAACACTTAGAGGAATGAGTAGAGTTGATCTCAAAGCTGCCTCTCCATTTCTTTTATAAACCTTCTCTAGGCGCCTGGACCACTTCCTAGTCGCCTCCACATCAGCCCATCAATATGGAATTTTGAAACCTTATTTCAAAGAACAGAAAGATAGAAGTTGTTACTGTCGACAACGGTAGCAAATTCCGACCATAGGCACACAAAATGGCCTGTGATGCTGCGAGACATATCGCGACTGTAGATCCAGCGGCGATAATTGTGAATCTGGCTACAGGGGCAGCGGAGTCACGAGGATCGCGGCAGCGGTCGCGACTTTGGCTTGCTGTGATGGTAACCACGATGATCGTTGCACCCCGGGGTGGATGCAACAGCCGGAGGCAAGTTGATCTTGTGGTACTCGATTGAGGCAAGCGGATCAGCGATGTCGCGCGTAGGGGGCGCCGGAGTTGCGGCTGCGATGGGGTGGCGACACAAGGGAGAAGGCGACAGAGCGATGTTCTGTCACGGAAAGGAGGAGAGCAGCGATGGAGAAAGGGCGGAGGAGAAAAGAGGGGTCGGGAGAAATGGGATGGAGAGAAGAGTAGCCTAGGTTTTAATAATCAAACCTTAGGTTAGCTATCTATAACTTTAGGGTGATGAAACCAATCAACTCCTCAATAAATTGATAGGCCAAACAGGCTTTATAAAAGCCTATGAGATCTTTCCCCATGAAATATTATAGAAATTCAATTTAAATTTTGAAAAATTCTATAAGTTATCATCTAATTAATAATTATTATTTCATTATTATTCTAGCTAAAAATTTAGATTGGATCCATTTTATTTATTTATTTGTCGTATTTAATATATTCCCTCAGTTTTTGTTTTCATGGCATAATGGTTTTGCAGGTGTTTATGGTTCGTTCCTTCTTGCTTGCTACGATGAACATAACGAGGAATACCAAAGCATTTGCAATATAGGTAAACCGGCAACTTTAGATGCAAAGCTTAAAAAAAAAAAAAAAAATCAAATATTTGGTCTTTATCAAACTTCTGTTGGTTTCCAAGGTACTGGTTTCTCTGAATCACAGCTTGAAGAAAGATCAGCAAGTCTTGGCAATAAAATCATTCCAAAGCCCAAGGTGATTCATATAAGTAACCTATTTTCCATGAAAACTTGATGGCTATCAGAAATCTAATACCAAGATATTTCTAGCCATATTATCGCTATTCAGATACAATGAATCCAGATGTATGGTTTGAGCCATCAGAGGTAACAATACTATTGAGATTCTGTTGTAGCATCCTTTATTGCATTCACTAATTATGGGGTGCATCCGTTCATATGCATCACAAATGCTGATGCATGTCCAGTTATGATTATGATTTTTTTTTTAACATTAATTGTATTCATAACTGTATAATTTGAATAATTTTTAAGATCTTAGTCAAAATGAACTTCTATAAAAATAGTTTAGATATGTCACATCTAAGAATTAGCTAAATGCAAAGAGTAGCCATTTTAAAACTTGCCACTGTAACAAATATATAATGCTTATGAAAATTTTTTTATTGGTTTGAAATCTTAAATTTTGCATCTAACACATCTTTTTTACGCAAGATTTCTCTTCTCTTTTTTGTTAATTCTTTGTATTTGGAGCCGAATAATGTACAATTAAATTATTCATCTTCTCCTCGAGTCTATTTTAAAGATATCAAGGAGGGATCAACTAGTAAAACAATGTGATCTTGATTCGGAAGAATCAAAACTTAATTACGAAAGGCTCCATATTAAATACTGGAGTTTAACAAGTGGACAAATCTTATCAAGGATATGTTCCACTAGCTCTAATACAGATATAATATCAATACTACTCTTGGCTATTGTACCATTTGAAATCACTAGTAAATCCATATCAATGACTAATAATATGGTAGAAAAGTCATTCTAACTTCCTAACTAATCCTGGTACAACTTAGCCATAAAAAATACATACTGTTTTGTCTTCACTTAGTTAAATTAGTTATGACCAGCTAACCTGGTGCCATTAGTATGATTGATCTCAAAGCTGGTTTTTTGCAATAGGTAGAAAATTAATTGTAAGAAATTATCATTGATGAAATAATTAAGAAAAGCAATGTCTTAGTCTCTTGACTACCAATTGTATCGATTTTTTTTAACAAATTAATTTGGCATTTATTGAAAACCAATTATTGGAAGTTAATTATTAATTGTGGGATTCAATCAATTACAGGTTTGGGAGGTTAAGGCTGCTGACTTGAGCATCAGTCCTGTTCATCGTGCTGCTAATGGTGTCGTCGATGCAAATAAAGTAAGTTTGACAGTGAAATCTATATAGAAATGCATTCAGTATATTTGTTATTATATCATCAATTTGTAGCCCCTGATGGCAAATCTACATTCGGAATCACTCTCTTTAACTTCTATGCAACATCTTTCTGAAGGGAATTTCACTACGATTTCCACGTTTGCTACGTGTGCGTGATGACAAAACCCCTGAAGAAGCAACAACATCTGATCAGGTAAAATAGAGCTACCACTGTACCTAGTCATTAATAAAGGAATCTGTTCTTCTTTCTTATCTCTTTGGGACTGTCGGGTCATAATTCTATAGGTTGCTGATATGTATCGTGCACAGAAGATCAACCATTCAAATAATCAAGACGACGACGATGATTGATCTAGGTATATCATGTTTTTTACACAATCTGATTAGATTGGTTGATTGAAGGTTTATTTGTTTATGCTTCTTTTGTAATGGCCATATCCTGTGTTGATATACCGTTTAGGGACTTTTCTTGGTCACCAGCAGACTAGAAATTGTTGCTCTGAAGCACATTCTAAAGGATTTGTTGCAACTGAAGCCAAGCTTACTCTTCATTTTACCTAAGCGACTCTTGTAAGAAATTTTCATCGTCATTGTCATCAAGCTATGTTTGTCCGAACTATTTAGGGCCAACTACGTGAATCTTATTCCTCCATTGATCCTACCGAAGCTTTCTCACTATCACTATACAAATCAATTAAATCATTTTTTTTTACATTGGCTTATATTTTATTTGTCCTCCCTCTTACCACCTTGCACACACTAATAATTTAAACTTCTAACTGTGGAATTTGCTTATCACCTTTGAACGTATTATAAATTACTTCTGTTTATTTGCTATGTAATAAACTTGATCCTCTCATTTTCTCTCAGGCATGCTTGTTTTGACTGCTAGCTGCAATCACGCATTTATATTCCAAATTTTTGTCATTGTTGAATGAAGAAACAAACTGAAATATGAATGCAATGTTTAATCCGATTTTGTTTGCGCTTATTTTGTATCCTCTTATCAAAACAAGACCCAATGAACTGCTATATAATACTCTGATTCTTGTTTCTTGTTGGGCACATCTCATGTTGGGTTTTGTGCCCATTTTCAGGATCCTTGTTTACTGGTTTTCACCGTATGCAATCCTAACTAATGGATTCTGCAGTCCAGAAGTTGTCTTCGGCTTGGTATTTATTGTTCATTAGAAATTGGGCCTGTATGCTTGTTCTAATTCATGTATCAGTTTTGTAATTGTTTATATGTTTGCTCGGCCACGTTGTCAAACATTATGTGAGCCAAGATGAATTTTGTAACTGTGTTCCTGCACACGGTTCAAATTCAAGTAGTTAACTTTTAGGGATTATGCAAAACTGTTTCTTTTATGCTTCAAATCTAGCTTTAGTTTTAAATTGAAGGATTTTTTACTTTTGATCTAAATTCGAATGTCTTGGTGGTGCTCTCATATGCGATTGATCACTGATTCTCTTAGAAAATGTTGTTATTAATTAGCATTTTTTTTTCTCTTGTGCTTCATCATTGTGTGAAATTTTAACTAGCAGAAAATCTGGGTGATTATTTGACAATCAATCAAATGGTGCATAGGCGATGGATCAGTAAACAGGATGATGGACAAAGCAAAATTGGCACATAGGCACGTGAAGAACCCCTTGCATGTGGTAGAATTGTAAGATTAATTTTCAGAGATTGTAAAGGGTTTTTTGGATGTCTATCCTTCTATCATATTAGTTTTTAATTGGATAAAAATAGTATTTGTAATTTACTTTTCTTATAATAGTTGTGGGATCAATCGATAGGATATCGATTGTTAGGGTGATGAATTCTGTCTTTTGCTTCAAGGATGATCGAGGTAACCCAATTGGTGTGGACCATTCTGTTGTGATTTAATTCCTGTCATTAACAAATTTAATACAGATTAAATCAATGGAGTCCTGTAGCTACACTCAAGTCTTTATCTGATTATATATATATATATATATATATATATACATTTTATTAAATATCTCCTGTTAGATCTGCCACGTCAGTCCGGTCGAAATAAATCGTCGCGGATTGATAAAATACCGTTAACTTAACCGCCTTCGTGGCGATTCTGGTCCGAATCATGGAACCGTCGGTTCGGTCTCGGGTCGTCGTCGACACGCCTGTGCTCTCGGCCCAAAGCTCGTGTTTGGTATCTTGCAGTGATGGCGACACGCCTCGGTGACACGGACACGCCCCGCGCGACACGCCCATGTCGTAAGCGGAAAAGCGATCAGGCGTGTCGGTTGTGCGACATGCCCGTGCTCGGCCAAATTTTTTTTTTTTTTTAAATGTCGGTTTTTTTGTTTTCCGGTTCGGTTTTTTAAAAAATCGGGACCGGACCGCCTAATAGGCGGTCCGGTCACGGGTCCGGGTCAAACCCGTTGACTCGGTTAACCGGACCGTTGACCACGGTCCGGTTCCGGGTCGGGTCCGGGTTTGACCCGGACCTTGGCCAGGTCTGTACAGTCTATTGTATATATGCATATAAATTCCGTAGCGTACACATGCTTTATATCCATATATGCGCAAAGTAAAAAGGGAGAGATCTAGTCCCATTTTAATTTGATTATTAGATATTTATAGTTCAATCTTCAATTGTATATAAAATTGTTTTTTAAATACAAAGACAAATTATGAATGTTGAAATTGTCAACACGTCTGATGATCAGTAGGAAATTTACATGGAATTGGATCCTTTTCAAAATCAATCTGATCGAAAATTTAAATATACGGTGTTAGTTTAAAAAAAAAAAACTACAGAGGTGAAAATATGAGAGGCAGCTAAGGGCGGCGACGACGAAGGAGTAGATTTTAGCGGAGATGGAGGCTTCTTTTTTCTGTTCCAGGTTCCTTGGAGTCCGGCATGATCTTGGTGGACCAAGAGAGAGCACACGGCAATGGGAGTTGACAGGCCAAGGCCTCGTGGCTTTCGGTAGGCATCATTTGGTCAATGAGCAGAAATTTAGTGGGGGAAAAAAAAATGTATGAAAGGATATACCGCTTTCACCATTCGATACGCGAGAAGAAAAAAAAAAATCATTATGATCTTAAAGTGTGATAAAAAACTAGAGTGACAATGACAGCACATTTTCTTAGCGACGCGGTCATAAATTCTCCTTGAGGATGCAGATTTCTTGCTTCTCGAGCTCAAGCAGCAGCTCCCGCGCCGCCGAATCTCGAGCTGTTTTTTTGTCTGTTCTTTCCTGGCCTTGGAGTGTGATTTCTTTGGAGTTAGGAATGCGCAGAGACACAGTCGCTCTAAAGAGGTTGAAGTTGGGTGTTTGCGCCCCATTGAGTATGACTGGAGTCCTGCAACAGGAAGGCAAACTGAGATGCGAGCATATACGAGGTTGTGACTCAATCCAAATCACCTGAATTTTTCGTCTTTCAATTCGAAATGGGGCACCGGGCACCCAAGTATCTTGCAGAGATTGAAAAGAGCAGTGCGAGGACCCCCTTTCTCCATTCGAATTGGAACAGTAACTGGAACATCAGGCCAAAACAGATATCATAATCTGAAACTGCTCTAGCCGAATTAAAGCAACATATATAATTTAGGAAAGAAAATGAATCATGTACCAGGACTACCTAGCTTTTTCTTTGTGGATTTGCAATTTGTCTTTGGATAACTATTTTCTTCTAAAGGAGAACAATATCCAGATGATCTTAACTGCCAGAAGAAATTCTCAGTAATTTGCAGCTACAAATATTTTTTTAACTTTTGGCATGATGAAAACTCTTACACTCGAAGTTAGCTGAGGGGAGTTGGAAGCAGAGATAGATGGCCCTTTGTTCCTTTTGGGTGGGCATCGATCGCGAGAGATACCTTTTGTCTGTGTGGCAAAAAGAACAGCTTCAAATTCCAGACAAAACATTTTGATAAATATGCAGCAAATTCGGAAGCAAAGAAAGTAAAATAAAGCAAACCTCTGACCTCCAGTTGGTTCAACAAGCATGAAGCTGCTTGTGCCTTTGCAATCCTCTTATTCTTGTCGCATCCGCTTCCGAGCAACAAATCATCCTTAAGTTGTACTGTCATTTGAGCTACAAACTCTTCTCCTTTTCTTATGCACTCTGTGCCTATAAAATATCCAAGATAGCTACACGATTCAGTTAGTCGACGTAAAGGAGGCGATCCAAGATTATCAGGAGTTTTAATAGGGGAAAGAAGTGGTTTAAAAATCTCCCAAACAGCATCGACATTGAGATCGGTGTCTATTAGTATTGCCCCTGCTATACTCTCAACAATATCTGCCAGAACCTGACCAGAGAAAAAACCAAGCATAAGCACAAGTTTCATACAATTATAACCAAAAACACAAACAAGATAAACCATAAACTCCGAAGCTTTCGGTGAAGTTCACATGTCGATAAGTCATATGCATACTGGAAACAGATGACAAGAGACTACAAGCATTAGGAACCTTCGGAGCCTTCGGAAGACCATTAGGCAACAGCATATCTTCACCACATTGATTATTTGCAATTGCAGTAATATATTTTTTAATTTTCTCTGACAGTATCCCGGAACCATGCTGAAGAAATTTGTCAAAATTATTTCTCGCAGCAATTTGTGCAAAATTATCATTACTAACTGATGCCGAACGGAGATCAGTTAATACTCCAGGATCAACATCCTTATGGCTCAGAAAATGATGCCATGTTATTAACAAATCCAGCACTGAGTCACCTAGAAATTCAAGTCTCTGAAATGAACAATCAAATATTTAGAAAGCAACATCGATAACAAACAAATCCAAATCGAAAAGATAAATTGAAGAGCAATTTCTAGCTGAGAACCTGGTAACAGTAGCCAAGTCCTAACTCTCGATGCGATGGATGTGTGATGGCTTCTAGTAGTAGTCCCTTGACAGAAAAGACATAGCTTAGCTTTGACTCCAATAATCCTATTTTGATAACTTTCGAATGATGGATCGAATGAGAGGCCCTATTCTTGGCTTCTGCAACTAACACCTCGTCGATTGCGATATCGATTCCCAGCCACCTAATTAATGAAAGTGCTGCAGTTAAACCACCACCAGCATAGTATGCTCCAACTAGAGCTTCAACACAATCTGCAATTGTCTTGGAGAACATCCACCTGTGACCTTTATCACAAGGTACTCCAACCACAACAGATGGCTCTGTGGTCATATATTTCCTTTCAATAGGCAAATTGTAAGTGTCCACCCCACAAACGCACGGTAAAGGGTGGATGGAGATCTGTCCAGGAGCGAGCCAACGTAATGGATCGAATTCATTATCTCGTATGTAACCCTGCAGATTGTCATCATAAAAGAATCAGAAGATAATTGTTTTGAATTGCAGATAGAGAGGCCTGCCAAAAGTAATAATTTAGATTTTTTAACTTAATTTTATATATAATTGAGGAAATCTTCCCCACCTCTAGTGATTGTATTTATATTTAGTTGCGAAGAAAAATACATTTCAGGCCATCAACCCTAGTTTCAACAGCTCGATCGCTACACTATTCACAGTGTTCAGCCATGGCACATCTCTGTCAGAGTATCAAAACCATGCAAAGGAATGAGAGGACCAAATTACCACATTGTTGCTCCCTCACCTTCTTTGCCAAATAACTCAAATAGTCGATTACAAAAGGTTGCATCCCAAGAAAATAGGTTTAAATTTTAGCATGCAACAGTTTATTCAAACTATGCATAAAACTGAGCTGTTGTTAACTTAATATATCTGGTATTGTGAAAAGACTTGTGTAAGCAAATGAAACAAAAAAAGCTGGAAAGACAAAATACCTGTAAGGAACGACTTGTTCCCAACTGATGAAGTGTCAAGTTACGAACTGCTTGTGATCTGCAGTCAGATAGATAACCTTCATGCTTCGTAGGATACTTTAAAAACAGATGGCAACTCAATGCAAATTTGAGCACTGAGTCCCCTAGCAGCTCCAAACGCTCTGAAGAGAAACTCTCGTGACACCTCTGAGTGGTTATTGCTTCCAAAATCTAAACAGGACAGAGACTATAGAATATTGCAGACCAAGCAAAAGATTAAAAAAAAAAAATACACTTCAAACACAAACCAGTGAGATTGGTATATGAATTTGGTCGACAGCAATTTCATCTCGAAGCTGACAGGCCAACATTAATGACTCCAATCGATGCATAATTGATGGTAGCAAATAAAATGACTTCAAGATATCAGTTGATACATTTATGTGGACCAGAAGTTCTGGAGGCATGTGGACATGTACTTGTTCTTTCTCCCCTATCTTTTCACCACTGGAATCACCTGTAACAAAATTTTAGGTCGTCGCATAACTACAGAATGAAATACTATTTAAGAATTAATAACAAATCAAATTCTTTCTTGGAATCAAACATCCGATAATTCTTTAGTGTGCCAGAGGCATACATCATGTAAACATTATGAAGATAGATATTACTTGCAAACTCACAAACCTTCAAATCTTGATCTTGAAAGAAGTAGGTTATGTGGGTTATGTCTTTGTTTCAGTAGTAACAATGGTTGCTGGGGATAGCGAAGCACAATACCGTACCTGTGTGATCACAGATTTGAGTAATACAACTTTGAAAAACATGATAAGATGATGCAATATCTTGTTGTCGTAGAGTAGTTACTTTTGGCGGTAATAGTCAGTGAATGAAACAATTTGTGGGTCCTTCGTTGCCTGTATCTGATCAAATGGATCATCTGACGTAAGATCATTTTTCACATCCAGAACAGAGTAGATTTTTCCATTATGAATAGAAAAGACCACTGAATCTTCGAGGTACCTAACATGAAGAGATTTGTTGGCCAATTTTATGATCTGGGAATTCACATATATTGTTTCACAAGCAACTGAAGTACTTGCGGTTGCATTTCCGGATTCACTGTCTACTGAATATATCTTTTTCAAGTATTCCACTAAAGATATGAACTGATAAATAACCTTCCAATCTACACTCCGACAAGTATCTTTTACATCTGATGAAGGTTCAAGTGGCAAAAGTAGGTACATTTTCAAAGAGCTCCAAGGCATTCTATGCCCTCCAAATAAGAATTCTCTTTTAACTCCTGATGATTTTGATCCAGTAAATAGGCTACCAAACATCCCATTGAAGAAAAATTCTTGGAATAATTTGGAATTTTCAACCTGAAAGGAACTAATGATATAAGAAAACTGTAGTAGTTAAACTACAAATAATTATGTCTAAATTCACTAAAATGGTTTATTATATAGGACCTCTTCAGCACTTAAGTAGATCTTCCCACAAGGATAAATATATGAGGTGACAATTTTGTTAGGGATCAAGAAGAGCTCTATTTTTGCAGTTGCTATGTCATCGTCCAGTGATGAATTGAGTAACAGGACAAAATCTGAGTAATTTTCATTTTCTTGGTGACAAACAAAATGTATCCTATACGCATTCAATGTGGCACCATGAGGTTCAAGAGCCCAAGTCCCATGTAATGCATGGACCCTTTCCATGCCATGAAGCTCCTTCCTTTTGGTTGTCCCTTGAAATACACAATGAAAATAATCAGTCGAATTTCATGAATGCTACTAGTAGCATGATTATTAGATGTATGGAGAACCATGTGTGATTAGGGAACTTGTATGATTAGCAAGTTTTCTGCTAACCCTCCTAGTTATGATAATTGATATCAAAGAGGAGCTCCTAGTAATAGACCATCGATAGAATGTCAAAGTTCATACTTTTTTCAAATAAGCTTTATAAGTTGAAAATGGAATAGGTCCAATTCAAAAAAATCAGAAAGCTTATTGATCGATGCAATCTAATGGATAAGGCAACAGAATCAATATTGTACTCTTTTTATTTAGCCTCATAACTAACGATTTCATTTCTTTGTTGGTAAAACATGCATTTTGCAAAGAGGAGATTGAGAAACACCTAACATCATTCATCCAGGTCCAATTATTGTGCTTGAACTATTAATGAAATGAAATTTTAAAAAATGATTATGAGTAAAGAATGTTTTGACTCGAGTACTTGGCATGTTCTTATTCCATCACACCACTTGAAATCTCATACCAAGAATCCATCGGAACATGACTGTAATATGAAACCCAAAGAAAAGATAGTGCAAAACAGGTCAAGACAGGGAAACAAATATAGCTTAGCTATAATGAAAAAGCTTCACTTTCTCTTCTACTCAGCTAATGATTTTGTTAGATGGCCATCTATTCCAAATTCTTATGCTAGTTGAAAAGAGGAAAATCCATAAATTTCTGGTGAATAAGAGCAGCATCTGCTTCATTATGAAGTAGATACGATGGGATTCGTGCACACAAAGCAGAAAATGAAACTATTCTAGGAAAACTGATAAAATTTGTCTCAGTATTGTGCATTTACCAGAATATGATAGTTTGTTGTGTATGATGGCTAATTTTTTTGGTTTTGTCTAAATTCTCAAATCACATTTTTGAACAATATACACTAATTGATCAAATAAAAGAACTATTACCTGCTCCAGAAGTGCATTCATCAGATCCAGCAAATTTGATATCCTGAGAGTCTTCATGAAAAGGAAGAAGATGATCACTCAATGCTCCTAATTGATGCAGCTTCTTACAGGCATCTAAAGCCACAAGCTGTTTTGCTAAGTTCGAACTGCAGGTCACAGGACCTACTATTTTTTGAAATGTGGCATTCGGTGGCAATGTCAGAGAGCACCCGTGTAAACCATCTTTCTCAAATAACTGAAATAATGGTTTTGGGATGAAGAACCTAAAGGGGGGGAAAAAAACATGGATCAAAAGATGAAAATAATCTGCTTAACAACAATGGTTAGTTTACTTGTGCGCAGAAAGATAGGAGGGAGAGGTGGAGGGAGAGGGAAACTGCCTCAGAATTGCATACAAATCATATAGCACCCGCACAAACACTTTAGCTATTGTTACTCCCCCTCAACCCTCCACTTCCCCCTCTTGTTATCCATCCCAGAAAAACCAAGTTTAGAAAGCAACTTATAACATGTCGAAAATTGTGACCACTCCAAATCGACAGCAAAGCACCTGTCTTTGGGTAGCTTATCACAGTATTTATATATAAGATTAACGCTAGAATCCAATGTTATTGTTGCTCCAGTAGATTCAACTGAATAAGCATCTTTCTGTTCTCTATGAATAGCAGTGACAAATCTTGTTTCTCTAGATGAAGAAAAGTCTCGCAAAGAGTATTCACTTTTGATGATGTCAGTTATTTGATCTCTTTGCACATCATTTCCCCTGCCATAAACTGATTATATCAGTCCCTACTCAATAGATCTACATCCATAATGAAAAAACAGTAGGTGTAAGCTCACTGCAAGAGAACAGTTTGCTTCAGCATAAGGCACAAACTGAAAAATATCAATTAAAACGTGTTTAGCAGCATTTTTTCTATGCTCCCAAAGAAGTTTATCTTAATGGCACAAAACTTTATCCATCCCCCAACATTGGACAGAAGAAAAAATGCAAAGGCCCAGCTGAGACATTTTAATAGAACTACCAAAATTTATTTACTGCATGCAAATTATTATGTTATTATCCCATCGTCACTTTAATTGTGGGGTATAGTATTTCCTTAAGTAAGATAGGAAAAGTAGAGTTCTGCTCTTGTAGAATTCAATGACTTCTACTTACCATGTGTACGCATAAATGAAGTCAAATTATCCAAAATGTCACACAAGCAAAGAAACAAATGAAAACTAATTAAGTTCCTGCTATAGAATTATTGAAAGCTAACCAATAGTAGATAACATTAGCCTCATAAAAAAGAGGGAGAAAATAGATACCAATACCTCTCAAGCATAAGGATAAAGAGAGAGCCATTTTGCCGTGCTCTTCCTCGAGACTGAATATAACTACGAACTGTTGTAGGCAAGTCAAAACGAATCGTGCAGGAACATCTAGGTATATCAATTCCTTCCTCAGCAACATCTGTAGTAAGCAAGAAATTCACCTGCAATGCATTAACATAATTCTTAACAACAAGAAACCAAGACATCAATCAAACAAATTTAATCTCTTCATAGCATCAAACCTTCCCAGCTCGAAAAGAGTCAATGATAGTTCTTTGAGAACTTGGGGTTAGAGCATCTTTTGATGATTTTCCACCAGTTAAATATGAAATCGAGAAACATGATGACATACTAAGCTTTTTCATGAATCTTTCAATCACTTTAGCAGTTATAATTCTTTGAACAAAAATTAGACAATATGCCTCTTCTTTGGATCTGGAAAGAAAATGTTAACGTTTTCATAGATCACTGCAAATAAACTCAAGGAGTTTGAAGTATTTATAGGAATAATGACATTACCTAAATGATCGAGTGATTTCAATCAGTTTATCCAATTTTTGTGAAATTAATCCTTGATCAATTCCCATTGCATAACCTTCTTGTGTTTTTATGAGATGTTCATAATCTGAGATGGACATGGATAAGTTGATATGTTAACCAAAGGAACCTTCTAGCTATTTTGTTGAATATAACAGTAAAGCATGCAAT
Organism: Wurfbainia villosa; assembly: GCA_025175895.1. NCBI lineage: Eukaryota > Viridiplantae > Streptophyta > Magnoliopsida > Zingiberales > Zingiberaceae > Wurfbainia > Wurfbainia villosa. The sequence goes on from CM045991.1 coordinate 8,077,166, forward strand.
CTTATCGCAGAGATGGAATAAACAAAAGCTAGAGAAAATGAAAGTTCCACAGGATACAAATACAAAAAATGTTTGAATAGTTGTAAGCGAATCGTATCCAAAATGAAAGATAAACTTTAGATGTAATTGTTCCAAAGTAATCTCCTCCCAGGTCCTGTGTGGTATTTGAGGTTGAAAATGTTTTACAAAAGTGAACAGTTGGCTGTGTAACACCATTTTCTACCATCAAATTTATATAAGATTCCATGTTGTCCTATCCTTGCTCATAAAAAATAGTAACTACATTATCAGGCACCAGTGTGTCAATGATTTCTCAGCAATCATAATTGATATCCCCAAAATGGTTGTAACAATTAACTCTTCCCTTGTAAAGGTTGTAATGTGTGACTGTGTGCTCAAGCATTGAATCAACGCAATGTTTGGATAGTGGGTGAATCAAAATATTTTACGAACAAGCTTGGGGGTTCCAAAACAAGGATGGTAGTGTCAAAACTATTTTGATCCACCATCACCACCCAACTATCGAATGTGGAGCATGGTAGTCAAGATTGCAATCCAGATCATAGGATCTTACTACCCAAACTGATCTTAACAATATAAATTCCAAATAGGATCTCAATTGGGTTAGGATCTTACAAAGCTACAATCTGATCTTACACTTGTTTATTCCTACCTAGGATCTCAATCACCTTGACTAGGAATATACCTTTAAATTGTCAACATTATCATCCATCATATAGATATCGTTCATTCAGCTTATCTTATAGAAGTTCTTATTTGCTATTTAAAGATAGAATATACATTTATTCATGCTTCATCATATTCTAATGATAGTGTTAAAAATGTAATACTATAATATCAAATTGATAAATTATAAAATGTAAATATAGTTCTAAAATACTTATTATAAATTGTAGGATCTCTATCCATAATGTACTTATAGTTTTATAATATGGATCTCTCTCCATCTCTAAGTACAATCTCAACCTTGACTACCTTGGTGTGGGTCACTGCCAAAAAAAAAAAATAACAAGAAGGATAGGAAGAAGAACAAAAAGTGAAAAAAGCACCAATTACATTCAACCTGGAGCCCCAATGTTGCACTCTATCTTTATGCTATTATACATTTCAATAACATCAGTAACAAACCACAGGATGTTTGGTAATAACAATATAAACAGTAACATACCACATTGTAAAAATTCTTCAATAATCAATAAGGTCTGTTTCAGAAAAGAAATAAGCAACTGAGTTGTTGCTTTAGACAATTTGCAACCTCCTCTTTCTAGAGTATTTGTGTTTTCGATGCATATTTTTACTGCCTGCAAAATTCGCACATACAATTACAAATAGCTAAGCTCAAAACTCAAAAGGCAAGTTACATCTCTAGATAAGAACATAAGATTTCAAATAGAACATGGCTTCGGCAACACTGAAGCATGCACGCTGAAAAGGAGGGAGCAAATCTCACATAAGGAAAGCAGTGTATAAGATTTAATATTAAGATTATGTTTATCCTGCGCCTAGATGGTAGTCATGCTAGTAATGAGAATGCATACACATTGAATGATTGTTGAACAAGTTTATATTGATTGACAATGTATCCACAATTCCAAATTGATTAACCTCGTCCTCAAATTTAATATTGGACTCTGTCTCCCATTGTGTAACATTGAGACATTAGTCAATTATAGCTCTTGCATGAAATAATGTTTCCCAATATATGTTGGTGCAATCATCTGATCAAAGCTTGACTAAGCTCGAGTTGAGTCATAGGAGGTCATAGGAGACTATATGTTAGACATGAGATGGAAGTCCTAACAGGTCATGGAGGACCGGATATTGAGCATGTTCAACAAAGTCAACGAGGATCGGATGTTTGATAATAGTAAAATCCTGACACATCAAGGTTAACTAGATACTTAGCACGAGAAGAAAAGTCCAAACAGGTCCAAGAGGACTAGATGTTTGGTGAAGTCCTAATATGTCAAGATTGACTAGATGTGAGACAAGTGAAGTCTTGACAGATCAAGAATCACTGGATGTTAAATGGGAGAAGTTGAGGTCAATCGGATACTAAACAAAGTGAGATTTCAGCTTTAAAAAAACTGAAACAGAAGTATCAGTTGACTAATATAGGAATAACAATCGACTAATGGACCGTAAATCATGAATTTAGAATTTGAGAGGATTTACGAGGATTTAATGTATGAGCAATCGATTGTTGTGATATAGCAGTCGAGTGAAAAACTCGACTGATAATATTGTTGAAGTAAATAGACGGTTTTGCAGTTGATTTGGAACTCGACTACTGCCTCATTAGTCAACTAATGGCAAGGAGAAATCGATTGTTGTTACTATCTAAGTAAATAAGACTTCAAAACTCGACTGCGGAACTCAACTGATGGTATAACAGTCAATTGATGGTAATGATTAGTCGACTGTTATGGTTAAAGTTGCGTTGGCAAGAGTCGTTTTGCATATGAAATAGTCAAATTCAGTAGAAAAATCGACTGATGATGATAAACAATCGACTGTTATGCTAAAAGTAGCCACGACTTGAAGTATATAAAGGAGAGTTTTATGGAAGATTTTGACATCGGTTTTTGGCATCCAAAACCTTCAGGAGGTAAACCCAAAGATATTTAAAGTCATCCCAACACGCTCAAAGCAAAGTTTTTCGTGTAAACTTGCATTTGTATATTTGTGTTTGATTTTTATTGTTGTATAAGAATATAATTGTAAGAGATTTCTCTGCCTTCGAAAGGTATCTGAGAAGGAAAAAGACATAGTGGTATTACGGTAAGGACACTATGCTTTGGAGTAGAAATTGAGGGTTTCGAACCACATAAAAAGAGCTTGTGTTTGTTTGTATTTTGTGTTGATTTATGTTTTTTTTCGTTGTGTATTAACCTGTGTAGACGAGCACACGACCGACAAATGATGAATCATGGATCGCTATTCACCCCTCCCCCTTTAGCGATGTCATCAATCCCAACAATACAATGGTCGTCAAAATGTTAGATTGATATTAACAAAGCCAAATAGATAATTAAATTGTTTGGGGAAGAAGGAAGATATAAAGTTGATGTCTTACTATGAATATGGTTTTCCATGAAGCACAAGTGTTATTAGCAAGTGTCTAGTTTGAAGAAACAACAACACTTGTATCATAAAGAACCGGCTATAGTTGAAAGGAAGTCACAAAGCCTCCAACTCGAATATTATTGACGATTTCATTGTAATGTATAAATAAAGATGATTTGTAAATAATATAAATGATATAGCTAGAGGGTACTTCCAAATGTTAATTAACAGAATCCTCCCTGAGACATAGTATTCGAGGCCTAGATATTTGCTTGGGGACTTCCGCTATTGATTCGTCATGAAGACCATTTTGTTCTCCTTGTTCTAGCAACAACATGGTGGTGATCATCCAACGAACACATCCTCTACATGTTCCCATTGACCATTGCACTAACACAATCTCATTGTTCCTTCTGCGTGCACTACAGCCGCTTGTGGTTTCTCCCTGTAGAAAGCAACACCAGTACCTAGGTGGTCTCTCGACCTCACACTCACATGCAAACTCTGACGAAAACAACATGTGCTCCAAGTTACTCAACTCCTTAACCCATCATGCCAGAGTCTTCTGCTATGTGGTGGCTCACTTCCCCAACATGATTCTTCTTATGGGCACATAGCAACTTCTTCTAGCAACATCCCCGTGTCAGAGTAATTCATTTTTATAGGGGGAAGAGGCAGCATTCAAACAAAAAGCAGTCTCATGCCTTCAAGAATAGAAATGCAACTCTAGCTTATAGGGATAATACACTCTCTAAACATAAAAGAGGTTTCTAGTTGAGGGTCGTATTGACATCATCTCTACAACCATTATTGTTGAATTGTTAGAATTCCATCTATCAAATTCTGCTGTGTGCTATCATATGCTAAGGGGTTACAAAATGGTCTAACTATAATCAATCCTTCACATTCTGCTATAAGATTTTTTTTATGTCCAGTAAACAAGTAATAAACTATTTGACATGTAGGGAACTAATAAAGATAGTACCTCAGCTGCACAGATTAGCCCGAGCTCATTTAGGCAGTACACAACCTTTCCATGATAATTGGATAAGCTTTTCCTTGCTGCTCTTAGTATCTCACTGTTATCGTTAAACTGATTGGATGATAATTCTTCTAAACAAATTAGCGAACTATCAACCTGTAAATACCAAGTTGAGCATAGATATATGGCTTCCATCATATCAGAGTTATAAAAAGTCTTAAACAAACAAAATGTACATTTTGCCTCAATGAATCCAAACTAGATTCAGTATCTTCCCAGGAAACCTTATTTGCATCATAGAATTTGCTAATGATTTTTGCTGGAGAAGTGTACATCTCCATTTCTTCCCTATCATCTACAGTGAAAACCTGAAAAGGCAGCATAAATGAAATTATACATTCTGCAGAACACATGATTGCACACAGTATGTAATGTGGATCTGACAGTTGAGCCAGATAATTTTTTAGGTACAATAACCTGTGAGTCCAATGCATCTTCCAACTTAGATATTTGTATTTCACAACCAATAGATGATGATAATCCTGATTAAAAATGGGGGAAATTACAAAGTTAAGATATAAGAATTAAAGATGCATGTACTGATGAACACCCTGATCCAGATCAGTATCCAGATTAATAAAAATTTACTTGAATTGCAAGATTCCTTGAAAAGTTAGCACCACTAAGGCACTACTCCATTCAACCAATGAGAATTATTTCTCATACATTGCAACTACCATTAAAATGCAAAAGTTGATAAATCTTCTTCAGCAGACAGCCTATGACAAGTTTCTAAATTTTTTTCAATTAGTCATGCTTCTATTCATACTCTCATCAATTAGCTCACTATCACCCAAAAGACATTAGAGATCTACGGGGATTTTGGATATGACTAGCGAGTTCAAGTAATATTAGCATAAAAAATCTAGGCTTAGAACTGGGTTTCGATGTAACTCTAGAGTTGTCACAAAACCATTTGTTAGTAGCAGTAATTCCAGCTTTTATTACTTAAGGGGAGCATTGGCGCAACAATAAAGTTGCTGCCTTATGACCTAAAAGTCAAGGATTCGAATCCTGAAAATAGTCTCTTGCAAAGCAGGGTACGACTGCGTACAATAGATCCTTCTCCGGAATTCCACGTGATGGGAACTTTGTGCACCAGAGTGCCCTTTATTGCTTCTATTGATTACTTTTTCCAATCTTTCAAAATTATGACTCGTCAATTTATCCCCTACAATTGAAACAACACAATAGCCCAGTAGGAAATCCTTATATTAAAATTTTGACAATATAATAAGTTTCTTTTATTAATTAGACATCTTAATTCTTAAAAAATTGTTGGACATAATTAATCAGATTATAACTTAATATTCTAATCTTCAATACAAATATCATTGGGACCAACACCTTTACCTACCTTCATTTTCTTACAGCTTCTTTCAAGTTATTTGATATGGTGTCACAATACGAGTTTAAAACTTATAATAATTTTCAATTATCCTTAGCTAAATCTTTTGCTAAGTGTTCATTTACTAGTTTTTAAATATTTTTTCCATATTGCCTTGTTGTCTTATCAACAAAAAGCCAATCATTCTTTATACAATTAATATAACCTAAATTTCTAGATTTTGTTTTCCTAACTTTAGCAATCCAATCAATATCCTTCTTTCTTGGTTGTCGTGCAAAGTCTCTTATCCAACTTTTATCCAATAAACTTCAATTATTTTTACATGTTAAATTCTCATTTCTACAATTTTAACGGGTCTTTAAAATATATACTCTTTTGGACTCTAGTCTTTTGTATTTTCTCACAGCATGACACACACATTGAACTTAGGGCTTCCGACAATAAATATACCCATATTGTTCATTTAAATGTAAGAAAAACATGTTTATTGGATTCCATACAGACCATCCACTCCCTGGATTCCTAAGACGATTTTAGACCTAATAATCAGGTATTTGCCCAAATAATACTATAGCACAAGCTATGTAACGAATGAAATATGGGCAGCAAAGAGTTCAAACACTAGGAAAGAATGAGAAACTAACACAACTCCAATTTTTTAGTAATACAGCACAGAGAGCTTGTCGTTTAAATTAGCTCATACCCTTTCCAACTATCGGCGATGCTGTCAGTCCAAAAATGGATGGCTTATAACAAGAACTGTGATAGAATTCCTGCGACAATCAGCAAACACAGTTTATTGAAAGAAAAGATAAGAAAGTCAATACTCTTTAATCACCTTCATTATTTTTGCATATGGATGGTTACCACTTGCCCGATGGCATTCGTCAAAAATTAGCAATCGCACTGTGTCTAGAGTTAGAAACGCACCCCTTAAAGCATCCAGCAATATTTGGGGAGTCATGACCACTACCTAAAATATAAAATCGATACAAAAAGTTTTCATTTAGCCAAGTAATCTTCTGATTAAAGAGAGGAATAGATTAACTGATACTGCTCCCTACAAGAGTGACATAGCGTGCTCGTGCCAGAGGACTACGACATATATAACAATTTTAAGAGTGTGAAATACAGAACACACAAACAATTACAACTCTTACAGTTTAGGAACTGATTTCAGATACTTACACCTTGAACCTGTCACCCTTCATCTTTCAACTATTGAATAAAAGCTGATTCACGATCAAAGCTGTATTAGGTATTAAAATAAAATACCTTTATCTGGTACTGATACAAATAGCTACATATACATAAACCTCTCGAGGCCTGGACAGGTGCCCCTGGCCCAGGATGGTCCTAGCCCATTCCTGTTAATGAGTGCTCAACCCAGCATGGCAGTTCTTGGCACAGCACAAGGGTCATGATCTCGACCCAAAACCATGTCATGTCATGTCATGTCAGGCCAAGCACAGCTCATTCTTCGTCGAGCCACGGGCAATATTGGCCCACCTAATCGATACGTCAAGATTACGAGCATGAAAATATGAATATATTTGACATGTAAGATAGTCAACGAAATTACATCTCTGGTTCTGACTTCGTTTTGCCAGCATTCAGCACTCCACTCGCCGACCCCTTGCGCGCCAAAGATTTCTGCTACGTCCAATTCGGTGTAGTCCCTCACCACTTCGCATTGCTGGTGCAGGAGATGAGAGGCCAGTCAAGCTATCGGTGAGCAAGCACAGAGAGCCATGTCAGACACAGTACCTGATGGACGAGGTTGACCGTCGGGGCTAGGAAAACCATCAGCATCTTCTTTCCACTCGCAGCCAGCCGTTTCCCCAGCTCCTTGATCAGCATCACAGCGATCATCGTCTTCCCCGCCCCCGTCTCCAGCACGGCGATAGTGTTCCTCCGCATGGCCACTTCGAACACCTTGTTTTGGTAACTGAAAACCAACACAGCAAACATTTGACCGATCGAGAAGAAAAGAAAGCAAAATCCAATCTTTGCAGCGAAAAGGCGAAGCGACGGTCCCAAGAAGCCATCTTTTACCCTCTCGGTTGGAAATCCTTTGGCGGCGGCCGGATCTTCTTCTCCGGATGCCTGTCCTCCATGGCTTCGGGAGGGAGGGAGCTGGGTGGATAGGAGACGGGGTAGCGAAAGTATGGTTCTTTAATGGCATGACGAATGGGAAAAGTGTGAGCTCTGAGGGGACAAACACCCTTACGGCCAATGAGTAGCAGACCATTGCGGCGGAAGGCGTGAAGGATGAACGACGGTGGCATGACTCGGCGTGAAGGTTGAACGACGGTGGCATGGCGTCTTTTCAACCATCTTTCAGAAAATCTTACGTCGATAATCCATCCAGGTGTTCTTGCTTCGCGTAGACACCCGCCATTCCAGAAATCTTACAGAAATAACAAGATTGAGAGAGAGAAATTAACGAAAAAAATTTAAATTTATTTATAGATTCGAGAAATCAATTTGATAATTAAGTTCTCAACAAACACACGATTATTCATTTTCAAATGTCAAAATAAAAATAGCTAATTTACGATGACTAAATTTTCCTTATCTATTTTTTGTTTGTCAAAATTTTATTCGAGTTTCTTTCAGTGTGCGTGTATATAGGCACTGAATCTAAAAAAATGTCAAGGATAAAATAAGAAATAACTTGCATGAACTAGATGAGGTGAGTATATATATATGTGATAAAATTTTCACGCATTATCCATCTTAATTAGCGAGGTGTTTAATTTAGTTTTCGATTACCTTCAATCTATTAGATTTCTAATATCAAGAAGCTTTTCGTGTTTTTAAGATTTTATCTTTCTAAGAGATTTTTCGTATCTAATTGGCACTTCACTCGATCTATTGCATTGTCATTTATATCAAAGCCAATATGTAATTGTCACATTTTAGCACAGTGGGTGAAGCAATTAATAATTATGATAAAAACTATAGGATTTATTTTTTTTTTAAATGACAATTAAGGATATCAAAATTCTTAATTCACTAGCTAGTGCCCACAAAGTGATGACTCGGCAAAAAAAGGACAAATTAAACTATAAAAAAATCTAAATGATTGAAAGATGTTAATGCGTAATTAGTCAAAGTTAATCCCATCATTGTAAATAATAGCCTTCATATTATTCCTATAAATATGGGAATTGAAACTATAGCATGTACAAAGCGCGCGTTATCAAAAAGTTGGTGGTGCACTATTTTAAAAAACGGACACATGATGCAGTTTAATTAGACATATATATAAATAGAGTTAAAATCATTTTTAAAATATAATTAATTAAATTAACTTTTTTATCATAGAATTAATTATAGTTTAACAAATAAAATAAAAAATTCTTTTAATTATTTATATGAAAAACTATTTTTTTAACAAATTAGTTTAAAATTATAGGATTTTAATTATAGTTTTAAAATAAAAGTATACATTTTAATTATTTATATGAAAAACTATTTTTTTTTAAAAAAAATAATTTATATACATTAGGCAGCCTGTGATGATTGCCATGACTTAATTGCAAATTAGGAGTTTTCATATAACATTAATTTGAAATTCTTTATTTTTAATTCTTAAAAATATAAACAATTATTTGATTCTTAAAAAAAAAACTCTAGCTAGAATGCTTTTAAATCTAACTATGAATAGAATTATATAAAATACTACTTTTATATTAATGAACTCCGCCCATGATAAGTTAACCTTGTCGTAGCCGGTCCCAAGCCCGGATAAAGGAGAAGGATTGCGTTAGGTTGCCAGCCAACGTTAAACTAAGGCAAATGTTCAATGAATGGATCAATCAAACTACTTTTATATTAATGATTCGTCAAGTTATATCTATTTTTTAAATATATTTTGAATAATAACAAAACAATTTCAATATACAGTAAAAAAAATAGATAAGTCGATTTAGATATATATTGTAAAGCAATTATGTATTATTTTTTTAATATATTATTTTAATTTATATTCTTAGTGACAGCTATGCATTGTCATATATATGATAAATAAATAGTCTCATGATAAATGGTTTTTGGTTACGTAAGCAATCAAATATGATCAAAATTAAAGGTGGTGTTTTAAATTTTCATTATTTTGAAGTATAATATTTCTTATAAAACTTTTGACATATAAAAAAAATATTCTGAAAACAATAAAAATAAAATATTATATATAATATATAATAAAATATATATATAATAAATGTAAAAATGCACAATTGACAGCTTATACACAATTGGAACAAAGCTTTAAACCATATTTTTAAATAATTTCCTAAACCTTTGTATTTCCTTATTTAGAATTTAAAAAAAAAATGCTATAAATAACCCCTTGCAATTCCACTAGCTTGCACAAGCACAGCAGGTGACTAAGCAAGAGATGGCAACCAAATGCTTGGCGATGATGCTGTTGGTTCTTACCAGTCTTTTGGCTTTAAGCGAATGTAAGTATAGATAATTTATCAGTGAATTGAAGTGGCACTGCTACCTCTTTATATATGCTTTTTTTTTTACTTAGCTTGTTTTTGCCATGCACATGTATAGCCCGAACTACGCAAATGGGTGCGGCCGTACAAATTCCTTGTGGGCAGTCGAAATGCCCCGATGGTCAGACTTGCTTTTGCTGCGGACTCTCGAGCAAGTGTTGGGCCACACTCGCATTGTGCGTTGCAAATTGTCAAGTTTGCATTCCTAAATGCCCAGAGTCTTCGCATTGATGATTAATTAGTAATGTGTGCGTACATGCGCAAACAAATAAATCGCTTTGTCAATTAAATAAAACTATGGTTTAGTTTTAAATTTCAATCTTCCAGGTAGAAAAATGTGTGTGTGTGTATCTTTTCTTAAGAAAAATGAGATAAAAGGGATATCTCACGTATTAATTTGACTAGAATGGATTTAAGGACCAACAATAAATTTAATAGGAGCGATTAATTAAGAAGGGGAGACATTTAGAGTTTATAATCCTTGTCTATAATGGAGCTTGCTCATAACTCATAAGCATGTCGGTCATTCGGATACGATACGAGTTCATGACCAACTCGCAAGCCCAGCCCCTCGACCGGTAAGCCAAACCTTCCGTCTTTTAGGTCGAGAGCTGACAAGTTGCATAGTGTGTCTACCAACCCCATAGCTACGAGTGTGGAGCTTCTTTTTCGGCAAAAGTTTGGAACTGTCAAACTAGCAGCCTCCGGCCCCCCGTCCCAAGAGGAATTCGCGAAGGAGTAAATCACGGGGCAGGCCCACGGGAGGCGATACCCCCATGGACCGAGCCTATGGCCTTTGGCGGGCTGGTACCAGCAGAGGGAGGGTCCAGCTACGACTGAGGGGAATTAATATCAGCAGTTTCTCATCGTCTTACGGTTCGATCATATCAGATTCAGATTGGACTAAGATCCAAAGTCAAGTTCGGTAGACATATCTCTCGTCATCTCTCCATGTATTATGTTTCGACAGACATATATATCTCTCGATCTCCGTCTTTTCATGTATTATATCTCGACAGATATATCTTTCGTCGTCTCTCCATGTATTATATCTCGACGGACATATCTCTCACTGTCTCTTCAAGCATATCGATAGATATGATCATCTTCTCGCCATGTCAGAGATATTCAGATGTTACGTAGTCCCCAGATCAAGGGGAGGGTCAGGACACCCCGTAGTAGATACCATATCAACACATTTTCATTGATTGGATGTGTCTATCGTATTTATGGAGTCTTGTCTCCCGTCAATCACGCAGATTGTATTAATTAAGTTTTATGTATTTGTTGCACTTAATGAGGTGGTGTCTTCTATCATTCCCTGTCATGTCAGGTCGTCATGATGGACCTACATCCTCGGTAAAGATCCATGAGTTGACACCTAGCACCCGGTCTATATAAAGGTAAAAGGGGGATCGTCGAGGGCGACTCTCTAGTTCTTTTCCTCTTCCTTTTCCTTTCACTCGCTTTCCTACTATTCCGATAAATCCTGATTTTAGCATCGGAGAGGGGTATCATCGAGATTCCTCTCAGTGTCCCTTTTATGTATCATTGTCTTTATAGATCTTGGCTCCAGACTCCGTCGATGCTCACCGTCCGGCACCTCCTAGATAGACTTCCCCATCCGGGTAGTCTTCGCTCAACTCCAGAAAGTAATTTCCGCATCAACAGTATCGACCGATTCATCTCCGCCTCATCGAATCATCAAGGTCTTGATATTGTCAGCATCGGAGCTCACTTTGTCACTCGGATCCAAGCCGAGTCGTACCTCGTCTCTGCGTTACAGCCACAACACTAGGTATTGTTGAAACATAATTAAGCGTGAGTATATAGCTAAAAGATATCAATCCCTCCAAATGAGCGATTGATTCAATAGGCAGAAAAGTTTAGTGATCATGCCACCAGGATCAGCTTTTCATATTAATGATCAAAAGAAAGTAAAAGCATCAGCATGAAATTTGTATCCGAGCAGCAAACAGCCAAGCTTTGGACAAGTTTTTACAAAAAAATAAAAAGAAAAAAAAGGGAAAAAAAAGAAGAAGAAAAACACAGAGCAAGCAGCCAAGCTCAATTACATGGTAATAAGATCGAAGTTTTACCATTCGGTAGGTCGATGGAGAATAAAAAAACGATTGCAAATTGTGAGCTACAAAATTGAAGAACAAACCATGCTGCATTTTGCTTGTCAGTGCCAGCAGCTTTCTATTTTGACTAGATTAATTGTCGTAGCTTCGGATAATTGATAGTTAATTAAGTAGAAAATTGCCATGTACTACGGTCGCACGGTGGCGAGATAGGGAACTTGTAGTTCTCCAATCATATTCACCTAAAATGTATGATAAATAAATGGAAATGATTGTCTCAAGTGCAATATTGGCATTAAAAGATAACATCATCGAATTGATAGCCATATCAGAATTTTTTCGATGCCCACAAACATATTTATCTTAATGGCACAAAGTGTTGAATTTTCCGAATAGTCGGGGAGACAACAATCTGATATGGACTCGTCGAGGCTAGTGTTCGACACTATTTCCGTAAAACGATATTGCTCCGCTCAGGTGCTTACGGATAGCAACAATTCGTTTCTAAGATACAACGACGATGTCTCGAAATAGTAGCACTACAAATTCCGAGACCGGCAAACCCACTCGTAGACTTTTTGGACTCTGGATGCAGAGGAATGGATGGATGAGATGAGAGCTTGATGGAATGAGTTTGAGTTGAGTTATCTATTCCATTCTCTAGGGATCTATTTATACTAAGTGAAGAGATGATGTGTCATTTGGTGAGTTTAATCTGAGCCATTGGATGTAGAGGGTTGTAACCCTTCATCAAACCCTTTAATCTCAGCCATTAGATCTGAATGATTGTAACCTTTTAGATCATCCTTTGATCTCAGCCGCCAGATCTGGATCCAGCGATCCAGTCAATCCGACGTTCCAGATCAATCGTAATCACCAGCGGTCCGATCGTGATTCTTCGCGATCAACGCTACAGATCGCGCTACTCACTCTCTTCGATCCAACGTGTCCATCCGATTACCCAGTCAGCAGCCAGTCACCTCTCCATGCCCAACGGAGTGCCATGTGTACATGACACATCATCCGAGTGCCACGTAGGCACTGCCATGTCACCCGGAGCATAAATTTAAGCTCCTCAATGCTCCTCGCGACGACGCGTACGTGCAAAGTGCGCCAACAAAGCGCCCATTGCGCGCGTGCGCGCATGGCGGGTGGCGGGCTTGCAGGTGCGAGCACCTGCTCGCCCATTGGATGAGAGTATCTGTGCTTTATTTGAGTTAACTCAATTAACTCATCAACACATATAAGGAAGTAATTCCTTTATGGAATTTTCAATGTGGGACTATTGTTTCCCTTACTTCCTTTAATAACTTTTAGGCTTACTTTAACAATTAATTTTTCATTCATCCATAATCGGTTTTGAGCAAATTAATAGTCTAGATTCATCTACTCGAAACGTAGATTTCGATTTTGAAGTCAATTTAGACTTTCAATGATTGATGGCACATCGATTTTCCTTTTCAAAACCGTATATTGGTCTTCATAAGATCCAATATCTAACATCCCCCACATGAATGGAAATTAATGCGTGTATGCATGCTGACACTTTTACGAGAGTCCAATCAATAAGTCAATGCATCGAGAGAGATAGCTTGTGGCTTTGAACCTTCCGTAGTGGAATGCTATCGAGCATACTAAGCTGCGCAGTGAACATGATGTCTTGAACTGCTCAGCTATTTGTGTATACTTAGACAATAACACTCACACAAAGACTTATCTCACCTACTTTTGGTTCTCATGGTTGGTTCCGTTTTGGCCATGGGCATCATCTTGGATTCATGAGTGTTTCATTGAAGTGGTCTGTCTTCACACTCACATAGGTGACACTTCTATCAAGAGTATCCTACCATACTCCACCTTATAAAGATATAGAAGTCATTAAAAGCATAAGCTTAACCTCACTACATGTGGTAGGACAACACATGTTCATCCTAGGACTGAGATAGAGATAATATATCTCGTGTGCTGTAACACAACTTCTGTAACTTCGTTGTCCCATTGAACCAAGATCTTGGGATCTCCAGTCAACAAGGTTGGGTTACCGCTACAGTCATTTTAGTTGTAGATTTTTAATCTCATTCCTCTTGATGAGCAGTATACTTGATCTTGATTTAGCCCCTTCGTAAGAGGATCTGCTAAATTATTTTTAGACTTAACATAGTCGATTGCAATCACTCCATTCGAGATCAACTGCCTAATGGTATTATGTCTACGATGTATATGTCGTGACTTACCATTATACATACTACTCTGTGCCTTTTTAATCGCCGATTGACTATCACAATGTATAAGTACGACAGACACAGGTTTTGTCCAACTCGGAATATCTTCCAAGAAATTCCGCAGTCATTCAGCTTCTTCAGCTGCTTTGTCTAGTGCTATAAACTCGGATTCCATAGTTGACCGAGCAATGCACGTCTGCTTAGTGGATTTCCAAGATACCGCTCCTCCACCAATTGTGAATACATATCCACTAGTGGATTTGGAATCTTTTGTATCTGATATCCAATTAGCATCACAATATCCCTCTAAGACAGCGGGATATTTTCCGAAATGTAATACATAGTTCATAGTATATTTCAAATATCTAAGAACTCGCATCAGTGCTTTCCAATGGGTGTCGTTTGGATTACTTGTAAAATGACTTAGTTTGTTAACCACACAGGCAATATCCGAGCGTGTGTAATTTGTGAGATACATCAAACTGCCTATTATCCGGGAATATTCCAATTGTGATATGGGCTCACCTTTATTTTTCGCTAAGTGTTGACTTAGATCCATAGGTGTTTTTACTGTAGAGAGATCGTACGCATTGAACTTCTTCAACACCGATTCTACATAGTGAGATTGTGTCAAAACTATTCCCTCAGATGTCCTGAGAATTTTAATTCCCAATATAACATCTACTTGACCCATATCATTCATATCGAAATTCTTGGTCAACATTTTCTTTGTACTCATGATTATCTCATGGTTACTACCCATTATAAGCATATCGTCTACGTATAGACAGACGATTATATAACCTTTAGGTGTGTCTTTGACATAAATGCATTTGTCACATTCATTTATTTTAAATTCATTTGACAACATTATTTTGTCAAATTTCTCGTGTCATTGTTTAGGCGCTTATTTTAGTCCGTACAACGACTTAACAAGTCTGCACACCTTTTCCTCTTTTCCTGGAACTATAAACCCCTCGGGTTGCTCCATATAGATTTCTTCTTCCAACTCACTATTTAAGAATGCAGTCTTAACATCCATTTGATGTATTTCAAGGTCATACAATACTGCGATGGCTATCAGCACTCGTATGGACGTAATCCTTGTCACCGGTGAGTAGGTGTCGAAGTAATCAAAGCCTTCTTTTTGCTTGTACCCTTTGGCTACTTATGCTTTAGTATCCACTTACAGCCTAATGGTTTAGCACCAGAAGGAAGGTCCACTAATTCCCAAGTATGATTATTCATGATGGACTAGATTTCACTATTGACTGCTTCTTTCCATAATGGGGCGTCGGGACTAGAGAGAGCTTCACTCAATGTTCTTGGATCCGTTTCTGACATAAAAGTCATAAAGTCCGGCCCGAACGATTTCTCAACTTTAGCCCGTTTGCTCCGACGTGGCTCTTCATTTTGATAGTCAATAGTCCTTTTACGACAATTAAGTTCAGAGACGTCATTGTTGTTAGAACTTCCGTTGCTATCAATTTGAATGTTTCCCCTTTTATTTGGGAATACATTTTCAAAGAATATTGCATTCCGAGATTCTATGGTTATTCCCACATGAATATCAGGAATGTCTGACTTGTGAACTATGAACCGATATGCACTACTGTTTTGGGCATATTCGACAAATATTGCATCGAACGTTTTAGGTCCGATTTTTATTTGCTTTGGCTTGGGTACTTCGACCTTTGCCAGGCACCCCCACACTTTCAAGTATTTGTACGACGGCTTGCGGCCTTTCCATAGTTCATATGGTGTTGTATCATTTTGCTTGTGAGGGATTTTATTGAGAATGTGATTTGCCGATAATAAAGCTTCCCCCCACAAGTTCTGGGGTAAGCCTGAATTTATCAACAAGGCATTCATCATTTCCTTGAGTGTCCGATTTTTACGTTCGGCAACATCATTTGATTGAGGTGAGTAAGGTGTCGTTGTCTGATGGATAATGCCAGATTCTGAACAAAATTCATCAAACGGTGCACCATATTCTCCACCTCTATCACTAGGAATTATTTTAATTTGTTTATCAAGTTGATTCTCAACTTCTGTTTTATAGGTTCTAAAAGCCTCTAAGGCTTCGTCTTTACTTCTTAAAAGAAAGACATAACAGAACCTCGTGCAGTCATCGATAAAGGTAATAAAATACTTTGTTTTACCAAATTTTAAGTCACATAGAACACTATGTATTAACTCTAAAGGAGTCGTTGACCTTTCCACCGAATGAAAAGGTAGTCTCGTCATTTTTGCTTCCACGCACACTTCACATTTGTGTGTTTTGTCAACATCGATATTTGGTAATTAATTTAATTTGACGAGGCATTTTAGAGTGTTATTATTAACATGTCCAAGTCGATCATGCCATAAATTAAAACACTCGACAATATAGCTGGAAGCTTTTATTTTATTACCATCAAATTCACGGTGTACAGTCATTACAACCATCTTGAACAGACTTTGTTCTAAATAACCTTTACCTACGAATACACCATTCTTCGTAAGTACAAAATTATTTGATTGGAACACTAGTCTGAACCCGGCTTTGACAAGTGTCGATCTAGAAACTAGGTTCTTTCTGATGTCGGGAACATGGAGCACATCAATAAGCGTTAGCTCCTTTCCTGATGTCATCTTCAGAACAACTTTGTCGAGTCCGACAATCGGCGATGTTGTGGAATTTCCCATATAGAGCTTCCTTCCATTTATTGGAGTATACTTGGAGAACATCGCCTTATCAGAATAGATATGACGTGTTGCTCCAGTATCTATCCACCACTGCTTCGGGTTGTCCACCACCGTGTTGGTTTCAAATACGACCGCAGTGAGATCAAGCTCCATGTCGTCAGATGTTGCGACCTGGTTCGCAACTTCCTTCTGACTCTTGGTTGGTTTCTTTGGGCGTCTGCAGTCTTTGGACATGTGTCCTGGCTTTCCGCAGTTGTAACACGAGCCCTTGAATTTTTTGGTTGGGGCCTTCTTGTTGAATTGCTTCGGCTTTTTGTTGCTCGGCTCAACCAGGTTTGACATCTCGTCGATAGTCCGCTTCGTTCCTTTAGAGTCGGAGAATCTTCGATTATCCTCCTCTATTCGTAGCCTCAGGATCAGGTCTTCAAGCCCCATCTCCTTTTGCTTATGCTTCAGGTAATTTTTGAAATCCTTCCACGACGGGGGGAGTTTCTCAATTACTGTGGCTACTTTGAACGACTCGTTCAGCTTCATGCCTTCGGCATCCAGATCATGCAATATCAGTTGCATATCTTGGACTTGAGATGCCACACTCTTGGAATCCACCATTTTGAAATCCAAAAACCGGCCGACGATGAATTTCTTCAAACCGGCATTTTCGGTTTTGTATTTCTTCTCTAGTGATTCCCACAGAGATTTCGCCATCTCTATCAGACTATGCACGTTATACAACGTGTTGTCCAATGCATTGAGAATGTAATTACGACACAGGAAATCTCCGTGCGACCACGCATCGCAAGCAACCTTACTATCGGAATCATCTTCCTTAGCGGCTGGCGGGTCTTCACGCAAAAACTGTACGAGGTTTAGCGTTGTCAGATAGAACAGCATCTTCTGCTGCCATCGTTTGAAATCGGCTCTGTTGAATTTCTCCGGCTTCTCTCCGGGTGGAACAGAGGTTGTGACTCCGGTGGTAGGAACGTCATTGATCACGACCATATTAGATTGCACCAATATCGTTTTACAATTGTTGAATTTTCCGAATAGTCGGGGAGACAACAATCTGATATGGACTCGTCGAGGCTAGTGTTCGACACTATTTATGTAAAATGATATTGCTCCGCTCAGGTGCTTACGGATAGCAGCAATTCATTTCCAAGATACAACGACGATGTCTCGGAATAGTAGCACTACAAATTTCGAGACCGGCGAACCCACTCGTAGGCTTTTTGGACTCTGGATGCAGAGGAATGGATGGATGAGATGAGAGCTTGATGGAATGAGTTTGAGTTGAGTTATCTATTCCATTCTCTAGGGATCTATTTATACTAAGTGAAGAGATGAGGTGCCCTTTGGTGAGTTTAATCTGAGCCATTGGATGTAGAGGGTTGTAATCCTTCATCAAACCCTTTAATCTCAGCCATTAGATCTGAATGATTGTAACCTTTTAGATCATCCTTTGATCTCAACCGCCATATCTGGATCCAGCGATCCAGTCAATCCGACGTTCCAGATCAATCGTAATCACTAGCAGTCCGATCGTGATTCTTCGCGATCAACGCTACAGATCGCGCTACTCACTCTCTTCGATCCAACGTGTCCATCCGATTACCCAGTCAGCAGCCAGTCACCTCTCCATGCCCAACGGAGTGTCATGTGTACATGACACATCATCCGAGTGCCACGTAGGCACTGCTATGTCACCCAGAGCATAAATTTAAGCTCCTCAATGCTCCTCGCGACGGCAGCGCACGCGTGCAAAGTCGCCAACAGCGCTCATTGTGGCGTCGCGTCTTGGCGTGTGAGCTTGCAGGTGCGAGCATCTGCTCGCCCATTGGATGAGAGTATCTGTGCTTTATTTGAGTTAACTCAATTAACTCATCAACACATATAAGGAAGTAATTCCTCTATGGAATTTTCAATGTGGGACTATTGTTCCCCTTACTTCCTTTAATAACTTTTAGGCTTACTTTAACAATTAATTTCTCATTCACCCATAATCGATTTTGAGCAAATTAATAGTCTAGATTCATCTAATCGAAATGTAGATTTCGATTTTGAAGTCAATTTAGACTTTCAATGATTGATGACACATCGATTTTCCTTTTCAAAATCATATAGTGATCTTCATAAGACCCAATATCTAACACAAAGCTTTATCCATCGCCCAACATTGGACAGAAGAACAAATGCAAAGGCCCAGCTGAGACATTTTAAATTTTTAATAGAACTACCAGAATTTATTCACTGCATGCAAATTATTATGTTATTATCCCATTGTTTCGCTTTAATTGTGGGGTATAGTATTTCCTTAAGTGAGATAGGAAGAGTAGAGTTTTGCTCTTATAGAATTAAGTGACTTCTACTTACCATGGGTAAGCATAAATGAAGTCAAATTATCCAAAAATGTCACACGAGCAAAGAAACAAATGAAAATTCTCCAGAAAATGGTCGGTGGGCAAACAAGAAGAAAGTATTCTTTGTTTATGAAGAATTCGTCGATATTGATACTACTGGTACTTTTTCTACCTAATTCCCAATAGAAGAGTTAGCAGGTGACCCGTGGCCCGTCCCCAAAACACCTGGTTCAGCCAAAGGGAAAAAGGAGAAACAGTTCGGGCGAGAGTTATCAGAAGCCATTGGCACGGGCGAGAGTTAGACGAAGCCATTGACACGGGCGAGAGTTATCGGAAGTAATCGACACGGGCGCAAGTACCAGAGGTCATCGGCACGGACAAGTAACGAGAGCCATCGACACGGGCGAATGCTAGAAGCAAGGGACGCAGGTGGAAAAGAGGCGGAAGGCACTTCGCTAACAGAGGAATATGAACTGGTTCAACTAGGCAATTCCCGAAACCAATGGGATGGAGGAAGGGTCAACTCAACCTAATCGACGCGAAAGAAGTTTGATACGGGAAAAAGGAGAATTGGTTCGGTTTGAGGAGAAACCCTAAGGCTAGGTCACCTAGGGTATAGGGGCCTAAGTTAACTTCACCCAAAGCAGGGGTGAGGGGACAGTTTAACCTCGTTGCGAAAAGTAAAGGGAAAGGTGCTATACAGCGGCAGGGGCCCCGCAATATTGGGAGAGTCCTCGTTCCTCATATTTGTATGCGAATTATTCTCGGGAGGAGGAGGTGGCCACGTGTACGATGGAGATAATCCACGACGTTACGTTGAAGGAGGAGGGGAAGATAAAAGGGAGAGAGGAAGGAAGGAAAAAAGGGGGGGGGGAGAGATCGATCCGCAATCATTCGCATCCAGCAAGAGAGAAGAGGAGACGAGAGAAAAGGAAGAACGATCTCGCCGGAGAAGGAGGACGGAGATCTGCTGTTTGTTAAGTCTCTTGTATTTTCCTCATCTTGTAACATCATTGTAAGAGGTCCTTTCTCCTCCACCTTCGGAAACTTGCTTTCTGTAAAGGAGGATCTTCATAGTGAAAGTGCTTAGGCACCGCATCTGGTGAGAAACCTCACCCCCGTGGAGTAGGAATCCTTATTCCGAACCACGTTATATCTCGTGTCTGAATCTCGATTCTTTGGTGTCGGGTTTTCGCATTTCGTCTGCCATTTCTTATTCTTTCTTGATCGACTGCCGGGAGAATATTCCGAGACCTCCTCATCGCTTCATCGCCTTGAAAGCGAGCTGACGGATTTTTCCCACTTTTCGCATCAGTTGGCGCCGTCTGTGGGAACATTTGAGCTGGACGTTGAAATGCAATCCGAAGAAATGCAACAACCTGATATCTCTGCGGCGGAGGAGCGCCCCATCACCCTTCTACCATCGCAACTAAAGGCCTTAATGGATGATGCTATCACAGAAGCCCTCGCTAGAGAAAGGAGAAGGACCGGATATCTGCATCCGCACTCCGGGGAACCTTCTTCCAGAGATCCTCGAAAATGCCTCCTCCCTCTCGTACAGCCGCCCATGGTGATGTGTTTCCTGGAGGCGGACTCGGGGGAAGAACACCCCAGAATACTATGCCCTTCACCCAAACGCGCCGGGAAGAACAGGGTGAAAGTCAATCCACCAGACCTCCGGA
Source organism: Wurfbainia villosa (assembly GCA_025175895.1). Classification (NCBI taxonomy): domain Eukaryota; kingdom Viridiplantae; phylum Streptophyta; class Magnoliopsida; order Zingiberales; family Zingiberaceae; genus Wurfbainia; species Wurfbainia villosa. The sequence goes on from CM045991.1 coordinate 8,098,187, forward strand.
ATTCTACGAGCCTAGCCCCTTCACGATGGACATTCTTTCGGAGCTCCCTCCATCCTACTTCCGAAATCCTCAGGTCTGTAAGTACGATGGTTCGACGGATCCGAAAGAGCACATATCACAATTCGATGGAGCGGCCTCGCTTCACATTATCTTGGCGGCTCTCAAGTGTCTAGTCTTAGAACCACCGATTGGTTGGCGAAAAAATCAGGTTCACTACTCGCCCGGGATCTATCACCTGTTTCGCTGACTTCCAGAGAATGTTCAGTCGAGAATTTGTCAGCTGTAAGGCGTATAAGCAAGACGCCTCTATGTTAATGCATATCACCCAGGGACCTTCAGAATCCCTTAGGGGGTATATCCATCGATTCACCTCAGCGGCTAGGGGAATCCCGCGGCCCGTCTGAATCGCCAGGGTGCCATTCGCACGGTGAAGGAGGGCCTTCCTTAGTTCCTTCTTTGAGGCGACCTACGGATAGCTATGAAGAGCTCTTGAGCCGTGCAGGCGAGTTTATCCGAAGAAGAAGGATTAAAGGTGATGAGGCCAGAAGCGACTCGCACAGATCCCAGAAAGGGCTCGTCCCGCTGTTCCTCAAGCTCCTCCTCGACGGGAGTATACAAGACCTTTTCGGCAGGAGGTTCCGAGGCCTCATCCGATGCTACAGGGAGTTCGCCCCGCCCCGCCATTGCAAATCATGGCTGCTGAAGTGCTTCCTCCTGTGAGGACTTGGAAAGAACGTGAAATGGAGTTCTACGATCAGCGGTGGTCTACTACTGGCGACCCTTGGGATATAGAGGATCGCGTAATCCCGACCCGTTCTTTTGCCAATATCATACAGTCACAGTCACGTAGCAATCGATGTTTCAAGCTACAAGAAGAACTAGATCGCCTCCATGTTGCATATCCGCAATTGAGGTATCAAGCGGAGGACGCACGCGGCGAGGCCCCCGAACCAATGTCGCCCGTCCGGGGCCGTATAATCAACAACCTCGGGTCACTTTCCCCCAAACGCCGTCCCGAGAGGTGGTCTCTCAAGAAGGTCCATCAGGTGAGGGCCCTTCCTCCGCTTCAGATGACCTTCCCCCTCGGGGAGTTATCCATGTGATAGCCGGAGGACCTACTGACGGGGACTCTAACCGGGCACGGAAGTCATATGCCCGTCTTATGGAGAGTTTGGCCATCGTCATCGACCAGACTGTACAAGCGGCGCTGCCCGTTTCGTTCGGGCCAGAAGATCTGCAGGGTGTTCTGCTGCCTCATACAGACGCCTTGGTTATCCGTATATCCCTGGCTAATTATGAAGTGGCCCGGGTGCTAGTTGATTCTGTTGGATCGAGAAGCGTCGCTAGAGGGGGGGTGAATAGCGATCGTAAATCTTTTCTTTTTCGTTCGTTCGATACGCAAAGTAAGCACAGCGGAAAATAAATGAACACGTTTATTTTACTTGGTTCACAACCCAGCGGTTGCTACTCCAAGACCCTATCGGTCCTAGACCGCGTACGGAGGGCAAAGCACTAAAACGTCTCCTCCTCGTTGGAGGTAGGAGACAACGATTACAAAAACCGAATATACGAGGATGAGGCAACAAGCCTACCTCACCTCGTTATGAAGATAAAAATACAGAATATAATATCAAAAATATTACTTGAATCTGCTGCCGACGAAGAAGATCAAAACTTGGCGTCGCGTCGGCGTTATGACGGTGTTGAAGCGTTGGCGTTGTAGGAGCACTTGATGAATAATTGATGTAATTTGGAGATGAATCCTCCCCTCCTTTTATAGACTTTAGCCTCTGAATTTGTCTCCTATTTCTTTGGAACGGATCATGAATTTTTCCAAATTTTTATCGCGAAGTGGCCGCGTCAAACGTTATCCGTTTTGACCTAGCGCAAAAGCTGAATCGTCGCCATCGATCGGTGATGCCTCATCGATCGGTGATACGATCGTGATGCATCTCATCGATCAATCGATAACGATCGCCAATGTCCGTGATCAGCGGCTACCACTTCCTGCGAAGAGATTAGCTCGGAAAATGATAAATACGACGGTTTCTAACCGTCCGATCTCGACCTAGACCTTCCACAGGAAGTCTTAGTCGAATCGTCGCCTACGGTCGTCCCCGTAAAGAGGACACGACCTTACAATCTCTCACTCACACGAGCTTACCTCGATAGTAGCTCTCGCTTTCGGCCTTCCACTCGATTCCTTCGGCTCCCTCCGAATTCATCAAGTGTCGCCCGACCACCACAGCTTCCTCCGGGTGTCGCTAGCCTTCACTCGACTTTAGTACTTTTCTGCACACTTGATTTAGCTCGTGAGATAACAATATAAACTTAACTTTGTGTCTTTGCCATAATCAAAACACAGGTTCGATTATCTAGTGCCCCTGCACCAACAATCTCCCCCTTTTTGATCTATGGCAAACCAACACAAAGTTAAGGGAAATTAAAGCATAAAACACATATAGTAGATGATGAATGCCATTCCCAAAAACTCTCCCTTAACTCCCCCTTAACCCTAGGTGAGTTTTGAAAGAGATACTTTAGTTTTCAAAAACAAATTTTGTGTTTCAAAATGAAATTTTTTGTTACTCCCCCTTAACTTTCGCTCTTCTCCCCCTTTTTCCATAAATCAAAAAAGAGTGTTGGGGTTTTTGTATAAAATAGGGGTTTAAAACAATTTTGTTTATGAATGCATCTAGATAAATCAAATATGAGTCCAAGCATGCGTCTAGCAATAGTTAGATAGATTGGTTCGAGGTGTGTCCCTCTGCACCAATAATCTAAAGATTTATAATATAACCCTTAAGATTAGTTTGCTCTCCCCCTTAGTCAAATATATGAAGTATAAGAGATGTAGGGGGCGCTAAACTTTGGCCTCAGAGTTGTTAAGTACAATAGTTGAGAAAATAAGTAGTATTTTGAAGGGATTGTTTCAAGTATATTTCAATTATCCTTAACATCTCACCCATTCTATGTGTCTCATAATTTGTTCACCTTATATGTTTTGTGAGATGATTTTAAATTGATTAAAGATAGTCAACCTTGGGTTAGATTCAGATTTAACCTTTAGATCGTTAAGAAACTCGCCTGTGTCGTGGCGAGACACAGGGGCCTTCTTTGATCGGAACAACGACCACTTCCTTAGACAAAGACAAATTCAAGAAAATATCACTTAAGTCACTTAGGGTTACTTCCTGGTCTAACTAGTTTAGGATACGGCGAGGTAGCTTCAGCTAGTTCCACTCGGTCAAGTGCACCAAGCTAGATACGCCTTATCTAGCTCGAATACACGAGACTTTGTCTCCCTAACGTACTATCATCTCGCCGCGTCCTGATACTATATTATCAAGAGTTGACTAACTAGTTATTTATGAAAAGAGGCTCCCCGAGGCTCAATCTTTTCGAAGGATTTTAGTTGGTTATGTACGTATTCTAAGTAAGTTCACAAGTTAAGAAATTCTAAGCATGCAATGGTTTTGCTAAGTAGCGGGTATACTATTTTAGTGTTAGCTCCCTAGACCATTGAACCAATAAGGTCTATTCAAATAATGAACTTGATCTGAGGAATCCAATACTTATTAGTCCTAATATGTGAATTTAATAAAACCTTTGGGACCCATGCTTGGACTCTTTGATGACTACGATTTACGATAGACATATAAGACCTATTCGTAGTCTTTGACTTAAATCCGAGTCCGGCTTTGTTGTACACGGCTCTTTGGGTTCCAAGTAGTCGGTTAAGGTTCTTAGATCCCAACGTGAACTTTTCCAACCTAGCCTCGACCTCTTGAACTTGGTCTTTCAAGAGAGAATTCTCCTTCTCAAGTTTTTCAATTTGGGTTGAGTTTCTCTCTTGAACTTGACTAGTTGAAGAGATTAGAGTAGCCTCTTGCTTGAGGGTTTCAACCTCCTCAAGTAACGACTCAACCCTAGACTCGGACTTAGTTAATTTCCTATTAAGCAGTTTAATTGTACTGTAAAGTGTACTAATTAAAGAGAAATCAACCTTAACTTTCCCTTTTGGTCCGGCTTTGAGTTTTCTCTCGAAATAATCTTCGGGGTCGGAGTCGGAGTTGTAGTTGGACTCGGCTTCGGATTCTGACTCGGACTCCTCCGTTCTTGCCATGTAAGCTATGTCTTCTCTGTTGTCCCAAGTTGCATGGAAGGCTTTCCTTGCTCCCTTTTTCTTTTGGTTCTCATTCTTCAATTTCCTTCTTTCTTGTCGAACTATTCTCCGCACAATATTGACTATTATGGCCTCCTCTTGGATTGGATTCGTCTTGGGTTGAGTTCATCTACTTGCCTAGTAGGTGGCTTGCTTCTTTGTCCTGCAAGTAGCAATACCTCTCTCGGCCCGGATCACGTTAGTTTGCTCGTGAAGTTCAAACTCGGAAAATAATTCATCTAACCTAAGCTCGATAGGTCCTTAGAGACCTTGTAGGCATCGACCATGGATGCCCACAAGGTAGTCCTAGAAATGAATTAAGAACGCACCTTAGTAGGTCGCGGTTTTCGACCTTGTGTCCGATGGTGTGTAGGCCATTGATAATGTCCCGACGCTGGGCGTGTAGTTGCGTTCCGCCTCGTGTTCCTGCATCTTGAGGTTATACAACTTATTGAAAAGAAGGTCACGTTTACATACCTTAGCATCGGACGTTCCTTCGTGTAGCTCAATTAATTTATTCCATAGGTCCTTGGCGCTAATGAATGGTCCGATGCGATTGAGTTCCTCCTTGGACAAGCCGCATTGCAATATTTGGGTTGCTCTTGCATCGGCTTCGATTTGCCTCTTGGTTGCATTTGTCCACTTGTTGAAATCCAATGGCTCTCCTTGATCATTGGTGGGTAAAGCAAAGCCAGTTTGGATTATTATCCAAGTCTCGACTTGTGTTTTCAAGAAACACTCCATCCGACCTTTCCAATAACGGAAATCATCTCCGTTAAAGAACGGAGGTCGGGTGGTGCTATATCCCTCAATGTGAGCCATTAAGTATCTTGCAAAACACAAATAAAAACCAAAGAGAATTCCAAGACTTGGTCTTGGATTAGTAATGCGGGAAATAATAGGAAAAAAAACAGAAATAAATAAGGAGGATAAAAAAAACTAACAAAAATTTGAAACTTATGACCTTCGATGTCCCCGAAAGGGTACTAAACGTTGGATTTTGGGGCTGGAAATAGCTTGTTACGGGGGTAAACCCCCGGTAAGAAGTGTAGATCTTTCAAATAGCTTCGATTTGGTGGGTAGATCGTTTCGTGAGTCCACTTGTAGCAAAAGTTATGCTCGTTTGATCGTGAGGTACTCCGAAGGAGATTAGTACTTGCAAAAACACAACAAAAAACTATGTACCAAGACTTGGTCTTGGATTAGTAGTGCGGGAAACAAAAACCTAAGAAATATACGAATCGAAAAATACGAAAATAAAACCAAAACGTGCTAGATTGGTGGTTTCACCAAATCTTAGCGCCCCCGCTCTGATACCAATTGTTGGATCGAGAAGCGTCGCTAGAGGGGGGGTGAATAGCGATCGTAAATCTTTTGTTTTTCGTTCGTTCGATACGCAAAGTAAGCACAGCGGAAAATAAATGAACACGTTTATTTTACTTGGTTCACAACCCAGCGGTTGCTACTCCAAGGCCCTATCGGTCCTAGACCGCGTACGGAGGGCAAAGCACTAAAACGTCTCCTCCTCGTTGGAGGTAGGAGACAACGAGTACAAAAACCGAATATACGAGGATGAGGCAACAAGCCTACCTCACCTCGTTATGAAGATAAAAATACAGAATATAATATCAAAAATATTACTTGAATCTGCTGTAATGAAGAAGATCAAAACTTGGCGTCGCGTCGGCGTTATGACGGTGTTGAAGCGTTGGCGTTGTAGGAGCACTTGATGAATAATTGATGTGATTTGGAGATGAATCCTCCCCTCCTTTTATAGACTTTAGCCTCTGAATTTGTCTCCTATTTCTTTGGAACGGATCATGAATTTTTCCAAATTTTTATCGCGAAGTGGCCGCGTCAAACGTTATCCGTTTTGACCTAGCGCAAAAGCTGAATCGTCGCCATCAGTCGACTGATGCCTCTCATCGATCGATGATGAATGATCGATGCATCTCATCGATCCAGCGATAACGATCCCAATGTCGTGATCGTGCCCACCGCCACTTCCTGCGATGAAGAGATTAGCTCGGAAAATGATAAATACGACGGTTTCTAACCGTCCGATCTCGACCTAGACCTTCCACAGGAAGTCTTAGTCGAATCGTCGCCTACGGTCGTCCCCGTAAAGAGGACACGACCTTACAATCTCTCACTCACACGAGCTTACCTCGATAGTAGCTCTCGCTTCCGGCCTTCCACTCGATTCCTTCGGCTCCCTCCGAATTCACTCAAGTGTCGCCCGACCACCACGGCTTCCTCCGGGTGTCGCTAGCCTTCAGCTCCAGCTTTAGTACTTTTCTGCACACTTGATTTAGCTCGTGAGATAACAATATAAACTTAACTTTGTGTCTTTGCCATAATCAAAACACAGGTTCGATTATCTAGTGCCCCTGCACCAACAGATTCGGGGAGCTCTGTCAACATCCTCTTCTAAGAGGCCTTCAGGCAGATGCAACTGGGAAATGCCCAGCTAGAAGATGTGTCCACTCCCCTTTTCGGATTCGCAGGGCACATGGTCCACCCGACGGGGCAGATTTCATTGCCTTTAACTCTGGGTGAAAAGCCCCGCCAGAAAACTAGTATAATCCCTTTCCTTATCGTGGATGCTCCATCCACTTATAACGCTATTCTTGGGCGCCCTTTCCTCACCCTTTTTCAGGCCGTGGCTTCCCCGTACCACCAGAAGCTGAAATTTCCAGTGGGACAATTGGTGGGAGAAGTTCGTGGAGAACAGAAGGCCTCCCGGAGCTGCTATGTGCAGATGGTTCGGGACGATCAAAAGAAGGCCAGAACTGAAGACCTAAAAGGCAAAGTTGTCATCGCTACCGACGTCTGCGTCCTGGAGGAATTTTCCCCCAAGACTGATAAGATAGAGGAGGGAGAACTGGTGGAGATCGCTCCGGAAAAGGCCACACGGATAGCACAACAGTTGGATATCAAAGGAGAGCTGGTGGCCTGCTTAAAGGAGAATGAGGACATCTTTGCAAGAGATGTGCATGATCTCACGGGTATCCATCCTCAAGTAGCGGAACACCACCTCAACATCATTAGAGGAGCCCGACCCGTCCAACAGAAGAGGCGACATTTTGGACCCGAGAAAGACAAGATCATAGCTGAGGAGGTGGATAAGCTACTAAAAGCGGGCCATGTAAAGGAAATCCAGTTTCCCGAATGAGTTTCTAATGTAGTCTTGGTCCCCAAGCCTTCTGGGCAATGGAGGATGTGTATCGATTTCCGTGATTTGAATAAAGCATGCCCTAAAGACTGCTACCCCTTGCCTCGTATTGATCAATTGGTGGATTCTACTGTAGGATATGAAGTGGTTTCCCTAATGGATGCCTATCAGGGATATCATCAAATACCTTTGGCCGAAGAGGATCGAAAGAGGGTTAGCTTTGTGACTGCAGGGGGATTATATGCCTATGTGGTCATGCCGTTTGGATTGAAGAACGTCGGGGCTACATATCAGCGCCTTATGGATAAAATTTTTGCAGAACAGAAAGGGAAGAATGTGGAGGTCTACGTGGATGACATCCTGGTCAAGTCGAAGGTCACTCGGGATTTAGTCAAGGACTTGAATGAAACCTTCGCTACGTTAAGGCGATTTAATATGAAGCTAAACCCTAACAAATGCTTGTTCGGGGTAAAAAGTGGCAAGTTCTTGGGGTACATTGTGACTGAGAAGGGGTTGCAAGCCAACCCCGAGAAGGTGAAGGCCTTATGCAACATGAAATCACCTACTAATCTGCAAGTGACCCAGAAGTTAGTGGACATGATTGTTTCTTTATCCCGATTCATAGCCAGATCAGCGGACAAGGGGCTACCTTTCTTCAAGATCTTGCGCAAAGCTACTAAATTTCAGTGGGACGATCAATGTGAACAAGCTTTCCAGGAGTTGAAGAGATATCTGGCCGGACTCCCACTACTGGCTAAACCAATACATGGAGAACCATTATGGATGTATCTGGCCGTCTCAGAAGGAGCCGTTAGTTCGGTATTACTGAAACAAGAAGATTCTCATCAGCAACCTATTTACTATACCAGCTATATTCTGAAGGGGGCAGAATTCCATTATACGGAGTTAGAGAGCTGGCATATATCTTAGTGCTAACCGCCCGCAAACTGAGGCCATACTTTTTGGCTCATCCTATCACCGTTTTAACACACAGCGAATTGGGCAAGGTCATCACTAAGCCAAATTTCTCGGGAAGGTTAGCCAAATGGGTGGTAGAGCTAAGCGAGTATGATATACACTACCAACCTCGCACGGTCATCAAGGCCCAGACACTTTCGATTTCTTGGCGAGGTACCTTGTGGTTCGGAAGAAGGTTTAGCTATGAGAGGGAATCAAAGGCATGGAATATATTCGTAGATGGCTCTTCAGATCTACTGAGATGGTGTTGGTGTTCTATTAATTACCGGAGGTGAAGAAACTCGATTAGCCGTTACTCGAATATCGGGCATCTAATAATGAAGCGGAATATGAAGCTATCATAGCGAGGCTGCAGTCGCTAAAGCGGTAGGGCTTCTTCCATTGTGATCCAATCGAATTCCCGATTGGTAATATCCCAACTTCAAGAGTTCTTTTGCGGTTCGGGAGGAAAGGTGCACAAGTACTTGAAAGCTTTTGAGAAAGAAAAAGCTCAATTTCATCAGTCCTCTTAAGCAAATCAGCGGAGCCTGAATGAGAAGCGGATGAATTGGCTCGGATGGCTAGCGTGGGAGGAATAAAATCATCGAGAGGCGATCCAGCGAGAATTCACACTTCCTTAGCAATATGCAACATAGGGAGAGCGCGAATCAAGCCTAATTCTTGATTGGAGAACCGATATCATAGCTTATTTACGGCAGGAAGATTCTGAAGGAAAATGCGGCATCTACTTTAATACACCGAAGCAGTTCATCCTCTTAAATGAAGACTGCAAGACCTCTTTCAGCGACCCTTATTAAAATGCCTAGGAAATAAGGATGCGGAATGGGTACTCGGAGATCCATGAAGGATCTTTGCGGCAATCATTTAGGAGGAGAGCTTTAGTAAGAAAGACCTTGTTGGATACTTTTTTGGCCTACTCTTCAACGAGATCACTCGTATAGTGCAAAGTTCGCTTGTCGTAAACATAGCAACCGTTACGAGTGACGGTGAGTTAATGAAAGGCTGTAGTCTCTTTCATCGTCCTTTGACCAATGGGGAATGGATATAGTGGGTCCGATGCCACCTTCTGAGAAAGAGGTTTTATTGGTCATTGTGGATTATTTTCCAAATGGGTGGAGGCCTGGCCCTTAGCCAAAATTACTGAGAATGCCGTAATACAATTCTTATGGAGAAATATCATTTGTCGGTATGGTATCCCTCGGAAAATAGTCAGTGATAATGGGCGATAGTTCCAAGGGAGAAAGATTCAAGAATGGTGCCAAAGTCTCAACATTCAGCAAGCTTTCACTTCGGTAGCTCACCCTCAAGCGAATGGACAAGTAGAGGTAACTAACAGGATCCTCATTCAAGGATTAAAGACCAAGTTGGGTGCTCGGAGGAAGCGGGTGGAAGAGCTACCAAAGGCGTCTGTGGGCCTATCGAACCACACCTAAGGCGGCAGGGAGAGACTCCCTTTAGTTTGGTATATGGGGCGGAGGCCGTTATTCGATCGAGTTTTGTTGGATAGCGCTCGGGTAAAAGCATACGAGCAGATCAGAACCAACTTATCCGAAGCACGAATTAGACACGTGGAGGAAAGGCGGAGATGGCGGAGGCGGCGGAATTTTACAAGCAGAGAGTTCAGCGAGCCTTTAATAAGAAAGTGGTGCCTCGGAGATTTCAAGAAGTAGATTGGGTTTTGCGTAAGGTCAATCCCGCTGGAGATCCTGGAAAGTTGGCTCCCAACTGGGAGGACCCTCTGAGATAACTTGTAGCGTGAAATTGACATATTATCTGAAAGTCGACCAAGGCAAAGAGCTTCCACGACCTTGGAACGCCCTTCACTTGAAGCTCTTTCACTCTGTATAAGAAATATGAAATAGAAAAGGAGATATTATGAAACTCAGAGGGGGTGTTTATTGAATTGATTATATTAATTAAATGCCAAGTGCTCTCTAAATTTCATTAAGGGTTATTTACAAGGGCAATACGGTATTACCAATGAGTATTGAAGGAGAAGCGAGAAAAGCAGAGAAAAGGAAATTCCCGTTTCAAAATGAGATATTGTATTACAGCTTAAATCGTTCAGGAGGATAACGTTTGAACCCAGCCTCCCAATTTAAAGAAAATGAAGGATAAGTTGGAGGAGGTAATCCTTGGGCAGCGTACTGCCGAACCGCGTCATTGAATCCGTCCTGATAGGTGGCGCGCATTAAAATAATGAGTCGCTCCTGGCGGTTCGGACGGTCAGGGCTTCGTTCTCGATGCCGCCTCTCGCACTTTTCTTGTTGTTCGTGAAGATTTCGACGCACGTCCACATAGCGCCGTGACACCTCCATAATTGCGTCAGCCAGGGTGGAAACGTCATCAGCTCGAGAACTTTGGTCCTGCTGCACAAGGTGTGTCATCTCCATCATATTTTGGCGCATGGAAGCTGAAATCCCCTCCACTGCTTCGGAATACGATCTGGTTCGGGACTTTGCTGATGAACATCTTAGTCCGAGACTAAGGGAATAAAATATGCCGAACTGACCACTTTGCTGATTGACACTTTAGTCAGAGACTAAGGGAATAGATGACGTCAAACTAACAACTTTGATGATAGACACTTTAGTCCGAGACTAAGGGAATAGACGACGCTTAGTCCGAGACTAAAGGAATAAAATGCACTAAATTAACAACTTTACTTATGGACGTTTTACTCTGAGACCAAGGAAAAAGATGGAGTGGATTGGCCTAGCAATAAATCTTTATTATTTTAAAGGGAAGAATCTTGATTACACCTACCCCTTAGGTTACACACAATAAGGTTAAAGATGGAAAGCATTCCATGGTTGAACCTACTCTCTTCCCTCTTTATCTCACAGATAATAGGCTTTCGAACTCAGCTTCTTGAGAATTTGGTAAGGTTCTTCCCATTTAGGTGCTAACTTTCGGACCTCCCCTGCAGGTTGGATCTTCTTCCATACAAGATCTCCTACTTGAAATGAGTGAGGGATGCCCCTCTTGTTATAAGCTTGAGATGCTCATTGTTGATAAGCCCTCATCCGAGCAACTGCATTATCCCTAACTTCACTTACCAGGTCTAGCTCGTTCAAACATTTTTCTAAGTTTTCTGCACTTTCTGCATTATATGAAGCAACCTGAGATGATTTCAGACCGATCTCCACAGGAACTACCGCTTCCGAGCCATATACTAAATGAAAATATGGCAACCTTGTGCTATCCTTAATGGTTGTTCTGTATGCCCAGAGAATATCTGATAGCCCTTCGACTCAGCTTCCTGCCACATGATCGAGTTTAATTTTGAGTCCCTGAACTCGCTCTCTATTGATAACTTCAACTTGCTCATTGCTCTAAGGATAAGCAATCGAAGTAAAGGCTTGTTGGATCTCCAACTGTTAATACCACTCTTTGATTCTTTTGTCTTAGAATTACCGCTCATTATTAAAGACAATTCTACGGAGAATGTCAAACCTACAAATAATATTCTTCCATAGGAATTTGAGCACTACCTCCTCAGTGATCCTAACCAATGACTTGACTCCATCAACTTGGAGAAATAATCCACCGAGACCAAAAGGAATTTCTTCTGACTTGGTCCCAACAACAAAGATCTCACAATATCCATCCCCCACTGGTCAAAGGTACATAATATCATGGAAGTCCTCAGGAATTCGACAGGCTACTAAGAGAAATTATGGTGTTGCTGGTAGTTGAGACAAGTGTTGACGTAGCGAACAATATCCTTTCGAAGAGTTGGCCAAAAATAATCAGCCAAAAGAATTTTCCAAGCCAAAGTTCTTCCGCCAACGTGATTTTCACAACATCTTTCATGTACCTCACGCATCACATACTCAGCCTCTTCCAGGACAAGACACTTGAGCAAGGAACGGGCGAAGGCTCGTTTATACAAACTGTCTCCAATTAAGGTGAAGTGTGTCCCTCTCTTCTTGAGGAGCCTGGCCTCCTTCGGAACATCTAGCAAAACTCCATTTTTTAAATAGACGATCAGAGGGTCTCGCCAGTCATTTACAGATCTCGGAGTGTTATGATCTATCTGAGCAATGAAATACACCTCAGTGATTGGGTCATCTATAGTCCATGACGTTGTTAGTGCATTGGTCATTCGAGCTAGCTCATCAGCCTTCTGATTCTCACTAGGATTTTCTGAAAGACTACCTCTTGAAACTCAGCGATCATCTTCCCATAGGCTCTTGCATATTGTCGGAGTCAGTCATTGTTAATTTCGAAATACCCCTTGAGCTGCTCCACCACTAATTGAGAATTCAAATAAAGGATGATCTTTAAGGCACCGACCTGGCAGGCGGTCCGAAGACCAACTATCAATGCCTCATACTTAGTTTCATTATTCGAGGCATGGAAATTAAGTTACAGGGCTATTTGAATTACATCCTCCTTGGGTGACACTAGTAAGATCCCTACACCGCTTCCCTTATTAATTGTAGATCCGTCAATATAAATTTTTCATACCTCATTAGTTGTCAGTCTGGAAGCTTCCACCAAGAAGTCAACTAGTGTTTGCCCCTTCATAGTTGTTCTAGGAAGGTACTAGACATTATACTCTGCAAGCTCCGTGGTCCACTTAATGAGTCGACCTGAAGTTTTTGAATTCACCAATACTCTTCCCAAACTACTATTAGTCAGTACTGTAATAGGGTGAGACAAGAAGTATGACCGCAACTTCTGAGATGTCAATACAAGTGCTAGAGCTAGCTTTTCGAGTGTGATATATCAGCTTTCTATTTCTTTTAGTAAGTGACCAACGAAATACACAGGGTGTTGCTTGCTTTCTTCTTGTCGAATCAACACGACTTCTACTGCTTCTTCGACTACAACTAAGTACAACCACAACCTTTCCTCGACCACTACTTAGAGAGGGTAGGCAACTTTGTTATTGCTTCAGATTTGAGAAAGGATGTTCGCACTTGTCATCCCATGAAAATCGGGTTGACTTCTGAAATACCCGGAAGAAAGGTAAGATTCGATTAGCTAATCTGGAGATGAAACGAGAAAGCACGGTGATTCTCCCTACTAATCTTTGCACTTCCTTCATATTCTGAGGTGAGGACATATTTTGCAAAGTTTGAACTTTTTCTGGATTGACTTCAATCCCTCGCTCAATCACCGTATATCCTAGAAAACACCCACTTTGGACACCGAATATGCACTTGTTCGGATTGAGTTTGACCTCGTACCTCTATAGTGTCCCGAAGGTTTCCTTCGTATCTTCTATAATGTTCTCCGTTCTACTTGACTTGATGAGTATGTCATCTACATAAACTTCGACATTCCTCCTATTCTAATGTCGGAAGACTCGATCCATTAGCCTCTAATATGTGGCCCCGACATTCTAGAGTCCAAATGGCATGACTTTATAACAAAAGCTGTCATTCTAGGTGACAAAGCTGACCTTCTTTTGGTTTTCCTTGGCTAAGGGAGTTTAGTGATACCCTTGATAAGCATCGAGCATGCAAATTAATTCATATCCCAAAGTTGAATTAACTAATTGATCTATTCAAGACAGAGAGTAGTAATCTTTGGGCATGCTTTATTAAGATCTTTAAAATCTACAAGCATCCTTCATTTTTCTTGAGGTTTGGGCACCAAAGCAATATTAGCCAACCAAGAAGGAAACTGAACTTCTCTAGTATGTCCTGCTTTCATTAACTTTTTAACCTCAGCTCGGATTACTTGGTCTTTCTCGGAACCAAAGTGTCGTTTCTTTTGCTTTATTGGGCAAGCTCCTAGTAGAAGATTCAGCTTATGTTCCATTACTACTCGGGAAATTCCACCAACTTCTTTTCTGAACCAGACAAAAACATCATGATTATGGGAGAGGCATCCGATTACTTATTGTTTCAACTCAAGAGAGAGGTTGATAGCTACATTGAAAGTTTTCTCAGGTTGGTCCGGTCATATCTATACTTCTTCATCCTCCTTCAAGGGTGCCTCCTGGAGAGTGAAAATTGTCGTGTGTTCCACTTGGTGATTTTTCCTCAAGCCAGTTCACACCTCTTCCACGTAGAATTTCCTAGCGGCTTTCTGATCTTTTGCAACCTCCCCGATCTGGTTGCCGACAGGAAACATATTCTTTTGATGACATGTGGAAGCCACTACTTGGAAGGAGTTCAGGGCAGTTCTCCCTAGGATGACATTATATGCGGAATCAGCCTCTACCACAGTGAAAGTGGTAATTATAGTTCGGCGGAGTGACCCTTCTCCCAGAGATAAAGGTAAATCGATTCTATCAAGAGTCTGCGCTTCATGTCCACAAAATCCAAAAAAGGTCGTATTCATCGACTGAAGCTCAACTTGGTCAATCTGATCAAAGACTTCTTTAAATAGAATATTAACCAAGCTACTTATGTCGTTGAATATCTGAGCTACGTTATAGTTGGTTATACTAGCTCAGAATCCCAATGCATTGTCGTGAGGAGTTTGCAACCCTCGCAAGTCATCAGACCCAATGTTGATTAAAGGTCCCCCCCTCTCATCCACGGCTAGTCCCCACTTCCACATTCTCCAAGCGACGACCATGAGCTTTCCTAGTCCGGTTAGAATCTCCATCTATCATTCCCCATACAATCATATTTATCGTAGCTTGGTGTGGGGTATTATGCTTCTCCCTCCTAGGATCTTCTTGTCGAGGCTAGCTCTGAGGCGAGGATTTCTCGGGAGATCTTCTAGGGTTTTTATCTATCTGATGTCCAGACTCCAGAGGTGGAGATCTTTGGGTAAATGGTCTATGTCTTTGGTGGAGATATCTCTGCTAGTCTTGTACTACCTACTTGATCTCCTCAGCCAGTTGGTAACACTCGGGTTGAATGACCATAACCTTGGTGAAAAGCACAAAAACATCTCGATCTTGGCGGTCCTCCCAGAGAAATAGTTGGTCTAGGAGCTTCTCGTACTGCTTGAGTAGCTCTTTCCTTTACCTGGCCTGGGACATAGGCAATGGTCAGGTAAGGCTAGCAAACCCAAACAAGGAATGGAACCTTCCTGTCAAGTCGACCTACTCTCCTCCTTCTTAGCTCTCTGAGCCTCTTCCAAATTAATGTATTTCTCAATTTAGCCAAGCAAAATATCATAATTAGAGGGGAAGGGGGGAGAGAGGGGGGGGGGGGGGGGTTCTTTATCAAATATCGTAAGAAATCATCGTCTATCAATCATTGATAGACGACGTTGATAAGGGTCTCCGCAGTGACAAAGGATACATCCATTGCTACTCGATTGAAACGTTGGGAATAATCCTTTAAGGATTCCTGATTCCTCTGCTTCATGGAGAAAAGGTTAAGAGCGGTCTTGTGATATCTCTTATTGTTGACGAAGTGTTATAAGAAAGCAGTACTTAGCCCTTTAAAAAACCGAATAGAACCAACCGACAACCTATCAAACCATATATTTGGGCGGATCTGGATAAGGTTGTTGAGAAAACTCTGCACTTCACTTCTATAATATATTGGTGTAGCAAAGCAGTATTCTTGAATTGACCGAGGTGATTTTCCGGATCAGAGGATCCATTATACTCCCCTATTTGCAAGGGTTTGAAGCGCTTCGATAGCTTTTCTGCTATAATGTCTTGAGAGAAAGGTGTATTACAGTTGTCTTTATTAATGGTGAATGGAGCTTTTCCTTTCTTGGGGTCCTTCAAAAGTGATTTTTGGGATACAAATTTGCTTCTCTTGCGGTGCAATTGGTGGTAGCAATCCTGTTGGGACTGGAAGTGTTGAGGTTGAAGTACTGGGGTCGAAATTCCACGTTGTGAAAAGTGCATCCGCAAGATTTTTTCCACAAATGTGGAACTGTCATATTAGCGGTCTCCTACCGTTGTCCCTACGTATGGAGGAGGTAAATCAGGTGTCAGATGACTAACGCAGAAATCGCAAGATTTCTTCCATGATGACAGTAACGAGCATAGTTATTTTTTACCTCTTCAAAGCTTCCTTTGCTGTTGAATTTTGATTCTCTAAATTTTCTTCGGAGCCTTTTATCTCTGTGTCTTAACTTGGGTTTTCACAGACGGTACCAAAAAGCTTTTCGTGTTTTTAAAATTTTATCTTTCTAAGAATTTTTTCATATCTCTTCACTCTATCTATTGCATTGTCATGTCATATATCAATGCCAATGTAACTGTCACATTTTAGCACACTGAGTGGAGCAATTAATGATTACGATAAAAACTAAAGGATTTTATTTTATTTTTAATGACAATTAAGGATATCAAATTTCTTAATTCATCAAAGTTAATACCGTCATTGTCATTGTAAATAATAGGCTTCATATTATTCCTATAAATATGGGAATTAAAACTATAGCATGCACAAAGCGTTATGAAAAAGTTGGAAGTGTACTATTTAGAAGATTATACTGATTAAGGTGTGCATGACACATGATGCAGTTTAATTATACATCTAAATATAATTAAAATCATTTTTAAAATATAATTAATACAATTAACCTTTTATTATAGAATTAATTATAGTTTAACAAATAAAATGAATAATTCTACAAATATTTTTTTTTAAAAAACAAAAGACTATATTTTAATTATTTATATGAAAAATTATATATATATATTTTAAAATAATTTATATACATTAGGCAGCCTGTGACGATTGGCATGACTTAATTACAAATTAGCAGTTTTCATATAACATTAATTTGAAATTCTTTATTTGTAATTCATAAAAATATAAACAATTATTTGATTCTTTAAAAAAAAACTCTAGAACGTTTTTAAATCTAACTATGAATAGAATTACATAAAATAGTACTTTTATATTAAAGATTCATCAAGTTAAGTTATATCTATTTTTTAAATATATTTTGAATAATAACAAAACAATTTCAATATACAGTAAAAAAATAGAAAAATCAATTTAGATATATATTGTAAAGCAATTATGTCTTATTTTTTAATATATTATTTTAATTTATATTCTTAGTGACAGCTATGCATTGTCATAATGTGATAAATAAATAATCTGATGATCAATGGTTTTTAATTTAATTACGTAAGCAATCAAATATGATCAAAATTAAAGCTGTTATATATTTTAAAATTTTATTATTTGGAAGCATAATATATTTCTTATAAAACTTTATATATATATATATATATAATGATTCTTAAAACAATAAAAATAAAAATATTATATATAATTTCCTTATTTAGAATTTAAAAAAATGCTATAAATGGCCCCTTGTAATTCCACTAGATTGCACAAGTACAGAAGGTGACTAAGCGAGAGATGGCTACCAAATGCTTGGCGATGATGCTGTTGGTTCTTACTAGTCTTTTAGCTTTAAGCGAATGTAAGTATATATCTTACCTTACCTTGTGTGTCCGTGCACTCCACTTGACATCGACGCGTGTTGGCACCGTCATCGCTGCGCCGTCCGACCATCGTCGACTGTCGGACCGGGCGCGATCGATGCTCGACTCGTCGGCGGTCCGGTGGGACTCAGTTCGATCGATTACGGAATCCGGCGCCGTCGGTCGGAATTGGCCAAACACTGCCGCGGTGGCGCGGTGCGTGTTTCAATCAATTCCGGTGATTTGTGCGGATTCAGTGTTAATCGGCGAAATCCGAGCCCCACTGACCGCCGATAGTCGGCATCGATCGCGCTGATCCGACGACGATCGGCGATGGTGGCTGACGGCGACGAAGCGACAACACGTCGATGTCGAGTGGAGTACACGGACGTGCAGAATAAGATACGCAGTGTATCTTTTCTCAATATAATTTATTAGTGAATTAAAGTGGCACTGCTATCTCTTTATGCTTTATTACCTAGCTTGTTTTTGCCATGCCCATATATATAGCCCGAACTACGCAAATGGGTGCGGCCATACAAATTCCTTGCGAGGAGTCGACATCCCCCGGTGGTCAAATTTGCTATCGCTGCGGACTCTCGGGCAAGTGTTGGGACACACTCACATTGTGCTTTGCAAATTGTCAAGTTTGCCATCCTAAATGCCCAGAGTCTTCGAATTGATTAGTAATGTGTGCGTACATGCACAAACAAATAAATCCCTTTGTCAAATAAAACTATGGTTTAGATTTAAATTTCAATCTTCCAAGTAGAAAAGTGTGTGTGTGTATTGTTTCTTAAGCAAAATGAGATAAAAGGGATATCACACGTATTAATTTGCCTAGAATGGATTTAAGGACCAACAATAAATTTAATAGGAGCGATTAATTAAGAAGCTAGGGGAGAAATTCATGGCGGCCTGCAAGTTTGCAGCTTGCTCGTCAGCTAGCGTATCAGTCATTTGGATACGATACGAGTTCATGACCTACTCGAGGTAAGCCATGAACTCGTGAACTGCTTGCAAGCCTACCGTCCTTTAGATCGAGAACTGACAAGTTGCACAGCAAGTCTACCAGCTCCATAGCTGCATGCGAGTGTGACCTTCTTTTTCTTTCCCTAGGTATTGTCTATTCTTCTATTATCTATCCTACAGAGCGTGAGTATATAACTAAAAGACATCGATCTCTCCAAATGAGTGATTGATTCAATAGGCAGGAAAGTTTAGTGCCACCGAGCATTAGCATGAAATTTGTATCCGATCGAGCAGCAAACAATCAAGCTTCAGAAAAACAACTGAGATTCAACCTGAAGGAAGAAGAACAAAAAGTGAAAAAAGCACCAATTACATTCAACCTGCAGGAGCCCCAATGTTTCACTCTATCCTATTTATATGTTCAAGATATGCTATTATACTCTTCAATTAACAGTAACAAACCACAGGATATTTGGTAATAACAATATAAACAGTAACATACCGCATTGTAAAAATTCTTCAATAATTAACAAGGCCTGCTTCAGAAAAGAAATAAGCAACTGAGTTGTTGCTTTAGACAATTTGCAACCTCCTCTTTCTAGAGTATTTGTGTTTTCGATGCATATTTTTACTGCCTGCAAAGTTCACCAAACAATTACAAATAGCCAAGCTCAAAACTCGAATCTCTAGATAAGGACATAAGATTTCAAATAGAACATGGCTTCAGCAACACTGAAGCATGCACGCTGAAAAGAAGGGAGCAAATCTCACATAAGGATAGCAGTGTATAAGGTTTAATATTAAGATTATGTTCATCCTGTGCCTAGATGGTAGTCATGCTAGTAATGAGCATGCATACACATTGAATGATTGTTGAACAATTTTATATTGATTGACAATGTATCCATAATTCCAAATTGATTAACCTCGTCCTCAAATTTAATATTGGACTCTGTCTCCCATTGTGTAACATTGAGACATTTGTCAATTATAGCTCTTGCTTGAAATAATATAGTGGAAGTCCTAATAGGTCACGGATGACCGGATGTTAGGCACGTGAATAAAAGTCCTAGTAGGTCATAGGACACTATATGTTAGACATGAGGTGAAAGTCCTAATAGGTTATGGAGGACCGGACATTAACCATGTTCAAATAAGCCAACGAGGACTGAATGTTTGATAATAATATATAAAATCCTGATACATCAAGATTAACTAGATACTTAACACGAGAAGGAAAGTCTAAACAAGTCCAAGAGAACTAGATGTTTGGCAATGGTAAAGTCCTAATAAGTCAAGATTGACCGAAAATTTTAGTAGATTAAGAATGATCGAATATTAAATGGGAGAAGTTTTGAGAAGTTGAGGTCAATCAAATACTAAACAAAGTAAGATTTTAGCTTTAAAAAAATTGAAACTAACAATCGACTAATTGATCATAAATCATGAACTTAGAATTTGAGAGGGTTTACGATTATTTAAAGTATGAGTAATCGATTGTTGTGATCTGATAGTCGAGTGAAAAACTTGACTTATAATATTGTTGAAGTAAACAGAAAGTTTTGCAATTGATATGGAACTCAACTACAACCTCATTAGTCGACTAATGGTGAGAAACAATCGACTATTGTTACTATTTAGGTGAATAAAGACTTCAGAACTCAATTGATGATATAACAGTCAATTGATAGTAATGATTAGCCGACTGTTATGGTTAAAGTTGCGTTGACAAGAGTCATTTTGCAGGTGAAATAGTCAAATTCAATAAAGTAATCGACTTTTAGACTAAAAGTAGTCACAACTTGAAGTATATAAAGGAGGGTTTTATGGAAGATTTTGACATCGATTTTTTAAAATTTCTAGGGGGAAGTGCTACTATATCCAAAATCTTCAAAAGGCAATTCCAAAACAATTTAAAGTCATCACAATGCGCTCAAAGCAAAGTTTTTCGTATAAACTTACATTTGTATATTTGTGTTTGATTTGTATTGTTGTATAAGAATATATTTGTAAAAGATTTCTTTGCCTTTGGAAGGTCTCTGAGAAGGAGAAAGGCATAGTGACATTACGGTTAAGATGCTATGCTTTGGAGTAGAAATCGAGGGTTTCAAACCACCTAAAATGAGCTTGTGTTTGTACTTGTTTGTATTTTATGTTAATTTATTTGTACCTGTGTAGACGAGCACATGATCGACAAATGATGAATCGTGGATCGCTATTCACCCCTCCCTCTCTAGCGATGTCATCGATCCCAACAATACAATGGTCGTCAAAATGTTAAATTGATAGTAACAAAGCCAAAATCGATAATTAAATTGTTTGTGAAAGAAGGAAGATACGAAGTTGATGTCTTACCATGAATATGGTTTCCCATGAAGCACAAGTGTTTAGCAAGTGTCTAGTTTGAAGAAGCAGCAATACTTGTATCTGTAGATAATATACCTGTTCGGAGCTTTGGCTTGTGTCGGAGGAAAAATCACCTTGGAAATTAACTCGCGCTTCACCAACCAAATCAATCCGGATGCTTCTACGCCTCTCTCCCTCTTCGCCGAGCAGCCGAACCTCTCGCAGCAGCCACCTTGGACGCACGCTCCTTCCCTTTTAAGGGAAGGAGACGCACGCACGGCTTGAAGCCGTGCGTGCTCGAGGCGGTTCCACGAACTGCCTCTGTGCAGTTCGTGGAACTGCCACGAACTCCATCATCTCCCACTCGTCCAAGGTATGTCACATAGACAAAATGATCACACAGACCATTTTTAGAAGAGGTGTTTAGTCACATAGACTAAATCGAAGCAACATCTATTGTCCCAAAAGACTAATAGAATATCGATTAATAGTCACAAAGACTAAATGAAACATCAAATTAGAAAATGGTTCGTGCGACAGCAAGCACATTGAGCATTCAAATGCTAAGAAAGTTGTTACACCTTACATAGCTGCTCATAGAGTGATGCATGCTAAGAGAAGTTGTTACGCTTAACTCAGCCACTCTACATATGATACATAATCATTCTCCCGATGACACAGAGTCATTTCCAGGTGGTACAAAACCATTTTTCTGGTGGTACATAACCGTTTACCTAAAATATTCATGTCTTGCTTTTTACCCAGATTAAATAATCTCATTTACATCAATATGAACATCTCTAATCCCTTAAATTGACCATCATGTCAAGAACATGTCTCATATTCCAAATATTCACAAACATTTCTGTACACAACAGAAAAGAGTCGACTAGTGAATAATACTCATTAGATGTAAACCTATTTAATCTTCCTTTTTAGTGTGAATCTATTCATTTTAATCAATCGCTTTCTTAGTCATGTTCCATAGACCGAATCATCCATAGTCATAGGTAGACATGCTAAAGTAGCAAACCTTGATTAAAACTTCAAGTAGACACCTAAATAGTCACAAAGGGCAAATTTTGAGATCAATATATAATCTCAAAAGGGCTCACATTGTAGAGAAGCAGGGATCCATTCTTCTACTACCCTTAGTGTCGTCTTAGCACATGTGATATGATTCACATGCTACGATGTCTTCCTCTTTACCAATAAAGAGCGCATGTTTCCCTCAAATTAACATCGTACAGATTTCGATCTAGACATTCCCAATGTCTAATCCAAAATTCAACACATGAATCCTTATCTGGCTCATAAACAGGCATAGTAAATGGTGGGTTCATTTACTTCGATCATTTACCACAAAATGATCTTATCTTGATACAAATATCAAGACGACCTTAACTTATAGGAATGTAACAAATTTTACATCTTCCAAAGCTAACAACCACATAGGTTGACCTATAAGCATCGGTCTTACCTCTATTCATACGCAACAAATAGAGATGATTGTCCATGTGAGAGGACCAATCACTACCTGCCAACATGCTTATCGAGATCTTATCACTAGAATGTAACATAACATACACTGAATAGATTATGACTGATATTTCAAACAATCAAATCATAACATTCAATTGTCATTGCAAAAACTGTTACATTCTACGAAGTCCCATGGACTTTACATGCTCATTAAATGACTCTTTAGTCATTGACTTAGTAAAAGGATCTGCAAGCATAGCTCGTGTAGGGATATACTCAAGAATCACATTCTTTTTAGCAACAATATCCCTGATAAAGTTGTATTTTATAGCAATATGTTTGCCCTTGCTGTGATATTTGGGATCAAAGCTATACTTGATAAACGATCCACTGGACTCATTGTTTTCAAAGAATCTTCAAATACTTTAGGAACCTTCTCAACTAGACTGCTTCTTGTACAGCTGTTGAACATGCCACATATTCAGCTTTCATTGTAGATAAGGCCACACAGGCATGTTTCTTGCTGTTTCAGGAGATGGCGCCACCATTCAACAAGAACGCATAGCCTGATGTTGATTTTCTATCATCCAGGTCCCCAGCCCAATCTGCATCTGAATAGCCCATAAGGCTCATATCTGATCCTTGATAACAGAGACAATAATTTGTCATCGCCTTCAGATATCTGAAAATCATTTTCACTGCTTTCCAGTGTCTCGATCCTGGGTTTGACTGGAACCGACTGACTAAGCCCACTGCATAGCTGATATCGGAACGAGTACACAACATAGTATATATTAAACTATCTATGACACTTGCATATGATTTTTTATTCATGTCGGCTATTTTAGCTGGAGTCTTGGGACTCATACTTTTGCTCAAAACAGTGCCTCTCGCAATAGGTGTCTGTTCACTGTTGCAGTCAGACATGTTGAAATGTTGTAACATCTTAGTAATATAAGACTCTTGTGACAAATCCAAAAGTCTTTTTGATCGATCCCGGACGATCTTAACCCCTAAGATGTATTCAGCTTCTCCCATATCTATTGTGTCAAATTGAGAAGACAACCACTTTTTGACTTCCACTACAAAACCTATGTCATTTCCTGCTATCAGCATATCATCAACATATAATGATAAAATGACATACTTTCCTTTTTCCTTCTTTAGGAAAACGCAATGATCCTCATTGATCATTTCGAAACCATAAGATAAAACCACTTTGTTAAATCTTATGTTCCATTGTCTTGACGCTTGCTTCAGCCCATATATAGATTTCTTCAATCTACATACTTTATCCTCTTGGCCTAAAGCAACAAAACATTCTGGTTGAACCATATAGATTTCCTCGTCAAGCTCACCGTTAAGGAAAGCGGTTTTGACATCCATCTGATGTAATTCCAAGTCATAATACGCCACAAAGGCTAAAATAACTCGGATTGACACAAACTTCACTACGGGAGAAAATGTCTCTTCAAAGTCAATACCCTCTCTTTGGGTAAATCCTTTTACAACCAAACGAGCCTTGTATCAGTTAATCGATCCATCAGACTTCCTCTTTATTTTTAGAATCCACTTATTCCCAATAGCCCTTCGGCCAGGAGGAAGATCGACTAACTCCCAAACTTGATTCCGAATCATTGACTCCATCTCTTCTTCCATTGCACTTTTCCACTTATCTCTAACTCTACATCCCAACGCTTCATCAACTGATTGAGGTTCATCTTCGTCAACTGGGAGTGTCATCATTGCCTCATTCTCAATATCAAACCTCCTTTTAGGTATGATCTTACGAACACTTTTCCGTAAGTTGGGCTGTTGAGAAGTCACCCCGTGATCAGACACATTACTCCCACTCGGTTGACTAGGTTCAGGTATCCCACTGGACATCTGTCTTGTTGATAACGACTCATCCTCCTCAAAAAGAGGAACTGTCTTATCAACTTCACCCTTTGTTGGGAACTCAGTTTCTAGAAAAGTGGCATCTCTCGACTCAATCTCAGAGATTGTTCCATCTTGTTGCTCACCTATAAAAACATAACCTTTTGAGGTCTCAGAATATCTTATAAAGATACATTTCTTACCTCTAGGTCCGAGTTTTCCATATTTGTGAGAACTATCATGAACGTAGGCAGCTGACCCCCAGGGTCTCAGATTGCTCAAATCTGGTTTCGCAGTCCATCGTTCATAAATTCGATGGGCCCGACTTTGAAGGCACTTTGTTAAGTATATATGCCGCAGCTAGTAATGCATCTCCCCAATAGGAGACCGGTAAATTTGTTGGGTTTCCGACACCGCGGCGTGTGTGTGTTCGATCATGTTTCGTAAACATGAGCACAGCGGAAGCAATTAAAAATAATAAATCTATATTTATTACAACACACACAACACACGCATGTTATTACAACAAGTGTAGACATAACCGTAAATTAAAATTTGCAATAAAAGAAAATTATCTACGTTATACCTTCCGTATGACGTGTAGCGGGAACGGCATCAACCAGAACGATCCTCGTAAGAATCGTCTCTATCCGTATCCACGCCGAGCTCCTCGGGATGACTTCGCTAAGTCACGATCTTCGTCTTCATACGGGTTACTAGCCTCGTGTTGAAGACGACGTGATCGAGAGATGATCACGATCCGAATCTAAATTCGGATCCTAAAACGAGTTCTCAAAACTCGCTTCTCCGGAGAGGTATTCGTCAACCGTTTGACGAATCCTTCGTCCTCCACCTCAGAGGATTATCGGAGATCAAATCCCCGGTAAGTTAGCCGCTGTCGGAGCACTAACCGTCGTCCAAACGACGCTCCGACGAGAGGAGGAGAAGCTGTCCAGAAAACTGGACAGCTTGGTGGAGGATATAGGCGCCGGCCAACCAAGGAAAGAAAAGCCTCACCTTGATGCCAAACCTATAGGGGATCACCGGAGGGTCGCCGGACTGTTCACCGGCTGAAGCTTGGTCGCCGGCAATGACTTGGACGGCGGCACAAAGGCTGGGCGGCGGCACTTAGGGTTGGGCGCCGAATTCACCAACAAGGGGTGGGCGGCAACTCTATGTTGGGCGGCAACAACTTGATTAGGGTTTTTGGATTAGGGTTTAAGCCCTATTTTATAGAGAACTAATTCTCTTAATGGTTAATGGATCATATCCATAAAGCCCGTTAACCCGCTCCATTAAGATAAGTTAAAATAAACCAAACCATGATGGTTTATTTTAAGTTAAAACGAACCGAACCAACCTTTGGTTCATTCGTTTAATATAAACCAAACCCTTTGGTTTATTCTCATCCATTGGATTAGAACCAAACCATTTTGGTTCATCCATTATGTCTTCATAAGACACGGCCAATCCATGCTTCCATTGCGACTGAAACAATTTCATGCTCGCTTTATGTTTGGTCCAACCAAACATAGTTTCTCTCGGTCTGAGAATCCCATTCTCAAGCTCGTTTTAAATCCTTTGGATTACACTCGTTGTGCGTGTGACCAAATAGGTTCTCGGTTTATGTTGGCCATCTATAATTAACCATTAATTATAGATCGATCATGAGTGGCACCTAGTAGTACATCATGATCCCCAATTAATCGAAAAGATCAACGGTTGATCCAGAACTATTTCTGAAACCCTTCAGTAGCTCGAATTAATCGTGCCCCATTCCCTTCACTCATCTTATACCCACTTGGTTCAGGACATGGTCTATTGTGTCAGTCCCCACTAGACTGACTACGTCACACCTAGCCCAAGTATCATTTCCTCGTCCTACGGATTCTAGTTACTCCACATGTATCGAAGAGTACCTTACTCTAAACATGTAATGCTTTGGCCAAAGACTTTAGTAACAATCCGACGAGAGGCCATGAGTATACATCTCCTCGCAAGGAGTGGTGAATTCTTTATAGGCTATTCAAACACCTTCGATCACTT
Organism: Wurfbainia villosa; assembly: GCA_025175895.1. Taxonomy (NCBI): domain Eukaryota; kingdom Viridiplantae; phylum Streptophyta; class Magnoliopsida; order Zingiberales; family Zingiberaceae; genus Wurfbainia; species Wurfbainia villosa. Next base: position 8,124,548 of record CM045991.1, read on the forward strand.
CGACTTATACCCAATCATCCCGGGTCCACATCTCCTTAGAGATATTTGCTTAAGATGTCAAAGCATAAGTCTCCATGATCAAGATGACTTGAAGACTGCAAGTCAAAGGAACATCGCACTTAAGCCACAGTAAGAACTTCATTGACATATCTATATATGCAGAGAACCATATGAAGTCTTACGGCTGGTCACTCCAATGAACTAGTTACCATAACTAGCATCCACGATTAACTCCGGACATCACTATGTCTCCGGACCCGGTGAGAATCATTTGCTTGGATACACCAAGGAGTATACCTCGTGCTAGTCTCGGCGAGTAATTGATGGTGTCCAAATCCATCAATTCATCGACTAGGATAATTCAGATACATCACAATTACACATGTAGAGATACTCACTAGTTGTGATCCAATCACAAATTCTCTCATCCGTGAATCGTATCGTGGACATTCAAGAAAATGAGTTTAAGATCCAATCAAATACATGAAACATGTATACTCAAATAGTGAATCTTCATTTATCATATAAATGGTTCATACATAAGCGATTGCCTTAGGACATCTCTCATATATTACTAACAGACTCCCACTTGGCCTAATGCCAATCGCTACGGTATCCAATACCATAAGCTCTAACATGACCCTCAAACTTACTTTGAGGTAATGCTTTAGTCAAAGGATCCGCTAAGTTCCTTTCAGTGGGAATTTTCTCGATTTGTATTTCGTTCCTACTGATGATCTCTCTGATAAGATGATAGCGGCAAAGCACATGTTTAGATCATTGATGAGACCACATCAAGTTCATAGATGAACTACTTGATCCAAACCGCTTCCTTTGCTGTTTCCAAAGCTGCAACGTATTCTGCCTTAGTGGCAGAATCCGCTATAGTGTCAAGCTTGGAACCTTTCCAACTTATTGCGCCTCCATTCTAGGTGAATACATACTCAGACTGAGACATGGAATCATCCTTGTCTGTCTGGAGCTGACATCCGTATACCCACGTATCACCATGTACCCTTCTCCATATATTAGGAACACATCCTTAGTTCTTCTCAAGTACTTAAGGATCGTCTTAACAGCCGCCCAATGATCCATTCCTGGATCGGACTGGTATCTGCTCGTGACACTCAGAGCATACGATACATCGGGCCTCGTACATAACATAGCATACATGATAGATCCTTTTGCGGATGCATAGGAAATCTTACTCATGCAAATCCTCTCGTTTTCTGTGCGCGGACATATAGACTTCGAAAGGTGTACCCCATGCCTGATGGGTAGATAACCTTTCTTGGATTCTGACATGATAAACCTCTTTAGCACTCGGTCTATATATGTAGACTGCGAAAGACCAAGCAACCGTTTCGATCTATCTCTATAGATCTTAATCCCAAGGATGTAGGTTGCTTCTCCCAGGTCTTTCATGGAGAATGTCTTGGATAACCAAACCTTAACTGACTGTAAGATTGACACATCGTTTCCTATAAGTAATATGTCATCAACATACAATACTAGGAACACGACTGCACTCCCACTAACCTTCTTGTACACACAAGGTTCGTCTGGATTTTGTGAGAAATCAAACTTTTTGATTGTCTCATCAAAACGGATATTCCAGCTCCTGGATGCTTGCTTCAATCCATAAATGGATCGTCGCAATTTGCATACCTTGGTTTTATCAACCGATGTGAAACCCTCAGGCTGTATCATATACACGTCCTCGAGAAGGTTTCCATTAAGGAAAGCTGTTTTCACATCCATCTGCCATATCTCATAATCATAATGAGCCGCTATGGCCAGGAGCATCCGAATGGATTTAAGCATAGCTACAGGCGAATAGGTTTCGTCATAATCAACACCTTGTTTTTGACGATATCCTTTCGCCACCAATCTAGCCTTATAGGTAATCACATTACCATCCATGTCGGTTTTTCTTCTTGAAAACCCACTTGCACCCTATAGGCTTTATGCCTTCAGGTGGGTCAACCAAGTTCCAAACTTGGTTTTCGTACATGAAATCCATTTCTGACTTCATGGCACCAAGCCACTTATCCCTTTCTGAACTTGTCAGCACTTCTTCATAACTGGTAGGCTCCTCATCATCAATGAGTAACACGCCGTTCGATTCACTTACGAGAAATCCATATCTCTCAGGAATATTGCGTGTTCTACCAGATCTACGAAGATGTGGTGTTACAATAGGTCCAGCCGATTGCTCATCACTATGAGTTGTCGGCTGTTGTGCTTCACCAAGTATCTCATCAATGTCTATTTGAGTCTCTCGAGCCTCCTCAAGCTCGACGACACTCCCACTGTTTTCTTGCAAGAGAAACTCTTTCTCTAGAAACACAGCATGCCTTGAAACAAACACCTTTTGTTCCACAGGATGATAGAATTGGTAACCCCTTGTTTCCTTAGGGTATCAAATAAATAGACATTTATCGGATACGCTTCACATAAGCGAGGACAACCCCATATCTTCTAGTAAGATACATGAGGTTTCTTACTAGCCCATATCATATGGAGTAGTAGAGACTACCTTGGTAGGCATTACATTTTAACAAGTAAAGCGGTATGCGAAGTGCATAACCCCAAAGGACTTGGGAAGAGTCGCATGATTCATCATTGACTGACCATGTCCAATAAGATCGATTCGCCTCTCAGATACACCATTATGCTGTGGTGTATAGGGCGGAGTCCATTGAGACAATATGTCATTGTCTCTTAGATAATCAAGAAACTCTTGACTTAAGTATTCACCACCTCGATCCGATCGAAGTATTTTTAATACTTTTGTCATGTTGTTTCTCTACTTCATTTCTGAATTCTTTGAACCTTTCAAAGGCTTTAGACTTGTGTTTCATCAAGAACACATACCCAAACCGTGAGTGATCATCGGTGAAGGTAATGAAGTAGCTATAGCCTCCTAAAGCTTGAGTTGACATAGGTCCACATACATCAGTATGTACTAGACCTAGTAACTCTCCCACTCGTTCACCTTTTCGGTAAAGGTAACTTAGTCATCTTGCCTTTTAAGCATGATTGCATGTATCGTATGAATCCAATTCAAGCGATTCGAGAATTCCACATCGGTGTAATGACATGCGTTTCTTGCTTATATGGCCAAAACGACAATGCCACATATAAGTCTATGTGATTATCCTTTCGAGCAGCAGCGTGTTGCTCGCCGATATTGAAAATGTCGCTGGATCGTCCAGCGTATAAATGCCATTACTCAAAGTTCGGTTCCATAAAGTACGCCATTCAAAGTTATATAACAACAATTGTTACTAAGCGTTAAATGGAAACCATTTCTATTTAAGCGAGAAATAGAAACAATGTTCTTTATTAGAGAAGGAACATAATAGCAATTGTCGATTCAAGACTAGTCCACTAGGGAGCTTGACAAATAAGTTCCGATGGCGACCGCAGCAACCTTTGCTCCATTGCCAACTCGCAAATTTGACTCCCCTCTGACAAGTCTTCTTCTATTCCTTAGCCCCTGTATGTCATTACATATATGTGAGCTACACCCAGTATCCAATACCCAAGTGTCTAAGGAAATAGAATGACAATCAATAACGAAGATACCTGAAGAGGATGGGGCATCGGATGCCTTCTTCTTCTTCATGGACTCAAGATAAATCTTGCAGTTTCTTCGCCAGTGGCCTTCCTTGCCACAGTGATGGCAAGTGCCCTTTTGCGCTGGTTCCGCCTTCTTTGCCTTTTTCTTTCCTTTCTTCTGTTCTTTTGCCTTCCTCTTAGAACCTTTCTTTGAGGAATCAACTAACAGAACCGCCTTCTCCTCATGCTTTACAGAAGGCTCCACAGTCTTCAGCATATTAAGGAGCTCGGGAATGGTGGATTCCAATTTGTTCATCCGATAGTTCATCACAAATTGCGAGAAGCTCTTGGGCAAACAATGCAGAATTAAGTCAATACTTAACTCATGATCCATCACAAAACCGAGGGTAGCTAGCCGCTCGATGTACCCGTTCATCTTTAGCACAAACTGCACTACAGACGAACCTTCTTGCATCTTCGTAGTGAAGAGGAGCCTAGAGACCTCGAACCTTTCGGATCTCGCTTGCTCATCGAAAAACTCATGAAGATGGAAGACCATAGTATTAGCATCCATATGCTCATGCTGCTTTTGCAGCTCAGGTACCATCGCCGCTAGCATGATGCAACTCGCCAGCTCAGAATCTGCCACATGTTTCTGATAGACCAACATTTGGTCTGGAGTTGCATCGTCCTTAGGACGGTCAGGAAGAGGCTCTTCAAGGACATATGCAAGCTTTTCCGCCTTGAGAATAATTCTCAGGTTTCTAAGCCAGTCCAGGAAGTTAGGCCCAGTCAGTTTGTTCGAATCCAAAATAGTGCGCAAATTCAAAGACGTCATGATCAATTTATTGACCTAGAAATACAAAACGCGCATATATGAGAAAATGATTTTAAAATGCATCAATATACATTTATAAATCCCATTCATTTTTCGAATTTCAAAAACCCCAAAATCACGTCGGGAGATCGTAGGTCCATCTCCGAATGGGCTGATATCCATCATAGTTATGAACAACCTTGGAGAGAGTCCAACAAGCCATTCTTAGCTATGATGGTGGGTATCAAGTATACCGATTACATATCATGTATATGTAACTATCACAATGTGCTATCAACTAATTGAATGTTTATTGGGTTGTTAACACATTAACAAGTATGCATCATATGCATAGCACCCAACTTCACCTCTCTTCACATCGACCTTGGAGTGAGTCCAACAAATCGATGCTCCAAGTTAAAGCCGACCCATTAATCGCGAAATAGTTTTAATATGGTTAGAGTGCATTCAACCAATTAGCCAGGCTTGAGTGAGTCCAACAACCCAAACTAACGATTGACCTCGACTCTTACCATATTAGAGTTAAACTATTCCAATGATTTGAACATGTTCAGGTTCGAGCCGGGCTTGGAGTGAGTCCAACAACCCAAACAAGAAACAGAACTCTGGTTCTAACCATATTAATGGAAGGTGTAGGCTTTAATATTGAGTTAGGGTTTTATGTCTCATCCTCTTTGCATGCAAATAACTATTATCTACATGGCATGGCATACATGGCATACATCTACATGTCACGACACGCGTGGCATAATGTTATGCATCTAATGCAATTACATGGCATACAATTATGTCATGTATATAATTTCCTTATATGTCATAACTATTTATGGAAATAAAATATGTTTAAGATTTGATTCTCCAAATCAAATCATAATTAAATTAGGAAACAAATTTCCAAATCTAATCACATATTTTATTCATGGAATTATTTGATTAAGAAAAATCTATTTAGGAAACCAATTTCCTAAATCATTAAAACTACTTATGGAAATAAAATATTTTAAGATTTGATTTCCCAAATCAAATCATGATTAAATTAGGAAACAAATTTCCATAATCTAATCAAATATTTTATTTATGGAAAATATCAATTTCCATAAATACTTCCAACTTTCCAAAAGTGGAAGATTTCCATAAATACTTCTAGACTTTCCAAAATTGAAAAATTTCCATAAATACTTTTAAATTTCTAAAATTAGAAAATTTCCAGAAATACATTATGACTATCGCAAAACCATTTTTACGATTATGTCGAAACACAACTCACAGGCTCACGATACCCTTTGTTGGGTTTAGGCACCATGGCGTGTGTGTGTTCGATCATGTTTAGTAAACATGAGCCACAGTGAAGCAATTAAAATAATAAATCTATATTTATTACAACACACACAACACCGCATGCTATTACAACAAGTGTAGACATAACCAGTAAATTAAAATTTGCAATAAAGAAAATTATCTCGTTATACCTTAGTATGGCGTGTAGCGGGAAACGGCATCAGCGGAGCGATCCTCGTAGAATCGTCTCTATCCGTATCCACGCCGAGCTCCTCGGGATGACTTCGCTAAGTCACGAGCTTCGTCTTCGTACGGGTTACTAGCCTCGTGTTGAAGACGACGTGATCGAGAGATGATCACGATCCAAATCCAAATTCGGATCCTAAAACAAGTTCTCAAAACTTCGCTTCTCCGGAGAGGTATTCGTCAACCGTTTGGCCAGATCGCCGTCCTCCACCTCAGAGGATTACGGAGATCAAATCCCCGATAAGTTAGCGCTGTCGGGCACTAACCGTCGTCCAAGCGGCGCTCCGGCGAGGAGGAGAAGCTGTCCAAACTGGACAGCTTGGTGGAGGATATAGGCGCCCGAAAGAAAAGCCTCACCTTGATGCCAAACCTAGGGGATCACGGAGGGTCGCGGAGTGTTCACCGGCTGAAGCTTGGTCGCCGGCAATGACTTGGGCGGGCACAAAGGCGGGCGGCACTTAGGGTTGGCGCGAATTCACCAACAAGGGTGGCGGACTCTATGTTGGGCGGCAACAACTTGATTAGGGTTTTTGGATTAGGGTTTAAGCCCTATTTTATAGAGAACTAATTCTCTTAATGGTTAATGGATCATATCCATAAAGCCCGTTAACCCGCTCCATTAAGATAAGTTAAAATAAACCAAACCATGATGGTTTATTTTAAGTTAAAACAAACCGAACCAACCTTTGGTTCATTCGTTTAATATAAACCAAACCCTTTGGTTTATTCTCATCCATTGGATTAGAACCAAACCATTTTGGTTCATCCATTATGTCTTCATAAGACACGGCCCATCCATGCTTCCATTGCATTGAAACAATTTCATGCTCGCTTTATGTTTAGTCGACCAAACATAGTTTCTCTCGGTCTGAGAATCCCATTCTCAAGCTCATTTTAAATCCTTTGGATTACACTCGTTGTGCGTGTGACCAAATAGGTTCTCGGTTTATGTTGGCCGTCTATAATTAACCATTAATTATAGATCGATCATGAGTGGCACCTAGTAGTACATCATGATCCCCAATTAATCGAAAAGATCAACGGTTGATCCAGAACTATTTCTGAAACCCTTCAGTAGCTCGAATGAATCGTGCCCCATTCCCTTCACTCATCTTATACCCACTTGGTTCAGGACATGGTCTATTGTGTCAGTCCCCACTAGGCTGACTACGTCACACCTAGCCCAAGTATCATTTCCTCGTCCTCAGTTCTAGTTACTCCACATGTATCGAAGAGTACCTTACTCTAAACATGTAATGCTTTGGCCAAAGACTTTAGTAACAATCCGACGAGAGGCCATGGGTATACATCTCCTCGCAAGGAGTGGTGAATTCTTTATAGGCTATTCAAACACCTTCGATCACTTCGACTTATACCCAATCATCCCGGGTCCACATCTCCTTAGAGATATTTGCTTAAGATGTCAAAGCATAAGTCTCCATGATCAAGATGACTTGAATACCGCAAGTCAAAGGAACATCGCACTTAAGCCACAGTAAGAACTTCATTGACATATCTATATATGCAGAGAACCATATGAAGTCTTACGGCTGGTCACTCCAATGAACTAGTTACCATAACTAGCATCCACGATTAACTCCGGACATCACTATGTCTCCAGCCAGTGAGAATCAGCTGCTTAGATACACCAAGGAGTATACCTCGTGCTAGTCTCGACAGAATTGATGGTGTCCAAATCCATCAATTCATCGACTAGGGATAATTCCGATACATCACAATTACACATGTAGAGATACTCACTAGTTGTGATCCAATCACAAATTCTCTCATCTTTGTGAATCGTATCGTGGACATTCAGTAAATGAGTTTAAGATCCAATCAAATACATGAAACATGTATACTCAAATAGTGAATCTTCATTTATCATATAAATGGTTCATACATAAGGCGATTGCCTTAGGACATCTCTCATATATTACTAACAAAATTAGCCTGCGCCATCATAGACCTAACCATTTCAAGAAGAGTCTTATTTCTTCTTTCAGCAACCCCATTTTGCTGTGGAGTTCCTGGGATCGTTAACTGTCTAATAATCCCCTTATCATTACATGTCGTCTTGAACAAATCAGACAGATATTCACCCCCACGGTCAGTGCGTAAGGCCTTAACCTTACGTTCCGTTTGATTCTCAACTTCGTTCAAATAACGAATGAAATAATCCAACGCTTCAGATTTTTGAGAAATCAAATACACATGACCATACCTAGTGAAATCATCAATAAATGTAATGAAGTAGGAAGCTCCATGCTTAGCCTTCACACTCATCGGACCACAAATATCCGAATGAATCAATTGCAATGGCAAGTCTGCTCTAATAGCCTTTCCAAATAGTTTCCTAGTTGCTTTTCCAGCAAGACAATGCTCACATATAGACAAGCTAATCTTAGCACGAGAGCCCAATAAACCCTCTCTAGCTAATCGATTCATGCGATCTTGTCCTATATGTCCCAATCTAGCATGCCAAACCTCATCAGATATATCTACATTACTAGTAAGAGCAATGTTTGAAAAACAACTATGAATCGCACAATTCACATCAGGCACCACATCTAGTACCATAAAACCATTAGATAAATAACCATATCCGATTGACACAGAGTCGATCTTAAGTTCTACACAACGACTGAAAAAATTTACAGAGTACCCCAAATCAAGAAGACTAGTAACAGATACAAGATTCCTTCGAATCTCTGGAGCATAGAAGACATCATGTAGAAACAAAGTACTTCCACCACGAAGGTTAAGTTTACAAGTGTCGACTCCCTTGACTTCGACTCTTGCATTGTTTCCTACATAGATCCATTTGTTGCCTGCAGGTACCCGGCGGTACTCCACATATGTAACCCGCTCTCGAGCTACATGGTTGGTTGCTCCCGAATCTATAATCCACAAAGGATAAGAATCAGCCATCAATACGATTAGCAACAAAATGCTCGAAGGCAGATTAGAAGTTACCTTCTTAGGCTCGATACACTCGAGCAAAGTGACCCTTTTGTTACAAATCAAGATAACTTGCTTTTAGGTTTCTTCCTGTCTTCTTCTTCTTGATTTGATCCTTCCCGGGTGATAGCAACGTTTTATTCTTTCCCTTTCCCTTCTTGTACCATTTCTTCTTGGATCCAGATGATCCAGCAGAGCCTGCAGCCAAATAGGCTTGGCCAGAAATCCTTGCGGATTCTACTCTCACCTCGACAACATGCGGTGAGACATCGTGAAAGTCTTAATACTCTCACGTGAGTTAAGGTCCGCTCATGGTCTCCCAAGAATCGGGAAGAGAACGAATAATCGCTGAACTTTGTTGTTCATCGGTTAACTCATGGCCGGCGGTTTTGACTGAATCATATTAGACATCTCCCTGAGATGTTGAACCATCGTTGCATTCGGGCGCTTCTTGTAGCTGTCGAACCTGATCGTCAGCTGCCGAAGCTTACTGAGACTTATTCCACTATATCTCTCTCTAAGGGCTACCCAGACTGCATGAGCTGAAGGATATGGCTCATACTCTAACACTAGGTCATCTACCATCGAACTTATCAATATGCCCTTAGCAGTGGAATCTTTCCTTTTCCATACCTTATAGGTATCAAGGTCACGTCTGTACTGTGCTGCATTACTCTCAACAGGTTCCAACATAACCTGATTAACAGCCTCTAGGACTTCCTGTTCCTCAAGAACATACTGAATCTTGAGGTGCCATATTTTATAGTTATCCCCATTCAGTTTTTCACCTTTGTTCAGTTCAGCTATGATGTTCTTAGTTACCATAACCTAACATAAACAAATACATTATTTAGTTACTCAGTGTATGCTTTTATGTATGTAATCTCAAAAATAAACTCAAGATAAATCTGATCTGGTTTACAAAATCAAGTGACAACTGCGTTATCACTCATCATTTGTATGTGTCAATCAGACTTATATTGATATATTTTATTACATACATCCCACTTAATGATATTAATCATTATTACAGCATGATATTACACATTAAATGAACATATCATTATATACTCATTTGAACTAATCAAGGGCATATTCAATAATCATGCATCATGTAGAGTTAACAGCATTAAATGAACTAATCATTAAATGAACACATCATTAAAATAAACATGTTGTACAATGTTAACAAATAACAAAGTCTACTAAGAATGTAACAGATTACATTCTTCTTACTCATAAACTAAAACAACTCCTAATAGACTAGATGGCGATTCGCTCCCCTAGGACAAGCCCTAGCGTAGCGATAATCATGACATGTCCCCTCTCGGACTCGACTCACGATCTCTCTGTGGGACACTCACAGTACACATGCTACTGATCTGAGTCCTAAAGACCTCACTAATCGAGAACAAAAATCCTCCACTGGGTCTTCTTCAGGATCCGCTTCACAGTCAGCATAGTTAATCAGCTCTGTGCACAACTGGGTATATGAAACGCGTCCTTCATGTAACCCCCAAAATTGTCGTGCCGCATCAGCAAGATTATCGGGCAATGAACGAATCAACGCCCAAATCTTGTAGTTGTCTAATACTGGAAACTCCTGCATCTCGAGCTTCCAGAAGAGTCTGTCCAGCTTCCCAATGTGTCCAACGACTCTATGGTAAGGGTCATAGTTCAAATCTTCGATAGCCTTCCTATACCGATTGCGCAACACATCGCGCCGGGTCATAGTGGTATACATCCACACCATCTGTAAAATTGAAATAAATCATGTCAGTACATAACCGACAAAACCAGTACAAATACCGGTATATTCCAATTAATCAAGGCACAGAACAAATACACATGTATCAAGAAGAACTAAACTCCTTGAATTTTAGGCTATAATTAATTGACCCATTGATCAATCAATTTTGACTCATAGACAGTCATAAACTAGTTCTATCCTTAAGTTATCCACGTCAGATTCTAATTGTTCCAAAACAATCCATCTAACTTTAGTTATGAGTTTAGTCAACCAAAGTCAACTTTACACAATTTTTGTGTAAATTTAATTGGACACTTAGCCTTTTGTTGGAATCAAATTAATTGAACCCATGTCCAATTAAAATTTGATTCAAAGCCCATTTAATTCGGCCCAATTAAACCAAACTACAATTTAAAGCCCAATTAATTCGGCCCATTTAATTCGGCCCAATTGAAGCCCACCTAAATAATCTGTACGAAACAGATTAATAAAAATCCTCCGTGCGCCCATTTCGGCCCATTTAATTCGGCCCAATTGAAGCCCAACTAAATAATCTGTACGAAACAGATTAATAAAAATCCTTTTCTTTTTTTTTCGTCCGTGCGCCCTAATCTCAACGCATCCAACCCGAGCCTTTTCGCATCGACGACAGCGCCGGCGCCGTTGCCTCCATGCCGGCGGCCCGCCGCCACCGGCGCCGTCGCCTCCATCGCCCGCGGGCGGCCGCCTCAGAAGGCCATTGGATGTGGTGGATTAAGCGCGTCGACCGGTCGTCGCCCGATCGCGGCGGCGGCGGCGTGCTGAGCCGGCGATAAGCGCCCGTCGCCATCGCCTCCGCGCCCGGTAGCCCGCGTCGCCTCCGGCCCGGTGGCGTCCGCCTCGAGGCCGCCATCGCCTCGCGCCCGTAGCCTCGTCGTCTCGATGGCGCTCACGGCGCCATTGCATCGCCGGCGTCGGCGGCCACGTCGCCGGCGGCCGGATCCGGCGGCGGCCGCGCCGCGCTGTTAGTCGAGCGAGGTTACATTACATTTGGATCTTCGGCGATCACAAGAACAGGTATGAAATTAATTCAGAAAAAATATCTCTGATACCATTGTAGATAATATACCTGTTCGGAGCTTTGGCTTGTGTCGGAGGAAAAATCACCTTGGAAATTAACTCGCGCTTCACCAACCAAATCAATCCGGATGCTTCTACGCCTCTCTCCCTCTTCGCCGAGCAGTCGAACCTCTCGCAGCAGCCACCTTGGACGCACGCTCCTTCCCTTTTAAGGGAAGGAGATGCACGCACGGCTTGAAGCCGTGCGTGCTCGAGGCGGTTCCACGAACTGCCTCTGTGCAGTTTGTGGAACTGCCACGAACTCCATCGGTATCATAAAGAACCAACTATAGTTAAAAGGAAGTCACAAAGCCTCCAACTCGAATGTTATTGGCGATTTAGTTGTGATGTATAAATAAAGATGACTTGTAAATAATATAAATGGTATAGCTAGAGGGTACTTTCGAATGTAATTAACAGAATCCTCCCTGAAACAAAGTATTTCAGGCCTAGATATTTGCTTGGGGACTTCCGCTATTGGTTTGTCATGAAGACCATTTTGTTCTCCTTGTTCCAGCAACAACCCGGTGGTGATCATCCAACCAACATATCCTCTACATGTTCCCAGGAACATTGACCATTGCACTAATACAATCTCATTGTTCCTGCTATGTGCACTGCAACCGCTTGTGGTTTCTCCCTACAAAAAGCAACACCAGTACCTAAGTGGGCTCTCAACCTCACAACATGTGCTCCAAGCTACTCACCTCCTCAACCCATCATGCCAAAGTCTTCTGCTATGTGGTGGCTCACTTCCCCAACATGATTCTTCTTATGGGCACACAACATCTTCTAGCAACAACCCCATGTCAGAGTAATTCATTTTTATAGGGGAAGAAGCAGCATTCAAACAAAAAGCAGTCTCATGCCTTCAAGAATAGAAATGCAACTTGTTTCCGCTGAGACGCCGAGACGAGAGACGAGTCGGCCAGAGATGGTGATGCTGCCGAGATGCAAGTTGTCGAGACGCAATGCTACCGAGCCGAGACACAATGCTGCCGAGACGAGTCACAATGCTGGGCAGGGTCGCCGGAGCTGTAAGTACCGAAACCTGAGAAGACTCACAAACGGGTGAAAAAGGGGGGGCCGAGGGGGACCTCGGCCAAATCCCTCCGACGCCCAAGTCAGAATGTGGAAAACATGTAGAAAGTTGCCTCAAGAGGCGAAGCTGAAGATTAGATCTTACCGGAGCCTCCTCTCGTTACCTTTATATAGGCAGTGAAGCAAAAGAAACCTGGTGACGTGGCTTCTGATGAGGATGTGACTTCACATAGGAGGTCTTGGGAGACATGATCTCATTATGATGGAGATGTGACTGTTCGGAAGGGATCTTGGGAGACATGACCCCATTATGATGTCTAATTATGATGAAGATGCGACCGTTCGAAGGGGATCTTGGGAGATATGGTCTCATTATGGTGTCTAATTATGATGAAGATGTGACCGTTCGGAGGGGATCTTTGAAAGGCATGGCCTCATTATGATAGAGACGTGTTTTAATAGCGAAAATCGTGGAGAGAAGTCTTCTGGTCAGAGATACAAATATCTAACTAAGCTAATGATAAACGGAGTTGAGATACCAAGCTGAGTGATGAAGCCGAATGATGAGGCTGAGTGATGAAGCTGAGTCATGAGGCTGAATCATGGTATGGCCGAGACAAGCTTATGGCCGAGTCATGATATGGCTGAGACAAGCTTATGGCCGAATCATGATATGACCGAGACAAGCTTATGGCCGAGACAAGCTTATGGCCGAGTCATGATATGGCCGAGCTATGCTTATGGCCGAGACATAATGGTCTTCTGGTTGATTTAAATTAACTTGTCGCTTTTGACCGGTCTTTCCTGGCTCTCAGCTTAGCTTGTCCATTGACTTAATTCGGCAACTTGGTCGAGGATATTTCTATCGGCATCATAGACATCCCCCTCTTGTCTAGTCGAAGGAGGCGTAAGTCTGACTGACTAGACTTGTGTAGAACATAAAAAGAATATGTAGAGTTGGCTTCTTTTACCGAAGTGAAGCAGAAGTGAAGATAAGAGGAATTACCGAGGGAGAAAACGCCAAGAGCCACTATATATGTTGAATAACTGGACGATGTGTCTGAGATTAGAGAATATAATGCACCATGTTAGGCGACTCTGCTGAAATACAGTGTGAGAGGCGACCTTGGTGAAATACACCGTGATATGCGGCTTTGCTTGAATGTGCAATGATAGGTGATATCCAAAGAAGAGCCGAATGAGAAATACTTGGAACCAGCCGTGATAGGCGATATCCAAGGAAGAGCCGAATCAAAAATACTTGGAACTAGCCATGATAGGCGACTTGAAGAAATGCGTCGTGATAGGCGACTGATCCGAGATGCGCCGTGATAGGCGACTTGAAGAAATGTGCCGTGATAGGCGGTTTATCCGAGATGCGCCGTGATAGGCGGCTTTGCTGAAAAAATGCGCCGTGATAAGCGATTTGAAGAAATGCGCCGTGATAGGTGGCTTATCCGAGATGCGCCGTGATAGGCGGCTTTGCTGAAAAAATGCGTCGTGATAGGCGACTTGAAGAAATGCGCCGTGATAGGCGGCTTATCCGAGATGCGCCGTGATAGGCGACTTTGCTGAAAAAATGTGCCGTGATAGGCGGCTTATCCGAGATGCGCCGTGATAGGCGACTTTGCTGAAAAAATACGCCGTGATAGGCGATTTGAAGAAATGCACCGTGATAGGCGGCTTATTCGAGATGCGCCGTGATAGGCGGCTTTGCTGAAAAAATGCGCCGTGATAGGCGGCTTATCCGAGATGCGCCGTGATAGGCGGCTTTGCTGAAAAAATGCGTCGTGATAGGTGACTTGACGAAATGCACCGTGATAGGCGGCTTATCCGAGATGCACCGTGATAGGCGACTTTGCTGAAAAAATACGCCGTGATAGGCGACTTGAAGAAATGCGCCGTGATAGGCGGCTTATCCGAGATGCGCCGTGATAGGCGGCTTTGCTGAAAAAATATGCCGTGATAGGCGACTTGTCGAAATGCACCGTGATAGGCGGCTTATCCGAGATGCGCCGTGATAGGCGGCTTTGCTGAAAAAAATGCACCGTGATAGGCGACTTGACAAAATGCACCGTGATAGGCGGCTTATCCGAGATGTGTCGTGATAGGCGACTTATCCGAGATGCGCCGTGATAGGCGGCTTTGCTGAAAGAGAGAAGGACAATGTGAGGGATTTCGAATTGCCTCGGTTAAAATACTGAGAAGGTCGGCGCGAGGACTTACGAATTGCCTCGGCCAAAATGCAGATCCTCCCACCTCCAGAAGACCCCCGGAGTCAAGGAGTGATTCATGCATAATTGTGACCCTCCATAAAATTTGATCGAGTAATATAGTACTGTAAAATATGAATGGACGAGAAAAAAGCAAAGTAAAAAATCCATCTGACCTGTGAAGAGGTAACTCGTGAAGAGCTCTGGAAGAGACATCTTGGAAGAACTCCTTTAGAAGAGACATCTCGGAAGAGCTATGACTCGGGAATATTTATCTTTGGATGAGAGAGCTTTGAGAAGAGTAATCTTGGAAGAGTTCTCTCCGAATGAGAGGGTTTTGAGAATAGCTCTTGGAAGAGACACATTTGGATGAGAGCTTTGAGAAGAGTTATCTTGGAAGAGTTCTCTCTGAATGAGAGAGTTTTGAGAATAGCTCTTGGAAGAGTCATCCTGACATTAAGGCGTCTCTCCTCCCAACATCTCAGTTTCAACGTTTCCCACAGACGACGCCATTTATGTTTCCGCCGAGACGCCGAGACCAGAGACAAGTCGGCCAGGGATGGTGATGCTGCCGAGATGCAAGTTCTTGAGACGCTTAATCTTTGCCAGGCGAGACACAATCTCTTGGAGCAGTCACAATGCTAGGCGGTCGCGGGCTGTAATCTCGAAACACAGAAGACTCACAAACGGGTGAAAAAGGGGGGGCCGAGGGGGACCTCGGCCAAATCCCTCCGACGCTCAAGTCAGAATGTGGAGAACATGTAGAAAGTTGCCTCAAGAGGCGAAGCTGAAGATTAGATCTTACCGGAGCCTCCTCTCGTTACCTTTATATAGGCAGTGAAGCAAGAGAAACCTGGTGACGTGGCTTCTGATGGGGATGTGACTTCACAGAGGAGGTCTTGGGAGACATGATCTCATTATGATGGAGATGTGACTGTTCAGAAGGGATCTTGGGAGACATGACCCCATTATGATGTCTAATTATGATGAAGATGCGACCGTTCGAAGGGGATCTTGGGAGATATGGTCTCATTATGATGTCTAATTATGATGAAGATGTGACCGTTCGGAGGGGATCTTTGAAAGGCATGACCTCATTATGATAGAGACGTGTCTTAATAGCGGAAATCGTGGAGAGAAGTCTTCTGGTCAGAGATACAAATATCTAACTAAGCTAATGATAAACGGAGTTGAGATACCAAGCTGAGTGATAAAGCCGAATGATGAGGCTGAGTGATGAAGCTGAGTCATGAGGCTGAGTGATAAAGCTGAGTGATGAGGCTGAGTGATGAGGCTGAGTGATGAGGCTGAGTGATGAGACTGAGTGATGAAGCTGAGTGATGAGACTGAGTGATGAAGTTGAGTGATGAGGCTGAGTGATGAAGCTGAGTCATGAGGCTGAGTGATAAAGCTGAGTCATGAGGCTGAGTGATGAAGTTGAGTCATGAGGCTGAATCATGGTATGACCGAGACAAGCTTATGGCCGAGTCATGATATGGCCGAGACAAGCTTATGGCCGAGACAAGCTTATGGCCGAATCATGATATGGCCGAGACAAGCTTATGGCCGAGTCATGATATGGCCGAGCTATGCTTATGGCCGAGACATAATGGTCTTCTGGCTGATTTAAATTAACTTGTCGCTTTTGACCGGTCTTTCCTGGCTCTCAGCTTAGCTTGTCCATTGACTTAATTCGGCAACTTGGTCGAGGATATTTCTATCGGCATCACAACTCTAGCTTATAGGGATAATACACTCTGAAACATAAAATAGAAATGCAACTCTAGCTTATAAAGATAATGCAACTCTACAACCATTATTGTTGAATTGTTTGAATTCCATCTATCAAATTCTGATGTGTACTTGCTAAGGGGTTACAAAATGGTCTAACTATAATCAATCCTTCACATTCTGCTATAAGATTTTTTTTATGTCCAATAATTAGTATCTCACTGTTATTGTTAAACTGATTGGATGGTAATTCTTCTAAACAAATAGCGAACTATCAACCTGTAAATACCAAGTTGAGCATAGATAAATGGCTTCCATCATATCAGAGTTATAAAATGTCTTAAACAAACAAAATATACATTTTGCCTCAATGAATCTAAACTAGATTCTACATGTATCTTCCAGAAAAACTTATTTGCATCATAAAATTTGCTAATGATTTTTGCTGAAGAAATGTACATCTCAATCTCGTCTTTATCATCTACAGAGAAAACCTAAAAAGGCAACATAAATGAAATTTAATGTGGATCTGACAGTTGAGCTATATAATTTTTTTGGTACAATAGCAAATATAATTAATAGACATCTAAATAGAATTAAAATCATTTTAAAAATATAATTAATAGAATTAACCTTTTATTATAGAATTAATTATAGTTTAACAAATATAATGAAAAATTCTTCAAATATTTTTTTTTAAAATAAAAGCCTATATTTTAATTATTTATATGAAAAATTATATTTTTTAAAAAATAATTTATATACATTAGGTAGCCTGTGACGATTGACATGACTTAATAACAAATTAGCAGTTTTCATATAACATTAATTTGAAATTCTTTATTTATAATTCGTAAAAAAAATATACAATTATTTGATTCAAAAAAAAAAAACTCTAGCTAGAATGCTTTTAAATCTAACTACGAATAGAATTATATAAAATAGTACTCTTATATTAATGATTCGTCAAGTTATATCTATTTTTTAAATACATTTTGAATAATAACAAAACAATTTCAATATACAGTAAAAAAATAGAAAAGTCGATTTAGATATATATTGTAAAACAATCATGTCTTTATTTTTTTAATATATTATTTTAATTTATATTCTTAGCGACAGCTATGCATTGTCATATATGTGATAAATAAATAATCTCATGATAAATGGTTTTTAATTAGTTACGTAAGCAATCAAATATGATCAAAATTAAAGGTGTTGTTTTAAAATTTTATTATTTTGAAGCATAATATTTCTTATAAAACTTTATATATATATATATATAATATTCTAAACTAATAACGATAAAATATTATACTATATATATTAATAAAAATAAAGTATTATAAAAATTTATTTCCTTTTATATATATATAGTGCTCATCCGATCGAACGATAAATAATAAAACTACTCACTGATGAACTTCCCTTCCCCCTCCTCTATGTAAATATATATGAATAATTTATTATAATAAAATATTACGTATACATATATCATCAACGCATTAAAAAAAAATTAAAAAAAAAAGTCTCTTCCCTTATAAAAAATTGTTTTTTTAGAATTAATAAAAATAATAAATAAATGTACAATTGACAGCTTATACACAATAGAAACATAGCTGTAAACCATTTTTTAAAAATAAATTTCCTTAACCTTTGTATTTCCTTATTTAGAATTTAAAAAAAAATGCTATAAATAACCCCTTGTAATTCCACTAGATTGCACAAGTACAGAAGGTGACAATAAGCAAGAGATGGCAACCAAATGCTTGGCGATGATGCTGTTGGTTCTTACTGGTCTTTTGGCTTTAAGCGAATGTAAGTATATATATAATTTATCAGTACTGAATTGAAGTCGCACTGCTACCTCTTTATATATGCTTTTTTACTTAGCTTGTTTTTGCTATGCACATGTATATAGCCCGAATTACGCAAATGGATTATGCGGGCGAAGTTCCTTGTGGGGAGTTGAAATTCCTCGATGGTCAGACTTGCTTTTGCTGCGACCTCTCGATCAAGCAGTGTTGGGACACACTCCCATTGTGCTTTGAAAATTGTCAAAGTTTGCATTCCTAAATGCCCACAGCCTTCGCATTAGTAATGTGTGCGTACATGCACAAACAAATAAATCACACTTGTTATATTATTTTGATACATTTTGTCAAATAAAACTATGGTTCACATTTAAATTTCAATCTTCCAAGTAGAAGTGTGTGTGTGTATTTTTTCTTAAGAAAAATGAGATAAAGGGGATACCTCGCGTATTAATTTGACTAGAATGGATTTAAGAAACAACAATAAATTTAATAGGAGCGATTAAGAAGGGGAGAAATTTAGCAATTAATCCTTATCTATAATGGCGAAACTCATGGCGGCCTGCAAGTCTGGAGCTTGCTCATAGGATGCGATACGAGTTCATGACCTACTCGATCGCAAGCCCCTCGATCAGTAAGCCATGAGCTCATGAACTACTTGCACGCCTACCGTCCTTTAGGTCGAGAGCTGACAAGTTGCACAGTAAGCCTACCAGCTCCATAGCTTTAAGTGTGGCCCTTCTTTTTCTTCCCTAGGTATTGTAGAAGCATAAGCGTGAGTATATAACTAAAAGACATCAATCCCTCCAAATGAATGATTGATTCAGTAGGCAGGAAAGTTTAGTGACCATGCCACCAGGATATCGATCAGCTTTTCATATTAATGATCAAAAGAAAGTAGAAGCATTAGCATGAAATTTGTATCCGAGCAGCAAACAACCAAGCTCTGGACAAGTTTTTACAAAAATAAAAAGAAAAAGAGGGGGAAAAAAAAAAGAAGAAAAACACAGAGCAAGCAGCCAAGCTTAATTACATGGCAATAAGATCGAAGTTTTACCATTCGGTAGGTCGATGGAGAAAAAAAAAACGATTGCAAATTGTGAGCGACAAAATTGAAGAACAAACCATGCTGCATTTTGCTTGTCTGTGCCAGCAGCTTTCTATTTTGACAAGATTGTCGTAGCTTCGGGTAATTGCTAGTTAAGTAGAAAATTGTCATGTACGGTCGCAGGGTGGCGAGATAGGGAACTTGTGCGATGCGATTTTCTGCATGATCATCAGCAATTACTCATCAGGCTTCAGTCAAAACCACAAGCTACACATTCTCATGCATCTGATGAAAACCTGAATCAGTAACTAACAAAATTAGTTCTTTTCAGGAAAAAAAACAAAGGAACTGGTAAATAAGGTGTTTGAATTTGCCCATTGGGTGCAGAATAAAACTAACCCCCGAAACAATAAAAATCTTGGCAGGCTGACTCCTTAAACCAAAGATCATGACTTAGAACGACAATCAGATAAGCAATCCGAGTTTATTAGTATGAAGCCAGCATCTGACCAAAATCTTGATTATTTCTGTGGCAACATGGCTCATTAGGTTACTAATTAAAGGTAAGACAAGTAAGAGCAATATAAAAAATAATAATAATAAACAAATAAATAATTTTAAAAAAATTGTTCCTATGTTATTAACAGAATCCTCCCTGAAACAAAGTATTTCAGGCCTAGATATTTGCTTGGGGACTTCCACTATTGGTTCGTCATGAAGACTATTTTGTTCTCCTTGTTCCAGCAATAACCTGGTGGTGATCATCCAACCAACACATCCTCTACATGTTCCCATTGACCATTGCACTAATACAATCTCATTGTTCATGCTATGTGCACTACAACCGCTTGTGGTTTCTCCCTACAAAAAGCAACACCAGTACCTAAGTGGGCTCTCAACCTCACAACATGTGCTCCAAGCTACTCAACTCCTCAACCCATCATGCCAAAGTCTTCTGCTATGTGGTGGCTCACTTCCCCAATATGATTCTTCTTATGGGCACACAACAACTTCTTCTAGCAACAATCCCGTGTCAAAGAAATTCATTTTTATAGGGGGAAGAGGCAACATTCAAACAAAAAGCAGTCTCATGCCTTCAAGAATAGAAATGCAACTCTAGCTTATAGGGATAATACACTCTGAAACATAAAATAGAGGTTTCTAGTTAAGGGTCGTATTTGACATCATCTCTACAACCATTATTGTCGAATTGTTTGACTTCCATCTATCAAATTCTGCTGTGTACTTGCTCAAGGGTTACAAAATGGTCTAACTATAATCAATCCTTCACATTCTGCTATAAGATTTTTTTTATGTCCAGTAAACAAGTAATAAACTATTTGACACGTAGGGAACTAATAAAGATAGTACCTCAGCTACACAGATTAGCCCGAGCTCATTTAAGCAGTAGACAACCTTTCCATGATAATTGGATAAGCTTTTCCTTGCTGCTCTTAGTATCTCACTGTTATCGTTAAGCTGATTGGATGGTAATTCTTTTAAACAAATTAGCGAACTATCAACCGGTAAATACCAAGTTGAGCATAGATAAATGGCTTCCATCATATCAGAGTTATAAAATGTCTTAAACAAACAAAATGTACATTTTGCCTCAATGAATCCAAACTAGATTCTGCATGTATCTTCCCAGAAAAACTTATTTGCATCATAAAATTTGATAATGATTTTTGCTAATTTTTTTGGTTCAGTAACAAATATAATTAATAGACATCTAAATAGAATTAAAATGATTTTTAAAATATAATTAATAGAATTAACCTTTTATTATAGAATTAATTATAGTTTAACAAATATAATGAAAAATTCTACAAATATTTTTTTTTTAAAAAAACCTATATTTTAATTATTTATATGAAAAATTATATTTACATTAGGTAGCCTGTGACGATTGACATGACTTAATAACAAATTAGCAGTTTTCGTATAACATTAATTTGAAATTCTTTATTTATAATTCGTAAAAAAGTATACAATTATTTGATTCTAAAAAAAAACTCTAGCTAGAATGCTTTTAAATCTAACTACGAATAGAATTATATAAAATAGTACTTTTATATTAATGATTCGTCAAGTTATATCTATTTTTTAAATACATTTTGAATAATAACAAAACAATTTCAATATACAGTAAAAAAATAGAAAAGTCGATTTAGATATATATTGTAAAGCAATTATGTATTATTTTTTTAATATATTATTTTAATTTATATTCTTAGTGACAGCTATGCATTGTCATATATATGATAAATAAATAATCTCATGATAAATGGTTTTTAGTTGCGTGAGCAATCAAATATGATCAAAATTAAAGGTGTTGTTTTAAAATTTTATTATTTTGAAGCATAATATTTCTTATAAAACTTTATATATATATATATATATATATAGTGCTCATCCAATCGAACTATAAATAATGGAACTCATTGATGGATGATTGATTAGGTAGGAGATTATATTATCCCCTCTCTCTATATATATATATATATATGAATAATTTATTATAATAAAATATTACATATACGTATATCATCAATGCATTAAAAAATAAATTAAAAAAATCTCTTCCCTTATAAAAAATTGTTATTTTAGAATTAATAAAAATAATAAATAAAATGTACAATTGACAGCTTATACACAATTGAAACACAGCTTTAAACTATTTTTTAAAAATAATTTTCCTTAACCTTTGTATTTCCTTATTTAGAATTAAAAAAAAATACTATAAATAACCCCTTGTAATTCCACTAGATTGCACAAGTACAGAAGGTGACAATAAGCAAGAGATGGCAACCAAATGCTTGGCGATGATGCTGTTGGTTCTTACTAGTCTTTTGGCTTTAAGCGAATGTAAGTATATATATAATTTGAGAAAAGATACATTATGTATCTTACCCTATGTCTGTGCACTCCACTTTACATCGACGCATGTTGGCGCCGTCGTCGCCGTGCCATCCGGCCATCGCCAATCGACCGTCAGACTGAGCGCAATTGATGCTCAACTCGTCGACGGTCTGACGGGGCTCGGATTCCAACCGATTAGCGCCTGAAATCCGGCGTAAATCGGTCAGAATTGACCGAAACACACGGCCGACAATGGCGCAGCCATTGTCGATCGCAATCGGGTTCCGATCGAAAAAACACACGGTCGGATTCCGATCGAATTACGGTCGGAATCCGACGCGGGACGGATCGGCATCGGCTGCCGGTCCGTCCGGTATACTCGGGCGACCATGATTCGGGCGCCCGATTCTGGCGGCCGATTTCGGCCGCGATTTGGCCGATCGACAGCTGAATTGCGGCCGCCCGAGTATACCGGATGGATCGGCGATCGACGCCGACCCGTTTCGACGTCGGATTCCGACCGCAATTCGATTTGAATCTGGCTCGATCGCGGCCGGCAGTGGTCGCGCCACTGCCGACCACATGTTTCGATCAATTCTGGTCAGTTTGCGTCGGATTCCGAACGCTAATCGGTTGAAATCCGAGCCCCGTCGACGAGTCGAGTGTCGATCGCGCTTGGTCCGACAGTCGACGGTGGTCAGACAGCACGGCGACTAAGGCGGCAACGCACGTCAATATTGAGTGGATTAAAGTGGTTCTGCTACCTCTTTATGCTTTATTACTTAACTTGTTTTTGCCATGCCCATGTATATAGCCCGAACTACGCAAATGGGTGCGGCCATACAAATTCCTTGCGAGGAGTCGACATCCCCCGATGGTCAAATTTGCTATCGCTGCGGACTCTCGGGCAAGTGTTGGGACACACTCACATTGTGCTTTGCAAATTGTCAAGTTTGTCATCCTAAATGCCCAGAGTCTTCGCATTGATTAGTAATGTGTGCGTACATGCACAAACAAATAAATCACTTTGTCAAATAAAACTATGGTTTAGATTTAAATTTCAATCTTCCAAGTAGAAAAGTGTGTGTGTGTATTGTTTCTTAAGAAAAATGAGATAAAAGGGATATCTCACGTATTAATTTGACTAGAATGGATTTAAGGACCAACAATAAATTTAATAGGAGCGATTAATTGAGAAGGGGAGAAATTCATGGCGGCCTGCAAGTTTGCAGCTTGCTCGTCAGCTAGCGCATCAGTCATTTGGATACGATACGAGTTCATGACCTACTCGAGGTAAGCCATGAACTCGTGAACTGCTTGCAAGCCTACCGTCCTTTAGATCGAGAGCTGACAAGTTGCACAGTAAGTCTACCAGCTCCATAGCTGCATGCGAGTGTGACCTTCTTTTTCTTTCCCTAGGTATTGTCTATTCTTCTATTATCTATCCTACAGAGCGTGAGTATATAACTAAAAGACATCGATCTCTCCAAATGAGTGATTGATTCAATAGGCAGGAAAGTTTAGTGATCATGCCACCGAGCATTAGCATGAAATTTGTATCCGATCGAGCAGCAAACAATCAAGCTTCAGAAAAACAACTGAGATTCAACCTGCAGGAAGAAGAACAAAAACTGAAAAAAGCACCAATTACATTCAACCTGCAGGAGCCCCAATGTTTCACTCTATCCTATTTATATGTTCAAGATATGCTATTATACTCTTCAATTAACAGTAACAAACCACAGGATATTTGGTAATAACAATATAAACAGTAACATACCGCATTGTAAAAATTCTTCAATAATTAATAAGGCCTGCTTCAGAAAAGAAATAAGCAACTGAGTTGTTGCTTTAGAGAATTTGCAACCTCCTCTTTCTAGAGTATTTGTGTTTTCGATGCATATTTTTACTGCATGCAAAGTTCACCAAACAATTACAAATAGCCAAGCTCAAAACTCGAATCTCTAGATATATAAGGACATAAGATTTCAAATAGAACATGGCTTCAGCAACACTGAACCATGCACGCTGAAAAGAAGGGAGCAAATCTCACATAAGGATAGCAGTGTATAAGGTTTAATATTAAGATTATGTTTATCCTGTGCCTAGATGGTAGTCATGCTAGTAATGAGCATGCATACATATTGAATGATTGTTGAACAAGTTTATATTGATTGACAGTGTATCCACAATTCCAAATTGACTAACCTCGTCCTCAAATTTAATGTTGGACTTTTTCTCCCATTGTGTAACATTGAGACATTAGTCACTTATAGCTCTTGCATGAAATAATGTTTCTCAATATGTGTTGGTGCAATCATCTGAAAAAGCTTGACTAAGCTCAAGTCGAATTTTAATGTTTGAACAATATGTATTGATAACCAAACAATATTCTCAAGTGGGATATTGTCAGTCAGGATGCATGACCAAGCTCAGTTTGATCTTTGAGTGAGACGACAAGTGAAAGTGAAGATTGTTGTGCAATCGATCTCAATGCTTGAACAAAAACTCTAAGTGAGTCACGATTGATTGAACACTTGGCAGCCAAAAAAAATCCAATAAGGAGTTGATAAATGGAGAAGTCTAAATCGATTTAAATGGATCATGGAGGATCGAACACTTAGTATGAAAGGTAAAGACCAAGTGGATCATAGAGGATTAAACACTTGGTATAGTTGGGTGAAATTTAAGTGGATTATGAAGGATTAAACACTTGACATATAGTGGAAGTCCTAATAGGTCACGAATGACCAGATATTAGGCACGTAAATAAAAGTCCGAGTAGGTCATAGGGCATTGTATGTTAGACATGAGGTGAAAGTCCTAATAGGTTATGGAGGATCAGATATTAACCATGTTCAAATAAGCCAACGAGGACTGGATGTTTGATAATAGTAAAATCCTGACACATCAAGATTAACTAGATACTTAGCACGAGAAGAAAAGTCTAAATTAATGGGTCCAAGAAAACTAGATGTTTGACAATGGTGAAGTCCTAGTAAGTCAAGATTTATCGGATGTGAGACAAGTGAAGTTTTAGTAGATCAAGAATGACCAAATATTAAATGGGAGAAGTTTTGAGAAGTTGAGGTCCATCGAAGTAAGATTTTAGCTTTAAAAAAATTGAAACAGAAGTATCAGTTGATTGATATAGGAATAACAATCGACTAATTAACCATAAATCATGAACTTAGAATTTGAGAGGGTTTACGAGAATTTAAGGTATGAGTAATCGATTATTGTGATCTGGTAGTCAAGTGAAAAACTTGATTTATAATATTGTTGAAGTAAACAGAAGGATTTGCAATTGATCTGGAACTCAACTACAACCTCATTAGTCGACTAATGGTGAGGAACAATCGACTATTGTTACTATTTAGGTGAATAAAGACTTCAGAACTCAATTGATGGTATAACGGTCAATTGATAGTAATGATTAGCCGACTGTTATGGTTAAAGCTGCGCTGACAAGAGTCGTTTTACAGGTGAAATAGTCAAATTCAGTAAAGTAATCGACTGATGGTGATAAATAATCGACTGTTAGACTAAAAGGAGCCTCAACTTGAAGTATATAAAGGAGGATTTTATGGAAGATTTTGACATCGATTTTCGAAAAATTTCTAAAGGGAAGTGCTACTATATCCAAAATCTTCAGGAGGCAAATCCAATTTAAAGTCATCACAGTGCGCTCAAAGCAAAGATTTTTTGTATAAACTTACATTTGTATATTTGTGTTTGATTTGTATTGTTGTATAAGAATATATTTGTAAGAGATTTTTCTGCCTTCGGAAGGTATCTGAGAAGGAGAAAGGCATAGTGGCATTACGGTTAAGATGCTATGCTTTGGAGTAGAAATCGAGGGTTTCAAACCACCTAAAATGAGCTTGTGTTTGTACTTGTTTGTATTTTGTGTTAATTCATATTTTTTTTCGTTGCATATTAATCTGTGTAGACGAGCACATGATCGACAAATGATGAATCGTAGATCGATATTCATCCCTCCCTCTCTAGCGATGTCATCGATCCCAATAATACAATGGTCGTCAAAATGTTAAACTGATAGTAACAAAGCCAAATCGATAATTAAATTGTTTGGGGAAGAAGGAAGATACGAAGACGATGTCCTACTATGAATATGGTTTCCCATGACGCACAAGTGTAGTGTCTAATTTGAAGAAGCAGCAATACTTGTATCATAAAGAACCGGCTATAGTTAAAAGGAAGTCACAAAGCCTCCAACTCGAATGTTATTGGTGATTTGGTTGTAATGTATAAATAAAGATGACTTGTAAATAATATAAATGATATAGCTAGAGGGTACTTTCGAATGTTATTAACAGAATCCTCCCTGAAACAAAGTATTTCAGGCCTAGATATTTGCTTGGGGACTTCCGCTATTGGTTCGTCATGAAGACCATTTTGTTCTCCTTGTTCCAGCAACAACCCGGTGGTGATCATCCAACCAACACATCCTCTATATGTTCCCATTGACCATTGCACTAATACAATCTCATTGTTCCTGCTATGTGCACTGCAACCGCTTGTGGTTTCTCCCTACAAAAAGCAACACCAGTACCTAAGTGGGCTCTCAACCTCACAACATGTGCTCCAAGCTACAACTCCTCAACCCATCATGCCAAAGTCTTCTGCTATGTGGTGGCTCACTTCCCCAATATGATTCTTCTTATGGGCACACAGCAACTTCTTCTAGCAACAACCCAGTGACAAGAAAATAGGGCTTCAGTGACAAAAAATTTTATTTCTGAAAGTCATTTTTCCGTCTTTAAATATAATTTGAGACAAAATATTCCGTCTTAAAAATCCGTTAGTGAAAGCCCCGTAGCTAATTTTAAGACGAAAATATTCTGTCTCTAATTTCATAAACAAATTAAAATATTGTTTATAAATCCATTTTTAAATTAACCAAATGAAAATAATTTCAAATATATATTCCGTGTCTAATTTTGTTTTACATCCGTTAATAATCTGTTTCAAATAATATGTCACATATAATTTTAATCTGTTTATAAATCCATTTATATTTTTATTTATTAATCCATATATGATTTTGTTTTAGAATATATCATTAAAGTTTTATTATATGTTAAATTTACATTTCTCATCTAGATAGTAATTTACAAGAAACAATCATACATTTCAAATAAATTATTTTTTTAAAACAATTAATTTCTAATCCAAAAGTACTATACAATTAAAAATTGAAATAAATAAATATTCACATCATTCAAATCAATACATTTTTATATCCCAACCCAAGTAATCTAATCTTTATTTCATTTATCGTGATGCTCATGAGGTCCAAATCTTTCGGAATATAAATGATTTATATATCTCATCTCTTGAATCATTTTGTAAATCAACTCCTTGAGATGTTCTTCTTTGCTTGACATCCTGCATCAATATTATTTAATCATTATATTTAACTATTTAAAAGTAGATGCATAATGTCATAGATCTAATTGCTAAGCAAATAAATGATTAAAAACGAAGGAAATGTAATGCATGTAGACCAGTCGAAAACTAAGTAATTGTATCTTGAAAAGTACACATCTATAAAATCTTGGATTGTGCACAACTATAAAAACATGAACCTTTCAAACTAATAAAAAGAGAATAAATTTTGGTCCTCTTCAATTTTATTTTTTGCAGGAATAAATTGATTTATGCACTTTCGATTTTTTTTATTAAAATACAAATAGGAAAATGAAAAATAATAAATCATGTAGCTTAAATATAAACAAATGGCAAGAGTAACAATGAACAATTAAAAAAAAGATATCACCTTAGTTTGACAAAGTTCATTAGCAAATAGAAGAAAAATTCATCAGTCGTAAGTTAAATTTCTCAAAAGGATGCTTGTAGACAAAAGATTCAGATATGAAGCAGCGTACTCTGTCAGCAGTATCCGCAGAATTGCCATTTAATAATTTGAGAAGTTGTTCTTTAGATCGACCATCCTTTTCCTTTGTGCTTGATTGAAGCAACGATAGAGACAAACTAGAACGATCAGGCATTTCTGTAGAGAGGTGACAAATGATTTCTGATGCTTATCGACGCTGTGAGGTCTCAAAAACATGGTAGGGTCAAGAAAAGGGCTCTTACCTGGTAGCTTTTTGTTGACAAAAAATACTGTCAAATTCACAGAATACCTACACGACGACCATAACCTGTCAAAACTCATCAAAATGATAAAAGAAAGAGAGATTGTTGACCGAGCACTGACCACGCGACGACGACATCAACTGTGTAATGTTTGCGCGAAGCTACGATGAGTAGACATTGAACTACAGCAAGGGCCCATGCCAAGAGTTTAATGAGCCTGCAAGGAGCTGCATTCATGTAACTTTGAAAGGCATAAAAAAGAGTTCTTGCTTTATCACACATTAGGATTTTATTGTTTCTCTGATCAAAGAAATCATTATCTACGAAGAGGCATGCTGGTATTTATAGCAAAATAAAAAATATTACCTTTTAGAACTATACTTCTAGTACGTGAGCACAAAGACCAATGTGAATATCATATGGGATGAGAATATAAGACCACCACACCCATATATCATCCCTTGGAGAACTAAAACGGGAAAACTAGGTAAATGAACAAAAAACAAGTAGATAAGAAGATTGATTCTTATAAGAAGAGTTGTATACACTTTAACAAGAGCACTTCAGATAAACTTTATGGTGGTGGTGGTAGTCTAGCAAGCTCTGATCCCTGCATGAGAAGTAAAATATATTAATCTCCGATCGCTTCATTGTCTATAATCCAAGATTATTCTCCATTTTTATCTGGAAAATCAGTGAAGGTTATTCAATTTCAATGTATATGTTGCAACGGCATGGACTCTTGCAAATTGCCTTCTAGGAACTTTAATTCCATAAGGAACTATCAGCATTTGATAATGGTAAATACCTCGCAACAGTGATAATTAGGTCCAGAAGCTGTGTTGAATAGAAAGTAATGATCCGGAGGACTTGCGATTCCTGAATCAAACATGCTTCACATTAAGTACAAATGAGCAAGAAAGTTGACAAAGAATAAGTAGAAATGATCATATCGATGAGAGAACCTACAACTTAAAATGCCAAAAAAAAAATGAGGAAGAAGGGGCGGCGGAGCCAAGTGCTCGCAACAAAAAATCGACAGTGGCAGTGTCATTGCTCGTGGCAGAGGCGGCCGGCCGTAGAGTTGCTAGCGGCGGGGAGGCGAAGTGGGCAGTGACGATGAGGAGAGGTGCTCGATCGAGAGAAGAGGAAGAGAAAGGGGAGGCGGCTATGGAAGAGAGGTGTCGGAAGAAAATGAGGGAGAAAACTTAGGTTTTGATAATTAAACCTAATTTAATTTAATTCTATAAAAATCTATTCATTTTATCCCCCACCGAAAAGTTCATTTAAATTTTGAAAAATTCTTAATTTTTTTAAAAAATCGATAAGATAATTTTTTCATTAACAAGTATTATTGATTAAATAATTTTATTTTATTTTTATAATCTTATATATTTATACATTTAAAAAACTAATTTTTATATTAAAAAATAATATTAATAATAAAAAAATTATTTGTATTAAAAATGTTTTAGAATTAATAATTAGTATTAATGAAATATATTGTATTTTTTCTGATTTAATCTGAGTTAAAAATTACGATCTTTTAAAGTCTCCTACATCACTTCATAATATTCAATTATAAAATTGAACATAATTAGTGTAACACGGTCACAAGAAAATGTGGTCAGATGATAAGAGAAGATTTACTGATGAATACGTTAATTGTTATCTCTCAAATCTCCGGAAAAAAAAGAAAAAAGAAGATAATTAGAGAATAAAATTTTAGTCTATTAGAAATAATTAAATTTATTATTATTTAATAAATTTATTTTTAATTTATAAACAGAATATTTTTTTATTTAAAATTATGTCAAACAGATTTTATGACAAATATAACTTGGTATCAAATTCCGTTTCTAATTCGTGTTTATTTTTGTTTATGAAAATTTATTTTATAAATTTGTTTATAATTCATTTTAAATTCTGTCTTAAATATATTTATATATGTTATATTGTATTTAAGTGAAATGGATTTGTAATTCCGTTGTAAATCCGTTTCTAATTTATAAATATTTAAAACGAATTTTAATTCTGTTTTAAAAATTTGTTTGTGAAGCCCTATTTTCTTGTAGTGATATATATTAACAAAGCCAAATCGATAATTAAATTGTTTGTGAAAGAAGGAAGATACAAAGTTGATGTCTTTATGGTTTCCCATGAAGCACAAGTGTTATTAGCAAGTGTCTAGTTTGAAGAAGCAGCAATACTTATATCATAAAGAACCAGCTATAGTTAAAAGGAAGTCACAAAGCCTCCAACTCGAATGTTATTGGCGATTTGGTTATAATGTATAAATAAAGATGACTTGTAAATAATATAAATAATATAGCTAGAGGGTACTTTCGAATGTTATTAACTGAATCCTCCCTGAAACAAAGTATTTCAGGCCTAGATATTTGCTTGGGGACTTCCGCTATTGGTTCGTCATGAAGACCATTTTGTTCTCCTTGTTCCAGCAACAACCTGGTGGTGATCATCCAACCAACACATCCTCTACATGTTCCCATTGACCATTGCACTAATACAATCTCATTGTTCCTGCTATGTGCACTACAACCGCTTATGGTTTCTCCCTACAAAAAGCAACACCAGTACCTAAGTGGGCTCTCAACCTCACAACATGTGCTCCAAGTTACTCAACTCCTTAACCCATCATGCCAAAGTCTTCTGCTATGTGGTGGCTCACTTCCCCAACATGATTCTTCTCATGGGCACACAACATCTTCTAGCAACAACCTCATGTCAGAGTAATTCAATTTTATAGGGGAAGAGGCAGCATTCAAACAAAAAGCAGTCTCATGCCTTCAAGAATAGAAATGCAACTCTAGCTTATAGGGATAATACACTCTGAAACATAAAATAGAAATGCAACTCTAGCTTATAGGGATAGTGCAACTCTACAACCATTATTGTTGAATTGTTTGAATTCAATCTATCAAATTCTGCTGTGTACTTGCTAAGGGGTTACAAAATGGTCTAACTGTAATCAATCCTTCACATTCTGCTATAAGATTTTTTTTATGTCCACCAATTAGTATCTCACTGTTATTGTTAAACTGATTGGATGGTAATTCTTCTAAACAAATAGCGAACTATCAACCTGTAAATACCAAGTTGAGCATAGATAAATGGCTTCCATCATATCAGAGTTATAAAATGTCTTGAACAAACAAAATGTACATTTTGCCTCAATGAATCCAAACTAGATTCTGCATGTATCTTCCCAGAAAAACTTATTTGCATCATAAAATTTGCTAATGATTTTTGCTGAAGAAATGTACATCTCAATCTCGTCCCTATCATCTACATAATTTTTTTGGTACAGTAACAAATATAATTAATAGACATCTAAATAGAATTAAAATGATTTTTAAAATATAATTAATAGAATTAACCTTTTATTATAGAATTAATTATAGTTTAACAAATATAATGAAAAATTCTACAAATATTTTTTTTAAAAAAAAAACCTATATTTTAATTATTTATATGAAAAATTATATTTACATTAGGTAGCCTGTGACGATTGACATGACTTAATAACAAATTAGCAGTTTTCGTATAACATTAATTTGAAATTCTTTATTTATAATTCGTAAAAAAGTATACAATTATTTGATTCTAAAAAAAAACTCTAGCTAGAATGCTTTTAAATCTAACTACGAATAGAATTATATAAAATAGTACTTTTATATTAATGATTCGTCAAGTTATATCTATTTTTTAAATACATTTTGAATAATAACAAAACAATTTCAATATACAGTAAAAAAATAGAAAAGTCGATTTAGATATATATTGTAAAGCAATTATGTATTATTTTTTTAATATATTATTTTAATTTATATTCTTAGTGACAGCTATGCATTGTCATATATATGATAAATAAATAATCTCATGATAAATGGTTTTTAGTTGCGTGAGCAATCAAATATGATCAAAATTAAAGGTGTTGTTTTAAAATTTTATTATTTTGAAGCATAATATTTCTTATAAAACTTTATATATATATATATATATATATATAAAATATTCTAAACCAATAACAATAAAATATTATACTATATTAATAAAAATAAAGTATTATAAAAATTTGTTTCCTTTTATATATATATTGATACTGATGTTACCTCTTCTCTATGAACCGGATAAGAGGGCTCGCAGGAAGGATATCATTCGAATCAGATAATTGGTTCAGCGAAGAAAGAAAGGAAGAACGGTTCGGGCGCAATAGCCTGGGACGATTGGCACGGGAGAGCCAGTTGAGGTAGTTGGCACGGCAAAGCGGAGGCGGAGGACGCCTCGTTAGGAAATAAAATAGAATCGGTTCGGCTTAATAGGCTTAGGAGCAGATGGGACGGATACGAATCGAACTCGACCAGTTCGTCCGGAAGTAGTTTGGGGCGGAAAGGAGAGAAGCTGGTTCAGGCCGCTGAAGAGCCCAAAAGTTATGCCACGCGTGAGCTACAGGTCCAAGTTAGTTTTACCAAAAGTAAATGTTTGAGAGGGACAGACTAACCTAATTCCCAGAAATGTAGATGAAGAGGTGTTATGTAACAGAAGGGGGATCCCCACACAATATTCTGAAGAGTCTTCGTTCCTCGTATCTGTAACAAAATTATTCTCCAGGTAAACGTGGTGGTCACGTGTACAATGGGGACAACCTGCGAGGCAACGATGGATCAGAGGAGGAGAATAAAAGGGAGGAAGAGGACAGAAGGAAAGGGGATCTGCATCATTCCAATCAGCAAGAAACGAAGACGCATTGGGGAGAAGGAGAGCTACCACTTCGCTGGAGAAGGAGAGTGGTGATCTTCGCCTTTCGTGTATTCTTTCTTGTATTGTGATTTGACTGTAAGAGATTTTTTCCTCCACATCCGGAAGTTTCCTTTTCCGTGAAGGAGGACGTTCATAGTGAAAGTGCTTTGGCACAGCATCCGGTGAGAGAGCTCACCTCCGTGGAGTAGGAATCCTCATTCCGAACCACGTTATATCCTATGTCTTGGTTTTGTTGCCTGTGTTGGTTTGTGTTTCTCTGCTTTACTCTTTCATCTTTACTGTTGCGGCCAGAGAGAACCACTCAAAGCTCTCTTCGTGCTCCATCGCGTTGAAAGGAAGCGAACAAATCTTCTTCGCCGCATTTTATATATATATATATATATCGCTCATCCAATCAGACGATAAATAATGAAACTACTCATTGATGGATGATTGATTAGGTAGGAGATTATCTCCTCTCTCTCTCTCTATATATATATATATGAATAATTTATTATAATAAAATATTACATATACATATATCTTCACTGCATTAAAAAATAAATTAAAAAAAGTCTCTTCCCTTATAAAAAATTGTTTTTTTAGAATTAATAAAAATAATAAATAAATGTACAATTGACAGCTTATACACAATTGAAACATAGCTTTAAACTATTTTTTAAAAATAATGTTCCTTAACCTTTGTATTTCCTTACTTAGAATTTATAAAAAAATGCTATAAATAACCCTTGTAATTCCACTAGCTTGCACAAGCATAGCAAGTGACTAAGCAAGAGATGACAACCAAATGCTTGGCGATGATGCTGTTGGTTCTTGCTAGTCTTTTGGCTTTAAGCGAATGTAAGTATATATATAATTTCAGTACTGAATTGAAGTGGCACTGCTACCTCTTTATATATGCTTTTTTTTACTTGGCTTGTTTTTGCCATGCACATGTATAGCCCGAACTACGCAAATGGATGCGGGCGAAGAAATTCCTTGTGGGGAGTCGAAATGCCCCGATGGTCAGACTTGCTACTGCTGCGAACTCTTGAGCAAGTGTTGGGACACACTCCCATTGTGCGTTGCAAATTGTCAAGTTTGATTTCCTAAATGCCCACAGCCTTCGCATTAGTAATGTGTGCGTACATGCACAAACAAATAAATCACACTTGTTATATTATTTTGATACATTTTGTCAAATAAAACTATGGTTCACATTTAAATTTCAATCTTCCAAGTAGAAGTGTGCGTGCGTGTGTTTGTTTCTTAAGAAAAATGAGATAAAAGGGATATCTCACGTATTAATTTGACTAGAATGGATTTAAGTACCAACAATAAATTTAATAGGAGCGATTAATTAAGAAGGGGAGAAATTTAGCAATTAATCCTTATCTATAATGGCGAAGCTCATGGCGGCCTGCAAGTCTGGAGCTTGCTCATAGGATGCGATACGAGTTCATGACCTACTCGATCGCAAGCCCCTCGACCAGTAAGCCATGAGCTCATGAACTACTTGCACGCCTACCGTCCTTTAGGTCGAGAGCTGACAAGTTGCACAGTAAGCCTACCAGCTCCATAGCTGTAAGTGTGGCACTTCTTTTTCTTCCCTAGGTATTGTAGAAGCATAAGCGTGAGTATATAACTAAAAGACATCAATCCCTCCAAATGAGTGATTGATTCAGTAGGCAGGAAAGTTTAGTGACCATGCCACCAGGATATCGATCAGCTTTTCATATTAATGATCAAAAGAAAGTAGAAGCATCAGCATGAATTTTGTATCCGAGCAGCAAACAGCCAAGCTTTGGACAAGTTTTTACAAAAATAAAAAGAAAAAAAGGGGGAAAAAAACAAGAAAAGCACAGAGCAAGCAGCCAAACTCAATTACATGGTAATACGATCGAAGTTTTACCATTCGGTAGGTCGATGGAGAAAAAAAAAACGATTGCAAATTGTGAGCGGCAAAATTGAAGAACAACCCATGCTGCATTTTGCTTGTCCGTGCCTGCAGCTTTCTATTTTGACAAGATTGTCGTAGCTTCGGGTAATTGCTAGTTAAGTAGAAAATTGTCATGTACGGTCGCAGGGTGGCGAGATAGGGAACTTGTGCGATGCGATTTTCTGCATGATCATCAGCAATTACTCATCAGTCTTCAATCAAAACCACAAGCTACACATTCTCATGCATCTGATGAAAACCTGAATCAGTAACTAACAAAATTAGTTCTTTTCAGGAAAAAAAACAAAGGAACTGGTAAATAAGGTGTTTGAATTTGCCCATTGGGTGCAGAATAAAACTAACCCCCGAAACAATAAAAATCTTGGCAGGCTGACTCCTTAAACCAAAGATCATGACTTAGAACGACAATCAGATAAGCAATCCGAGTTTATTAGTATGAAGCCAGCATCTGACCAAAATCTTGATTATTTCTGTGGCAACATGGCTCATTAGGTTACTAATTAAAGGTAAGACAAGTAAGAGCAACATAAAAAATAATAATAATAAATAAATAAATAATTTTAAAAAAATTGTTCCTATAGGTTGATTTAGGTGCATTTAGTGCTTTAAGAAAGTCCGGTAGTCATGTCATAAGGTTAAAAAACAACAGTACACATTAAAGAAAGAATAAATTAGTAATTGCACAAGAAACCAAAGCTCGACTGATCAGAATGATCGGGAAGATTCTTACCGAACCGACTGTCTGAAACCAATATATTTATGCTTTCCTAGTTTTTTTTTTTTTTTTGGTTATAAATTAAAAATGGGTATTAATTGACTG
Organism: Wurfbainia villosa; assembly: GCA_025175895.1. NCBI lineage: Eukaryota > Viridiplantae > Streptophyta > Magnoliopsida > Zingiberales > Zingiberaceae > Wurfbainia > Wurfbainia villosa. Next base: position 8,160,656 of record CM045991.1, read on the forward strand.
GACCCTAGCATCAGAATAAAATTCTGTTAGAACGAAGAAGTCCAACTTATAATATACAAAATACTATGGTAGTTCTCCAATCATATTCACCTAAAATGTATGATAAATAAATGGAAATGATTGTCTCAAATCCGTTGGCATTAAAAGATAACATCATCGCATTGATAGCCACATCAGAATTTTGTAATTACAAACCTAATCTTTAACAGAGGGAGAACAGGATATAAGTTACCTTTCTATCTACATTGAGCAATATGCAATACCATCCTAAGCTGGTAGCCTTAATCGATTGAAGAATAAGAAGTGAGACTCTGACATTGATTTTATAATCGGTCTCTAATTTAGAGATCGATTTTACATTCGGTCTCTAAATTTATAGATCGATTTTATATTCGGTCTCTACATTTAGAGATCGATTTTCAAATTCGGTCTCTAAATTTTCTAAATTTAGAGATCTAAAATTTAGAGACTGAAATATTCGATCTTTAAAACGGTTGCTAATGCATTTAGAGATCGATTTTTGGTCTCTAATTCAGTCTCTAAAATGTCATTTTCTTGTAAAGAAGGATGCCTTGGCAAAAAAATGGACAAATTAAATCATAAAAAATCTAAATGATTGGAATATTTTAATGCTTAATTAGTCAAAGTTAATACCATCATTGTCATTGTAAATAATAGGCTTCATATTATTCCTATAAATATGGGAATTAAAACTATAGCATGCACAAAGCGTTATGAAAAAGTTGGAAGTGTACTATTTTAGAAGATTATACTGATTAAGGTGTGCATGACACATGATGCAGTTTAATTATACATCTAAATATAATTAAAATCATTTTTAAAATATAATTAATACAATTAACCTTTTATTATAGAATTAATTATAGTTTAACAAATAAAATGAATAATTCTACAAATATTTTTTTTTAAAAAACAAAAGACTATATTTTAATTATTTATATGAAAAATTATATATATATATTTTAAAATAATTTATATACATTAGGCAGCCTGTGACGATTGGCATGACTTAATTACAAATTAGCAGTTTTCATATAACATTAATTTGAAATTCTTTATTTGTAATTCATAAAAATATAAACAATTATTTGATTCTTTAAAAAAAAACTCTAGAACGTTTTTAAATCTAACTATAAATAGAATTACATAAAATAGTACTTTTATATTAAAGATTCATCAAGTTAAGTTATATCTATTTTTAAATATATTTTGAATAATAACAAAACAATTTCAATATACAGTAAAAAATAGAAAAATCAATTTAGATATATATTGTAAAGCAATTATGTCTTATTTTTTTTAATATATTATTTTAATTTATATTCTTAGTGACAGCTATGCATTGTCATGTCATAATGTGATAAATAAATAATCTGATGATCAATGGTTTTTAATTTAATTACGTAAGCAATCAAATATGATCAAAATTAAAGCTGTTATATATTTTAAAATTTTATTATTTGGAAGCATAATATATTTCTTATAAAACTTTATATATATATATATATAATGATTCTTAAAACAATAAAAATAAAAATATTATATATAATTTCCTTATTTAGAATTTAAAAAAATGCTATAAATAGCCCCTTGTAATTCCACTAGATTGCACAAGTACAGAAGGTGACTAAGCGAGAGATGGCTACCAAATGCTTGGCGATGATGCTGTTGGTTCTTACTAGTCTTTTAGCTTTAAGCGAATGTAAGTATATATATAATTTGAGAAAAGATACACTACGTATCTTACCTTTTGTGCCTGTGCACTCCATTTGACATTGATGCGTGTTGGTGCGGCCACCGTCGACCACCGGATCAGGCATGATCGACGCTCGACTCGCTAGCGGTTCGGGGGAGCTCGGATTCCGACCGATTAGAACCCGAAATCCGGCGTAAACCGGTCGGAATTAACCGAAACACACGGTCGGCAGTGGCGCAGCTGCGTGTTTCGATCAATTCCGGCCGATTTGTGCCGGATTCCAGGCGCTAATCGGCCGGAATCCGAGCCCCGCATGACCGCCAACGAGTCCGGCGTCGATCGCGCTCGGTCCGGGATGCGATAATGGCGAGACGATGCGGCGACGACGACAGCAACACACGTCAATGTCAAATGGAGTGCACGGGCGGGCGCACGGGATAAGATACGTAGTGTATCTTTTCTCAATATAATTTATCAGTGAATTAAAGTGGCACTGCTATCTCTTTATGCTTTTTTACTTAGCTTGTTTTTGCCATGCCCATGTATATAGCCCGAACTACGCAAATGGGTGCGGCCATACAAATTCCTTGCGAGGAGTCGAGATCCCCCGATGGTCAAATTTGCTATCGCTGCGGACTCTCGGGCAAGTGTTGGGACACACTCACATTGTGCTTTGCAAATTGTCAAGTTTGTCATCCTAAATGCCCAGAGTCTTCGCATTGATTAGTAATGTGTACGTACATGCACAAACAAATAAATCACTTTGTCAAATAAAACTATGGTTTAGATTTAAATTTCGATCCTCCAAGTAGAAAAGTGTGTGTGTGTATTGTTTCTTAAGAAAAATGAGATAAAAGGGATATCTCACGTATTAATTTGACTAGAATGGATTTAAGGACCAACAATAAATTTAATAGGAGCGATTAATTGAGAAGGGGAGAAATTCATGGCGGCCTGCAAGTTTGCAGCTTGCTCGTCAGCTAGCGTATCAGTCATTTGGATACGATACGAGTTCATGACCTACTCGAGGTAAGCCATGAACTCGTGAACTGCTTGCAAGCCTACCGTCCTTTAGATCGAGAGCTGACAAGTTGCACAGTAAGTCTACCAGCTCCATAGCTGCATGCGAGTGTGACCTTCTTTTTCTTTCCCTAGGTATTGTCTATTCTTCTATTATCTATCCTACAGAGCGTGAGTATATAACTAAAAGACATCGATCTCTCCAAATGAGTGATTGATTCAATAGGCAGGAAAGTTTAGTGATCATGCCACCGAGCATTAGCATGAAATTTGTATCCGATCGAGCAGCAAACAATCAAGCTTCAGAAAAACAACTGAGATTCAACCTGCAGGAAGAAGAACAAAAACTGAAAAAAGCACCAATTACATTCAACCTGCAGGAGCCCCAATGTTTCACTCTATCCTATTTATATGTTCAAGATATGCTATTATACTCTTCAATTAACAGTAACAAACCACAGGATATTTGGTAATAACAATATAAACAGTAACATACCGCATTGTAAAAATTCTTCAATAATTAATAAGGCCTGCTTCAGAAAAGAAATAAGCAACTGAGTTGTTGCTTTAGAGAATTTGCAACCTCCTCTTTCTAGAGTATTTGTGTTTTCGATGCATATTTTTACTGCATGCAAAGTTCACCAAACAATTACAAATAGCCAAGCTCAAAACTCGAATCTCTAGATATATAAGGACATAAGATTTCAAATAGAACATGGCTTCAGCAACACTGAACCATGCACGCTGAAAAGAAGGGAGCAAATCTCACATAAGGATAGCAGTGTATAAGGTTTAATATTAAGATTATGTTTATCCTGTGCCTAGATGGTAGTCATGCTAGTAATGAGCATGCATACATATTGAATGATTGTTGAACAAGTTTATATTGATTGACAGTGTATCCACAATTCCAAATTGACTAACCTCGTCCTCAAATTTAATGTTGGACTTTTTCTCCCATTGTGTAACATTGAGACATTAGTCACTTATAGCTCTTGCATGAAATAATGTTTCTCAATATGTGTTGGTGCAATCATCTGAAAAAGCTTGACTAAGCTCAAGTCGAATTTTAATGTTTGAACAATATGTATTGATAACCAAACAATATTCTCAAGTGGGATATTGTCAGTCAGGATGCATGACCAAGCTCAGTTTGATCTTTGAGTGAGACGACAAGTGAAAGTGAAGATTGTTGTGCAATCGATCTCAATGCTTGAACAAAAACTCTAAGTGAGTCACGATTGATTGAACACTTGGCAGCCAAAAAAAATCCAATAAGGAGTTGATAAATGGAGAAGTCTAAATCGATTTAAATGGATCATGGAGGATCGAACACTTAGTATGAAAGGTAAAGACCAAGTGGATCATAGAGGATTAAACACTTGGTATAGTTGGGTGAAATTTAAGTGGATTATGAAGGATTAAACACTTGACATATAGTGGAAGTCCTAATAGGTCACGAATGACCAGATATTAGGCACGTAAATAAAAGTCCGAGTAGGTCATAGGGCATTGTATGTTAGACATGAGGTGAAAGTCCTAATAGGTTATGGAGGATCAGATATTAACCATGTTCAAATAAGCCAACGAGGTGGATGTTTGATAATAGTAAAATCCTGACACATCAAGATTAACTAGATACTTAGCACGAGAAGAAAAGTCTAAATTAATGGGTCCAAGAAAACTAGATGTTTGACAATGGTGAAGTCCTAGTAAGTCAAGATTTATCGGATGTGAGACAAGTGAAGTTTTAGTAGATCAAGAATGACCAAATATTAAATGGGAGAAGTTTTGAGAAGTTGAGGTCCATCGAAGTAAGATTTTAGCTTTAAAAAAATTGAAACAGAAGTATCAGTTGATTGATATAGGAATAACAATCGACTAATTAACCATAAATCATGAACTTAGAATTTGAGAGGGTTTACGAGAATTTAAGGTATGAGTAATCGATTATTGTGATCTGGTAGTCAAGTGAAAAACTTGATTTATAATATTGTTGAAGTAAACAGAAGGATTTGCAATTGATCTGGAACTCAACTACAACCTCATTAGTCGACTAATGGTGAGGAACAATCGACTATTGTTACTATTTAGGTGAATAAAGACTTCAGAACTCAATTGATGGTATAACGGTCAATTGATAGTAATGATTAGCCGACTGTTATGGTTAAAGCTGCGCTGACAAGAGTCGTTTTACAGGTGAAATAGTCAAATTCAGTAAAGTAATCGACTGATGGTGATAAATAATCGACTGTTAGACTAAAAGGAGCCTCAACTTGAAGTATATAAAGGAGGATTTTATGGAAGATTTTGACATCGATTTTCGAAAAATTTCTAAAGGGAAGTGCTACTATATCCAAAATCTTCAGGAGGCAAATCCAATTTAAAGTCATCACAGTGCGCTCAAAGCAAAGATTTTTTGTATAAACTTACATTTGTATATTTGTGTTTGATTTGTATTGTTGTATAAGAATATATTTGTAAGAGATTTTTCTGCCTTCGGAAGGTATCTGAGAAGGAGAAAGGCATAGTGGCATTACGGTTAAGATGCTATGCTTTGGAGTAGAAATCGAGGGTTTCAAACCACCTAAAATGAGCTTGTGTTTGTACTTGTTTGTATTTTGTGTTAATTCATATTTTTTTTCGTTGCATATTAATCTGTGTAGACGAGCACATGATCGACAAATGATGAATCGTAGATCGATATTCATCCCTCCCTCTCTAGCGATGTCATCGATCCCAATAATACAATGGTCGTCAAAATGTTAAACTGATAGTAACAAAGCCAAATCGATAATTAAATTGTTTGGGGAAGAAGGAAGATACGAAGACGATGTCCTACTATGAATATGGTTTCCCATGACGCACAAGTGTAGTGTCTAATTTGAAGAAGCAGCAATACTTGTATCATAAAGAACCGGCTATAGTTAAAAGGAAGTCACAAAGCCTCCAACTCGAATGTTATTGGTGATTTGGTTGTAATGTATAAATAAAGATGACTTGTAAATAATATAAATGATATAGCTAGAGGGTACTTTCGAATGTTATTAACAGAATCCTCCCTGAAACAAAGTATTTCAGGCCTAGATATTTGCTTGGGACTTCGCTATTGGTTCATCATGAAGACCATTTTGTTCTCCTTGTTCCAAAGAACAACCGGTGGTGATCATCCAACCAACACATCCTCTATATGTTCCCATTGACCATTGCACTAATACAATCTCATTGTTCCTGCTATGTGCACTGCAACCGCTTGTGGTTTCTCCCTACAAAAAGCAACACCAGTACCTAAGTGGGCTCTCAACCTCACAACATGTGCTCCAAGCTACAACTCCTCAACCCATCATGCCAAAGTCTTCTGCTATGTGGTGGCTCACTTCCCCAATATGATTCTTCTTATGGGCACACAGCAACTTCTTCTAGCAACAACCCAGTGACAAGAAAATAGGGCTTCAGTGACAAAAAATTTTATTTCTGAAAGTCATTTTTCCGTCTTTAAATATAATTTGAGACAAAATATTCCGTCTTAAAAATCCGTTAGTGAAAGCCCCGTAGCTAATTTTAAGACGAAAATATTCTGTCTCTAATTTCATAAACAAATTAAAATATTGTTTATAAATCCATTTTTAAATTAACCAAATGAAAATAATTTCAAATATATATTCCGTGTCTAATTTTGTTTTACATCCGTTAATAATCTGTTTCAAATAATATGTCACATATAATTTTAATCTGTTTATAAATCCATTTATATTTTTATTTATTAATCCATATATGATTTTGTTTTAGAATATATCATTAAAGTTTTATTATATGTTAAATTTACATTTCTCATCTAGATAGTAATTTACAAGAAACAATCATACATTTCAAATAAATTATTTTTTTAAAACAATTAATTTCTAATCCAAAAGTACTATACAATTAAAAATTGAAATAAATAAATATTCACATCATTCAAATCAATACATTTTTATATCCCAACCCAAGTAATCTAATCTTTATTTCATTTATCGTGATGCTCATGAGGTCCAAATCTTTCGGAATATAAATGATTTATATATCTCATCTCTTGAATCATTTTGTAAATCAACTCCTTGAGATGTTCTTCTTTGCTTGACATCCTGCATCAATATTATTTAATCATTATATTTAACTATTTAAAAGTAGATGCATAATGTCATAGATCTAATTGCTAAGCAAATAAATGATTAAAAACGAAGGAAATGTAATGCATGTAGACCAGTCGAAAACTAAGTAATTGTATCTTGAAAAGTACACATCTATAAAATCTTGGATTGTGCACAACTATAAAAACATGAACCTTTCAAACTAATAAAAAGAGAATAAATTTTGGTCCTCTTCAATTTTATTTTTTGCAGGAATAAATTGATTTATGCACTTTCGATTTTTTATTAAAATACAAATAGGAAAATGAAAAATAATAAATCATGTAGCTTAAATATAAACAAATGGCAAGAGTAACAATGAACAATTAAAAAAAAGATATCACCTTAGTTTGACAAAGTTCATTAGCAAATAGAAGAAAAATTCATCAGTCGTAAGTTAAATTTCTCAAAAGGATGCTTGTAGACAAAAGAAGTATGAAGATCCGCAGAATTGCCATTTAATAATTTGAGAAGTTGTTCTTTAGATCGACCATCCTTTTCCTTTGTGCTTGATTGAAGCAACGATAGAGACAAACTAGAACGATCAGGCATTTCTGTAGAGAGGTGACAAATGATTTCTGATGCTTATCGACGCTGTGAGGTCTCAAAAACATGGTAGGGTCAAGAAAAGGGCTCTTACTCAGTAGCTTTTTGTTGACAAAAAATACTGTCAAATTCACAGAATACCTACACGACGACCATAACCTGTCAAAACTCATCAAAATGATAAAAGAAAGAGAGATTGTTGACCGAGCACTGACCACGCGACGACGACATCAACTGTGTAATGTTTGCGCGAAGCTACGATGAGTAGACATTGAACTACAGCAAGGGCCCATGCCAAGAGTTTAATGAGCCTGCAAGGAGCTGCATTCATGTAACTTTGAAAGGCATAAAAAAGAGTTCTTGCTTTATCACACATTAGGATTTTATTGTTTCTCTGATCAAAGAAATCATTATCTACGAAGAGGCATGCTGGTATTTATAGCAAAATAAAAATATTACCTTTTAGAACTATACTTCTAGTACGTGAGCACAAAGACCAATGTGAATATCATATGGGATGAGAATATAAGACCACCACACCCATATATCATCCCTTGGAGAACTAAAACGGGAAAACTAGGTAAATGAACAAAAAACAAGTAGATAAGAAGATTGATTCTTATAAGAAGAGTTGTATACACTTTAACAAGAGCACTTCAGATAAACTTTATGGTGGTGGTGGTAGTCTAGCAAGCTCTGATCCCTGCATGAGAAGTAAAATATATTAATCTCCGATCGCTTCATTGTCTATAATCCAAGATTATTCTCCATTTTTATCTGGAAAATCAGTGAAGGTTATTCAATTTCAATGTATATGTTGCAACGGCATGGACTCTTGCAAATTGCCTTCTAGGAACTTTAATTCCATAAGGAACTATCAGCATTTGATAATGGTAAATACCTCGCAACAGTGATAATTAGGTCCAGAAGCTGTGTTGAATAGAAAGTAATGATCCGGAGGACTTGCGATTCCTGAATCAAACATGCTTCACATTAAGTACAAATGAGCAAGAAAGTTGACAAAGAATAAGTAGAAATGATCATATCGATGAGAGAACCTACAACTTAAAATGCCAAAAAAAAAATGAGGAAGAAGGGGCGGCGGAGCCAAGTGCTCGCAACAAAAAATCGACAGTGGCAGTGTCATTGCTCGTGGCAGAGGCGGCCGGCCGTAGAGTTGCTAGCGGCGGGGAGGCGAAGTGGGCAGTGACGATGAGGAGAGGTGCTCGATCGAGAGAAGAGGAAGAGAAAGGAGGCTGGCTATGGAAGAAGTGTCGGAAGAAAATGAGGGAGAAAACTTAGGTTTTGATAATTAAACCTAATTTAATTTAATTCTATAAAAATCTATTCATTTTATCCCCCACCGAAAAGTTCATTTAAATTTTGAAAAATTCTTAATTTTTTTAAAAAATCGATAAGATAATTTTTTCATTAACAAGTATTATTGATTAAATAATTTTATTTTATTTTTATAATCTTATATATTTATACATTTAAAAAACTAATTTTTATATTAAAAAATAATATTAATAATAAAAAAATTATTTGTATTAAAAATGTTTTAGAATTAATAATTAGTATTAATGAAATATATTGTATTTTTTCTGATTTAATCTGAGTTAAAAATTACGATCTTTTAAAGTCTCCTACATCACTTCATAATATTCAATTATAAAATTGAACATAATTAGTGTAACACTGTCACAAAAAAATGTGGTCAGATGATAGAAGAAGATTTACTGGTGAATACGTTAATTGTTATCTCTCAAATCTCCGGAAAAAAAAGAAAAAAGAAGATAATTAGAGAATAAAATTTTAGTCTATTAGAAATAATTAAATTTATTATTATTTAATAAATTTATTTTTAATTTATAAACAGAATATTTTTTTATTTAAAATTATGTCAAACAGATTTTATGACAAATATAACTTGGTATCAAATTCCGTTTCTAATTCGTGTTTATTTTTGTTTATGAAAATTTATTTTATAAATTTGTTTATAATTCATTTTAAATTCTGTCTTAAATATATTTATATATGTTATATTGTATTTAAGTGAAATGGATTTGTAATTCCGTTGTAAATCCGTTTCTAATTTATAAATATTTAAAACGAATTTTAATTCTGTTTTAAAAATTTGTTTGTGAAGCCCTATTTTCTTGTAGTGATATATATTAACAAAGCCAAATCGATAATTAAATTGTTTGTGAAAGAAGGAAGATACAAAGTTGATGTCTTTATGGTTTCCCATGAAGCACAAGTGTTATTAGCAAGTGTCTAGTTTGAAGAAGCAGCAATACTTATATCATAAAGAACCAGCTATAGTTAAAAGGAAGTCACAAAGCCTCCAACTCGAATGTTATTGGCGATTTGGTTATAATGTATAAATAAAGATGACTTGTAAATAATATAAATAATATAGCTAGAGGGTACTTTCGAATGTTATTAACTGAATCCTCCCTGAAACAAAGTATTTCAGGCCTAGATATTTGCTTGGGGACTTCCGCTATTGGTTCGTCATGAAGACCATTTTGTTCTCCTTGTTCCAGCAACAACCTGGTGGTGATCATCCAACCAACACATCCTCTACATGTTCCCATTGACCATTGCACTAATACAATCTCATTGTTCCTGCTATGTGCACTACAACCGCTTATGGTTTCTCCTACAAAAAGCAACACCAGTACCTAAGTGGGCTCTCAACCTCACAACATGTGCTCCAAGTTACTCAACTCCTTAACCCATCATGCCAAAGTCTTCTGCTATGTGGTGGCTCACTTCCCCAACATGATTCTTCTCATGGGCACACAACATCTTCTAGCAACAACCTCATGTCAGAGTAATTCAATTTTATAGGGGAAGAGGCAGCATTCAAACAAAAAGCAGTCTCATGCCTTCAAGAATAGAAATGCAACTCTAGCTTATAGGGATAATACACTCTGAAACATAAAATAGAAATGCAACTCTAGCTTATAGGGATAGTGCAACTCTACAACCATTATTGTTGAATTGTTTGAATTCAATCTATCAAATTCTGCTGTGTACTTGCTAAGGGGTTACAAAATGGTCTAACTGTAATCAATCCTTCACATTCTGCTATAAGATTTTTTTTATGTCCACCAATTAGTATCTCACTGTTATTGTTAAACTGATTGGATGGTAATTCTTCTAAACAAATAGCGAACTATCAACCTGTAAATACCAAGTTGAGCATAGATAAATGGCTTCCATCATATCAGAGTTATAAAATGTCTTGAACAAACAAAATGTACATTTTGCCTCAATGAATCCAAACTAGATTCTGCATGTATCTTCCCAGAAAAACTTATTTGCATCATAAAATTTGCTAATGATTTTTGCTGAAGAAATGTACATCTCAATCTCGTCCCTATCATCTACATAATTTTTTTGGTACAGTAACAAATATAATTAATAGACATCTAAATAGAATTAAAATGATTTTTAAAATATAATTAATAGAATTAACCTTTTATTATAGAATTAATTATAGTTTAACAAATATAATGAAAAATTCTACAAATATTTTTTTTAAAAAAAAAACCTATATTTTAATTATTTATATGAAAAATTATATTTACATTAGGTAGCCTGTGACGATTGACATGACTTAATAACAAATTAGCAGTTTTCGTATAACATTAATTTGAAATTCTTTATTTATAATTCGTAAAAAAGTATACAATTATTTGATTCTAAAAAAAAACTCTAGCTAGAATGCTTTTAAATCTAACTACGAATAGAATTATATAAAATAGTACTTTTATATTAATGATTCGTCAAGTTATATCTATTTTTTAAATACATTTTGAATAATAACAAAACAATTTCAATATACAGTAAAAAAATAGAAAAGTCGATTTAGATATATATTGTAAAGCAATTATGTATTATTTTTTTAATATATTATTTTAATTTATATTCTTAGTGACAGCTATGCATTGTCATATATATGATAAATAAATAATCTCATGATAAATGGTTTTTAGTTGCGTGAGCAATCAAATATGATCAAAATTAAAGGTGTTGTTTTAAAATTTTATTATTTTGAAGCATAATATTTCTTATAAAACTTTATATATATATATATATATATATATAAAATATTCTAAACCAATAACAATAAAATATTATACTATATTAATAAAAATAAAGTATTATAAAAATTTGTTTCCTTTTATATATATATTGATACTGATGTTACCTCTTCTCTATGAACCGGATAAGAGGGCTCGCAGGAAGGATATCATTCGAATCAGATAATTGGTTCAGCGAAGAAAGAAAGGAAGAAGCAGTTGGGCAAGATAGCTCGGGACGATTGGCACGGGAGAGCCAGTTGAGGTAGTTGGCACGGCAAAGCGGAGGCGGAGGACGCCTCGTTAGGAAATAAAATAGAATCGGTTCGGCTTAATAGGCTTAGGAGCAGATGGGACGGATACGAATCGAACTCGACCAGTTCGTCCGGAAGTAGTTTGGGGCGGAAAGGAGAGAAGCTGGTTCAGGCCGCTGAAGAGCCCAAAAGTTATACAGCGTGAGAGCTCTGAGTCCAAGTTAGTTTTACCAAAAGTAAATGTTTGAGAGGGACAGACTAACCTAATTCCCAGAAATGTAGATGAAGAGGTGTTATGTAACAGAAGGGGGATCCCCACACAATATTCTGAAGAGTCTTCGTTCCTCGTATCTGTAACAAAATTATTCTCCAGGTAAACGTGGTGGTCACGTGTACAATGGGGACAACCTGCGAGGCAACGATGGATCAGAGGAGGAGAATAAAAGGGAGGAAGAGGACAGAAGGAAAGGGGATCTGCATCATTCCAATCAGCAAGAAACGAAGACGCATTGGGGAGAAGGAGAGCTACCACTTCGCTGGAGAAGGAGAGTGGTGATCTTCGCCTTTCGTGTATTCTTTCTTGTATTGTGATTTGACTGTAAGAGATTTTTTCCTCCACATCCGGAAGTTTCCTTTTCCGTGAAGGAGGACGTTCATAGTGAAAGTGCTTTGGCACAGCATCCGGTGAGAGAGCTCACCTCCGTGGAGTAGGAATCCTCATTCCGAACCACGTTATATCCTATGTCTTGGTTTTGTTGCCTGTGTTGGTTTGTGTTTCTCTGCTTTACTCTTTCATCTTTACTGTTGCGGCCAGAGAGAACCACTCAAAGCTCTCTTCGTGCTCCATCGCGTTGAAAGGAAGCGAACAAATCTTCTTCGCCGCATTTTATATATATATATATATATCGCTCATCCAATCAGACGATAAATAATGAAACTACTCATTGATGGATGATTGATTAGGTAGGAGATTATCTCCTCTCTCTCTCTCTATATATATATATATGAATAATTTATTATAATAAAATATTACATATACATATATCTTCACTGCATTAAAAAATAAATTAAAAAAAGTCTCTTCCCTTATAAAAAATTGTTTTTTTAGAATTAATAAAAATAATAAATAAATGTACAATTGACAGCTTATACACAATTGAAACATAGCTTTAAACTATTTTTTAAAAATAATGTTCCTTAACCTTTGTATTTCCTTACTTAGAATTTATAAAAAAATGCTATAAATAACCCCTTGTAATTCCACTAGCTTGCACAAGCATAGCAAGTGACTAAGCAAGAGATGACAACCAAATGCTTGGCGATGATGCTGTTGGTTCTTGCTAGTCTTTTGGCTTTAAGCGAATGTAAGTATATATATAATTTCAGTACTGAATTGAAGTGGCACTGCTACCTCTTTATATATGCTTTTTTTTACTTGGCTTGTTTTTGCCATGCACATGTATAGCCCGAACTACGCAAATGGATGCGGGCGAAGAAATTCCTTGTGGGGAGTCGAAATGCCCCGATGGTCAGACTTGCTACTGCTGCGAACTCTTGAGCAAGTGTTGGGACACACTCCCATTGTGCGTTGCAAATTGTCAAGTTTGATTTCCTAAATGCCCACAGCCTTCGCATTAGTAATGTGTGCGTACATGCACAAACAAATAAATCACACTTGTTATATTATTTTGATACATTTTGTCAAATAAAACTATGGTTCACATTTAAATTTCAATCTTCCAAGTAGAAGTGTGCGTGCGTGTGTTTGTTTCTTAAGAAAAATGAGATAAAAGGGATATCTCACGTATTAATTTGACTAGAATGGATTTAAGTACCAACAATAAATTTAATAGGAGCGATTAATTAAGAAGGGGAGAAATTTAGCAATTAATCCTTATCTATAATGGCGAAGCTCATGGCGGCCTGCAAGTCTGGAGCTTGCTCATAGGATGCGATACGAGTTCATGACCTACTCGATCGCAAGCCCCTCGACCAGTAAGCCATGAGCTCATGAACTACTTGCACGCCTACCGTCCTTTAGGTCGAGAGCTGACAAGTTGCACAGTAAGCCTACCAGCTCCATAGCTGTAAGTGTGGCACTTCTTTTTCTTCCCTAGGTATTGTAGAAGCATAAGCGTGAGTATATAACTAAAAGACATCAATCCCTCCAAATGAGTGATTGATTCAGTAGGCAGGAAAGTTTAGTGACCATGCCACCAGGATATCGATCAGCTTTTCATATTAATGATCAAAAGAAAGTAGAAGCATCAGCATGAATTTTGTATCCGAGCAGCAAACAGCCAAGCTTTGGACAAGTTTTTACAAAAATAAAAAGAAAAAAAGGGGGAAAAAAACAAGAAAAGCACAGAGCAAGCAGCCAAACTCAATTACATGGTAATACGATCGAAGTTTTACCATTCGGTAGGTCGATGGAGAAAAAAAAAACGATTGCAAATTGTGAGCGGCAAAATTGAAGAACAACCCATGCTGCATTTTGCTTGTCCGTGCCTGCAGCTTTCTATTTTGACAAGATTGTCGTAGCTTCGGGTAATTGCTAGTTAAGTAGAAAATTGTCATGTACGGTCGCAGGGTGGCGAGATAGGGAACTTGTGCGATGCGATTTTCTGCATGATCATCAGCAATTACTCATCAGTCTTCAATCAAAACCACAAGCTACACATTCTCATGCATCTGATGAAAACCTGAATCAGTAACTAACAAAATTAGTTCTTTTCAGGAAAAAAAACAAAGGAACTGGTAAATAAGGTGTTTGAATTTGCCCATTGGGTGCAGAATAAAACTAACCCCCGAAACAATAAAAATCTTGGCAGGCTGACTCCTTAAACCAAAGATCATGACTTAGAACGACAATCAGATAAGCAATCCGAGTTTATTAGTATGAAGCCAGCATCTGACCAAAATCTTGATTATTTCTGTGGCAACATGGCTCATTAGGTTACTAATTAAAGGTAAGACAAGTAAGAGCAACATAAAAAATAATAATAATAAATAAATAAATAATTTTAAAAAAATTGTTCCTATAGGTTGATTTAGGTGCATTTAGTGCTTTAAGAAAGTCCGGTAGTCATGTCATAAGGTTAAAAAACAACAGTACACATTAAAGAAAGAATAAATTAGTAATTGCACAAGAAACCAAAGCTCGACTGATCAGAATGATCGGGAAGATTCTTACCGAACCGACTGTCTGAAACCAATATATTTATGCTTTCCTAGTTTTTTTTTTTTTTTTGGTTATAAATTAAAAATGGGTATTAATTGACTGGACCCTAGCATCAGAATAAAATTCTGTTAGAACGAAGAAGTCCAACTTATAATATACAAAATACTATGGTAGTTCTCCAATCATATTCACCTAAAATGTATGATAAATAAATGGAAATGATTGTCTCAAATCCGTTGGCATTAAAAGATAACATCATCGCATTGATAGCCACATCAGAATTTTGTAATTACAAACCTAATCTTTAACAGAGGGAGAACAGGATATAAGTTACCTTTCTATCTACATTGAGCAATATGCAATACCATCCTAAGCTGGTAGCCTTAATCGATTGAAGAATAAGAAGTGAGACTCTGACATTGATTTTATAATCGGTCTCTAATTTAGAGATCGATTTTACATTCGGTCTCTAAATTTATAGATCGATTTTATATTCGGTCTCTACATTTAGAGATCGATTTTCAAATTCGGTCTCTAAATTTTCTAAATTTAGAGATCTAAAATTTAGAGACTTAAATATTCGTTCTTTAAATCTGTTGCTAATGCATTTAGAGATCGATTTTTGGTCTCTAATTCAGTCTCTAAAATGTCATTTTCTTGTAAAGAAGGATGCCTTGGCAAAAAAATGGACAAATTAAATCATAAAAAATCTAAATGATTGGAATATTTTAATGCTTAATTAGTCAAAGTTAATACCATCATTGTCATTGTAAATAATAGGCTTCATATTATTCCTATAAATATGGGAATTAAAACTATAGCATGCACAAAGCGTTATGAAAAAGTTGGAAGTGTACTATTTTAGAAGATTATACTGATTAAGGTGTGCATGACACATGATGCAGTTTAATTATACATCTAAATATAATTAAAATCATTTTTAAAATATAATTAATACAATTAACCTTTTATTATAGAATTAATTATAGTTTAACAAATAAAATGAATAATTCTACAAATATTTTTTTTTAAAAAACAAAAGACTATATTTTAATTATTTATATGAAAAATTATATATATATATTTTAAAATAATTTATATACATTAGGCAGCCTGTGACGATTGGCATGACTTAATTACAAATTAGCAGTTTTCATATAACATTAATTTGAAATTCTTTATTTGTAATTCATAAAAATATAAACAATTATTTGATTCTTTAAAAAAAAACTCTAGAACGTTTTTAAATCTAACTATAAATAGAATTACATAAAATAGTACTTTTATATTAAAGATTCATCAAGTTAAGTTATATCTATTTTTTAAATATATTTTGAATAATAACAAAACAATTTCAATATACAGTAAAAAAATAGAAAAAATCAATTTAGATATATATTGTAAAGCAATTATGTCTTATTTTTTTTAATATATTATTTTAATTTATATTCTTAGTGACAGCTATGCATTGTCATGTCATAATGTGATAAATAAATAATCTGATGATCAATGGTTTTTAATTTAATTACGTAAGCAATCAAATATGATCAAAATTAAAGCTGTTATATATTTTAAAATTTTATTATTTGGAAGCATAATATATTTCTTATAAAACTTTATATATATATATATATAATGATTCTTAAAACAATAAAAATAAAAATATTATATATAATTTCCTTATTTAGAATTTAAAAAAATGCTATAAATAGCCCCTTGTAATTCCACTAGATTGCACAAGTACAGAAGGTGACTAAGCGAGAGATGGCTACCAAATGCTTGGCGATGATGCTGTTGGTTCTTACTAGTCTTTTAGCTTTAAGCGAATGTAAGTATATATATAATTTGAGAAAAGATACACTACGTATCTTACCTTTTGTGCCTGTGCACTCCATTTGACATTGATGCGTGTTGGTGCGGCCACCGTCGACCACCGGATCAGGCATGATCGACGCTCGACTCGCTAGCGGTTCGGGGGAGCTCGGATTCCGACCGATTAGAACCCGAAATCCGGCGTAAACCGGTCGGAATTAACCGAAACACACGGTCGGCAGTGGCGCAGCTGCGTGTTTCGATCAATTCCGGCCGATTTGTGCCGGATTCCAGGCGCTAATCGGCCGGAATCCGAGCCCCGCATGACCGCCAACGAGTCCGGCGTCGATCGCGCTCGGTCCGGCGGTCGATAATGGCGAGACGATGCGGCGACGACGACAGCAACACACGTCAATGTCAAATGGAGTGCACGGGCGGGCGCACGGGATAAGATACGTAGTGTATCTTTTCTCAATATAATTTATCAGTGAATTAAAGTGGCACTGCTATCTCTTTATGCTTTTTTACTTAGCTTGTTTTTGCCATGCCCATGTATATAGCCCGAACTACGCAAATGGGTGCGGCCATACAAATTCCTTGCGAGGAGTCGAGATCCCCCGATGGTCAAATTTGCTATCGCTGCGGACTCTCGGGCAAGTGTTGGGACACACTCACATTGTGCTTTGCAAATTGTCAAGTTTGTCATCCTAAATGCCCAGAGTCTTCGCATTGATTAGTAATGTGTACGTACATGCACAAACAAATAAATCACTTTGTCAAATAAAACTATGGTTTAGATTTAAATTTCGATCCTCCAAGTAGAAAAGTGTGTGTGTGTATTGTTTCTTAAGAAAAATGAGATAAAAGGGATATCTCACGTATTAATTTGACTAGAATGGATTTAAGGACCAACAATAAATTTAATAGGAGCGATTAATTGAGAAGGGGAGAAATTCATGGCGGCCTGCAAGTTTGCAGCTTGCTCGTCAGCTAGCGTATCAGTCATTTGGATACGATACGAGTTCATGACCTACTCGAGGTAAGCCATGAACTCGTGAACTGCTTGCAAGCCTACCGTCCTTTAGATCGAGAGCTGACAAGTTGCACAGTAAGTCTACCAGCTCCATAGCTGCATGCGAGTGTGACCTTCTTTTTCTTTCCCTAGGTATTGTCTATTCTTCTATTATCTATCCTACAGAGCGTGAGTATATAACTAAAAGGCATCGATCTCTCCAAATGAGTGATTGATTCAATAGGCAGGAAAGTTTAGTGATCATGCCACCGAGCATTAGCATGAAATTTGTATCCGATCGAGCAGCAAACAATCAAGCTTCAGAAAAACAACTGAGATTCAACCTGAAGGAAGAAGAACAAAAAGTGAAAAAAAGCACCAATTACATTCAACCTGCAGGAGCCCCAATGTTTCACTCTATCCTATTTATATGTTCAAGATATGCTATTATACTCTTCAATTAACAGTAACAGACCACAGGATATTTGGTAATAACAATATAAACAGTAACATACCGCATTGTAAAAATTCTTCAATAATTAATAAGGCCTGCTTCAGAAAAGAAATAAGCAACTGAGTTGTTGCTTTAGAGAATTTGCAACCTCCTCTTTCTAGAGTATTTGTGTTTTCGATGCATATTTTTACTGCATGCAAAGTTCACCAAACAATTACAAATAGCCAAGCTCAAAACTCGAATCTCTAGATATATAAGGACATAAGATTTCAAATAGAACATGGCTTCAGCAACACTGAACCATGCACGCTGAAAAGAAGGGAGCAAATCTCACATAAGGATAGCAGTGTATAAGGTTTAATATTAAGATTATGTTTATCCTGTGCCTAGATGGTAGTCATGCTAGTAATGAGCATGCATACATATTGAATGATTGTTGAACAATTTTATATTGATTGACAGTGTATCCACAATTCCAAATTGACTAACCTCGTCCTCAAATTTAATGTCGGACTTTTTCTCCCATTGTGTAACATTGAGACATTAGTCACTTATAGCTCTTGCATGAAATAATGTTTCTCAATATGTGTTGGTGCAATCATCTGATCAAGCTTGACTAAGCTCAAGTCGAATTTTAATGTTTGAACAATATGTATTGATAACCAAACAATATTCTCAAGCAGGATGCATGACCAAGCTCAGTTTGATCTTTGAGTGAGACAACAAGTGAAAGTGAAGATTGTTGTGCAATCGATCTCAATGCTTGAATAAAAAATCTAAGTGAGTCACGATTAATTGAATACTTGGCAGCCAAAAAAAATCCAACAAGGAGTTGACAAATGGAGAAGTCCAAATCGATTTAAATAGATCATGGAGGATCGAACACTTAGTATGAAAGGTAAAGACCAAGTTGGTATAGTTGGGTGAAATTTAAGTGGATTATGAAGAATTAAACACTTGACATATAGTGGAAGTCCTAATAGGTCACGGATGACCAGATATTAGGCACGTAAATAAAAGTCCGAGTAGGTCATAGGGCATTGTATATTAGACATGAGGTGAAATTCCTAATAGGTTATGGAGGATCGGATATTAACTATGTTCAAATAAGCCAACGAGGACTGGATGTTTGATAATAGTAAAATCCTGACACATCAAGATTAACTAGATACTTAGCACGAGAAGAAAAGTCTAAATTAATGGGTCCAAGAGAACTAGATGTTTGACAATAGTGAAGTCCTAGTAAGTCAAGATTGACCGGATGTGAGACAAGTGAAGTTTTAGTAGATCAAGAATGACCAAATATTAAATGGGAGAAGTTTTGAGAAGTTGAGGTCCATCGAAGTAAGATTTTAGCTTTAAAAAAATTGAAATAGAAGTATCAGTTGATTGATATAGGAATAACAATCGACTAATTAACCATAAATCATGAACTTAGAATTTGAGAGGGTTTACGAGAATTTAAGATATGAGTAATCGATTGTTGTGATATGGTAGTCAAGTGAAAAACTTGATCTATAATATTGTTGAAGTAAACAGAAGGTTTTGCAATTGATCTGGAACTCAACTACAACCTCATTAGTCGACTAATGGTGAGGAACAATAGACTATTGTTACTATTTAGGTGAATAAAGACTTCAGAACTCAATTGATGGTATAACGGTCAATTGATAGTAATGATTAGCCGGCTGTTATGGTTAAAGCTGCGCTGACAAGAGTCGTTTTACAGGTGAAATAGTCAAATTCAGTAAAGTAATCGACTGATGGTGATAAATAATCGACTGTTAGACTAAAAGGAGCCACAACTTGAAGTATACAAAGGAGGATTTTATGGAAGATTTTGACATCGATTTTTTAAAAATTTCTAAAGGGAAGTGCTACTATATCCAAAATCTTCAGAAGGCAAATCCAATTTAAAGTCATCACAGTGCGCTCAAAGCAAAGATTTTTTGTATAAACTTACATTTGTATATTTGTATTTGATTTGTATTGTTGTATAAAAATATATTTGTAAGAGATTTTTCTACCTTCGGAAGGTATCTGAGAAGGAGAAAGGCATAGTGGCATTACGGTTAAGATGCTATGCTTTGGAGTAGAAATCGAGGGTTTCAAACCACCTAAAATGAGCTTGTGTTTGTACTTGTTTGTATTTTGTGTTAATTCATATTTTTTTCGTTGCATATTAATCTGTGTAGTCGAGCACATGATCGACAAATGATGAATCGTGGATCGATATTCATCCCTCCCTCTCTAGCGATGTCATCGATCCCAATAATACAATGGTCGTCCAAATGTTAAACTGATAGTAACAAAGACAAATCGATAATTAAATTGTTTGGGGAAGAAGGAAGATACGAAGACGATGTCTTACTATGAATATGGTTTCCCATGAAGCACAAGTGTTATTAGCAAGTGTCTAGTTTGAAGAAGCAGCAATACTTATATCATAAAGAATCGGCTATAGTTAAAAGGAAGTCACAAAGCCTCCAACTCGAATGTTATTGGCGATTTGGTTGTAATGTATAAATAAAGATGACTTGTAAATAATATAAATGATATAGCTAGAGGGTACTTTCGAATGTTATTAACAGAATCCTCCCTGAAACAAAGTATTTCAGGCCTAGATATTTGCTTGGGGACTTTCACTATTGGTTCGTTATGAAGACTATTTTGTTCTCCTTGTTCCAGCAACAACCTGGTGGTGATCATCCAACCAACACATCCTCTACATGTTCCCATTGACCATTGCACTAATACAATCTCATTGTTCTTGCTATGTGCACTACAACCGCTTGTGGTTTCTCCCTACAAAAAGCAACACCAGTACCTAAGTGGGCTCTAAACCTCACAACATGTGCTCCAAGCTACTCAACTCCTCAACCCATCATGCCAAAGTCTTCTGCTATGTGGTGGCTCACTTCCCCAACATGATTCTTCTTATGGACACACAACTTCTTCTAGCAACAACCCCGTGGCAAAGAAATTCATTTTTATAGGGGGAAGAGGCAACATTCAAATAAAAAGCAGTCTCATGCCTTCAAGAATAGAAATGCAACTCTAGCTTATAGGGATAATACACTCTGAAACATAAAATAGAAATGCAACTCTAGCTTATAGGGATAATGCAACTCTACAACCATTATTGTTGAATTGTTTGAATTCCATCTATCAAATTCTGCTGTGTATTTGCTGAGGGGTTACAAAATGGTCTAACTATAATCAATCCTTCACATTCTGCTATAAGATTTTTTTTATGTCCAGTAAACAAGTAATAAACTATTTGACACGTAGGGAACTAATAAAGATAGTACATCAGCTGCACAGATTAGCCCAAGCTCATTTAAACAGTACACAACCTTTCCATGATAATTGGATAAGCTTTTCCTTGCTGCTCTTAGTATATATCTCACTGTTATCGTTAAGCTGATTGGATGGTAATTCTTATAAACAAATTAGCGAACTATCAACCTGTAAATACCAAGTTGAGCATAGATAAATGACTTCCATCATATCAGAGTTATAAAATGTCTTAAACAAACAAAATGTACATTTTGCCTCAACGAATCCAAACTAGATTCTATATGTATCTTCCCAGAAAAACTTATTTGCATCATAAAATTTGCTAATGAATTTTGTTGAAGAAATGTACATCTCAATCTCGTCCCTATCATCTACATAATTTTTTTGGTACAGTAACAAATATAATTAATAGACATCTAAATAGAATTAAAAAGATTTTTAAAATATAATTAATAGAATTAACCTTTTATTATAGAATTAATTATAATTTAACAAATATAATGAAAAATTCTACAAATATTTTTTTTTTTAAAAAACCTATATTTTAATTATTTATATGAAAAATTATATTTACATTAGGTAGCCTGTGACGATTGACATGGCTTAATAACAAATTAGCAGTTTTCGTATAACATTAATTTGAAATTCTTTATTTATAATTCGTAAAAAAGTATACAATTATTTGATTCTAAAAAAAAACTCTAGCTAGAATGCTTTTAAATCTAACTACGAATAGAATTATATAAAATAGTACTTTTATATTAATGATTCGTCAAGTTATATCTATTTTTTAAATACATTTTGAATAATAACAAAACAATTTCAATATACAGTAAAAAAAAATAGAAAAGTCGATTTAGATATATATTGTAAAGCAATTATGTATTATTTTTTTAATATACTATTTTAATTTATATTCTTAGTGACAGCTATGCATTGTCATATATATGATAAATAAATAATCTCATGATAAATGGTTTTTAGTTGCGTGAGCAATCAAATATGATCAAAATTAAAAAGGTGTTGTTTTAAAATTTTATTATTTTGAAGCATAATATATATATATATATATATATATATATATATATATATATATATATAATATTCTAAAACAATAACAATAAAATATTATACTATATTAATAAAAATAAAGTATTATAAAAATTTGTTTCCTTTTATATATATATATATATATATATATATATATATATATATATATATAGCGCCCATCCAATCGGACGATAAATAATGAAACTACTCATTGATGGATGATTGCTTAGGTAGGAGATTATATTATCTCCCCTCTCTCTCTCTATATATATATATATATGAATAATTTATTATAATAAAATATTACATATACATATATCATCGATGCATTAAAAAATAAATTAAAAAAAGTCTCTTCCCTTATAAAAAATTGTTTTTTTAGAATTAATAAAAATAATAAATAAATGTACAATTGACAGCTTATACACAATTGAAACATAGCTTTAAACTATTTTTTAAAAATAATTTTCCTTAACCTTTGTATTTCCTTATTTAGAATTTAAAAAAAAAATGCTATAAATAACCCCTTGTAATTCCACTAGCTTGCACAAGCACAGAAAGTGACTAAGCAAGAGATGGCAACCAAATGCTTGGCGATGATGCTGTTGGTGTTTACTAGTCTTTTGGCTGTAAGCGAATGTAAGTATATATATAATTTATCAGTACTGAATTGAAGTCGCACTGCTACCTCTTTATATATGCTTTATTACTTTAGCTTGTTTTTGCCATGCACATGTATATAGCCCGAACTACGCAAATGGATGCGGGCGAAGAAGTTCCTTGTGGGGAGTCGAAATGCCCCGATGGTCAGACTTGCTACTGCTGCGAACTCTTGAGCAAGTGTTGGGACACACTCCCATTGTGCGTTGCAAATTGTCAAGTTTGCATTCCTAAATGCCCACAGCCTTCGCATTAGTAATGTGTGCGTACATGCACAAACAAATAAATCACATTTGTTATATTATTTTGATACATTTTGTCAAATAAAACTATGGTTCACATTTAAATTTCAATCTTTCCAAGTAGAAGTGTGCGTGTGTGTGTATTGTTTCTTAAGAAAAATGAGATAAAAGGGATATCTCACGTATTAATTTGACTAGAATGGATTTAAGGACCAACAATAAATTTAATAGGAGCGATTAATTAAGAAGGGGAGAAATTTAGCAATTAATCCTTATCTATAATGGCGAAGCTCATGGTGGCCTGCAAGTCTGCAGCTTGCTCATAGGATACGATACGAGTTCATGACCTACTCGATCACAAGCCCCTCGACCAGTAAGCCATGAGCTCATGAACTACTTGCAACCCTACCGTCCTTTAGGTCCAGAGCCGACAAGTTGCACAGTAAGCCTACCAGCTCCATATATAACTTTAATTGTGGACCTTCTTTTTCTTCCCTAGATATTGTAGAAGCATAAGCGTGAGTATATAACTAAAAGACATCGATCAATCCCTCCAAATGAGTGATTGATTCAATAGGCAGGAAAGTTTAGTGATCATGCCGCCAAGCATTAGCATGAAATTTGTATCCGAGCAGCAAACAACCAAGCTCTGGACAAGTTTTTACAAAAATAAAAAGAAAAAGAGGGGGAAAAAAAAAGAAGAAAAACACAGAGCAAGCAGCCAAGCTTAATTACATGGCAATAAGATCGAAGTTTTACCATTCGGTAGGTCGATGGAGAAAAAAAAAACGATTGCAAATTGTGAGCGACAAAATTGAAGAACAAACCATGCTGCATTTTGCTTGTCTGTGCCAGCAGCTTTCTATTTTGACAAGATTGTCGTAGCTTCGGGTAATTGCTAGTTAAGTAGAAAATTGTCATGTACGGTCGCGGGGTGGCGAGATAGGGAACTTGTGCGATGCGATATTCTGCATGATCATCAGCAATTACTCATCAGTCTTCAGTCAAAACCACAAGCTACACATCTCATGCATCTGATGAAAACCTGAATTAGTAACTAACAAATTTAGTTCTCTTCAGGAAAAAAAAAGGAACTGGTAAATAAGGTGTTTGAATTTGCCCATTGGGTGCAGAATAAAACTAACCCCCGAAACAATAAAAGTCTTGGCAGGCTGACTCCTTAAACCAAAGATCATGACTTGGAACGACAATCAGATAAGGAAGCAATCCGAGTTTATTAGTATGAAGCCAGCATCTGACCAAAATCTTGATTATTTCTGTGGCAACATGGTTCATTAGGTTACTAATTAAAGGTAAGACAAGTAAGAGCAACTTATAAAAAATAAATTGTTCCTTTAGGTTGATTTAAGTGCATTTAGTGCTTTAAGAAATTAAGTCCGGTAGTTGGTCATAAGGTTAAAAAACAACAGAATATAAACATTAAAGAGAGAATAAATTAGTAATTGCACAAGAAACCAAAGCTCGACTGATCAGAAAGATCGGGAAGATTCTTACCGAATCCACTGTCTGAAACCAATATATTTATGCTTTCCTAGTCTTTTTTTTTTTTTTTTTGGTTAGAAAAAATGGGTATTAATTGACTGGACCCTAGCATCAGAATAAAATTCTGTTAGAACGAAGAAGTCCAACTTATAATATACAAAATACTATGGTAGTTCTCCAATCATATTCACCTAAAATGTATGATAAATAAATGGAAATGATTGTCTCAAATGCGTTGGCATTAAAAGATAACATCATCGCATTGATAGCCACATCAGAATTTTGTAATTACAAACCTAATCTTTAATAGAGGGAGAACAGGATATAAGTTACCTTTCTATCTACATTGAGCAATATGCAATACCATCCTAAGCTGGTAGCCTTAATCGATTGAAGAATAAGAAGAAGTGAGACTCTGGCGCCCAGTACACAAAACCAATAACTGGGCCTCCTCTAATGTACTGCAGAAACATTATACAACATAAAGATCATAGTTATTTACAACTAATTCTTGAAGTCTTAACTTGAACATTAAATTAATATCGCAATAGGCAAATCAATACCTTCCCATCAAAAATCACAAGCTCACCATCAACCCATCGAGGATTTCGGAAACCTGGATTAGCTAACCTCCCCTGTCCTTTATATCTAGCAATCTGATACAGAATAACTTTATAAGAATTATCACACCAAGAAATATAGGAAATGCATCTTGATAATTACCACTCCAAATTCTTCAGGGATTATTCCCTGATGAGGAAGCTGATTTTGCTTGCCAAGCTTTGCACGAAATGCAACCTGTTGATAGCATGAATATCGTATGGAAAATTAGAAATTGTATTTTAACCAGGTCAGAACAAGTACAAATTGCTAGGTGCAACGAAATCCATAACTGCTCTTAATATTGCCCACTTTAAAAAACATGGAAAATTATAGAAGAGAAAGATAAGTGGGAGTCATGGCATTATACAACAACAATAACCAAGCATTATCCCATTAGATGGGAGTTATGGCATTATAATGGATATTTAAACAGTTTTGACCTCCAAATAGGAAGGTGAATCAGTCAACCTCCCACAACGCAGTTTTCTGATTGAACCAATAAAAAAATCCACATGCATTCCAATTTTCCGTTGTCTCCTTGGTTTATTGTAATTGATTATATATATGATAATAAAGCTCTAGTCGAAGTGAGGGGTAACAGAGGAGGCACAAGATTGAACTCAAATCCTCATCACTAAAATCTAAATCAATTGGCATGCGATACAGCCATATGACAGTAGCTTTTATAAATGTTCAGTAAGATATTAATTGAATATGAATGGAACTTTGCAACTCGACAGTGTTATCCTAGGAAACAAAGTGTTTGCCAGTACATCCAAGAAACACAAGGCATGTGCAACTATTTTGAAAATACATTAAAAAAAAATGAGCGAAGCATTAAGCTCATCGAATAATTGTCGGCTTTAAATTCACATAATCTTCTAATATATTCTACTCGGCAGTTGGCATCATGGATGTTCTCTCCTGGTTAAACATGTTCCAATGCTACCTGTAAGCTCAGCTATTTTTCATGATAGCAACTATATGTCATTCCTAATATTTTTATATGTAATTATCTTTCTTTACGCTTAGCTAGCTCAACACCTAGCCCAATGAACAACGTAGGGCACTTCTTGGAAACATATAGCACCTTTAAGCGCACTGTAACTAAGCTTATCAGGAAGTCTTCTGCAAAGGCTTAAAGAAGTATAGAATTCTCACTGTCAATTGCAGAAACATGATAAGGAATACCTGCCCAGCCGGCACAGAAGGATCACCAGTCAGTTTAGTAGCTTCAACATATTCATAAAATTCTAGATCTGCATATTTCTGAGATGTACTATCCTCCTGCCACTGTCCAAATTTACGCTTAAGATGGAGGACATTGGAGCTGTACATTCCATGTGAACCAATGTATAGTCCTGCCACAATTTTCAACCAACATAAACGACAGGAAATGACAAAAACTGAATATTACTCAGAGCAAGAATAAGAGATAAATGCTAGCATATTATAAGTAATACCACTAAGTGGATCTGAAGTCAAAGGTATCTTAATTTGCCGGAATAGCGTAGTTTCATATAAAGAATGATAGTTCTGTCTGTTGTTGACACTGTAGTTGATTAGCTCCTGAAGATCCTTTAATACCTGCATTGTGTGCTGAGATATAAGGGGCCACAACACAATAACTATAAGTGGAAAATTGACAGTTGCAACAAATAAAAGAGGTCCTACTTGTAAACAAAAGAATATAGTTTTTAAACAATTCATGTTGCTACTACAAAACATGGAGAGAGGGAATGGAGCCGAGGAATTTTATATGAAAAGAGAAAATAGCATATGGTGGTTATTTTTGGATAAAAATTCCATCTTGAAATACACAGGTAAGACATATCTAACTAGTGTAAAACAGGTGGAAGCAACTAAAACTGAGGCAGTTTGAAAATTGAAGATCAATTTAGAAATTTCTTTTGACAGTTTTGAGATTAAAAATTTTATATTTTTAAAATTTTTTAGGAGTTGTTAGAAGTTTATTATAACTTTTAGAGAAAATTGGGCATTGCTATAACTTCAAGAGATAAATTAGGCATTTTATATGACTTTATTATTTTGAGTTTATAAAAGGTGTTAGGACCTTAGATTCATTCTTCAATCTATGATATTTTCCTCTTTGGCGACTTGCTGAGTTTTTTTTTTTGTGGTGTGATTTTTGTATTGTATCAAAAACATATTATCTTAGCCAAAAATTTCATTCCTTGTAAAAGTATCAAGTCTATGGATCTAGCATCTGAAACGGGAATGCAGAAGATTCTTACAATTGTGGGGTTTTGTGACCTTCATCTGCAATTTCCATTCCTAAGAAAATGTAATTAAAAAACAAACAAGGTATATGCTGCTTACTTTCAAATGCATCCTATCTTTATCAGGAATCATTTTAGCAAGCTCAAATGAAAGAAGATCAGCATTCTTTGCAGCAAAGGTTTTTCTCTTTGAAGCATGTTTCTTCCTCTCATTTCTATTCTTGATGGCATCTTGCCCCAAAGTTATTGAAAATAATGAGTTCTCTCTTTTCTCTAGCTTTGCTGGAACACGCACCAGATTGGTGGGGGGCACATCAGCAGATGATTTTGGTGTTAAATCACCAATAATGACTTTTAATGATAATTCACTTTTCTCTTCTTGAGAACTTGTCAAATCTCCAGCATCCATTTCTATCTCTTCGATATCATTTTCAGCATTAAGGTCATCTGATTCTATACTTTCTAACTCTTCATTGCTACTGTCTTCCTCGCCACCATCATCCTCATCCTCCATTATCTGTTCAACAACTTTGCTGATTATATCTTTGTCCACTTTCCCAGGTGACACCAGTTTTATGACCCTGACCTTGGAACCAGGAATTAGATCTCGTAAAACATTCTGGATAATAGAAATACCATCCGTCATATTTAAATCACCATCCTTTCCTTCGACTGTCTTTAAATCTTGTGCTTGTAAGCTGTTTTCTGACTTTTCCCCTTTTGGACCATCGTATGAGTTTAAGCTGTTCAAACCTGGTTTTTTCTCAGAATTATTTGTTAAGTCTTCAGAGCTTTCAAGTTTTTGCAAATATACCACCTGAGAAAAGCATTCATCACTCTTTACCCAGCTAATCTCTTAAAGCAGTTAAACAAAGTGTGTGATTCAATGAAAAAAAAATGTAGCCTCTAGTTTGACAATCTTACAATGTATTCATGAAAATGTAATATCACTTGGGCTCCAAAAACAGATTCAAGATGCTACTGAATCCCAATAGGAAGATATTCAGTATTAACTTGGATGCGGGGTAGGAGGAAGTGGGGAAGATAATGAAATCAGTGTATCTTCACCTAAAAAGAGGGAAACATGTTTTTTCTCAATCTTTCTTTTGCTCATTATCATTTTGTTTGTCTAGCTAGAATAAATAGTTTGGGATACATGTTTTTCCTCAATCTTCACTCATTATCATTTAGTTAGTTTACAATAAATTGCTTTGGCTAAATTTTGTCACACATCAGTAATTAGTCACTGATCAACAACAAATGTAAGCTACTTTTAATGTACCTGTTGTCTGTAATCTCCATCTGTTTTGGTGAAGAAAATCTCGAAGAGAGGAAAACCTGCCCTACCACTGGCTAACTGTCTGCAAATATATTAATGCAAGAACCCTTGAGCAATATTACCACACAAACATATCCACAGATAAAACCTCTCACTAAGTATCTAAAAAGAGAGAGAAAAAATGTGGTCCTTTACACAACAAATGTAGTATATAAACATACATCAAATAGTATATATGACAATATCCTTATATAAATACAGATATAGATGTGCATGCATGTGTGTGTGTTCAAAATTAACAGGAAAATTTGATCAAAAAAAAAAAACATAGCACTCAAGAACAATCTCAACACTCATTAAGACTTGGAAACAACTGCATTTTCACAATAATTTATACTAAGCTTTGAAAAGTTCCTTACAGGTGGCTCATATTACTAGTGACTGCAAACAGTTCTTCGTGAAAAGTGACTACATGAGAAATGATGTATAAACGTGATATACTAGTTAGTAGCAATTTTTTTGGCAAAAATTTCAGATAACATTGTTACAGTGATGCCTGAATGAAGACCAATCGGTTATAATTTGGTCCCTTAATCTCTCCTAATGGTAGATTACTAAGGCAAACCATTGGTAAACCAAATAAAATCACATCTATGCTTTTCTTCGTGTTTTTTTTTCACACATCCTGCAGCAGATCAACCTCCAAGAAACTAACTATTGATAGTTCCAAATAGGGAGAGCAATTAGATCTGAAGTCCAACTTGTCAACTTAAAGATGGAGAAATATTATGAAATTTCTTCAAACAGTGGATGCAAAATGTCTAGCGTCTATGCAAAAGCTTAAAAAAAATTAATGTACACAAGCAATAACAGGAAGAAGAATCATAGAAACGCATTATCATAACATTGAATTCCTTAAAGCAATCACAATCCTGTACATTGTTGTATTTCAATTTTCAAGTAGTATTTTAAAAAATGCAACTAATGAAAGTAATATTTCCTTAATCTTGGAACAAGTGAATTTGGAGCTCTTCCGTATTTGAGAGACTACATAGTTCCCAAGGCTCAACTAAATCCCACATCAAGCTTGATCCAAATGTATCCCTGTTTGTTTAAGATCACTAAGGGGGCATTTGGTATCTATTTTCTTCTCCGTTTTCCATTTTCATTTTCTGTGAAAATGAGAAAATGCATTTGGTTCGCGTTTTCCATCTCCATTTTTCAGAAAATAAAGGAGCGTTTTCTGGAAAACTGAAAAACGAGAAATAATCATTTTCTATTTCCATTTTCGTTTTTCAAAAAATAAAAGTGCGTTTTCTGGAAAACTGGAAGACAAAAAAAACTTGTTTTCTATTTTCTAGAAAAAGAGAGAATGAAAATAGAAAATAGAAAATTCTTTGCGAACCAAACGCCCCCTAAGTTATCATTCTTTGAATCTGTTGTGTCTTCTGTAGCCAAGGAATCCCTATCATTTTGATGATACTTTATTTAATAATGCTCGGAACTAAATCATTTATCTTTCTCAAGTGCAGTACCTTAGTATAGAATGCTTGTTGAATCCAGTAATTTAAAAAAATTACAAATTATGATTCATGTGAAAAATTTGAATAGCCATGTAAATTCCTATATAATATGGTGGACAGTCATGGACTGGGTTTTTTTTAATATGACTACATATACAAGCATCCAGGGCCAGGCTGAATAATCACAACAAACCTACTTAGAGTTGTGATGCATATGAAGTGCATTTCAAATTCAGCTAGACAAGCATATGGTGAATTTGATCACTAATTTAAGTAAAATTATATTTACAATAATAGCAGTTCTCCATCAACGTTTTCATAACTAGTCCATTCCAATGTGAATTAACCAACCAAACATATGAAAAAAAAGGTCCAATGTCAGACTCAATATATATAGAAATAAAACAATTTGCAAAATATTAGATACATTATTTGGTTTTGCAAAAACCTGAATATAGATAATACACCTGGGACTGTAGCTTCTTGCGACATATCTTCCATACTCAGCTGTTATACATATAAGCCGACCATATGGATCAGTGCCATCTTCTGAAATGCCAGCCCACCAACCAACCTGGCATGTTTTTCAAAATCAAACATCAATCTTCAATGAAGAACAAGGAATAAAAGGGGGAGAATTATCATGTTACTCTCCACTTGATCGAGAAGATCTATCATGTAAAACAGAAACAATTCCAGTAACTTCTGAAATAGAGACATACATCTAGCATTTCTTATATCTGAATTAAATTATTCAGTATGAGAGATAATCTGCAGCATAAGTGGTATAATATAGTTTAAATGTAGTATGTTAGTTGTTTATAACATATTGCAAGATGGTAATAAATCAATGATTTTCTACTGTGTTTCAGATTTTGGTTAACCAAAAAGATTTTCCTTTTACAGTACCTAAATGTGAAATGGGAATGAAAGAGGCTCCAGAAACAATTTCTTTTAAAAAAAAAAGAAATTGTTTCTGGAGCCTCTTTCATTCCCATTTTGTGTCCAGAAACAATTTCTTTTAAGGGATAAAAATGAATTACTGGTTTTTGGCTTTTTGACACCTTTTTGTGGGGTGCACCTTGAAAATATGAAAGAGCTCCCTCCGAGCCATATATGCAGCTTTCATTGAAATACGACTTCCTATGAGATCAAGTATGTTTACTTTCTCTAAATTGAGTTGCTGTTTTCCTCTCCTGGTTAAGACTGAAATCCTGTAGTTTATATATCCATACATTTGAGTCCATAGGTTTATTTATTATAGGAAAATGCTCCATTAAATGATTTTTTTTGTCAAACCATCTAAAAATTTCTTAGCAAATTCAATTGATACACATGCTGAATTGAACGATATTCCTATGAATTGGAGAGAAAATAGGCTCCCCGGCACATGTTTGTTACAAGGAGATTCAAGTTTATGCCAAACACGGGCAATGAAATTCAATTCAAACCAGTATACAGCTGTGTGCAGCCTAGTTAAGTAAATTAAGATTAATGTGCCTATGACAGCAAGGTTAACTAATAAGGCTGGAGTAATGGCATGAAAGCTCCTAAGCATCATAATTTAGTCAGAGAAAGGTGAGAATGAAAAGATCAGAATTGGAAATCTTTAAAAAGGAAAAGAGATGCATAAAACAGTTGAGAGGAGATACTGAAACGATAGCAAAATTATAGCATCCCACAACAACTTGGAGGAATAGCACAGAGAGAGGTGAGAAATCACTGATGACAGAACATCATGACAATACGCACAGAAAGAGGTGAGAGAAAAATAGTGATTCAATTTACCATCTCCAATACATTTACTATGCATTGACTAGTAAATCAAGTTTTAGTTTTCCAATATTCTGATGTAATTCATATATAAGTTATATACTGCACATAGGATTTTAGTATTATTTATCCAAATAAGAAAGAATCTGTAGGTATCTAAGGCTAGTGCTTGGCGATTTGTGTGATTTTGTAGTAATTTCTAGTAGTTGGTTGTTCTTCCAAGGCGAAGTTATTTATACTAGAAACACAAGCCGGAGAAGTCAATTCTAATACAAATGATTTAACCTTAGAAAATGCTGAAACAAGGTAAACTTATAATGACCAAGTTCTCAAATATGAAAACTTTTATTCATACATCAAAATGCTAATTCAAGTTTCTGTTAAAAGTTTCATTTTCAAAAAGTCATGAGGAGTTGAACATTTAATTAGTTACTTTAAGTTGCTAAAGCCCCACGAATTTCAGTATGTGTAATTGTCTATATCAAGCAACCATCTAATTTATTTTGATCACATCAACCAGTTAATTTTTTTACTTTTAGTTTAACTAAAGACACATTTCTTCCTGTAGAAAGAAGTAGAATAATCATAGAAATCATTTGTGGTAACCTAGGACTGAACAATTCTGTATTTATTCTGTGGGACCACACTTCAAAGTTTTCAACACTCACTTGCAACGACATATGCTCCCGAATTCAAAAGGAAACTGATATATAAACTATAAGGTAGACCTTAAATATAACAAGGCACAATTTAACCACAATCCTGATGAGTTAAACCTTTCTGAGCTCAGCCAGATCTGAATGCTACATTAAGTTGACAACTTCTTAATGTCAATAATAACCAATGTAACAGAAAAAATCTTTCAAGAAATTTGCTATTCCTATTATCATATTAAATACACTGTAAACGAATAACAGCTTCCGCAAAGCATCCCATGCCAAATAATATCTGTTAGATCAATAAATATTTGAATCGGTATGTAAGAATCGACTGCTAGTGACTTTCATAGATCACAATGAGTAGAGACCAATGGAGGCAATTAGATTCACATAGTCAATCCCAAATAGTTAGAACAAACACAGTTTGGTGAAGATGATGATGTAACAATTGAATAAGTTAATTTTCAACTAACTGACCACTGACCAGTTCTGCCCCAGCATGATCACGAATGAAAGCTGCATCGCTGTATCTCTCTTCTTCTATAGCTCTCTGTGGTAACAAGAATACTTAGCAAATAAATCAAACACAATAAGCACATAAGACAAGGTTCTTACACTCATAATAGTTAATGCTGTTCCAACAACATCCTTTTTTGCAGCACCAGCAATAGCCAATTTCAGCTTTGCAGCATCTCCATAATCCTCTCTCAAAATAGCCTCATTCAATTGTGACTGAAAAAAGGTCATCCAATGCCACGAAACAATTAGCAAAACTAAAGCTACACTTGTCTGAAAAAAAAAAGTTCATTAAAATATAATAAACATGGCAATAACGAGAGAAACTCAAGTTATACTAGATCAAGTTTTAACTTCAAATTTAGTGGTGTTATTTTCAGTCGAGTTACAGCTTTAAAATTTTAAAAATAATCAAGCATTTAAAGACATTACATGCTATAAATGTTGTTATCTACCAAGGGTTAATTATAAGTTATTAGGCAACTAGAGAGTTATGATGATAATTATGGGTTTTCAGCCAACTAGAAATTTGTTGAAATTCAGTTCGTTTTTGTTCATTTAGCCCATGTTGCTTGCCCTGACAAGTTTTCCTTCTGACTCTCTTTCTCTAGTCATTCTTTCTTTAGTTGAGCCAAGCATGACAGTTGTGGTCTATCTGCAGATTCAACAGCCTATGGTTCTTTGCTACTCCCTGTAGGCATAAAAATCAGTGTGACCATGGTTCGAAAACTTCAATCGAGACTGATTCTACAAGATAGTAGATGTCCTATACTTTATGTATCAATTTCATAGTACCTTTACCTACCTGATGAGATTTGAAATGACATTGACATGTACCAAATTGTGACGACTACACAACTTTACAAGTACCGGCTGATATCATTTCAAAACTCTTCCCAAAACCTGTTTGGATTTTTTCCCCCCTCACTTTCTAAGCCCACATTTTTCAATTCCCACACTCAAATGGTTGATCCTCTTAATGTGAGTGACCAAGAGAATGCACAAAATAACTGACAATCACTTGATTTCTCCCTGTCCAATTTTGCAACTTAGCACAAGTGAAATACAATTTCTTTTGAAATAAATATTACTCAGACTCGACTAGACTCCACCTTCAATCTGAAAATACAATTGAAAATGGAATATTTCACCTTTAAGACGGAAACAAGCTTCTCGTGCTCTTCAATTTCCGTAAAATGCCGCTTCCACGTCTCCCAATCCCAATCCCCTCCATCTTCCTGATTCTCCTCAACCTCCATCACCTCCTCCGCAAGCACCTCCTTTCCCGCCTCCCCCGAGGCAACCACCGGCAACCCATTCTTAGACCAAGAATTGCGACACGCGGCCACCAACTCGCCCCACCTCAAAGCAACGCCCCGGACGACCTCATGGATGAGCGAGTCCCAGCTGATATTGGAAGATCCATCTCTCGGGGAGGAACCTTCCTCCTTCCCTCCAGACGAAGGACCGTCATGGCAGCAGCAGAGGAAGGGGCTCGGCGGAGCCCTAGAAGGGCCGGTGTGCTTGAGTCTGGAGACGAGTAGGAGCGGGGGCTGCGGGAGGTACACTGGTATTTTTTTTGGGAATCTGGTGGAGTCGGTACCGACGTGGCCGGCGGACGACGACGGTGGGACACGCGCAGAAGCGATCGAAGCCATTCTTCTTCCGCCTTCCGATGAAAGAGAGACAGAAAGGAAAGAGATTGGATCGGATTTAGATTAGACGGGGCGCCGAGGAAGATGCCGTCCACGAGATCACCCCGAGTCGAAACGAACTCGCTTGTTAGGTGTCTGGTGAGAAGTTGGGCCCACTAGGGAGGAAATAAGCCCAGCCCATTTATGGATTAACCAAATGGGCCATTGTTTGGTTTTCTCATTTAACGACTAAGAATGGTTGACCAAATGCAGAGGATATCTTTCATATAGATTGCTACTTTTTTCCTTTCCTCATTCAAGAGATATGATGATGTCTAAATCTCGAATCTTTCAGGCTGACAACATCATTCCTAGAGCAGGAACAGCACATGGAAAGTTACTGCGAGTCAATCCTTAACAGGATTTGGTATGCCTAATTAAAGTTTCGAGTGCTCATCGATGCAGTCTGCAGGCTCTGGAAGTAAATCCTGAGTACTGTGGATCAGCTGAAGCTTGTTAAAGTGGCATGGGTGACCAATAATGGTGGATTTTTTATCATATATAGAAGAAGAAAAAGTTTAATTCTGTGTTATCCGAGCCATGTTCGGAGAGGCCCCAATATAGAAGTGCTCTAAGATTCTAAATCTTGTTCTGACAATGACTGAAATCGATCAAAACTTTTGCTTATTAATTCGATGATGATTCCTCCTGACCTTTCAGAAAGAATTCTGTTCCTTTCCTCTCTCTCTTTCTTTTGAGCTTGTTCAGTATATAAAAGTCATCCCGATCATCCATCTTTCATTTTAGAACTTATAAATTGAAGCCTTGCTGCTGCTTCCTAATTCCTACCCATTTGTAAGAAAATAAGCTGCTTGAATGGAGACTGCTCAGTTTTGTGTCAGAGCTAACATCCTTGTTCTGCTTCTCTCTCTCTTCTGTTCTCCGTGCAAGTTCATCCAGAGTCCCATGGACTTTGGCCCCTTAAACTTCCACCAGAACACAAACACGGCATCCATGGACTTCGGAAGAATTCACTTCAGCTCTCCCTCAGCAATTCTCAGACCCAAATCCCCCGCAGACATCTCCCTTCTCCTCAGCTTCCTCTCTGGTTCATCCTTCAGTGAGGTCACAGTTGCCGCAAGAGGAGCTGGGCACTCCATCTACGGCCAATCCCAGGCACTGGATGGCATAGTCATTGAGATGGACGCTATGGCTTCCAATATAGAAGTCAAGAGGAAGGGAGAAGGGGAAGTCGACGTCCCTTTTGTCGATGTCAGTGGCGGAGCACTGTGGGTCGAGCTTCTCGAGGAGAGCTTGAAGCATGGGTTGGCTCCAAGGTCATGGACTGACTACCTCTATCTCAGTGTCGGTGGCACTCTCTCCATTGGCGGCATCAGTGGCCAAACTTTCAAGTACGGCCCTCAGATCAGCAATGTCCTACAACTAGACGTGGTGACAGGTAAAGGGGAGGTAGTGACTTGCTCCCCCACAGAAAACTCAGAGCTCTTCTATTCGGTTCTAGGTGGCTTAGGCCAGTTTGGCATCATAACGAGAGCAAGAATCCTGCTTCAAGAAGCTCCAGAGAAGGTGAGTCCAAGAAACTCACTGGTTTTGGTTTTTTAGTGTTTGTATGATTGAATCTGGTGATAGGTCAAGTGGGTGAGAGCCTTCTACGATGATATCCAGACCTTCACCCAGGACCAAGAACTGTTAATCTCGATGCCCGACTTGGTGGATTACGTTGAGGGCTTCATAGTTATCAACGATCAATCCCTCCACAGCTTCACGACCGCCTTCCCTGCTCACCTACACTTCACGCCAGAGTTCCACAGCGAAGGCCGTTCGAAGGTCTACTATTGCATCGAGTACGCTGTCCATGACCACACTTCCAAGGACGTCGACACAGATCAGGTTAACATTACTGTACTGTTTAGTTTCTCTCGCTCAGGCTGAGCAACGAAGAAGGTGCTTAATTAATGGACTAAAAGACAAGCAGAGGCGATCTCGTTGCAGGTGGTGGAGGAGGTTTCAAGGCAGATGAGGAACTTGCCATCTCAAGCTTACAGTGTGGAGGTCTCCTACTATGATTTCCTCAATAGGGTTAGGATGGAGGAGATGAGCCTGAGGAGTGCTGGGCTGTGGGAAGTGCCCCACCCTTGGCTCAACATGTTGGTGCCCAAGTCGGGAATCAGAGAGTTCATAGACTTGCTCTTGGAGAACATTTCTGCAGAGGAATTCGAGGGTCCCGTCCTCATCTACCCACTTCTAAGAGACAAGTAAGAGTTAAAATTGCCCCGCTTTAACTATTTAATTATGAACTTTTAAGATATTCGATCGTTCAGGTGGGACTGGAACACATCAATGGTGATGCCGGACGCCGCTGACGACCAGGTGGTGTACATCGTCGGCATGCTCCGGTCGACCAACCAGGCCAACTGCCCAGCCGACTGCCTGCAGAACCTCCTCCAAACCAACCGCCGGATCTCCGGAGCAGCCTCCGGAGCCGGAGCCAAACAGTACATACCGCACCACTCCTCGCCGGCGGGCTGGTCGGGCCACTTCGGCCGGCACTGGGACCGGTTCGCGGCGCGCAAGGCTCAGTTCGACCCGCTCGGTATCTTGGCGCCCGGGCAAGGAATATTCTCCCGAAGCTCTATGTCTTCCTCGCAGTCGCAGCGAGCACCAAAAGGCAACAAAGGACACGAGATTAGGAACCAGTTTTTATCGGGCGTCGTCGCATCGCCATTCGCCAACAGAATCCACAGGTTCCCGATATGTTTTCGAGAGGGATTTGTATCTATTTTTAACTGCAAGTTGGTTCACAGTGTGATTCGACTGAGTGCGTCTTTCTTTGCCTGCCTCAGTGTCGGTGGTTGTGGCTTTCTAAGTAGATACGGGATCCCGAGCTTGACGGGAAGAGACGAAAGGACATGAAGAAACAAAAGCAAAGCTGTCGCATCCAGTGCAGAAGCACTGTTTGCACTCGATTTCTCATGGCCATGGCCATGGCCATTGCTCTGCCCAGAGGGTACGCTGCACGTGGAGTTGCATGGCCACGCCTTTTTTTGCTTTTCTTTTTTTTTTCTTTTCCGCAGTTGGTGTCTATATTTTCAGCTCTATTAATTCAAATTACACGTAGAATTTTTAAAGAATAATATTCACAAAAATAAAATAAAATTATGATAATATAAAAACGTCCTCCCACCCTTAATCACTGTCTCGAATCTAAGGGACCTCTGTTTTTCTTTTCAAAAAAACATGGAATCGTCTTATTCCTTATAATTATCTCATGTACGAAGAGAACGATCTCAACCGTTTCATTTTTCTGATTTTTTAAGAAGAAAATTTTATAAGTTAAAAATTGAATTGTGAATGTTTAAAAATCCTTCACTTCTATTTTTTTTTATTGACATTAGAATATCTAATCGAAGACTAATCTATATGTGATCGATCTTGTCCTACGGGTCTTTGAGATATCTCGTCAATAATTAAGCTGGATAAATTTGTAGCTCAAGTGACCTCTATCAACTATCAAAGATAAATTAGAAAAACGCTCATAGTTTTTTTACGGTTCAATTCGGAATTCACAATCGTATTATTCTTTAATGACAGTTCAACGCTGAAATCATATTCTGTCCATTAAATAAACTCCTGAGTCTCAAAATCACTCGTATATATATATATTTTTTTAAATTTATTAACGAACGATATTATAATAAATAATCGAATTGTATTGTTAATAATCGTTCATTTCTTGGACATAGAGTCGTAGATAAGATAAATCTCAAGGCAAAAATAACGGCCTACTGATAATTCACGACACAAAAATTGCAAGAGATAGATTTGTTATCTGTTCTGGTACTTTGTCTACGTCATGACATGAGCAAATGATGGCAAATAGAGTATTATTCAATCGTCCACTTTCATCAATTGCACAGTATAACCTAACTACCTAGGTGATAGGTTGCCATTCTTGACATTAAAAAAATGACATGAAAAAAAAAACAAAAATGGCGATGAAACACTTTTCTCAACAAGATCATGACAAAGGATATAAAATGATTGTAAACAATACCCAAAAAAAAAAAAAAAATGAACCCCACTATAGGAATGTGGACATTGATTAGATAAAAAAAAAATTAAAAAAAATGAAATTCTCTCTCTCTCTCTCTCTCTCTCTTTTAATATTATCAAAGGGCATTCTTATTTTGAAATTCATCAAAGAGAAACCCTTTAACAAAATATACTCAAATTATCCTCATTTTTACCTCCTCTTCTAATCCCCAAAATGAAGTATTTAGCCTCCACCAACATGCTAGAAAATAATAAGCTAATTAAGCCACTTCGCAAGGGTAAATAGAGGAAAGAAGCGATTTAATTCCACCTTAAAGATCTTGCTCTTCCAAGAAAAATTTATTCCTTCCTCCAAAGTAAGCACATCATGAAAGAAGATAGACATGTGCTTACAAACATAGCTAAATTGGTACTTGGATGATAAAATTATTAAATGAATAAAGATCAATTCTCCTAGAATGTATATCACTTGAGATTAATATCCTCTCATCTAAGAGAGGATTCCATCATCATAATTTATTCCTTTTTGTAGGATATCGTACGTCGCTAGAAGGGATGAATAGCATCGATAATGGAATTCGCTCATGTTCGTCTCTACAATTCATTAGTACGTAGCAGAAATAGAAAATACAATGTGAATAAAAACACGAGTACACAAGAATACAAGCACACGCATGCACAAGATGAGACATAACGTGGTTCAAAACTTTAGGATTTCTACTCCACGGGTCGAGCTCGAATGAGCTCTAGTGATGCACACACCACTAATAAAAATTCCTCGGAACAATCCAGAGATGGAGAAACTCCGTACAAATAATTACACAAGTAATACAAAATATACAAGCAAATATAATAAAATGCAAGTAAAGAAAATTTTACAAAGAATGCTTTGAATGCTTGCTTGTTTAATTGCTTGAGCCGCACAAATCACCTCAAATCGCCCAAGAAATCGCTGCCAAAATCCTCCCCTTCGTGCTCCTTATAAAGCTGCAACTCGAAATGATTTTCGCCTAACAGTCAACTGTCCATACCTAGCAGTCGACTGCTCCTATAGTCGTTGTCTCACAACGACTTGATCCACGCTGAAAAAAACTCTAACGACTAACCCATCAATCAATCACAACCCTAATACGATCGACGATGCAGCCGAGGTGCTAGTTGAGTCGCCGCTTCGCTTTATGGTCGCATCCATCACTCATCGTCATCCATGGCGAGATCGCTCCACATCAATCGATCACACGCCGCGACCACTCGATCGCGATCAGCATCAATCGACTTCTGCTAGTGATCGTAATCTCAATCGACTGATCAGTGTCGATTAGGTTGTCAAGTGTCAAAACACTTGACTAGTCGACTGATTCATAACCTCAGTCAACTGATACATCTCAAACATGAGATTTTAACCCAAGTATGATGCTCTCATACTTGTTAGACTACTCTCAACCTAGACCTAAGTCTTCTAGTCACTTCCATCAGTCTTACGCATATCGGATCCCTCCAAGTTATCCATAACTTGTTCATCCATACGTTAGCCTTCAGATGCCTCCATCGCCTATTATCATGGTAAGCTGGTCTACACCGCCAAAGTATATTTGAGCTTACGCTGTCAAGACACACGCTTAGACTTCCAATATTATACCCTTGAACTTCCCAATTGTTAAGTACTCATGACTTGAACTTTCACCGTCAAGACTATACACTTGGATTTAAGTGGCCAAAACTAAACCCTTAAACTTTTCATGCCAACTCCATATTGAACTTTCCAAATACCAAGACCCAAGCTTGAATTTTCCATACCAAGTACTCAAAACTTGTACTTTCCCATTTTCAAGATTCATGCTTAGACTTTCCATACCAAATACACAAGACTTAGATTTTCCATGTCAATCACACTGTCATACGTTTTGTCAAATATTAAAATACCCTCCGAGTCAAACTCAAATTTGGTCAATCATAATCTGGACCGATTGCATCGACACTTTTCATGTACTATGAGACTGATCTAAAAAGACGTTCGAAATAAATGTTATCATCTTTATGCTACGATGAAAGAAAATAGACATATATATAATAGTTGACTTGGCCCAATCACATGGATGTGCTCAGCCATGGGCCAAGCATACACATGACACAACGCGAGCACGACTAGTCCCACCATTTTCTCACACAAGAGACGAGAAGTCTCTACGACTAACAAAGTTGAGGTGGTCTAAATGCTCTTGCCAAACTATCAAGTAGATAAATTCCTAGGTTATCCTTTGTGGAAGCTCGAAGTTCCTTTGTTGCACAAAAGAAGAATTGGTTGGACGATGAAATCTTCATGTCCCCTGTCCTCTCGACTAAAAGTCAAGTCGATTGATGGAAATCCTTTCTACGACAATTTTGCATGAGATAACCAATTTTTCCTAGATACATTTAAAAGAAAAAAAAAACATTTGACAGTTTTTATATCACTGCAAAAATCTCATTGAGAGTTTTCACCATGTTGTCGTAGCATTCTTGCACGCGGCTCGCGTCCTTATCTCTGGCTGCATAATCAAGCTGCAGGGGAAGAATCATTGTAATTTGAAGTTGAAGGTGCTCGGAAGAGAGTATAACTACATCATGCTCACCATCGAGGCATTGTTGAAGAGGACAGAGTACAACTTCCGCAGCTGCGGCCTCTGGTCTCCTGGTTTGGATTGAATTATAGTGTAGAGATCCTGCTTCAGATACGATGAGCTCTCTCTCAGAGCGAGCTGGGCTTCCCTCCACGACTCCCTGTCTATGAATCGCTTAATTTGCAGAAGGTCCCTTGCATGGGACCTTATCCCGGCATCAGCTTCCTCCGGTGTCTGGTCTGGAGCAGTGAGCGAAAAATCAAATGCCGAAGCAATGTTTGAGCTCGAGAGCAGTGCTTCCTTGACCTGCAGCGCGGCTGCAAGGGCCGCAGCGGCTGCTGTTCTCCTCCCAATGGCCTGCTCATGGGGAACCAAGGCAACATGGACGAGTTTGGAGTGCACAGGGAGGGGGAATGGGGGTTTTGCATAAAAGAGCTGTTTCTGAGCCATTGGAGATGGAGCGGAAGATTTTGGAAGGTTTTTAAGTGGATGCAAGAATGAAAGCTGAGGGATGATCATTGATCTGGATAAGATGGTCCTGAGATGTGTGGATAAGAATTCTGCTTTTACCTGTATAATCCGAAGGAACGTCACATTCAAGTGGATCCTTTAATTCATGGAACGCCATGCCATGGCATGCATCCAGCCATTCGTCCTCCAAAGGAAACGTCAAACTCTTCCGTTGCCTCGGACTCCAAAATTTAGTTTTTTGGTGCTGCGCTCTCTTTCGAAAGTTGAATGTTTGATCCAGCTTCGAGAATATCAGAAATTAACCAGCCTTGCTTTCTCTTCTGAAAGAAGCCCAGGCCCTGTTGCTCGAGAAGGGACTGCACCTCGCTTTGTCTGATACCTGTTTTGGGTAATTTTCTTGGCAGGGAAGCTGCTCAGAAATTAATCTTTTTAGTTTTCCAACCATTGCTGCTTACTTTGTTGTTTCTTTTGGAGTTTACAGTAATCAAATGAAGAGGAAACCATTTCTTGAGAGTTATTTAGAGAGACACCAGATTCATAATACTACCTTTCTTTCTAGGTATTGCTTCTACAGCTGCATTCCTTGGAAGCACGGTGAAGTTTTACTATGGTTAGTTTTTCATGAATCTTTTGTTCTTTCAAGTTTAGACCTTCAGTAATTAGCTTTCAGCAGGAAGAAAAATTAGACAATTCTGCTCCTTCATCATGATAATTTCATGTTTTAGATCCTGAATAGCACACATCATCTTCCATGCAACTCACAGTCATAACTGTTTTGAGCTCGTTACCAATGGCTCATCAAGAGGCACAAAAAAACTCTTTTTTGAGAATTTCCTTCCTCAATTAGACAACCACAGATTTCTCATTAAAGCAATCGAGAAAAAGATTCGCGATTACATGACAAGATGCAAAAAAGAGACACAAAAAAACAAAAAAAAAAACTTAGCAGAGAGGCATCGGCTCTGCGAAGAAGTTTTTGCAGTAATAAAAGTATCAATTTTGTATCCCAGAAGCAACGTTAAAGAACTCTACGATAACTTCAAGAGGCATGCTCTTGGTTTCGGGAACCCTTAGGAACACAAACACAAAAGCTATGATGCAAACTATTGCATAAATTCCAAAGAGGCCTGCAAGGCCAATGGTGCCGAGCATCAAAGGCAATGTGTAGGTGACAATAATGTTGCCAATCCAGAATGCAAGCGCACAGATTGCTACACACAGACTGCGTACCCGGGTCGGGAAGATCTCTGCACAAAGGATATTCGGAATGGGTCCAAATCCCATAACGAAGAGACAGAAATATACGGTAACACAGACGGTAGAGAACACAGCATGAACCACTGTGCCAAGTTCGATGAGATTCGCAATGACTAAGACGACCAGCGAAGCTACCGAGATCGGAATCGTTGACAACAAGAGGAACCTGCAAGATAGAAATAAGATACATGAATCATATATGAGTCGTCGACTGATGGAAACGAGGAGTTAGTTACCTTCTTCCTGAGATATCCATAAGCCTCATGGCAATGCCAATGCTAGGAAGCATTAACAATGTTATGAGAGCACTAAAAAGTATAGACGATGAATCTGAACTGATGCCTAGGTTTGAAAGGATGACTTCGACACCGGCATG
Organism: Wurfbainia villosa; assembly: GCA_025175895.1. Taxonomy (NCBI): domain Eukaryota; kingdom Viridiplantae; phylum Streptophyta; class Magnoliopsida; order Zingiberales; family Zingiberaceae; genus Wurfbainia; species Wurfbainia villosa. Next base: position 8,204,675 of record CM045991.1, read on the forward strand.
TTCCAGTATTTGAGGAGTGTAATATCCAATCCCATTTATACCAGCCAACTGCGAGTGGACAAGCATTATCAGGTAGAAATAATCTATAGAGAAAATCAAATAGGATAGTTTCTCGACAGCAACTCTCGAATAGAACAAGTAAAAAGAGTTAAAAGGAATGTCAATTTCGTTGCCTGAACATTTTCAGAAAAGATAAACTCACTTTTCTCATAAGAAACATTCAAGACAGATTTACTTATTTGCTGGTGGAAATAACATAGAAATCTTGACCTTGTCTCGCTGAATAACATATGCAGTATTTGGTTTGATTTGATGCATACAATACTCAATGACTGTAAATGTTCGAACTGTTCATTTCAGAGAATTAAGTCATGTGATAATGGTGACCATGAACGTTCACAGAAACAAGATGAAAAGAACCTTCATCGTCTTATTTAGAACAATAACACAGAAATCATACATATAGAAGCTACCTGCTGAAGGATTTGGATCCCAATTCCCAGAAACAAGGCATGCCGCACTCCAGGTTCATAAAGATCCGACCAGAATGGACCTCGAGAAGCTATTTCCAAAGGATGGATCATTGCTGGTCCAATAGGATTCTGGTCCATTAGCTTCTTTGAGTAAAGAGCCGATTGACTCACCAAAGCTGATGCCTGAACAAATGTGCTGCCTTCTGGGGCTTCACCTCCTGAAATCGATAAAAGAGAACCTCTTTGTGACCCGGGAACACCCTTTGAGTGAAGATAAATTCTCTTGAATTCTCCTCCCTTCCCATCTTCACCTTCTCTATCTGACCATTTCCAAGCGATTTGCCATCCGCCGCCAATACCCATGCTACTAACTGCCTCACCAGAATTATCCTGCACCAGACTAGTTTGTCCCATGCCATAAATAGTCTCTTGAGGTGCCATAATTTCCCCACCTTCCACAGTCGTCGTTTGCCGTGTGATTAGTGGACTTTCTAAATTGTCATCCAAATCTCCTCCTCCTGCATCAGATGCATAGTCTTCGCCCTCCTGCTGAACACTCTCTTCGTCCCATGGCTCATCTTTAGGTGCCTGCTCTGCCACACTAAACATACTTCCAAAATTAGGGAACAGCGTGCTTTGCACACTGCCGAAAAACATGCTGCCCCTCTCGAGTAGCTTCTTATGGACACTTGCAAATAAAGTCACCAGAGGGTCCATCAGCTGTATTTTACCACGCGTATCCAAACTACCACGACGAGATAGAACACCTAATGCACTGCCAAGGATGCTTCCCTTGACAGGCCATGCCACCCAGAAAAGACCCTCTTCTGCTCCATATAATTTGATTTGTTCCTGATCTGCAATTACTCCCTGGTCATCAGTGGACTCATTTGCAGGGCCAATTATGTAATCCTCGATGGATGTCTCACCACTTACACCTAAACCCTCGACGAGGAGGGCCATTTCTCCTGTTTACTTGAAAAAGGAGAAAAAAATTATTGGAACTTGGTTACAAATAAAATATGCAGTAAAAAAGTTGTTGGCATAATTCATGAAAAGTTAAAGGAAGAAATGTAGTCAGGTGTATTGAGGAATGCCTCAAAATATCATTTTGACATAAAACATACTAATAACCATGTGAAAGTAGGTTGATATCGAGTCTAGTCTAAAGGACCAAATGAAACAAAGAAGAAGAATGACTTGAGCAAATATAAGAATCTAGAGAGTATGCCATAAAATATTTGACAATTCATAACTACAAGTTACATTCTTTGAGCAAACAAAAGCAAAATAGGTTGTTACAGAAATAGATCCGATACTGATTCTGCCAAAGACATCCTTGGTGCTAGATGCCTACCATTTTGACACTACAAGAACTATCAAAGAACAATTTGCAGAAAGAATTGACAATTTGTTCAGACCAATGAATAAGAGATTTGAGAAATCACAATTTCAAATTTAGAGGCAGTGACCTACTTAGAAGTTAATGACAAATAATAACTGAGTTTCCTCGCGATACTTTTGTGAAAGATACTATAATATTTTAAGAAGAAAAAAAAAGAGCAAGAGAAACTCAACTGTTTTGCAGTTGCACAGATAAAGAAATATCATATTCATGACTTGATGTGGCTTGCAACATTTGTGAAACTACCATTGGCTTTCCTTTTATTTCATTCCATAGATTTACATGATTGAGGAAGAAATAGATAAAACTAGATTAGTGTGCCAAACAATAGTGATGTTCACAGAAAAGGAACAAGCAAGTTCTTGTTTAAATCATATTAATTCTCATAATTCCCCAGCAAAACAATGTAAAGTCAATTCCCGTTAGCACAGACCTGAAACATCTTCTCTCCCATTCAATCTCTGCAAAACCAGTTTTGCTTCCAACATTCGTCCTTTACCTACGAGCCACCTTGGAGATTCTGGCAAATAAAAAATGGCTAGAAAGAAATACACAAGAGAAGGGATGGAAAGAACACCAAGCATTAATCTCCAGTCTGGATTTGGCTTTAGTGACATTCCAAATACCATACAGTAGGAGAGAAACATGGCGAGTGAGCCACTGAACTGTGGAAGTGTATTCAGCAACCCCCTTATCTCTGCTGGGGCAGTCTCTGAAATATATACCGGAACAAGTGTAACAGCAAGACCTATTCCAAATCCATCGATGAGCCTTGCCAAGAGCAAAACATAGACATTGGGGGAGAAGTACATGACCAAACTACTGAGAAAATAGAGGACAGCTGAGATAATCAGCATGGGTCGCCGACCAATCCAGTCTGATACTACTCCAGATACTGTTGTAATAATCATAGCACCAATAAGAGATATTGCTACTATTAGCCCCTCTACAGCAGGGTGATTTTCCAATTTAAATTCCTTTTTAATGAACAGAATAGATCCTGAAACATAGGAAAGAAAACCAGATACTCAGCCAAAAATTCATATGCTCTGAACAAAAAGAAGCGATGACTAATAGAATACCTAGATGTATAACGAAACTAGGTGGAGAAATTGGCAATGACATAAATAGCGGCATCAAAATCTTTATTTATCAAGAGTAAAAAAAATAAGAAGAAGAAGAGGATAACACACAAAATTACGAGGCCGAAAGAGGAGAGATGGTCAGGATCATAAACCTATTTTGATTAGATTTGATTCAAGGCAGATGCTATGTCTCTATTTTCATATTTTAACTTTCTTAATGTACCTGCAATGGTAGCATTGTCCCACCCCTGCAACAGATTCCCAATTGAGGCAACTATTGCAACAAGAACAGCTCCT